>JACAXG010000054.1:0-2400000 GCA_018881555.1 Amblyornis subalaris | reverse complement strand
CTTCTGTATGAAGTCATACAAGAAGGCACATATTTCTTCCCTTTTTGGTCTGCCCTATGTCAGGATATAATTGCAGACTTTGTGCTTTTGTGAAAATAGGACCCGGACATCTTGTAGACCTGGGACCAGCAAGGACTTTGACTCAATGTACCCTTATTGGAAGAGTCGACAAGACAAAAAAATTGTGTCATAGAATCAGTTCCCTGCCCCCACAAAGAACTGTGGGCACCTCGGTTTCTCCTGTTTCTGTCTGTAGCATACAATTTAGTCATCAGAAAAAGAAAGTGCTGTGGTTTTAAGTAAAGTAGCTGATGAGAAACTGAGTAGATGGAGGAGTTCTTAATTAAGTAATTAGACAAATAAGAGGGGAGAGGATAATATGATACAAAATGATGAACAGAATAGAATAGAAAAAGTAGGTCAGGAGTTTCTGTTCTGCCTATATCATGATGCAAGAAAAAATGACATGCAATGAAGTTCAAAGGTGAGAAATTCAAAGCCAAAGAAGGAATGGTGTCATGTAACCAGTAATTATCTAGTGGAAACCTTTCACTTCTGGAAGTCCCTGATGCCAAGAATTTATCAAGTTTAGCATTGAGACTAAACTATCCAAAATTACCATAGAGATAATAACAGCTTTACAAAGTAAGTTAAACCTCCCTTCTTGTTTTAATCCAGTCTTAAATACGAAATTCTTCAGCTTTGACACTTCCTTTGAGCTATCTGGTAACGGCCACGATCTAAGATAGGTCATTGGAGCAGAGAGATCTGAGTCAGCCTGGTGATTCTTGTTCTCTTATGTCCCTATAAAAGTTGCCTTTATAATTGGTTCAGAGTGCAGGACAAAGTCCCATCCCAGGGATATTTACAGGCTAGTCTTGCTTTAAGAGCTAAAGCCCCCTACAAATGAACATAGCAATTAATGCAGTTTCTCTACAGCCCTAGGAGATATCTATCTTGAGATGGATTTGCCCGGTGCAACAAATATCAGCATTCTTAGTGCGATTTGCAGAGGCATCCATGTTACCCATCTCAGAAAATGGGCCATCTCTCTGCTGATCTTTAAGTCCCTGGGATCCTTCTCATGCCACCAGGAGCTCAAAGATCTGAGGCCTCATTATTGCTCCTTTCCATTCGAACAGATTTGCTGCAAATGCACATTTTTTCTGCACCTTATGTATTATTCCAGACATTCAAAACCAACTCTCACAAGCTGACCCAAGTGTGTTATGGTGCATTTAAATCTGATGTAAATCATAAATTTGCTGAGGACAAGCTGCTTTATATTTTCAATAAACTTTTGATYAATGTTTTTAAGTGTACTTTAGAGTTTTACACACTTTCATCAAAACCAGATGATTTGATTATTTCCTATGTTCATTGTACACCATTGCTTTGCCTGCATGTTTACAGCAGCTATTAAAACAGATGAAAGTCATCATGTGCTTCAGACGGATCAGGGTAATCACATCCACCAGTGAAACACATTAATTTTCAGCCTATTCCAGCAAGAGACGCAAGAAAGAAATCCTCAAGAATGAAACCTATTGGATACAGTCATATTACCTGGAGCAAAGGGATGCAGGTCTCTTGGAGCCTCATGGCATTCTGTGTGACCAAGGTGATGACAGAGACTGACTTCTTGTCATATTTGAACGAGAGCTACCTGATGAAACTGACAGCACCAATATCAGTTCAACTGGCACTTAAATCCAGAAAATATTTCTATGTTTCTAAATATATTTTCTTTTCTCCTGGAGACAATATTCCAGACTGTGCAGCTCTGGCATTTACTTACATGCACCTTCCTGACATGGGATGCTGAAATGCAGTTAAACAGTAGAGGAATTTGCATTCTATATTAATATGAAAACATATAGGTCTAGTTTGGTAGAGGATGATGCTAAAATTAGTTTGAAGGAAAACAACTCACGATAAACCACATCTCAGTAAAATACTTAAGTGTTGTTAAAAGATTACGCCAGACAGGGAGAGAAGCAGCAGCACAAGAACTGAAGGACTGCCGCAGTTTAAAGAGAGACTGTCGCAAGAATGGCAAGTGTTGGAGCTGTTCAACCTGATACAGGCATCCACATGCTTTTCCAAAGATGTTTATTTAGCCTGAAGGGTGTCAGGCCCTGGTCTTACAGTGAAACAAATGTGTGCACTGATTGATTTCTTGATACTTCAGCAGCCAAGTATCTTCATTAAGTTTGTTCCTCCTGTGAAGCAAAAATCATATGTATGGTAACTTTTGGTTACTGTCTTCTGCAGTATCATAGACGTTCACAGGAAAGAGCCATCGTTTACAAATTGAGTTGGGAAGGTATCCTGGTTAAGTGCAAGCAGTATATATAGTGTGTCCCTTAATCCCACCTGGAAGATGCTAAATCCATGAGGCCATTTTTTTATCATAGAACTATTACAGAGACAAGGTTTCAACCACTGCATATGCCAACTAGTTTTGATCTCCACAGGAACTTTTTCGCAAACTCTTTGACCACTCGTGCAGTTTGTGTAAGATGGTTTCCAGCAAGTAATTTCATTCGCCAAGTTAAATATCATCAGTATAAAGTGACATCCTAAGCAAAATCCAGCCTGCTCTAGAAAAGAAAAGAAACCTGCTCTAGAACAATAATCTGTGCTTTCTGAGAGGTTGTGGCAACAGACAACAGAGTGGTAAATAGAGTGCCATGACCATCTTCTGTAGCTCTAAGGTGAATTTCTGGCTGTCTGTATCCTCCTGAGTACATATTTGGTGATAGCAACTCTGTAAAGTATTTGTTATCTCTTTGCTTTGGGCATCACTGATGTTATGCACATAGACAGCCATCTGTACTTCTATTTCACAGAAGGCTGAAAAAAAGGTAGCGTCTCTGTTGTGAGCCGTGTTACTAGTGAACAGAAGACTTCTCCAGCATTTCCATTTATGATTCCTAGACCACATAGGATTAATTCATGCTTCCAGTGTACCTTGGGACTATGTCCATCCCCAGAAATTAATTCCGATATTCAAAATATAGTTTCACAAAATAGTTGCTTATCTGTGTTTCTGTCAAGGAATAGGAAGCAATCAGCATGCTTAAATGATACATGAAAGGCACTCTAACCTTCAAATTGTAGGACTTCAAAGATATCTTTGAAAGAGGATGCTTGGCAATGAGGAAAATGTATATGCGTCTCAAAAAAATTGTTAACAATAAATTGAAAGACTTCACAAAAACATCCTTTTACAGTAGCTTTTCTATGGCTGTACAAAAATACAAACATCCATGCACATACAGGGGAAAGGAGAAATCACAGTGCAATTTGGGGAGTTCAATTACTCATTCCGGCACATTGCATCCACAATTTTATGATAAAGTGATATGGTTTTGTAGAATTTCATTCCTCACCAGTGTTTCAATGTCTTTGAATGAGATTAATCTGTAAGAATGTATTTCTAGTTTCTCAGCATGTTTCAGGTAGATTTTTGGAGTGAAGTAAAAAGGTGAAAATGTATTTTCTGTTGTTCACATGTAAGTGCAAAATCAGCTTTTCTCTCAAGCACTACAAATAATCATGAACAGCTCAAAATCTCATCAATGGGCATGGGTTGTCCATTTCAAGAAAAGCTGAAATGAAGGAGAAAGAAATGACTGAGGGAGAAATGGTTTATGTTGTTTTGGTTTTCATTTTATTGCTAGAAACTGCTGTCTCTTTACATTTTCTTCTCCTGAAAAAGAGGTTGTGCTCAGTGACTAAATCTGTCCTCTCAAGGGAGCATGCATTACTACAGCAGCAGCAGAGGTGCAGGCAGCCCAAGCCCAGAATTAGTCTCAGACAGTCATCAGCCCTTTTTTTAGTATCGAGAACTCAGTTCCAACTTCTTGTTTTATTGCTACCTTCTAACAAGGAAAAGGAAAAATAAAGGAAGTTACAAGAACTAAATGATAAATTAAGCATATAAAGTTGAGACAGAGAGAATTAATTACTTATTTAAAGATTTGCTCAGCTCTAAGCAGCAGTGTTTATGCTAACATCTTATGCTGTTTTAACCTTCTTTGCTCTGATTCTAAGCCTGTAGCTTTGGAATTTCCATAATATTTTGATTTTCATTAAGATGTGGTGACAACAGCCATTCTTTCCTAGTACAGAAACTTCCATTGGTCTTAGTCCTTTAGTTTTGCCCTATTGTCTTTTCTTTTGCTCACCTTTCCTGCCACTGTAGGAGCTTGGCAGGGCACTGGATAGGTGATTTATAGACAGCTTTGGATTCTTTTAGACTTCCTTTATTAAATGGAGCAAAATATTTAATTAGTTCATCATAACTGGCCTGGATGTAGCCTTCATCATTAAAGTTTGTCAGCTGTCCACATCTGGAGGAGTACTCTAATGGTATTGCTTCTAGGGTCTGCCAGCCCACAGGGCATGTCCTATTATTCAGGGGCCTTATGTCTCTGTGCCATTTTCTCTCCATGTTCTCACTTGAATTTTCCTCAAAGGGGTATTTCCCGGTTGAGAAGGGTCCAAGAAACAAAATACAGCTAGAACTACATTATTTCCATGAAGCTCAAATGCACAGAAAAAAAAGGAACTCTGAAAAGTGCAGATTCTGAGGTGGCACCCCAAAATAGAAAAGCGAATGTTATGGTGCATTCCAGAGACAGACTCTCCTGGAAAGAGGCAAGAAGCCAAACAATATTAAGGCACAAGTAAGTGAACACAGCCCACCTCCCAGTCCATAAGCATTTAATTTAGCTACAAAAGCTGTGGCATCCAAGCAGAGCATGAGTTGATACAAATAAAAGTTAAGTCTTTGTCCAGCAATGATCAGATATTGTCACTTGCTTAGTGTCACGTGTGCTCAGCGACACATGGTACACATGCATGAATGTAGTTCCAGATCTGGAGACCTGAAAATCTAGTCAGGTGTCAGACTTCTGGTTCAGGCATTTATGTGAGCGAGTTTGACAGAGAAGTCTTTCAATATTTTTGTTTTGGTTTGGTTTATTTGTTTTGTTTTGTTTTGTTTGCCTATTGGATTTTTTTGTGGTGTTGGAGGGATTAGAAATATCTTCCAATTTACTGTTCTCATTGTGGTTTAGTAGTCAAACTTCCATTATTAGGTAAAACATTTAACTGGAAGAGTGGCTGAAGCAACAAGACAAAATCTGGATTAAAAAAATCCCACTAAGGACAGTGGGTAGAATGGGTGGTCAAGTCTAACAAACACTGACAGCCAGAATTCTGTATGCTGTCTCTTTTACCATCTATATTCATCACTCTCATAAAATGAGTCTAGATAGCTGTGCTGATAGCTGGGCAGCCCATTCCACAAGTATAGAAGTCACAGCTATTTAACAAGTGCAATTTCTAAGAGTCAGCACGGAGCTTGCATGGGTAAAGTGCAATCTATGTCACACATTCCTGCTAATGACCTAAAGGACTATGCTCTCACAGCAGAAGAAGGGAAAATTAATCTTCACCACAATTGTTCCATTTCTCAAACTTCTTTTTAGCAAAGATATAAATTGTGCCAAATATCTATCAGTTTTATGATGACAAGACCATCAAACTTGTTTCATTAAACACCCTCCCCCCTCTTACAACTGTCTAAACAAGATTTTTCCATTTAGTACCCTATCAATCCAGAGTTATGATTATTCAGTAACTGAGGGGATCTCTTGTATTTAAATATTAATGTTTGTGTAGTTATTAAAGTATTTGATGATTTGTCCAGGGGCACTGTAAAATTAAATATAGCATGTCATTTATGGTAATACAGAGAATAATAAAAAATCTTTTTCATTCTGGTTTTGTGTCTGGCTCTGCATGCTACTTTTACTGCTTATTTGATGGTTTGGGGTATTGTGTGTTTTTTAAACCCTTTTAAATGTAGGATTTCAGAGCATATTGTCAGGAACATATAAAAGATTATCTCCCAAGTTATGACTTTGTGTTGTTGTGTATGAACAGTTGTCTGACAGTTATACTGCTAAAGGGGAAGGCAGTTTTCCAATAAACACTTATCATATATTGGGTGTAGCAGTACAGTAAGCCCATAAATATTTTGGGAAGCTCACTTTTGTCCATGCCATATTTGCTTTCAGAAATCACCTCAGCCTACTGGAGCAGAAATGTGTATAAGTAATTAGTCTTCTCAAGTTATGTATATTTAAAGAACATTATTTAGGCACTCCACTCTGACTTCCTCGTGCTATAAAGAACAAAAGAGAGATAAAGCAGGAGGAAGAGAGGCAGAGCATCTTATTTGAGGCAAACACTTGCCTGGCATTTTTATGTGTACAGGTGGGTAGCTTCTTCAGGGATAGGTTTTTGAGGTGGGATAATGGAAAAAAAAGTGCCTATGTTTGACCCATTCTGCCAGGAAACCTCTTTCTCTCCATTTAAAAACAATAGTAGATAAAAATGACTTTCATAAGGTCACTCACAGCCAGAGCCAGGAATAGAAAGCAGGTCATATGAATCTAAGTCAGAGCACTTGCTATAAGACCAGACTGGTATTTCCTGCTGAAAAAAAATGAGTTAAAATCTTGAATGACTGCTTTTACTGTACRACGGAGGGGATATGATTGAGGCCTGCTTCAGTTTTTTCATATAGGTCAGTGTAAAATGATTCTGGGGCTAATGATGGACAGCTGCTACAGGAAGGATACATCTCTTCTTAGTAAAAAGGTGTAGCAATCTATTATAGTTTTTAAAATATGCCTGGCAAACTGAATGAATATAGTTACAGCAGAAGCAGTTGGTATATTTAAGGTTTATTTATTATGCTCATTCTAAACCTGTTTTTAAAGCTGATCATAACTTTCTGAGAGTGTGTTTGTGTATATATATATGTATGTGTGTAATGTAGCAAAATTACAGTAAAGCGGCTTTGTTTATAAATTACAAGCATGCAAAAGTCAGGACATTCACTTAGTGTTCTCAATGAACCAATAATTCACCTGTCTCAATGCTCAATACAGAGAATTTCTCTACTTCATGTTAACTGTGATGGCAAGATACTGAGTTCAGTGTTTTTTCACTGGCTTAGCTGGAAATGCTTCATGGGAGGTTTGGGATTCTCATTATGTAACAGCAATTTAGAAATTTTTAATTAAGGACATATATGCATGTGAGACATCCGGATTATGGTTCCAATCCAAAGCCCACTGCMGGCAATGGAAAGACTCACATCAAGTACATTAATTGCTTGATCAAAACCCAAATGCTTACACTGGAAATAATACACAAATTAGGGTTGCTGCCTTTTTCAAAGGATAGATTAATCTGCACAGACCTCAGTGCTACCACAACAAGGCTGTTTCCTGTTTAAAATGGGCTTGCATATGTTTACATTACACCTTGGTATGCAGTGGGGATATGTGCAACTACCATGCCAGGCTGTCTGAAAGGGCTGGAATGGCAATATGGCAAAGGATCTGTAGCCCCGGGAGTGATGTGTGGAGAGAGCTTTCTTTACCATGAGCAGTGAAGAATGGAGACCACATCGATCAGAGATGAATGTGGTATGTAAATCGTCACTCCTTCCCTGTATCTCACCTGGGTCTAAGGCATACAGGGAGTGTTTTAGCTGAACACCAAGCAAGGGTGCAAGTCACTCTTGCACACAACTAAAATGGCTGAAAAGCATAGAACTGGTGTCCATGTCATGGAGGCCACACAAGGTTAGTGTTAGAAGACTGTTCTCACAACCTCCTGTAGAACAGCCAAGAAACACAGGGATTTCATTGAAGAGTTTGAAAAACAGATGCTCTTACGGCCTTAGAACTGCAACAGCTTCAACCAAACAGCTCTATCAAAACACACCTGTCATCTTCTGTCTTGGCACTTCACTCCTGTCACCTCACTTCATTGTCACCGCATGCCTGTACCTTGCATTTCACATCAGACCCAAATTCACTTCAGTTTATCTCTTGAGGGCTTATCCCTTCTCATCCATCATGATTTCATATAGTGAATCAGAATCCTTAGCTCTCACCTCATTTTTACCAAAGGTGAAATGCTTTTCATCCCATTTTCTTATGAAGGTATTTTCCCCATGTCCTTACATCTGCATGTGAAGCAGACATTACAAAACTCTGCCTAGTCATTTTGTCATCCTCCTTCAAATAATTCTCTTACTCTCACTGTTGCGATGACTAAAAAATTATCTGAGAATGGTTAAACAGCTGATGTGCTGTGACCACCACTTCTTATAATAAGTGTAATCCTCTCACTGTAACCTYGAGATGTCTCTGTCTCTTTGTTGTATCCATCTGTTGTCTCTTACCATATTCTTGGACTGCAAAATATCCAAGATAGGAACCAGCCTTTTTCACTCACCCATAAAAATCAGCATAGTGCCTTGTGCCCTAGTACCCTCAGGAACATCACTGCTGGGTTCCCTGACTGTTACCTCAAGCACAACTAAATTAGAATTTTTTTTTAGAAAATTAATTGGAAGAGAATTATACACACATAGGTAGTATATCTACTCTACTTTGCTTTCATGGAAGAAATCACTTATTTTAGATCATTTATGTCACTGTGTGATATTCCAGAAATATAGGGATACACATCATATCTCAGACTTCAGTGCATTGTTAAAAAGTTACTGGAAATTGGTGCACCGTGCACCATTATATACCTCTAATATTTGGATAATAATTCTGCTACTCACAAGGATGTTGCAAGGATTAGTTAAAAAACTAGCATTTATAAAGTGCTTTGAAGATTAAAAGAGCTACATAAATGTGCATTATTAATAAACCATTTTTATTCAAACTTGTCAGAATCACTAAACATGCAAAATCTATGTTGGGGGGGGTGTTATTATTTTGTAATGTAGCAATGTAGTTCTATGCATGCCAAGAAAGACTGTGTGATGTTTGATCGGCAAAAATGTTTCCCCAGCAGTATGTGCCCCTTCTCCTTCAATTTACATTTATCAGAAATGATTGGTAGGTGCTATTCAAACTTTACRTCTTTCTCCCTGTAGCCTGTAGAAGTGTCACCACGACCAAAGGTTACCAAAGAAGTACTGCCTTCTCTGTTGTAATTAGAGCTGTACTAATACCAAGTTGAGATTCAACAGGTACAGAAGAGATCTGTTGTTTCAAGAACTCTTAGGAATGGACAGGCAAAGACTCATCAATCCACAACCTGTGCAGAGCAATCATGAGCAGCCTGGATCTACAAGGTAACTTTCTCCACAGTAATTTCAAGTTTAACCATGGGGTTATATCACGGGCAGGTGATATAAAGTTAAACATCACAAGAAAACCAAAGCAAAACAATTTATAGCAAAGCATGCCCCATCTCCAGAGGGAATGGCCCCCTTTTTAGACCTTTCCCACTTCTGCCTCCTGCACCCTCTGCTGCCACAGCCCTGCAGCTCGACTCCCAGGAGGGAAACAGCAGGGCTCAAATGGATGTGTCCCCAAAGGGCAGTGACCTGAACAAGCTGCCCCTCTGCCTCTTCCTTTCAGAAGTTCAGTGTACGGGCACAGCAAAATTCTATGTGGAGGACATGCTTCTCCTCATCAGCTGCATTTAAGCTCTAAACCTAGTACCCAGTTAGGTGTCCTTGGTACTTCTGAAAAACTGCATTGCATTTGATCACAGAATGCTACTATGTAGCTGGGTAGCAGTTGGCATTATCAGACCTAAGCTGTCTAGACTGAAGCTCAGTGATGAAAGAAGCTAATGGAAATAAAATACATTGATTAAAATGACACGTTTTGCCCTATCACCATATTATCATGACAGGAGCACTGTAGTAATTTCCATTCACAGGGAGGACACACACAGCCATAGAGGAGGTTACAACAAACATATTGTGTAGGAAGAAATGAGTTGATCAAACCAAATGTTGGAGTGAGGACAGATCAAATGATGCCACATGGAAAATTATGGTTTGGAATGAAAAAGTGGTCCATTTAACAGTACATAAAGTCTCTGTAATATGCATAAAATCAGCAGCTAGCAGATGTTTTCTGACACAGTGCATCTGCATGAGGCTGAGGCATATTCAGTTCCACTGTAGCAGCAATACACAGAGCAGATATAATGGCAGACCCTCCAGACAGATGAAGGCAGCCCTGCCCTTACTTAATAATAACAGTAAATAATAACTTGCATTAATTAGCAATCAGAAATTTAATCATGGACTCGCATGCAATTGTAGGAGGTACCACACAGAGGATGAAAGGAAAACCTATCATCCACTGGTAACAGATAATATGAGGAAAAAAGTTTCATTTCAGCCCTGTGTTTGATAAGATCTTGCTGAAAATATCACCTTGGGGTTACAACTTTCCATTCGTACTTTGTAGCCAAAGGCAACTTTTTTTAAATCTCAGGAGAAAGTCTTTAGTCATCTTAAGTCTGCAGAAATGCAAATGAAAATAATTTTTCTTCATTTCAAAATTATATTGTGCATTTTATTTCACAGAGGTGTCTGAGTTTTGAGGAAGTAGCTGATCTGGGCAGGATGGTTGATTCAAAGAACTGATACATCAAAGATATTTTCTTTCCTGAAGTTACTTCTTAGCTGGGAGCTAGTGGAGGAAAATATAGTAGGGTTCTTTCTCAGGATTCTCTGGTATCCTAAATAGCCATTCAAGCCTATCCATGGCAAAATATAGGCTACTCACAGTAGGCAGTGCAGATCTTCAAAATTTGTTCTTTGTTCTTCAGTGGTTTTACCAGAAGAAATAATACTTAATGACTGAGAGACTTAAAATATCAGAATAAACACTTAATTGGTCATGATCACCATAACTGATAAAAATATGGAAGTTCTCAATACTAGAATTTATTTCAGGTCATCTGCACATTCGGGCAGAGGCTAGCACACCAGCATGATGGAGGTTACCTTAGAGTCCACCAGCACTTGTGACAAATTAATTTATTTCAAATCAACATGTGAAGACTGAAGCCAATTGAACAGCACTGCAGTTAACAGCCTGACTTGACCAAACACAGTTGAGAAGCACCCAGTCTTGGGCACAATGACATCATGTCTTGGACACAGTACAGCCATGTGTTTGCAGCTTCCAGGAATTGTATGAATCAGGGAAAGAGACTTTAAAAGCTTCAGTCATGCAGAATACAGTTCTTATACTATAGACTAGAGATCATGTATCTTCTTAAGCCACTGTGTTTAATGATTTTTAAGATTCTCAGCTGTTTTCAGAGCCCTTTATGGGACAGTTCAGAGAGAGCTGGAAATCTCTCCAGCCTACACTAAAATGACTTCTCAAAGCCCCTCTCTGAAACAACAAGAATGAGAGGTGTCCACGCAGGAAGCAGAAAGCTGAATATGGAATTATCTCCCTTTTGAAAACACTGAACAGGCACAGACCTTCCTGCACGAGATTACTTTTTGTCCAATAGTCACAACAGCAATACAATGCTAACTGCAAGATATAAACGTCAAGATAAAAAAAAATGTACCTCTGTGCATAATTGCTAAAGTATGTTACTTTGGAGTATATTACCATGGACGTAAGTTGGATCTAGCTGCCTTAACAGATACCAGGGATTAAGTTTCACCCAACAGTTGCAGAACAACAAAGAGAGAGAAGCCTTAAAATGAGACACACACACCCCAAAAAGGTTGTCAGAGCTAGCAGTGAAAAAGGACTGTATGTAGAAAGCTCAGTTAAACTGAGCTTCCTACTAACTTTTTCTGGTTTGGACAACAATGTCTCACTTCTCCAGCAGTGCCTGCAGTATTGCCATTGTGGCACTGGCTGCCAATTGCCAAGGACTTTGTTAATAGAAAATGGAATTACTTTTACTCAGGACTCTTTATTCCTATTGAGTGTGATTTACTGTAGTGTTATTGAGAAGGTCTCACTGTCACCTGATCATATCTTTTCACAACCAATGAGATTATTGTGAGGGAGAAAGCTGCTCATTGCAAGCAACATTTGGTAATAAATTGATTACTGGCTGAATGCTGATACTTTACAAAAACAGCAATCAATTAGATATCTGCCATTGCTCAAACAGTCTTACATTAGAAAGGCACACAAAATAATCACTAAATAATTGTACATGGCGGCTTGTGCTGGACTGCGTGAAATCAACTTAGACACACAGAAGTATAAAGTGTTTTTCACACACTTTGAAAGTCACAGTGTAAAAGGCAATGATTGCAGATGACCATGTATAATAACTGGGTTGTGAAGAAGAGTCTTGCTCAACTTCATTCTAAGCACAGCATACTCAATACTGTTTACACTCACAGAGTAATAGTTATTTTTAACAATCACTAATGAGCTGAAATATACCAGTCCCCTACTTCACACTTAGTATTCATTTTCAGATCGACTATTCCACTGCCTTCATAAATTCAGGAGGCCTCTGGGAGATCTCTTCCTTGCCTTGTGACCATGCCTGTGGGACAGGCTGCTGTTCCTCCCCTGACACTAATTCCACTGACATCAGGGGACATACGCACAGAAATGCACCAGGATACAAACTCCACATCAAGAGAAATAAAGACGGTGTGAATGATCTCTTTTCTTACTCCTGCCTCCCCATCTAAGCCATGGAGAGCTTTGCTTCATCACTGCCTTTACTCCTGAATGTCAAAAAAGGCTGTGGGACTGTCTGCCATCCCCCAGAGCAGGGGACTATAAGAAAGGTGCCCCGGTGAACATCCCAGGCATGGATCCAACTGCTGAATTAGGACAGAAGAGGAAAGACTTGTCTCTGCCTGCTGCTGTGAGGATTCACTTGTTCACATTTTTCTTCCCTTCCGGGAAGAAAGACTGCAGAAAAATTCCTTCCCTCCTTCTTTTTGGTCTCCCATTTATTCGGAAACTAGGTTGACAATTTGGGTCTGGCTGGTGCAATATGAGGCCTTCCAGTCCWCTGTTTCTCCACTAGCACCAATTATCCAGGAGCAACAAAAGTCTCAGCTGTCATCTGCTGCCAGAGGAGGTGATTGCTGACTGAGCCTCTTATATATACATATTCACCATTGCTGCTGTGGCCACAAAAGAAGTTCTATTCTGTATTCTTATTTTCAATTTATTCCAGATTATTTTCTTTCTGAAAAATTAAGGCTGTTTACTTTTTTTATAGAGTGTCATTGCCCAATACTTGTGAGAAATGAAGCCCATAAATCTCCTCCTCCCCAGAAATGGCAAAATCCATGCTCACTCTGGTTCATCATTGTCCAATGTTTAATTCCACAATTTGAATACAACAGTGTAATTACCTTGGTTTTTTTTGTTTTGTTTGTTTTGTTTGGGGGCTTTTTTTGTTTGGTTTTTTTTTTACTATTTGGGAAAGCTAACAGGTTAACAGCAATTCAGTTGAACAGGAGAAACTGAACCCTGGGGAGTCAGAGGGCTCACCAGTGAAAGGAGTAAAGCAGGGATGCAGGGTGCTTTGGAAGTGACATGCAGAAGAGGTGAGGAGGGAAGGGGGGAGCACCTGCAGATCATAATGGTAACGGCTGCAGGAGAGGCAGGAAACTGAGAGAGGAAAGCTGAGAAGTTAGTTGCAGGTTTAGCAGGAGAGGATGGATTTGATCTGTGATGGAGTSGCAATGAGCACTCAAATACTAGGATGGGTCCTAGTAAAGGGTTTAAAGATAGAGATTACATTCAATTTGTATACACAGCTGTTCCTAACATGCCTCTGGAAAGAGGCAAGAGCAGGGTCAAAAGGTTGATGTGGTTTTTCATAGAGTATAACCGTTTATTTTAGGCCCAGTTTCCAGAAGTGATTTAACACTCCATTTAAGTGCTAGTTTTTAAACAGTAAATGGAAACACACCATTCTCCAGGAAAAAAAGTAATATCAACAAGCAAGGAACTCTAGCATAACCTCTGATTAGCAAGAAAAAGCATGAAGACAGGGATGACGAGTCCAGCTTAAAATTACCTGTAAAGACAGTAATGACAGAGCTATACACATTTACAGTGAAGAGAGATGTAGAAATGAAGAATGAGGGCTAGTCCAAGAGGTATTCTTGGAGAAATATGGAATAATCTTTGAACAAGCAATGCATTATTGATTGTGGTTCTGAAAGTACAACTGCAACTGTTAATAGTCATTGGAGTAGTAGTAGTACAGTTCCTTTCTTCCAAGTTTTTTCTTCCAAATGTCCATATTGTACATTATCCTGATCCAGTAGTAGAAACAGGTCATAAAGAGGCCAAGTCATTAGCCTGGTCTCYTGTGCACCACTGATGGACCCAGACTTTGACCCTTGTACACAGGACTCCCAGTGTCCTCTGTCTGTTTAGCTGTACTGCCTCAACGTGGTGAGAGGCACTGTCCCACAATCCATTCAATAGATACCACTAGAAGTTGTATATTTAACATTCTGTGAATTTTCAGTTTCTTCCATCTAGAAGGAGAGATACCCAGCAAGATTTTATTTCTGCTAATTAAGGATTTCTTAAAAGCATCTGCCCTGGATCCAGGGAGTGCTGAAGCAGTATGTGGTATTTTTCTCAGAAGAGCTGAAAGTGCTGCACAACTCTCAGTGGCTCCAGCAGAGTGATACAAAAGCCATGTGGCACTTCTAGGTACTTGACGACAGATATTCTCTTGTGTTTGGCCATACACTTACAATACATTTATTCTTAGGATTATGTCATTGAGCATGAGCTGCTTTCAGGCATTAGATCATACACCTGGTCCTTCCTCAAATGCTGTTTTAACCATTTGCTGAAAGCACCAGTTGAAAGGATGATTTGACTAAGTGACTAATTTGACTGAATGCCTGTAACACTTACAAACTATTTTTAAGCCATTTAAAGAGCTTCGTCTGATAGATTTGGGCAAAAGCTGCATAAATTGTGGGTCAGCACAAAGCAGCAATTCACAGATGGGCCTCTCTAAAAAAAAAATCACACTATTTTTGGAGGCATTTGCTCCTGTACCAATTCAGACTAGTACTATATCCTTTCTTTGCTCTCATGGATTAAATAGGCAACACCTTCAAAAGTAAATACATAAATAAATTAGGTAAGAATGGGAGGTTTTCAAAGGCATAAAGGCACAAAACCAGGAGTTAGGTGCCTAAGAGATGAGTGAAGTCTGTAAGTATCTGAAGGGAGGGTGCCAAGAGGATGGATCCAGGCTCTTCTTGGTGGTGCCAATAAATAGAAGAAGAGGCAATGGGCAAAAAATGATGCACAGGAAGTTCCACCTGAATGTGAGGAAGAATTTCTTTACTGTGCGGGTGACTGTGCACTGGAACAGATTGCCTAGAGAGGTTGTGGAGTCTCCCTCMCTGGAGATATCCAAGAACCATCTCGACACAATCCTGTGCCCTATGGTCTAGGATGACCCTGCTTGAGCAGGGAGGTTGGACCAGATGACCCACTGTGGTCCCTTCTAACCTGGCACATTCGGTGGTTCTGTGAAGTGGCCTTAATAATGAATTCAGTGCTTGCATTCTCTGCTTTTTAACCACTACTGCAAATCATGGAATCATAGAATGATTTGGGKTGGAAGGGGCCTTAAAGATCATTTAGTTCCAACCCCTTGCCATGGGCAGAGGCCTTTCACTAGACCGGGTTGCTCAGACTCCCATACAACCTGGCCTGGGACACTTCCAAGGATGAGGCATCCACAGCTTCTCTGGGCAGCCTGTTCCAGTGCCTCACCACCCTCACAATAAAGATCTTTTTTTTCCTAATATCTAATCTAAATGTGTTCTCTTTCAGTTTGAATCCATTCCCCATTGTCCTATCACAACATGCCCTTGTAAAAAGTCCGTCTCCAGCTTTTTCGTAGTCCCCCTTTAAGTACTGGAAGGTGCTATAAGGTCTTCCTGCAGACTTCTCTCCTCCAGGCTGAACAACTCCAACTCTCTCACCCTTGCCTTCACAGGAGAGATACTCCAGCCCCCTCATCATATTTGTGGCCCTCCTTTGGACTTGCTCCAGGGTCAACATCATTCCTGTGCTGGGGACTCCAGAGCTGGATGCAGCACTCCAGGTGGGGTCTCACCAGGGTGGAGCAGGGGGGCAGAATCACTTCCCTCAGCCTGCTGGCCACGCTGCTTTGGATTTGGTAGGCTTTTGGGGCTGCAAGCACACATATACACATAACATACCTAACATACATAATAACCTACACAGGCATCTGGACTAAAAAAGTTTTGAGTGGATATAAGTAACAGCAATTCCCATGTACTAACTCATTACTGCTTTCCTTTCCCCAAAATAAATTTCACCCCATTTTTAACTTGGGGTAGTCATATTCTGCTCTGCAAAGGGATACAAAATGCTACCAGTTCAGCATCTGCACTGATTTACATAGATGTTAATATCCAATAGCCATTTTCCATTAACTTTCTTTGGTTTACATAAGTGCAGGAGATACAGAGTAACAAAGAATCCGGCACTTGGTTTAAAAACAGGCACTCCATTTCTGGCAGCGGGTAAGATTGCAAGAAAGCCTTTAATTCGAGCCTTTGAGTGTATCCATGCAACATAAAGTACAAGCGTGAGAGGAACATGCTGATAGTTCTGCATTATCACTACCAGCACTGAGATGCAACAAGAAGAAAAATCTAAGTGTGCCTGCTCATTTTATTAGAGAACCTTCCCATTAGAGCCAAATGAGGGTGTTGTTTTGGGCAGCTTGGTCCAGCGTGCCCTTTCTGGATGGCCAGTTTCCACAGCAAGTGAAAAAGTTTATGGCTCATCTTGGGTATTATTTATACGATGGTTGGGCACAGAAGGATTCAGAATGACTTTACGTGCTTGTATGTGTGATAATACCAAGTGATGGAAATGCAGAAATTAATTGTATCACAGAAATATCAGAGAAAATTTTAAGAGTGTCTGTATTTAAGGGCTAGATATGGGACAGATTACAGGTGGATTTAGACAATATGGATTGTGAAGTGATTGCAGAAAATTCTTATAAATTTATTAATATCATCTGCAGAAATAAACGTCCCTGCCCAAACTGTGCAGAGCAAAATAAACAGATTTATTTAGCTGAGAGTGATATTTATTCTTTTAGAGGAGTCCTATGTATTCAAAATGTAGGGGATGTATTTTATACACCACAAAAGCAGCTGTGGGGCAATTGCAGCTCTCTGGTTTTGTTCCGTTGAATGCAAGCTACAGGGAGCCTTTATTTTTCTATTATTTATCATTTTCAGAAACAAGCTAGATTGAAAACAGTAGATTTTGTTCTTTGTGCAAGGGAAACATGGTAAAATCCAAGGCTAAGCAGACAGCTTAAAGACCAGGGTTAGTTTCTGAAGTGACTATTCCTCCAAAGCAACAGACAGGAGAGAAAAAAATTGGGTCTTGACAATACAGTAAGTAGATTTCTAAAAGGTTTTTCCTTCCAGCTCAAATATTTTATGGAACTCGACAAACACTACGCTCCACTTGTAAGAAGAATAAAATAGAAGCATAATGGATAGAACAGTAAGAAAGATCACTTTGAAACACTGTCAGAAGACTCAAAACAAGGAGACGCCTCCCAGGTTAACCCATCCACTATTTTCAAGATTCCACAAGCCCATGGGTTAGGCAGTTTCTCTGTACCAACAGTAAGTAGCAATATTAATTTACCAGTTTTACTGCTCACTCAAACCAATAATCACTACAAACAGCCCTCAAAAATATGGAGGACATAGAGACACAGCAAAGGACAGAGACTGTCTGAATATACAAATGACTGCTTGTTGTTTACCTGGCACCCCAGGTCTTTGTTGTATCAGCTGCCTCAGAGAGTGAGCTTGGAGTCTTGATGTAGTTGTACAAATCAGATTTTGTTTTGGTATTGTTTCCAGCTGAAAGCCTTTTCTTTATTCTAATGGTAGGAGACTTTCTTCCTATTAAATGCTTCAATGGTGGATTTAAATATTTAGAGGATCCACATTACAGGAGAACTGTCTGAGAGCATCACAAAGAAACCATTAGTTAAATCCATTAAGGATCTACTTAAGTGGAATTCCCTGCTGTTATCTACATGATAGGCACATAAAAATGACACTGGAGAAAGAAAATGTTGGGGAAAATATTCCTCCTCACATACTGTATCTGTAAAAAATCCAGTTTTACTGAAGGATCCCTTTCGATCATCTCAAAAATTTTAGCTGGGAATTCATATACTTTGAGCTAAATTAAAGGAGGGAGAACAACATGTCTTGGTTTCAGCAGGGCTTTTGCCCCTCTCAAGTAAACCTTTTGTTAGAGAAGAAGGTACAGGATCTCTTTTTGGTTTGGACATGGCATAAACCATCAAAGTTGTATTCACAGTGCAAGACACATGAAGTATATACAGAGTCTTTGTGTTGTCTATTTTTAAATACACATAAGTGGTAGCAGTATGGCTAAGATGTTCTTTCCTCCAACTCCTAGAGTAAGGCACTTGAGCCATTTGAATTACAGAACTTACACCATCTTTCAAGTTGCTCTTGCTTTTACAAAGGAGAAAAGGCTTGAACTCCACAAAGTTGTTCTTCCATTCTCTGCAATCACGGTTTGATACATGTTCAAGAAGGCAGTTATATTCATCAGAATCTTTCTATTCTTTATCAGCTATGTGACATTTACTATTTCTGAATGCTCAGGAATCTCTGATGGATAGGCTTATGGATAAAATGCAGGTCCACAGACAGTACAAACACAATGCATAAATATCCATGTTGGTTGTAATACTGATATCCCTAACCTATCTGTAAATCAGCATATCGTGTCTCTGATCATTGGTTTTCTCTCTGGCCCCCATTTTGAGCACGTTTTATAAAACCCAAGAGAGAAAGACCTGTTCTCTGGTTAGAGTAGTATAGACCCATTCTATAGACATAGGAAATTTCTTTCTAAGACATTAAACAAAATATTTCTTTTCTATTTGAGAGTGAGATGCTTATAAGTCCTGATTCATCCATACATGTAGATGTATGTACACAGCACCATGCAAGACCAGTAAGCCCACTTTGTCTTCTCAATTACACTGTACCTGAAAGGACCAATGCAAAAGAGAAAAAACTCGTGAGCAAATCTGTTATTTCAGGGGTCAGCATCCCACTGGAGGCAAGGAACAGCACGTGGGCAATTTGTGAACGGCACAAAGCAAGGACGGAAGTGTGAGTCCTGGTGGTTTGAGAGAAGCGTCCATTACAGGCAATGGCTCCAGGCTTCGGAATGCTGGACACCAGAGGGGCTGCTGCATCCTATGAGGGAAGATATTATCATCCAGTGGCCAAAAGCCTCATGCCACTGTGAGCATGCATGACACTCCTGTCCACACCCAGAGCAACTACACTAGGACACAGTCCAGGTACAGTGTCAAGTAGTATTGCAAACCCAGGAATTACAAAGTCAGAAGTCAGACCCTTTCCTCAGTTAAATATTATCCTAATAATGGAACTGAAAAACAAACATTGGCTGTCTGGACCTTCTAGCATTCCACCCATTGAGGGATATACTTCAGAAACATTTCTAACCTTGTTAATACACTTAATGAAAATTCATTTTAAATAAAAAAAACCCAACATAATTAAATTCTCAAAAGACTGAGAAACACTGGGTTGATATGAAAGCATCGCCTGTCAAGGCTGAGGAAACTGTACAACTTCATACAACATTGGCAGCACACAACACTGCCCCATGGAGCAGTGGCATCACAGCTTCTTCCTTACCTGCTCCTGAAACCTCCATCAGGAAACAAACTTAATGCCCACCAAGTGGGGAATGGAACAAAGATACACCACAGCCCTGAGAACTTTTATTACAGATTAGTAAGGGTCTTCCTGTATTTCTAGAAAATGAAAATTCAGGGTGCGATAAAACCAGTACTCCTGTTTAATCCCTCTATTGATTTTCCATCGGTATTTGTAACCCTTTGACAATTTAACTTCTGTGCTCTTTGTACCCCGAATAAAAACTTTAAGTCTTTTCCAGTTTGTTTTTTTTCCCATTTATGTTCGTTCAAGGTAACTGATTTATAGGAACTATACTACTGTAACAGCGTTTTCTCTACAGACAATAGGTTTGCCAAGTCCCAACACGTGGAACTTAAATGGCGTTATCTTTTAGAAAAACACTTCTGAGTAGAACAAGAAGGGCATGCACAGGCATGGGGGGAAACGCTGCCCCAAAACCCCAACCCTGGAAGGCAGTGTCACCAGCTCAGCAGGCGGTGCAGGGCACCGCAGCTCCAGTGGCACCACTGCGCAGATGACCTGGCACAACACACTCAGAATACTAAAAGTAGGTAAGCAAGCGCCTCCGCTCTTGTCCTGTCCGGTCACAGAGGGGCAGGTCTGTGCGGGAAGGGGCCGGGGGCGGCGGGGCAGCGCTGCCCACCCGGCCCGCCCTGCCCGCAGCCCGCGGTGCGCGACATGGCGGCCGCTCCCGGCAGGCACCGGGCGCGCGGCGGGCGGGCGGCCGCGAGGTGGCGCCGGGCGGAGCGGCGGCTTGGCCCGGCCCGCGCCCGCGGCCCCGGGGAGGCCGCTGCCGGAGCGCCGGGTGTTCGCAAACTGCTCCCGGGATCATCTCGAGCAGCAGCAGCAGGGCCGGGGCTGTTAGCCGCACCGCACCGCGCCTGACTGAATTGATTTAAAGATACACGCTYTATTTACCCACTCAATTTAGTGGGTAAATATGAATATAAATACTTCTTCACATATTAAGTGTTATTGCGACAGTTTGGGATCTGTGTTGCTCACACTCCCAAAATCTTTGTGTTAAAATAACATTTTTTTGTGGAGCAAATTTGCAACACATGAGTGTAAGTCATATTTGAATTCACTGTTTCAGCCATTGTGGCTTTTTGTTTGTTTGCTTTTTAAATCTCCCTCTCCGTGCCGGCAAAAGTAAACACAGCTCTTGCCAAAGCGCTTCCATCTCCAAAAGGGGCCCTTGTGAATGCCCCCAAACCCGTTTCTGGCCCCAGAGCACCAATGAGGGGGATGCACAGTGGTCATACTCCAAGCCGGAGGCCACTCGTCCAAGGAGTCTCCCAGTGCAGCCCTGCCAGGCGTCTCCCACGTTCACACCACGTTCTCCCACGTTTTGGTCCTGCCTGAGCCCCACTGGGCTTCCCGGTGGGTGTCTGAACCCGCTCTGGCTCAGGGCAGCGGTGGGTGCACGCCTCACCCTGCTCCTGTCTCCGCCGGCAGAACCAAACCAAGGCGAGTGGCATCTCCCATCCCYAGGCTGTGTGCAGGTCAGTGGCCAACAGCACTGGGCACATCCAGGTGCAGGCCCCCCATCACCCCGGCACAGCTGGCTCCATACCAGCCCCTCCAAGGGAGTGAATTGGGATCTGCACTGCTCCCACCTCCACTGGCAGCTGAGCCCTTCTCCCTTGTCTGCGTGAGCCCAAATTCCTTGGAAAGGGCAAGCAAGAACGTGCAGTAACTGCAGCAAAGAGAGCAGTTCACTAATCCACAGGCTCTTGTTCCCGGCTGTGTTCATCTCCTTGGGCTGCTTGTGTGTGTGTGTTTGAGCTTATGGAGAGGAATGGGCCACTTCAGTGTTTTCCAGACCTCCTGTGTGCCAGCACTGTCCTTTCCGAGGTGCAGTGTACAACCTTAGAGCAGAGGTTGCAATCTTTTCTCTATTCCTTTGCTGCTCCCGGCCTCTAGCTGTGCCTGCCCTGAGATGTGCCTACTCCCCTCCTAAATCCCTCACCTTCCTGCCTCACTGCCAGTCCTTCAAGTTTTCCCGAGGAGTGAACCAAAGCACCACGCAGCCCTGCGTGGGATATCTGCATACACGTGAGACTGGCAGCTGCTGCGATGGGGGACAGACAGCGGGGGTGATGGCAGGACGGATGAAGGAAGAGTCAGAGCTTTGGTGCTGGAAATAAGGAGAAACAAAAGCCCTGTGGTGAGTGAGTGCTGTGAACAGCATCATGAGGCACAAATGGCACAGCAGCTCAAGAGAGAGAYGCAGCAGCTGGAGCAGACAGGAAAGTTTGCTTCCCCAAAACCCTCACCCCTAGCTCAGCTTGCTTAAAAACATTCCCAACAATCATTTCCACAATCGCCCTCAAATTGTTTCTGAATGCCTTGAGGTTCAGCCTTTGAGTCCTGTTCCTCAGTGAGGAGAAGGGCTCAGGTGTGAGTGGTGCAGACACAGTGAAAGSTCTAGCATACAGCCAGTGAGTTGTATAAACCTCCTTTGAGCCGGAGAATCGTTGCTATAGCTGAAGCTGCAGAAGCAGTGACAGAGAAAAAACTGCATCACAGTACTGAAAGGCTTCAAGAAGTTTATTGAGGGTAAAGAGAAAAAAAAAAAATAAGGACATGGAGTATTGCACAACTTTATTAAGGTGGAGTAAAGGTTGATTAGTGGTCATGCCCTTCCAAATTATAGATATGAACGGCGAAAAGGAAGAATTGCACTTTTGAGCACCAGCTCAGTAGAGACTGAATCTTCCAGGCTGGTCCTAAAGCCATGCACACCCACCTCCCAGGAACTCCCTGGAAATGGAGGCCATGAGCACAGCTAAATAAAGAGTAAAATAAAGAGTAACACCCACAGCTTTCACGGGCAACACTTGAGAGTTTCTCACAGTCTGATCAGGCTCATGCATCTGGCCTACGCTTACAGACCAAAGTAATGATGTTTCCTCCTCATTCCCTGCTCCTGAATGAAGTGCTAACTGTTATCACCCTTTGCCCTTTCCCCTGGAGTCTTGTCTGAGAGATAGTTTACACCACGAAGAATTTTCCAGTATAGTTGTAATTACACAAACCATGGGATCAGCACAATTTATTCCAGTATCGCTTTTGCCAGTATTGTTAAACCTTTCCTTCAAATGACAGAAACTATTTTTCAGAAAGACCTTTTTTGTTAGTCATTGTTTATTCTGACTTTGTTCAGCCTGATCTTTTCACACTCCTCCCTGACATAAGTATTTGGCCAACAGATTTAGCCTGGACTTCTCCTGAAACTCTCTCTGCACTCTCCCCATACTAAATGCTGTCATGTGTGGTACCACAAAGCTGACAGTTGCCAGGGCCAGTTGCATGCCGTTTCTCTGGCAGAATCACAAAATTGATGGGTGTAGGAATCACTGAAGGTAGTATTTTGCTGTGAATACTAAAATCCTAAGCAGTTTAGCATGGATACATCTGTACTAGCAAAACACTACTGTCTGCTAGTAGAATAAAACCATCTCCCACCACTGGCATAAAGTATTATCGGTAAAAATACTGTTTTACTAGTACAACTGTGTCTCTACCAGAGGCTTCTGTTGACATAGCTATGCCTGCCAGGGCTGGCATCTCCTTAGAGCCATGCTAGTAGATGTCAGTCCTGTAAATGTGATCTTGGTCATTCAGAACACACGTTCACCTCCCTTCCACTCACAGTGACAGCTCCATCCCACAACTGCGTTCAGCACACTTACTCTTAAGACAGTAAATGCAAACAAGGWTGCAAATGCATGTTATAATTCAAGTCAGTGAAACAACATCTTATTCTGCTGTTCCTTCCTTACAGCTACTTTATGCAGATTCATAAAATTTAAGGTCAAAAGATACCTTTAGGTAACATAACCTGAGGTATAACAGAGGTCAAGCAATTTTATGTAATTAACCCTCATGATTCATAAATGAGCAAGCATCTTCTAGAAACCATTTTTGAGTCAAAGATACCAAGTGAAGAAGTCCCCATTTTCCTTACTAGCTTATAGCTTTTGCCTCACATTTCTGAATCCAGAGCCCTATGATGTTTTGACTTCTGTGATGCCATCTTCTGTATAGGTGCTCTCCTTGGAGTTTCTCCTCTCTGTGATCCTTTCTTTGATCATTCTTTGACTCCTTCTGTCTGCATTCTTCTAGGTAACATTCTAATCCCTTTTCCAGCAGTAGACCTGCCATCACTCTTCCAGAGCAGCAAAACCCACCAGGATGACACACTAAGTCATATCCCCCACCTTCTAGTGTCCTCTACAGGGAGCAGGAGGACACCCTCGTGACAGTGTGCGCTCAGTGGTTGCTGTCAGCTCTGTGAGTGGGGCTGAAATACCATCAGCTGGGTGGTGTATATTTTTATTGTATATTTTCTTGCTGCCATGCCAAGGGTTTACACTGCACTGATCTCCAAGGTCTGTGGAGGTAAAAAGCATGCCTGGGCACTAGCAACTCTGCTTTCGTTAGGTCTGGGGATATTTCACATATATAAATCTTAGTAAATTCATTCCAAAATGCAGAAAGTAAGGGTTTTGACTGATATATATTTGTAGGTACAAAGGTATGCTTCATATTAAATTCATATTATTAAAGCCCTTACAAGAGAATCAGCCAAGCAGAAGATGACAAGCTTAAAAAGAGATACCATTGTGATTACAGAAAGACAAGAAAAACAAACAAAATTCCTCCTTACTTTCATTCTTTCTAACCCATAAAGTGTTTAGGAGTAGCTGGGTTTAACTATTCCTACCTGCACTGAAGAAATCAATAAAGGAACACCTTGTATAGAAATAATGCATTTTCTGCCRTTATAGCTAAACAGAACAGATTTGAACAAATTCCTAAGGATCCACTTTCATTATTGAAGAAGATTCTGAATTTTTAGCTCTGCAAATAACCAGCTGAATAGCCTGTAACTTGATTTTTATTAACATCCAGCTGTATGTCACATACCTCAAGGTCCAAGTGTCCCTATGTATAGTGTTTCTGAGTACTTGACATCAGACAGCTGGCAATTTTCTCAATATGATGTATAACAAGTGACTTTATTGGGGTAATTTAGGACAGACCCTGTAGAACATGTAAAAGAGTTCTTGGCTGGGAGCTGTTTCTTCAAATCTATCTGAGAAATGGCTTGCAATCTTACTCATCTTCACAGGTGCTTGATGCCATTGATTTACAATTTTATATTGCAATTCTAACAGGTTAGCTGAAATAGAGCATACACGTATGAAGGACATTATTGAGTCCAATATCTCCAGCTCAAGAGAATGAGATAGTTCCCTTTCCCATTTAATCATAAATGTTTCTTTAGTGGGCAATAAAGAAAAAGCAATGGCTTTATACAATCACCCCACAATGTTCTGAGATTCATTGCTAAGGAATAAGATTTGCTCAGATAAAAAGGATTCTCTAATACAAGTAGATTTAACATCAGACTGAATAAAGGAACTCCTGAACTGGAAGTAAAGAAGCAAAAAGGGAAGTCTAGCATGTTCCACCTTTGTTGTATTTCTAAGTGAAATGTGAATTTGTTTTTACTGATGGGTTGAGATAAGTATTCCAAATAAATGAAATCAGTTGTTTCTGCAGTCTTTAGAAAAAATAGGAGCAAAATACACAATATAGCTAGAAAAAGAGGCAGATTACTTTTAAAGCTGATATAGACTCCATCCCAGGAACAGAGAACTTAGGTTCAGGTCTGCTCATAAAAACTGCAGTTTCCACACCTTCATGATCCCTCTGTTTTCAAAACTTACCTAGAAAGTCGGTTCCCTTTAGCTGAGTAATGAGCTGGATTTATACAACTGTAACAGAACCCACCATACTCAAGAGACTTGCATAGTGCTTTTAATGATTCCCTTTCCTGCCCAAGTAAAGTTAGCAATAAGTCTTTTAAACAGGATGGAGCACTGAATGGGGTGAAGTTCACAATACTGAACTTCAAAACAGACATAAAATAGAGATCACCTAATTCATTCATACTGAACCAACCTAATTAATCACCAGTGCTCTTCAAATACATGACTCCATTGAGCTGTGCAAATAAGATCCCTCTATAAAAATTATATGTTTTAAAATTAAATCAGCAAAGTGTTTAGTACTGGCCTCACTTTGCTCTTGCTGAACTTTGATTCTTCTGTCACAAGGTACTTTGAAAATTCCCATTCAGTGGTACCAGCCCTTCAATGATGAGCAAAAAAGACAAGGTGATTGTGATGATTTTACATTATGTGGCCTTTCCCAGAATGAGTGCAGTCCCTGATTTCTAGCTGATGAGAATCACCATGGATAGCAGTTCTCAAATTAGGCTCCTTTCTTCTTGGACATATGCATAGTAAGTTTACACCCAGCACAGAATGGTGTGGCAATTTAAATTTAAATGTGGTCAAATGAAAACCACATTTGTCCAATCCTCTGGATGAGAAGAAAACAGCTGTAACACGGCAAAAAGATATGCACACATTTAATTTTGTTATGAAGTCTGCTGAATATATTAGAAAAATCTTAATAGTATTTGTATATTACTTTTTTAAGAAAGAGAGAGAACCCAGAATTTTTCTGTTCACTTACAATTTTCCTAAAGTCCACCAAGTGAGATAAAATATTAAGGATGGTCTGTTTGGAATGAAAAACAAATAGAAAAAAAATTAATTAGCATACAAAGCAAGCCTATTGTCAGTCCCTGAGTCTTTGCTGCCTCTGACTATAGCATCTGGATTTGTTAATGCAGATGACTCACATTGTTAAGTCTTTCTTAAATAACTAGATATTTTGGATTAATAAAATGGTCTTTCTAATTTTAATAATATTACTTTTTTAAATTTAAGCAAGATGTTTTAAACAATCCAGTCCTCATTGCATGGTAGATGCTCAAGTCTGTCACTAAGTTTCATAGCTTAACAGGAGCAAGGACTACATGAATTAGTAAGCATTTCCAGGATCACACCCTAGGACTAGTAGCATATTGACATCTTGAAGTAGTTTACATCCAGGATATTGAAAGAAACCCTTCTCTTAGGTTAGTTTAGCTCTTAGCTTAGTTGAAGCAGGGAGTCAGCCGTCGGGGATGCTCTTCTTGAGAAATACTTTGCCCTTGTAATGAGGATTTGCTTGTGGCTTTGACAATGAGGCAGGTCGTGGCAGAGAGGATGTGAAAGCGAGGTGCCCGAGCGGCAGTTGGTGGTGACGTCCTGTTTGCTGAGGACAGGAGCAAGCTCAATGTGTCCATGGGGACCACGTGCGTAACCAACAGCTCCTGCACCCCTCCGGAGTGCAGCCTTCTCCTCTGCTGGTTCCCTGGGAACAAAGCCCTGGCTACCCCTTCTCCAGCTGATGTGTGGAGCAACTTCATGCAAGCCAACCTCTCACTGTGGGTCTACAGATTGCAGGCATTTCAGCTGCATCCCGTGCAAGGAGCATTCCCACCTGAAACTCAGGCAAGAATTGCAAGCTCACTTTTGCAGCTCACAGGTTCCATTGAGTCACTGTGTGAACAAGGATGATGGACCAGCAGCTGTAATACAAACCTGGGACTCTGGAGATGTACATATACATAGTTCAGCATATGCTTAGTARGAGTACATCCCACTGATGCAGTAATAGAAAGAATATAATAAATTAAGAAAGAAATAAAAGATGGCAAACACCACACCCTAAAGTTTTTACTACTCCAGGCCTGACATGTAAAGAATGGATAAACTTTACTGACATGTAACCATCTCTACATCACCATGACCAACACTTAGGGCCTAAATGGATGGAGTCCCTCAGTACATCAAAAGTTGTGCTTAATGAAGAGGTTATTACCACCTGCCAGCTGTTTATTGTCCCTCCGCTGGAATCCACTGTCTCCTCAGATATGTTGGCTCACTTTATCCTAATCTTATTTAGGCAAATGGGTCTGAGCTAATACAGATAGTTTAAATAGTAAGTCTGGTAACTTGGGTCACTTAATCTGAAAAGGGTTGGGGAATACACATACAAGCAACTGTAGCAGCAGATGTGAGGAACATTAATATCTGACGGGGTGATGCCAACAAAAAATGGGGATAGTAACTTTTTTCACTGGCTCAGCTGGGCTTTGGAAAAGACCACCTGTTTATAATCTTAGGACATACATTTCTTTTGGCAGTAGTGCTGGCTAAACAGACCCTATTATCTCCCTCTGCCACCAAACCTCCTCTTTGGTGAAACAGTAAGAAGCGGGTAATGGCCTCGTGCGCTCTGCCCCTTCTCTTCCCCCTTCCTGTTATGCCAGCACTACTGTTTGGGCCGTTGGGTGAGTCAGTGCAAGGATCTGGATAAAAATAAGTTTTCCTTCTCCCTCCTTGGGCTGCTGGCACACCATGCAGCTGCACAGGCCATTGCATCAGCACCCCCGAGGTCCATACCAGGTGACTGTGGCAGTCACCTGGAGCTCCTGGAGCTGGCGCTGCAGCTGAAACAAGCGTTCACGCAGTCATGGCATTCCTCCTTTGTGTCTCTTTTCCTTGATGGTGAAGTGGGAGTAACTGGGTTTCCCAGTTTACAAGAGTGCTTTAAGGGTAAATCTATCAAAGCAACAGCTCTCAAACCAGGCAGGTACCCCCTTGAGAAAGCACAGGATGTACCAAGTTGGGATGGAGAAGGCTCAGAACAATTTCGTCTGACCTCTCCCACCTCTCACCTCCCTCATCCTCTCTCAGGCTTTGCAGCTCCTTCTTTTCATCCCTGAGAGCATTCACTTTGCATCCCTTGTGCAGAGGGGTTGAAGAAAATTGGCACTGGGGTGAACTTTGTTGGAACTTGGAGGGCAGGATTACAGTGTGAGTGACATTTATGAGTGATACAGCACGACTATACTTCAGGAAGCTAAGGCAGCTGCAAGCTGAACTGCAGGAATTTGGGATTACCCAGAGAGCAGATGTGAATGCATGTGTAAAAGGGTGGAGAATAAAGATAATGTGGGGGAAAGAGGGAATTACAGATTATTACAGCAAAGGGTGGAGAATAAAGATAATGTGGGGGAAAGAGGGAATTACAGATTATTACAGCAAAGCAGAAAGGTGGGTCTCTGAGGCTAAAAGACTCAGGGATGCTGTATTTGAGATTGTAAATGGTAAAATACTAGAGAAATGGGTCAGAAATAGAGTGCATCAGGCAAAATCATAATTTTGTCACCCTTGTAAAAATTCAGAATTACATATACACTATAGTCATAGAAAAGAAATTCAGTTTGCAAAAGAATACTGTGCCGTCTCATATTAAAATCCATGCATTTCTGACTGTACATAAAAATATCCTACAAATTATTTTACTTGGTTAAGACATAGAGGCCACAGTAATCTGTTTCTAGAAAGAGCAATTGATAAATACTGTGATATATAAAATGTACAGAGTGGAAAAAGTTTAGGGAAGAAAACTAAGGCTTTTTATTTTCCTTGGAACATCCAGCATCTTTACAGCTAAGGTACCAATCTCATTTATTTTATGAGAGTGAAAGCTGTGTACTGTCAGTTTGACTGTTTCTTCAACGTATCAGTCAACCCTGCATGCTACAACTGATGATGGGAAGGACCTCCAACCAATGTGTAGCTAACAACAAATATTTCTTTTGGTTTCCCATGTGTCTCTTGCACATCAGAAAAGGTTTGTAAAAGGCAGGAGAACAGGAAAGAAACTTGGCAAGGAACTCTATGATTACTGTTATACTGATTCTCATTTAAGTTTTCTAATTTATAAAAGAATTTGACCATAAATTATTAATTCAAAGGAAGGCCGGCCTTTTCCTAAATTTCTCCAAGCTGCAATGATGTTCTCAAAGAATGACATAGGACCCAGAAATATTATAGTAATTCAGTTTAAAGGCTTAGATTTCACTGGTGGGTAAACCCCAAAATCAACAGTCCCTCCAATTACTGCCAAGTGGAAGATTTTGTTTTGATTCAGAAAATTGGTTGGGCCGCTATCTCACCAAAGTACAGACACAAGAGCTGTTTTTTTCCTAGAGGCTGCAGTCCACAGAAGCACTGAATCAGGGCTTAACTTTAAGGAAGTGAGTGATCTTACTGACTTCAATGGATGATTCGCATTTGTAAAATTGAGGTATTTAAACAGTCTATTCAAGTGGTCTAAATTGAGCATGTTACATTTCCATAATAAAATAAGGTATGACATTCTCGAGATGAAGACGGTGATGTTTTAAAGTCCTTTTGTTTACACATTGGCAGAAGAAATTGATTGAATTGGCCAGGATTAGTGGCTGCTAAAGAATGGATTTTAATTAAATGGTACAAAGTCACTCTCTACATGTTTTAGGCCACGATCTGTTGGTATAAGCCACATTTTTTTCGAAGTTCATTATGACCTGCTAAAATAAAATTTTTACACTTACCTACAGGCTTTACACCTAACAGCTTATCAGCTGGCCATCTACGGTAATAGTTTACTTTTTACATTTGTGACTGAAATGTAAATATTACATAATAAAGAAAACAGCACTATGTTATATTTATGTGTTGACCACATAAGGGATCTTTTAAAGCAAAATTCCATTACTGTAGTTCCAAATACCAAGCTAAAGCAGCCCTGAGCTGGCTGCCTACTTTTCTGTGATCTGATTTATGCCTTATTGAAATAAATTAAAAGATTTGCACTGACTTCAGAATGATTTCGATTGGATGTTTAACTAGTAATAGAAGTGATAATTTAATAAAAGCCCACATACTTCTCTCTTTTTTCCTCATTAAATCTAATGCAAATCTAAAAGAAGGAAATTGAGAATTACAGTGAATTTGACAACAGTTTCATTAAACTGTGCAGTGGATTTAACCATAAAGCACAACAAGATCCCAATGAAAAGCTTTTTCTTTTGTACACAAGGATTTTTCAGACTCTTGTAGGTACCCATGTCAAATCCGACAGGCTCCTGAACCTCTGACTGGATTTTTACCTCACCAAAAAAAATTTAAATATTTCTCCCAGTACCTCTAACATAACATCCCGAAGCTATTACAATATTGGTTTGTTTTCCGTCTCTCTCTTCAGTGTTACTCTTTGTATGATTTGGAAGGCACTAGTCTGACCAAACAGAAGGATGGCTGCTGTACTGCTGGGAAAGGCACCTAACTTCCATGGGGTTGAGCTACCGACAGGCGGCTTAGGCGGTCTGTACGAATGTCGTAGCCAATGGAGTAAACAAATTACTAACAGTAAGTTTAGAAAATTATGTTGTTTATTTTGAGGAGGGATCCTAGAGCATCAGAGTTTATAATTTATCAGAAAAAAATCAAGAGAAAGAAACCATGCTTGGACAACATTGGTTTATAGAAAATAATTAAATTGGAGGAACAAAGAAAATAGAACTAAAGTTGAAACTGCGCACTTGCGATATCAAATATCAATGCAATCACTTTGCAGCAGATAATATGCATGGCAATTAGAGCTTTTTTACATTATATTATAATAAATTCATAATTCATGCATACAATGAGAGCTTTTGGAAAGGAGCATTTGAATTTAACAAACACTACCACTCATCATCTGAGCAAAGATGGCAAAAGGAATTTCAACATTATTTGCGATCTAGAAAATTGAACCATCGTTGTTGCTTTGTGTTGTGCTTCCCTTGCACAGACTGCAGTGCCTTCTGTCTGCTTTAGGGTGTGGCATCTGCCATTGGGGAGGAAAAACTGGCATGTGTTGCCTTTTATAGCAGACTGATTTCATTGTGCTGAGGGCCTCAATTTTATAGCCTCTTAGTTCCAATCTTGTAGCCGAGTTGCTGAAACAAATGGGAGGAAAAGGAGTTAGTGGTATGAACTCTTCAGTTTAAAGCCTCATCCTTTTTTTTTCCTTTTCCCAGTGAAAACATTTCAAAGTAAATCTGCATTAAACTTTTGCAGGTTATTTTCCTGATTGGAAAGAGTTGAGGAGCGTGTCAGGAAGTATTGCAATCTGCAGCCCAGGTGCTATCAGTACATCTTAGCAGATCTTCAGTATATGTATTTTTGCTCAAATATAAATGTCTCAAAGTATAAGTGTGTAATTGATTTTATATTTTATTTTAGAGTACACATGTAAATAAATACACACAAGGAGACATCTATATTTTTATTTGCATATGAAAGACTTTAAAAATCAACTTAGGTGGTTTAATGTGTATAATTAGCGTGCATTTGAATATAGAAAAGAAGAAAATCCAGGAGATAATGTCAAAAAGGCTCACTAACAAAGATGTAGTATTCTCTTGGCAAAAGCTGATGAATGATTTGGCATGAATTCATCTTACGGTTCTGTTATTCTCTCTCCTACAAAGATGATCTATCCCTTTCTAGCAGTTTGCATAGAATTGCAATTTGTTGTTGTTACAGACTGTAATGACCCTTGGGTATGCACCTGATTCCCCCCACTAGAATTACTCACCATTTTTTTTCCCACTCTATGTTAATATATGTATAGCCATATAACATTTTTGCACTTGCAAATAGTACCAAAACCCCCCCCCCAAAAAACAACCTAACCAAAAAAACCAAAGCCCCAAAAAACTCAATTGTAAAGCAGAAGTATTAGCAAGGTGTACTTCATGAGCACTGAGACTTTTCAAAACTCCATAATGCAAATGAGAATATTTCTGACTTTTCAGACAGAACTAAAATTAATAGACACTGGAATCACACTGCTCATACATTTATCAGTTATCTTTGCTTGTAACTCAGCATTATAGCATGAAGCTTCTGCTCTTTAATGTTTTCACAGTGGATTCAAAAAAGCCTACCTACTCGTGACAGCATCTTTCTTGATATGCTGCGTTTTTCTCTACCATTATGATTGAATCTCCTGTTTATCCATTTTGATATTTGAAAATGTGCTTACCTTTAACAGAACGTATAAATATATTAATTTAAAATGTCGTAGTTTAGACCCTTCCTACATTGAAAACGTTCGCTAATATCCCAGTTTGCTGTATTCATAGCCAAGTATTTGATCTCCCAAATGCTTTCATTAGTTGCACGTAATGTGTGACTATTACCTTTTGTTATACTACGGTATCATTTGTATTAAGATAGTTATAAAAAAACCTTCAAAACGTTCTGGTTCAAAAATGTAGGTCAGCAGCAGCTTTCCATTTGGAGCAAGACTTATTCAGATTACATATTTTGTTTTTTGTGTTACTATATTTTCATGAGTGTCTTGTGCATACTGGAAATTATATTGTTTGGGGAAACAATTATGAGACCGAGAATGTCTCTCTCTCTTTGATCAACTCCTGTTGAACTGCAAATAAGTACACAGAACATATTGAAAACGGCCCTATATATAAAAGCATCATCAGTGCAAATGACCGTTAGAATGTGGAGACAGCTGGACAATGTGGACAACTGCAAAGATGCTACCGCTGCAGAATTTTAGGTTAAATTTTATAACCGTCTGCACATACAATATAAATCTTCAAGGGGCGGGTGGCTGGAGGAAAAAAAAAATCCAAAACAAGTCTAATTTCTCGGTCACACGAGCAAACGTATCCCTTGCCCTCGGAACACGAGGCGGCTGTTGAGCACGGCACACGGGGCTGGGGGGCAGCGTGCGGCCCCCGAAAGTTTGACCGATCCATCTGCTCCGGCACAGATGGAGCGCATGGCGGCCCCCGCGCCTCCCTCCCGCCGAACCGGCCCGCGCGGGGCAGCGCCGCCGGCGGCACCCTCGGCCCCGCAGCACCGGGGACAGTCCCGCTCCCCGCCCCGCCCCGCCCCAGCGGCGTTTGGCGGCCCGGGGCGGCCGTCGGGGCCCGCCTCGACCCCTCGCTCGGAGCAGCCCCCCCGGGTTCGGTGCTTCGCGCGGGCCGCGACCCCCGGCGCGCACACGGGCGGGACCCCGCTGGGAGCGGGGGGACCCGCGGGGGCCGCGCCCCCCCATCCCGGCGGGCTGCCGGGAGAGCAGAGAGGGGAGCGGGAGCCCGAACAAGTCCAGCGCGGAGTCCAGTCCGCGTTTTGCGGGTGCGCGGGAGCGATCGGGGCGGAGGGGGCGATGGCTGCCGGCGCTGGCTCGCTCGCTCGCTCATGCCATGCTGGGCCAGCGCGGCTCCGGCAGACGTGTGTTTACCCATATCCGGGTTAGGGAGGAAAGGAGGAGGAAAAAAAAAAGTTTCATTTAAACCTGAACAAAAAAACTTTCAACATGAAATCACACAGCAGGAACGGGCACGGACCGTAAGGCGTTCTTACCATTTCTAACCTCAACCACGGACTCGGGGAGGGAAAATCGCTGTAACTCGGTGCGTGCGGAGCGGTCCGCAGGGGATACTCTGGGATCAGTCAAGTCCCTGCCCCGGCCGCTTCTCCTTCTGCCCCTCTCCTCTCCCCCCCACCCTTCTGGTCGCCCCCCATTTTTGAGGGTGCGACTCGATTTTTTTGTTGTTGTTTTGCTTTGGTTTTCAATTTTGGGGCTTTTTTAAAATTTTTTTTTTTTGGTAGTTACTATTACCAGCACCAGTTTCTCCGGACTCGCAATGTTGCGATGATCATGGCCGCGCAAGTCGCAGCGGCTCCGGCGGGTGCGAACAACAGCAAGAGCAAAGCCCCGAGCCTGCCGGGCGGCCTGGGCCCAGAGCGAGGGCCGGGGGGGGCCGGGGCTCCCGGGCCGGGCCCCGCGCTGGGGGTCGGCGAGGGGAGTCCGGCCGGCGGCAGCAGCGTGAACAATTTAGATCACCATCTCCACCACCACCACCGCAGCGAACCGCCGAACATGGCCAATAACGCGGCTCCGGCCGCTGCCGCCGGTAACAACAACAACAACGCCAGCGGCGGCGGTGGCGGCTCCTCCTCGGAGCCGGCTCTGAAGGAAGGTGGAAGCTCCTCGGCGTTATCTTCATCTTCTTCGTCTTCTTCCTCCTCCTCCTCCTCCTCCTCCAACCCGGGCTCGGCTATGGAGACGGGGCTGCTCCCCAACCACAAGCTGAAGAGCGTCGGAGGCGATCACCCCGCCGCGCCGCCCCACCACCACCATGCCCACCACCCGCATCACCATGCCCACCACCACCATGCCCACCACCCGCACCACCACCACCATGCACTACAGCAGCAGCTAAATCAATTCCCGCCGCCGCCGCCGCAGCAGCCGCCGCCTCAGCACCATCCCGTGCAGAATAACAACAGCAGCCTTGGCGGCGGCGGCGGCGGCGGCAGCGGCAGCAACAACAACGGCGGTGGCGGTGGCGGCGCTGCTCAGCCCAGTGCAGACATGGAGCAGCAGCAACATGGAGGAAAAGACAGTGTTTTGGGCGCTCAGGCCGAGCCCCCCCAGCAGCCGCAGCAAATGCTGAATAAAGGCGCCGACGAGGAGGAGATGCCTGGCAAGATGGGCGAGCCCATCGGCGGCCGCTACGACCACCCCGGCTTGGGACCCCTGGGCGGACAGCAGCAGCCCCAGCAGCCGCCCCCGAGCGCTGGGAGCGGCGGCGGCGGCCTCGGCGGCGGCGGCGGGAGCGGGGGAGGCGGCGGCGGCCCCTCCGCGGTGGGTGTCTCGGAGTTCAATAGCTATTATGGCAACCCTGCCCCTGCCCCTGCCAGCAGTGCTACGGCGAGCCGCGCCGGGCCTTGCTTTGATCAACATGGCGGACAACAAAGCCCCGGGATGGGGATAATGCACCCCACGGCGGCCCCCAACAGCATGGACCCCCTGCAGAACTCCCACGAAGGGTACCCCAACAGCCAGTACAACCACTACCCGGGCTACGGCCGCGGCCCCGGCGGCGGCGGCGCGGGCGGCGGCGGCGGCGCGGGAGCCGTGGCGGCGGCGGCGGCGGCCGCCGGGGCAGGCGGCGGCGGCGGCTACGGGGGCTCCGCGGCGGGCTACGGGGTGCTGAGCTCCCCGCGGCAGCCCGGCGGCGGCATGATGATGGGCCCCGGCGGCGGAGCCGGCCTCGGCAAGGCTGGTGCCGGCGCGGCGGCGGCGGCCGGCGGCTTTGCGCGGTTCTCCGGGCAGAACCAGCACCCGTCCGGGGCCACCCCTACCTTGAACCAGCTGCTCACGTCCCCCAGCCCCATGATGCGGAGCTACGGCAGCAGCTACCCCGACTACAGCAGCCCCAGCGCCCCGCCGCAGCCCCAGCCCCAGGCAGCGGCGGCCGCCCCGGGAAGCCAGCAGGCAGCGGCGGGCATGGGCATGGGCAAGGACATGGGCGCCCAGTACGGAGCGGCGAACCCGGCCTGGGCAGCGGCACAACAAAGGAACCACCCGGCGATGAGCCCCGGGAACACCGGGCAGGCCATCAGCAGGACCCAGGTAACTCCCCGCGCTTGCTTAATGACGGCTCATGCCTCCGTGTCGCTCGTGTCGGGCTCTCAGTTTCTTTATAATTCACTTTTTTTTCTCCCTCCCGGCCCCTCTTTTTTTCTTTTATTTTTTTTCGCTCTCCCCCCCTCCCCCCCTTCTCCTCTGGGCCAGTTCTCCCTTCGCTGCCTCCGTAGCGAGGGTGAGCCGCGCACAATGCGCGGCCCCGTTGGGGCTGGAGGCACCGGAGTGTGGCTTTCGCTGCCGAAATTAGGTTGTTCTCAGACCCAATTAATATTTTCCCCCACCACTTTGAAACAGCGTCGGAGGGACGCAGGACCCGGAGGACAAGCAGCTCGGGACGGACGGGGGCGGGGGGTTGGATTTTGTAACCGGAGTGCTGGACCCGGGGGGCTCCCGGGGGATAACGTCCATTATCTTTCACGGGGCCTTTTTTTTCCCTTCTCCTTTTTTCTTCTCTCTTTAACCCGGTTTTTTTTGTTTTTTTTTTTTTTTTTTTCTCTCCGAGCAGAACGAGTTGCGCCGATGCGCGCTCTCAGCAAATTAGTTTGTCACTGATTGGAGTTACCGCAGTGAGATCCACGTAACGCGGCCGCGCTCCTTTCCCTGCGGGAAGAGCGCGCGCGTGTGTGTGCGCGTGTGCGCCCGGTCCGCGCGGGTCGCCCCGGCCCGGTGACCTGCCGTGGACTCGCCCGCCGGCAGGAGCGCGCCCGGGTGCGGGGGCGCGTAACTGCCTTTCACTTCTCCACAAACACACGCGGAAATAAAAAAAAGGGAGAGGAAAAAAAAAAAAGGGAAAAAAAAAAAAAAGAGGGAAAAGTCCTGGGCGTCAGCGAAGGGGCGCGGGCACCGGGGCGGGCCGCCGCCCCCACTCCCTCCCGCACTGCTCTGCCCCAGCCCCGGTAACTCCGGTGATCGATCGATGGATGGATCCGATCGATAGACAGGCGCGATGATCACGGGGCGGCGGGCGCGGCGCAGCGCCTTTCCGGCGCGGCGCGGTGCGGGAGGAATGCCGGCTGCCGGGTGCGACCCTTCGAGGAGCGTCCGGGTCTCCTCCGCCCGCCAGGTTGGGAATTTGAATTGTGGAGGTAAACTGGCTGCAACCGTCTCCCGACAGCTGCCTTCGAGTTGACATCTAATCTGCCATCTGATTGGCTCCGCGCGCGCCATTGGGCACCTCGCGCCGCTGATGTAAATAGAGGCGCTGGAGCGGCGCAGGCACAGGAGCCCCCGCCGCAAACACCGCCGGCACCGGCGGGGGCAGGGGGCACCGGCACCGCTGCGCCCGCGCCTTCCCCCGTCACACCCTCCCCCCCCCCCCCCCCCCCCCAGTTCGGTCACACGGCGCGCTTCTCCTGGGCACCGATTTATTTATTTATCTATCGATCGATCTATTTATATTTACTTATTTTAGATTTTTAATTCCGCGCTAATTGGAGGCGGTAGGGGAAGTACCTTGTAATAACAGCGCTTTTGGACGAGGATTCGGGTTTTCGGGTCGCGCTCGCGCCTTCTTTTATAGAAACCCTAGCAAACCCAAACATTTTGTAATGTTGCAGCTTGTGGATATTATGCAAGGGATTGGATTTTTATTAAAAAAAATAATCCAAATACTAGTTTCATTGCATTTCTGTTAGCTCGGTGCCTAACCTGTGCATGCCTCTTAAAAATACTGTGTTTGCATGTGAGCTGCTGTAGGTGAGAAAATGCTGTGTATTGTACAAAGGGAAGAAGGAACCACTCTGCCAGAGGTTGTATTTGTTTCATCTCTGCAGCAAATCCAGATATTCGGGAGAAAACGTGCTTTTGGATTTGAATTGTGGTTAGAATACTTCAAGAAGCATCGGGAGTTGTTGATCTCATTATTTTTCTACACAAGTGTGAGATTAGGCTTGAATTCTCAGTAGGAAAGTGAATTGTGTTAAATGGAGTAGTGCATTAGAATTTTATGGGTTTCTTTTCCCTTCAACAAGATCTTTCTATTAAGAACTGTTAAATCTTTTAACAGCTTTTAACAGCAAGGTCTGACAGGAACAAATGGAGGTGTATGCTTTTGGGGGCTTCCAACGGCTGGATCTTTCCGTAAAGTAATTAACAGAATCTGGAGAAATCACTGCTTGGTATTACAAATGGTGTATTAATCCTAAAAAAATAATAATTGAAACCCTGGATGAGCTGACTGTCTATGTGTTTGTCTCCTTCCAATAGACCACTCCTGTTATGTTTTTAGTTTTTATTCCATTTCCTTTCCATTTCTTTCAGGGAAATAAGATTTTTATTTTTAGTGAGTCTTAATTTTTACCTTTTTAAATTTGCAATGGTAAAAGGGTCACTGGAAGCCATAACATAATGAGGCCTTGTATGCATAACCTTTCATAATTACTCTAAAAATATTTGCGTCGTCTCCTTTAAATACAGGTAGTTCCGAATTTATGGCTTTAAAAGCTAGGAAAACCGTTTGGACATCGTACGTGTTAGTTCAGGGTGCTGTTTCTTCATGGCAGAAATTGTTTAAAGTATTTTATTTTTATTGGAGGAGTGAGAGTAAATTCATTTATGTCCTCAGAATGACCCTTAGAAATACTTCCTTATATTTATGGGTTTACATCCTCTGTTAGAGATTTCTTTTTTCTTTTTTTTCTTTTTTTCTTTTTTTTACTGTAAGGATTGGCATGCAGCTTAGAAAGAATAGTCTGACAAGAGCACAATTTCTTTGATTATTTTAAAAATTATTTTTGTCATTTTATTATGACAAAATAATTGTCATAAAGGCAAGACATCAGTGGTTTTTATATTATGATTTTTCCATCTAACCAGTAAGTGATTGAGAGAAGAAATTTTCTTAGTTTTTAAATTAATATTTTAAATGTATGAAATGGGTTGTGTCAAATAAAAATACTTACCATTAGCTTACAGAACACAATTGTTTTTGTACATTGTTATTTATTTTTAGTTCCCTCATGTCAATCTGCATGTATGTTGTATCATTTAAGTAGAGAAATTGATTGCTTTTTGAAAGAGAAAACTGGAATATTCAGTCCAGCATTTAAAGAGAAGGCTTCTCTTTATTTTTTTTTAATAATCATCTGTGTGTGTACTCTCTATATGTGTATACACGCATTAGAATATGCTCACTTGTCATGTGTCTTTGCAAAGCAGATGTTGATTGGCCCCTAAGCCTATAAGGAACTATTGTCCTGTGAACAGAGAAAAAGGGCCGACAGTAGGCTACAACATCGGAGATGCTTGTTCAGGAAATTCTTGCCTCAGCATGGATAATTTTTGTAATATACAGAACTGTGGCGTCCCACTCTGAACTGAGTTCTGTGTTTGTCCAGCCTATTAAATTATTTAAGAAAATGCTGCTTCCATTTAATTTAATCACCTTACCCAGTTGTGAGACGTGAAGGAAGCTGGCAGAAGGGGCCTCTTGTTTCTGGAGAAACACATGCTTTCAAAGCAGAGGAACATTGCTCAGGCAGATACATTGATTTGGTGGTGGAGAAGTTGTGTGATGCTAGTACAGTACCTTGTCATTCAGGTCTTTTGATTATTGATTAATCCTTGACAGTGTACAGATTTTTAGAGTCCTGAGGCTCTTTTAATTCTTCACTTCTGATTTGCACTGCAGTAGTTTACCACATTAGCTGGCCTCTCAGTGTGTGCTTTATATATGTCTTTCTCCTTTGTGCATGTGTGTATGATTTACATACACCTACACAGAAGGAGAGAACCTGGGTCTTTTTGGGAGTACCTGTATAGTATAAGGTATATAGCAAGTTTTAGAAAAAAATCTGTTGAGCTGCTCTGAGTTTGTGTATGTATCATTTGTTTTTCAGCGGAGAAACTCTGAATATGCCTGATTCTGCAGCTCTTTTTATGCCAAATAGATTGCCCATATTGGGAGTTCTGGCTAAGCCAAGGCTGCAGAATCGTGTCCTGTGCCTGAAGGCCATTAAACAGCTGTTAGTGTGGTGAATAGATTCTTGATGTCTCACTGGGAGAATAAAATATATTTTTCCCTGTGCATTTTCAAATAAACAGTTTAGTATTCACATAGCTTCTATTTAGAAGTAGCAAATAGCAATATTCATAGTTAGTAGCATCTATATATATATTACGACCATATATTTGACACTTTGTGGTTTGGTGTTCAGTTATTGGTTTCTGTAGTAGCGCTTATGCCTACACATTGAACAGCAGAACCCTGTGTATGAGATACAATAAAGAAAGGGAGATGCAAACCTGCCTACTCTGTTTCTGCTTCCATAATGTAAGGATTCTTCAACTAAGCAGTCGATTACTGTCTTTCTGGCATTCTGATCCAAATCTGGGGGGATGAAAACTAAGGCATTTAATGCATTGCTAAATTTTCTAGTTACGTATGTAAAATAACATTTTCTAAATTACTAAGCATAGTCTGTTAGGTGATGCTGGTTCATTCTGAAATAGTATCTTAGTTAAAACTAGATGAAATTCGTGCAATGAAAACAAGTTTGATTAGCTGCTGATAGATCCTTCTTACTTCTGTGCCTCAAATATTTTACTACAGGTATTTCGACATTCTCATTGTTAATGTGAGAATGTCAGTAGTTTATTTACTGTTATGTCCTTAAGATTGTACCTGTGCCCTAACTAGTTATATTCCAGTACTTCTTCAGAATGTGCCATTTATCAGGAGGCTTTGAAGATTCTCTGTGGATATGTAAAGCAGTGTTGCCACACTCCCTGTGCATGCATGCTCAAGGCTGCAGAATTTTAGTAGCATGTGTTCGTGGTAGGCTAACTTGCTAGAATATATTTTAGAATTGTGATTATTAAGGTACTTGGGAAAAAAAACTTTTTTCTTTCAATTTTGGGGCTATTTACATAGTGTTAAATATATGTTTTGGTACTACTGAATGAGGACTTTAATTAAACTTAAATTAAAAGTATACCTTAGTGGTTTTCAAATTTGTTTTGAAAACTAGTAAGAGAAAAGTGGTACTAAGCAGTGTTGTTTTTGTATTGCTTGGTGCTGAGAGAAGCAAATAAATGTAATAGACAAAAATCTCATGGAGCCAATCATATCAGAGTAATATTTATTTTAAGGAAGCCTTGCCTGTTAATAAATTCAAAATTATTTTTTAGTAAACCTGAACTGTTTCTGTACATCTGATATATGTTTTGCCATTCAGATCATAATGTTACCCTTTTACTTTTTCTGTTCCCCAATTGTACCGCTTCGTGGTCAGTTTCACACACAAATGCTGATGTGCTGGCAGAGTGCTGCAGTGTTTGTGTTGCAGGTGGACCGGAGGATTTCCGTTGTTGTACTTCCAGTTCTGAGAGTGTGGCATTCCGTGATCCACCAGGAGCACGTCAGCTCCAAAAAAGCCAAACCCATCCAGGGTGGTGTTCCACTGCAATCTAGGAATCCTCGGGGGTGAATGTATCTTAAGACACCTATGTAAATCTGTGAACAGTAGGGACAGTAGATGGCTAATTTGTACAGGATTGATTGTAACTATCTTTATCTTCTCAGTGACAATATTCCAAGTACATTTGATCTTTACACTATTTTTCTAGTGTGCTTTGGACTGGAGTAAAAAATAACTCTTTCTGCTGTACAGGGTGGGGAAACTGAGGCACATTACATGCACTTTGCTTCAGACAGGCACGCCTAAGGACAGAGGTCTTTTGGAAATAACGAGGGTCTTGGTGCCATAAACTCTAGCTTTTGAATAAATCCAGTCTTACTGTGAACACATTCTGTTGGGGTTAAACGTAAGCTTTACAGTCACCTATTCAGGGAGTGAGAAGACAAGTAACTGAGTGAAACAAGGGATTTGTCTACTGTATCAATACAGTCACCTTTAAACGAAAGGCACTGTAATCTAAAATTTCGGTATTCCTTGCACTGTTTTATCATTACATATGCAATGTCATCTATATAAAGGCACTAGATTTCTCATAGAAATTAAACTCTGAGGAAAATTGAGTTGAAGAAGTGCCCAGGAGCTTAGTGTTGTGGAACTTGCCTCCTGATGAGTACTCTGCACAGAGCACCAGTATGTGCTGGGGTGGGGTGCGTGCGGGGGTGCACGCACAGACTTCCTTACCAAGTCCGGTTGTTTTATCTGGCAGATACATTGTCTTCAGTTTTGAAGTGAACAGATATGATGCAGAAATCACAATTGTTGTGTCTTGTTTAGAGATTGCTTTTCATATGGGAATTGTTCTTACTGCAAATATGAAGTACCTTTTAACAAACTTTGTGTTTTCAATGTAGCATGCTTATGTCATCTGAAGGTGCCTGAAGGTGTTCTTGAAATTGTGAAACCTAAGATCATTGTGCTTAATGCTTTTATTAAAATGTTTCATTTATGTTTATTAAAACTCATGTGAAATTTGTGTAAAAGTTTTTGGCAAGCATGATTTGAAAGAGTGTTGATACATTGTGCATTTATATTCCATGTATAGTGGAAATGTTAGTTTCCTTATAAACTAACAAACCCAAGTCATGAGGCTGCTGAATTTCAGAATGGGTAATGGCCAATTTGTGGATATAAACCAGAGTTTGATGGTTCTGCAGTGTGTATAAGGAATTGCTTTCAGTACAGACCTATCAGTGTGTGATCTATTTTCATATTACTTTTTGCATTTGAGTCATGGTGGATTTAGTAACTACATCAGAAGGAGTAAGCATGTGTAGATATGTAATCTATTTATTAGTTTCTTTTCTCCAGTTTTAAGAACTGTTAATCTTTTGCACCTGAACATGCACAATTTCCAAACGATGTTCTGCCTTTTAAGAATTCACTGCTGTGCTCTGTCTTCCCCCTGCGTTGTAGCCTTCTCAGATTTGAAAAGACACTGAATTTAGGTTTGTGATGTGGTAATTGTTTATGAAGACATCCGTCTGAGTGATAGGCCCTCTGACACTTCCATCTGTAGGGCTGTGTCACTGATCTTCCCTGCCACCCACATCAGTCTCTTTCTGACCATTGAAGGGTGGGGAAGGAATATTCTGCTAATCTTTTTTTACCTTTTTTTAAATTAAGAAATTAGATGTACATGGGATTTTTGTTTGTTGCCAAAAAAAGAATAAACATGAAAATGGGAAAACCCCTTGATGTATAAATTCCCTGTTTTTTTGAGGGGATAATGTTAGTTGTGTTACTATTAGGTTCTTGCAAGCTTCTACTTCAATTTTTTACACTCAGGTTTCTTATTTCTTTTTTGGTATTTATTTTAGGTATCTGCTTACACAAAAAAATAAATCTTAGGCAGCAGGGCTTTCTCTCGGATGTGATTCTGCCAAGTTACTGAATCAATTAATTTGCCCTTTGAAGACAGTGTGGCTAGGTTCACTGTGAAGTTCTGTTGTTGTAGCTACATAGTTAGGTTCAGGGAATTAATTGCATCCTTGACTAATAGCTGTTGTGGCAAACTCTTTGCATTTAGCTTACCATTGGGGTGGGAGTGTATCTTCACTGCCAAAATAACAGCCTTTATAAGTAACTTCTCCTGAGGGGTTTACAGGTATGGCTATTGAGGTATCTTGCTAAGTTTTTCGGAAGGTAGATACTTCCAGGACAGGTTTTGGTCACGTTTCAAAAGGGCAAAAAGGTCTGTGTTACGTGGCAAAGAGAAGGCTGTCTTGGCTTTAGCAGTCCCTGGTACAGCTGTCTTTCACAGAAGGATGTGAAGTTTGAGCATGGTTGTTCTTTGTTTGTTCGAGTAAAGAAAGGAAATCGGTTCAGAAAATCCCAAAAGGAGGGATCCTGTTTTAAAACATAATTGTAGTCATGTGTGCTGTTCCCAGTGTGGACATGGCTTAATTCACAGGTTGACTGAAGTGGAATAGTGCGTTCTTTACACGAGCAGTGAATTCAGCCACGGTAAGTAAATTACGTGACTTCAGGAAAATGGTATTAATAGAGGATTGGTGTAGGAATTCTTGTTACCTGTCTGCAGGCTGCATGAGCTAAAGGTAGCTGGTTTCACTGGTTGATACCTCAGTTTCCCTATGTTAAAATAAGGATAATATTTGCCTTATTAAATCATTTGAGATTGGTGTGCGATTTTAATTACAGTGTAACGCAGAATAAATAGATAGCCTAAATACTTGTTATATGTGAGGGTGTCTGGTCTACACTGTGTCTTCCTCTGTTTGTTTGGATGGGATCTGAGGCTAGGTGTTTCCAACATTGATCATGTTATTTGGTTAGCTTGTCAGACTTACTTGTTTGTAAGCAAGATACTGAAACATCAGCTCTGAAAATTTCTTTTGAAAGCACAAGGACAGGATTTGTAGTTCTTAAATTTTATTCTTTTAAAGTTAAAAATAAAGATAAGGAGGTTTGTTTTGACAGCATCAAAGGAATATGCTGGTTTATTTGCAGCCTTTGATTTGGATGGGATGTATGGAGTTCTGTATTTTTTCTGCGTGTAGCAATTTATGTTGTGAATATTTTGGATTTTTTGTTTATATGAAATGGTAGTATTGATGTCTTACTTTCAGGCATGATTTATGGAAAATAATTGTGCTTTTGTGAATTTTTTTTTCAAATTCAGTATTTCTTAGGTGGTTGAAATTCCCAAGTCAAGAAAAGTGAGCATGTTCTTTAGAGCTGTTGCTGTTTTAAGATGTTTACGGTTGGTCATAGAGGTTATTTAAAGAAATATTTCTGGAAAAATAGAGGTAGGTACATTTGAGGCTGTTTTAGCTGCATACCAGCAGTAGCAAAATAATTTTACTTGGCAGTTTTACTTATATTTGAAGGTCCTTCCTTCCTATAAACAGAAAGGTCGACTTCTGCGAGGCACCTTGTTGGTGCCCGGCATTTAGTGGCCTCGGAACTGCCGGGGATCTGTGGGTGCTGTTGGCTGTTTGTGCCGAAGCTGTGCCTGATTGAGGCATTTCCCTGGCGGGGCACGGGGACGGGAGAGCAGGGGAGGGAGGAAGGGGGGCCGGCGGGGTCCCGGGCCGGTGACAGCGTCTGTGCAAGTCGCACACACGAAGCGAACTAGTTCGCTTGTGTGGCGTCACATGATCAAAATATTTTCCCCTTTGCCGCTGCCAGAAGCTATCTATTTCTTTTCAACAACCTCGCCGCGCGGGCAGCGCGCCAGGCGCTCCTCCCGGCCGGCGGGATGCCCCGGCCCTCGCCGGTGGGACCGGGAAGTGTGGGGAACATGTTTGTGTCGAACAATAGCCCTTGACTCTGCGTCCCTTAGCTGCCTTTGGAAGGTTTTCTCTGCCTTCGCATCCACTGTGTGGAGTATTTCTAGCATGTTGAGTGACACTTATTTTGCGTTTAAGATTTTCGCTAATAAAGAGATACTGCATTTGTTTGTCTTGTATGTTACATTTTGGTTTACAATATATATTTTTTCCTTTTAAATCCCGAAGCTAACACACATCCCATGTGATAGCCCCCCCCCGCCCCAGCCTGCCACAGAGCCGGTTTTCCTACTAACAAACTGTAGGAGCTACTAATTCAGCAACATTTCTGAGATTTTTAACTTTCTGCAGAATGCTCTTTTTGTTGTTGAACATGTGGTATGCAAATACAGGGGGAAATTGTGCTATGGAGTATTTTGTTGTGGGTTTTTTTAAGTATTAAAAACACATTTTGCTTTTCTAATAAACCCCATAACCAGACCTTTTAATGTTTTGATATAAATAGCAATTACACTAACTGAGATCCAACCACAACTAAAAAAACCCATTTGAAATCATTCAGAAGAAAAGTTCCCAACTTAATTGAGCTCTTCCTTTAAAGAGGAGGGGCTGATTGGGCAGCATCTGAAGCGAAGTGTCTCACATTTTAGAACAGTGTTCTTGAAGTGCTCAAGGTGTTGGTGTAGTTGCGAACATTTAAAGATAAAGATTTTTCCAAGAATTAACTAGGAATCGAAAGGCTACTGCAGCCCAAGTTGTCAAGCGCTTTATGTATGATTGTTCACGGCAATCAGGACATCTTCTGGATTAATTAAGACCCTTGAAAAGTTTTAGATTTAGGTACACAGACTGGTTGTCTTATGTATTGGGACATTTAGGGATTTGGTTGTTCACAAGAAACTTGCCAAATGCAGCTCTTTGAACAAGCAGTGGAGAGGGATTCTCTGTCCCAGGAAGACTTTGCATAGCCCCACATTCCTCCTTTTACTTCTTTAGCTCATTTCAATAATAATAGTAACAATAACAACGCGCTTTCTTATTTTGAGGAACGTTGAGGAGGGCCTGAGTGAGCTGTTTCTTTGCTGGAGTGTGGTTGACAGAATGGTGTAATGCAGTCGTCTACTTTTTCTGCGGATACTGATGTTTTTATGTGTGTGCTCTGTTATGTGATGTGGTTTCTCAACACTCTTCCTCTGTATTTTCTCCTTCAGTGAGTGAGAGATTTATTTGTAGATTATTTGCATCTGTTTAATTTCTTCCCAAAGTTATAGTTCTTTGTTTTACCCAAATGTCATAATCTCTTTTTGCTCCTTTGACTTGTGATACTTCTTTTTCCTTCTTTAAATGTTATCCTCAAATTCCTGTCTTTCTCACTTTCCAAACCACTGGAGTGATGGAATAGACATCCTTACTGTCTTCTGACATTTTAACAGTTGTGCAAAAGTGATTAGTGTGTCTGTGTATCCACTGAGAAAATAGCTTTTGAGTGATCCTAGTACCCATCTATCTTTCTGACTTGTATTTGCTCCATCCCTCTAACTTGTATTTGCTCCTTTGTAATCCAAGTGGATAAAAGTTGTTAGGGAAGGAGTGGCAGCAGGGAAAGTGTCTTCACTAGCCAGCTTCCTGTGTAGACTCTCCTAGTGACCAGAGGTCAAGTTGCATTAAAAAAACCCAACATAACAACAAGCCACTAAAAAACCAACCAAGCAAGCCCCCAAATTCTGACAAGACTTGACAGCATAATCATAAAAATTGTACAAGTAGATATCCCTGAGTGATGGTGCTGGTATTTTTGTTTCGGGTTCCTCTGTTGCTGATCTAAGCAATAGCAGACTTATGAGAAAAGAAGGAAACAAATGAAGGAGACAAAACCAAGCTGGAATGTAAATGTTGACGTTCACAGTTTCTTTACTCTTTGCCTGGCATGGCAGGTGTGAATAAATATATATATATATTTGCCCAAAAGATGTTTGAAAAATATCCACATGAAAATTCAGATATGGTATTGCTGTACATGTGGAAAGTGTAGAAAAGACTGGAACTGAGAAGAGGGAACACTTTGCATGTAATTGTCTATATTAAGTACTGATGTGGTGTGCTATAGGCATTCTACGCAATTTTATAGTACTTGATATTTCATTTCATGGATTTCTTTTCCTTTTAATTCTCCTCAGAAGTTGGGGATGTAGAGAGCTGCCAGTGATGGTTGTTTGTTATTCCACAGTGTCATATTCTATTTAAAGGAATGTATCTTATGAAGATGGTGAACGAAGTCTGTTTAAAAAGTGAGTTAAGGTTCCTTTGTTCTAGGAAAATACCTTAGTAATTTAAAGAAGAACTGAGGCCAATTTCTTCCTGTGCAATAGTTTCCAAATGCTGTTGTTTTGCCTCTAAGAAGACCTAGATGTTTATTTGCAACAATCTTGTTCCTTGAAAAAAAACCCCACAGTGTTTGGTTTATCCTGTGTGTTTCTTTTCTCTACTCCTGCTTTTTAACATTCAGTTTAAATTTTTCCTTTGCTTGGGGTTGATGTCCTCCTTGAAGAGAAGGAGGAAGAAAGAATGTGCTTTTTCTTAAAGGCTGCAGCTAGTCATGGCATCTTACTAGAAGGTTCAAGTAATTATGATTTCTGATGACATTTTTGCTTTCTTGAAATTCTTGATCTCACATATGGTTGTCTGTTTTACTCGAGCAAGTTGTCTCAGCCAGGGTGCCAGAAGCAGGTAAAAATTAGTTTTCCTCTCTGGAAGTGGGTTTATATATATCTGAAGAGACAATGAACATGAGGGAAGGGGGGTTTCAAATTTTTTTTTTCCCCGAAAACGTTTATTTGATGCTGAGCATTCAGTAACATGTTTTGTTTGTCATTTTTAGATTAATACTTGGGAATGAGCAGTGAATATTTTTTAAATTGAGTTCAGTCTGTATACATTAATCAGAAGGTCCAAGTGGGTATTTTCTCAGAAAAACAGCTTTTTATCCTTCTTGGCTTTTGAGCATCACAGGCTGAAACAAAGAGCAGATTATCAGGAGAAAGGTTGTAACACATAAATGCATAGGAAAATACGTGTTGAACCAAATGGACATCTGCTATATGTGTAGATACCAAGCCAGAATTTCTCTTGGAAGAACTGAAGAAAACTTGAAACCTAATTTGTTTACTTCTGCATTTTTCGGTAGCCTTTTGTTACACTCCTTGAGCACTCTTTTATCCAGATTTGTGTTGCTAAAAGAGCTTGCACCACCTGGTGAGTCTGATGGTTGTCTGAAGCTGATATCTAACACTTCACTTCTGCTGTAAAGACCAGTCCCCACCCTTTTATCAGCTCCCTGCTACTTCCCCTGTGTCGTGAGTCGTATCAGCTCGAAGATTTGTCTGAAAACTAATCCTGCCAAACAAGACCTGTGAATTTTTAGCTTTCAGCCAGATCATTGAGCAGATCTGACTTGCAGCACAGTCTTTGCAGCACAGAGGTGAGGCAAGGGAGAATGTGGTCAGTTTGGTTGAGGATGGGAGTCAGAGCATGAAAGCCCTTTGGTGGTGACACAGGCTTCTATCAACCTAAGCTTCTCACTACATTGCATCTTGAGTGTAAAATTAGTCTGTAAATAGTAACAGGCAATTCCTTAACATTTCTCTGGAGCAGRGAATCATTGTTATCCCTCTCTTAAAAGGAGAGAAGCTGAGGCTGAGAGTAATTTTTTTTTCCCCCCAGGATGATAATTATACAAAATGCATTGATTGCAGTGGCCAAATAAACCATGAGTATCTTTGAAAAATAAGATTTCGAGGGTGGAACTAACCATATTGTAGGTATTTGTAGGTATTTGCACCTGATCTTTTTGTGTCTCTCTGGTGCAAAGAAATAGTCAGTTCTTCAAGTGAATCATCTCATCCTAAAGTAGATGTGTAATGCGGGTCTAATGAATCATGCTCCTAAAGTGACATGTTTTTCCCCTTGCTCTAAAGAAGGTCTAAGCTGATAAGCTCAGGTGTTGATGTCAAAGGGCAGGTGAAATTAATTCCTTCCTCTATTTATAGTGTTTTCATACAGGCAAATGACTCCCGACTTGTGTTGGAGTACTGGACTAACTTAGCTTCCTCTCCTTGTCTTGCTAACCTGTTGGAACTAATGGTTTTCATACCCATTACCTGTTAAGCTTGATATATTTCTATTTTATTGTCCTTTTTATAACACCTATTCAGAGTTTTTCTTGCTGCTGCTTTTTTTTTGGTATGTTAAATTTTTGCATGTAAGAACTGTCAGTGTTATTTGTTTTTGTCAAGCATATTTGCAGACATACTGGCATACTGGCAAATTGAAAACACCAGGATGAATTTCCAGATCAGTTGACCTTCATGCTTAGGTATGCAATTTCCTCCATACAAAGATGTAAGCTTTTGATCTGGAAATAGGGCAGCAGTTTTGTTGTATAGATGCTGCTTCACAGTGCATTGAAAACTCTTCACTCATTGCTGGCACTTCAACTGCAGAGAAGTGGGCACCTCTGGGAAGGAGCTTCCCTGCTGTGGTGATCCTCTTCGCCCAGCCCTGGTGCTCCCTGTGAGTTCGTGTTCTCTCCACTGGTTGCTCCAGAGGGTCTGTCTGTGGGGCATCATGCAGGGCAGCAAACCCAGCGAGCACTTTGGGAGGGCTGAGGGGCTGTGCTGGGCATGGGGAGGAAGGAAGGGCAGCCCTGTCGAGAGATCTCTGCCACCAGAAGAGCTGGTAGCTATGGAAGCAAACAAGGTGTGTTCTAGGTGCTACAGATGTATTCCAAGGTGACAAAACCCAATGTTATGCTGAGGAGTGAATTTGTTTAGGACGAAAGAAAACACGGGGATGCCTATCCTGCAAAGAGCTCTTATTGGCAGCGTCATGTTTGCAAAATGGTTAAAGAGGAAAAAAACAAAATTTGCAAAAGAGATTTACCTGCGCATTTCGAAAAATGGGTACCGTAATCCTTAATTATCTCTAGGTTCCCCTAACCTTTCTTAGTTAAGTGTTTAAAATGCCCAAACTGAGGTATTATTGCAGTATTATTGCAGTCAATAATTTCACTGGCATCTTTGCAGCAGGATGTCAGTGCTTTCCACTTTTTGGTGGCTGGCACAAACATATTTTTGTTTGCATCCCTTTTAAGGGATCTTTCTCACAAGGAGTGGCAATTTATTTGGYTTAAGCTTGGGTTTCTGAGTTAGGTATCCCCTGAAAAGCTGCTGTTTTCAAAAGATTCTGAGGAGTCTTTTGGAGTTTTAAAGTTTGTATATCTTTTTCAGTTCTCTCTTATACTTTGAAATTTGACTGGTGGCACGATTTTCAGATATAGTTTCCCCCCCAGTGTGTACGAGGGGAGGAGGAGGAGGAAGCGTGGCTTCCTCAAGGTTGACTGAAGTGTTTTAACTTCTCTAGCAAATGAGGTGAGAATGAAATTGTCAGAAGGATAGAGACTAAATTATTGAAGCACTTGACTGTTTAAAGTGGCTGGGGATGTACTATAAAAGGTGCGAGTCTAACAGTCAAATGTGTAAACAGCACCTTATTCCTTCCTTGTACCTGATTTCTCACCACTTGCTTTATATGATGAGAGCCTGAATCAGTGTGGGAGATATTGCAGCTATTCTCAAAGTGTTAGGTTATGATGCCTCCACCAGAAGAACAATCTATTACCATATAGGATAGCAGAGAGAAAAGCATTTTCAAGGAAGATTAATTGAAGTAATTCATCACTTTAAAATGAAGAAGGTGCATCAAACAAAAATAAAAGCTAAGTATTTTATGCGCCTCTATTGGAATTTGATAACCATTTGTTTTGCTCGAAAATATATGTGGACTGGGCATCTAGTGCTTGTCTGCACGGTACAACAATGTGCTATAATTATATGCTATAATTATACCAATATAACTCCCTATGGAGACACTCTTATACCAGAATAAGAGTTTTCATGGTTTATCTTACTCTGCTTCCAAACCACGTAAGCTTAAGTGGGAAAGGGTACTCTTATGCTGGAGAAAGTTTCCACACTGAGCTAGTTATATTGGTATAATTATGCATTTTTTTTCCTTCAGTGTATACAAGTCCCTGGTGCCTTTTCAGCTTTGAACTTTATTTAAGAATTTCTTGGTTGTGATAAGTGTCTAAGCATTTTTCTAGTATATTTTTATAATGGGTCTTGGGTATTTAAACCAATTACTTAGGCCAATTAACAGCTTCCTGGGTTGTGGATAACAATAGGATATAAAAAGGGATCAGAATTTATGTTCCTAGCTGCTTGGATATATCTGCATTTTTTTCCCCCTCTGTGATTCTACCAGTACTCAATGTATAACGCAACAGGTGGAATAGTGCGTGGCTGTCTAATGAGTTCTGTGTTGGACAGTTTTTGTCTCCTGTTTCTCATTATTCCTTGAGTTTTGTTGTGCTGTGGCTCTAATTGCATGTATCTCCATGGATCACAGAAAGAAACTTCCTTGATGAAGTTGAAAAAACTGCTTCCAGAAATGTTAATTGTTTGGAGAATTGCTGAAATTTATTGATCTTCACACAAGACAGGACCATAATTGACTTGCTAGGCACAAGTAGTGCAAGAAGCAACTCACGTTGGATGCAGAGGAAAAGGAAGGTGCAGGAATCCTTCTGGTGTGCATTGTAGTCAGAAGGGCGATGATGTGTGGAAGGTGTGTTTGGTAGACGTGATCTCTCTCTTGCCTGGTTCAGTCAAAGGCGGGTACCTAGAGAGAGGTACTCGCATGGATGGTGATTTGAAGTTGGCTGTCTTCTCTGGTTCTCTTCTGCCCATATCTCCTCTGCTGCTTAGCACACAGCTCATCTCATCCTTACATTCACACCTCCCCAAAACCAGGGATATGTAAACATTTTTTACAGTATTTTAGAAGTTTCTGCAAATATCAACATAAATTACTTAGCAACTTTTTCTTATGTATCTTTTTTACTACTTATGAAATGACTGGTTTGAAAAACATACCTCATTTTGTTCCCTTAATTTTCTTTTAGCAGTATATCTGGTGTGTTTGTAGCATTGTAATGTCCATGTGGTCTCGTTGTGCTAGAAATTGAGGGTTGTGCTAGAAATTGGGGATTATGACTTGAAATGAAAAATTGCAGAAATGTGAGAAGTCTTATAATAAAATAGAGGTGGTGTAATAACTTAGAGAAGAGCAAGGCTTGAAGGGACATCAAGAGGTCATTTAATCTATCCGTCAGCTCTGAGACAGGATAAGACAGACGTAACATTCATGGCAGATGTTGATCTATCCTGTAGTAGTAACAGACTGAGCAAAAAATAATTATTTATGCTTACTCTTTACCATTGTCTCCCCAAAGCTTTGTGCAAGCTGAACTTTACATAGAATTGGTGTGAGAGGATATGTGGATTCCTTCAGGATATTTCAAGTTTCTGAGTTATTTCTGGTTTTTGGAAACTCTATGTTTTCCATCAAAATAGTCTAATGATGTTTGTATATTTTTGACTGTAAATCCCAATTTTAATTTTATTTGGTTGTCTGTTCAGGTGTATTTCTTCCTGAAATGATTATTTTTCTGTGTTGGCTTTGTAACCAGTGTCTCCTCTTCTTTGGCATTGAGCAGTTTAGTTTAAAAATGTGTAGCATTTCATTTTCATACTTGACAGTATTTCTAGTGTATAATCAGTTTCAGTTTTCCTTTTTTTTTATTCAATTTCGTTCTGCATGAAAGAGCTGAGCAGGAAAAAATAAAAACAACTGTGGGTAGGAGTGTAAAAGTGAGAAGGGGAAGAATGTGTTCAAGAAATGATAGTAGTCAGCAGAAGAGCTGGATTTAGCTGAAATACCAGGTTAGATATGAAATGAATAGTGTGGCCTTAAGTAAAGATTTCTGTTCTTTGAAGAATAAAGTGTATGTTTCAGAATTTTACACATGGTATCTGCAGCTCTTTAATCTAAATTGAAGTTTGCAAGTAAGTGTCAGATGAATAGCATCTTTCTAAATTGAACAATACTTGAAATTGGAATTGCAGATACCTTGTTGCTAAAATGAGTCTTTGGGTTTGTTTGCTCCAGTTTGCCTTTTGGTTCTATCAGCTGAGAAACATCTGTCTTTGCTGCTAAATGACCTCTTTGACTAGGCCAAGTGATTTTGACAGAGTGAACTGTCTTGAGCCCTCAACAGCTGCAGGAAGGTGCTGTTGTCAGTTGCCACCTTGGAGAAGGGAGAAAGTTTAAATGTAAATATACTCAAATACCTGTTGCCCTCAGAAATCACTTACTCAGACTTACAGAAAAGATTTCGAGTACCTGTGCTGCTTTAGTGTTTATGAAGGTAGTGATTTCCTTCTCTTTTCTTCCCGTCTAATCTGACTGTTAATTTTACTTCTGTTCTAGATTTGATAATTTTAGGAAGTTGGAAATACTCTGTTTTGGGTTGTGCCCAAAGGGGACGCATTAATCCTGAAGATCCTCTCTAACAAAAAAAGAAATTTCTTTGAAGTGCATTTAGAAAGCTGTATTGGTGTTTTTGTGTGATGGCTGATGTGGGCTGTCTTAAAGACTGGGAAATAAGAGGTGGGCATAGAAGTGGAAAGAAGCCAAGAGTTTTCAGGCTGAAAGAATTTGAAAATATAATGGTTTCTGCTGTGGGAGAGGGAAGGCAATTCTATGCATATGGCATGATCAGATTTCCTGTTAAATACCTTCTTTTGGGTGAGAAGTACTGAGGAAGTAGATCAGCTTTCCTGCTTTCATATTTCTCAGACCAGATATGTCTCACATGTTGATTTTTAATTTCATTTTAAGTGGCGTGATATTAAAAGAAAATTATGATCATATATTGAAAACACATGCCTTCTTTGTAAAGAAACTGAAGGTTCGGGATAGTAGTTATACTAAAACTATGCATTTAATTCTGAGCATCCTACATGGTTTGTTGCAGAGCTGTTCATACCCATGTTTAATCATACTTCTTTATTTCTGCACATGTCTGCGTGTATGTGTTGTATGCATGTGTTTGTGCTGAGATCCCCCGAGATGTTTCATAGTCTGCTAGTATTTGTGGAGGAATTTGTCCCATTTGTAGTGGTTGTGAGAAAAGCAATGAAGACTTAGTGACTTCTGCCAGTTTTGAGTGAGAAATAGGGGAAGGCGAAAGGGCTAAACCAGAATTTAACCTGGTTTAAACCCAGGTCTGACTTTTTTTATCCCTGAGTAAGCCACAGTGAACTTTGTATTAACGCTGAGATACATTTTTTGCAGGTCATTTCTCTAGAGTTCTTTGTAAGTGATTTCCAAATCTCTGCAAAATTTTAAGTTTGTTTAAAACCTGTGGGAATTAGAGCTGATAATATTTTTAAATCAACATAGCTTTTAAATTATGGTAACAGAAGGTTGTTTTGCTTACAAAATACCTTTGTATAAATACATATATATTGATCAATTTTTTTTATTGTAGAAATTAAAATTTAGAGATGACCAGATCCCTTTATACCTTGAGTTTTTGACTTGCTATGTTTGTTTCAGTACAGCTGCTACATGCTAAGTACAATAGTAGTTTTAGAATTACTTGCAGGGTGTTCTCACCACCACCTTTAAAGTGAAATTTACAGCTTCTCTAGTATTTGTCCTTTTAATTCTAAAATCCAGATGAAGTGTAATCCCAGGAGTGTTGTTTTGCTGTTGCAATGTAATCTTTTTCAGATGATACATGATTTAGTTGGAAACAAATTAGCAGCTATGAATGCCTAAAGAAAGCAATTTAATAAACAGGATTTTTGTAACACCTAATCAGAATTGTAAAATGATACTTGGGAATCAGTTACATTATACAATAGAGCGCGTGTGAATGTAGGCATGTGTGTGAATTCATGGTTTCCAGTCACATTGTTCTCTCAAGTAGTACAAGGGCTTTGACCTTCAGTTTACTGTTTCTTCTAATTTATTACTGAACTATTAAATGTTTTCAATCAATAATGAAAATTCCCACTCATAACTGTAGTTGCTTCTCGTGATTGATTTTAATTTTTATTGTAACTGCTGATACTCCCTCCGTTTTCTCATGCTTTATATCACCTGTTGCTGGTGAATTTTTGTTTGTTTTGCTCCTGGCTAGGAAGTTAGTTCCATGCTGCTGACAGTGTCTGTCTTGCTGAGAAAGGTTATTTTAAATGCAAAACAATCACAGGCAGGTAATCACCAAAATTCTGTTGTTCCAGCTCCACAGTATGGGTGAGTTGCTCCAGATTCTTTATCTGTTTGTAGTTGACCCTTGGACTGATCTGACACTGCTGGTAGGTCTCTTATTGGGACGCTGGATTTTTGTGATGTTCAACCAACATGATAAAGGGATAGTTATGGAATGATGGTAAAAAAATTTGAACTGGTTAGTTTCCAGGTAACTATTAAAATTTTGCACTATTTGCAACCAAGTTTTTTCAGCCTCTACAGGAAGCGGTTTTAATGTAGAAAATATGTTACAAGAGAAGTTCTTGGCAGTTGAAGAAGTGACAGGGCTTCTGTTATAGAGCTAAGTTTGCTTTCCCATTATCCTGATCCTAAATATATCCTTTTAGGAATTCTGCATATATTGGCTCTAGCTAGGGGATTTCCCCTGTTTTCTTACTTTTAATTAAGACTATTTTTCACCTATTTTTTAAAAAAAAAAAATCTTAGGCTTGGAAAGAGAAGATGCTGGTTTAATGAGTAAGCTACCTGCTATGAGGCTAGAAACCAACACATACGGAAAATCAGTGCTTTACATAGCTTTTGAGTGTCCCAGTCTGCTATCCCTTGTTGTGAGTAGGGTGACTGATTTTTTCCTTTTTCTGGACTTCTCTTCCTAGTGTGGCAGAAGGATATAACGTAAAACTCTGGCAACCGTTTCTCAGTGTGGAGAGAATTTCTGAACCTCCCTTAGTTGCAATTTCATGTTCTGGCTATGAAAAAGGAAAACAACTAACTGCTTTTGTTTGCCTGGTGGAGTTTTCCATTCTGTTATCCTTTTATGCATCTTTATTCCAGTAACCTATCAATTTTGTAAATGATGTTTGTTTTGATGTCCGTGTCTCCCCTCCTCTCCAGTTTTATTCATCATGAGCTTGGACAACTGCAAAAAGGGAAGAAAATTGCATAAAGCCGCTCAAGTGGCAGAGCACTTTGCAGAGACGAGTGGAAGATAATATTTGACAGCAGTCGGGGATGAGAGTAAGAGCTAGGGGGTACGAAGAGACAAGGGGCTGTGTTGTCTAGAGTATCTGCTAGATTCTGGTGTTACCTGGACTCTTATTTATTCTGGAATTGAATTCTGGTGAGGTCGGTTACAAATGGCAGCAGTAAGTGTAATTCAGTTTTTGAAAAGTTGTCATTTGCTTTTTCTGGTAGTAGTGTAATCTCAGAGCATGGCCTAGAAATTTTAAATATGCTTCATTCATGAGCACTTGAAATTTAGTGCAGAGGGTTGAATTTGGGCAGTTGAGGGGCTTATTTTTGAACTTATCTTAGAAATAGATGCTTTTTTCAAAGGCATTAATACTGTTCCAAGTGATCTAGAAAAAATTTAAGGCTTTTTTTTTTTTTAAGATGGGACCTTTCCCAGGGACCTTTTTCCTTTGGAAGGTAGGTTTCTGAAAGTTGAGAGTACCTTGTTCCAAGCTATGATGCAATTTCTCCTTTTTAAAACCTTCTAGAGGTTTCGGGTTTTTCCTCCCTTAGCCTGCACCTTCTGACTCCTAGTCCTGTTTCTCTTTGCTAATAACTGACATCAGTCTCCCCAAAGTCTTCATGTCTCTTTCCTTGTTAAAAGTGCATATAATACTTGTTGTTGTGAGAGTGAAACCCAGTCACAGAAAGGTGAAGTGTTGTGCTCATGTTTGCATATCAGGTCAGCTGCTGAGCCAGGAATAGAAGTTCTGTCTTATGACTCAGTGCCCTAACCACTGGCCTGCGCCGCCTCTCCGGAGCACCGGTCTTTTCCAAGAATATAGTAGCAATGGGGTATAGGAGTAACTACAGCAAATATAGGAGCTTTGCTTCAACTTCGGCAGGGCTCCGAGGCCTATACACAACTTAAAATACTGGGGGAGAAAAAAAAACTTGCTAAAGGAGCTCCTAGATAAGTTCTGTAAAGTTATGGTTTGCTTTGCTTTGTTTAAAAACAACAGCAAAAAAAAATCTAATTGAAAATAGCTTTCCAGAAGGGTTTGGATGTGGAGAAAAGTTCCATGTGTTTGAAAGTCAAACTCTGCTCTACAAATAACCTTAAGAGCAGCCTGTGATTAAATCTTTTGTATATTCAACAACAAACTCATTTTATGCAACCGCAACTATGATAAAATTGAATTAAATGAACCTGCCTCTAAGAAAAGATACTGAATAGCTGAGTAGCGCGTTATTCAATGAATGGAAAACGGGGAGGCTGGCTGAAACTGCTGGGAAATGGTTTTAACATTCTATCAGGCTAAAGAGCAATTCTGTGAAATCACTGTATTTGTTTCCCCCCTACCTCCCCGCCCTCATTTTTTAAATAGCAGTGCTCTTCATACTGTCAGAATTCAGTGTTGTGACACCCCTACTCAAAAGTTATGACAGCAGTGTAATGACAGCTACTGCCTCTTGAGAATCAATCAGGCAATTAATTTTGTAAATGAAATGCTGATTATACAAAGCTTCACATGAGAGGCCCAGTGATTAAAATCAATTTAACAAATTGTTTCAGGTGGGACTTGATTAATAATTTGCCATAAATGCTGAGGATATATGACCAGCATACCTTTTTGTGTGTGTCTGTTAATATAGAACTATATATATCGATTGGAGTGGAAAAAATCTGCAGCTAACTGTATGTACTTTTGGCTTGTGACCTAGATGTGATTGGTTACACCTTTTTGTGGGTATGCTGTCCTCCCCAGTGTCCATAATGTCGCTTTCTCAGCTAGTGTTCTCTCCAGCAATTAAACATATCTAACTTTTAATTTTATTTCTGTGAGTAAAGCCAAGTAGCTGAAGAAGTATATTCAGATCCACTTGGAGATTTATTAGGTTTAGGAAGATTTTTCTTTAAAATTTAAAGTGGATGTGGGATTTCTTCGATTTACATCTCTCCCCCCCCCCATCACTTACATTCAGGACGTTGTGCATTTTCCCTTCTTACTGCAATAGTTCTTTGCAGGGAGCCTTCCAGCAGAGCTCCCCTCGTTCCGCTCAGGGCAGTGCTCTATTCCTTGGCTGAYGTACACTATTTTTAGTACATCCTTTTCTGTCCATCTAACGCTGTGTTTGTGTAAGAGCTGTACAAAGTAGGTAAGGGAATTTTTTTTTCCAAGTTCCAGATGGCAGCCCTGCACAGTGAGTGAAGGTGTTTACTTGTCTAGGAAGCTGAGAACCTCATTGCCAGACAAAATAGAAGTAACTGGTATTCTGGGTGGGACTTTTCTTTTTTTAACTTAGTTTTCTGGGTTTATGAATGGATTTTCTCTTCCTTGTTGAACCATAACGTTGACTACTGAGGAGGCCTTGGGGCTTTGAGACATCCACTGATAAATCTAGCCTGAGGACTTTGAGATACTTTTTTCCCTTGCTGTCTGCCTTGCTCTCCTGTTGAGGGTTGGTATTTTGATAGCAGAAATAGCAGACTGAGAGCTCTGCCCATGTCTCATGCTCCAGTGCCAAAGCTGTCSTATTGGTGCAAACCATCCGACACAGTTTCAAGTTCAGATGCTGGACTGTGGATGGAAGTAGCTAAAGCGTGGTCAGGATCTGGCAGCACATGGGAGAAGCAGCTGGAATGAATGACAGGTTGTATAGTCGCAGATGGGTTCGGTAGAAGACATTTTAAAGAATCTCTGAATTCTGCTGCGCTAGAAATTGCTGCAGACTTGTTGAGGAGGAGAGTAAAGCTTCTGCAYGCCTGAAGAAAAGTGGTCTTCTCTGCATGGGGCATCCAAGCTGGACAAAACTAATCTAAAGACAGGACTATATTTCCTGACTACTTCGTGGAAGAAGTTTGGTATGAGCAAAGTGGATTACAGGAGAAGACTGAATATTCAAGTATGATGAGGGTAGATGACACACATTGACTTCAGAGTAATRTATTAGCTGTATGTCAGTAGTTGGCAATGGCAAAGGGAACTTGATGGGCAGTGGTTCTGAGCTGTGTATCCATGTGAACTTGTCAGAAACCTAGGATTGTTTTGGCCATCGGRTGTGTTAATGTGTATAATTGTTTTCTGATGTTGTCTTAACCTTTGCATGCACTTGTAGTGGCAACTGAAGTTAGTTATGTACACTTTATTAAAAACAGGTTTCTTTTCTTTGCTATGTTTGTTGTGATTTGTTGTTTCAGTAGTTATTTAGTTTTATCTATGTGCAAAATAATAAATAGAGAATGGCTGACTCACTGACCTTACAGTTTTTGGGTTATGTTAAAGAGGACCCAGAAGAAAACTGAAAAACAGTGTGTCCTTCTCCCCCACCCTGCAGAAACAGTTGCTTGTATAAATTATTTGTAAATGTTCTATGGAAGTAGTAGTTGATTCTTTGTGGGGCATAGCTTTGATCTTCCTTCCTTCCTTCCTTCCTTCCTTCCTTCCTTCCTTCCTTCCTTCCTTCCTTCCTTTCTTGCTTTCTTGCTTTCTTGCTTTCTTGCTTTCTTGCTTTCTTGCTTTCCCCTTGTTAATTACTTACTTTCTGTTTTGAGTGGGAAATAATCTTTCTGATGTATCCCTGCAGCTGGAATCAGACAGTGTGCAGAGCCTTTAAGACAAGCCTTTAAGGAAAATGGCTATCGTTAAATCTCTGCTAGTGTATGCTTCTTCATTCACTGGATTTTCTTTCATCATAGGCTTATGTCGAACTCGGCTTTTAGTTTTTGCTTATTACTTATTGTGTTTGTGCAACTGCATTTTTTAATTAAAATTTTAGTTAAATGGACAGTAGATTTCCTGTTTCAGAAAAATAGGAAGCATGTTTGCCAGTCACCTCTCAGACTTTATCATTAATATAAGTCAGAATTTAATGCTGTACATTCATACTTTTTAAATGGTTGCTTGCAGCTTTCTTAAATGGATATTTAAACACACATAATGAGAGTTGTGTTTTGATACTCCCGAACTTTTGTCACGTAAAAACGTTGGCTGAGGCGTCCTTGTACATGTTCATACAAATGATGACATTATCTAGGAATGGATTATCTTTTCTGCAGTTCCATCCTCGTGCCAGCTGTGTCATTGTATTATAGTGAATACTTGTGATTATCTTTAGCGATAAATTTGTGACTTGGTGCCTGACCTAGAGTTGAGAGCTCCATGCCTGTCTTTCTTGGAATGTTGGTAACTGATTGTCAGCTGTCTTTGTTCATTAGGGGGTTTCAAGGCTTTTCTATACAGAGATGGGTTTTCTTTTTTTTTTTTTTTTTTTTTTAATATGGAGACAGAAGCTTTGGCTGCAGATCAATGAATAAACAAAGAGTTATTGTATTCATAGCTCTAGGAGTTTGAGGGGAAGCCTACTTGAGAGTGTTGAGTTCATGTTGTTTTGTTACAGGCACAAATGATGAAGCATTAGTTGGGATGCTCTCTGGCTTATAGTCTCTTTAAATCAYAGCGTTTGCTGTTGTCAGCCAAACCAATGCCTCTTTCAATTTTTTTTGTTTAAACAAACAAAAAAGCACACTTTCCCTTGAAAAGTAGTTACATCTCTCATGTGAATACTSTTGTCTTCTAGTGAATTGCTCTGTCTGCCTTATAGAAGAGCACTACCTGAATGGGATTCACATCTGAATCCCACTGTGACCTTAGTAAAGTGTCTTCCACTCCTCCCTGTCTTGAGATTTCAGTGGTGGGGGTCTTTGTGGCATCTTTAAATGGAAATGTTAGTTGTATTTTGGGAGAGCAACTGGTGTTCTTCATATTCATAAACATCATTCAAATAAACACTTTGTTGTTAGAAGTGAAACACTAATTGATAATTTAATAGTGGAAACRTATTATGTGTGAATAACATCAGTAATGCCTTAAAAGTAAGAGCTGATTCATCTTGGTCAGACTGCTTCTCAAGTTATTCTCTTGTGCAAGCTGCCTCAGATCTGAGTGTAGATGAGATACCTGGGATAACACTGGTTAAATGACAAAAAAGAAAATGGTAGCGTGTTTTTCTCTCACTTTAGAAAAGGTAGAATTGAATCTCAAGGTACTTCAGGGTGAGGTGATTTATTTGATTGTTTTGGATGGGAGGAGAGCAGAAGTGGTGCTGATACCGAGTTTACAAGTGGGTGTAGAATATTTTCACTTCTGCACATAGCAGGAATGTTGGGTTTATGTATTCTTTTACACAAAACATTGAAAAAAAGAGCAGTGAGAGAAAAAGGTTGTCAGTTACTGTTTGTAAGCAGTGTAGGCTTTGCAGTATCCTACTTTAATGGTTGGACTGTCAATCTAAAGACTGGGAATGAAACCTTGGCCCTACTGAAATCATTAGCAAACCTTCCACTGGGTGTTTTAATGTGCTCACAAGGCACATAATAGGCAAGAATTCTTATGAAATGCTCTGTTCTCACAAAGCCTGATAGTACATGTGCAAATGAATCTGATACTGACACAAGATAGGCACTGTAATAACGGAGTTATAAATTATGGTACTACTGTGGACTGAAGCAAAGAACAAGACTGAGATGTTTTGAGGAACTGCAGATCTACGCAAAGTTTAAATGAAATGCGCAAGTTGAAGAGGAGGTGCAGAATCAGAAGCAAAAGGCAGAATCCATTTAGGCTTGCCTGGAAGGAATATGGCAGTAGAAAATAGCATGAGCAAATACTAGATGAACTGACAAAATGGTAATGTGTATATTAGGAGTAAAATAGCACTAGAGAAAAATTGGACTATTCTGTAAAGGAAGGAAGAGAAACAAATGGATATCGATTACTGCAATGACACTAAAATAAAATTTAGTAAGTAATTAAAACTTCGCACTACAGCATGTAATAGAATTAAGTAAAGGCATGGAAGATGTGAAAATACACACATCATCCATTTATAGTCAAACGTGTGCTGGGTTTTAGAAGAATGTGATGCAGTTAGAGCAATGCCATCATTTTTGGTAAATGTTAGAGAGCAGGTGTGGAGGGATTGGGTTATGATCCCTACAGCATAAAGAGATTGGTACTTCTCATAATCATCCTGTCACTGAAAACTTTTCTTTGAAAACTGTTGGAACTGATGTTCAAGAAAATATTGGAACTTAATAAATGTTAAAGGAACCTTCAGATAAGATTATAATATGTATGCCTCAATTAACAACTCCTTCTAAATAACTTTTCAAAATGTCATGGATGAGAGAAAGTCTTGCTATAAAAATGAAACCTGGAAGTTTAGAAGAACCTTTAGCATTAGAAGAATGCTAAAGATAAAACCGTGCTTGCATTAAAGTTGGGAAAAGTTACATTGAAATTTTTACCTTCACTKTAAAGGGGACACAGTACTTGATGAGCAACTCTCTTTTCTTTCTGTTAGGTATATGGCTCCAGGTCTTTCTCACTGTACGCTCTTCTGAAGACAAAATTTGTCCTTTTGTTAGAGAGTTTCCAAGGGTATTGATCTTGAACATATTAAATTCTAAAATCGCTTTTGTGGTGAAGAAATGATGGGGCTTTTTTGTTCATTTTTGGGTTTGAAGGTTTTTTTCAATTTGTTTTCATTTTTGCAGAAGGGAAACTGAGGCATTGTTGTAGGAAGTTTGGCCTGGTTTTGATGGCTGTAGGTTAAATACTTTTGAAATATACAGTTTCTGGAAACACTTTCAGAGCACATCTCTCATCAAATTCAAAAGTAGTTGCAGTTGTAGATATGCAGAATATCCTGCAATTCAAGCCCCATGATTTCTAGTGAGGATGCATTAAATCGGTACATTTTGAAATTTTTTTGGTTTAGTGAAAAACTATGCAGATGCAGAGGTAGAGTCCATTTCTGCCTGATCAGCACTTTAAATGGTTAGGCARTCGTCTGCTTCGTTCACTACCTGTATGGTAAGTGAAGCCCTTGGTCCTGTAGCTCACAGTAGCCACTTCAGCGCCCTGATGTGGGTGCATACCTGAAGCAGGCACAGCCGCTGCCTTTGAGGACTGAAGTGTGACTGTTTAAAGACAGCTATATCTGTGAAGGAGACACATTTAATGTTGCAAGGGCAAACTTAATTCCAAGAGCTCTCGACTTCTGCAATGATGTTTCTTAAGCCTGGGGAAGAGCTGGCTGTTAGGTTTTGTTTTGTCTTGCAGAAATATGTTGACAGCCACTGAGTCACTGGTAGATGTCTTCACCTTTAGCTGCACCATACAGAGGGTTGGGATCTAATCTGAAGGGAGTCAGGAATAGCAGTGATGATTTGCCACCTCCCRTAAGGACCGACCAGTGCATAGGATGAGAAATGTTTCCTCACTGAGTCTGTCTTCTCCAGCCCTAGCTGGAGAGCACTCTACTGTTTGTTCTTTCCCTGAGATCTTGGAGGGGGGAGGGAAAACAGGCAGCACCTGACAGCTAGGGTGGGTCTCTGTGGGTTGTCCCAGTACACACTGTGCCCAGGCACRGTTACTGCTCTCTCAGTCTAGCCCTCTCATACTCAAGTATCTCCGGTCCTTGGTCCAAATGCCTGACTTGCAGCATTCACAGTAAGTTCTGAGTATCTCCAGGTCCCTTGCTACCCATACCTAGTGACCACAGGCCCCTCAGTTTCAGTGTTCTRTGAGACACGGCAGCCCATGGTGACTGGATTTACAGCAATCTCAGGCTCTTCATCACTGCATCTTTCTGAATTGGAGGGATATCAGCTGAGGGAAAGAGGAGCAGCTCACRTGGAGAGGACAAGTAGGAGCATAGTGACGGCAGGCTGGTGAGAAGAAGGGAAGGATGCATTGGCAGTGAGGCTCACTCTCCTAACACACACAGACACAGAAGCTCCACTGCTTGGAGGTCACTAGTCCAGAGGACAGAGACTCTTTGGCCTGTATCCGTGTCACCTCTTGACCTTGTTTCCTCCTCTCCCCTTCACCTCTTTCTGCCTCACTTCTGTCTCCACTKCTTTTTTAACTCGTCCGTCTTTCTTTGTCTGGCAAATTCAAGACTGCCTCCATATACTTTGTGACTGATGAAGCCTTGTCCTGCCACTCGTGTGCTCCTGTTTCTTCCTCCTGTACTCCCAGTCTGGTGACATTCAGGTGCTCTCTCTGACACGGGCACATGTCTTGCCTTTCACGAATGTCCAGTGTCACCCTGGGAAATTAAAATTCTCTGCCTCAAAGCATGGTATTCAAGAGGTATTTGCAAGTGTTTTATGTGAGAACATAAACCATGTATTTTTATGTGACCTCATTCTAAGACATAGCTGAACTGTTTCTGCTGAATTTTCCAGAGAATTTCAGCCTCAGGCATACATATGCCCTGGAAAATTTCAGCCTAAATGCTTGAAGTTTGGCAAAGTTTATATGCACCTGAAAGTAGTCTTAATAGTGGAAAATGTCAGACAGTTTTAGCTGTGTAGCTATCTGCATTGTTTATATTTAAGAATTGGATGCAGAAAAGAAAATACTACATTCAAAATTAATTGAATTTGAGTAAATGTTGTTATTGGAGATGAGATCTGGAAATTATACTCTGAAAGAGAAGATGGTGGCAATGAACAATGCTGTTTGGCTTCATGAGAATCTCATGGAGACAGCTCAAGGCTCACTTTGAACTAGGATTTATATTTGAAAAGATGACTATGACAGGTGATGCACAAAATGAACATTAAAACACAGAAATAAACATAGATAAAGTATTGTGGTCTATAGGAGGAAAGGTAAGTTGTCCCTTGGGATACTGTAAGAAGGAATCTGTAGTTCATCTGCTTAGCCTTTGTGTTGTTTTTTTTAGTTGAAACTGTGGTGAGAGTGCATGATGGCCTAAAAAAAATAAAAATGGAGAATGTTGTTATGGGTCAGGTGATCTGAAGTGGTTGAGGAACCATTGATTTTGAAAAGTATGAAATATAAATAGTAAATTACCAGGGACATTTAGTGGCAAAAAATAGAAACTTCTAATCTGGCTACAGAGCAGGCAAATAATAAGGGGAAAATTGCTGAGTAATACTCACCCGAAATTAGAAGTGAATGTGCAATTTGCTATGGTAGCAAAAAAGGGCGGTCCTCTTCTGAAGTAAATGGAGGTGTCCTGTGAGGAGCAGGAGGAGGTTATAATTTCCATCTCCTCAGGTGTAATGTGCTTGTATTGGGAATACTTTATTAGTTTTGGGTGACATTCCTGGCAAATTGGTATTGGTAATGGTGGAGAGAGGCAGTGAAAAAAAAAGAGATTTAATAGGTTTTATTTGCAGTAAGGAAAGAATAATAGTTCATTAAGCAGTGACTACTTTGGAAAAGATGTATTTTGTATAAAGAAAAAAAAAAGCCATACTGTGTTAGTAGTACAAACAGCAGTAATGAGAAGAAACAGGGATGGGAGTGGAAATGTTAGTTATTGTCATAATAACTATTACATCAGAATATAATAGCCAGAAAGGACTTGTAGAAGCTGTGTTACATAGGAGGTTTTAAAATGAAACTGGTCAGCAGTACACTGCAGGAAAATATGGACAAAATGTGCTACAGGAGGGAATCTTGCTCCYGGTGGGGAGGTGGGCTGGGTGAATTAATAAGTGTTTTTTTCTTGGGAGGAGGAGGGGGGTGTATGCCTCTTTCATGAAGATGAGATTGTGATAGCGTTTTTAAAAGCTCCCCCCCATTCTTCCATGGATGTAACCAGCACTCAGGAATTAAAAAATGGATGTCGTAYTAACAATACAGGGCTGCACTTGACAAAGTATGATATTTTTTTCTGGTTCAGTTAGTCCTCAGTAATAAAACATGAGAGTAATACTACACAATGGTTGACACCTGCCCTGAAACTGTTACAGGGCTTGGTAAGGGCTGCCAAAAAGTCTAAAAATAAAACTTCACTCCCTTACCTCCCTTCCCCCTCCATCACTAGTTGCAGTTTGGATTTTCTGAGGTCTATTAAGGAGGCAAATAAACTTTCATGTGAAATGTGGGTTATGACTTGCCTTTTGATCTGGAAACTTATTAGTGTGCATGATAGCAATATGAAAATGCTGAAATACRGTGTTCTGTATGCATTGCACTTCTTGGAAACTTTCTTTCCTTTCCACTTTCTCCTTTTTTTTGATGTAAGAGAACAGACATTTTCTCAAGGTTAAATGGCTTGTCCACAATTTGTGTCTCTCTTGATATATATTTATRTTTTTATTTTATTTTTGGTTTAACATTAAGATCAATGATACTAATCAGTTTGCAGCAGTATACTTAATTATTTCTTAAGCTGAAATCTTTGGGGCAGTTTTTCTGCTTTTTGTGTAGGTAACAGACAGCCTTAAGTTTTAGTGCAAAATTTATTTATTTATTGTTTTAAATGGAATGGAAGTCCCAAACTCACCATTCGAAACTTCATCTAATTAATCAGAGAACCAGGGTATGGTTCTTTGCTAGTTTGTATGTCAAGTCAATATTTGATGTATAAAGCATTGAGAAAACCCGTGTATAGTTTGCCTGAGGAAAGCATGATGATTCTGACCTTTGTCTTTGCATGTCTTAAATATTCCTTTGCTTGTGTTTACCAACAGGGCAGTCCGATGGATCCGATGGTGATGAAGAGGCCGCAGCTGTACGGCATGGGCAATAACCCTCACTCTCAGGCACAGCAGAGCAGCCACTACCCCGGGCAGTCCTACGGCCCTCCCGGCCCCCAGCGCTATCCCGTGGGAATGCAGGGCCGAGCCCCGGCAGCCATGGGAGGAATGCAGTATCCACAGCAACAGGTTTGTGGAGGATTTTTCTGGGTTGCTTTGGTTTCCTCCTCTCTTTCTCTTCCTTCTGACACTGGGGTAATACAGAGAGTGCAAGAGAAAAACCACAGAAATAAGTATTTCTTGTGCAGAAGGAGGATGAAGGACTGTTCTAAAACCAAATAAATTATGTTCACGGTGGATGTTTTCTGAAATCCCTTACAGATAGAAAAGGATTTAGTTTGTTGCTRGCATCTTTCTGGAGAGAGAGAAGTATGTCAAATGCCATGAGTTTTCTTTTTTTTCCAGTTGACACCACTTAGCCTTGCATATTTTTTGGTTCTTTTCTTTGCTGTTGTTGCTGTTTTGGTTTTGGTTTTTGGGGGTTTTTTTTGTGTTCTCTTTCTCTCTGGCTTAGATACATTTAAATGTAAGACGAAAAGCTAGAGCTGACATCAGTACATCAAGGCTAGCATAGTCCAGTGCATACAAAAGTGTTACATATTTGTATCAGCTGTGTGTTGTTCTGGTGGTTGATTTTCCTTTTTCTCCTCATTTTGATAGGAGTCAGTAGYTTTTCCTATCTTTTTTTCTTTTACCTGCTCTTTAAAGTCAGGATTTTTTTYAATATATCCAAGTATATAGGAAGGTAAGAATCTCTTTTTATCTACTTGGATTTCACTGTTGATGGAGAGCTCTTCTGCTTTTTTCCTACCCTTTTTAAGAAGGTCAATCGCAATGTGCATACCATATACTAAGGAAAATAGAGCAGTTTTCTAGAGGGAGATATAAACCAAGATTATCAAGAAGTTAATGTTTTGCTAATTTTTTTCTTTAATTAGAGATGGGAGTGTAGGCAGTCAGAACTCTACACCACATTGTGAGTGCAACAGATTAGTAACTCCRTCATTAATGGCAAAGAACATTTGTTTTGTGCAACTGACCACTTGTAGATTCGCTTTTTTATGTCATTTATTGTTAAACATAGAAAATAAAATAAAATTYTGGACTCCTGGCAGATAGGTGCCTGGCTAATTCTTGTTATCACCCATCCAGCTGGACAAGATGTTAATCAGGTAGTTAATTAAATAACAGTTTCAAATATATTGTAGTATCATTATCAGCAGCCYTAATTTTTATTATTTTCTGTTGTTAAATAGATACTTACTGGTAAGGAAGAGATTGTTTAGTTTAGAAATGCCGAACAATGTATTTGGYTGCTAGATTCAGACAGCAAAGCATTTTGTCAGTTGCAGAAGGGAGGAGAAATTGAATAAAGGAGGCTTTCTTTTTCTCTGTGTGGCTGTAGCCAGAGTGAAGTTATTAAAACACATTTTTAATTTAAAAATGAGTTATTCTGTGTTACACGGAGATGAGTGTTGAATTTTCAGTGCATTTGCTAATTGCTTGGTAATTGTAAATTACCCATCAGCAGGCAGTGACCTGGCAGCGCCATTGGCTGCCAGCCCCATCCGTCTCCTCGCAGCGCTGCTGTAACTGGCTGAGCAGCAGCGCCGGCCCGGGCTCCAGGGCTCTTCGGGGGAAAAGGGACAGGGTAATTATGACATTGAATTTTTATTGAACRGACATCACCACCTAGGCATGATTTTGTTTTGGACAGCCTCCAAAGCTTCGTGTGTTTGGTTTGTGAACCTCTAATGATCTGAATCCAGTTCTTTTCATATTGCTCATATATTACCACCTTTCTACAAAGGATTAAAATGCAGGAATGTAGGTTTGTAAATTGAATTGCCAACTTACCAGCTGAGTGGTAAGTTGTCTTTGGCACAGGATGCCACAGTTTGATTCCTGGCTGGATTTTTACTCCTGTGACATGAATATTAAATAAGGAGAGCCTAGCTACGCTTGTTAAAACTGACTGTGTAGCGTGTATCTACTTTAGATATCATATATATAAAATATATAATATTGCCAGAAGTTTAAGAACATGAATCTCAGCACTTCCTGGAAATTAGACTCCTTTACAATGTCACATTGAATTTATCAAAAGTGCAAGGCACTTCCAAAAACTCAATTGGTTAAAAAATACTGGGCCTTAAACACATACAGTGCTCAGATTTAAGTATTGTGCAGAGACAGCATTGAGTAGATGGATTATGAGGGTGGAAGTGCCACACTGTAGGAAGGGTGGGAAGCATCAATGGGAGGGGTTGTTCTTATTTTAAGTTATAGTTTGCTGTTGCCCAAAGATAGCTGAGGGTGTCAGTTCTGTTTCCTTGGATGAAACAAGAAGGCTTTTTGTTAAACTGTGAAGATTTTTGAATTTTGAAGAAGACCTCGAAATGTTAGGTCTGGCTCTTTGTCAGTGAGTGTTGTGGCTTGAGGTTAGAACTATGGGACTTGACAGATTTTAACTTGCAGGCTCTGCTGCAGGATGCTGCAAATGAAGAAATAAAGATGAAAAACAACGCCCTAAAGATTGAGCTAAAATTAATGGAAATGGTAGAATTGAAGATAATTGCCTAGATGTAGTTAGCTGGTCTATGTCATATTGCAGCAGAGAATAGTGTGCTCCAGCCTGCAGCCCAGAGGTGGAAGAGCTCTCTCGCAGGAAGGGAGGCCTCTGGCATAAGCAGCGAAAGATTATAGAGGATGAAAAAGATGAAATGTTATCAGGTGCGGTCAGCCTATGTATCTGCAGCAGGGGTGTCAAGCATAGCCGGCTAACCAGTTGTAAAAGGGGTATCTACGAAATGCAGCAGACATTGTCTTACAACTGCTGTTTGGTCTAGGCATGCTTGATACCAAGCATGAAGGTGCAAATAAACCCCCAAACTTTCTTAACATTCTGTGTGGAAGTCACAGGATGTTGGAGTGATTATGGAAGGTATGGGATATGTTCTGTGACATGACTTCAAAGGATGCTGAGAAGAGAGAAAGCAGATCTCTTTAGTGTTTGAGTTTGAAACTCATCTCTGATGGGTTATCGATGATGAGCCCCAGCACAACCACTGAGCCTTACATAAGGGGCACAGTTTGAAATGCAGGCAATCTCTTTGCACTAATATAACTTTGCACTAATACAGCTAAAGGGGTTGAGATACATGAGGAGGTATATAAGAAAAGGAGGTAAATTGTGATAAAGGTAGTGGTAACCTGAGATTTTTGCTTTCTTTGATGACACTTGACAACAGAGGTACAGATTTGTCATGTGAAGATGGGTGATAGCCTCTTGGGACAAAGTGCTAAGCAGTTTGAGGAGTGCTGCAGCATTTTGTAAAATTTCAAGGGCATGTCCAGTTAGCTCAGTGTGAGTCAGATAAATATGTAAAGTGTTTGGACTGATTTGACACCTGTATAAAAGGGAAGGTATGAGACAGGAAGGTGATGCTAAAAAGAGTCATATTCTTAATTTGTAGGATTGCAGACTTGACATATCTCRTCAGTATGCATTTATATGGTGAATTAATTACTTAGAAAGAGATTTTTATGTTGTTAGGAAACTTGGGATTTTGTTTCTTTCCCATCCACTTTGAGTGGGAGGGGGAGGAAGAAGGCAAGGGAAAACTGGGAGCAAGATGACCTGTGCCTATGTTGTTACTCTTCAACATGACTGAAACACAAATTGCAACAAGGCTTTAAAATGCTGTTCTTGCATGTAAATCTTAATACTGCTATCTCATCATCTCATGTACTCTCTCTCCTGGCTTGCATGGGATGAACATAATTTTAGGCTTATTAGCACACCTTACCCAGGACTTTAGGGAATGTATGTAAAAACAGAAAGCAGAAAAACATTCTTTCAGGTTTAACTTTCAGTTTTTAGTATCGTAGATATCACTTGGAATTACAAAACGAGATCATGTAAAATTGAAAATCCTAATATGCAGGGATATCTAGCACCTGCAAACTTTGGGCTTGATTTTGCAATACATTTCACTATGAGTGAATACTGTCTGAGTAATAAGATCTGATTATAAAGACAATAATTTGCTTTTCATKTAAGTTCTTTTTTACCTCCCACCCTTTTTGGACCTCAGTCAAACAAGTGATAGTGCCATGATCAGTTTCTTCTGGCTTTGGTTTGATTGCCCTCTCGAAGTGTTTTCATGCTTTAGTGCTGTGTGCTGTAGGAAAGCCTTCTGCTGCTTTGTAAAGACATTTTTGCTAAAAATAAAAAGACCCTAGAATACCCGTTCAAAATAAGGGGGTTTTTTTCTACCAGTGGTCTTGCCTTTTCATGATAATAGCATGCAATACTTCATTCTGTGATGAATTTCATTCAGCTTAAAAATCATATACTTGAAATATTCACGTATAGGTTTTGAAAGTTTTCAGCAAAGTTTGAAGGCTTGGATTTATGAATATGTTTGAAAGAATTGAATGGTGTGATGTGCCTGTTTAATCAGATGATCATTGCCTAATTGATTTTTTTTTAGCTTGCATTAAAATTCCTTGTGTACTTGATGGACTGGAACAACAACTTATTGTGTAAATAGGATTGTGTTGCTATAATGCATAGTAAATTCTTTATGAAAGATATTTGCATGGATATGTACAACAGCCATTCCTAATAGCTATTTAAAATGGAACGTTTCAGTCCTGATCATGCAGTTGCCTTAGTGCCTTGAGCCTGCTTCCTGCAAGACGAGTTACAAGGTCGGACCCTCAGTCAATTCTTTCTCCCTTTTTTTTGCTATAGAAATACTAAAAGATGAAAGGTGCTACTCACTTGCCCCTTCAAATTTTTTTTATATTCTTGATTTGCAGAATTCAAAAATAAATGTTATGAGTGTCCTCGTTTTAAGAATGGAACTGTAAATATTCAGAGAAGCATTTATTCCATTTCCCCCCCTTTTGCTAATATACAGATTATTTTGAGTCATAAGGAAATTACTCTTGTTTTTCTCTTATGTGGCAAGTTTCAACTTGGAGTAACTTTTTTTTTAAAAGGGAAGAAAAGTTGTAAAACCTCTAGGAATATGTGGCAAGGATTTATTGTAATGGAAACTGCAAGTCAACCAGAACTATAGCAGCACCAGTGTGATTACATCATTTAGGAAAGGGTTTACAGTGCCCGTATTGGGTAATGTCCCRGGTTGGAAATGTCGAATTTACGCCAAGGAAATCAGTTGGCTCTTGGCTTGGCAGATAGACTTTAAAGCTAGCAAACACACGTGTTTACTAGTGGTTGGCTGGTTGTGTGTGTTATTTTCTGAAGTAATTTTAATTCTAAAAGATTGAATTATGCCAAGAAAGTGAGGCTTACTGTCATGTTACATGTCTGAACCATTAACTTAAAATGTGGTGCATACATACAGCAAGTACTGGTCAAGTGATTTACATTTTTTGTCTTCTGTGTGTATAATTGCCCTCACCAAGATGATACTAAATACACTGCAGTGTTTTGCTCCTAAGTAGGTGTTAGCACAGTTGCTGTTAGTCTTGGTTAAAAGAGCAGACACAGAAAATAAGTACTGTTTTGAGTTCTTAGTCTGTTTATTTTGCAAGAACAGAGAATGAATCGGTGTGATTGAATCTCAGAAACAACCAGCAGAGGACAAAACATTGAGATGTGTTGCTTTTTCTTAAAGATTGATAGATGCATTTGATGCACACACATAAGAAGGGAGTGTGAAACTTTGATCAGCAGGTGCTTCAGAAGTACATTTTTCCAGATTTTTGTTTGATTTACCTTAGGGGTTTTGGGGGCATTTGTTTTTCTCTTGGTTTTGGTCTTGGTTTTTGTGTTGTGTGTTTTATTTGGGGTTTTTGTTTGCTTGTTTCATTTATTTTGGTTTGCTTTTTTCACCGGGTATTTGTTTGGAGCTGTCACTGGTAGACTATGGACCTACTTCGTTAATTCCTGGCAAGCAGAAATGTTGAAATTCTAAAGGATTAATATTCCCAACTTCCTGTTCTGTTAAAAACATAAATACTTTGTATTAAAAGAATTTGGCAGTAACATTTTATTGGAATGATATATCCGTCATCCTGTTGAACTTCTATAAACTTTTAGGGGAAAAAAAAAAAGAAAAGAAAGTAAAGAAAAAACATCAGTAAAGTAAGTAGAACTGATGCTTCCTGGAGAATGTAATGTTTGAACCAGAAAAAGGGACAAGAAGTCACAGCTAGTTGTCTTCCTTGTAGGGTCATCTTTAAGAATGAGTCTTTTGATGGTCAAGTGTTAATAATTGCAAAGAAAAGTTGCTGGTCTTTGTCATGTAAAGAAATGGGATTTTTAAATTTCAGATTTAGGCAAATGCTAAGTACTGTGCTTGTGCAGACTGTAGGAAAATGTTTAGCATGGTTCTTTCTTTTGGGTATACTAAGCCTCATTGACTAAATTGAAAAAAAGGCTGCTACTTTAGTTCATGGCAGGATAGGGCTTTATGTTGTATTGTCTCCTTTAGAATTATCCCTTCTATTGAGTGTAATTCACTCTATAGAGGGAGGTGAGCACAGATTACAGATAATCACAGAATCAAATTTGACATGAGTTTGTGGTCTTTATGATAGTTTAGCTCTTCATCTTAATGCTGGTCATCTGAGATTGTTTACTGAAGAAAATCCCTAAAGTAACGGAATTGCATTATTATGGTAAATAGAAACATTTCAGTAGCTTCCATCATTTCTTTGAAACTGCAGAAAAAAAATGTAGTTTGAAAAGGGAAAAGAACTGATCCTTCAGCTGGTGAGAGAGAGCTTGGAAATGAGACTGGGTCAACATTTTTATTTGTTCAATTACTATGTAATGATGTTCAGTAAATGCTAATTTTTACATCCATACTGGAGTAAGAGGCAGTCAACATTTGTATAGAAAGTGTGTAAGAATCATCAACATATTATGACAAATGAAATGTATTTTTGTTACTGCTGAACAATTGTCGTTCAGTTGGAATATTTAATAGCTATAATCACATTTGTTGTTCTGCTTGGAAGTGGGGGCATGAGAGAGGACATTATGCAAGCTCTCTGTGTTGGTGTTCTGAAAAAGGTTGCTGTTAAAGGAAGCAGCAGTTATTTTGTTATTAGGAGCTTCGTTTGCAAGCAGTATTAGCTGTCAGTCTGCGCTGGAGTTGGGCAGGAAATAGATTTTGGAGATCAGGAGTGGAGAACAGAGGGCCGTTTGCTGCTTCACTAGGAAGGTACAAAATCATTCACTTATGAACAGCTCATTTTACATGGCATCAGGAGACATGAGTTTATTTACATTTGAAGTAAAATAAGCACCATGCTTTAAGGAAAGGGTGCTGCATTACTCTGTTCAACAACTGCCATATAATGACTGTGCCAGGAGGGTTTTAAAGTGTAGGTAAGGAATAATGGACTGTTAACCTTAATATTATAGTCATAGTAGGTTTTTGTTAATAATATTCATCAAAGAATAATTGACACTCAAATCTATGGAAATGATGTCCTGACCTATCATGCACAAATATGATAAGATTTTTGTAACCATGTTGTAACCATATTTCCCAATGTTCCTGAGGGAACTCAGCTTTTTTTTTTTTCCCCTTCTATTTTCTTTAAGTCATGGTATGAGTTTCTCAGAAGATGCTATCATTTGTCTGTAAATTTGAACTTGCTCGGAGGAAGCAAGGGAGGCAATAAAGTATGCTTTTTTAAAATAGGGAGTGTGTTCTGAAAATAGGGCTGAAGATAAGGTGAAATCAGTTGGAAATTTGCTGTGACTTCATTGGAATGAACTGCAATTTCACTTCAGGGCCACGTTGCTGGGGTTGGGTGACTTGTCTTTAATTGATAGCAGGGTAGGCGGAATTAATCCTCTAAGTCAATTGCAGAGAATTTCAGAATGAGACAGGTCAGTACCCTTCACTTTTGGTCACCCTGGGAGAGAGGTAGTTTTCTTCTTGGAACAATAGGCCTTTCAAAAAATATCTGATGTTTCAGTAGCTCAAGATTAGACTCATATTGCTAGCAGCGGCTTTTTTTTTTAATATAAACTAAGATTTATATTAGATTTAGCTTCAGCAAAATCTGTGCAAAAATTACTTCTACAGTAGAAGAGTAAGTGCTGCAAAAAACCAAAAGCATTTTCCATACCTTTTTTATGTAGTCAGTCTTAAATGACATGGGTCCCATACTGTATAATTCAAGCTTGCTCAGTAATCTGCTTTAGTTTTGCGTGTTTTATCACCTAGAACATTAAGACTTTTTGTGGAAGTAGATGAGTTATAAAATCTTCAAAAAAATCTGAAATATGTTTGAGACTGTTTTAATTCTCTGTAGGTAATTTTTTATAATACTCGTGTTTGTTTCTGTATTGCATTCCTCTCTAAGTATTCTAACTGGGCACATCTGAAAATCGTAATGTAAATACTTTAAGCTTTGGGTSTTTTGTTGTTCAAGATCGATGAAAGAAAGATTAAAGAACTTAAGGAATAACTCAAATCTACAGCTCATGCAATCTCTGTAGGCTTTTATTCTTCTGCTACCTTGGATGACCCCATTTTTGGGTACTTCTCTGGTACTTGTTCATTCCTTTGCCTAAAATAGAAAAAATGTGTTAAATGCTTGCATCCTTGCTGATAATGTATTTCACCTCTGAATCTTATAAAGTCTTTTGGGGGTGTGGAAGAGTAACAAGGATAAAATCAGTGTCTCTTTTATTGCTTTGTAGACTTCATTTTTTTCCTCCTCTTCTGAATGTTGTTTCTTAGTAGTGCTTCTCACATTTGCATGTAAGAGCAAGACACATACCAGGTAATAAACAATTCAGTGACTGGACATTATTAGAAATAATATTTGAATCTTACATCTAAATACACCTTTAGGAAAGTGAGTGGATTTAATTTTGGTATGTACATTTTGGGGACAAATTACCGTTGCTGTTAGTTTCTTTCACAGAACAGTGATGAAGAGATTTCTGCATATTTCTTGGCAAACTGTAATATAACTTGTCTTTTGAGACAAGAGTCCAATCAAAATAAACAAGGTTTATATAGCCACTTAGGGAAGATGTTGTTTTAATTATAGAAGTAACATTAGTTATCTGGAGTCTGTACATGTGTGTTTTACAGGCCTTGCTGGCAAATCCTTTGCAGGACAGGTTAGTAAAACCGCCTTATTCTTTCACAGGATTGTCTGTCTCCCCAAACTGTTTCGTGCTGTGCAAGTGGTGCTTAATAGAAACAAACACGTAAGAGTCTGTGCCAAGAACAGACTGAGCCTGTGCACGGGTGAAGCAAACAGGGCTGCTCAGCAAGGACCTCTGCTTTTAGCTACTCCTGCCCCTCCTCAGAAGCTCCACTGCTTGCCTCTGCTGTCTCTTGTAACTTTCCCAGCTGCCAGCACTGAAAATTGGAGTGTGTGTTGACTCTTCTACCATACTGGAGAGTGTTTTAAAGGACAGATGCAAAATTGACTGGTTTGTATTTTTCATTGGTTTCAGTTTATTGCTGGTTGGCAAAACTGAGGAAAATCAGAGGCCAAGATATCCCCCTGCAGGTTTGGGAAGTGTGTACTTAATAGATTTATGGCCCTTTTACGTTCGGAAAGTTATTCTAGGGAGGAAASTATTATTTCTAAAATGAACCTTAAGTTCTGCAGAAAATTACACTTTAGACCTCATGTTCGCCAAAGAAGAAAATCCTACCTGATGTTGGAGAGCAGGCAGGTGGGTTTTTAGTCCTCTGAGGTGATGCTGTGAGAAATCTCATGTATCCTTCTCAAACTGAAGATTGGTTTATGACCTGAGTAAATTTGCAGTCTTGCAGCAAGTGGTGAAGAGTAGATTCAGTAAATGCCAAGATTGTGTGGGGTATTTGGCCTTTTCTTCTTTGATTTTATACATTACAAGAAAAATAATGTTTTCTAATATTCCTTTAGGCCTATAACGCCAGGGTTACAAGAGGAGCATAACCACAAAAAGTAATTGAAGAATATTCAGGAAAAGATCAGATGTACTTTGGATGTATTAGGTGTAGGCTTTTCTTTCTTCTTTCTCTCTTGTGTTCTGTCATCCCGTTTTTGTCTTTCACATGTAGAACTGACTAAAAATACACTCCTATTCTCAGCCTGCATTAATATCCTGTATAGCAGAATAAAAACTTGACTACATATTAGAACCCTGTGTAGGCGTGAGTTGCTGTGTTTTTACTGGACTTGCTTTAGACCTGCTTGCAGGAACTCAGAAACTTCAGCTTTCTGCAAATCTGGTAAAAAAAAAAAAAAAARAGTTAACCTGGTTGTAAGACTGTTGTTTATAGGAATGTGGAAAGGTCTGCATTACGTGTAGTGTTGTGCTTAGTGGAGACATGTTTTTACTTGAAAAGTCTTTTTTATACATGGACCTGATGTTATGTATTCCACTTTCAGACATAGGCAGGAGTGGCTGTGTCCTGAATCCTTTCAGGTAATAAACTTAAGTTATCTCAGTATTTTAATATTTGCTGAAAGAGAGGACAACACACTTTGGCATTTGGTGTTAATCTTACAGTAATGAAATGCTGCAAATGATAGTTTTTTAATGCATTGTGGTTTTGTTTGGTACTTTTTACTGTCTTAGAGATGCAACATTTCACAGATTCTTTGGCATTTGCAATTGCAAATAATTTCACTGAAAAAGGTGGGTGCAATTCTTAAATAAGAGTTTGGTAAAAGGCATGGAAAGGAGCCCGGGACTAGCAGAGAAGCAGTATTGGCAGTGCTAGCACTGATTGTACAAGGAGTGATCATCCGCTTCCTGCGTGTCAATAAAAATGCAGGAGAGCACCTTTCTTGACACAGGGGTTGCTGAAACATCAGTGCTGTCTTTTTTTGTAATACTCCTGTGGATGTTTTTGCACAAAGTGGTATCTGTCAGAGCTTGAAATATTCTTGCACAGTTTTCTTTGAACAGGTAGCACAGGACAAGTTCTAGCACATAGCTGCTTGACATGGGGCCGCCTACCGCGGGGAAGGAATGCCTTGCTTACATACGTCTGAGCTGATGTGCTGAGAACTTTGCCAGTCATTGTGCTGATTACATACTGGGCTGTGAATAATTACTGAACTTCCATTTTGAAACACGGATTTTTTTTTTTTTTTTTTTAATGCCTTGCTTACATACGTCTGAGCTGATGTGCTGAGAACTTTGCCAGTCATTGTGCTGATTACATACTGGGCTGTGAATAATTACTGAACTTCCATTTTGAAACACGGATTTTTTTTTTTTTTTTTTCCTCTTTTCCTGCTCCTTGAAAGTAAAACCACAGCAGTGGGAAATATTGAGAATGCTTTAACAGTTTGTGATTAGCCTGGAGATATTTTTACAATGAATGTAACATAAATCTGCACATCTTTATTGCTACATAATCTTTGCTTTTGAAATGCAGTATTTGTTGTCCTTTTGTTGCTTTCAGTAGCACTGTTCATCTAATAACCCCTGGTGTGGGGTATGTGAAATTACAGTGGAAAACAAATATTGTGAATGGTTCACCTAAGAGATGCAGTAAGAACACTAAGACTTAATATTTGCCTGAAAAAATGATGCCTTTTCTTTGTTACTTTCATACACTTGGCGAGAGATTACAGCTATTTGAACAGTGGTTGAAAACAGCATAGTCTTGTTTTTGCGTCCTTTTTGGAGTTCTTAATCTACGCTGCTAACATCTTGGTTTGGAAATTGAGATATTCAGATACCAGAATGTGATATGCTGTGAAAATCTCAATTGTGTTCAAAAAAAGTAGAATGAATTGGGCAGTAGGACTCCTTGAAAGGATGTGAATTCACTCTTGTCCCATAACTTTTCGTATGGTTGAAGTCAGTGTAAGTGCTTATTGGAGCAAGCAACATATAGCAGTATATTTGTGTGCAGTTGCCTTGAGGGATTTTTCTTGTCTTTTATTTTTTTCCCCATAAGATTCCCTGTCTTGGGGCAACTTTCTCTGTTTAGCTGAAGGTGCAATGAGCCTTGCAAACATATTTGTCAGGTGAGGCAGAGGTGTAACCCATTTGTCCATATTGCTACATTAATATTGTTTGTTACACTGTATTTGCTCATGGAAAATTAGRTGAATAATGAAAGCCTGAAACCTCGTTCTGGATAGAGGTGTTATGGATGCTTGGTCAGTCTTCTGCTTATTCTCCCTACTGGGTGAGGAAACAGTGTTGCTGGGGGGCTCCCTTTGAAGCTCGGTTCATGTTCAGGAAGGCCACTAGCCATTAGCTCTCTTGTTGGTTTACATGATTTTAAGTGAAATTTGCCTAAGGTCGTGCTATTCATGTCAGTTTTGCACTTACCACTGCAGTTTCCAACTGGAGGCACAGGAGGCTTCCCATTCGGGTGGGGGAGTGAGACTACCAGCCCTTCCTGCGGCAGCCTGTCCCTTCATGGATTATTTAGTGGAAAACTGCAGTGGTTATGAGCTGATCTGTCTCAAAAGCCTCCCCTTCTGCTTGTGAGACAGTCGAGGTAAATGTAGTGACAGTAGGGCTGTGGAAAAGTCTGGACCTGTATAACCAAAAAATACATCTTGACACAGCAGTCATTTGGATAGAGGTATGTTTTGATAACTATTGAGAAAAGAGTCACCATGTGAAAATAAGTGTGCAGATGCAAATCTTGAAAAAAAATGTTGATAATCTTTCTCCTGAACAAAGCTGGTGATGTTATGTGGCTGGCTACTGCGTCTTGGTGTCTTTGCCTGGACTTGTCGTACCTTTGGACACCCTACAGTACCGCTGCTTTAGAATTGAAACCATACTGCATATTGAAGCAGTAGCTTCCTTTTTTTTCGGTAGAGAACAAAATGACTATCTCAGAAATTTCAAGGTAGCAGATATAAGCAGACTAAATCCATACTGTGGGATTGGAGAACTTTGAAGCTCTGAAGCTTGAATTGTTCCACTGACCAGAAAATACACCTAGACAGGTGTTTCCTGACATAAAGGAAAGTATGGCTCACACTCTTGAGGCTGTAGAGACTCTCAGAAGATAATTAGCAGTGGATGTTCTGAAGTCTCAGAATATCCCATGAAGTAGGAGAAAACCCACCTTTTCCATTTAGTGCAAGAAACCTAGCATCTCTCCTTTTCCCTTTCCCCTTTTCCCCAGCTGCATGCGGCTGTCTTGTCAGCTTTGGTGGAAGAATTCACATTAGTAAGGTAGGGGTTTGATGCTAGTTAGCAGAGGGCAGAAGCTTTTTAAAAGCCTCTTTATCCAGTTGTTTTGCTCAAAAGGCCTTCCTTCCCGATAAGCAGTACAGAAACAAAGATCCTGGAAGTGTCCTGCTGTAGGGTGAATAGTTTGGTGTAGAAAGTTGCTGGCATTTTGGAGAAGCTGGTTGTTGTCTGCAAAGGGAAAGGAGCATGTTCGTTGGCTGAGCTCCCTCTAGTAAGCAGAGAAGCGTTTTTTTGGGGTTGGCTCACGTTGGCTTGGGCAAGTGGAAGAGCTCAGAGCTGGGGCAGTGAGGGTGGAGGGTAAGATTAGAGGAACGTGTAAGCACACATTGAGTTGAAATTATGGTTTTGTGAACAGCAGTGATCAAGGAACCAAACATGACCAAAGGGACACCCTCCACACACACACACACCACACCCCCCCCATTTAATTGCCTATACTGTAATGCTGGCAGCCAGGATAATAAACAAGAGGAGCTGAAATTTCTCATTTACAGTTATAAATTTTGCTTGGTATTACTTCAAATCTGGTGGGAAGGTTCACAGGATTGGAATGTTAAACAGTTATAACCTATTTAGAAAGAATTGAATGTGTAGAAGGGGAAGGAAAGTATCACTCCATATCAAGAGTGATAYGTATTTCTGAATAACTGAGTACTCGAAAGCAAATGATATTAAATGCTTTGGAGTTAAACTGTCCTGGCAGAGAAACCAGATGAGGCTACTAACCAGTACTCGCTAGACACCACTGAAATAAAGTAAAAGCAAGATGACCAGTCCTTCAAGAATGTTACTTGCATTGGGAGAGAAGGGCGATACAGGGACTGAACACCGCCTGCTGCAAGCATTGAAACCCTTAGGAATTTCTGTTAAAAACTGTGTGTGTAAATGCAGGCAGCAATTTGTCTGGAAAAACATTGTATCTGGCACTGAGGAATTCAAAAGCAGATGAGAAGAACTAGTCACAGTAGTAAAGTAGTGGGTTTTTAGTTGTAAGGACCATAGCTTGATTTAACTAAGTTGTACGCAGAATTAAGCTCAAATAAGCAACAACATAAAATCTATGAGCATGGATGCGTATAGATTGGTAGATATATTGTCTACATACACAAACACGTCTGTTGCTTTCAGAGGGACAGCATCACAAAAGATGGGAATGGTCATGAGCTGAATCAGTTGGSAGAGATTTTTTTTTCTCTGCAGATGATGCTTGGAATAGCTTAAAGATTTTTTTACTAAACAAATAATTGAGGGAAAAGTTAATGCTGTCCTGCTGTTCTTGTTTCCAGCATCTGTGAGAATTTTAGAACTAGAAGCTTCACTTCTTGAAGCAATTTCTTGTTTTGTTTATAAAGAATATTTTGAATGTGGATCAAGTTTATTTTTAAGTGGTTTCTTTAACTAATGAAGACCTATTTTAAAAGGAGTAAAATTCCTTCAACTATAAATGAGCACTAATTGTGAATTTAAAAAATGATCTGGTAAGAAAGAAATGTTCTGTTTGCCATTTTTATAATGTAATAAGCATGTTAAACTCAAGGACTGAATAAATATTTGTTTAAGCACCTAATTGCTTAAATAAGTGTGTGACGATATTTAAATACATTTTTCTGGTTAGCAAAAAGACTTGCCAAGCATAGTGTGAAAGCTAGAGCTAATAATAAACTGACACAGAATAGTTATCAATCAGYGAGACTAAACTTTTCTTTAAAATAATAACAAAAAAAAATTAATGCAATACAAGATTAAAATATATTACTCATACCACATTTTCCTGTTGCCAATTTAAATGAAGATAAGACCAGCCTTATATAGAATACTTTGATTTGAATAAATCCATTGTGATCTACAAACTGAAATGCAGCTCTCACGGAATATCACTTTCTTCTGGAAAAGCAGTGACAGAGAAAGCTTTGAAGGTCATGGTAGATAATCAGTTGAGTGCAAGTTCCTTGTGCAATTCTGCAGTTTAGAAGCATTAATATGATATTTGGCTGAGTAAAAGAAAGTGATACTGGCAAACTGAATCTGGGCTTTGGTCCCTCAAAATGACTAATAGAGATGGTGCTCAGATACAGCGTCAGGATGGCTATAGTGAGCTGGAGAGTGTCGTCGAGAGCAAGAATTCAAAAGAACTGAATAACCTTTTAGGTTAAAAAGAGATGATTCAGGTCTCTTGGCCTGAACCTGTGTGTAACTAAATACGTGGAACAGAAATTTGAAAGAATTTTTCAGTCCAGCACAGAGGTGTACGTGGGCTATACTTTCAGAGACAAGGAAGGCCCACTGGCTGGAGAACTGTGGCCATGTGCAAATGCTATGTAAGGCTTGCTGTGCCCTTCAGGTAACTCAAACAATCAAAATAACCCCAAAAGATCTGAAAATTAGCGTGGTCTTTAAACTATTGAATGACATGAATGTGAAATCACTTTCCTTCTGCCATATTGCAATCAGAGTATTTGTTTTTCCTTCTGTAGTGAGTCTTGTGTTCCAATAGTGTGGTTGGTTTATTAAACCTGTACCACATTGTTTTGCCTTCAGAAACCAGAAACTTTAATTACTTAAAAAATCCCATACTCTGGTTCTTAATTTTGTAAAAGTGAGTGGTTCTTGTGGAGGTGGTTTCTCTGGGCCCAAGATGTTTGCCAACACGCAAGTAATTTAAAATGCATGCGGAAGATATAGAAACACTATCTGGAGATGGAAGGTATTCTTACTTTTTCGAAAATACCACGTGTAAACTGTAAGAGTTCAGAAGACACAGAAATGGTATTTTTTGTCCCACTTGGAATCGTGGGCAGAATTGCACCTTCGTCCTGCAGAAAAACCCCTTGTTTTGAGAGGGCAGCAAGCTGGCAGGCTGGCCTGTGGGCTGCTGGGGTCTCTACAGCAGGGTGCAAGCATGGCTGTGAGAAGCACTGACCCACCATAGCTGATGGGGGGGACTTCTGAACAGGAGACTCAGTGAATGGATCACACACAAGTTTTTCTCCTGAATTTGACTTGGTCCAGCTCTCATTTAAACAGTGGAACTCTTTTTTTTTTTTTTATTGGCTGATTTTTCTTTTCCAAACATATCTCACTGAAGCTTAGTGAGAGTTTCTCCAAGGAAAGGAGGTCAGGTGTGGACTTTGTGTGAGACAGTTCTGGAGAATGATTTTTGCATTTTGTGTGTTGGTTAGCCATCTGTCTTGATTCTCACTGCTTGTTGTGAAATCAAAAACATACAAATAAAGCAAAGATTACCTTACAAATTTCCATGTGAGAATGGGTGCAAGTGTACCCATATTAAGCACTTCTGTTTAGCTGTTCTTTTCTGCCTTGGCTTTGGGAGTAGGGGTCTTAATACTGACTGATTAACACTTTACTTTCCAAAATTGACCACAATTCCACAAAGGAAGCAACTTTAACAAATTCATAAAACTATGCAGTGGATTAAACTGTGGCTTAATCATATCAATTAGGCCTGGCTCTATTAATAGCTAATAAATGGCTTTATATTTTTTTAATACCTGGAAGTTGTGTTACAATTCACTCAAGTTACTTCATATAATAACCTCCCATTCTTCTAGACGATAAATAGACAGTTATTACTAGTTTTTATATAAAATATGAATCTTCACTTTAGAAATTTTTGGGGTATTTTGGAGGAAAAATTAAACTTAAGACACTTTTTATTACAATTTTACATGTAAGTTCTACATTTAATAGTTCATTTTTCTTTCAAATTTTGATAAACCTAATAAAAATGTAACTGTAGTTGTATATTTATGATAATTTCAGTTGTGTGTGCTTTTAGTAATGCATGTATACTACATACTAATGAGCAAATGAGATAATACTTTAGAATTGGAATATAGAAAGAATCCCGGTAATTAGGATGCTTGGGTGCAAATTTTGACTCTGCTGCTGAGCTGCTATGCTAATTTATTATAAAATGCATGATACTTGCAAATAAATGATAAAATACCTACCTGGTGCAGCATATTAGTAGCATTTTATCCAAATAATATTTTTGAGCAGAAATGGTGTTCTTGCAAAATATGGGAGTGAAATCTGAGTTTTCAGTGTGCTGGAGTTCTGTCTTGCTTTGGACAAATCTGCTCTTACACATCAGGTAGAAACACTTGTGCTGTAGATGCTGCAATTAATTACTTTTATCTCAGCACTTAATTTTATCTCGCCACCACCACCCCCCCCCAAATACAATCTTGTCTTGAAATCTTTTCAGTCTCAATTGGTGTCAAATGTGCCATATTGCCATCATGAGAAACCACTGCCCTCTGGCACTGGGGCTCTAGATTTGTGCTCAGAGTCGCAAGGTTTGCTGTGTTGTGTGCCAGCTCAGGCTTAGCTGGACAGCATCGTAGGAGAARGTCTGGAGGTGAGGTGGGGGAGACCTTTAAAAAGGAGTATGAGCAGGGGAAGCAGAAACCAGCAGAGATGTACTCAAGGGACAATATGGCCAGCACAAAGAGTCAAGTAGGTGTCTGCAGGAGTGTAGGACAGTAGGCTACAGAGCTGGTGTGACTGCACCGAGAGGAATGTTCCAGTGACTGACCGGAACCCATGAAAGCACACATAGGATACGTAGCTATGCAGGCAGGGGAAACTCTTAATTTTCGGTGCTGTTGCTCTGGATGAAGCATCAGGGTTTTGGAATAATTAACATCAGGATTATTGAGGTAAGAGTGCTCAATGGTTTATTCCGGCACAATTAGTTTTTTGTTTTCTTTCATTATTTACTCCTGTAAGATGTTACTGGATCCCTGAAAGTATACTGCAGTGGGCTGTATATACCTGCAGCTTGTTAAAATAGCATGTGTAAAAACAGTTTTAGAAGTTTTATTTAAGTGGGCAAACTGGTGTGTTTTTTCCTTAAAACAACAACTTAAGCATAAAATTTGTAACAGTTTCCATTTAGTTGTCAGGTGTTGGTTGTCACCTTTTAGGATAGAATAGAAAAGATGACCAGCAGAAAAACATCTTGGCCTACTGTATCGCTGGGGAGAACTGGGAATGGTGTGTGTGGGTGTTCTCTTCCACCAGCCACACTGGTGAACAATAGATGCTTGAAAACAATTCACTGTGTGTTTCTGTCCTTCCTCTTCCCTCTGGTCCTGGTTTTGTTAAATTTTGTCTTGGATGTGCTATACACATGACATATACATGGATATATTCTATAAACACATCCGTGTATCTGGTGGTATGTATATCTCCGTGTCCAGAAACATCCTGACGGCATGGATTCCTGGGCGGCAGTAGGCACCACTGTTAGTCATGGCACTGGCAGTTCTTGGCTCTGTCAGCCATAGTGATGCTGTAAATCTGGGATTTGCTATGACAGTTAAATACAGAGCATGTATAGCTCACAAATCCCCCTCTGCCATGACCCCAGATATTGATTTATTTGATTGGACAGTTGGAAGACTATTCAAATTATCTGTGGAGCAAGCAGCATTTTAAAACCAGTCTTTATTAATATTAGAATGATTTATTGCTTCTTATCATTAAAATAACTTGGAGTTTGAGGGTGCATCTGACATTGCATAAATCTCTAGGTAGTGGTGGGTGTTTGAACAAATTTTAGGCAGTCTGGTTATTCACTTAAAATTTTCAAAACAAGTATTCAAAAGCTGCTTCATTTGAAAGGACAGAGTTTTCACAGCTTACTGGGCTGCAGATTTAATACCAATGAACTTCGAAAGCTTTTGCCACGACAAGTGCATGCGTCTTTGTATTGCTCCACAAGTTGGTGGTTTAGCTGAGAAATAAATTGTAAATGTCAGATCTGAAGAAGGGCTTGTGTGACTGTAAAATTGTGTGTGCGGTGGTGGTTTTTTTTCCTCCAGCTACGTTGATTAGCCTGGTAAGACACTCTCTCCCGCTACACAGGCTTTGCTTTATTTATTCCATGTATACTGTTATTTGTTTATTTATGTATTTATTTTTAAGTATCGTTTGCATTCTGGTCTAAATGTGCTTGAAAATTACCATCTGCTCTCCTGCTATTTAGATAGGGCATGCTACAACTGAGGTGAAGAGCTGTCACATCAAATATTTTCATTCTAGCTTTCGCACCTTTGATATCAAGTTACATAATTGCAGCGCAGGACCATCTCCAGGGATTCCTTATTTTCTTTTTAACCCTACCATTCCTCCTCCCTGTCTTTACTGGATTTTGCTGCCTTTTGGGAGTGTTTCCAGTGCAGATGCACCTTTGTGGGTGCTAGGAGGGGAGGGTTCAGCCCCTCAAGATGGGCTTCTCCTTTTGGTAAAATGTTAAAATTGGTAGAATAAGCAGGAATATAAAAACAGAATTTGCCTGTTTGTGGTGCAGAATGTTTCTATGCAGATAAAACATGGCAGGAGCAGGGTGATTTGTGGTTTGGTTGGTTTTTTTTTTCCCTTTCATTTGGTTATTTCTTTTCCATTTTCCACATTTCTTGTCTTTTCTCAAAATAAAACACAAATGGGTCAGTGACATATACAGAATATATTTCCTGTAATGTTGAGGTTTAATCTAGTAGTGCGTTGAAGGGTTTTTCATTTGGTCTTATTTTTCCTTAGTTTTTGTTTTTATTCTTGTTTTGTTGGGTTTGGTTGGCCTTTTTAAGTTCAAGGAGTAGGAGAGGTGGAAACTGCTCTCAAAATTAGACCATTATAAAAATGAACAGATCATCTGTATTCATGCTGACAGTCACTTTGGGTTGAATGGGAATAAACTGACAGAAGATGGTGTTTGGAAATGAAACATGACGGGAAAGCAGTTAGCACAAACTGCCCAATAATTTCTCATAGTCAGGAAAAGAGCGCCGTTATAGAGCAGGGGTTGTGCCAGTAAAATAGCTGTAAGATAAATTAATGGTTTCACAGTACCTGGCAGTAAATTTGGTTTATGTCATCTACCTCCTCCCCACTAGTTGATAAGGTAATGCGGTAGGTACTGGAACAGACACCAAATTCCAGGTGTCTGTATCTCCTGTGAGGTAGAGTTTATTACCCAGCTGGTTTTGATCCACTGAGGCTCTAGTGAGACAAACTGGTGTTGGCCACCTCCTGGGTGAGAGCCCCTTGTCCTCTGGGTGGGGTGGCAGTTGGTTCCCCTGTGTGCTTCCCAATCTAGAGAGTAACAGTGGGTCTTCTGTACAATGGGATTCTTTTTGCTTCTGTTGCTAAAGCAGTGGATGCAATAAATGTAATTAGCTACTTTTACTTGGTGGTTTGTGCATTCTCATGACGTACATTGGAGGGATCTTTGCTTTCATTGACATCTGAGTGTACCTTTCCTAGCACCAAGGGACACTTGGAGACTTTGGTGGCAATTTGGTACTGCCAGAACCTCTTACGCTTACGTGGTGTGGGCATGCCTCTGCTACATCCATTAATGCAGCACCTGAGTCAACTGAGGTGGAGGAATGGTGGGTGGTGGGATGTGGCTGAGGTCATGAAGCTCAGCCAAACCATATCATGGGGGTAAAACATTTTCCCCCTAACCAACCCGGAAAGCCATGCAGGAGAGATGCTTCAGCTGAAGTTGGACTCAGTCGTAACCATAGTGTGTGGTATCAACCCCTAGTGTGGTAGCTGTGACCTCAGGCCTGGCAAGGATGCACCTGTCTTGGATGGCATCATCCTTATTGTAGTCATGCATGTGTGTGCCATGTGCATGCTTTCTTTTACAGCAGTAGATGGGACATTCTCCCTGTCTGTAAAAGCTGCTCCAGAATACAGGACCACAGTTGCGGTTGTAAACTCAGAGAGGAGGAACAAACATTTGTCCTGGATTGTTCCTATTGTCTCAGCTACACCAGAAGGTTTTGTTCCTGTTTGTGGGTGCGACTTAGTTATTTGAGCTTGTGTTTTGTTTCTTCTGTTGGTCAGCTGAAGCATTCTGGGGGATAGTGGAAACCTAGTAACATACCCTTTTGCTCTGAGGTTACTGTTTTAGTACCACATAGAGTTGTGTGGAGGGCATAGCCAAAATCCATTCCAGAAGCAGTTATGTATTTGCAGTATCACCTTGAGTTTGATCTTTCACAGGAAACCAAAAATATTATTCAGCCTTACTCAATTAATTCCCTACCTCTTTTTCTGCAAGAAGAATAGAGCATGGGAAAAATACATGTCCAGCCGCTAAGAGCTGTGAGCTGCAGAGCAAAGCTAGGTTTATGTTTTCTTAAAACTTACCTGCCTCCTCTTACCAAGGACTCATGTACTTGAGGTAATTGAATGGGCTGCAGGGTACATCGGGAACTGTAGTTCGGCAGTGATTTGTGCTCTGAAGATTAATAATCTTACAACCCTCTGAGGRAGATAAAGAGAAGATGTTCTCAGACAAATTGTTATCTTGTATTTCAGAAATGTGCTTTGAGCACTGAGCATACCTTCAATTCATGCCTTCAGTTTTTATCTTGATACCCTTAGTAATGGCAATATTTTAAACATCTAAGCTTGTCTTTCTCCTTTATCCCTCCTTGTTTTTCTGCAACTTTTTGGAGTTGTTTTGGAGATGTTTCATTTATAAGGCAGTTGCGTTTTTTGGAAAACTGTTCTTGAAATACAAAACTTTTGGAAAAAATACTAAAAATGTCATTGGTTTTGTAACCATCCAGACATGCAGGGTGCAAATTGAGCAAATAAGATGTCARCCTTTTATGTTTGAAGACTGCTGGCAATATCCTAATAACAGTGTTTTAAAGAATAATTTATATAGTCTCTAACTTTCAGATAATTTTTGGCTTTTCTCTGCCAGTGATTTCAGCAGCTTTTGTCATAAATTGGTTGAGTTTGTTAAATATTGGTTTTGGTTTAGCCACTGAGTAAGTTGTTACTTAAGAGCTTAAGTAGGCTGAACACCCAAATCCAGTTAATAGTAAGGTGACCATTTTTCTTCCTCACCCATTACTTCTCTGCATTTACACCAAGGAGCTGCAGAGGTTTTCATGGCTCACTGAAAAACTACAAAATCTTTATTGTTTCTGTGCTTTTAACACATACTTAAAAGTGGCTAAGAATACATACAAGTACTTAGAAAAATGTAACTTTAGGCTGGTTGGCTGAACCAAAAACTCTTGCTGCCTTATTTATTTTTCCTAACACCTTTCACATCCCTCAAGGCATGTTATGACTTTGAAAACTGGATTATATATGTGCATTGACTACCCAAGTGCTTAAAAAACTGCAGTGTGCTAGACACATTACGACATATTTGGGAGAAAGGAATTGGGAAAAAATACTTAGCAAACTAAATTGGTGGGAGAGGATAAACAGGCAAAATGTAATTCCGTATAGGGAGAGTTTGTTCCAAACAGTTGAGAGTAGGTGGTGGGCTTCATAGCTCTGCCATAGATTTGAACGAAAGGTTTAATATGCAGTCTCTACTGAGGTAATAATATCTGTCAGCTTCACTGATATATTTAATATATCATTGTGAATTACTTCAGCATTTTCAGATGAAGGACTAATTACTAACAAAATTCAGTGAGGATGTCTTGTGTTAAGTATAGATGTGTGTGTATGTATTTAATGTCTTGGATGTTGGAGTGATTTTTTTTACGCTTCTGAGATTTTCTTACGCTTGTTATGCTTTGCATGATGCAAAATACAGTGTGCATCAATCACATTGCTGTTACATGGCGTTTAGCTGGTGTTACAAATCTGAGTCAGACTTGGGCGACTATGGGAAACAGTTTCCTTAATTTTGGATGGCTTTCTGTTCCTTGCAGCGCATTGATTCCAKTTGGATCCTCTGCTTTCCCTGTGGGTCAGTCCAGTACCTTCCTAATTTTCATGAAGCTTGGCAGTGTTTTGCTGAATGGGCAAGAGACTTTTGGGGTCCTTTTTCTTGGAAAGGAAGGGAGAAGGCTTTGTTTTCTTCAGGTTCAGTGCGCTGAAATGGCTCAGCTCGGGGCCAGGCTGGTGCTAAAGCCATGCAAAAATGTAGGGAGTATATGCCGGGAGGATGGAGAGGAGGTCAATCTCTGGCACTTGGCAGTTACAGTGATTTGCTTTGCTGCATTGCCACAGTCAGAATAATTTAAAAATAAGACATAATTGGCTAATTAAAGCACATGTCCTTGAACAAGGCACCTTGATGGCTGCAACTGGGTCTGCCAAAGCTGTATGGCAATGCCTTGTGCTCTTTTGTCCAACAGTCCCCTTCTGGACCTAATAAATGTTTACAAGGAATTGATAAGTTTGCATTATTTTCTTCTAGTTTTACAGAACACAGTTTTGTCAGGATGCTTTGTCTGACTTCTCAAACCAGGTTTATTCACAAGGATGATGACTGACTGATAAGTATAGGATTTTTCTTCAACAGTCCCATTTGTAAGAAGTAATGAGGTCACAGCACAAGGAGTACTGGCTTTAATTTGGCATGTTTTGGCAGCCTGCTGGAAAAGCATTGTTTGGGTAGGCACTCCTAACGGGCTAGTAATTTTTTTTTTTTTTTAAGAAAATGTGCTGTCAGTGCACTCTTACCTTGCGAAGTTGTTCTCTGTGCCAGAGAGCCACTCACCAAAATGCTGTCTGCTCCATCCAGCTGTTGGGAATGGTTTCTGTTCTCCTTAGTTCCTGGAGAGAAGAACCTGTACAACACTGGTAGTGAAGGTAAATAACAAGAGTAAAAGACTGTGGTAGTTGGCCCTCTTGCTGCTGTCTTTGTAGATGTGTATTAGCTTTTGTACATGGACAAGAAAACTTGCAGAAGTCACTCTAATGACACAGATCTGCTACCAGCATATGATTGCTCCTCTGTGTATAACAGCAATAGGCAAACACAGAATCTTTTAATTAAATCCGTGTATCTAKTAATTTTCTTATAATATGTTACAAGAACTAGAATCTGAGTTCCTTAAGACTGTTTGGAAAGCTTGCCTTTTTTCTTCACTTTTCCTAAATAATCTTAACAATCTAAACATCAGGCAGACTGTTATTTGACATGAATTTGTTGTCATATTCCAGATCTGCCTTGGATTTTGGCTGAATTTATTTCATAAAATCTCCTCCTTCTTATTCCTCTTACTTTTTAAATGGCACCACATCAAATGTTGTCCAAAATCTGACTCACTGCTGAAGTAAGTCTTCAAAAAAGACAGATGGAGAAAGCAAATGTTGTTAAAAATTTTGTCTGTAGTATTGTAGCTGTGCTAATAGTCACTTTTTAATCATAATTTGTGTACAGAGTTCGATTGGTTTTACATTTATTTTTTGTTCTTCATGGTTTCTTACTTGTATAAAGCTATTGTTTTGACTGTACTAAAACCACTATGCTCTCATGCAGTTTCACAGTTAAGCAGTGTAAAGTGAGGTTCTGTCTTGCAGGAGAACAGATAAAATTTCTTTTTCAAAGATATTCTCTACTAGAATTATTCCTTTTTTTTAGTTATCTTTTTTAAATTGCAAGCCTATATAATTGTTTACTGAAATTTGTGGATATTTATAAAGAGATACAAAAATTCTTAAATACAGCATCTCATAGATGTACACAGCATAGTTTCTATTAAATTCACAATACTGTGGGGAAAAATATGATTGAGTTCTTACGTGTGTGTGTGAAACTGGTAAGGCTTTTGTTCTTGTTGCAATTTGTTTATTAGTTTCTCCAAACTCTGTAGATATCTGTCTTCTTCTATTGATTTTTAAAGGAAAGACAGTAGGACTTTTCTTTTAACTGTTGAGGTAGTGTTTTCAATCAGGAATATTTCTCAACTGTGATGTCCTTTTCAATTATAAAATAGTATTTGCCTTTTATAGCTGAGTATTAAATAAATTTTAAAATAGGATCAGCATGACTGAAATAAGATGTTTTTGTCAAGATTAATGTGTGTGCATATAGAAATACTACATTTCTGAGTATGGCAAATAATACGTCAAATCTGAGCCACAAAATAGCAATGTAGATGAATCCTTGCAGTGCATGTATTTTATTGCTACTTTACCAGTGATTTTTCTTTCATGTAGATTGACATAAAGACAAATATGTACTTTCCTTTAGATATTAAACCCACTATCTCACCTGTGAGGGATTGTAAAATTATATCCCTTTAAAAGAGAATACATCAATCTACAAAAAATTGCATCTTCAAGACAAGGTCTTCCTTATTTCTCTATTCCTAAGTGCATTCAGAAAGAAAGAGAAAGCTACAGGATTTAAGTCAATCTGAAGATTGCATCAAATACTGGGACTCCTCTAATTTTGCTATAAAGTTATGTAGTATATTGACATTTTTTCACTCTTTCAGCATAAAGAGGCATTTGTTTTGTGAGTATCTGTTCAACAAGTTTTTTTAAGGACCTACATCAAAGGATCTTACCACAAATTTAAAAGGATGTAGAGGTTTCTATGGTACCATAAACAATATAACAAACAATTTGTTGTAGAAGCAGATTCTAAAATTGGGTCTTTGGGGTGGGGAGAAATGTTTAATCTGCGGATATAGCTGGTAGTTCTTAATGGTAATTAGTAGCTATTGAAGTAAGAGTTTAGGTAGAACATTAATTAAAGTAATCCCATCCAAGCCTTGCAGTAATAGGCACTGACTGCCATCTATCCATGTGGGTTTTTTAATCAGGTTTATCAGACGATCATTAGCTTTCTGCCTAGCCTGTATTTTCAGTGCAATTTTACATCTTAATACCCGAAACCTTCCTTCTTCTGGGTGATTGCCTAAGACTTACCTATCTTCCTGCAGGACTTTGGTGTTTATCTCGTTGGCTCCGAAAGCAAAAATACAGAGTATTTTCTAAGTATACCCTTAATCTAGAAACAGCTTTATAACTGAAAGGAAAATGATACATTTGAAGGACAGGCATCATTGCCTTGTCAATGTGCTTCCCTCTGTCCATCCCCTCTCCCATCGTTGTCTTTCTGTTGCTCCATTAAGTACTGCTTCATCATCAGTTGAAAAAGCACTGAAGATGGTGTGAATTTAGTCCTGACTTTTTTTGTCTTCTTTCAGCTAGATGAAAGATGAGGACAGCTGTTCGTTTTTACAGCTGCTCACAATGGTGGAGCTCTTAAAATTTCCGTCCATTATACAACTTGGGTTGGGGCAGAAGGGAATGTGAACAGTTAGATATTTTCCTTAAAACTTAAAAAGGAAAGTTTTCTGTTTTAAGTTTGCATTGGTGAGTGTTAGATGAGCCATATTCATTTACTGTAATACCTGTTTGGTTGGGAGTTCAGATGATATTCATGCAAGGGCTTTGCTGCACCAGCGTGGGAGAAGCAGTAGCTTGTGAGGCTTCATTCCCCTTGGTGCCTGGAGTTCGATTGAAATCTCATCTTGGAAAAACCCCTGAGCTGTGCAGCCCGAACATTGACCATCAAACTACATTACTTTCTGAGCCGAAAATATTTCCACCAGTGTTGTTCAAGTCTTTGATGCCTTTGGTTTCTGAGTAATTTTCAAAGAGAGGATACCAGCTGATTTAGTGAAATCATAACTCCATTTTCATTAACTTTGTGAGAATGATTTGTTCATTTTAGTGATACCATGTTGCTTATGTTCCAGAAAAATGGAGTTAGAAAAGATGTGTTGGTGTTCTGGAGCTCTGTAGATGGGTACACCATTTTTTCGTGTTAAAATTATCTTAACCTCCAAGAAAGCCATGTTCCACTGTGACTCAGTTCAGTGTGTGTGTGTCTGCCTACAGGTTTACATGAACACTACGTTAATTAAACGATGTATAGATTTAACTCAGTACGCTTATTTTTGTTCTGTGTAAGTCTGTTGTAAGTCCATATTAATTTTATCTATATTAAGTTCCACATGTTACCAAAGTAGGACGGTGTACTGCAGTGCATTCGTTTGGTTACATGTAAGCTGTTGGAAAATGGGGTGAGTGTAGTTTTCCACCAGGCAATGAATTTTTGTCGTAAAGTATCTTCAAAAGAAAATTGGTTTCAAAAGAAATACTTGGGAGGAATTTGAAAAGTTTTGTTACTTTCCCCCCCCCACCCCAGAATACTATTTTTCTTTTCAGTGATTCTTTTTTTTCATTTGTAAATTGTAATTTGTATGTTCTTGGCAGTTATAGTCAAATCTAAATATTCAAATGTTGTAACTTACTTTAGTTTTCTGTTTTGACAGACGTTGATTTTTTCTTTTTCTGAGTGTATGCATAGTAATGTTTTCATTCTGAGTTGAAAACTTCCTGATTGAAAACCACTTTTCAAAATTTCTGCCATGCTTTAGTACTGCACCTTATTTAAACAAAACAAAACACCGTAAACTAACCCTCAAGAGTTTTCACATCTCCATATCAGACATTGAAATATTCATCCATATAACTTTAACTTCTAGGGAAAAAATGGTTTTCACGTTTCTTTTATTTTGAAATGTCATAGACATCGATTTTTTTTTTCCACCTCTGTCCTGCACTTTGCTGAGCTCTGAAGATCCTATTAATCTTCAGCCTTACTCTCCCCCTTTCCTAAGCTTTTTTGAAAGCTCTTGCTTTTTTGAATTGGGAATTCTGTCTCAGTTTGCCAACTTCTCTTAGCATGGTAGAGTGGGGAGAGATAATGGCAAGAGGGGAGATGCTCTGCCTACGGCTCAGAAGATTTCTCTCCCATTAGCTGTGCTGCCTTCTTTTTCCTTGTCTAAGCTAGGGCGGGCTTTGATGGATCTTTTAATATGAGTATCATCTTCCAACACAGAGCATGGGAATGGATTAGCCTAGAGGGTATGCGAGTCGTTCTCTAAGATAGTATTTTAAGGAGGCTAACAATTCTGCTTCATATCTACTTTTCTTGTGTTTTGCCAGCACTGTTCTGTATGTGTACGGGAAGCTTTGAAATAATTTTCTACTGTTAGATGTTAAAATAGCTAAGCAGTACGTTTCCTAGCCTTTGATTCATTTGCTCTCCATCGTACGCTTTCAGGTGCCATACAGCTTGCTTATATGAAGAACAATTAGGGAGATATTTAACTGAATTTGGGGTTTTTCCTGAGTCAGAGGGGCTTTCTTTCAGTATTTTGGTGTATATAGTCTTGAAATGGGTTCCTAATAATTAACTACAAAAAAAGAAGATAAAGAGAATAATAGTTGGATGTGTTCAGTTGAAAGTCATGCTGGAATATGAAGTTCTCAGGCAAAACAAATTCAGAAGTGAAAAGATACTGTTGAGATAAACCTTGGGGCAAAGTTTAACCTGTAATATAGTTCACTGGGATCTACCAGGTGATATGTGTGGAGATATTGAAAAGAAATAAGAGGTAGCAGGTAGTGATGTGCTGGAATTTTTAAGGAAAAAAATGGCTTTGTTTTTGTTTTTCCTAACAATTCACTGTTATCCTAAACAGTATTTATTTGTGCCAGTAATGTACAAATTCAACCACTTAAAAAATAAACTCCGTGTGATTAAATAACTTTTAACAAAGATTATTATGGATTGCTGCTCCTGCAGGATAGTAGTTATTTCTTGGTCAGGAAGAGATTGTCAGTGACTTGTGAGCTGCAGTAATTAATCAGTACCCTTGATCTAAACAGCTGTTTGGAATGTATGCCTAATGATAATCCTCTGTCCTGGTCCTTTCAGTTTATTGATGGAGAATGTTGCAGAACCTAGTGACGCTTCCCAAGACTTCTGCATAGATGATAGCGTTAGCACTGAAAGCATAAAATAAATGAGAGTAGGAAAAATGCAGTACAAACAGAAGAGGATCCTGGTATTATAAAATAAATCTGAAGAGACCATGTCTAGAGAGATCTGCGAAGTGAAAATAGAGCACAGAAAGACTGAGGAGAAAGACTCCCTAAAAGTCAGTGGAAGGCRCCATCTCTTAGCACTTCCTTGAGTTGTTTTGAGCTGTGGGGAGGCTGCAGCTGACAAGGGTGCAGGGTGAGGGACAGGGGTGAAGATGCCTACTCCTCCTCACCCAAGAAGTTGCCTGTAAACAGGCAGGCTGTGTTAGGCAGCCTCAGTACAGCTTGCTCTCTGCCTGTGAGAGCAAACCCTGCTGTGCAACAGTGGTGCTCACTATACGCTGTCATGGTGAACTTCTTGACTTGTATTTATGGACCAAAGCCTGCAAATTGTTAATGTAATTCCTCTATCAGTTCCCCGAAGTCCAAACTTCTCCTATGGACTGGTGGTGTTGTGTGGCTCGTGTGTTGCTCTGTCACATTGCGCAGGGAGGGGACAGCTTGTCTTAGGCAGTGTTCGGTAACTTATGTGACTTGGGTTTGGTTTGTTCCCACAAGGGAATTTCAAGGGGCAGTGAATTGCTAGTTGAAATCAGCCCCATGATCTCCTTCTGCTTACTGGTCTGCAGTTCTTTGGGGGTTTATTTGGTTTTGTTGTTTTGTTTAGGTCCAAGTTGTTCAATATAATCTCTTTCCCCTTCTACAAGCTTGGCTGAAAGCACTTTTTTGTTAATATTACTGAAGTGTTTTACTACAGCAGTGGCTGTGATTACAAGACTACTACGTTTTGGCTAACAAATGCAATAAATGTGATGAAAATCCCCCTGTGTTTTACATTTCACTGCATAACATGTTTATATAACATGTTAAACACTTCTTTCTGAAGAACAGCTTTCCACAAAGGTAAAATGTATTTTCCATGGCACTTTTTAGAAATACTGTGGGAAAGAGTAATTCCTGCTCGCTTCTCAGTCCCTGCATGTCTAAGTCTATGTTTCCCAGTGTTTTAAAAATACACATTTTCTTATTTTCCCGCCACCCTTTGAAGTGTCATTTTTCAGCACGTCTTTGAGTTTTATGAGGTGAGAGGCTGTTACCTGGAGGACATGGTTTTCCCAATGCTAGGGACCTGGCAGAGGTGCTGGGTTGGAGCAGGCAGGTCCCTGCTGGAGCGCGCCGTTGCGTGAGCGCTAATTTGGCTTTTTGTATTCTTGTCCTGTCTGTTTGTAGTATTTAATGCTCTAACATCTCTCTGGTTGGGTGAACCCATATGTCATTCAAATGGGAACCTGTGCCTTGCCATTGGCCTGACAGCCGCTCAGCCATGGAGCACAATGATAAAATTATGAAAACTGTGTCTCTGCTCATTGAACCAGTGGAATTTACAAGCGTTTCTCCTCTATGAGCCTAAACGCTGTGTTGCCGTGCCTTGGCTCACACGGCAGATTTTTCTGGATTATAAGTCTTGTCAATAGYGTGAAAACTCACTTGTGTCTTTTTTTCCCTTACCATGTTGGTGTTTTTTTCCTCTCTTCCTTTATTTGTAGACATGTGCTCCTCACAGACAAAATCAACAGTCAGCCTGCTTGCTTTGATGGTTACAAAAATAAATATTTTGTTTATATCTTTAAAATAAAAGCAGGGATTTTTACCATAAGCAACATTTTGCAGCTGTTTGGTTCTGTCAGTGTGTTTAACAGTTAATATAAGAAATGTTATTTATATGCAGATTCTGTTTACTTCATCGTTATTTATAAAGGAATACTGTGTGATAGTAATCATGTCTGTAAAGTCATGTTTTTCTTCATGTCTCCCTTTTTATGGTATGGTGCACATTACAGATACATAAATGTTATTTGACATAAGGTAATAAAACTATTTTCAGCTCATGAAATAACCCTGTTAGTATAAACTTGAAAAGCTCTTTCTCAAAATCACCACTGTTGAACTGATAGCACATTTCTGCTGTAGTGTCGCCTTTCCTTTTCGCATGTGGTTGAAATGTCATGGTAATAATCAATTCATCTTATAAAAGTCAGTGAAATACACTTGCTCATGCTTGGTAGCAAGACCAAACTTTGCAATCCCATTGTATTAATAAGGTATAATTTTGCTAAAACAGCCTTGGCTTCTGTTTCTCTGTGTCTTACTTGCTTTGTGTACCTTGCTACTGGTTGTGTTTAGGAATCCAAGACAAACTTCTCAGTAACTAAAATTATCAAGATTGTCCTGCACTTACAATTATGAGAGAATTTACTGCACTTTATGCACATGAAAGATGAATTTGCTGTCAAGAAATAGTCTTGAATATCTAATGCAGTGTATATATATTGAAATATCAGAGAAAGAGTCATTGCTGGCTAATTATTGCTTGTTTCTCTGATAATGAATTTGATAGTGCCCCTGTGTGTGATTTTTTTTCCCTTTTTGACTTACTGAATAAGCTTAACAGTAGGAAAAATGTAAGGAAGGTATAGTTAGTGTAGTTGAAACTGGTTTTGGTTTGGTGTTTCGTGTTTTTTAGTAGAAGTAGTGTGTAGTCCTTTGCTTTTGACAGAAGTAGAAGAAGATGGCTAAGAATGACAGCAGGAAAATTGATTCCTGGTTAGTTTTCCAATTAATCAAAAATTTCTTTTATTATAGCTTGTATGGTACCTTTCCTGACTATCATCATCAGACAGAAGATTGTGAAGATCCTTTTAATCTAACATATTGCAGAGCTTTTTCTGGGCTTTCTGCTCTTCTCTTTGGGCTTGCTGGTTATAGGAAAATTTTAAAACTGGAATCTTTATTTTCTGTTTTCTAGCAAAATTATGTGCTGCTTTGTGAAATGTAGGAAAAACCATGTTCCTTGCCCCAAGGATATTGCAGTATAAATCCCTTGTAGGTTAATGTGTGCATCACTGGTTACGTTAGTGGCATTGGCCCTGTTAAGCTCAGTGGCGCTACTCTTATGATTAAAATTTAAAATTACATAGTAGTTTGTAGACTTGGAACCTGAATCACACATAATGGGAATAAATAGGATGTGGGTAGCAAAGATGTATAGAAAAGGCTGAAGATTTTGCTGAGTTTGTAGGGTTTCTTTGGAAATGTAAGCATTTCAACTGGGACTGACTTCATGGTTTTATTTATAATATCAAATTTAATAAATTATAAGACCCATATAGCAAGTACTTTGAATTTGGGTATTTCATGAATCGAGCCGTAATGTGCTTTGTAGGACTCTGCAAAGCACTGCACTACATTGTGTGTCTGCCCTGTTCATGTGCTGAATTTCTTTCCTACTCCTTTTACATTACTGCACTTGAGAGAATTTTCACTTGCTAGTTGGAACAGAAGCTGAAAGGAATCTTTAGGAAAGCACAGTCGAGCAGACATAATAAATTTTGAAAGACATAAAAACCTACCTCCCAATTGAGGGAGGTAAAGATTTACAATACATCATAGAAATACTTTTTTTTCTGAGAGAGCAAAAATCTTCTGACTTGGCAAAGCTTTTCTTACTGAAAGGCAATGAAAAAGCCCCTTGCAGTGTTACAAGTTGTTTTCTTTTTGACTTGAGGATGAAATAATACTATTTTCAGATCAGTTAGAGGCAATGCTTTTAAAAAGAGTTGCTTGTCTAGGTTTTTGTTTCTGATGCACAGAATGCTTACACTGGTTGCTAATTATTTGATTAGATGCCTTTTCTTCTGGAGAGATGTTGAGATACGCTGCACTGAAGCAGCTTGTGTTTCCTCAAGGGAGCAGGTCTGCAATGAAGTGCTGCCCAGAAAGAAGAACAAACACTAGTGAAACAAACTAACATTTAGTTAAAGATAGCATATAGTAGCATATGCCTTATGGTGTGACGTTATAGCTGTTTTCTTAAGGGTCCTCAGTTGACAGTTTCCCTTAAAAGAACAAAAGCAACACTCCCCAAACCCCATCACTAACCCAAAATATGGGAAGAATGTTTTATAAAACTCCCAAGTATTAGGCTAAACAGGATATGTATCTTCTAGTTTGAATACAGCTTCTTCTCTTAGATTGATAATTTAATGACATTCACAACATATTGGAGCTGTTGAGAGAATTGGATTATAAAGATTTGTAGATAGTTTTTAACAACATGGACTATTAATTTATTTTACCTTTCTAACATTCCCGTTACTTTGAAATGTTTATTTTTAAATAGCTGTTACATTTTATCGTAAAGCATTCCTGCTTTCACTGCAAAAGGGTATTTATTACTGCTTCTCTTCTAGGTGAAATGTGATGACATCATCTTTTCCCATCTATTTTAAATGTAGTAAAAGGGATGGTTCTGCAAGCACACCACTATATGTAAGGAGCGGAAGGAAACAGATGGACATTGAAAGTGTTTTGTAATGGGGTCTTACCCATAAGAGACTTCCCTTTCTGTAATTTAGTAGAGAAATGTACTTGTCTAAGTGAAAATCACTAATTTCACCTTTTTAATCCCCAAGTAAGACTTTTAATGCTATTCTCTTCCTTCGTAATAGATTTTTATAGACCTTTGAAGGTATTTGTGGCTACTGTATTTGTGTGGGTTGTTTGGCTGTCCTTACTGTTTTGAATGTTGATCTTAGTTTAGAATCATGAATGTTTTACAGCTTCCTTAGCATGCTACATTTCTTTAAACATTCTGATCTTGGTGAGTAAATACTAGCACATGCCATAGTTCTTTATCTATTTTCTGTAAAATTTAAAAAAAGTTTTGATAATTTTAAAGTGAGGGGATTTAGTTTAGTTTTGCCTCGACATGAAAGAAAAGCTGAGTAGAAGCTGAAGGTCTAGATTGAAAAAGTGCCAATTATTTAATGTTTTGTTTATTTATTTACTGTTTGCTTTTAATTGGCAGTGCTCCTGTTCCTCTCTGTTTCCTCTTCCCTGCTCAACCCCTACCCTGCAATTTCTGTGCTGAACATTTAAACTAGAGGTCAGTTTGGCTCCATGTGTTATTTAAAATACACTGCCACTGACCTGCTAAATGGAACAACAGCATCAGCATAAAATGCAGAAACCATATTAGGGCTGAGAGAAGGGAAGTGCACAGAGGTTATCAATAAATACTCAAATCAAAGTGAGCTTACTCTATAGATGTATTTTTTCATAATGAACTAACAGTGTTTTTTAGCTCCAGTCCTCATCACAGAGTAACAATCCCAGTTCGTGCTGTTCCTGTTTTCTCCTTTTCTTTCTTCTAACTCCCATAGCACAGCTTTTTCAATCCAGCATTCACTGCACATGTTCCAGTCATGAGGTTACAAAGCTGACATTGCAGTCTCAGCAGAGGTTATCTCTTTAAAATTCCCTAAAATTCCCCTTTGGCACATCCAGTTTGGCAGCTGGGTTTCTGTAGGAAACTGATGGAGCCACCCTCTCCCCTTATGTCCTTTATAAAAATAGAAATCTATTAAACCTCTGGCCAGAAGGGCAGATGGGTAAGTACTCCCTCCAAAGCAGACAGTGCTGCTTCCTAAGCTTTTCTCTCTAGTTTATACTCTCAAAAAAAAAAAAAAAAAGGATTTATATACTTCAGAGCCAATTAAGTAATGAAAATACCTGCTTTTAAAGTTAAAATGCCTGTTCTTCAGGACATGTGAACTCTGCTCTGGAGGGTATATACAGCTCTGGAGGGTATATACAGCTTCTGAGAAATATTGACCTGTTGTTTGAAATATTTTAAATAGTTACGCAACTGCAAAATCAGAAGCTTATTTGAATCTTGGAAGCTCATGCCTGAACAACGCTGTAGCCAGTAGAGTACAACTGGTTCTCAGAGGAAGATTTGCCAAACCAAACGGGAAGTTTAAATATCCAACTACCAACACAGACAAGTGATCATTGCCGTAATAATATTCAAGAACTAATCTAAATCGGCATTACCCCACATGCACCTTACTTTCTTGCTAAGAATGTCCCTGAAATGCATTAAATATTTGTTTCTCCTTCCTGCAAGGAAGGAAGGGAGACAGAATTGTGTGTATGTCCCTCTGCCTGTTTCACTACTTTACCTTGGATGTCACTCTAGGTGACAGCTGCAATGAGTTATTTTCTGCTTAAAGTGGGTTAAATTTTATCGCAGAATTTTGCAGAGTGTCTTGAGTTTGAGGAGACCTGAAAAGCCAGTGTCCTCCATGAAAGTCAAGGAGAGAGGCTTCTTTTGTAGCTTCACTTGGTAGTGCAGCAGCTTTCTCATGGCACCTCTCTCAGAAGGGCTCTGCATGGCGAGCTGGAAGTTGTTGCTTTGCATATGGGGCGCTTTTTTGGAAAGTGAGAATTGTGGATTTGGATTCACAGAATGAGGAGAGCCCAGGAAAACCAAAACCGGAGACTCTGCAGTTCAACAGCAGCCAAAGCCAACCCAGCTGGTACCTGCAGTGCCACTTCCCTCTTGTCGCTGCTGGGTTCATCTGACCACGTTGAGTTGTTTCTGTGTGCTAAGGCAGCAGAAGGCTGCCCATTTCCTTTCTGCTCTTTGAGTGTTGCGGAACCCTTGGTAGAGGGTCAGATCAGCCAGGGAGAACTGACAGGTTGGGTGAAGCCAGTAGCGGGGCTTCTCTGGCACGAAATAGATTGACTTGCAGCTGTAGACCAGTTCTCTTGGTGCTCTTGCCTCTGGAGCATTATATTGAAGGTCATCCACCCCACTGTGTCTGTCTTTTGTGGTGCCTGCTGTCGGGAGACCTCTTCTTTCCACAGCTCCTCAGCATGCAGAGGTGGGCACTGGGCAGCTGTGAGACAGGAACCCACACAGTAGATTAGATGAGGAGCTTGAGAGCATTTCTGCATGGAGTGTTTTCTCTAGAACAGCTTTGAATGGCTCCCTCCTGAGAACATGTGGTTTTTCCATCACCCTTGAAAGAACTTAGCACTCTGTTGGCCCCGCTGAAGAGCTGCAACAGCAGCTGGTATTTTGTCTCCCTCTGCCTGGTGCTTGTGATGGCTCTTTGAGGACTGTGACCCCTAAATAGGCTCATTTCATCTCTTTGTTGATGGTCAACGGTGACTACATGCACCTGACACTTGATGCTAAATCCCATATRAGTTGCACACAGCACTGCAATTTCTCACTGTAAGTTGCCATGTCTTGGTTTTATTGAGGAAAATCTTTGCTAACATGGCCTCAGTATTTAACCATCTTTGAGTCAGCCTGAAGCCCTTTTCTTTGTATGTTGCTTTTTAATGTAATGAAGTGTCTACCTTCTTGTTATGCTTTCTGTTTTTACCGTTCCTGATTTCCTTACCTCTTATTTATTAACAACTTGGTATGTGTTTGTGAAACAAATTTGTCTCCTTATCTTCTCCTGTGTTTGCTGGGACACCACCACCCCAGAACAACACCAGTTGTTCTCATAAACTGTAACATGAAGGATATGGCAAGTTTATCACCAGTCTTTGTGAAAGAGTGTAATGCATTGTGTGAGCACCTGTAACCCATTTCAGTGCAAAGTCAGGTGGGCTAACATAGATTTCCCTTCTCCACCACATGTGCAGAGAAATTTATTTATGTAACGCAAAACTGTTGAAAGTCCCCTCCTGCACTCCCTTTTTGAAGAAACTGCTTCTTGAAAGTATTTTGTAAGGAGAAGTGAGAACACAGAGGATGAATATTCACCAAGCATGTGTGGGGAATTGCAGTTGATTTGGGGCTGAAGCAAGGAAGGTGTAGGGTCCTCACTTGTGTGTTGCAAACATCCTTAATCACCTTTCTGAACAATCTGTAGGCTGGGCCTCTTGTCCTTTACCTGGTACACCTTTATTACACAAAAGCAAAATGAACTAGTCAGTTTCCTGCTTGTGTCTTACTTGTGGCAAAATGCATTGCACCAGATAGGTCCCACCRTTCTTTACAGCCTGGGTGTCTTGTAGTAAAAAAAACCTGAAAGTTGATTGCTTTCTCTGTTTTTAGCTGAAAGATCTCCCCATAATGCAGCTGTCTTGTCAAAAGACACTCCTCAAGTCTTAACAGTTTGGAGGTATTGAATGTTCCTGATGGATCCTTTAAAGTGTTTCAAAGTGCATAATTGGGGCACTTGAGCATAAAACTACAATTATACACTTGTGTGTTAATTTTGTGTACAGACAGATATTACTTCAGTCTGGACATAAATGAGACGGAAGCTTTTTATTGTGAGTGTAAGAATTTGTTTTGTGAATGTTTAAACAAAATAGGTGTTCAGATAATGGCCCAAAACAGCCAGGCTTGGGGGGAAGGGGGGCTTGAGCTTCCAAGAAAGGAAAGAGCATGCATGGATATACTGGAGATGCTTCGATGCTTTGAAAGAATAGTAGTTATTATGAAGATTAACAGATGGAGCCTAATATTTCAGTTAAGATTAGTTGCAATATTAATTAAAAAATAATTCTAGTAGTTTGGTAGAATGCATGTATGAACTTGATAGTTGATTCTTCATAAGTTTTTAAGGGAGCTAACAGGTAATTTTTGATAAGTGATGTTATGACTTTAAAGGTTCTCATTTGTTTTTCTGTTCCATTTTGAGTATGATGTTACATGAATTGGATTAACTGTATCCAGATACTTACATTTAACAGATGTTTCTAAAACTTACTTGTGGTAACTGATATGAGGAATAATTTACAATAATCATCTTATTTTGAGTATAATAAAACTGTAATTATTTTAAAAATTATGATGTGCTATATGGTTTCAGCTATGAATTTATAAGACAGATGTCTTTGATGTTTCTGTCAGGGTTCTTTTGATGTTTTCCAGTGCTAAGTAATAGGTCAAATTAAATAATAGAAATAGAATAAATCAAGTATCTAAACTCTGTGACTACAAGCAGTGGTTTGAAAGTTTTCTTTTAATAATACTTGAACGAATATTTGAAATCACAGCTGTTATGTAAGTATTCTTATTTAAGAGGCTGACTTGGTTTTTATCTGTTCCCAGTAGGGAAAAGGAAAGGAAAGCCACCACAGAAAAGATTCACGTATTTCCATTTTTTTTATAATAGTTTTGCTTGGTTGGTTTTGGTTTTATTGGTGGTGCGCTTTGGTCAAATTCATCTAAAGAAGAAGGGTTTCTGATAGGAGTTGCTCTGTATTTCTTGTTTTTCTAAGTCAGCATAAGTACCCCCAAAGGAATGTTGAGGAAATGTGCCACAGGAATGGGATCTTGATCTTAGGCGGTTAGTACTATACTGCAGGATAATAAATTATGCTGGGTGGGTAGACACGTAATCAAATTTTCTTACTGTTGGTTCAGCCAGTCATTGTCTTTGCCTCAGGATTCCTTGCTGTGGGGAATTTTTAGGGTCCAGATGAAAAGTATGATTTTGATCCTCTGTAGTAGAAGAAACTAGCAGAATTTGGACTGTACAAATGACTAGATTTGTCACAGATATTGCTGAACCTAAATGATAGATATGTCATGCCTTTTTCTTTTCGTGTTGACCTCCTATGCTGTGGATACTCTTTGGGGATTCAGATCCATAATGGGAACACAAAGAGCTGTGAATCTGTTCTCTCTCTGCATGTTCATTGCAAGTTTTTTGTGATTAAAAGCGTGATATCCCTTAAAACAGTGTGGGACTGGAAGAGAAGATGACTTGCTGGTCTGCTGTTTCAGAGTCAGGCTCAGGAGGCAGAGCTGTGAGGGTTAACTTGAAAGTGGTGACCTTGTCAAAGGTGTGTTGACCAAAACCAGAGGGGTTCTCTGTTAAAGACCAGAAACTGGGTGAGCCCCTTGGCTGATAACTTTGTACTAAGACACTACTTAACTGAAGTACGGAATCATAGAACAGTTTGGGTCGGCAGGAACCTTAAAGATCATCAAATTCCAAACCTCTTGCCATAGGCAGGAACACCTTCTGCTAGACCAGGTTGCTGAAAGCCCCATCCAACCTGATCTTGAAGTCTTCCGGAGATGGGGCATCCACAGCTTCTCTGGGCAACCTGTTCCAGTGTCTTACCACCCTCACAGTAAAGAATTCCTTCCTAATAGCTAATCTAAGCCTGCCTTCTTTCAATTTGAAGCCATTCCCCCATGTCCTGTCACTACATGCCCTTGTAAGAAAACCCTCTGCAACTCTCTTTTTGAGTCCCTTTACATACTGGCAGGCTGCTATTAGGTCTCCCTGGAGCCCTCTCTTCTCCGTGTCAAGGGGTGCCAGCTCTGTCCACCTTTCCTCATAGGAGAGATGCATGAGCCCCTTAATCATCTTTGTGGCCCTTTGTTGAACTCTCTCCAGTACGTCCATGCCTCTCTTGTACTGGGGAGCCCAGAACTGGACACAGTCCTCCAGGTGTAGCCTCACCAGAGTTGAGTGGAGGCACCTCCCTTGACCTGCTGTCAATTCTTTGTAAACAGTAATAAATAAACAGCTATCTAGCCCAGGATACCATTAGCTCTCTGTGGGAAGGGCACATTGCGAGCTCATGTTCAACTTGGTGTCCACCAGCACCGCCAGATCCTTTTTCTGCCAAGCTGCTTTCCAGCTGGGTGGCCTCCACTATGGTATTGGTGCTTGGGGTTGTTCCTTCACAGTGAAGGATAGCAATAAAGAAAGGAGAAGAAAAGCAGTTGTCAGGGAAAGAGGGGATGCACTGTAAAGGTCTGTGAAGCCCTATAGTCTAGTGGAACTGGCCAAGTTCAGGTAGAAAGAGAAAGGCACAGCTTGCTTAAGAGTGCATGACTGCTCCCTGTGGAAGATCTTTTATATTCTTCTCTTGCTATTTTAAGAGATACAGTGAAGGGCTTTGAACAATCTCAAATGATTTAGCTCTGAAAGCCATTGAGTTTAGGAATGGTAAAGACAGTATTCATCAAGATTGATATCTTTGGAGGAGAACGTGAATTAATTAGAAAGCACCCTTCTCTCTTGAAGGACTGGAAATAGAAAACTCAAGGGTGCACAAGATGTTGGGGAAGCAGCAATAAACAGGGTGTATGCACATTCTGCCTTTTCTCACTACTGAGATTAAAGAATGGTTGCAATTTTTCCAGCTACCAAGACTATGTGTCAGAAGAAATGTAGAGTGAAAGCTGTTTTACTGAGGGATTTTTCAGTCTCCAGTAGTTAAGTGTTAGGACTCTCTCTGTGTATAAGGCATAAAAATGGAGGATTACTCATGCAGCTAGATTACCTGCTATTCAAACTCAACCCATACCTCTCATTTGTGTTCCCTGCTTTAGAAGGTTTGAATAGCACTGCAGAATTTGTCTGAAGAAATATGTTTCTCTGTATTTTTAAATGGTATTTTGTATCAATCACTATTTGAGAAATGGTCAAAATTGTTAGAAATTTCCTGGAAAATAAATGGCAGATAGAGGATTTGGGGATCAAAGAACATTCTGTATTCCATTCATGGATGCACATGAAGTGGCCTGTAATAAATTATTTGTTATATGATTAAAAATCAGTTAAATACAGGCTTTTACATTTTTCTGTAATGGCTGGCATTTCATTGGTGAGTTTCGTGCTACTCATGCAGCAAGAGGTGAGGTTTCCTACATGATTTTTACTGAAGCACCAACCATTGGAGACACCATAGAGATCAGGTTGTGACACTTCTGATATGCTTTTCCTTATGCTGGTTTGTAAAGTGGAAATTTATTACTTAAGGAGATTACATGATCCCTTTTAATTGTTTTGATCACTTTAAAAAAAAAAAGTAAGGAAGGCAGAGTGTAAGAATAGATATCTTACCTGACTCATCACTTAAGAGTGTGTCTGTGTGTGTGTGTATATATATATAGGCACTATGATGTCTCTCTATTTGTAATACAATATATCAAAATAGCTCTTCTGAAAACCATTCTGTTGCAAATTTTTTGCCTTCTCTATAGTGTTGGTCTGAGGGGATAGATACAGCAATGTGGAAATCTCTCACTGGAGATTATCATTTCATCCCTTAACTTGCAGAACAGACCAAATGTTGCTTTAGCTTGAACTGTAATGCACTGTGTGAATCAACACTATCAGGCTCTGGTGTAGGAGAAATTTCTTCCTTTTGTTTCTAGACTCAGCTGTTTACCTCTCCCTTGAAACTAATTTTAGCTCATCTAAAACATGCAAATTTTTAATTTTTGTTTGTTTGTTGTTTTTAGGGGAAGGTGGGAGTTGGGAGGTCGTTGTGATATTGGCATAGATTTAGCATTTGCAGCAGAGGTAGTTTTCATCAATTTCTGACAGGGGAATCAAAGTGTTCTTTTTTGGAAGGAGAGATATTGCTTTTCCGTATAAATGATTGACTATTTTGTGGTAGTAGTCTTTATTTATTTGGCTCTCATCATGAAGAATAGCAAAGTTATTCAAAATCTCAGTACATCAAAAATATGTCAATACATAAAACATAAGTACTATTCCATACTACAGTCTATGCAAAAAACTATGTTAATAAGAAGAGAAGGTTGCACAGCTAAGAAGTCAGAAAACATAAATGATAAGATTCTAGCAGTCACATTAACTGAGCCACATTTCACATCCTCTATATTTTATGAAATGCCTTTGACAACATAAATCAGAAAGAGAAGGTGCTATATATGTGCAACATGGCTCAGTTAATGTTGCTTTTGGAACTTTAACATCTGTATTTTCTGACTGGAGAGTTTCTTAATCATGTAATCTTAGTATTTTTTTACACTTTTTTTTGGTAGATTTTTTTTAGGAGACGAAAATGGCCTATATTAATTGGTTAGCTCATGTTACTTTGATTTAAGCTACAATAAAGGCAGTATATAGAGAGCACCTCGTGACAGGTACATACATATGTGACGCCATATACATTGCACTGACAAGTGGTGTAATTGTGCTGCCCTGTACTTGTTGGGGAAAAGGGGAGTACAGGCGTGTGTTTAAGTCCTGTCATTTCTGTCCTGCATGTTAACAGTAGTACTGGGTATGACTGCATTGCAGACTGCGGCGTCTTGTGACGATGCTTGAGCTACCTTTTTAAATGAACTGGCTTGTATACAAGAAGCAGTCTGGCTACAAGAGTGTGGATCTCCCTTTGACCTAATTCACCCTTCTACAGAGCACAGCAGATTAGCTGAGCACAGCTTTTGGTGTAGGCTCCTGCCAGTATCTGAGCTAGTTTGCAGATCTGTGTACTGCACTGCAGTCTTCAACATAGACATGCATTTAATGACTCTGCAAAATCCACTACCTTGCAAGTTCTGGAATGGGGATTATTGTTCTGTGACACAGAAACATGCTTTTTATCCTTGTGCTTCCTTGCTCTGGGTCACAGGGTGGACCTGTATCAGGCCCAGTGTTAATATTTTAAAGGCTCGTAATAAGATTTTAAAGTTCATACTTCGGTGTAAAGGCAAGCAGTCTAGGAAAAGACAGTACCATAGGTGAACGTTGTGACCAATGTATTGTCAAAAGGTCAAAGCTAAGTGATAAGAAGTAATAGAATTTATAGAATGTATGAATAAAATGCCTTAGCATCAGGATTTCTGATTTACCTCTGATTAATAGCCTTGACATTAACACCCAGCTTTTTACTTGGTTTCCTTTTAGATTTTTTTTTTTTGTCATTCAGTGAGAAGGATTTGTAGCCTTCATTAAGACTGTGTGTGCACAAGCACGCTGGGGTTGAACATGTTGATTTGAGAAGGGAGACAATGCTGCCCTGACTGTGACAGAATATTCCACTGAACATGTGCCAGAGGATTTCCTTATGCTGTATAAGAATATTATATTTTTCTTCTTTCTGTGAGTCAGCTAAACATACAGATGAAGACCTCGGCTTACAAGAAGTCAAAAGTTCAAATATGAACCAGATTTTTTTGTTAAGTATGTGAAAGTCAGGGGGTTAGTTTTCCATTACAACTTTCTATTTGAAAGTGTGGAGAAATGCGTGGTTTGAATGTTTGGGGGAAAATACTTCGGTTTTGGCAGAGGTCTGGCTTTGCAAATCTAAGACCGAAGCAGTAGATGTTTCAGAGAATCACAAGTGTTTTATTTGAAGGTTTGATGGGAACTGTGTGACATTTTTCTTTATATTTACAACTGAATTGACCACTGTAAAATTAAAATAATTAGAATTAGATTTTACTATAACCTTTTGTTAACTGAAGGAATGTGCTGTTTTACTCCCAGTTTAAAGTACCAGGTGGTAGGGGTTTTTTTTCTGAGAATCCCCCTCGCTGTACATTTGTTTATTCTAATTTCTACGTAGTGTTACAGGTGCTAAGAAAGTGGAATGCTACTGATGATTACATTACTGAGGATGGTACTTGTTTCACAGTGTTCTGACTCTTCCCATGTAGTGAGCATGTCATGGTATCTGATGTGTTCAGGTGGGTCGCAGAGCGACTTGGCAGAGCTTTTTGTGATAGGGGACATGTAAAGCTTCTTCCATTATTGACTGGATCTAGCCATCAGGATGGTTTAAAATGGCAGTAGCTGCATATTGCTGGTATTATTAGAGTACCTATGCTAACACACTAATTCTGTTACATTTTAATTTTAAAAATTATTATAATGACTGTAATGCTGTCTAATGATCTTTCTCCTTTGACATCAGTCATGGATTGCGCATGCAAAAATTGCTTAAAATTTCCATTACTATCAAGGTATTACCTGGACAAAGGATGCCTGCCACCAGATCCCTTATTCAAAGAAGAATTAAAGATAATGGGCTAAGTTATAGGTTTAATTGGATTTCCCCCATCTCTTCATTTTGGCTGCCAATTTTCTTCCTCTTTTATTCTTACCCTTTCTTTGTTTGTGCTCAGAGTGGTTTAATCACTGATGGTCAGTCACACTTCTCCCAAAATAATGCTATTTATACTGTGCAAGTCAGGAGTCAAAAATAATTATTACAGTTTCTGTGCTTGCCTAGAAATAGATTCAGGCTCAGGTCTGTTCTCTCTTGAACTGTCCCCAGAATGTCTGCACTACTACAGGCATGATGAAGTTTCCCAAATTCTCGTCTCCTGCATTGTGCGGCCACAAAGAATGTGGGTGTGAGGGAGAAGGGGAGGGAGGGTTTCCTTTATGAAGAAAGAGGATGCTTGGGTCATTCACTCCAAGCATTGTAAGTAATTGGCGTCAGATTTGTTTTGTTCTGGGGAGATTTTAATTAAGCTTTTTTTTTATGTGCTGTTTAATAAACATTTGTCCATAAGCGGTATCTTGTGATCCCCATCAGTAAAGCAGGAGGATTAATTTGCATGTTGTTGTTTGTTATTTATTTAAATAGCCACAGAAATTACATTGAGTGCTGTGCTAAGGCAGCAGTGATGGGTCTCTGCACTGAAGAGAACAGCATCCAAACGCACATGTAGCATTACGGTTATTGCTGTATTTTAGGTGATGGTGTTTGGTTTTTTAAAAACATTTTGGATTGGGAGGATATGGAAGCAAATTCCAACATAAGTAACTGATACATAAGATCAGAAGAGCCCGGTACCCTTTTTTAAACCAGTGTCCGGAAGCAGATTGCCTGGGAAAATACTTAAGAAAATGGAGCAGTCTCAAAGCTCCGTCAATCAAGGTGTTATTGCCGCGTCAGGTTGCTTATGTTTGTTACTTAGTATCTTGTGGACCAAATTTGCGTTGCTTTCTGTGGTAACTTGAGTATCTTTTGCAAAGAGGTTGGAACAGAGGCATGGCTCTATCAGGTCGGATCAAGGGTTCAGGTAGCCCCCTATCCTGCCTCCAGTGGAGGCTTTAATTGGCTGCCTAGAGGAGAGTCAGAACAAAGTAAGCATATGATACTTTCCCCAGTACTCTCCAAGCCTCCAGCTATTTTCAGTTCAGGGACTTCCTGAGCCAGATGTGGCTCTATATATCTGTAACCCTCAGAGGATGTCTCTTTTGTGAACTTGTCCAGTCTTTGCTTGGGCCCACATAAACTTTCAGCTTTCAAAACATCAATTTGGCAAGGAGTTTTAAACATCTGCTACCTCTGTGACTACAGAACCTCTTTCTCTCTTGTTTTGAAGTTTGCTTCTGCCATTAAATGCATCCTAATTGTTGTCAGAAAAGATGCTGCKTTCTGTCATATTCCTACCTCCCGGAGCCTTTTCCATACTCAAAGGGTTATAGCTTCTTTGTATGGAAACTGTTCCGTACCTATGATGATTCTTGTTGCATTTCCCTGAACCTTTTTGTCTGAGCCTTCCTAGTAAGTCCAAGAAGTCGGTAGAGATGGATTTTCTTTTGCAAAAGCTGTGTTGATGTTTCCTAAATCTCGTCTTCATTCTTTTCTGTCCTGATTTATCCAGAACAGTAATCGCTTTTATGTAGTCTTAAATTACTCAAATCTCTGACTTTTCTTTTTAAGCCATACTCCAATTCTCACCTACGAAGGCAGCTCCAATTTAAAGGCTGTATATGGTCATTAGTAATTCAACTTTTTGAATTTGATTAGACCTCTGGAGTGATACTTTATGGTCCCAAGCTACTTCTTACTGTTCATTTGTCACTTTATCCCGTGAAAAATCCCATCAGATTCAGAGACATTTATCAAGTCCCTCACAAAGGGCTCCAGCATGGGAACACCCCAAGATTTTTCCACAGTGCACACTAGAGCCAAAGATTTTGTTAAGCTTCTCTGTGATGGCATTGTGTTCTCTGTATGTCCTTTTATACCTTCATCATCATTCGTCACTTCAGACTCTGGCAGACCTCCTACTTCTGATGTGTTTGAAGAAATGAATCATTACTCATTTGATTCTCTTTTCTAGCTGTTCCAACAGTTCTTTCTGGCCTGTCTTATTACATTGGAAGTGCCAGAGTTTACAGTCTTTTCTGTTTTCCTCATTTGGACCTGGTACTGGCTTATTGAAGGGGATGCCTTTTTGCCTCTAGAAAGCTGCAGCGAGCTATGCTGGTGTCCCTTTGCTCTTATTAAGTCTTTCTGAATAGGTGGTGAATATTGTTTCTGTGCTTTCCATGTGGTTGTTGTTAAGCAGCTTTGATGCTGCCAGTCAGATTTTATTTCTCATAGCTGTCTGTTAGAGATTCCTTTTAACAAGCTTTCTCATTTTTATGTAGTTACACTTTTTGAAGTTAAGCACAACAGTAGTAGATTCCTTGGGTTTCATTGTTCCTGTAGGGATGCTCAATTTAACTCTGTTATGGTCACTGATGCACAGTGGTTCTGCAGCTGTAGGATGTAGTAGTAGATGATTCCTGCTGCTCTGGACTGAGCCAAAGGCAGTGGCTCCTCATGCAGGTTCGCTAACCAGCAGCTCCATGAACAACCTTTGACAGTTATCTGATACTTTGGTCTCAGCTTTGTAGTCTGCTTACTCAGTCTGTCTGGGAGGAGTTGAAGTCTCCCTCTAATCAATCTTGCAGTGTGCCTTTGCTGATCGTGTTTAGTGTGCTGCTGTCAGCCTTGTCATAGTCTGGCCATGCATGGTGGTTCCAGCACTTCCTCTTCGTGATCTGACCAAGCTCCAGACCTGTGCTGCTTGGCGAGGTGGAGTCTTAATTTCATTTGCTTCTAAATGTTATGTAGCATTTAATGTTACTTTGTCGTTAGCTGTCTTCACCATGAACTTGTATCCTAGGATGATGCATACTAGCGACCCACTATTGTTTCCTTTCTACCACATTTCTGATATGACTGCTGCTAGTGCTTTTGTTTCCAGTTTGCTGTTCCAGTGATCCAGACCCCCTTCTTTGTGTAGAAGTCAGTGTCTTGTTTGAGTTTCTTCTTGCCACTCTATTTACTCTGCAGTCACTTCGTCCATTTTTTATTCTTTGATTCTTCTCAGCATCTTCACTTGATGACCCAGAATCTCCATGTCTTCATTTGACATAGCAATACCACACTTTCGAACCATGTGTCCTTCTAATCCTCTCTTTGTTTTAAAATTTCCATTCCTTCATCCTTATGTACCAGTGACCTGGCTCCTATGTTCAGGTGAACTCCAGCCCTAGAATAAAGTATCTTTATTCTAGAAATATTCTGGTTTCTCCTGGATCTGATCTTTTGCTTTGTCACCATCCTGTCAACTGGGCATTCAAGTTCTCTTTTTCTTATTTTTTCCAGCAACCCATATTTTGCTGTCAGGATATCTTTCCTTTTCTTCCTAGTGTAACTGGAACCCAGATGGACTACAACATAGATTTCTCCTCAGCATTTACTAGGAACCAGTCCAGGCTCTGTGACCTTTGCAGATGATGGGCAAATCACCAGGTGGTCTTCTGTCAGATCCCAGCCTCCAGCTGTCTGTTTGCCTGGTGATATTCCAACACACCCTTTTTAGTTTGCATTATAAAGGCCTCATTTAGGCATCATCAGGGAGAGGCTACTTGTCAGAAAGGGTTGGTTTGGTCACAGAAAAGTTTAAGTGCCTATGAAATGATGGTGAAGGAAATGGAAGCACAGGCAAAGAGAGCAAGTGCAGAAGTGGGGTTACAGTGCTGACCTTAGGAGTTGCTAAGAGGTAGGACTGCCAAATTCTGGCAGAATTGATAGGAGCAAATCGAGTTGTGATAACAAAAACAGCCTAAGCAGGCGTTTAAATTTGACTTTGTATTATTATTATTATTATTATTATTATTATTATTATTATTATCACCTAGCAAATACTGTTGAATGAATGTAGTAAATTAACTTTAGGTAGAACAGGTATGTGTTTGCTTGTTGAATAAACAGATTTATCTGTGCATCAGAAACTCAGTGGGAACAATTCAGAGATCAAAGCATTTCAGATGTGCTCAGGTATCTGAGACACTTGCTTAGGGCAGGGATGTGCAGGACCAACAGGAGGTCCATTCTAAAAGGGAGAAGTCCTGTGCTGCATCTGTTACTTGTCTGAAGTTATATTAAGTTCCAGAGTTTGGGAAAAAGCACAGGTACCTAAAATTGGGGAAATTTGGACACAATATCAGGAGTCTGTTGAAAGTGTGCTCTTTCAAATACCTCAAGAAAATGTCAGTGTCTATTGATACAAGGCTTACAGACTAAACTGATGCAGAAAATTTCTCTGACATTGTAATTGACTTGATTTTGGTTCTAGCCTAAATTCTCAGTGTGGGGGGGTTCTCAATATGTGATACAAGTGCTGATTGATGTGTAATATATTATTTTGTTTTGTTATTACCTAAAAAATAATTATCTTAGTAATAGGGAGGCGACTAAGAGAGATTGAACTTGACAAAACCAAAATCCTGCCAAAGCCCAATTGTGTAAGGCTTAAACACCAAGAAACACTAAAAGCCTGAGGATTGCAGGCAAAATATTTAATAATATTAGTACTTGATTGCTCAAAAAAAAAAAAGACAAAAGGCATTTCTCTTTCAATGTCTCTTTTAGAGTTGTGTCTTTTTTCCACAATTCAACTTTTGGGTCAGCACATCAGAGTGATTTCTCTGTCGATTTGCCTCGGTAGTGTGCCCACAGAGAGCAAACATTTAAAATAAGTGCTTCTGGATTTTAAGGCTGAACATTACAGAATCATGATGTTCAGAAGCATAGCATTGTCCTTAGAAGTTCTTCCTGAAAAGAGTAACTATGCAGAGCACTTGGACTTACTCCTCCTGCTAAGGCAAGAGGATCTAAGGGCTCGCAGCACCTGGTGAGTAAAGGAATCGGACCACTAGGTCAGCTGTGGAGCTGAGGTTGCCGTACGGATGGGGCATAGCTTGATTTAGTGTCCTTCTGCTTCAACTCATGCATTTGCTTTGCTTGGCTCTTCCAACAGATCCCACCTCAGTATGGTCAGCAAGGTGTAAGTGGCTACTGCCAGCAGGGCCAGCAGCCGTACTACAACCAGCAGCCACAGCCCCAGCACCTGCCACCCCAGGCACAGTATCTGTCGCAGGCCCAGCAGAGGTACCAGGCTCAGCAGGTAAGCACCGTCCTGTGCTACTGACAGTCACCCTGGGGCGGGAAGTGTAAAAGTAATCCGTGTGCGATGAACAAAACCCACCCCTTATCTTTTCAAGGGAACAGTGTTAATTAAATAACAATAATTAAATAATAAATTGAACTAAATTAAATAAACATGGAATTAGACCACATCCTGCTGAAGAGTCTTTAGGGATATACGCACAAATACATCTGCATGCGCTTTCAGACTTTATTTCATATCACCTTTTTGTAATAAAGTCAGTTTATAAGCCCCGGCAACTATTARTTCTGCTTTCAAAAAGAGGTAACAGTTTCTTGATGAGATGTCAGTGGAGGCTGGAGGTTTTTCTTGCTTTTGTTCTGGTCTTCCCTCACAAGACACACATTGTTGAGAACTCCTGCACCTAGTGTGGTCACTACTGTTTTGGTTTTTATGCTACTTCATTTGAGGGTAGATGAGTCCAAGGCATTTTGGAGTTGCTTTGTCAAGGGAGCTTCTTAAAAGATACTTTTAAATGGATATTGTAGCTATTAATTTGAATATTGTCAATTTGCACATCCAGTTAGTGAAACTGCATAATTCAATATCCATTGCTGGTTTTGAATTGTGCTCTATATATTAAGCATTAAAATTAATTTTAAGTGATTCTATTTTTAACTGAGATCAGAAGTGATAGTGTATGGGTCTGGTTCCCAGAGCTTGAGAAAGACTCGCATTTTAGATACTAAACAAAATGGATGTGCATAGCTGATGCAACTGAACATGTAGGCTCAGTTCTGTCTGCAGTCTCAGCTCTGTTGATCACAGAGAGGTGATCTGGAAATGGAAGGATGAAACTAAAGCAGACTCACCATCCTGGGAAATCTAACAAAAGTGAGTTGCTCAAGACTGGATATTAGTGGAAGCATCAGCACTTGCTGCAAGTCACTGGGGAATTCTGTCAGGCATAGTTGATTAACATTTTGGGATAATGCTGGTGCAATGTAGAAATCTTAGCTTGAAATAAAAATAGTGTGTAAAATAAACTAACAAAAGATGCTGTAAGTGGCAATGATACTGGAGACTCCCCTCCTTTGACTTTAAAATAAAGCTATGATAATTTCACTGTGTAATTACATGTTAATTTTTCTTCATCTACATTTTAAAATTCCATTGAGAATTAACTTTTTTCATTAAAATGCTGGATGGTTTATGAAATAGAATTCTTAATTGTATCTATGATATTCTTGTAAATGTCACCACATTCCATCTTTTGGATTACATGTAACTGCAACTTTAAAGATCGCAGTTGTGTCTTTAAATTTAATTTTCTTCCTTTTTACTTTGCCGTTAAATGCTTGATTTCTCTATGACTTGAAAATACTGTTCATAAACATCTTGGTAAAGTCTCAGCAGATAAAGTCCTAGTAATATAGCCTATAAGATGGAAGAAACACAGCAGCTCCAATGTCTACATACCAGTGTGTGAAATTGAAATGGGGTTTTTTCCTGCCTTGGACACTTTGTCATGTTTTAAATATACTGTCAGTTGAACGGATTGAATATTTTGGTTTGAAAAAATATACATAACATAACAACTTTATAGGCCTTAAGATTAACAAGGTACTGATTTATCTGTTGGTAGGTGTTCCAATTAAATCATTTGCTATCGTAGCTGGAAAGGTGAAGGTTTGTGCAATGAAGTGAGAGGTATGATAGAAGGATGAAGGCAAAATCAGAGTAAAGCCTTCCATATATATTGAACTTCAGAGAAATGGGATGAAGAGAAAGGCGGGGCAGATTCACAAGTGGAAGATACCAGCCTTTATATAGTCAAATTTCTTTTTTGAGGATTTGAGGGAACATTGAAGGACAGTCTAAATCCAGGCTTCAAGGGTGATACAGGAATTTGAAGGTCAGTAGGCATTTTTGCCTCAATCTGCAAGTTGAGATGATGCATTAGGTCCTCACCAATGCAGCCTTGCAGCTGGTAATCCTTATTGTGAGAATTTCACGGGAATTCTTGATGGTTTGTGAATGACTGTTCTTCAGTAGTGGTCAGCCTCTTTAAGTTTTGAACTCTGATCCCGGGTTCTGAATTATACAGGATTTTCCTGGAGTATTTGTGTGTAGATGGGACTATTCTGCATAAATAATAAGTAGTCCTAAAACGCCTTGGGGCTTGCTTCTTTCCGCATATCCAGATTGGTTCCATGGCTGCTCTTCCCCATCTCAAGAAGAATCATCAGATGAACGCTTTATCTCTAATATTTCGCTGTAAAACCTCACCACTGTGTGCTTTCCCAGTCTTTGACATCTGCTAGTCTAGAAAACAATTCCTAACACAAGGAATTGAAGTCTGTATTTCTGACACTGCAGCAACAGTGTTCTTTCTCTGTTGATAATGCACAGTAGAATGTGGTAACCAGTGGGGAATACAAAAATTAATACTAGGGAAACAAAGAAGTTGGGAGCATATGTCAAATTCTACTTCTGACAAAAAAAAATGAAAAACTGTGCTTACTTAAGCATACATATCTCTGCTTACATGAGACTGATTAACTTTGAAAAATAGTTAAAGAATTATAATTTATTTGATTAAAATTTTAGCAGGAGAAATAGGAGTAGGTACTCGGATACTTTTAGGAGCTGTCAAATGGGGGAATATGGGTGAGAACAGAGCCAAACTCATCTCAGGGGCACAATGGAAGGACAAGAGACAGGGGGGACGTAATGGGAAAAGGGAAGTTGCAACTTGGTAAAAGAAAAAAGCAAACAAACCTGAAGATGACAAAACCCACAAAATTCCAGAAAGACTGGAATCTCCATCTTTGGAGAAATTCTACTAGACAAAGCCCCCAAACACCTTGTTCATGCTAGACTTTCTCTGAACTGGAGGTTTGGCTATAGAGACCTCTCTGAAGGTCTCTTTGAACATATGTGATTGTGTTGCTGTGACTTCATACTGGCTTTACCTATTCTAAATACAATTTTAAAATAAACTACAGGATCATATATTACCTGTTGCACCAGTTGGTGTATCTTTCTTATTTCTACTCCTAAAAATATCAGTACATCCTGTTTATATAATCCTGTCAATTAGAAAGCCGAGGTAGTCTCAGTCATACAATCTGTCATCCTTTCTGTCATCCTTAGTTTTGCTCTTTGTTTCCAGCTTGTAAATGAATGTCCTTCATGTTTTCTGTATTCTTCATTAACCATTTTTTTGTCTTTCTGTATTGATCTTGTGATGTGAGTGTGATTGAATTGGTTTTACTTCAGGATGGAGAAGAGAAATGCCAGACTGGGGAAAGAGAGCTTCTCTAATTTGCCTTCTTTTCCCAACTGTATTTTCTTTATTTCCCTTGTAGATTTATGTCAATCTACTTGTTTTGGAGATTATAAAGCTGAAAATAGTGTTTATTCTGCCTGGATGATGGACTTTTTCTTGCCACCAGTTTCCTTTTATATAAAACCCTGTAGTGTGATGTTCAGGGTATTCTGTTATGGGGACAAAACTGATGCGAAATTTCATGCAGGTGATGTTTTATTTTTGCTCTTTTAGACAGAATGTGAGCAAGCTCCTGCAGTCAGGTATAACTCTGTGTTGTGCCTTAGAATTGGTGCTCGTCTTTATTTCTCACATATTGTGGAAGTGTGAAGCCATTGCTGCTTTTCCTTGACTCAGTTGAATTCAATATGCAATCTTGTCTAATAAAAGTAAACAGATAAAACAATTTCTGGGACTGTTCCAGTGACTTGTGACTTTCATTCTTCTAATAAGCGTAGAGGGGAAGGAGGAGAATGGGATTTATTTGAATGTTTGAACTGTTAAGTTGTTTAGATCTTTGTTAAATTGATTGCATGGTGGGCAGAAAGGGAGTTTCATAGGAGGTGATTTGATAGTAATACTGTCACAGTTTACTATAGAACCATATTGTAAGCCAGCATCAGTCATCCCCTCTTCATATCAAGAGCCTGCTGTGTAAAAACCATTAAAGGAAGAGCTTTGTTTTAAGCAAATTTATTGCAGTAGCAGATTCATTGATCATTAGATATTGCCAGTAGATGTAGATACTGCCTTGGGTTTTTCTTCTTTAAATTCTTTTTACCTTTACTGCTCTTTAAAAGAAAAAAGAGAAAGAAAGATGTGCTACACTGCTATAGTGTTGCCCTTGGCAGGGTTTTTCATCTTGAAATGGCATATAAATGAATAAATGCTTTGGTTGTTTTTGCAGTTTTAAATCTTTTGCCATAAGTAGAAGTGATGTTTTGCTCAAGAATGTCATGTAATTGCAAACTTAAACTGTCATCATTAAACATTATTTTGTTAAGATAGTGTGATGTATATTTTTGGTTATTATGCTTTCCAACTGGCTTGTAAACAGCCATGTTTATATATTTTCTTGCTTTATGTAGCATGTGTTCATATGTATCGAGATAGAATCGTGCTCTATTGTGTTGTTTTATGAATTGGGACCATATCAGTTTTTGACAGATGAAATGGATCTGCAAAATAGTTATGGTCTCACTCTTAGTTAAACAAAAATAGTGATTTTATTCTACACCTACTGCTGTTACCCTGAATGAAGTCATCCTTTGTTTTACACCTTCCCGGAAGCTTTTTGCTTGTGAGTTTCCGGAACAGAATGCTGATCCCTTTTCTCAGGTACAGGCATGAGATTAAATGGGAAAAAAGGATTGCAGGTCCTTGAGGTGGGGCATGCACATGCCCTTTTCTGGGGCACTGGTCCTTCTGGTTAACTGTGTGCACAAAGAGTTTGTGTGTGTTTTTACATCATTTTCTTGTGGTTCCTATGGGGTTTTTTAAGTAGTTCAGGCTCAGTCTTTAGTCTGCTTTTACTTAAAAGAAGAAAATGTTTTATAAACAAGCAAACAACACTCCCTCACTATCAGGTTTTATTTAAATGTTCTAAAAGCTGGCCAAAATCTTGTTTGCCCTCCAGAAAAATATACTTTACCTACTGATCAGACCTACTGATCTTGGTGAGATTTTTTTTCCAATGCAAATTATAAAGCGCAAATAAAGACAGATCAACCAGTGGGATTTTTCTTCTGAGATTGGGCCAGGGGGACAAAAGCAGTTTGGGCCAGTAGGAATTCATGAATCGTTTTAGTAGTCCTGGGTAGAAAGGCATCTGAAGCAGGAAGGCAGTGTACATGAGAAGGTGAGAAGCATCTCTGGTGACACCTCGGTCAGTCTCTCTGGGCAGAGGGTTGGGGACCACTGATGCTTCCATAAGGGGCTCTGACATGTCTCTGTTTCCCTGAACTGGGATCAATGGTTGGAACTAGCCTCAGTTGCAAGCCTGAGATGATGATGAGAACATTCTTCCACAGACATCTGTTTCTAGTGTTGAGTCAGTGCAAGGTAGGACAGATAAAACATTTCCTGGTTTGAAACAGTCTTTGAAAATGTGAACAAAATGTGAAGCTAATTAATCTATTTTCATGTCCAATCTGTATGACTGTCATGAAAACAGAACAAATTGTATTGTGGCAAAATGCATCAAATTATTAAAGTGATTTTGGTACAATGAGGATGAAGTATTGTTTTTAAAGTCAGTGTGAGCTGCTAAAGTTCTTTAAACAGTATAATAAGCAACATGTTAATTAACATTGTCAAGCTGTTTTGGGGTGTAACACTGTACAAAAATACTATGTTTTAGTATTCAACTACATACAACTGTATACTAGTATACAACATTCCTAAATGTTGTAATTTAGGAATAACTGTTGTACGTGCAAATACCAAATTCACTAGTAAGTAATACTCCTCAATGAGTCCAATTTGAAGTTGTACCCCTCAATGCAATTACTCTTTATAATAAAATCTTCACTCTTAAACTGCTAGAAATTGGCACAGAATTAGCGATCGTCTGTACTGTAGTTTAGTCTCAAATCCTTCAGAACTGAATTTAAACTTGTTTTAAGGAGTAACATACAGCTGCCCATGTCCTAAAGTTGTAATAAAAATCATTTGTCCTTCTGTCCTTTTTTAACTTTTGTGTCTGTAATCATCTACCACTAGATGAGTGGTTGCACTTAATATTTGTTGGGTTATGAACCATGGGAAATCTGGGAAAGAACAAGCTTGTATGTTAATCTGACATTTGCTGCCAGACATATATGAAAGTATTCTTTGTGGAAGTTGGCTGTTAGAGTTATATGAGAACTCATAATCAAATTTAATGTTCAGAGGAGATTGTTGCCTGCTGTCAGCAGCAGTGGCTGACACCACTACTTGTTGTGTACCATAAATCCTTCATGGCTTTCGTCATCTCAGCAACGGAGATGCCTGCTGCTCAGTGTATGCTCATGCTCTCCTGAAATGCTGGACTTGTTTTTAGCTTAGGAGCAATTATATTCTTTCCAGAGTGAAGAGATACAAGGGAGAAGTGATTCCTTTAAAACATTCAATGCCAGATTCATGACACTAAGAACTCATACAGGTATGGATACTTTGCCAGCTTTTTCAACCTCCTTTCTGGGGAAGCTGAAATTAGAGACAAGGAACACCAACAGTATTACTTTGTGTGAAGGCATCGGGTTAGGTACACTGAACCTTCTGTTGCTAGCCTGCTTCAGAGAGGGCAGATAGATACCAAAAGGCAGAGGGCAGTCTTGACTTCTTGCACCTGTAGTAAAGCTTCCCTGGGCTTGAGGGAAGCAGGGAAGGGGGGGGAGCAGGCTTTCAGCAAGTGTCTTCCAAACTCACACCATGACTTAAATCCTGGCTTCTAGACAGGCATCGAATGACCAGCACCTGCTGAACACTGAACTGATTTAAAAACTGTTGAAATACTTAAGAACTGTATTGAACTTGTGCATAAAACTGATTTATCCTTTTTGAGCCTTTCTTAAGCACATGATTTTTCAGGAAGGGCAAGTGAGGTTTGAACCGTTGTAGGTTCAATGAGCACTTAACCGATTGAAATCTTTGCCAGTTAGATTTCTGCTTTTGTGAAGTCTTATTTCACAATCACGATGCTGCTATGATAGCAAATAAGTGTTAAGCATAAGGCTATGTGTCTGTGTGCCGGAGGTTACTTACTCAGCTCAGGAGTTCAGTGAAACTGTGACTCCTGTTGTGCTACGTCTTTTCCCAGTAGTAGGAATGGCTGATCATTGTCCATTTTGGGACTGCTTTGTTTGCTCATCATTGCTTATATCATTCCAGAAAATGTGTCAAACCTCTCTCTTTTTTTCCTCAGCGATTTCTCTCTGTATTTATAAGATTATAATAGGTGCTACCTTGTCAGACTTGGTGAATAATCTTCCCGAGCCAAGTAGCCAGCAGGAATAGAGTCAGGCAGAAAAAGCAAGTACAATTGTCTGTAGACTCACACCTGAGCACAAACAAAATTGAGGGCATAGCACGGAGCAGCACTCACAGCAGCGCAGGCTTATTTTTGCTGAAGGCTTGTTGACCAAACCCAAAAATCTACATTGAGATTTAGAGAAGACTTTCTTGGCCCTGTTATTTTAAAGAGAGTGTTTACAGACATTGTGATCAATTTATGCAAATAAAAATCCAACTCCAGTCTGTTAGTCCTGAAGCTGCTAAAAGTTACCATGTATAACTACCCCTTCCACATCACTGTCTTTGTAGTAACTTGGATTTGTTAAGTGATACTACTGGGAAAGTAGAAGTACTTTATCTTGCAAAGTGGTACTACTGTTCATGTATAAAATGCAGCAAGCTTGTTTATGCTTCTGTTTTATAATCTTCCAAAGGACTGTCAGTGAGAGTAGTTGTTTGCCTCTGAGTTGTCTCAACAACTGTATAGCACCTTCAGTTTAAAGTTCCCTTACTCTAGTTTAAAATTTTCTCAGTATAGATGTTCTTTTGCTGTGTTCATCTCTTAATGGTTTTCTGCTGAAAGCAGGATTTTCCATTTGAACGTGGAATTTTGAAGGTCAGCTTTCTTCTCCTGAGAAACCAGCAAGTGCACCTCTTCAGGCATCTGCTGCTGAGGGGGGTTTCATGATACCAGGCCGGATAGTCAGAGGAGATAGGTCAGTGCACGTTGCAAACCTGTTTGGCAGGAATGTTCATGACTACCTGTATCCTGCTGGTTTTTAATTTTTATTCCTGTGTTTTTGTATCATTCTGAACCTGGCAGACATATTGCAGCTTTTGCGCTTGTAAGATGCGCAGTGCTGAAAGGCCTGAGTCTTGATGATTCTTTTCATGTACTAAAATGAAGTTAGCACACAATATCATAAAGAAACTCTGGCAATAAAAGCCTCCTTTCAGCTAAATTGGAAAAAGATAAAACTTAGTCTGGGAGGAAGAGGGAGGTCCTGTTTTACTCCGTTATTTTCAAGTGGTCAGTTACTTACATGCAATCAGTTTGTAGTTTGGGCAATGTCCTATGTCCATAACAAAAACCTTCACAAAGTATTCTGGTGCAAAAGGTGGGTGTGCTGAATCATTTCTTCAAACTAAAAACTTCAGTATTTATAAGTAAATAATCCTAAAAGGAAACATTTTTCAGCTCAACTACAAAAACTATGTAAAATCTATCATGGACTTAGTATGCTATGCTCAGAGAAAAGTCTTTTTAATGAGTTTAGAAATACAGTAAGATACATGTGTCCAAATGTATTTCCCTAAAGTACTCAAATCAGGGGTTTGGCTTTGATCCACGAAGTATTATTGTTGTTGTTGTTATGATAGCAGTATTATTTAAAGTTTCTAAGTTCTGATTTCTCCTAGTATTTAAATCACAGAAAGTTAATTAAAGCAGTTCTTTATTTTGTGATTGCTTGGGAATATTAACCTCACAAAGCATGCATTAAATCAATGAAGAGACAGAATTGCATTTGCTTTATAAAATAACTCTACAAGAGCAAAGAAAAGCCATTTATAGTTCAGTGCCATTAATTGCCTGGCATTTAGATATTAGCATAGGAGTCAATTAATTAACTTGATAGTAAAACTACTGGAATGCAGGCTGATAAAAACTATTTTGTTTTAGGAGATTAGTGATCATAACTATTGTTGCTCCCCTTACCACTCTCCCTACTACTCAGTGAGGGTTTTCTTTTAATGTTACTCTGAGAGCTAAATTAATATCCCAGAAATAATTTTATCTATACCTTTGAAATTTAGCAGTAAGTTAAACAGAGTAGTGAGTTTATCAAAAGATACCTGATCATGTAATCATAATTTATTTTATGATCCATTAATCTGATGGCTGTTTATTGACAAAGTTGTCTATGCAAATGTTTTAGAATATAAATGCACAAATGCTGTTAAAAGAAAAATTGTAAAATGCAAATTGAATAGCATTTGAATTAAGTGATCATGTTGTAAAGTCTAAAAACTACTAATAAATCAAAGTGGTAGGGGCTTTTTTTACTGTTTGTTTTGTTTGTTTGGTTTGGTTTTTTAGTTCTGTATGAGCAGTATATATTCCAAATTTCAGTGGTCTTGTAAATTGCACCTCATGGCCAGCTGCAATATAGCAGTATTCTCTTATGGCCTTTAAATTAACACACATTATGTTCCTCAGAGGTAGGGAAAATAAGTTTGTTAATATTCCTGGCATAAAATTTACCACTGCATTTTTTTGGCTGCCCATGTTTTCTTTAAAAATTGAAGATGTTCAGTGTGCATATATTTATTTTTATTTGCTGTATTTTTCATTGGGATTTTGTTGTTGAGACAATGTATTATCCGAATAGTGACCAGCATATATTTTATATGCATTCATTTTCCTTTCCAGTATTTCCCTTTTACTGATGCCTTTTCTTGCTGTACTAGGATTTTGAATAGATTTTGGAGCATGCAGGTGAATCGTTACAGGGTGTTTCAGTTGTTGCAATCAGATATGTACAACAGAGAATGAAATAGCAAATCAAAACAAATAAGATACCACTTAAAAAGAAGTTTACCTTTACATGTTGACAAAACTACTTGGTTTTTATGTTGCGAGAGATAGGAGAACAACTGTTGGTCTTGGTGAGCTGGTCCTCAATAAATCAAGCTCTGGAAGAACACAGCCTCTCTCTTCGTGTCTTCCTCGTGCTTTTCCCTGACTGCCAAGAAGCTGTCTTCCACATGCTTGTTTTTAGGTAGAAAGCTAAATAACCAGCTATAACCAGTCTGGGGTTTGGGTCTCTGCCTACAGAATTCATGAAGATTGTTCTCTTTCACCCTCACAAAAATGGAGAGGATTATTGCTTTATTACCTAGTAATCCTTTACCAACTTTTAATGAAAGTCACTGGTTTTTTATTGCTGTATTAAAGAGTAGTCACTGGTCTGCTCTCAGAGTTTTAAGTTTTTACCACTTCTTTCATTTGTCCACCACCCCCTTACTCCCTCCTCCTGCTACTCCCAGCACCAGCCCAGTTGGGAATATTTTCTTTTGAGAAATTGCGGTTGTGGTGATGGTGGTGAAGACTTTTCTGTCTCAAAAGAATAAAGAAATAGTTTGCTGCTGTTGGTTTAAACTGTTGTATTGTGCAGTCCATTGAATTGCTTCTGCTAGTGGGTGCTTCCTTTTGGAAATCACTGTTCTTTTCCCACTCCTTGGACTAAGATATTGCTCCTTGTGGTGGGCTGGATTTAAAGATTTTTGCACAGATACTGTGTGTCTTCACAGACTGCAGAGAAAGGGAGGATGGTAATACAGCTAATTTTCCACTTCCAGTAGCCCCAAATGTAACACACTAGCCCTTTCACATACTGAAAAGTAAAGTTAACCAAAACAGTAGAGACCAGTTGAGAATACCTTCTTTACCAATTTTATTAGAGACTTTTTTGCATCTGAGCTTCAGTTTCTTCTCCTATGATTGTACTGTTGATAAAATAGTAGGTAAATCTTCGTTCAATCTTTTATTTAAGGGAGCTCTGTGATGGTGTGTTAGGGAGTAAGTTAGCAGGTGTCACTGGACTGTGATATACATGTTTTCTGTAACATAATATATTTATATATTAGCTTTATATTTGAGGGACAGGGGTTAGGAAACAAACCTCTCCATTCGGGTTGTTTTTTTTTTAAATGCAACCTCAGTGATGTTTTGCAGCCCTTCCTCACTGATTTGCAGGTTTTCATGAGCCTTTAGATGAAGTCCTGGCTTTTACCTTGAAGCACAGATACAGACGTGCCCCTAAGAAAACACTGAAGTAATGTTTCCTAGTCTCGAGTGAGGAAGTCTCATCCTTGGGTACCTACCTCGATTAGCCTAGAGGTAGCAGCTGCTCTCGGTGCAGCTTTTCTCTTTATTCTGTAAGCTGGCTTCAGGCTTTCAGCTCTGCTGTAAGCTGCGGGCAGTGCTCTGACCTCATTTCTGCCAGCRAGCCGTATGCTTGGGAGAGCTTCCTCGGCAGCATGAGGCAGTCTGGGGCAGGCTGCTGCCCTCTGGGGTACAGAGCCCCCAGCTCCCTGTTTCTGCAGCAGCCGAGTTGAAAGAAATGGCAGGTTTTAAATCTTGCCCCTCTCCCACCTTTTGTTGGGTTTAGCTGTTTCTTTGGGGTGCGGAGCTGTTTCTCAGCCCAGCTTCGCATCTCGGGTCTGCTGAAGTGATGCATTCCTCCTGGAGTTTTAGGAAGGTGCTAGTGTGGCAGGGCAGGATGCTGGATGGCACAAAATCTGTAAGTCATCACATTAACATAATAGTCTGTCCCAAGTGACTATAAAGAATAGACCATGCAAAACCAGCCAGACCTCTTTTTTTAAAAAACTTTTTTTTGTTGTTCTGTTTTGTTTTAAATATAGATTTGTCAGTGAAAAGATGGCAGGGAGAGGAAGGAGGGGGTGTAGAAAGTGAAAGCGTGGTTGGACCTTGTACGGTTTTTTAGGAAAAGTCCAAAAAGCTGTGTAAACATGGGAAAATGCTTGGAAATAAAATGCTCATTTTACCCCTCATTTCCAAGTTACATTTCTCAGATTACTACTTTGGACTGTTCTCTCATCTCTTTATTTACACTGGAACTTCAGATCCCTAGAACAAAAAAACCTACCTTTTTTTTGCCTGGAAATGAAGAGCTGACAGCTGTTTATCAGGTTGTGCGGTGTGCAACAGTCACATTTTAATACAAACATCAAACTGGCCTATTTTCCTTGTGGCATGTTACAAGTATGAGAGAGAAAAACGAGAAGAAATGTCTTGTTTCTGATTAAATCCACTATTGATATGCTCTGTGATCCATGGAATGCAATAGTGGTGAAAGAGAAAAGCAAGATAAGGGTTTCTGAGAATGATTTCATCTTGGAGCTCTTCCTGCATCACTTGCTTAATGTGGCTCCTGGAGGCCATATAGATGAGACACATGTGAAAATGGACTAGAGCATTTAGGAAGAGAGACCCTTCTGTCTTGTTAGTTGGCTCAGGTTACCTAAAATGTGACTAGAAGCTGTGTTGTCCAAAAAAAAATCTTCCTGTAAGATGTGGGGAGGCTTTTTTGACCCTGTCTGTGCTTAAAATGTTTTCAGTGTATTCTGCAGGAAAAAACCTTTGATAGTTAGGTAGTCTGACTTGCTGATAACTTCTGGAGAATTCTGATGGACCGACCCTCAATACTATATTTGTGTACCTAAGTTAACTATCTTCTGCATCAACTGCTGCCTTCTGTGTAAAGTGTATTTTTTTTCTTCCCTCTCCAGTGTCTTACAGCTTAACTGAGATGTCATTCCATGATAACTGGGATGCTGAAGGGAGAAAATTATGTTACCATTGTAAATGTGTTTAGTTTTTTTTAATTAGCTCAACAAAGGACATCTAGGAAGTAATAAGTTCTAGAAAGAAACTGCAGATATCTTGGAAGGGACACTATTAATAACACTGAAGAAGATGATGAGGTGTCTTAGTGACAATGACTGGTCTACACTTGAGGCATCTAAACTGGCAGGTTTTCCAAATGTCTTCATGTACATGGTAGGATTTTCCTCTGAGGAGTTAGGTATGATTTTTGGATTAATTTCTCCTCTTGGAAAAGGAGATGCTATTTTGCTTTGGCAATTTACTGAAGTTCTTGACTCCCTTTAGTACCTGTAATGAAGATGAAGACCAAAGTTACCTTGGCGAGGCAGAGTATCATCTTTGTTTCTGAGGGCATGTTCCTGCCCTGGCTTGACTATGGGCAGGTGATAACAACCTGAAAGTGGAGCAGTCGCTGCTTGCCAGTCCCACTGAAGCAGCTGTCAGCAAATAGCGTCAGCAYGTTGAGGGAGATGCCAGCCTGTTGCTTGCCGTACTTCAGGACAGCTGCTTTTCTTGTCTCCATTCAGGTTTCCATGGTGGTGGTAGAGGGTTGGCTTGAAATGATTTATGTATTCTGGTTGTGAGGAGGGTTTGTTCAGTTCATCACGTAAACACAGACTCGCGTGTTTAAGAGGATTACCAGACTGCATTGGTAATCCACCTCCGGTAGTTAGCACGCTCTTCTTTTTTGTTGGCGTAATAGGTGCTGGGACCTATGAAACAATTTTTTTCCTGCAGTCACCTGTTCCTTCTGTGCAGTAAGAGACTTGCTTGCTGGTTTGTGCACAATGCTATCCAGCTGCAAGATACCAATTTTCTTTTCTTCAAGGCTTTACGGTTTTTTGTTTCCTTTTTTTCTTCCCCATTTCTGATTCATAAAATTCAAGACATATATGTATGTATTTCTTCTTGACCCAAGAATTTCTGCAGGAATCCGTCTACGTCCTGCAGGACTTCTGCAGACCATCTATCCAGGATTCAAGCAAACCTCTCTGCTCTTTTGTCCTTAGTGGATCGTTCCCCACAGGGCTGCTTGTGTGAGACTAAGTGTTGCCTGTGCCTGTGGGCATAACATTTTTTCTTCGTGCAGCCTCGCCTGCAGTATTCCTCTAACAGGTTGGCTGTCCTTTGTTGTCAGTTTTGTGCTGTCAGAGAATATACAACTTGGGAGGTGACATGTTAGGTATTAGGGTTGAGCTAGAAGTTGGCTGTTTAGGGATATGTCACCATTCTGATAAGTAATACTTTCTTCATTGTAGCCTGCTAGTGTAGAAGGTGGAAATAGGGGAGATGTATTGATATGTATTTATCTACACAGAACAAACAGATGCTTGGTTAAGTGATAACAAGGCATGTCCTTCTGTAGCCCCTAACACATCACTTGGCTTCTTTCTGCTCAATAGTATTCCTTCAGAGATGAGTAAGATAATCTTGTATTGTGGGCTGTGCACTTCTCTTGGCTGCTCTACTGGGTCTTGATTTCCATGCTTAAGTGGTGTGGGGCAAAAAAAAAAAAAATTAACATTTGCTTTCAGTTTTGCTCTTGTCACATTGCTATAGAGTTTGCTGCTCTCATACCTGTAGTCTTCTAACAATTAATCCACTGAATCAAGAACATGAGCTAAAATAGTTTTTAATGAGTTTTTTCAGATTGAATTCTAGCCTATTATTTTCAATAAATTATTTTTTTTCCATTTAACCATCATGGTACTTATCTTCCTGGGTGGTCATCTTATCCCTCTGAAACTCACTGCAGTAGAAGTGGATGAAGCCTGAATGATATTTCTCACCCAGGCCTCCTTTAAATGTGGTTTCCCCTAAAACATTTTCACTATGATTTCATTTCCCATTAAAAACAATTCAAACTGTTTAATAATTAGATCTAATCTTCTTTGGCAGAACTTACAACAAATGTGCATTTCATGTACATGGTTTCAATCATTTTCAGTGCTATATTCATTCAGGTTTGCAGAAAACACATCCATGTGGACAGGCTTGCTTGTCTTAGGCTAGGTCCAGCTAGAGAATGAAAGCATGACACTAATTAGCATTGCACATGAAAAAGGGAAAAAGCTGTCTGGCAGTGGCCTGCTCCAAAGTGGCTGCAGTGTAATTGACTCCTGCAAGTGTGGAGCCAGGCTCATGGCTGGCTGCTGCTGAAGGAGGGAAGTTTCCTTCTCTTGCTCACCCAACCCTTCCCAAGGCCAGTTCTACCCAGTAGCCCTGATAAAGCTGAGGGGGAAGTGGTTACTTATCTGGCAAGTTTTAAGTTGCACCATCTAACAAAGTGGTCTAATAAAGACCACTAATACAAGCTAAGGGATGTGTGTCCAGCTGCAAGAATTGTGGGAGGCAGGAACAAGGAGCCTTTGACTTTATTGCAGGCCAGTAGTACGTAGCCTCACTCCATCGCTTTAAACCTCTGTGGTAGTGAAACCCCACACCAGAATTAGAGACCTTGAAAGTCTGTAAGATGAATACAGTAACAGAGAATAAGAGGGACAAAAATATCCCACTTCCTCCCTTACTCCTTTAACTAAAAAAAAAAAAAAAAAGCTAAAAGTGTACATGAATAGGAGGTGAGTAACTAGTCCTGACTCTGTGGATGATAAGCAATTGGTTCTTGGTACTATTTTTTCCTTCCAAAATACAATAATTATATATGGATCTATTTCTGAACACCTTACCCAATACCTAGGCTTTAGGCTGTCTAGTCCCTTTTTTTTTGTCTACCTGTTTCAATCATAAATGTGTTTTGAAAAGTCTAAAAAAGTCTAAACATCAGCTATTTTGAGTACATGTTTATGACTTGCTCATTATTTGTCCTTGTGCTTTTCTAAAATCTGATGGGGGAAACCCTGATTTTAGTTATTTTACAACTTTGTTGACAGTTTGTTCTGTAACAGCTATGATATGATTGGGTTTGTGCCAAGTTGGGAAGTTCTGAGTGGAAACTTGTAGCCTTCTGTTTATAAAATCCTGGATTTCTGTTTTACACACATACTCATCTATGGGAGGAAGGATTTTCTGTGATTCATAAAAAAATCATAAGCTTTGCTTTGAAAGCCAATGTCAATGATGGATGAAATACTGGGAGCCAAACAAAAAAAGAGTCAGGAATCCCAGAAGATTGAGCCCCAGTATCAATGGGGAATTCCTCAGCCATGACTGTAGCACAACACGTGGTAACATGTTCCTCTTCACCTTATGTTCCCTATGTTCAGTCCCCAATAAATCCATTCCTAGATGCTAGGAAGAAAAATGACCTTTCAAAGCTGCAAGAATTGCCAATTCCACGCCTTTCCTCTGTGACAGACAATTTACCCTAATACTTCTGTCCTGATTTTTTATTTATCTCTCAAAATCTGTTGTAACTATTCTGTAATATGTTGTATGTTAACAAAATTTCCAAATGCAGAACTGAAGAAAGGCAGTAGGGATTTTCTCTCTTCTGTTTTTCAGTGAAAATGATACTAAGCACTACTTTGGTTATGAAGCCAACCTCTTAGTGAAATATGCTGTTATTTAATCATTATGTTTAGTGTATAAATGGACTGTTTTTATCGGACAATACATATGTATAAACACATAAAATTATACACACAGTCCCATGCATATTTCATCTGGGAGATTCCCATGCCTGCAGCTTACTGAGAGCAAACTGATTCTTTACTTCTCAAGAGCTGCTTTCCAAGTTTCTAGTGATCCAAGTATCCACATAGCTTTACCGAGAATGTAAGAGTTTGTAATCTCAGTGCCATTTGGAGTGCACAGGTGCCTGCATCATTTAAAAACACGAATGTCTGCGTATTTCCAAACCTCATCTAGACCTGAACAAATGGATTTGATTTTTCTACAGGTAGAAAGGAAAGCTCTATGAAAATGGTGCATTTAAAAAGACAAAGGGTGTCATGTCTGGAGTTTTTAATGTTCTTTTCAGTGTGTGGAAATACATTTCATATATAGTCTTCATATAGCCAGGTAAAAGTAAATTCCATTCAACCTGCAGTATTTCTTATGAGAAAGCATGCTGTCTCTTCTCTCTCCTGCTCTGGTCTCTCTGGAAATTTCAGTAAGAAGCAAGGTTAAGATCTTGCAAACATGTGGGAAAACCCATGCTTGGTACTTTGTAAGGAAGTAATGGCTCTTGATTTTTCAAAATATAAAACGTGTTTTGCTTTCCAGCAAAATCCTGGAGTGTCTGTTTGGAAAAAGGAACAATTGTGTTTCTACAGTGACGTCTTCTAAACTGAGTATTCCATTTATCCTTTTTCACCACTCTTGGTATAACTGTGTGGTTTTTTTGTTGTTGTTTTGACAGGTGGTTTTTATTTTGTGTATTTTTATTAGAATTAGTAAGAACAGCATAGAAGGCTGACCTGGAAGTTGAAATCTGGGGTTGCCAGGTTTATTGCAAATGCCGGCGTAGTGACAGCCCCAGTGCGTGAGCGTGGTGTGTGTGTGTTGTGTGTGTGTGTGTGCATGCGCTTTTTTAAATAAAAAGGAAAGCAGAGGTTTGCTCATTTGTTTGCCTATTGTGAAGCTGTCCTGCACCTTTCTACTCCTTTGTACTGGGGTGAAGGCTGCTGAATGGAGGCCTTGTGCCATTTGTTGATTTTAAACCTCACTGTTAATCCACAGGAACCTGCTGGTGTGCGCAGCAGGAGAGCTGTGTGACAAGTGGAAATCTGGGCGGGAGGGAGCGCGGGGGGTCACAGGGGATAATAATCATTCAGCCATCAGCCTTTGTCACCCTTAAGCCTAATTGTTACCCTCTGCTGGTAACCACATTGAAGTGCTGGCCTTTTAAGTGTTTCTTGATTTTACTTGGCACAGGCTTAGGGATAGGATCATTTATTGCTGGGTTTATATCGTATCAGGTTTGCTGGGGTTTGTTTAATTAGCCCCATTGAATTTTCTGCATCCCTTAAAATAATTCTGAGAGTCCAAATGGGTGGAAGCGGCTTAATGGAAACGGTACAGTTGTTAACAAATTTCTGTCTGTCAGAAGCTGGGCTAAAACTGGAGACAGAAAGCTTTCCTGCTCTGCCAACCAGCTGCCTTCTGGAGTCCGTTCATGAGCTGCAGCTGTGGCTGTGGGCACTGGGCTGCCTGAACAGCCCTGCATACGCTGCAGCAAGGTGATGGTGGGGTGGGGCAGAGGGCAGCTTGCCCTGTCTCTCTGTGCCTGCAGCTCCTGCCTGCTTCAGGTATGCCTCAAAACCGAGGGCCTGAGGGTGGCTGAAGCAAACTGAACTGGTAGTAAACTGGGGAAGGGGAGAGTAGAGTTAAACCATTTAAAAACAAAGAAAAAGGTGAGATATCTTTTCTAGCAGTCAGGAACTGGTTCTTCAACTTTCCCTGCCAGTTATACATGCTGAAGTCAGTATTGAGCTTTCTGTTGTTTTCCGTAAAGAAGTTGGTGTAGAAGCTGCTATAGTAGCTAAAATGAAGCCTGAATTTAAGGCTTTGCAATGGGCAAGTATCTCTATGTGTGACATAAGCTTGTGCTGGGGGGTGGGGGATGGTGTGCAGGACAGGAGGTTGTTTCCTTGGTCCCCCTACCTGTGTGTGATGGGTGTCGTGTTGGGCCATTAACTATGACTGTTTGGGCTTGTGTAGGGAGGAAAGTCCCCAGGTTGCCAATACAAGCTTTGGAGCTACTCTTGATCAAATACATGTGCCTTCTAACCCTTCGGATACAACATATCTCCAGCAGATGCAGTGGCTGTGTTGTGTGCTGTGGCCTGGTAGCCAGGGTTTGAAAGTTGTGCCTGTAGTACCGATGGTAAATCCAGGGTGGTTAGAGGAGTCCGATTACACAGCGGGACTGCAATCTTATTTTCAAGTCCAGTCTTCCACCTGGCTCATTACTTTATCAAAACACTTGAGAATACATTTCAGAGTAGGATGAATGTTTGTGCTTGCTACTTATTCTTTTACAGTAAAATGGGGGTGTTTATTTAAGAGGTTTCGTTTTGTGTGTTTCCCTGTGTTCCAGTGGTATGATTCCTTTCTGGTTGTTGGCATGCATCTCAGCTCCCTGGATTTCTTTACAAAGAGCACATGTCATAGTGGTACCTGTGTGGACTCGATACTTCTATAAGAAGGGTTTAACTGGTAAAAACTTCTAATCAAAAAACCATCAGCACTCAGCTGTTGTATTTTTATCCTTCTGTGATGCAGATTTAATTATAATTACTGAGTCAGGTTAATAATTCTTTTACAACTGTCATTTCAGGACATGTCTCAGGAAGGCTATGGAACCAGATCTCAACCCCCTATGGCCCCAGGAAAGCCTAACCATGAAGACTTGAATCTAATCCAGCAAGAAAGACCATCGAGCTTACCAGTAAGAAAATAATGTTTCTTTCAGTATTTTAAAATCGAAGTACTTTACATACCACTTCATTGCATCTAGGATGAGCAGATGAGAAATATTGAAAGAAGAAATATTAAACAAGGTTGATGAAAAACTTTTTAAAAATAGGAGAATAGACAGCTTGTATATGAATGGACTTTTCTTAGGCTTGCTCTGGTTCAAAACAGCACTATTTATGCACATGCATGTTTTGTGCTTCTGCATATGTGTATTTGCATAGAGGAAATTGATTGACTTTTTAACTTTAGGAATTCTATAGTTACACAAACCAGTCTGGTGAGGAGGAGGCTTTTTTCTCTGTCCTTTTTTCAAATGTTTTCAGTGGATTCTGGTTTAGAATACTGTCACCAGGAGTTGTCTGTTCCATACCCTGATCACCAGTAATGAGTTTGACATGTTAATTCTGCTACTATCTTTTACTGCACAAGTGTAGAGGCAGGAATGACAGCAATACTTGGGTTAGGTTGACCTTTTGGTTAGGAGATTATTTTGGACTAATATATTTTGTAGTGTTTCTGAGCTCTACGCATTCTGCTGTGGGGGAAACAGCACAAATGAATATACTTTGTGAAGCATTGCAGCTACTTGCATTTTTGAAGGTCTTATAATGGACAAAGTACTTAGCCTTGTCTCTGTATTCCCCTTGTGGTTTGGGGATTTTCTTGTTTGTTGGTATAAACCAGCATAAATTTAAACCAACTAGAATATGTTCAGCATAAATGATGAAAACTTTTATAAACTATGTGACTTCTGGCTTGGAATAATGTATCATAAACATCTAGGATATTTCCTGCAGTTCACTGGGTATGTATTCATTTGCAGTTGGCAGAGGGATCTCTGAAGAGTTTACTGTATCAAGATACCAAATGTATTTGTGAAATCTGGTAGTCTGTTGTATATTTTACCTCTGGCACATGGCACAATTGTAAATCCCTAAAAACAGGGCAATAAACGTCTTCATAGCATTTTAAAGTTACATCTTTGGCACCTAGGAGAGTATATGTGCCACAAATTCTTTACATGACATTTGAGACATGCATGTCTCAGGAGAAGCTGTGGTGTAAGAAAAGATATCCATTTGCTTTGAACCTAGTATTAATGTGACAGTTTTTCAGGAACCCTTTTTTAAACAGACTAATTTCTCTGAGCAGGTCTCAAAAATGGGTGCTRGCAGTTACCTTAAAAATAGTAGCTGCTGTGGACATTGACTGTTTTGGCAACAACTACCTAGTTTAAAAAGCAGAGATATTAAAAGGGATTTTTTATCTCCCAGTTTTTCATGAACAGTGTTTATTAGGGTAGAGAGAAGTAAAGTTATTTATCAACTAATGTTCTGCTAATTTGCCTGTGTTTTTTCTTAAACAATTGTCCTACTTTTAATTCATGCTCTGTCCTATCTCCAGCATCATGATATCTCAGCAGAGTACTGGGTATTATCTGTGTCCCTGAGTGTTTGGTATATTTAGTAGCTCATAATTATTCTAGGTATGAGTAAGCTGGTTGTATTAAAAGTGAATATTAACCATTTTGGCCACATATCTTAAACTCTAAGTTGGTTACTGAGACACTTCATTACTGAAAAGCTTTGATGCATAATGTGAGAGCACTTCATATACTCAAAAACACTGCTGTTTTTATATGGAGGGGAATGGAGGATATTATAATTCTGTATTTTGTTTTGGTGTTGGTGTGGGGTTTTTGTTTGTTTTGTTTTTCAAATTTAAAAACAACTGCAATTCTTTTTATGTAGCAACAAGGGGTTTTTTGATGATGAACCATACATTCAAAATATGGTGAACACAATAAAAGCTTTAATATTAAGTGTGTTTGGGGTGATGGCTTGAACATGGTGGTTTTTCCCTGAAGCAGAAGACTTCTGTATTCTGTTTTGGACTGCTGATGAAAACCCTTGATCATTATCCCTTGTTTAGTAGTCCTAGTTAGCTTCATTTTGGTCTACTAAATATGGCTTCTTAAGCTTGTTTTCAAAGTAATGTGGTTCTTCAGGGTAGAAGTCAATAAGTTGTCTTTGTACAGTGAAGCTTGAAACGATAGCAGTGGTGTTAGGCTTTTAATAAAATTTAGTTATGTTTTGTTTCATGGTATTTTGGTATTTATACAATTTGCCCGTTATCTTTTTATTTCTTAAGGGCATTGTGTAAAATCACAGCAGCTATATAGCAAGCTTATACAAGTGTCGAAAAACAACAAAAGAGATGTAATACTAAATGGTGAATGGTTTTCTCTGATGTGGCTTTGAAAAAAGAATTTCCTTTGATGGATTCGAAGAGGAGCTGGCCACTTTCTGCAGCACTGAATGCTGGCTTGTGTCACCCTTTGGGGGAGTTTTTTCAGCAGGTTTGTGTCACAGTAAGCACAGCTAAACAGCTCAATAGTTGTTCCGTTTCCTTCACACATTGTATATAAAAGTCCTGGCATGAATGTTCCCATAAAGTTCAAAGCGGACAAATTTGTAATGTGGGTTGGTAACAAATGGCTACAAACAAAATATGGCTTTATTAGCTACTTCTAATGGCCTGTCAGATTCTATACAATGCTTGCTTTCCTTCTCCTAACTCTCTGATATCTGGAGGGTTTGACCTGTGGGTCTCTGACCATGTGGAGTCACTGAGAGCCCAAATGAAAAGTTGCACAGAATAGTGCTCCGAGCACTTTTGTTGGGGTCACAATTAGAAGGAAATCTCAAGCCTTTGAGAAAACATGGGAGTTAGGTACTCTGTGAAGGAAAGGAAGTCATAAACAGAAACTGTTCCCTGTTAGAGTGGAGGAATAAAGGGGGAGAAGCCTGAGTGAAATTGTCTGGAGAACAGCTACTAAAAAACATATTTATCAAAACTTAAGGAATAATAGCAAAACACACATTTTTGCTATTGTGAGAAAGCTGGAGCAGACTTATCAGAAAAAGCTTCCAAAGGATATATCTGCAGATTCGTTGTTGCAGTAAAGGAGTTTGTATCAGCAGTAGGCTGCATGTGTGTGTATGAAGACCAAGCCTTTATTTTATCTTTAATGAGTACATTTGTAAATGTTCATGTTGGATTGTGTTGATAGAATGAGGAACAGAAAACATGAATTAATTTAATTTTTTTTAATTGGCATGAGTATTAAAATAATTTCAGATAGGCGCTGGTGTTTTTGCTATTACTTTGTTTTGTTTTGTTTTGTTTTGTTTTAATAAGGCCCTTTTTTGCCCAGTGTCAGGTGTGTGTTTGAGGTATGAGGTCGAATGGCCTACCCAAGGTTGCCAGGCTTTTGAAAGACAGGTTTCTGCTAATGCTTTTTTGTTGCAACCTACAGGTAAAGTTCTGTGGCATCTTGAGTCATTGGAAGCCAGGTCAGCTGCGGTCCTGCTGTGTCCCCCAACGTGTGTTGGCTGTGCCATCCAGTCTCCTCCACTGTTGCTCCTGGGACTGGCCAGTGGATTTGACTCGGGGAGCTGAACCTGATGAGAAATAATCTCTCTCTTTCTGGGTTAGTTTTTGACTGAATCACTGAACAACTGTGTGGGCATCAGTGGCACCTTGGAAGAGGAGATGGGAATCAGTAGCTGTGATGGGAAAGAGGACAGACAGTGGGACCACAGCAGCTTTGATTTTAGCCACATCCTAAAGGACTGGTATGATCTTGGTGGAAGGGTTTAAGATGCTGTAATCCTGTCAGCTGAGACATGGTGGCACAGCAGATGCCAGTGTTCACAGTCAGGCCCTGCAGCAGTCACACAGCCACAGACAGACAGAAGACAGTTCACTTCTTTTTGTGAGTTTTCTGCCAGTTCACAGCAAGCCCATGTGTAAGTGCGGAGGCGTGAGCATGCATGGACGGAGGCTGCAGATGAGGTGGGTTTGTGGTGGTCCTCACCTGCATCCCTGTAAACTGTAGGGAAAACGTGGCTTTAGTCTTATCACTTAGGTTTATCTTGTCCTTTCTGGAGGTCATGCAGTGTTGAAAGGGGAAGACTGTATCTGGAATTGAGATCACTACTCTGCTAGATTGTTCAGAATTCAGAGTTTATGGATTCATTCTGTGACATCAGTTATTCACTGGGTCTTTTCACTGAGGTAGAGCAATTCCTATACAAAACAAAACAGTAGCCAGCAGTGGAGGCAGAATACTGCTTGTATCTTTTGCAATGCTGTGACCTGAGAAGCTTGGTTGTGATTCTCACACATCTATAGTTGTAAGAGCTTCAGAGCTCAAATAATACATATTGTGGCTTGGACAGATAAACTTTTTTAAGATGTCAGTTGTCTTGTATTTATTATGCCTGGTACTGTGGAAAACAGCACATCAGCAATCTCTTCCTGATTTTATTAATTGCTTTACAGTTCTGTTTTACCTCATTTTAATGAGCCTCTGAAAGATGTTTAGAGTGCTTGACAGTTTTTCCTCTGGTTGACACACCTTTTTGGTTGTAGAAGGAAGGTACTAAATTAGATTTCACAAGACCTCTGTTGAGAACTAGTAGTGAACGAAATCTAAGACTAGATATACTTGGCTTATGGAACTGCATCATTTCAGATGGGTCTCGATAGATGTAGACTATGAGAAAAATATATGGGATGGTTTGGGAATCCACATTCTCTGTCCCGCTTCTAGAATATGAAGTAGCTTGGAAAGTCACCTCAAGCAACAGCGCATCCTGAACAAATGCCTTTAATGACTGAAGTCTTAATGGACCAGGAAAATGCCTCCCAGCATTACTTGAGCAACTGTGATTGAGAGCAGGAGGTAACTCTTCTTTTCTCAGAGATTAAACTTCTGGGACAAGGGACTCTGGTGACATTTATACACAGCTTAGCCTAGTAAGCCCTAATCATGATCAGGGTTGTGGGCACTACCATAATGTAAATATTAATTACCACCGTAGCCCTCCTTGTAAGGACAAACAGGTATTAAAGGAGAACGTAGTGCAGCGACCCTCTTTGTTTTGTAATCTTTGTCAAATTCTTTGGAGGGAAGCAAATTAGAAAGTTTGATCTAAATTTAAGTGCTATTTTAAAAATACAAAGTATTACTTGTGATTTGAGAAAGAGGAGGAAAACAATTCTGTAAATGGAGTTGTTGTAATTATTGGGAGGCAAATGCTGTTGCCAGTTGATAGATGTGTGTAGTGCGATAGCAAATCTGTCCTGTAGTTGTTCATGTCTCTGCCTGAAAATATCTGATTGGGAGTGTGTTAAACCATGAACAAGAAAGAAATGCGAGTGTGCAATACTTATGAATTAAATTCTCCACTGTTTCTACATCAAGTAGGATAAAACTGGTGTGCCTCTTTCCCACTTCTCCTTTCTCTTTTCTGCAACATTGTAAAATAACTGAATGATCTTGTTTTCCTTTGTTTGGGTCAAGAAATTTTAGCTGAAAATTGTTACTCTGTGAAAGAAGATTATTGACTCAACAAGCCTTCAATTTTCAGTGAATAACACTCCCACCCTCTAGCTTCAGGAACATGTGGTGCATGCATTCTATTTTAAAGTACAGATTGTAATTTAAAACTGAGGCAGTTTGATGCCCCACTGAACTTTGTTTAAGCCTGGAATAAAAGGAAAAAAACTTCAAGTTTCAAAGAAGTGACTAAGCTATCTCAAAGGTTTTTCTTAGCCATTACATGCAGAGTTGGAAGAAGTTGCTATTTTTTCCAGGTTATTTTAATTCTGGATCAAGTGCAGTTGCTAGGTTGGGGTTTTTTTCTTCTTAACATTCCTTGTAATAAACCTGTAGCTAGAACCAGTTTCATAGAACACAAACGTATAGAGATATCAAGTGTATGTATTTCTGTGTGTTTCTGAGGCACAAAACATGCTCTGTAGTTGCTGCAGGTGCACATACAAATTCTGTATGTGGCCTCCCGTTTGTCTGCTGGTGTCAGTCAGAACGGTGGGTCAAAACCAGTTGTGGGCCACTGCAGCGTCACTGACATTGGTGATGTTCTCAGGGGAGTGAACTTCGTGTGTGTCACTGAAAATCCTAGACCACTCCGTGTTCATGCACAGTCTACATTTGACTCGAGTTAAACCAAGACTTCATGTAGGGTGATCAAACTGATCCATTATCCTAGAGACAACTTGTACACGAAGTCTAAGTCCCATTCCGGGAGAAAAATACAATTAAAGTAATTCAGAGCAGCCATGGGCATATGTTGTCCATTCGGTGTTAAGATGACAATTACAGATGCTTGAATTAAGTATTCTTACTATTAATATTTCTAATGTTAAGAGAAGGTCCTGTTGTTATTAGTTGGTGTTTTGGGCTTTACAGAATTACTTGGTTTTGCTTGATAGATTGATCATATTTATTTGAAAGAACAGTTTTAGGTTGTTATTGACATATAAAAAGTCATTTCTCTAAGTATTGTAAAAAAGATACTTGATTATTTATCACCTTTCCCAGCTTCAAAATACTTTACATTTACAATATTTACAACATCTCTGTAATAACAAAATTGCTAATTTATGATTCAAGAAAATCTACAAATGCGAAAAGAAATACTTCGTCTGACCTCTCCATGGAACTTCTGTGGGAAACCTGCTAAGGGATTACAGATCCCAGTAGTGGTTAAGGTTGCAAAAACTTGCATTTAAATAGGCCAATGTTGTCCTAAGTGGAATAGCAAAGTATTAGTAGCTTTTTTCCCACAACGTTTTTTGAAGCCATGAAGAGTTGTGTCATATACCTCCAAATATGAGAACAGTGTTGGTGTTGATTCAGAAATTAAAGAAACTAGATTTAATTCGGGTGTTTGAAGCATTTTAATTTTTATTTCTTTCCCACTCCCTGCCTCAGGTTGATCCCATCCACAGAGGCTGCTGCCCCCCGTAGCCAGGGTGACTGAACTGCACTTGTGGTAGGCCCTGAACCACCAAATCTTTCAGCTTGAAATGAGAGGCAAGCCGAGAGCTCCCAAGGTTACCTTAATATGCAAGGCCGTAAACTGTAGTAGCACAGATGCCTCTGCATGCATGGTTCAGATGTACCTGCTGCAGGGGCAGTAACTGCACTGGCTTACATTTTAAACTGCCTAAATTTCCAAGTCAGTGTCTTTAGGTTATGCCATCTGGGAATCTATCTCTAAAGTGGTAGGAATTTTTTTTTATTTGGGGATCAATTTTTATTGTTTGAACATTTTACATAATATGTGTACACATATGTATAGTGTATAAAAGCATACATGTCTTATCTGCTTGGTTATTTGTAAATTTTGAGTTGATAGCATAGTATAAATTCCAAAGCTTAATGTATTCACTGGTGCATGTCTTTGTTCATGCCTGTGTGAACATTGGGATTACGACGCAGAAAGTAAGACAAAGGAGTATTACTCACTTGAATACCATTTCAGGAAGTACCTGAGACACTCTAAATGTTTTTTCTTTATTTTTACCACAAGTCTTCCTGTGAGATAGGATTTTTTTTTTCCAAATAACTCCTTTACTTGTGCTCACCAACCGCTGTGAAGTATGACCTCAGCTTCATAACCTTGGCTAAATGCAGTAACTCACTCTGACCAGCAACATCTGAAGCCTAGCTGTAGATGCCTTTTCTTTTTCTTCCATTCCTGTTTGCTGGGAACATGTTGGTTTTCTAGTGCTATTGTTGCAGCTTTCATGTTAAAAAAAAAAAAAAAAGTTACCAGTCTTTGATGTGAGGCTGGCTCCTGAGTGGTCCTGGTCAGCTGCTGTTCCTGCGTGAGCAGATGTTTGTGCAGTCACGGTCAATAGTGTTAAGATTAGGCCAGGTTTCACAGTGCTTTGTCTGATTGTTTATGGTGTGTCCATAATTGCTGGGGATTCTAGGTGCCATCCTAGTGCAAATGGGAAGTGTTTTAACGTACTGTTTGTTTCATAGTACTATGTTGGAATCATGATAAAGTCAGTCCTGTACTGTGAGGCCATTCACATATTTTAGTGGTGTTCTTTTGTTGTTGTTTGTTTGTTGAGGTTTTTTTGAGGTTTGAAACAGGTCTTTAAATGTCTCTTAAATGTGTTTTCTTTAAACCTAATGTCTTGTACTGCTTAAGCCTTCCTTCCTTAACTGGAGCCATACATCTCAGATTCACTATGAAATCTTTTCTTGAAGACAGTGATATGTGGTGACTTTTTATAGAATCTGTGCTATATTGTGCTGTATGAGAGAAGTGCTTCTGAAGTGTGTTTCATGTAGATAAGTTTCCATTATCAATTTACCTTTAAAAAATATATACACACACAAACAGAGCATTTGTCTTTGGAAGGCACTTACATTTTAACCCCATGTCAGTTGTCTTTAACGCCATGCAGATTATTCTGTGCCATTTTCCATTCAATTCCAAACACAGTTCTGCTCCCACAAGACTTTATAAAGATGGTCCTGTTTGAATCAGCAATGTAATTTTGGAGGATGAAGCATCATAGTGTTGAAATTAAGATAGAAAAGCTGATAACGCCAGGAAAAGGCTACTTTCGGTTCCCAGTCTTTAGGCTTTTGATCTCCTTCCTTCCATGCAGACAATTGCAGATGACCCTTTTAATCATCTTAACCTTATTGTGAGACTTACTGTGTTAAATTAGAATTAGGACCTGAATTTTGAGGCACATTTGAATAATAGCATTAGTATAGGGAAATATGCCACCCTGGATCATTTGTTTTACATTATAGTTAAATTGCATGAATTTATATCAATGTGTGGGATTGGGTTTGGTATTTTTGTTTTGTTTTTTTCCCTTCAAGGCAGAGATTCACTTAATGGTTTATCTTCCACCTTCCAATTGAAGTTATCACTTTGGGAAGTAATATAAAGATAAGCATACATGAGCTTTTGTATTTATGTTTGCATGTAGTAATACATTATGCATCAGTAAGCTTTAGTAAGTTTGCTGAATACACAGCGGTGGACTTAGTGCAGGGGACATAGCTTGTTTCATCCCATTGAATAAGGTGTAGATTCACATGTGCGTTTATAGTATCATAGCTGATGAAATTTCCCAATGCATTTCACACAAAAAGTAATGAAAGAGATCTAAAATATTACTATTTTTGTTTCTTACACTGCAAACTATACAATAGCCAGTTTCTTGCTTTTGAAAAGTACGGGAATAAAGGAATTGGAAGTGATCTGAGATTTTTAGACTCACTTGTTACAATCAAAATAAGATTAAATAGGTAGATAAAATGGTGTATGGATTAACTACAGACATTGACCGTACTGAACTAATTCATTATGACATGGGATAAAAATTAATGCAAACTGTTATATTTTGGGTTTAGACTTGAAACTGAAAGCCTTAGCAGTTTTTCATATGATACTCCACTGGAGAGTGGAGATGGAGGAAGAACTCCACGTTATCTCTTTCCTTTATTTTAACCTACAGTTCATGTCAAGATTTGAATAATACGGCTTAATGAAAGCTTCATAGAAACCTAATTTTTTCCATCTTGTTTGTTGTAGCACTATTATCCTGAGTACATGAAAGTAGGGAAGAAAGTAAAGTTCAGTGCAATTTTCAGCACAGCTTTTCAGAATTTATTGAAACAAGGATGTAAAATTTTTAAATCTGTGGGGTTTGTTGTTGTTGCTTTTGGGTTTGTTTTGGGTTTTTTTCTTTTTTGTTTAATAAGCAACATCTCATAGTTATGGCTTCATTTGGATTGTCTCATAGTCCATTTTCTCTTAGTCTTCATTCCTTTCCTTTTTTTTTGCTTGTACCTTTAAAGAAAACACCGGAAGGCTGCATATACACACACCAGTGGTGTTTTTAAATGACTGCTGATTCTTCCTGCATGGCTTGTTAGACATTGTGCCCTATTGGAAATCGCAGTAATTTGTTCCTACTCTGAGGTATGACAAAATACAAGCATTTTTTTGGCTCTGGAAGCCTTCGGCTGCTTCTGGCCAGAGGGTTATTGTAGCGCTGAGACCACAGCTCAGTGTGAGAGGGGCCACTTGGGCTACCTACAGAGTTGTGTTTCTTCTCTGCACAGAACCAGAGGTTCTTTGCATGTACTTGCATGCACTTGTATGCATGTACACCCATGCATGTACTTGCATATACTTACAAACATTTTAGCTCTTTTAATTTTTGCTGTTTAGAACCAATGATGTCTAGTGCTTGCTTTTTAATGCCTATATTCACAGTAGCACAGGTCAGACTGAAGTAAATCCAAATTCTCTACCTTATTTTTGCCAGAAAAACACTTTCCCTCCTGTGTAAGAATTTTGGTCACTTGACCTCCATTTCCAAGGAGATACGGTCAGAGGGCTGTGGTCAACTTGCCAAGTGGACTAAGGACTGTCTTCACTTACAGCATGCAGTGAAACTCCAGAGTTAAAAAATAATTAAAGGGCTTACAGTCTGACACATTTTCTCCCCACCACTCACGTCCATTAAAGATGAAACCTGGAAACAAAATATGTGATCAACTATGCAAAGGGTTTTTTTAAAAAAATATTTATTTAAGATACAAACAAAAACCCCCAACCTCCTTCTTTATTCTTTCTTTTTAAAATTATAACTTTTCCCTGCAGTCTTAAACTGTATACCTGTCTATGTCTATTTGAACTTCTCACAGACTCTCAATCGCTGTGTGCTTATTTTGAATAACATGGACTCAGTTTTGTCAAAAGCTGAGTTTCGTATCTCACAGAACTCATATATTCGTGATTAAACAAGTGCAGTTCAGGCAGCTTATTCTTCTCCAAGTTCAGTCTAGGGGTATKGGTTCAGGGTCACACACAGGATCCAGCTCAAGCTTATGAGCAATATGTACCTCCCAGTCTTACCAGGGTGAGTGACAAAACCTAACAGCAAGTACTGGCCCACGCTGTGCCTTGGACTGGGAGAACGTGGTTCAGGGACAGGGTGTGGTTGCGTGTGCTGTTGCTCACCCGGCTGCTCATGGGCTGACATGTCATCCTAGACTGAAGTGTGTGCATGGGTGGTGTGTTTGCTGGCTAACCAGGGTGCTCTGTGCTGCTGTATTTGGGGTTTAGTGTTAGAAGCGTCTCTGGACACTGCTGGGCTCTCTGAGGTGGGAAGGTGCCTTTCTGTTAAGGATACAAAACCTCACAGCACTTTTGTGGCCGGGAGAGAGGGAAGCAAAGTGTCCTTATTTCTGCAGAACAGGGTTGGGTTTCCTTCAGACTAGGTAATAACCAAGTTATGCTTGTAATACCATTTCGATTGTATACATCTCTCTGTATGTGTTAACATAAAAAAATATACTTCAAAGTTTTGGGTTGTTCAAGGGTCTGGCTTTTTTCCATCTCTTCTTTCTCCTCTCCAAGGGGTTTGCAAGATAACCCAACTTTAGTAAACCGAAAGGGACTGCATTACTTTTATCTTGGTTTTGGCACATGGCTGTGATGCGGCGGGGAACATGGCACCTTGAAGAACTGCAGTCCCTCCTGGAGACTTGGTACAGATTTTAAAAAGTGCATCTGAGCTTGGATCCGTGGCAGCACACCAAACTATTGCTAGACTACAAGGCCAGCTCTACAGATTGATTTCCAAGTGGATATTTTTGTCACGTTTAATAAGAGCACATTGATGAGACAACAGTGTGTAAGCTGAGTTAATGTCTGTTATTTCTGCGCTACCATTACTCGTTATTGCCGGTGGCAAAACTTAAAAGTGAGCCTCCTCCTTCCYGCTGAGGGTTTTCTCCCCAGAACTGATGATCGCACAACTATCCCCACTCTTTTCACGTAGGATGAAAGAGCGAAAACGACTTTTGTTGTTGTGGTGGCTGGAATGACACTATAAACCCGAAAGCATGTCGGTGTAGCAAACCCCCGGGTTGTCGCTCCTTTGGCCGGGCCGGGCGGGCGGCGTTGAGGCCTCCTCGGCACCGTCCTGGGCATTTCTGTAATGGCTGGTGAGGTGGCAGGGAGCTCTCCCCGCTCCCTCTGGCTGCTGCGCGTCTGAAATTACAGCTTTGTCTTTGAAGCCGGGCGCTCTGTTAGCGTCGCCATGGCGACGGGCGAGTAATGGCCTCCGCCGAGCCCAGCCTGGTGTTCAGCGCCGAGCGCGGCCTTGCGAAGGCCCCGCTCGCCGGAGCGCTCACTGAGCTGTCCCCTCTTAGAAAATGTTTAAAAACTGCGCTTTTACATGGCCGTACCAGATTAATAGTCATGGTTTATTTCGTTTTAACTGCGGGGATAAAAGCATTATTCCATTAAATGGGTAGCTCTCCCCCCCCTTTGGTTTATGCATTATTAACACAAGCCTTCCTGTTTTGCTTGTAACATTTTATAGGCCCTTTCGAACATGTAGTCAGATTTGCTCTGCTGCTCTTTTATTTTTCGAGACTTAACCCTTTCTCTCCTTGATCTTGTCTTCAAAAACTTGGAGCCAAGCCTCTAGCAGATCTGGTTGCTCCCATTTAATATGTTCAAAACCAGAAAAAGGCTTTCTTTCTATTATTATTATTTTTTAACCACTTTTTTCAAAAATTCTGCTTTTTTGAAGACTCTAAAAAGCAATGCAGATTGGTCTGTTCTTGTCATTTAATTGAAGCARATGCTGAAGTCAGCACACATGGGCCTTGATAGAGTTGTAGAGGGTTTGAGTTGAGAAAATATTTTGGATTTGGCTTTTAATTTGTGTGCCCTTCTCCTCTTCTGCCCTTAGTGTTTTCACTCCACACTCTACATGCAGCATTTTTGTTGGCAGCCTTTGGAAGAGATGCACCTCATGGTTGAAGGACAGGGGAACAAAAAATGCAGAACAGTCCTGGGGACACAGTATTTATGTCTACCACCTTTCTTGTTAATATGGAGCTGATGAAATACATCTAGACAAGTAGAAGTATTGCTATAAACACAAGCTGCAGGCTTTGTTTCACTTTTCCAGTGCTCTAAAATATAGCTTTCATTTTAGTCTCTAGTAGGAGGCATATATCCAAGTGCAGTCAAATGCTGTGGATACAGGGATTCAGTCATCCCTGCCGACACAAATGGTCTCTCTGTTAAAAACTTGGAGGCTAACAAGAAAACCTGGAATTCATATTTTCTCCCAACCCACTTTCTCCCTTTTTTTAACTGTGAATTTGTTGTTACGGGGTGCTTACTGGCACCTTGCTTTGTCCATCTGCATCTGTTACAGATCCTGATGTCCTAAAAAATTCCAAGGGCATCTTGAGAAAAGGCAAATATTCCTCATTTTTTGTCCTTTTTTTACTGATGCCTTGTGGTGATGGTGATGTAAGCGGTACCACTTGTGGGATGGACTTGCAGCTTCTGGGCAGTGGACTGAAATGCTGAGATTTATTTCACGTATCCAGCTGTAACTTCAGACTGTGCTCGAGTATCTGAGCAGGGAGGTTTTGTGTGCGGGGCTCCCCCTCTGCCCCTCCACATCCATGTTCAGCGCCCATGTGGCTCCCATAGACGCCTTTGGTAAACAGCACTGCTTCAAAAACTCAAGTGACATATATCTGCTGCCTCGAGGAGGCCCTGGGGTAGATGTAAAATGGATAGTTATCTCAACTCCCTGACCCCCTGAAATCTGCATGAGGCCCATCTCTACTCCTGGCCAACAGCAGCTGTGGGCTGTGTTGCAGCCAAGCCTGGAGTTGGTGTGTTGTAGTGTTGACRACCATGGCAATAACATACATTTTTAAAATTTTTTTCTTTTATGTGTTTTTGAAATTCTGGTTAAATATTATAAAAAAAGCAATGATGGGTAAATCTACTCCAAGTGTGGATACAGTATTGTACAAGTGCATATATTAAATAGGCTGGACTAGAAGCTTACTCTCATCTCCAGGCTTTATGGGTATGAATTTCATCCTTTGAGTTGCATTCCCCTTAAATCTGCAAATTCTGGTAAAATTAGACAAAACAGTTTACATTCTATGAATAAGAAAGTACTAATTGCTTATAAAACAGGCGTATCTTTATCTACATAGGGCTTTTTAAAGTTGCTGCTTAATCTTTTTTTCTTTTTTAATCACTAAATAAACATGTCTCAGCAGTTGCTGGATGTGAAACCAAAACCTGCATGTGGACAAAAAGCAAACACACTACACTAATTTTCATTAGCATATCCTATCTCCTAGAACATTTATTTTTTCATCTCCTTGTAAATTGATTTTTCACGTGCTTGTGACTGATATTTGAACTGTGTGTTTGTAGTAACTGACTTATGTAAAAGCCTGGTCCTGGATCTCCCAACGTGAATATATTATGGAGGTGACCTCGTGGGTTCATGGTTAAGGTTGCACTGAGTTTTCACTTAAAATGAGGTTTAAATCCCTTAATTAAACATTAAAACTCACACGAATTCTCAAACATGGACTGTTTCAATAAAGAGGATAAACTTTAATTATTTAGGTACTCAGTGTTCTTCTTAGCACTGTATTTGCAGAATTCAGAACAACTTAAAATTATTCCTTCCGCAGGTTTTTCCAGAGTTCTTGGTATTTTCACTTTCTCAGGTTTTTTTTAAATCTTTTGTCTAGGCCTTTCATTGCTGTAAATTGTCATATCTCTGTTGACTTCATCAAACTATGACAATTTACATAAAATAATTTAACGAAAACCAGTTCAGTTTTAACTATAATAATGCATGATACAAAAGAACATATAGAAGATCAGAAAGCTCCGTATATTTTAGTAGTTTTTTGCAGTGGGAGTCAAAGAGTAATTGGCTGTTTGTAGCTGATACCAGTCTTTGATTTGGAATGAGAAGAAAAGACTAGAGAGCCTATTTAAAAAAAAAATACCACATGGAAGCAAAATCCAAACTTAAATGCCAGTAGCATCTCTTCCATACAGGTGGTTGTTTCCAAGTCGGTCAATGAACAACAACTACAGTAGTCCCAAATGAATGTAAATTTCACTCCACTTTTCCCCATCTCCTTATTCTTTGAGGACCCAGTTCAAACTTTTCTGAAGTGAGTTTTTTCACTGATTTCAGTGATCTTTGGATTAGGCTGATTATTTCCTAACATTCGTTCTACCCAGTTGTCACCTGTTCCTCTGCACTAATGTCTGTCTTGAGCCCCTTGGACAGGGTCTGCAAACCTATTGCATACAGCAGTGTGTGCTGTACCCATAGCGACCAGAAAATACAGCTCTCCTTGCTAATATTTGTAGCCTGCTGCTGAGTTGTGACAGCATCCTTCAGCACAGGTAGAAGCCTTGCTGAAAACAATATGTTTGCAAACCATACATAAATGAAGAAAAATTAATTTAGAAACCAGTCTTACGTATGTAAGTAGTATCTTTATTTAGAGCTCTAAGCCTTCAACCATTCCTCTGACTAGCTGGAAATAGAGACAAACTGGAGATAAAAAACCCCCAACTTTTCGTTAGCTTATTGTTTATGGAATGTTTTTTGTTGGTCTTCTGAGGCCAGGATCTCTGTGTTTCCATCGTTTTCATCTGACTGCCACTATGGTCACATCTGCCTATTAGTTAAGGTCTCCTGTCCATTGAAACAGGACAGCTGGTACCTCTTATTATTTCTGAAAAAAATTCTTGTCCTTGTTACCAGCAGCAGCTACAGCCTACAAAAATATTTATTGCTTATGTGAGAAAGCATTGTTTCAGAGTATGTTAGTTCTTGAATTTCGGAAAGCATGAGCACTATAGCCTGAGATTGTGTGCCAATGCCATAAAAATTCAAAATTACTTGTTAATTTGAAGAGTTGCTTATTGCTTTAGATGCTGGATGAAGAGCAGAATTCCCAGGAAGTTCTTATTGTCACTGACGTAAGAGTAGGTTCTCAGGCTCTTCCAGAATAGGGATTGGTATGATGGAAGTCACAGAGTTTGTTGCTTTTGCAGACTGCAAGGTTCATGTGGAAAAGCACATGAACAGAAGCTACTGGGCCCAAAACATTCCTTTGCTGGTGATGTTCTTGCATTGTACTGACTCTACTGTGTACTTGAGCAGTCTGAAACAAAACATAGTGGGGAGAATACATCAGAGCAGCTAGTCGTGAAGTAATGTGAGAGTCTAATTTGTATGGGCTGGAATCTTTGGCAATAGTACCGTATCAGTGGTATTTTTATATTTTTGGGGGGTTGCTAGCCTGTGCAGATTCTCTTCATTCTTTTTGGTGGGGGGAGGGGAACGTTAAAAAACCCAGATCCAAGCACAGTATATACATTGTGGCAGCAAGGGGTTAAAGAGATGTAATTATGCATTCTTCAGTAAGTGTTCTGCAGTCAGCAATACAGCTAGCTGTGCAGGAAGCTAAAAAAAAGATGACAGAGGGAGAATATGGAGAGAAGGTCAGATGCAAGGATTCTCTTAGGGTTTTCTTGTGTTTGCTTTTCCTTTGTGACTTATTATACTCTCTCCTGGTAGAAACAGAAGAAAGCATTATGGCCTGTTGGTTCCTCCTACTGATAATGTAAACTTAATCCCTTTGCTTTATGGTAGTGGTAGGGGTGAATATATGGATTTAGTTTTTGAAGGAGTTCTGAGTCATCCCAGTGCTTGCCATGGTCCTCGTTCCCCAGCTCTTAGTTATTGCACAGACTTTATTGCAGCCTGTGAACACAGAGCATTTCCACAAATGCTATTTGTCAGAAGTGGTTCACCCATTCTCTTTGAGAGCATTTCAATTTCCAGCAAATCCATCTACTGAAAATAGTTTGGTTTGCACATTTTCAGGCAGTTTGGATGGATGAATGGAAGTTCTTGCATAGTCGGGATTATAGGCTGACCTGACTGGTAAAGGTAAGCTTTCATCACTCCTGACTAAGCCTTTGAGGGATCAAGGGGAAAAAGTACCCTGCCATACGTGGTCATCACGTTCTTCACAGGTGAAACAGAAGTTTGTGGAGTGTTTTGGGACAGTTGCACTAACAAGGGCAGGATATCTGGGTTGTGGGCTACCCTCTTACTTCCACCTGAGGTCTGACTTGCGGAGTCAACTCAGTGCACCAGATCATTCTTTTTAAATTAAACTAATGTAATTTGCAGTTGAATTTCAAAATAGCAGCAAAGTTTTTCTGGGAGATGTTGTGTGTTTGGCAATACTGTATTCTGGAAGAGGTGTTTGGGGTTTTTTTCCCCGTTTTTTCTTTTACATGATACAGTTTCCATTTTTTTTCCTTTGGGTACTTTCCTGGTTCAGTAATAGGGAAAAAACTGAAGAGAAGTAAGTGAGTGGGGTTTCTCCCCTCATCCTTGGAAAAAAAAACCTAAAACAAAATGCAATAAATACAAACACCCTCCAAACCCCCCAAATAGCTCTTCTTTTGGAATAAAAATCGTTGGCCTTGCCCTTGACCTTATGGGGACAGGCTCTTGTGTTACCCCCAGAGAGGGGAGAAGGGTGAGTCAGTCAGCTTACATACTGGTGTGGAGTGCCTTGCAATGAGAACCTTTATGTTAAGTTAGTTAATTGCACAAGTCATCTGAAAATGCAGCATTAGGGAATGGTCTGCCTCTAAGGACAACTGAAATCTTTCCTCCCACCCTACACAATTTTAAAGCTACTGATTTCCTTCCCTTTCTAGAAAAATAAAAGTTAACCCCCATCCATGCTTCTCCTCTCTTGCTCTTAAGTTTCATTTTTCACTGTGTCTTTATAATTTTAACACTGTAAAGTTCTAAAAGGATTGCTTTGAGCAGGAGGGGTAGTCTGATAAATGTATTTCCTAAAGCTTTTGGCCTTTCAAGGTTTCTCTTACCGTAGGTTGAGCTGTGCAGATGACTTGGATTGAGACGACAGGGGASTAGTGTGCAATACTTTCTGCTTCCGATAGCTCTTTGTTGATCTAAGAGAGAGCACTTAGAGAGTGGTAGGTCATTTATGTGATTATGAAGAGCACTTGGTTCTCTCTTATTCGAGATGGAAAAATAATAGTTTTTGAATAAGAGGTCGCTGTCAAAATGACATTGAATGTGACTTCTCTTCCCTCTTCACTCCCTCCCCCACTAGAAGAAAAGAGGCACTGGAACTACTCAGGATAGGGCTGGATTTTTCCAACTCCATGTGACTTTTTCTTTTCTTCTGTTCTTTGTTCATTTTATTTCTCAGCATTTCCTCTCTGTGTAATGTTTATACTTCTTGATGATGTCTGGATATTTATGGTAACTAGAAATTTAAAAATAAATGCAATGCATGTAAGACTATGTGGTTTTTTAAGTCGTTTTTCCTCTTTGCAGAATTAAACTGCGAATGTGTGATGTGGTATCTGCTTGGGTGACAGATGTCCATTCCTCAATGATGCTGTGTTCCCTTTATGCTTTATTTATGGAGTTATTTGCTTCTAAAATAATCTCTTAATCTTTTTCAAACTACATTTCTGTATGTGCTCTTTTTACATATGCCATCATTTAGGGTAATGGACTAAAAACTGAAATTACTCCTGAAAGCTTTGTTTCTAAAGCTAATAATAGTGATATAACACTGTCATTTTTGGTTTGATATGTCCTTTCAGAACTAGGTTAAGCGTCTTGTTCGGTTTTGCTCTGGTGGTTTTTTGGTATGTTTGTTTCCTGTAGCACTGCCATAATGAAATTGTATTTTAATTTCATTCACTTATCAAATGAAGAGACAACCCTAATGTGTCCTTTTTTATGTTAGGTTTGCTTTTATAACTCAGAAAAGGATCTGTATCCCAAATTAGAATGTGATTGCTCAGAGTACAGAACATAATAATATATTTTATGAAAATAATTAATAGTTATTACTCTAGGGTTAATTTACTTGAAACCAGTGTTGAACATCAGTAAACACTCTAGTTCATCACAAATTTCCTTCTGGTAAATTTTACCAAATGTGGTTTCAGCATGGGGAAGGGCTGATCAGTGGAACATGTATTAATTCCTTACAGCAGGGAAGACTTTTTTAGATTCTCTTATTTGCAGTCTAAAATTAAGTCTGTATAAAGTACGTTAAAATTTTCAGGTGTTTGCCTGTTTACACATTGCAAATAACTCATCTGGAATTTCAAAATTCTGCTTTTTGGAAAAGCAGAACTGGTTTGGAGCCAGTTTGGAGAAAGAAAACACTGAAATATTTTGTTTGTATTCTTGCTGAACTGTTGGGGGGGCGTTATTTTATTTCATTTTCTTATTTTTAAATGTGAGTGTTAGCAATGAACAGTGATTTTAATTGCACTTAGACATTTCAAAGTTAAGTAGGAAGTGCTGAGGACTTACATGATTTATTAGCCAACCATCCAAAAAACTACAGACAATTGTGCGCGGGCCTGAAATAGCTTAGCGATGCCATGGATCTTCGATTACCAGACTGTGGCAAGTTTTGGAAGTTGAAGGTGGCTTCCCATAGAAAGTAATCTCACTTAACTTTAGTCCTAGGTTTAGAATTCTTTGGACAGTAGTATTCCATTTTTTTCTAATTATATATGAAAGCTCTGGACCCATCCTGATGCAGATGATGAGTATTGAGAAGCCTGCACTGAACAAAAGCTGTAGTTCTGGCTCTAAACTGAACTCTTCATGAGGGTACTTGCTGTGCTGCAGCCCCTGAAGTCCGCAGTTTTTCTGGAGACCTCTTTGATTCCTCTTAGGGCCTTATTTTACAGGAACTTGGCCTTGCTCCTTCTCAAGCTGTCCGATGATGGAGTGGGACTGTACGAGCATTTCGGTTCGTATCAGGTGAAGGCTTTGGAAGCGACTCTCTGTGTTGAGCCCTGTTACCATTTGATTCACGTTACCCAGCAGCCTAGGAGCGAGCTGGATTCCTTTTGGATGAAACGAAACTGAAAAATGTGCCCCAGGAGCCTGCCTAATGCACTCCAGCTGCTCGCGGGCACTCGGCCCATGGGCCAGCGCAAAAGAGAGCCCTCCAGCAGGGGTACAGCCTGGTGTCAGGTGCTCAGCACTGAGCTCTCCGCCTGTGCCAGGTCCTGCGGAGCCGCACCGCTGGCTCTGGCCGGCAGAGCCTTCCCTTCAATGCAAGGTGCTGCTGGGCCGCATCTGGATGTTTTACATAAGGTCTGGATCCAAAGCCCTTTGAAGTCTTTGAATGACTTCCATTGACTTTAATAGGCTTTGTGGCAGGCCCTAATGATTCGGTTGTGATCTGAAAAGGGATGTTCAGAGATTTTTCTATAATGAGAAAATGTTACCTTTTAAAGAACTGAATTCAAATAGTCTGATCCGTTCTCAAGTGGAAGTGAGCTTCTTGCTATCTCCTGGAATCCTTTTGTCCCTGTCAAAAAAATTGTCAGAAAATTATTATTCGTTGCTCAAGTAAGGTCCAAGGTTGAAATTAGCAGAGAAGTTTTGGGTCATGGATTGAACTGCACTGACAAGCAGTGGAGAGATTTGCACAGTGCAGGTGTCTGCTCCTCTCAAAATCGTGCAGTAAGCCCCTTGTTCTTACCAATAGCCACTTTCTTCACAGTTGTGGAAGTAAAAATGCAGGAGAGAGGAAGAAAAAACTCAGTGTTCATTTGTGTTAATAGTGTTTCGAGATGAATGATGCCAAAGGTCTAAAAACAGTGCTAATGAAAAGCAAGATCTCAAGTTTGTTTTTAAAAGCAAGGACAGAAAAGAAGGCATTTCACTGTCCTACTAACTGGAATAACAAAAGTACCACTTCTTTACATTTCTCTGTATCTCACATGTTCCCCTTGAAATTTTCTGTCTCATCCAGAATTTTCACAAACTATTTTTTTGTGTGTAATTACATTTTTTTTATCATGTAAGGTGCTGTTTGATCAGTATTCAGAAAAGCTTTCATTTTCCTGCTTCCTCTGAATCCTTTCATGTGAGGTAGGAAATCAACTTACTGCTTTAACAAATTAACATGGACAGCTTGGATCTGTTGAACTTCTGCTTCTTTATTTACTGTATTATTTTGTTTACTTAGTCTTCATCTTTGCTAAATTGCAAAAATCTGTACTCTTTTTTTCTTCCTGAAACAGGTGTATGGTATAATAATTATGTTTAAGCAATCTGGGAACAAAATGTAACTCCATTTCATCATTGGACACAGGGATCTAGTAGAATGTGCATTTATAATTATATGTAATTGTGTGTGTCTTCCTGCAATGGCTCATCTTAATATTTTTATTTGTACATGTGCATGGAAGAGTTCCTCTGAATTTGCACTGGGACTGATTTATCACAGTTATCCTTGTTTTACATCTGTGTAATTACTTTGAAATCATTGAACTTAGGCTGATAGAAAATTGCAGTAGTGGTGAATTAGGGTCGCACTTTTGATGGTGCTTTTTATTCCAGTTGAAATACTCTACTGATCCAGGTGAGGATGAAATGTTGTACTAAGCTGTGAGACGTTTCACTGATTGGGTTCATGCTGCTTATCTGTCAGCACTTCCGTTCCTAGGAGCTCTATTTAATGCAGTTATTTCTGTGTGCCTTGGAAATGCAAAGGAGTGGGGAGAAAAGTTAAAATGAAAATTCCTTGGTTTTCTGGCATTTGCATGCTGGCTGTAGCTGAACAAAGTGGTCCTGAGGGTCTTGCACTGTATTTTTGGTGAAGGCATTATTCTGTCCTTCATCTTCGAGTGCATTAGCTTTAATAAAAGAAAAAAAAGAAGAGAACATCTTTAGACTCTTCATTTTTCCCATCTGCTTTGAAGCAATAGATTAGTGTGTTAAAAGGAAAGGACAGGCTGGTGTTACCAGGCTGGTGGTTTGTGTTATCAGGACGTGGAGGGTGCTGGTGACATTCAGAATAAATAAAATGCATAGACAGGACATGCCTGCGCTTGTGTCTCCATCAGCCATTCACAATCCCCATGTTCCTCTCATCTCTGACCCAGACCTTGGGAGGGATGGAAGAAGACCAGCTGATAGTCCTCAAATAAGCCAGGCCTGTGTACCATCCTTTTGTTTCATTTTCAAAACCTCCTCTATCAGAGGGAAGCAGTCAGAGCCTGCATGCTGTCATGCAGATCTGGAGGGCGTTTTTGGATGCTGGGCCCTGGTGTTGCCATGGTCTCAGCTGCCTGGCTTATTCACTCATTCCGGGACCTCGGGCTTCCATGGCTGGGAGTTGCCGGGGTGCTGCCACCTTGACACTGGGAGTCTGTGCTGCTGGAAGGGTGCTGTGCCACCACCGAATTGGCTTCTTTCCCCTCTTCCCTTCAAGATTAGGAAAGCAGGTGTTAAGTTTCATTTCAAGAATTTATTGTTATCTGTTGCTGACGCTTTAGAGACCACTCTGCTTACCCGCCTAATAGCCAAATGCAAGCTAATAGTCTGTACAGGCCATTGAAGCCTAAAATCCTGCTAATTCCTTCCTCTAATGAATAATCCCTGATCTCTGTATGTGCCTTGACTGTGGAAGGGCTAATTATGAAACTCATTGTAAGGAAAATTTCGGACTCATGATTTCTGTGCCTGGGATTTGTAAATAAATAATGCGCCTGCATGTATACCATGTATAAAGTATAGCTTTCATATGTAAAGTTAAATATCCCTGAAGAAATATAGTTAAAATAAATGGGATTGTAAAACATTTCTTTTGCTCGTTGGATTAATCCCTCATAGTTTAGGGAATAGGTTGCATATTCTGTATGAAAGGTTGTTCATTTTAACCCTTAGGAGAGACATCATACATTGTGCTGGTGAGTAAATTTGTTAATAGCTTTGAAGAAAGCAGCTTCTTCCTGCTGCAGAAGCAGGAGGTGGGATTCTGCACGGGGTCCTGGGAGCCCCTGTGCTGGGGCCTGGAGAGTCTTCTTCTCCCCTCCGCAGGTAATTCAGAAAAAGTGTTACCTGCTGTTCCTTGCCTGGAAATGTATGGGAATGGTAAATCTGGTTCTCTGGGTTTGAAGCAGGCTTGTAAGAAACAAGTCTAGTGATCTTTTTATTTCAAATTAAAAAAAAAAAAGGAAAATATCTAAGCAACGAAAGTAGTGGGGTAGAGATGTTGCATATATTATAATGAGCACCAGAGGACACAGGATGTGTTCATTCCCAAGCTGCATGATTATTTCGTGTTGTGAAGGGTTAGCTTTTCAATTGCAAAGCTTAATCACTTTTCAAATGAATATTTCATAACAGTTATTTTTTCATCAAATATACAATGGCATGCTTATTTTGTGCCTCATGTGGTAGACATTAGTTTTCAGCAGTTTTAAATTCCTTTTATTTCTCCTCATCTTCTATTCTTGTTTTCAGCCATGGAAGGGCAAGAAAATACTTGGAAATGTTTCCTGACGAGTGGCTAATCTTGTGGCTAAGAGCTAGGAAGAACCCAGAAGTTTTAGTAAAATTGGTCCCAAATTCTTAAAACATTCTAATTCATTTCGTGCTGAGTGCAGCTTTTGTGACTGATTTAAAATATTTTAAACTTAATTTAAAATGAAAACACAACCGTTAGAGACCTCTGCCACTACTAGGAAACTCTGTTTAGTGATACAGCACAGCTGTAGTGCTCTATTACTACTTTTTGTTACTGGATGATGAAAGTTACCATAAAAAAGCGCAAGTGTTTGATTACCCTTTAGTACAGCTTCTTTTTGCTAGAACAGTTGAGCAAGGTGGGGTCTATATAGCTACATTTGCACTTCTATAGTGATTTCTGTAGGTGTTTGAGAATTGCCATGGCTTAGGGCAAAGGTTGGATAGCAACAAGGTGGTGCAGTTGCCCCGCTACATAGGCCCATTAGACCTTGGGTTTGGGGGAGTTTCTATAGCGTGCTAAGTTGGCTCACGACTGCTTTCTTCATCTCTTTGAGCACTTTGGCAGATGCATGAAAATTAAAGAAACTTGGAGGTTTTGAATTATATTAACAGGCCAAACTGGCTTGAAAATACAAGAAATGCAAAGCTGACCTTGAGGCACCCTCACCACTTTTTTTCTGTTCTTTTATTCAAGAATTCCTTTGGTACTCACCTGTCCAGTCTGCTCAAAATTGAAATTTATTTTTTTCTTTGAAGTATGCAATAAAAGAAATATTTATAAAAATATCAAGTGTTGTTTTGACTAGACAGAGTACTTATTTTTCTTGTCTAGCTCTTTTGTTCTCATACTTTACACAGAATATAATATTTGCCTTTTTTTCCTGCAAAACAATAAATCTCTAAAACTCATTTAATCACATATATAAGGCACAAGATATTGTGGAATCCAGAGTAGTGCAATACTTCTTGCCAGTGCCCACATGTATTGAACCAGTGTTTGAATGTAAAAGCTGCACACAATTGGTGCTATTTCTGGGAGTATTTCACAGGATTTTCCAGCCGTATACTCCTCTATATTGGACAGTAATGTTCTAAATTGAAGGACACTGGAATCTTTCACACATAGATATGTGATAAAGGCTTAGAACTTCCTGACTCTTTCAACTCTTATTAGGGGGATGGTGATCATAAGCTACAAGTCTGTAATACACTGTTAGTGTACACTGTCGCATGGAGAATTTGGGTGTCTTCAGAATTTCATGGGTTTTAGTGCATAAAACAATGTGCGGAAATAGTTGCCTTGCTGTTTGGAATTAGGTAGTGTTGGGTTGCCACTGTTAGTACTCTGATGATATAAACAAAACAGAGTCAATCTGTATGACTTAAGAGGGAGTGTGCTAACATCACAGACATCAGCAAATTTCTTTTCACAACAGTCCTGGGAGGTAGGAAGTTGTATTATTACTATCCCTGCTGAGTATCTATGGCACAGAAAGATGAATTGATTTGCCCAAGGTCATGGAGGAAGTGAGAGGCAGAGGTGGAGTCGTATCCAGATATTCTGCATCCTGGTCAGATGCCTTAATCACAGGACCATAACCCCTTGATATTTGTGATTCTGTTTGTTTAACTAGGTGGTCTTCGTGTTGTGTCTTAAAAGCCTTAGTTTGCCTTTTGACAATCCTCATCCAGTGTGCCTTTTGTCCTGAATAGAAACTTAGTGAAAAGGATTTTTAGGGACTTCAAGTTTAAGTGCCAGCTGTTCTTTCATATATATTAATTCTAAGATTATAGATAGTTGCACTTTGCTTGTTCGAGTAAATGTGAATGTTGAAAATGCAATATAAGCAAAATATGTTCGATTATTTTATTTAATTAATATAGTTTTCCCCCCAATGTTTTTGCAGCAGAGAATTCATCACAATAAAGGATTAAACTGCCAAAAGAATATTAGCTGTTAGTGGTGTGTTGATTCATTACATGCCTTCCTGTGTTTGGAGCCATTGTGCTCCACAGCGAGCAGGAGATGGGGCTGTCCAAGGGGAGCACCGCAGTGACCATTAGCGGTTGATTAAAAGGGAAGTGTGTGCAGTGAGGAACTGCTCATAAATTATGTCCTTCCAGCTGGAGTTTATCTGTGTAAGGAGCTGCCAGCATCCTTATTTGTTCATTTGGCATCTGAAAACATGCGGGTAGTCAAAAAGCATTAGGTAGTGGTCTGTAATAAGTGTCTGCACGCATTTGCCTTGTACATACTACAGGTACGTGGACCACTTGTGGGGGACTTATGGTAGGCCCTGTGAGAGAAGAGGTTGTGGAGCAGCTGGTGGGACTGGCCCAGGCATGGGCCTGCCCCTGAAGTCTCATTGCTCGTAGGAGTGACCATACAGGAGCTTCGCTCCTTCCTGTCCAGACGGTGAATGATTTGGCTACAAGGAAATCTGCATTCAGTCTTTGCAGCTCGTGGTCAAAGTGGGTTTTCAATCACTAGCCCGAGGCACACGCTTAATATATAGAGTGCCTTGATGTGGTGCCCTGCTTTGCCACAGACATGTTTGAACCTCAAAGACGTCTCCTAGCTCTATAGATGATAGAGAACAATAACGTAGAATGATTTTTTTCCTTCATTCAGTATTTATATTCGGTTTCTCTTTACACTAAAAAGAAAGTACTGAAAAGTTACATGAAGTGAATTCAAGTCAAAGGTGTTTAACGTATGTGAAGGAAATGAAGCTTAGATTTCAAGCAGTGATCAATGAAGTATAGTATTGTATGATCATTACTGAGCAATAAAGCAGGAAAGGAATTATCACAAGGATGTATATGCCATTCATCATACCCTTTTTTCTTGCTTGCTTTCTTTTTATTGTCTCCTATGTTTTATATTCTTTGATCCTATATATGGGAACGAAGTTCCCTCCTTCTGTCTGACATTTTCACCTACTGTTATACAATGCCAGCTTAGAAGAGTACTTTGGGGGAAGAAAAATCTAGATACGCTGTGCTTTAAAACTCTGAATAGAATTAAAATACCTTATGCTTCAGGTCGGAAATTTTTGAGAAATCCTGCTATATTGCATCTCTTCAGAGCACTATCAAAAATTCAGTGGCTTTGCTGAAAAGCAAACATTGAAAATAGGAACAAAACATCAGCTCTAGATTTGGTGCAAGTTAAAAATTCTGTAATACCAAAACATAACCTGTACATTACTTGCTACAGAAGAACAATGGTGGGGGAGGAGGGTTTCTTCAATACTGTTTTTTTGGTGCCCTAATCAGTGACCAAGGCTGCCAAATGTTTATCTCTGTATATCATACAAAAGTAATTAACTATCCCTGAGTTGTTCTACATATAAAGAGGCTTGAGAGCCTGAGATGAAAAATGCAGTGCTATAAATGTCCTCTCATGGCCTCTCAGGACAACCTTCCACAAGTTTTGGCACACTTTGCTTGGATCTGATGTTGGAATTGTCCAGTGAATCTGGATGGACATTAGTCCCTGAAGTGATGCATCATAGCAGGCCTTCTGCCCAGGCAGTGAGGTTAATGATAATCAATTCAGAGCTTGAAGCATAATCTTAAGCAATGCAAACTGAGACGTAAATTATTAAAGTTTTTGTTTGACGATGAGCAAGTGCACAGGCCTGTTCTCTGAAGGAAGGGTGACTCAGCTGTATCCTTGAATTGATGTATCAAGCTTCAGTGACATCCTAAGATTTGATGACAGGTCCATTAAGGAGAACAAAATAGTAATTTATAATTTCTGGAATAAATTAGCATGTACTATTATACCCTAGAAGCTTTTTCTTTGCGGGTTTGCGGATTTTTTGTCTGTGTGTGTGGTAAATAGCATTTAAAAGATATTTACAGCTTCATTTCAAAAGAACAGAACTTTGAGGAATCTGCCTTGAAATGTTCTTAATTAAGATGCAAAGAAATTTATCTCAGTGCACTGTGTAGATATTAATCAGCGTAGGTGGAAAATGGGAACATACATGATTAGTGATAGTATTTTACCTTCAAACCTTGAAAACGGCTTAAAATGAAACACTCTTAAATCCCTTGTCACCCCAAACAATATAACACACCATTTTGACTCTCTAATTACCAAGCCTAATTTGTTAATTTCAAAGGGGAGCACAGCAGCCTATGAAGGCTCGCAGGACTCTTTTGAAAAGAGCAATGCAGTATAATTAAAATGATCAAGTGGATCTAATTCCGGTTGGGGGGGGAGATGTCTTCCCTGGTAAGGTTACTTCAAATTGAATTGGAGTTGGCATATATAGCCTTTAATGAGGTAACATCCCCAGATAAAACATCTGACTTGCTGTTTATTTTAGCCTACATTTATTTGCAGGCTTTTATAGTAAGAGAGCTCTGTCTAATGGTCCTGCCAACCCGAATGCTGCTTCCAGCGTAGCAACTGGGCTGCTGCATGGCTGTGGGAGAGCATTACACTCTTGATGCTGAAATTGGTTTATGTATGTTTCTGATGCATCCATCACTGTGACAATTACGCTTGAGAAAAGGCAAAATGCAGAAGTGATGCTCCTTGTATCTCCTTCTGTGGGTAGTGGTGGTGAAGGCATTAAAGAGGCTATTTCCTTCCCCATGCCTGCCTCCATGGGGTAGCTGTGTCACAGCCAGAGTTAAGCTTCAGCTGGCTTTTGGACAGAATTTTCCTGGTAAATACTTTCCAGCCATATTTTTCTGGGCTTATACAGATGTGATTTCCCAGTGGACACCCATCTTCCAAAATGTTCCTGTTCATTTAGAGGCTGATAGTGTCTGTCTTGTGGGGGTGGGTTTTGGGGGTGGGTTTKGTTATTTGTTGGGTTTTTGAGGAGTGAGGAGGTGTTCGTTGGTTTGGTCTGGTGTCCCGTCCACCCCCACCCCCTACTTGGGTTAATGAGTGAGCATCGTTCTGGATTAAACTCCTGTATGAATATAGTGCTGTCTGTTCCATGTTAAAAAGATAAATACCTAATCTGTATAACTTCCTGATCAAAACACTTTAGATTGACTACAGTAGGAGGTTTCTTGTTTTGTTTTGACTCTTCTGGGTGTTTTATCTTATAATGCCATGTAATAATAAAGCCATATGAATCCTCAGCTTATTATTCATGTTCCTCAGTGTGCCACAAAGGAGGAATTATGGAGCCTTGCATTTTAAAATAAAATGTTCTGTGAAGAAGATGAAGCTTCTTTAGCAAAAAGCCTTGGTGGTGAATCCCAAGGCAGGAGGACAGCAGAGAGAGGGAGGGAGTGGCTACCCCAGGGATGCAGTTTGAGGGGCAGTGTTGCTCTCCTTTTGTTTCTGGGCAGATCTTTACACTTCAGCTCCCACCTGTCTGTTTTGAACCATCTTTTGGAGGAGTGAGTAGGCTGTAATTAATAACTTGAGCTCAGATGAGGCAGAAAGAAGCAAGTGCCTGACAGACCCTTCCCTACTTAGATCAGTGGTGGTTTTGTATGGAAAGGCAGTACTAATTCTGTGACCAGTTGGTATCACCTGGGAGAGCAGAGGTTAATGTTTCAAAGGAGGAGGAAAAGCTGTTTGTATGCAAGTGACATTGAAAGGAGATATGAATATTTTAATACCCGTGGTCAAGGCCAGTGGGTTGTACTACACGCACATGTTCCATTTTGGCTGGACCCCTTCTGAGCACCATTTGTATGGATTGCAGAAATGTAGCAGAGGTCTACATCAACAACTGCATTATAATGGTCCTCTCTTCCTTTTCTCACGTACAGAGTAAAACTTTCATAAAAGAAGGGGACAGAAAGAATTTGGTAATGATAAATGGCCTCTTAGCATTATCATCTTAACAAGCCACTGTTGCCTGTGATGTCTGATGTAATTGCAAACTAATACTGTATTTTCAATATGCAGATTGAAAAATGCACATCAGCAGAATTGCCACCATCTCTAAAGAAGGTTGTTTCTAATATTTTTTTTGTTTCTGTTGATCTTGAACAGCATTAGCAGCATTTGCAACAGAAAAAAAAATCAAGAGTAAGCGTGAAAAGGAACCCTCCTGCTTATGTGGTGGGGCTTTCTTCCTTTCTTGGCTTGTTTTTGTTTTATCATGCTCAAAAAAGACACAGTTAAAGAAAGAATTATTCTGTCTACAGCCTTCTGAACTAATTACTTTCCCACTACTCAGTAAAAAAGCTGAAATAGGTAGCTGCAGTAAAACAAAAGTGTGTGTGTGTGTAGAATATTAGTAAACATTTCTAATATGCTACTCCTGCATCCACTAGCCATTTATTAGAAGCCTTTGATGTCCAGTATTGTCCCAATTACACATGTAAAATGTTAGAAAAGAGAAGAAGCACAGTTGGACAGAGATGTAAAGTGCAAATTATGAAACAAAAGTATAAAACAGATCTGTATAATTCAGGAGACAGAATATTCAGCAGATATATAATTCGTCTGTAGATCAATAATTCAGTGCAATGTAATTATTTTGTGCATTCTGTATTTTTTAATTTCTTGTGTGCAATTTGATGTAGGTAATAAAAAGAGTAATGTTCACAACTCTGCTTCATAATGGTGTAAAGCCTGTACTTGTTGATAGGAAAAATGCTGTGTAGGACAAGTGGATTACACTAACATTTGAAATTTTTTTGTTTCTTTAACATGTCTAGCAACTAGTGAGCCAAGTATCTAGAAGCCTTTACCCTCCTAGGTCAGATTCCAGCAAAGCCGTCTCGCTTTTATAGAATAATGCCATACGGCAAACTGACTCAGCTTTAAGCACCGCATATGGTCCCGAGGGGAGAAATTACCCATCCAAATGACGGGTGGATGGCAGGCAGGCAAGTTAGAATGTAGCTGCAGCGTGCTCATATTCTGTTTCACTAGGGCTGCAAACATTCAAAATAGCTGCTTGGTGTATTTGAATTTGATCCTCATAACAGTAAGGAGCATGAGGGGATTGGAAATAAAATAAGAACAATAGCTATTTCTCTTTATGCTGCTTCTGTAAAGTACTTCTGATACATTGCAGGGAATTAATGTCTTTTGGCATGGTTTATTTCATTTTCCAGAGTGGATCTGGTAAGTGAATGGGAATCAAATACAATTATAATAGCCCATTTCTCTTCCCTAAATAAAGTTTGGTATGCTCATATTAACTCGTATGTCAGTAGTTGCTTAGTTCACATGAGTAAAAGTCAGTTTATAATAGCTAGGAATTTGACTAATTTTCTCATACTAAAGCTTTTCTTGGGAACCTACAGCAGTAAAGAATCCTAGTTGTGTTTCAGTCGACATTAAATGAGTAGAAGAGCGGAAAGTGAATTACACATTCTGTGCTTTGAAAGAAACAAGAAGTAAATATCAAGGCCTAAATGATGTGTTACAAAACAGAGAAAACATTTTGGGGACAAACCCAGCCATTTTGTTAATTTGACAATTCTATAACATATACTGTAATTACCATGAAATTTGAGTAAACCCAGCCATGTTGTCTGATAAATGCATTAGCTAAAGTGCATTAGTGGTTGCTGTCCTGCGGTCTTGCACTGCTCAAACATTATCACTCATCCTACCTGTTTGGTTTGTGCTTTTTAAATAACTTCTGTTATTCTGTTTTACCTTCTTACTCTATAATTATAAATTGGGTGAGCTGGCAGGGTGATTATTGGTGGTTGTCTAAAGACAATTATCCTTCAATGAGTGGCAGTCAGTGTAGTCACTGAAGGACTCAAGGTGGAGCTGGGGTGTTCAGTAGCGGGCTGAGACTTCAAGTTAAGAAGGCAATAAAGTTCTTCCAGGAAGGCTGCTCAGATCTGAGAGGCTCAGGATTGGCACTGCAATATGCTCTCCTCCAGCTAATCTCAGTGGCTTTTCTCTTCCTTGCTGGTTGTCTGCTGGCCACAGTGCAGGAACCCGTCTGGGCTGGGATCTGAGGGCCGCTGCCTCTCCAGCACCCCTGTTGAGGTGCTCCTCTGCCTCATCCTTGGAGTAAACCCTTATGAAGTGAGATAGATTGTGATGTGTTTCTTCCTGTCACAGGCATGACCAAGTCTTTCAAGTGATCTTTGCTTTGAGAAGCAGTTTATTGGAGAATTGATACGCTGCTTTGTTTTCCTTGTGTGCATTTTAATTTCCGGCCCATCCAGTCTTGCTTTTTATAACCAGGCATACTGACATATGAACCATATGAACCCATACTTGGGTTCAGTTGCATGTATAGCGACGTTGACTCCTCCCAAAAGCTTGGAATGTGTACAAACTGCAGAGTACACGCTATACTCTCTTAAATTTTTCAGAATTTGTCTGGATGTGCAAGTAGCATTGAAATGAAGAATTTACATCACCTATCGAAGGGCAGCATACAGCGTGCTATTTGTATTGCCTTGGGTTTTGAACTAGAAAACCATTTTTTACATTCCTTGTGTGGTACTTGTCAAATCCTAGAATTAAATGAGTTTGAAGATATTTCCATTTCTAAAGATTCATACAGAAACAAGAAATTTGTAGGTATTGTAGGGAATAACACCTGTTTCAGTGCAAGCTTGAGCAATTGTCATTTTCATAGTCTTGAGTAAATAACTGCACCATCCTGGAAACTTCGTGAAGAAATTGATCTAATTGAAAAAATACTGTGGATTTGGACTAGCTTTCTCAATTTTCACTATTTATGAAAGTAGAAACTTTTTCCCCAAGTTTCATATGCTGCGTTTTCAGTGAAATGAGCATACTTCTGAAATATCACCATCATATGCAAAGTAGATGTCTTTAATTAATCTATTCAGAGAAACGTTGTTTATTTTAATAAGCCAAACCTTGTATGCACTGATGTATCAAACCTAGGCTGCATTCAGCATCAACACCTTTTTCCCATCCTCAAGATGCACACTGTGTGGTTCTTTCAAGTGTTCATGGTTAATATTATTTTGACTGCATAGGTTGTCTCCACATCTGTTGTTGCATTGACGTGCTGTATTACCTGTACCCGTTCTTCTTTTGGGGGGCGGGGGTTGGAGATGGGGAAATCAGTTCTCTAATTTCGGTATAGCACCAGCTTGAAGTTGGGTATTCTTATTCAAGTAAAGCTAAAAGCTGATAAGAGAAGTCTTTAAAATCCTGTTTTAAACTGAGTAGTAGATTATATGCTTGAAAGGAAGTGAATAGGTATCTTTTACGGATGACAACCAGGACAGATGGAATTCACTTTCTAGGTTAACCTAATTTTTCAGGTTGCTTTCAAAAAAGCACTGCACTTGCAACCATTCAAAGATATTACTGACCAAATCCATGGAAAGGAAATTATTTGTATTATTTAAAAGGCACAACAAAAAATTACTTTAAAAAAATGTTACTGAGTTTTTATATATTTTTTCCCTTAATTTGATTTCATTTACTGCTGAAACCTGCCTCATTGGAACTTAAGAACATCTCTAGACTTGAGTGTTTTATTTAAATTTTAGACAGATGGTGGAGGGAAAAGAGCAAGGTTTTCTACGTGAATTGCAGAATGAGATGAAGGAATTTGCACATTCTGATTTAATATCTGCATTGAAAACTTGTATGTTTTAATTTTCAGGCATTTAAAAGTTTCATTAGCTTACTTAATATCCATTACTGATACTTTCTTGTATTCATAGAGTACTTGATGCTTGTACGTGCTGGTTATTATGAACACTTGGGTGACTCGTAACTCCTTCCTTTTTCTCACCTTGAGAGCAGGCTGGTAATTGTCGGAGTTTCTCATTTGCGTGCTCCTATTTCCAGTGAGGACACAACTAATAAAGATTTTTTTGTGTGTTTGATTAACATACTCCCACATTTCTGAACGTCTGCATACAGTTAGCATTGCACAAAATCCAGTGTCTGTTTTTTGAAGAGACACTGCTATTTCTTTCTGGAAAGAGCTGGAGACTGGACTTTGAGTTTCTACTGGGTGTCTTCTCCCGCATTGTTAGTGGAAGCTGGACGAAAGCTATTAGTTCCTCTGTACTATAGATACTTAATCCCTTTGACATCTTCCAAGGGTAGTAATATTGTTTCAAAAATCCAGAAAAACTGGTGTTTTCCAGGAAAGCTTGAAATTACTAAGCTCATTCCTGAAGTGTCTTGCATAAGCAATAAAACTACACTATGGTATGTTTTCAGGGAAGATCCATCCTGGAAAAGCACAGCTTCTGATTGTCTTCTGCAATCCTGCATGGTCGGTGGGTCTGCCTGATTTCTACCCTACCCTACTGTGGGGTCCTTATCTTCAAGGTGTTCACACAAATACTGGTGATATATTCTGCTGCCAAAACCCCTTCAGATGATTCCTAGTACATATTACCTAGAAAGTGGGATCTTGAGCAGATTGCTTTGAATGGTCAAGAGAATTAGCAGCATGATTGCCTGGGCCTGGTGGTGGATTTCACACAGATGTTCTTGTGTGTCTGTTTGTAGGGAGCTCATTTATCACCAATATTAGTAATTCCATTTTGGACAGGCCTTACGACTGCACTGAAACACGGGCATGTTTTTCTGCTCTCCTCCTTGTGAGTTTTCTGAGCTAGTGGTTCCAGTGAAGGCTTGGTACCTTTGTTTCAGTGTTTTCATAGAGGAAAAGAGTGAGTGACGGACTTGAATGACTGCTTTGCAATGGCCATGATGCAGTTCTTGAGAGAGGAATATGCTCTTACGCAAAATGTTCTTGCCAGTAGACTGACAGAAATCGTGCCTTGAAAGATACATGGGTTACATCTCTCTATTGGACAAATTGGAACATTCCTGTTCCAGGAAAAGAATTAATAACATCAAGCTAGGTACTCACCTCTTAAAACCTACGTGTTTAGATGACAGCATGTTTAAATGGAAAAGCTAACTCCTCCCAAAATTTCACACCCCAGTGACCAACAGGAAGGGGAAAGAGGATTGCTTACGCAGTTGTAAGCAAGATCTGTGTTTCCATTTCAATTAAAAGACAGTCCTCCCATACTGTGCCATAATCCTTGTAAAGAGCTCTGACACAATCCTATGTGTATGGGGCCCATAAGGCAAACTTACCTAGGACACTGAAGTAAGAGGGGGACAACACACATGAAGCAAAAAAAGCAAGCACCCCAAACCCTCCTTTTTCATCATCTTCTGAGGGTTAGGAAAAATCAGAATTTACGTTTATTTAAATAGGTAGCTCTGTGTCACTACCACCCGGACTGATGGGCTTCCCCTACTATTGTTAGTATAAAATACCTATCAGCTGCATCTGCTTTATTCCTGCAGGCTTAAAAACAGAAGGGTTTGTAAAAAATAAATAAATAAAAGTATACTCAAGGAGCACTTTTTAGTGCTGACATTCCCCTCTGTGAATATTTTATGTGGGCGTTGTACAGTAGCCAACACTTGACTTCGCTTTCCTGTAGTTGGTACTTTTTACCTGTTCTCCTCAAATTAATTTTTTCCAGTATAGGAGAAAGAACCATTCTGTTGATGGGTGCTCCAGCAGTTGGCTTTCCCCTGAAACTACAAAGGGTTGTAAGAGCTGAGTATAATCCATGTAGCTGCTTTGCTGTTCTCCGCCTATGTATTTTTAGACTGTGGCTCTGTAAATTCCATTCAAGCAGTATTACTTGAAGGCAGGGCATGAAAAAATCCTCCTTACCAAATACTTTTTTTCCCCCAGACTTCAATTTCCACCCATACAAGGACATTTTTTTATGGTCAGCAACACACTGTGAATTTGTGCTAATGCATATTGTGCCTTTTGTGTTTCAACATTTTAAGCTGTGGGGTATTTTTAGAGTGAAGAGGTGGACAAGAGCTTTGTCTCCTGTTCAAATAAAGAAGTTCAGCATATGGTTTCACTAGTTACAGATTTACCATTGGAAGAGGTAGGTAGGACTTAGCAGATCAATGCTATCATTCTCCAAAATATTTCAAAAAATGAATGGCAAAAAGGAGGAAATCTGAAATTTCTGAGTAGTTGTGACAATTTAGATAAGGAAATTTAAACTTCAGAAATGTAAGGAAACGTGCATGTTTGCTAGAGACAATATATAGCCTAGAACAAGCAGAAATGAATCTGTGAAGTGTAATTGCAAGGCAGTCTTTTCCCATTTAATTGATATTTAAACATTGGCTAACATGGATCTTTGCCATTTAACTGACATTAATGACCTTGGTTAACTTGGTTTTGAGCTTTTTATTTTATTACACTGGTTTGTTTGTTTTATGTTAATTTCACTTTAGTGCTTGTGTCCTTGTAAAATAGATTTTTTTCTTTTTAAAAACAAACATCAAACATCCAGAATATCTGTTTTGTTTTAATATTTAAACATTTACACACATCTTGGGCATAATTATATATACATTTTATAGCATGAAAAAGCAAACCATATTGATTGTAAATCCTAAACATCTGCACTGAAAACCAAAACCATACATTTTTTGTGCACCTTGCTTTTTCCAAGTTTTTCTTCTCATCATACTTTGAATATTTATTTCATTTTTATTAAGTAATTGCTCGCATTGTTTTTGGCTTACCCCACACCTTTTTTTTAATTTTTATTTTATTCCTTTAAAAGAAAAGAGAAATACTCTTTTCTCCCCGTCTGTTCTCTGCATTGATAACTTGTTTGGAATAAGCAAACCTTGAGACAGGCTTTTTGACCACAAATCTGTTGCTTCTGCAGTCACGTAGGTGCAGTGAGCAGCACGTGGCACCTGAGGGGTTCTGCTGGAGCAGTGGCCTGTTCAGCATCCGTGTCCTCCCTGCTCCCACATGCAGGCACATGCTGCCACTGTAGCACAAAGGATGAACTTGTGAGGGTTTCCAAATCTGTAGTTACTGTCCACTGACAGACATCACCATTAGTACCCTGCACTGTTGCTGTAGCCCTCAACAGAGGAGGGTAAATGACTCCTGGTGCACAGCACCTTGTTCAGGTGTCTGTGCTTTGCTTTCCAGGGCTGGGCACTTGAATTCAGTTAGGTGGCTTCTAATTGTCTTTGGAATAGGCAGAGGGATGTGTTTTCTGCCCTGAATGCCATGTACCACCTGGATTACATTAATGCCCATCAGCTGTTAATGATGGCAGCAGCTGTATTTTGGATGCATTAAAGTACCGCTGGCAAAACAAGCGTGTCCCCCCCAGTCAGTATTCTAGTTTTTCTGTAAAGCAATCCATATGTTTACTTTTCCTGGTTTTAGCAAGCTTTGAGATTGTCACAGTATTTTAATCAGCTGGGAAATTGTTCACTGCAAGGGAAATGGCTGCATATAAAGCTTCTTCACATCAGCAGCAACATTCTGCTGCCTCAGGACACCTGGATATGGTGCTGATGGGAAGAAATATTCCAAAATTTGCCAAGCAGAACAACTAAACACAGCCTCATTTCTTTTCTCTCTGTCCATTCATTGTCTTTTATCCATCAGTAATCTCAACTGTGGCTGAATTTCTGCTTATATATTTGCATTTTCATTCAGTCTTTTACCAATTGTTCTTAAACCAGGGTTGTGAGGTGACTGGGGTTGGGGGGTTTTTTTTGGTGATCATATGTATGGATTCGTGTATACAGCTGTGGTTACAAGGCACAGTGAACTGACAGTGAGGAGGAGAATGTGTGCTGCCACGGCTCATTTGTTGAACAGTTTTGGTTGTGATGGAACATCTGATGAAGTTGCCACACAACAGAGCAGCTTTAGAGCTGCCTGAAGAAATTTCATTCTCTGTCATTTCTCTTCCATTCCTCCTTGTGATCTTCCACAAGCTTAGTCTATTAAAATGGCACAAAAAGCCTGTTTTGATCCATTTAGACACTCAAGCATGAGGACGTCATGTTTGGATGCGTTGAAGTAGCTATTGTGGCAGAAGAGTGATGGAAACCAAGGACCACTCTAGGCAGCTAGATCATATAGGTCTTTTCATAGGCTGATTGAGCTTGGTCTTTAAACTGGTTGCCTTACCTGCACCTGCACCTGCTCTGCTCTGCTCTGTTTGGATAGCTGCTCCAGTATTTGCCCAAACTAATTTCTTCTGTGTTTTTGTTTTTAATTCTATACATTTGTCTTTGAAGTAGATTATCTGCAGCCTTCACTGTGAGGCGTTGTCTGTCAACAGTAATTAGGCTTCTGGAACGACTGGGAATTAGACTGCATCTGGACTTTGAGCATTTCAGGTGGTGCAACTGTGTTGGTCAGCCCTGGATGTTTGATGTTTCACTGAGTGAGAGCTACTGTATTTTTTTGTTGTTCCTCTGTTCTTGTTTCCTCGTAAAAGGTGTGTGTTCCTACTCTGTTGAATTTGTTGGCCATATTTGTCAGTGCTGCCGTCAGACTTAAATAGGTCAGGATACTACAAACTTTACATGGTATGAAATGTGGAGGTACACATGCCTCCTGCACTTAATGCCCTTCTCTCCCCTCCCAAATCATTAAAAAAACCCCACCGACCCTAAACCCTTCCCTTTGAAGTTATTTCCTTGGCAGTATTCATAAGTTCCTTCAATATTCTTTTATGTTGTAGAATTAAAAAAAAGAATGACTGAAATCTACAGATGACACATTTCTTCAGAAATCCCTTTGTCATGGGTGTTCAGCCACATATCAGAAACTACATTTGTAAATGACACACAGGATTTACAATTATGTTTATAAAACATGGGGTTCAGGCTGAACTGGTGAAGTCCCACAAGTGTAAGTGTGGGGCTTCCTAATCACTGTTTACCTTCTTTAACTGGTCTTTATCAGTTCTAGGGGGAATGTTAAGTAATTAAGTCTTGAAAACAAATTCCAGCACTGATAACAAGAACAAGAGTGGCTTGAGAGCACCTGTATCTTTGTGTTTCCTGATACAGAAGTGACCATGTTGCAGCAATAAAATAGTGCAGTTTAAGGAGAATACCATAGTTCAGCTTTTTTTGGTTGGTTGGTTGTTTTCGTGATTAACACATTTTTTTGTTGAAAAGTTTTTGAAAGACTGTTTCTTTTTATGAATACACTATTCTCAAATACTGTTTACTTATGCTTTAGATACCTGTGTTTTTATTTGTTTAAGTGTTGCTTTTGATTTTGAGCATACTATAAAGAATTTTGCTGTTTCTCATCAAGAGTTAGAGACAATCAATTCTCTACTTCTGTATCTTGACTTTAGGCCTATTGGAAATCCTTAATGAGAAATAGGTTTTATTTTTCAGGAGATACTTGGTAAGTTTTTTGTATACATTTTGATGTAATTTGCTGAAGCGGTGTCGATTTGTCTTCAGAAGTAGATACTGGCCACTTTTGCGTATCATGTTGGACAGTGCCTAAATAGATTCGTAGTGGTGTTTTCCATCTATTGAAGACAGTTATTTAATTTAATTCTTGGAAAATGCATCATAAAAAGGTTGTCCTCAACATGTACTTATATTAGAGTACCAAAATCACTGTGTTTAAATGTGAATAAAATAGCCAGTTTTGACCTGGATATATGATTTATATACCCTTGTAAACATCTTGACTCAATGAAAGTTCAAACAAGTTTCACTGCAGTACTTGTTACTAGCTTTCTTTTTTCTTAATGTTATATTTTGACTTTTATGCACTAAATATGTTTTCAAATTAAGGAAGTTGTGAAATTAGTTTAAAGCTGCATTAACTGGTTTGGGACTATATTTTTGGGATTAGTAGCGTAAATCAAGAATGCTGATATAAATATTTCTTAGTTGTTACAAGGTTGATTTTGAGTTCTAATAGGAAATGCCCTATAAGAACTTAAAGTTCATACTCTCCACAGTGCACAAGTGTAACTTGTGCAAATAAAATTCTAGATACTTTGTTTGCTCAGAGACAGGCAGCTTTTTTGAGTTGCAAAATTTTCTTTTACAGCAAAACACCTTTAGACTTAGAGGTTTATGTGACACCCCTTTCAAGAAGCAAGCGACAGGGAAAATTGAAACTTTTACACGCCAGGCTGGAAAATGGTAGCATTTCTTTCTAAATATTGTTCACATTTGTGCTTACAGAAAATTAAGTGACTTGTAAACTTGTGAGATGTAAAATGAGACAAACTACATGTATTTATATGTAATGTTTGGTACAAAGTCCCTTGCAACAAATGCAAAGGCTGCCATTGACTCCGCTGAGCTTTTATCTGGCTGTGTAATGATCTCTTAAGAGAGGCTCTTTCTTAAATAGAAGCAGTAGGGTTTCCTTTTTTTATATACTGCTGTTCATAACTGTAGCACTTCATACTTCAGTGTGGCATGGTCAACAGTAAAGTGTGGGGTTTTGGCAGCAATTAGGTAGGTGTTTTCCCTTTTTCAACAATTTTCTGTTTCTGTGATTTTGAAAGATTTTTGATTGCTACAATAAAAACTGTCAATGTTTTTGATCTTGTTGCAACCCTTTGCCTCAGATAATATATCGAATACTTCTGGAGTAGGTGCAAGCTTTATGACTTAAATGGACATTACCTGCCTTGTCTGAAACATGGAAGCCCCAGTTTCTGCTGGATTGAGTTGGGGTATGCCTTTTTTCTGATACCTGTGACTTTTATATGGATATATAGCCCAGGAGAAATTAAACTAGTTTGAATTAATCTCTACAGTTCATAGTCTCTGTCTTTTGTGTATCTCTTACTACAGTCCTGATGTATGCAGTTTTAATGTCAGCAGATTATTCAGTACTGGTGGAAACAAGCATCATCTGTCAGAAATCCTACCAACTGCAAATCCAAAAGGAAGCATTTTACCACAAGTAGCTTCACTGCAGTCAACCAGCTCACTCTCCCAGAGCAGCTCGCTTGGTGTTGCTTAACCTAAGCAGCATCCCAAACCGGGCACATGTATTTTTAAGTGCGTTTGCCCCTCGTGCATATTCTGTGTCCGCTTTCGTGTCGGCGAGTGCAGGGTGAGCAGAAGGCCGGTGCAAGGGCCACGCGGGCTGCAGCAGGAGGCTTCTCCAGTGGGCTCCCATCTGTCGGGGCTGCGTGCTGATAAAGCTTGTGGCAGCTGGCTCGGCTTGCCGCTAATCCATTTATCCCGGCTGTGGATCAGAAGGTGGCCTGTCCCTTCCCGGAGGCCTGCGGACCTTGGAGAGTTGCCGTAGCCTCTGAGCAGTCCCACTGGATCAGGCAGCAAGTATAATGACAGAGCACATGCAACTCCAGCGAGGGGCATGTGTGGCGACTGTAGGGCATTGTGCCGGGGACAAAGCCGCTTGCCCTCCTCCCAGCTGACCTGTTGTGCCTTCGTCAACAACAGTGTGTTCACAGTTGAAGTGCTAGCTATGGGTGGAAGATGATTATTAACGTGTTACTTGGGGAGGAATTGTGAAGTCCTGGAATATTTTTCTGCGTGTCGTGCAACTCGTTGCGCACAGACTGCCGAGCAGAGTTAGCCGCTTGGAGCTCCAGATGGCACCGACGACTGTGAGAGACCACGACTGTATGTGATCTTTCCTACTGCTTTTTGGTGTAGGCGTATTATTGCTGTTACAAATAATTTATGAGTATAGTGGTTATTTAAAACCATGTAGTAGGTTGCACTTTCCTCCCCTGTCAAGGGTACATAGCTTGTTAACTAACAAAAGTAGTGAGATAATTCCTGCCCTAAAAATTTACAGCCTTTTGTGCACAAAATCTGTCATTGAGCCTGGAAGGTCTGAGAGGAGGATTGCTGAGAACGGGAGACACCACAGAAGATAAGAAGTTCAGAGAGAGAACAGGAATAGAAGGATGATGGGGGAGCGTATGTGCGGCAGAGCAGCATAAGAGCTGAAATGCTGTAAAATCATCCAGTAAGTAAGACCTTGTAGGTGAGGGATGGAATCTTCAGTCATCTCTTAGGAATGGCAGTTCTTTCTTCTATTAAAGAGGACCTGAGTATTTTGTGAAATACAGGATGGCCACACATTTGGACAATAAAAAGGAAAGATGTAGGAAGGAGTGATTAATTGGCTTGCCCCCTGTCATGGTTCCCCAGTCAGTAGAAGCAGCACATCCTCAGCTACCACATCTCTTGCAACTGCATCAGTAGTGGTATAGCATTCCTGTTTATGTGATGACTTCCCTAAAAAAGAAAAAAAAAACCTAAATCCCAGAAGTCACAAAGTAATTAAACAATTCAGAAGAAAGTGGTTCTATCCCACAAAAGAAGTGCCTGAGAATTTAACTGAATTCTGATCTAATGGTTGGCATCTGTAGCAGCAGACACCTCTGGAGCAGTCCAGGAGCAAACTGGACACACTGCTACTGCTTGATTTGATTCCCCAGTCAGTGGTTGACATGACCTTCAGCGCATATGACATATTAGAAGATGCAGGACACAGCAAGTTGAACTGATGTGGAGGATGTAGCATAAAGACAACAAAACCAAAACTGCTCAGAGCTCCGTCACAAGCTTTTTACACCAAGGTTTTGTAGCAGAAAGTTGCAGAGGCTACAAGAAAACCAATATATTCACAACTGTCTTTATTTGAGCTGAGAGGTGGCTCATCTTCACAGATGAATTGCTTTAAATGAACACATATACAATAACAGAGAATAAATGGATTTTGCTCTCCTTTTTTATTATGAGACCCCTCTTCAGAGGTATACTTGAAATGCATCATGTTGAAATCCTCAGAAAGGAAGACTCAGGTGTAGAGCAAGCAATGCAAAATATTGGGAGCAGAAGCTTGGATAGGAAAATCACATTCCCAACTTGGTGGACTGGTCTACGGTTTTGTAGCTCTGCGGTGAGCCCAGCTCTGGTTTGCTTCAAACATGAAAATCCATCTCAAGCAGCTACACTGCAGTCCAGACTTATGTGAACTCTCAAGCTCTCAATACCTTAAATACACTGTGGAAATATGGGTAGATGAAATGGAACTTTAGATAAAACTGGATTTGGCATAGTAAATTTATATAGACTTTTTAGGCTTGTGCTATTTCTGTGGGACGCTGTTCTGTTTTGACTCTAATTTTAGTTCAGAGAACTTGTTTGATTTCCTTTTTCACATCCATATGTGCTCATATGGTGAATTTATAGTCTTTTTACTAGGTTTGCATTATGTTAACTCTAATTATTATAGCACTGTGGAAGCAGTGCCATAGTTCATACTGAGATATAAGTTCTTACGTTTATTCAGTAGAAGTGGGTTTTCTGTTAAACGTTCCAATATCAGGACTTAGGAGTTTAAAACAGTAATATTTTAGAGGTATGTAAATGCATGCTAGAGGAAGGCATGGTAAAATCTGTTAAGATAATTTTTTTCTGGATTAATCAAATAATTCAGAATTTCCTGAAATTTCCTATCATTTAAATAGAATTTATATTAATATACACTGCAGATGTTGAAATACACTATTAAAGTAATAAAGAAGTTTAAAAGGCACTGAAAATAGCTTCCTAAAAGAACGTATTATTTTGTTCCCTTTTAGTGACTTGATGGCTCCCAGTACGTCTTTTCATACGTGTGCAAGAGGTTTTGCCCGCTGGGGGCTTGTCCGTGTGCCTTATATATCTTTATCTTCTGCCCTTAAGGGGAGGCTGAAATGGGAGCAGCAGCTCTGACAGTGGCTTTTACTTGGCTATCAATGCCAAGGATTAAATTTCAAGTGCTCTGTGAAATGCCGTGTTCTGCGGAGAGTCTGTTATGAAAAGTGGAGGATTTGTACAAATACAGCTTCACAGTGACGTGTTTCTCTAAAAATACTGGCTGCCTTCTCCTTACCTCAGTTGTCTTCCTGGCACAGTGGTATTCCTTTCCCCAACGCATTAGTCTTTGGTGTGAAATGCTGTGTCCAAGACTCACAGATCTCTTTTGGAGAGATGACAGAAGATGAGAAGCAGCTCTCCCAGGAGCACACAGAAGTTGCTGAAGGTGGGCTTATCACTGGAAGGGGATGGATAACAGGAAGCCACAGGAAGGAGAAGGGTTGAGGAAGAAGGCTGATGGTGTGGATGAGGGAGGATAGGAATAGTTTGGGCTTTGATGAAGCTGAGAGGATTTTCTGAGGAGAAGGGTTTGAGTTGAGATCTAGCAGCAGAAGTTTGTTTAGAAAAAGTGGAGGGTGAAAATGAAGATGAGAACATGGAAAAGCATGGTGAAACAAGTTCACCGATCTTGCTGATGAAGGAGAGATGGAAGATGAGGTATTAGTTGATGAAGTTGTCAGGTAATCTTGTTTCCCATGTGGTGGAGGAATAAATTGTGTGTCTGTTGTTGAGGACTTAGGTACAATGGTTTTCGTATATTGGATAATTCTGTCACCATCCCTGGCCTTACAAATGTTTCTGCAAAATGTCTCCCCATTGTGCTAACACCAGTTCTGCATCCCGGAGCTTACATGGAATTTTCTGTGACCTGCCATAAGCTGGCCATGTGGTCTGGCAGTGGTCATGTCTGAGTGCTGCTTGCCCCAAGATTGTCACCAAATGTAGTGTGATGAAAACTGATTTCAGTAAGAAAATGACCACGTGTTTACAGTTTGCATCAAGGCAGAAGGTATTGTTTGTCACATATTTTACAGCGGCATTATGATGTTCCCGTGTTTGTATACGTAATTTTTACAGTTAAACTCTGGGAATATGCCACAGATAAGTGTTCACGTTTAGTGCACTTCTGAGCCATAACAGCACTCTTTTGTGGCCTTACAGTGGCTCCTTCCTCAGCAGTGTATGAAAAAAAAGTCTTTATCATCAGCTTTTCTTCTGCAATGAAGAAGTAGGTGCAGGGAAATAAAACATAATTGCATCATTTGGTGGGCAGGCTTTGACCAGAGCTTAAAGGCTTAAATGACTAGAAAAACCTACCTATTGCTGTGTTTTTTAATTAAAAGCTTGTGAATGGAAGACATATCCTATTCTGCTGCATAATTAAAAAAATGTGTTTAGCCTGAAATATAATAGACAACATAAATGGATGAACAGAGGCAGAAACAGCAAGTCTTGCAAGGAAGTCACCCAGGACTCATGGTGTTTATTGATTTTTTAAAGGGAACTGATACAGTAGAAATAGATTCAGTTTTTAGCCTGAGGCTGCAACACAGACCTTTCCACCATTCACAACTTTTTAAGAGGATCCATTTGTGACTGCAGCATGCCTTTGAGGAAGGACAGACAGTTGTATGTTTCACTTCGATATTCCTTGAAAAAAACAATGTTGTCTGTAGACATAGAGGGAACCATATTCTATACTGGAACTAATACTTACAATTCAGGGTTTATGTTCTAGGTTTGCTCAAAAGATCTTCTTACCTTGTCTTTCATCATGCCTTTTTATCTGCTGCCTTCTTACCCTGCTACCTCCCTTCTCACCCCTAAGAAAGAGAGAAAAATGAAAGAGGAGAAAGAAACCAAGGCATCTCAGTTAATTTGCTATTGCTTGTATATGCACTCTGAAATAAACATGACAAGGTCAGCAACACACAGAGGCACACTTCTTGTGATGGAATGGCTCTGCAGGTGGGACTGATGAGGAGCCTTTATGCTGTAATCACAGATCACCACGAGATCTGTTACTTGGTTCTGCACTCAGCACACTGAGCACTCTCTCTCCAAAGAGGGACCATCCTGCATTCAGTTCCCTGACTGGAAGGTCATGCCATTACTTATGAACTTTTTCTCACTTCCAGCTTAAGCACAGCTATTATTGGGAGTTTTTACCCATTTCTGCTTATGCCAGATTGACCTTTCTCTTATTTAGCTGTCTTTCCTGTCATGTTTATCTTCTGATCATTTTAATTTACACAGTTTATTTAACTGACACTTTTTTCATAGATATGCTTCATTTGTAACTAATGATGTACATAAAATATAGCAGTCTTAATTTTTCTGCAGATTAGGTGTAGCTATCTGTACAGAAATAGTTTCAGAAAACATTCATAATGCAACATTCAGTATTTCAGAACTGGTCAATTTCTGACATCCTTTCTGCTGTCCTTGATTATTATGTTATCTATAGCATCTGATTCCCAAGCTGTTAAAATTTATTATACGTTGGGAAGTGATGTGGATTAAATATGAATAAATACATTTTTATATCTAATCTTCTCTCTTCCCCTGCAGTGATACTGTGTAACAGTAAGTGCACACTGATTTTATCACTGGAGACCAGGTATTTCAAGGAGCACATGCAATGTCAGGCTCAGGGTCCAGCACACTGTTATCAGAAGTCATTCTCTCTGTATTGTCTTCCCAAAACTTTTTTTTTACCCCTGTTTGAGAATTTCATTAGAGTTACTTCACATAATTAAAAAATACCTTGCTGATGCTAGGTTGCCCTACTGATAATTTTCATACACTACAAAGTGTGTGAGATACCTAAGCCAGGTATTTCATGAAAAGAAATAGCAGATTTAAATTTGTTCTGCTTTTAGAAAAACTAAGCACCAAAATTTGCAAGTTCAAGTCCAGGATGGTGACCCTGACTACTCCAGTTCTTGGCTTTTGAGGTAAAAGACTGATCATGTCTTTTGATCTTGAGATTTCTGGTTTCATATAGCTATGAGAACATCCCGCAGATGCTTTCTTTGTTTTGGGAAGGGCAAAACCATTTCTAATTCCAAATTGTCTCCTTGTGTGCTACAAGTGAGCACCTTAACAAAGCTGTTCCCACCTCAGCAGATTTCACTATCTTCTTCACTTAATCTGAACAACTGTTTGATCAAAGAATCTTATAGCCTTTCTGTTAGGAGCATTTTATACCTTAAGAGCTGGAGGTGTAATGATAAATGCCAAAAAGCAACAGGTTACCTCCATCTAGCTTTAAAGATCATTGTAGAGAATATGGATTCATTCAGTAGCCTAAGGGACTTTGTGCAGCAGCATAGGTTTTAGACCATGTGTTGTTTGTCTTGTCCTGACTTTATTTTCAATCAGTATGATTCTGCAACCCTTCTAAACCATGTAACTTCAGAAACAGATGTGAAACCTAAAATCCTCCATTTAGACTATTCACTGATTTGTGAGGAGTGGTTTGTTCCTTTAATATGCAGAGACATCTCAGTTTATGGACAACCGGTTCATGTCCCAGCAAGGAAGTATGTTCTTCAGAGCTGGAGAGCCCCAACACTGGAAACCCTTCCTCTCTGTTTTGTTGTGACAGAAACCTGATTTTTAATGAGAGATCACATTTTGGCTGTGAGCACACAGGGCTGAGGGAGCAGATGACAAGATCATGTGAAAGAGACAGGCATTTCTAGCTTACTTTAAAAGTTACACTGTTACATTGTGTGCTGATGGAGAAACCCACCTTCAGTTACACTCTTTGGCCTGACTTTCAATCCACAAGAATGTTTTCTTATTTCATTTTACTGTGAAAGTGATGCTCGTTTTGCAATCACCTTTTCTGGGAAGTTGAAAGAAATCCAGGCCCTTATTGCTGATGTTTCCCAGGCAGACTGGACTGAGTACTCCTGTAGCCTGTTTGGAGTTTCTTGGCAAGGTGGCTTTTTAATTCCTAGTAAACCCAGCTGTCAACATGTATGGTTTTTACCTGCTTCCAGTGCCAAGGCCCCTCTTTGCATCTTCAGTGTCAACAGGTTTGTTCCTGGACCCCTACCAGGTTTGTGAGTGTGAATGGGGCTTGTTCCTGCACCTCTCTGCATTTGCCCTTCATGAATGTAATCATGGGGTTTGAAAACAGACATTACATACTGGTAACTGATGTTCTTTCCAACAAGCAGCCCACACGAACATTCACAGTGTGCGTTCCTCTTCTGCTCCCTGCACTTTCTCCCATCAAAGTCCTTTTGAAACTCCTGTCTTTGTGATACGGCATTCAGATTAAAAACTGGCATGGTACGATGCGCTCTGGCTTACACCCCCAGGGAGAGAGCATGTGGGAGGCCCACAGCCATGTGCCAGACAGGTACCGGTACAGGGCATCTGCTCCCGACTGACGGGGTGTATCCAAACCTGCCGAGGGAGTGTTCCTATGAGTTGTGCATATCTGACAACTGGAGTGGCAGTATTTAGGTTTTCTTTTCCTCTTGAAATCTTCTTCTTTGTCTCCCACTATCTTAAGTGTAGTTTCTCTGCATTCAGATTCTAAGTTCAGGCAAGTCTGACATCAGTTGTTAAAACGTTTCGTTGATTTTTAAACAAGGTTCTCTTCTGTTCAGAAACACACTGTCCCGTTTACTCCAACATGCCTAGCCATGTTTTTAAGCTTCGCTCATGTTCTTCTAAATGAAAATGTCACACTTCCTTTTCTAGCAAACTTGTGAAACTGGTCAAACTAGACTGACACAGCAGCATAATATTACACTCGCTCCTTCTTTAGCTTTGTAGGCAAAATGCAGTCCTGACAATGCCTGTGTATGGCTCGGGGTAGATTAAAGCATGTGCTTTCTTGTAGGATAAATGATGTGGAAATGTAGCTCACCTTGATGTGTCCTCTCTGTCTTTTCCTTTCTCTCTTTTCTTCCCTCTCTCTCTTCTTTCTTCCGCTGCCCCTCATCTCTTTTAAAAATAGAAGAGACAAGTTCAAAGAGATTGAGACTCTTCCACCTTATGGAGTGAATGAGGCATGATAGCTGAGGGAATGAAGAGAGAAAAACACAGCTCAAGTATTGATGTTGGGATGGCAGCTTTCTCTTCTTTACTCTTCCCTGGGTTTTTGAGCCTGTGAAAGATGGCTGGAGATAGCCCATTTCTGGAAAAACCAAATTCCAGTATGGGTCACTGGAGGCCCAGCATACTCTGGAGTAGTTTGAGATCTTCTTTGGGATTTGTTGCATTCTTACTAATGGTAATTATTATTTACACAGTTTTCCTTTCTGACTGCTTAACACAGGAAGGTGCAGGTCAGAGGAGCAATTGTAATCTGCAGCTGCCCTCATGGTTCCCATTTATATGATAGAGCAGAGTAATTCCTGGATTTCAAAAACTGATACAAACCCATTCTCAGCAATACATACTTAATTTTTTTGTTACCTGTTGTCTTTTACTCTCTCGAAGATACTTATTTAAGGTACCCCCATGTTCCCCTTTGTCCTCTCCCATCCAGCAATACATACATTACATGCACATTTGTGTAACACAGCAATACATTAGAAATAAGTATTAGTGATGCAATGATAAAATGAGCTAAGATGGCCTTATTAATTACAAATATCCTGTGTAAACCTAAGTATTTGGGAATGTAAAAAAATGCTTACTTAGCTGACGTGTATAAGTGTAGAGATTAGTGTTTATAATAATAGAAAAAATGGTGGAAGGGAAGTAGTAAAAAGCTATGTGCAGTGCTAAGGGCAGATTCCAGAACAACTTTTCAAGTAGAACAGTTACTTCTCATGTGTGGTGGTCAAAATGGCGATGGCAATGACTCAACTGACTTCTAATTGCCTGATTCACAAACCAAAGAATAACCATGAAAAATATCTGCTAGGATTATGAAGCCTACTGTGGATATATTCCTCTTGTAGAGAGAGAAAACTAGGTTTTTGTCTAATGTCAGACTGTAAAAAACAAAGCAAATGAAAAAGGATGGGTAGATAGAAAGTGYACTGAATGACAAAAATGGTACATTTATATATTTAAAGTATATGCAAAAAACACCCCCCCCCTTCCCCCCCCCTACTTTCACTGCAGGGTAATAGTAAATAAAAAAGATCTCAAGCTTTCAATCCTATGTTTTAGTTTATTAAAATTTATAAAAGTCAAATAGTGTTTCTTGCTGTTTGTTTCATGTTCCCAGGGCTGGCTTGTTTATCCCCAGGAAGAGGTGGGAGTGTCTCTTGGGATGCTAGCCTCACAGCCTGAGTCTGGGAACAAATTCATCTAACACAGCACTCCTAAATTAAAAGAAGAGTTACTGGTTGGTGGTTATGGAAATCTGTTTAGGTAAAGATATACCACAAAATCTAAATTTAATTTTAAATTTTTATTATGGGCAGGCGTGATAGCACTGATATTCAGGCTGTCTGACATTTCCTACTTTAAAGCCTGCTTTTAAGTTTTGCTTACAGATAGTTTTTAAAATGTTGGAAATACCACAAAAACAGCTCATTTTTAAAAAAAATGGGTTTAAAGAATATTTTTAGACATGTAAAAACCAAAAAAAAACCAACAATAGCACAATCTCTTCTCTTTAAACAGACCTTGTAGTCCCATTATTTTTAGCAGAAACTTACAAATGAACTGCTGCTGCACTTGGCGTGCAGGGTAGGTCACTTACCATTGCCATAAATCTGCCCGTTACCACACCGGGCAGATCCGAGTTCGTAACGCCACCCCTCAGTCCAGAAGTGCAGCTACAAAGGCTCAAAGAGCCTTTCACCAGCAGCCCCGAGCTGTGCCTGGCAAGGGAGACAGCAGGCTGCCCTGAAAGCAGAGGTGAGGCATAGGACTGAGCTGAGGATGTGGCACAGAAGGATCCTTAGCAACAGCAGGAAGGGAGCAAAACCCATTACGAAGGTGAGAAGAGAGGATGACTGGCTGGAGGAAAGGACAGAAGTAGGAGGAAGAAACCTACTGTTTCCTCAGGGTCTGTTGAGGAGCCATGGGAAGGCTGGAGCTGCTCTGTGGTAGGGCAGGAAGGAGCAGGAGATGGGCACTGGAGGTGATGCTGGTGTTAGGGGAAGGCAGCCAAGGCTGGAGACAGAGGACAGGGGACATTGTGTGAGGGCAGGGGGAGCACAGGGCCTGGGTCCCCAGGGATGGGACCACAGGGAAAGCAGAGGCTGAGAGCTGTAGAGACAGAAATTGTCCGGAGGAGAGGAGAGTGAAGCCTCTCGATCTGCCATGAGATGAAGGCCAGGAGATTCACACTGGAAAGGTAGCAGGACTAGGTAGGACATGAACAAATGGGAGGTGACAGGGAAAGAAGACCACATCTGAGTTGACATCAGCAACCTCAATTTTCACATCTCAACTTTTGATCCTATTTTTGTGACCTAATATAATGTTTTAACAGACAGGGCTCTGTGCATAGGGTTGTTAAAAATATCTGACCTTGGAAGAACGTAGAATATCCTTACTGTATGAGCATTTGTAAAAACAGCCTGTATTTCACAAGTACATACTTGAACATCCATGACCTCCAGTGCTCATATTCTAAAAATCATGACACATCTTGAGGTTTGTGTATTTTTCTTTGGAGAGGGAAGGCTTCATTAAAATAAGCTGACTGCAGTCTGAAGCAAATCTACATGAAATTTTCCCTCATAAGAACTACACATCATTTTTATATTGCAAAACTTTGGTTGGCTGTTTCTGTGCAGGTGCTTGTAAAGTGACATAGAGGCTTAAGTTACAACAAACGAGGTTACCAAAAGACTTTTCGAAGGTGGCAAATCTGGGTGTTCAACATGATTAGTAGACTTACTGGTACTGTTTTCAAAGCTAGCTAGGAATCTGACTTGATACCAGCTTTCAGTATGATTTCAGCACATAAAAAAATCTTTTGTAAAAGAGGTAGGATTTCATGCAAGCTTCTTCCCCTTCCTTTGAAATGTTAGTATAGCTCTTTTCACTTCTTAATAAAAATTCTAAATATCTTAAATATTCCACTGATAGACTGTTATTCACAGTGGGAGCTGAATTAATCTGTGCTCCAGAAAACGCATTGAAGTAAATACTTCTGTCAGGAATGAATGTGGGCTCAAGGGTTAACTGCTGTCTCTCTTAGCACCTGTTATATAGAGCAAAGGCAGAAAACTTCATCAGTTTTGACTACAGCCTTTTATATAGGAAGAAACTCTTTGCCTTTTTACAGATTTTTAAAAATTATTATTTTAACCTTTAAAGTACCTGACTTTAAAGGGGATATTCCAAATGTCTCTCTGTGGACACTTAAACAACCTTTGTGGAAGTATTTTGAGTGGTGCTAATAACAATGGGTTTTGGCAGTTGCAGAATGAGATCTGACCATTTTCAGTAAAACGCTGCACTAAACCCACTGAGCTTGCTTTTGAAATGGTGTTTCAGCTTGAACTGAGTTAAAGTGATGTTTTAAGAAAAGGTTTTGCACCTCTCTAGAAATGACAGACAGCTGCTAGACGAGGTAATGATCTGTCTTCATGTTTGATGCCTTCTTTTATCAGTCTAAGGCTTTTCACTGAGTCAGATCTATTGATTAGCATTAGTTTACTTCTCAGGAAGCCTGCTTTGCATGGAAATGTCATGGGCTTGGGATGCTAACTGCATGCCAAGCAAGAGCTTGAACTCTGTCTAATGCCAGGTAAATTATATGTTTGCTGAGCATTTAGCAAGGATAATAGCTTTGCATCTCCCCAAAACATTAAATGGGGTCGGTTTTGTCTCCTATGAACAAATATTGGGAGAGAAAATAATGGGACCATAATGGAAGATACCCTGCACTTTGCTTTGCTTTATGGAGTACAAGTTTATGGAGTTACAGTTGAGTGAAGCTCCAGAAAGTTTGGGGGAAAAAAACACTGCTCCACGGTAACTGGTGCATCTGTATTCAAAACAATGATAATGGAGGAGTGGTAGGAGAAAGATCTACATGATTACTATTAATGAAATTAACTTATGTCGTCAAAAAAATTTAAAAAAACACACAGAAGCAACTTGGGGAGACGGGAACTTGGTTGAATGCAGTGTTTTAATGTAAAATACTGGGGGCTTGTTTTGTTTTCCCTATTTTGCTCGCAGGGTTCCAGGTGCAACACTCTACATATATATGGTCACTTTCAAAGCAGAAGCTTAAAAATAACACTGCTCAGTAATTATGCTAACTGCATTGGTGGAGGTTTGCAGCAAGATAATAACCTTGGGGAGGAGGAAGACAGTCTGGATATATTGAACAGGGTTTTTAACAGCCCATTATTTTAGATTAATTTTAACCTTTTTCAATGTAGTGAAAACCTATGATTTTTCTAAAAGTTCTTGGAAATTTTATTGCTGTAAGAAAGACAGGAATGTAAACAGTGATATTCAGTGATTTAATCTCATGCTTCATCTTTTAGTTTATTATAATTCCTCTGTATTTTCCAGATAAGTCCTACACCCCTTTATTCCTTTTCTGGTTTTTTTCTAGCTCCTTTTTCCAGAGAAGTTTTTATACTTCACCAGGCCATGATAAACATTAATAGATTGGGTCAATGCCTAGTATTTACTTTCTGCAGTACTTGTAAATAAGGAACTAAAATTTTTCTAACATTTCAGGGTTTTTTTCAGGCTATAAACACACAACATATTTTCTCTAGTTCGTCATTGTAAGAGATACACTTAAGATACACTGCAAGTGATATTGATTCCTTAAAATTTCTAGTACTGTCTATTCTGCCCTGCACTCCTCCAATACCCAGGATTACAATTAGAAACAATTCAGAACACAGGTTCAGGAAAAAAAAAGATAGTTTATAATAAAGCAGTTCTTTAAAATACCATGGCATGTGTGCAATCTTTCTCTTACGTGTTTGTACAATGGTTGAAGCCATTTCCGAGAACAATGCTGTATGCTGCACAAATGTGCAGTAACCGCTTTACCAAAAAAACTGTTTGCTTCTGTTTAATACCTAATCTTAAATAATAAATAACTTAATGTTCCTTAGCTCAGAGATGGCAAAATATGAGAAAGGTGGCCACTAATTTCAAAGAGATGTGATCAAACTAGGAGAGAAATGAGGAGGGGAGAGCATCTCATGATGATTCTTGAAGGAAGATGCTTCCCGTTTTGTGTATCTATAGAGAAAACTGAACTGCAAATGCTGAAATTTCCTAACAGTTTTAAAGTAGACTAATGTGTGGCATGCCTTGGCAAGCTGTATCTTGCCAATTTTTCTTCATCCTCTCAAGCATATGCCTTGCTTGCATAACCAGTTTTTTAGCCACATGGATTCAGTGTTGCACACTGCACGGAGGCTGTGCAAATTTATTGCTAATACTAAAAGAACATTCATGTTCAGTTGTTTTGAATAGCAAATTCAATCTAAAAAAACCATGGGTATTTAAAAAATAAAGAAGTGATCTTCTGGTGAGCAGCATAGATATGCCACTGCGTGTGTCACCCATCTCTGCATTCATCAGCTCTGCACTCTCACAAAGAGATCTTCTTCCCATTGTGATGAAACTCCCTCCACATCTCAAACTACCCCTAAATGGTCTTTAGCTTGGCCAGATTGCTGAAGGCCATATGGCCCTATAACATTTTGTTAATGCTCTTCCAAATCTCAGTAAAAGCCTTTCTTTCCAGCAATGCTAGTATCTTGCCTGAATAAAATTAAATTTTAGTTCCTTGAAAGAAAATGTTATCAGCCTTCCTAGCAGCTGTGAGAATTGCGCTATGCTGATTAGATGTGACACATAGAAGAAAAACTGCTCTAGCAAGTGGTATTTGTGATTCAGTAGGTGACGCTGTTCTCTCTAAACCCGTGCAGAATCAATGCCCCTGCCGTGTATCAGGGGACAATATACCTTTTGCTGGCCCTTTCATTCAGATGAGATGTAAAACCGAAGTCCTGGCCACTTGCAGTCATGACAGGTTCCATAGTAAACTAGAATGGAAGACAGGACATTGCCCCAGCATCCAAGTTGGATTTATTGATAAATAAATGTAATGAAAAATGCACAATGACAGAGACAATCCCTCTCCCTTCTGCATGTTGTACGTGGTTACTCTGTGCCGCGAGACTCCAGGAGAGGAGTCCCACAACAGCACACCTGGCAGCAGCGATGCATCCCGCCGCTTCCAAGCAGTGTGTTGATAAACAGGCTACACAATGCATCTGAGAAGGGAACTGGGATTTTTTCATTGATGGAAGAAGATGAACCGTTTACTTTACTTTGGGGTTCGACAGCAGTTGCCATTTTTATGGAGTCCAGGATGAAGGTTTTCTGCTCTTAATCACTGAGAGTTCTAAGTGCAGCAACTAATTTTTTCCTATGAAAAACATTTCACTTGAAGATTGGTATCTTAATTTCTTCATCTGTAGAAAACCTGCATAAGAATTCAATGTGAGCCTAGGTTTTTAGCTTCTATATAATTGTAAAGTATTAATTAATAAAATGATATTTACAGAAGTAGGAACTGTTCTGAAAATCCTTTCTCACATACTTACTTTAAATTTGACAATAGACTGCACAAACGTAAAAATTTTCAGACAATTATATGGAGTGCCACAAAACTGGTTTCGGTTCTTTTTTTTTTGACTGGAAAATGTGAAGTGTGAGTTTTAAGATATTCAGAAATTGTGTACTGAAGTACAGTTGGTAGTATTTGCAGAATGGCAAGAGAGAGCTGAATTATGTATTTTGTAGGAAGCTATTAATCTTCCTTGGGAATACCATATGCAAACAGGAATACTTTTAAAATTAAGCAAAATGTACATACTGTGTAGTCAAGCGGGGGAAGGCTAGTATGAGTACTTCAAAATGTGTATAATGCCTTCAAAACGCGTATAATAGCAAAAAGATTCTTACAGAAGATTACAGTCTCACATATTACAATGTTTGACTATCACAAAGATTAAAGCTTATTTTGTTACATTTAATACACAACATATGTGACTTACAGTAAAAGTCCGTAAAAGTCTCTTTAGAAATGCAGTTTAGTCATGTCTCAAAAAACTCATCAGGCTTGTATTTGAATTTCCAAGGATATTATTCCTTTTTCTCCCACAATTTGATCCCATTGGACTTTTTCTACCAGTGGAGGATGAGTGGACTCTTTATCCTAAACCCACCATTGTTTTTTTTTGAGCTAGGCTTAAATCTGGCAAACAATAGAAAAGGCACTTGCTGAGCTGGAAATTATTTTTTCTTTTTTTTCCCYCCCCTTAAATGTATTGTTGCCGAAATGTAACTGTAGCTAGAAATGAAAAATTGAACATTAAAACAGAGTGAGCCATGGTGAGTGAAATGATCTCCCCCTGAGCCCTGATTCCATAGTCATGGAGTTTTTTCAGAGGTATTTCTTAGGCAACTTCTAAAAGATGTTATAATAAATTTTTCACATTTTGTCAAATCTGACTATAAGGGAGGCATGGAAAGAGGGAACAAATGAAGGGGGAGGAGGAAGAAAAGGTGAATTATGCTTTCATATGAACCAAACCAGACAATTAAATGGCTCTACCCATGCTCAAATTAAAGTTATTTGTGTTTATTAAAATCTAAAAAGAGAAAAGAATCAAAGTATGTCCTCTTGCTTCCTTTACCTGCGCACACACTTGCACCCAAGTTTATTATCATGGCCACAGTATTGGTGGCTTTATAGTAAGTCACTGAATAAAAGCATGGTTGCTCATCCCAGATCAATTTGATGTCCTAAATTGCTGTCTAATTCTGAACAACATGCATGCAGTACCCACCCTCTTGTCCATGAGAATTACCATGTATTTCAGATGCAGCCAAGCTTCCCATCAGTTTAGTTAAAGCAGCTTGTGCAAATTTATCTAAACCAAGCGTGTGTAGAAGCGTGTGCATGTGTGAAAATGAAAAATCTTTTCTCTGAGCAGCTAATCCTCAGTGGTGGGGGACTAAGCACGGTTTCTGTTGGTTTTTTTCCTGTGAAAAATAATCAGTGGTGTTTCCCTACAGGCCATTTTCCAAATGCTGGGAAAGAAAGGAAACATCATATTCCTTTCCCTACTGTCTCTTCTCTTCCAGTATTTTGTTATTGCTGCTGCTGCTGTTGTTAACAAGTACAAATAACAATGTTACATTATTGCGCTGCCTTGGCTTTTTAGGAAATCTGCAAATTATGAATTATCTCTGTTCTTGAGCATCAAAAAATAAACAACAACAAAAACAACCCAACCAAAAAAAAAAAAAAAAAGGCAGCTCCCAAACAAACTGAACAAAATATTCATCTCGTTTATCTGTTAATTGCTCTGGTTTTTCTCAGGGCCTGAGGAAGCCCCCAAGGCTAACATGCCACTTAGGAGCTAACTTTATACTTGCAATATGTGTTTTACAAGCCTGTCTCCCTATTTTCTTTTCATTTTCTTGCTTATTTGCTGTCACAACACAGCTGTAGAATTCACTTCTTTGGGGGCTGTTGTATAGGAGATACCAAGGTGAGAAATTTTTTCTGTTAGATTTCTCTTTTTGAAGTTACTGAAGTTAGTGATTAGGTTTTCCAAAAATCAGTCTTAATAAAGGACAGATAGGTTTGGGTTTTCTTCTGTAATTTTTGAACATGGAGGCTTTAGAAGCCAAAGCATAGCTAGATGCTGATGTACGCTGGCTTCTTCCTGTAGGGTAGACAGGATTGCTGTGCTGAACGGAGTGCTCTCTGGAGCCCTCAGCCCAGCAAACAACGTGCCTTACCGGGAGTGGTACCTTGGAAGTCGGTCTGTAGCAGCTGCAGGTATGAGTCAAGGTAAATATCAGTACCATTTAGCCCTCAAGAATTGATTTTATTATTGGTGTACAGCAAAATATGTAGAATAGGATAGGTTTGCAGGCATAGAGATTGTCAGAAGATTAAACTATTTAAAGGACTTCGGAAAGAGTACTTAAAAAATTCAGAAGAAAGTTCAAGTTTTCATTTATTAATTGCATATATTTACAGCTCAGATACTGTGGTTATGCTGTTAATTCCAAAGACAAACAGAGCCATCATTTATATAGCCTGTCATTTTGCACCAAAAATAAGTATTTTTGTCCTCTGCTGTTTGTGAGAAAGCATATAATGTTTAATACATCCCTGTTTGTGGGAATATATTTTCTAACAAATGCTGAAAAGTGAGTATGAATTACTTGCAGTCTTCCCTTAACCTTTTCTTTCTTCGTTTTCTTCCTCTCATTAATGGACTGTCCTACTTGGTGCTGTGTACTGGTCACTTGCATGCACCAGCTGGGGAGTGGATGTGAAATGAAAATGGAGATGTTGATGTGATGACTTGAAGCCAAGTGAATCATTAGCAGAACCGTTCCTACTAGTTTTATTCTTCTAGGTGCTTGTGTGAAAGCAGAGGAGGAAAAAACGAAAATTTTTTCGGACTTTTAATCAGTGGAACACTTCAGTTGTGCAACTACCATTGGGGGGAGAAGCAGGTGTGTGTGCATGTATGTGCCTACACACAGAGGACTAAAGAAGAAAAAACAGAAAATTCAGTATCATCACATACCACAAAGTTGTATTCCATTGCTTTAATACATACGAAGGTATAAAAGCAATGCCAGGCATGAAGAGATCTAATAACACTAATGTGTTACATCTCAGTTCGAAAATACCAGTTATTTTAAACATAACAGCTTTCGTGAATAATTGCAAAAATTAGTTTTTCTGTCCTTATGTCTTAAAGGTGACTGGATTCGATGATTTGGGGTCTTTCTGATTAGTTGGAAATACAGTTTTTCCTGTATTATGCAAACAGAATCTGTTTTTACAGATATTTACATTAAGGCAACAACATACAAACTCTGCAGAAGGCACAGTGTTTACTTGCTGGTGTTTGTAAAATGCAGCAGATCTAGTGCAGCCATTCTGATTTTTCATGTGCAGAGGTGCACTGTGTGCTGGGACATGCACACTTTGCAGGCTACAGCTCGTTACTACAGACGATGCTATCTCCCTGGTAGAACTCCATGGATCTCATTTTGCTTGCTTGTGGTTTCAAGATTTCTGCCTGGATGTTTTTTCAGTAAGGTAACGCGGACTTTACACAGTTGGTACTGAGAGACGCAGCACAAGTTTTGTGAGAAGTGAACATCTGTAAGTCACTTTAACTGAGTTCTGTTGAGAAGAACTCCGTGTACGTATGTACATTGACAAAGCTATTTTACCAATAACCCAACATTTGCTACCATTTGTGTTCTGAGTGAGTTCAGAATTTGCATTGACACATGGGTGCAGCAAGGCTAGGGAACAAAATCCAATCAGGCCAAATGGAGTTAATTCCTACAATTGAGACTCAGAGCCTTGTATTTGTAATGTTAGTGTCAGCTGCCTTTTGTGAAGACAAGTAAATTATGTGCCTTGTAGAACAGAGATGATTTTCCACTGAAAGGTAGTTTTGTGAGATCCAAAGCCAAATATAATGTAAATCTCCCTCACCTTTGTAGTCATCATCCTTCCTGGCCTAAAACACCCTGCAAATTGTGAAGTGTGTTGAACTGTAGTTTCTGTTAAAGAAACACATTAAGAAATTATTTTTAAATGCATATATATATATAGACACATACACAGATGCCAAAGCTGTGGAGGTGAGAAGACATCTGCCTGATAGCGCTGAGCTGTCATAGTTGGATTTGAATTAACATCATTTCTGTAGTAAGTTGTTGTGTATTTTACTCCTTTTTTGAAGAGCTTGTCCTCATTATTAACCCAAGAAGTCTGGCAGTGTAGCCCAACAGTTATTTTTCCCCTTCAAAACAGGATTAGGTTAAAGTCATTTTCTTTATAGTCAGAAAGCCTCCTTAAAGACAAGCAACACAAGAAAGAGCCAGAGGAAGTTTTCTTCCTATTTAATTTGACCTATAAAATTTGAAAGTTGTTGCAGTTACTCTTGATGAAAGTGTAACTGGGATGGAGTAAAGTTAAAATAAAAATAATCTTTGTTAACTGTTTGTAACAACTTCTATACAGAGTCTCTCAATGGATAGGACTGATATGCATATTTTTTTCCTTTAGGATTATGTTAATGAATTCAGTTCATCAGAAGGTTGTTTTTTCTCTGAAAGATGTATTCTGTAAAGGAATGAAACACTGGCAGTCATTCCAAAATTTTGCTAATACTTTAAGAGGTATTTACCTTAACTTAAAAATAATGCTGAAATCAAATTTTGCGGAATAACATGATTCAAACTGTCAAAGTAAATTGTATTTTGCACATAGTCAATTAGTGCATGTTTAACCAAGGTACTCCAACAAATGTTCTTCATCTGTTAAGGCAAGCATAAATTAGACATTGTAACCAGTTCTAGTAGTTATTTGTTCCTTCTCCGAAGGGAAACGTTAATATAGTTGTTTTATCTCAAATGCCAAAGTGACTTAACGTTTCAAACTGTGCTTTCCAAGACTGAAAGGCTGACTTTTCCATAAGGGGCTTTCTGGACATACAAAGAGTGTAGTTTTGTTACTCCTCCCCCAGATTCTTGGCATGTGTTTTGGTCTCTATTCACTTGTAAGAGCAGCGATGTGGTGTTGGGGTGCCAGTTTTCGTGTTGGCAACTGTTGTTGCAGACAAGTGACAGGTGCAGGAACTGTGCTGCACCTGGAATCCTTTGATTCCCAGCTAACATCTGCACAGAAACAGGTCCCCTGCTCATAAAAGGTATGATATATATATATGTCTGTGCGTGTGTGTGTGTGTGTGTACAATACTGAGCACTTTAGGACTCCCATTCATGTTCTTCCGTTCTGGGATCAAATATGCACATGCAGAAGTCCTATCTTGGGGTGCCATTTCAGAAACACCTGTGAAGTCCAGTTCCACTTTGGTCTCTTTCAAAGCAAGGTAGCATGCTGAAAGTAAACCGAAAGAGTCAAGTTAAACTGTAGATATTTTTGCTGAAAGATGTTACAGATACCAAAAAAGTGTGGGGGTTCAAAATGAAGATTTGATAAATTAGTAGAAGAAAACTCCATCAAATGCTATGTAGTACAAAGATGTGTGTGTGACCTCTGGTTCAGCAAGTCTTGAATTACAAATCACTAAAGACTGGGAATATATCTTTAATGAATGTATATAGCCAAATAAACCACATTTTTCAGCTTGGTGGGTGGCTGAAATTCTGAGTGAACCCATATGCAAGCACAGAAAGCCAGAAAATTTTATTTCCTCAGCAATATCTGCAGAGGAACAAAACAAACATGACCCTGTTTCAGGTTGCTCTGCCCAGTATTCTGGATTACTTGCTTGAGCTGAAAAGAAGTGGGCCTCTGTTAAGTTTTCTCAGATTGCACTTGCTCTCCCTCTCTGCCTGGAACTCACAAGTAGAGATTTTCTCAGTGCTAATTCACCCCACCCTGATCCATGCAATCCCTTCTCTTGCTGAGGAGGAGGTCCTTTAGTGAAGTGCCAGTATCAGCCTTCTGGATTACTCTCCTGTTACAGCCAGTGTCCACCTACCCTCTCTGTTATTTTGACAGAGAAGCCAATAGTTGTCTTCATGTCTATATAATCTTGTCCAAAATGAGAGATCCAGGGCCTTTTGGTGGATAATTAAGTACTTTTCAGAACAAGGTAACTTCCAGAACACAAGCTAAGGTTTCCCCTGAGGCCATGTCAGAAATCTAGTCATTTGAGTCTCTACAGCTCATCTGCTCCAGTTCACCTCTGAGGGCTTGAGGCTTCCTCCTACACCTTACATGTTTCATCATTATCATCAACCAAAAAAAAAATTCAGGGGGATTCCCTTGGTCTTCTGGATTTGATTAGAAACTTAGTGCCTGGTGTTCTCAAGACAGAGACTGTCACTAGTTAAATGATACTCTGAGGGTCAGTTAGGAAAGTGGAAGGCCTGGGATGACCCAGGCATRCTCTACCACAGCTGGGGGGATGCCAGCATGTTTTCTCTTTTGTTTTCAACATGTAACCTAGATGGGGGTTTTTTCCACATTTACCAAGCTCTGTACTCTGTTGGAGCCTGGCTGAGTGATGGTGGTTTTGGGAGAGCAGAACTTCTATCTCTCATGGATTCTGGAATCCTCCTTTAGGAAAATGGTATTTTGCGTGAAGTGCAATTCGAAGCTCACATGGGGAGGCATTTAAAGAGATGGAAACGTTATCTACTCGTAGCCATTCCGGCTCTTAAGTGTGTTATTCTCCTATATATTCACAAACCATCTCCTTGGAGTCCCTTAAAAAAAATTTTTTTCCAGGTTAGGAACTGAAGGGGAAGAGCACATGCTATTGATTTCATAGCTGTATGCAGGGCACAAGGAAGGGGTCATGTTTGTCCCCTCCTCTGAAGATACTGCTGAGAAAATAGAATTCGTAGGCTTTCTGTGTTTGCATATGGTTTCACTCACAATGAGAATGTATATGTAGACAATATTTCTACAGGAACAATTACCTGAAACTGTAAAACACAGTTAAAAACAATTATTGATGCATTTTATGCTCGAACATTTTCAAATAAAGTTGTATTTATGAAAGGTTGTGGGGAACCTAATGAAGGTTGTTTCAATCTGGTGGAATAAATTAGCTTTGTTACAGGTTTCTTCTTTCAGAAATTGGTCCCATTGTGCTATGGAGCATGTAGCACTCTGTTGGTAAATCTCTTGATGCATGGCAGATGAGAACTTCAGTAGGTTGTTGAATCGCTACGCTGGAATTTCTTTGGCTTTCCTCAGATGGATTTGGGTGCTTGGTTTTTGTATTAAAACAATCTTAGTTTTTCAGTCCCTGAAGAAGACTGAACTTCCTTCAATGATCACGAATTCTCACTTTTGCCCGCATCTACTATAATAAGTTTCTTTTCAGAGAAACCTTGTTAGGGAGTCTGCGTAGTCCTTATACGGATTTTCCTCGCATACAGTGGATTGGTGTGATCAGCATGTAAATGGTTTCTGGTTTGGGGGTGTTTCCCACCCCCACATGAACAGTGGTAATGACACCAGTTCAAACTGGGGAGGAAAAGGGAAATATCCAGGATCAGTAGCAATTCATCTCAATGTTAATCTTTTAAAGTGCCCAAGGTTGCATCTGCCTAACCAATCTACTGGCTTGTATGCTGATTTGTTCATTACTTGAGAGTCTTGAGATGCTTAAACTGAATCGTTAATAACCCATTTCTGTATCATGTTTCATCTTTATCCATAACTTTCTCAGATGTAGCTTTTCAGTGTTCTGTACAGTACAAGTATCTTTGCTCTTTTTCCTTCAAGAATTGTTGCCCAGTCTGTTAGTTATTAGTTCCTCTGCTAGAAGCAGCACCATGCCTTTCAACCAGTATTCTTCTGATATGGGTTGCATTTGGAGGACTGCATTAACTGGCTTAGTCTCCTGTTTCAATCTTGCTTTATTAAGTTGATGATATTGGGACTGACACTCTGCTAATGACAATTTCATTTAGTGGTAAAAGGAAGGGAATGGAAGGCAGCACTCATCTAATCATAGAGGCATTCGTCTGGGTTGGCTCCTTTCACATGTTCTATATTTTCATACGTTTTTAGAGGTTTGGACCAGTATGTCAAATATTTATGCATATATACCTTATTTTCCCTTTCAAGTCTTCCACAGCATGGAAAGAGATGTGAATAATTCCTATGAGGCAGTACAGGCTGTCTTAGAACTTTAAAAGCATTTTCAGAGCTTTGTGATTGTGTGTGTGTTAAATGTTGCTATTGGATCTTGGACGATTTGGAAATAAGAGATTTAGTTACCAGCAAGGGAATTTTCTTGCTTTTTCTAGAGTTTTGGATCCTTATTTTTTTAAAGGAATTGGGGTCACTTTCTGTTTAATAGGCACTGAAATGGATGGCATTTGGGTTTTTATGCTTTGTATCTCTGAATGGTCTTGTGGGCTGCTCTAGAATATCATACATACAAAGCATTTGTGTTTTCATTTGAAAAGGTTGTAAGCCAATATAGTCTACATATTATATGTTTGGTTTTTCCAAGTATAAACAGACCATCTGCTTTCTGTACATGAGCTATAGTGGCATCATTTTCCAATTGCCGTTACTGTTCACAAAGTAGTAAAAGACAAAAAAAAATACCTTCTCCCATATTTAAAGCTCCATCTGCTGCTTACAGGTCATTCCATCTGAACTTGTACTTGTCCACACTGAAGTACTGATAAAGTGCAGGTGTTCTTTTCCAAAAGACAGTGGCCATTCATTTGTGGCCCCCTTAATCAGAGAAGCATACTAGACTTTTCTTCTGCCATGTGTTTCAGTTCCACAAACACCTCTCTCCCGCGACCCATTCCCCTGACCCTCAACACTGACCATTAGCTGAGATAGGCTTACAGAGCCTGCAGAGGCAATGCAAAGCAACAGATTGACATTCCTGCAGGGCCTTCCAAAGCTGTTAAGGAGAAGGCAAGTACAGTGGCTGAGACTCTGCACTGTGCCTTGAAGTGCTTGTCATCAAAGAGCAGCATTCCTAGCAAGTTAACTACCATGAGCTAGTACGATGAGGACGAGATAATTTGGGGGTTTCAAACAATTTAGCAGATCGAGGTAAGCCTTAGGTTCCTCCAAGGATCTCAGCTAGAAATTCTGCCTTATGCTGGCCATCCCAAACATAGTGCTCAACTCACCCTTGCTTGCCACTTCCCCAGCCGCAGTAGGGCTGGGACATGAATTCCCTCCTGCAGTCTCTATGCCTAGGAGGCCTGCTGACAAGGAGTTGCTAGGACTTGGAAAGCCACTGCAGCTAATTCTTCCCTGCATAAAGGATTTAGATCGAGCTGAAGATAGTACCTTACGATTACAGCTGGTCACCTTTTTTGGTGACCACGGCAGAAGGAGCCCCATTGTTGCTGCTGCCCTGCACGGGGGTGAGGGAGAGGCAGCAGCCTCAGGGAAGCCTAGCTGCCGGGTCCCGGGGCGTTTGGACTTGGGAATTTACTTCTGGGTTTTCATGGCAGGGCAGAGGGTAGGAGGAGATGAGAATGGATCAGGGACTGGATTTTTGTTTCTTGGATAATTTGAGAAAACGAAACAACCACAACAAAACCCTTCAGCCTCTACATTCCAGTGCTTGTAGGGGGGCATTTTTTAGCTCTTGTAAAATGGTGGGGGAGGGACGTGAGAATAATGATCTAAGCACCTACTCCACAGGTTCAACAACTACAAGATATATAAAACGAATCCAAAGTTGTTTCCTAAAAGTTCCATGTTTTGTAAAGCTTTTTTCCTTATTTTCAGCCCAGACGCAGGATTTTTGAGTGCTTCTGCTTGGTAAAACTGACTCCAATTCTGGCAGAAGGCAAGAAACATGATTATTTTTGGCATTTCTCAAGAATCTTTTTTTCCTCTGTTTCTAATATTCGTGTTTAGAGCCACCCCTGTGTCTTGCTCAAACTTGCAGAAAAGTTCACTTGAAATTGTGGGAAAAACAGCCTTTGTACAATTAGAAATAGCAGTTAAATTAGATGCAGTGAGGAATATTTGCACATGCGGTCTTTATCCAGTTTGCCTTTCCTCCTCTTTAAAGCAGAAGTGATTTTTTTTCCCCTTTAATTCCTTTGTGCAAAATGTGCATTAAATGTTATTAATATGGCCAAATGTTTGGGGTCAGTCCTGACAATGTGTAAATGTGTGCCTTATTTTCTGTTGGGATACAAGTTTGTTTTTTTTTCACAGGAATAACTGAAACCAATCTCAGTATCAGATTCAGATAGAGCTTTGAATGTTTTTAATTCAATTGTCACAGAGCTTCTGTAGCACTAGATACCACTGACCAGTGAATGTATTTTCCCTTTCTAGTCTCTCCACATTTAATGTTAAGTAATTATGCCAGAATTCGGTTGTAATCACTGGCTTTTTTTCTGTTTCAGAGATAGAACCAGAATTTTCAAACCTAGGTCAAATTTAGATACGTAATGGCCTAATTTTCAGAGATGTGAAATTAATTGAAAGTCTGAGTGCTTATCATTTCTGAAAATTAGGCCAATTATTTCAGTGACTAAATATGAACATAGGTACCTAATAGCAGGCAATCAAGTTTGAAAAATTTGTAACATTAGCTTTTATATCTCAGAATCAATTTCTTGCTTGTCTACGGTGATCTCAAATGCTAAACATGAGTGAAATTAATTTATTATGGTGTGTGCACAGGAAGATGTTTGGACATTTTACAAATAAACAGCTACAAGGGATTAAAGTTTTAGCTGACACTTCTAGTATCAGAACAAAGAGCACAAATTTTTATTTTCCACCTTTCCCTATTACAGTCAATTACTACACTATTTACCGAACTCGGCAAGTCTTTCCATGTGCATTTTACCTTGGTCTCCTCTTTCTTCTTCCTGTCCTTGCCAGAGCAGCAGTAGTTCCCACCCTCTGTCCTCCCTCCCAGATTTTAATTTCTAGTTACGAGGGGGGGCTGCTGGGGGCGGGTAGAACGGGGTAGCTGAAGGGCTGCGCTCCTTTTTAACTCGGAACATTTGATCTTTCCCTGGCATGTCCTTCTTGGCTCTGCGTTTGCTCTACAGCCTTTAAGTTTAATTAATTTCCGTGTCTTTTCACGACACGCAGGTAGAACAGGAAAACCTCACGAAATTCAATGTGAAGGCGAGCCTGTGTATCCAGGGCCGGTCGGGAGGTGGCCGGTCGCTGCCTCCCATCGCGGGCCCCTCGCTGGCTGCCCCCCACTCCTCCGCTCCCGTCTCCTCCCCCGCTGCCCGCCGCCGGGCCGGGCTGCGTGTCACGCCGGAGCTCATCATTCATGGGCATGGGAATTTGTTTGTGTTGGTTGCCACGGCCGTTTTTGAGCAAGGACTCGGGCAGTGAGAAGGAAGGACGAGTCCCTGCTCGGACGCTATCGCACCGCAGATCTGCAGCCGGTTTAAAGAGCCGGAGTGTTCGGATTAACCCTTTCCCTTGCGAGGAGCCGGGGAAGCAGAAAGGGAGAGCGTGAAAACCCGCCCCGTAGCACCGAGAACTGCGAGGACATAGTTGAGCGGAGCTTCCCCCCCGCGAAGTTGGCAGGATTAAAAGGGGTTTTTGGCAAACGGTGCGAGGCGCCCCTTGACGATCCCGAGCACTCGCGCAACAGCCGCGCGACTACAAAGGTTGTAGCCTTAAAGAAAACCAGCCAACAGCGCGGACAGAGAAGGAGAGAGCGGGATTGCGACACCGAGAGCCGCCCTGGGAACGCCGAGCCATTCCCGGCACATTCCCAGCAGGCCCCGCGCGGCCCCTCCCCCGGCGGCTCCGCTGCGGCGCGGGCTCGGCTCGGCTCTCCTGCTCCTCTCCTCCCCCCGCCGCTCCCGCTCCCCCTCCCCCGCACGTAGGCGCTTGGAATGGGGGGGGGGGGAAAAAGCCCTTCCAGCCTGACTAGAAAATCAGCCTTGTTTCCTCAGAAACCGCAGCTGCTGCGAGCGGAGAACACGTCAGGCCGGCCCTCCGACACGCACAGATGTGCCTTTGTGAACCCACACACACACGCCGGGGAAGGAAGAGGATGGCGAGTGAAGGCAGGAGCGCGGGGCCGAGGCAAATGGCAGGCGGCTGCTCCTTGCCCGAGGCCGCCCTCGTCCCCCGGCCCTCGCCTGTTAGAGGCCCTTGTTTAATTCTTCGGAGTGGCTTAAAGAGCAGCGGAGGCTGGAGGCGACCTAAATAGGGAAACTTTGGAACTCGTAGAGAGAGAGGACCCACTCGTCGTAGGCCAGTCCTTCCCCCGCCCCTGTACGCGGGGCCGAGCGCCGTCGGGCGGCCGGGGTGTACTTGGCCCTTGGGGATTTTTTTCCCTCCCGACTGTTTTTTCGTTTTTTCAGGTCGTGTGTTAAAGGGATGGGCTCCCAAGATCCTGATCTTCTCCTGAGAGGAGTGGGAGAAGTACGGAGGGTGGGGGAAAGTTTCAGCCGACCCCGGAGAGCGCCCAAAATAAAAGGTCGCATGGCCAGTGGCAGCGCCGAGGCGGGGAGGGCCGCTTGCCGTGCCCTCGCGGGCCGCAACTCCACCCTCAGCTGCTCTCCCCTGGCTTCCATCCACCGCGTCTCTCCCGACCTCGTTCCCCCCGCTTCGCCCGCTCTCCTTTTAACATGTAACTTTCAGGCTGGATGAGTTCCGACTCGTTCAGCGTAATTGGGACGAGCGGCTGATGGCTGCGAGGGGCCGGGGGATGGGGCGGGGGGCCTGGGACCGCCGGCGCACACAAAAACAGGTCCGGGGGAGGGGCGCGCGGGCCGCCATTGGCGCCGCCATTTGCGAGCCCGCCCGGACCGGCCCGGCGGGGGTTCTTCTGTCCTCTCCCCTTTCCAGCCACGCACAAGCGGCCTTAGCCCAGCGTTGTTTACTTCCTTCTGTTAACAATGGCTGCAACAGAGTTGTTGCACGGTATTTTGGTACTTCCTGCAGATCTGCCCCGCGGTGGCTCGCTCGGAATGATAGGTCTTCTGTCCTTTCAACAGAGCCCGGCATATCCCGGGCAGTACGAGTTATATACGGAAAGACCTAACCTACTTCGGTGCTTATTTTTAATGTGACAGTTTAGTTATCGGCTTGTCCCGGCCGGCTCTTTATTTTAACCCACTTTGGTAGGGTCTGGTTCCACGGGCAGCACTACAGCTGCGAGGCACAACTTGGGCTGCTTTTCACTCGGCGTTTAATTCTTTTTGTGTTAGTAAAGGGGATGTGAGCACATAACTCAGGGTGGTCTCCATGGCACAAGACCGGCTTATGGTCGGGAAGCGGGTAAGGGAAGAAGGGGACGTACCTGCGTAGGCACAAGCACGTACCTTTGTGCTTCGGTGGGGAGAGACTCCGAACTAGATGATTAATTAATGTAACATTAGCGTTTGAAAAGGCGAAGTTGCACGTTTAACTTTTCAAATGGCGTCTAACTAAACTTGGGAGCTAAGGCCACGGGATTTTTTAAGCATGTTTATTTTTAAGGTAAGTAAAAATAAAGGGCTTTATCACTTCGGCAGAATGATTTAGTAGACGTTCAGGCAGTTCTTGATTGCAGGAAGCCATTGCTTGCTAGTACGGAAACAAGTTTTCAAGGCGAGCTCTACCAAATACCCTTTTTTTTTTCCTCTTTCAGAAAAGACAAGCGGAAACGAATAAAACAAAACACAAAAACCCCAAAACCACGGGGACTGTCCTGTCCTTGCCTCCCTATGTGCTGTACTTGCCCCCCTTCAAGGAGTAGGAGGGGCAGAAATTGTGGCAGGGCGGGTACTGATTAGTTGCTGTCAGTCTGAACAGATTAACACCTATTTTTAGGTTTTCGAACCCCTCGAGTAATACTAGTTAAATTGGCACAGGTTAATAAGTTGGGGTCCACAGAGCCTCTTAACTGTTCACTGTAAAATTTGAATTAAAGAGACAGTCTCACTTTGTCAAAACGATGAAAAAAGGTTTATATACCAAACATTTACTGTATAGCCATGTTAGTGTGCATGCGTGTACGCACGCAGAAGATATATAGGCTTGGAAAACAAAAATTGAAATTAATTACTTGGCACAAACATATGCAGTTAGAGGACCTTTGCAGAGTAAATCTGCAGTGAAATCGGTTTTGAAAGGAAACATTTTCTTTCTTTTAATATAAATGTAGCATCTAAAAATAAAACTTAGTCTTTATTTTTTTATGCGTTTTCTCCCTGTCCTCTCCCCATTATATCATTACACTGTTACACTGACACCCACTGGTAAAAGTTGATCTGAGATCAGGATAGTAAACTGAGCCTCTTGATAAAGGGACAGCTGTTACTCAGGAATAAAAAGTAAAATCTGGACCAAAGAATATCTTCTTCCCCTTCCTCCTTTTGAAGGAAAAGCCTTGCAATGGTCTTCATTTTCATCTTTTTTTTTGACAAGTTAGTATGTAGATGCTCCATACATGACAAGGGAGACCGCAGTGCTTTTTTCTAAAAAACGTAACAATGTGGGAATAGCTGCATTCAAAGCAGTTTATTTCTAGACATTTGTATGACTGGGGACAGACAACAGGCTAGCACAGACAAGAACAGGAGAAAGGTATTAGTACGTTAGTAGCTGCTGGGTTTAATGCTGTTTCCCAGGTAAAACAGCTTGAAGAAAACCAGAAATAATGGTCATGCTAGAAATACATTTGTGTGGGCATTGACCTGATTGTATCAAAGCAGAGATGAATGCCAGCGCTGTCCAAGTCTTACTGAGTTTGTTTACCATTTAATTCAAAGTTGTTAGTGGTCTTGAAAGCCACTTGTGTTGGAGAAACAAGGCTTATTTTATTGAAATGTACCACAGCACCAAAATCTGGTTTGTGAGTGTGTCGTTCCATAGCCCTGCCTAGCACTAGAACAATACCAGGCAATTATGCTGTTTCAGGCTCTGAAATGGGCTTTCTTCCAAAACACTCTCCCCTTATATTATTAGACGTGTTTCTATTAATGAAATGATTGATTGAAAATCTTCCTGTGTTTATGTTGTTTGGGCAGCAGTAGCTTGGATTTCCCCTGTCTAGACTAAAATTGTATCCAGTGGAGATGCATGGGACAGCTGTTTGTAAACTCAGGGTGAGACATAACAAATGAGCTGCAGCAAAACCTGTCCGTGACTGGCTTCCTTGTAAATACAGTGAAATAGTTTTTATTTTAAGGGAAAAGGGGAGCCTTAGTAGAAATAAATACAGAAACAAAATGGAGTCCACAAAACATGAAAGTGTTGAAAAGCCCCGCCAGGACTGCACAGTTCAGAAATTAAAACTTTAGCCTTTCACCTTTGAAATTGTAATTCAGGTCTTTCTTTACATTCTGAGTAAAATGAGCTTAAAATAAGTGTAAAAAGCAGTCTCTGGGATTGCCAGCGTAATGTTACAATTGGTGCAGATAACACAATTGGAAAACAGGGTGAGTGCTGGGATTTAGTTCTTCGGGAAAAGTTGTACAGAAAATCTTTACTGGGGTACTTGCAGCATGTATATATACATATGTGTATGCATATATATAAATATATGTGCGTAAAGAAGAAATGTTTACAAAAGCAGTCATTAAAGTTGAGGATTTATACAAGGTTTTCATGCCTGAAGATGTTCTGCTACATTGAGTTTTACCTTATATGCACACTGTCGAACAGAAATGCTAAGTTTGGAAAGCTGCACAAGGCTGTTAGCAATTGATTTGTTTTGCTGTTTTACTTTGAATAACAATAAAAGAATGAAGAGGGGGTTTACTTTGAAATTGAGACAGGCTGAGGGAGAAAAATGCTAGCTTGTATCCTGTAATTATCCAGAAGCACCCTTGTAGACCCTGAATAAAACTCACAGAAGAGGCATAAAGCACAATGAAGAATCCGAGTTTGTGAGGAGGTGGTGTGTCAATAGCCTGCCACATCCTTTCTCCTCTCCTCTTTCCCTCAGTGTTGTTCTTGTTCTGTTTGCAGGAAGAAACTGCAGCAAACAAATAAGAAAAGTGGGGGAGGGGGAAGAACATTTATAGTTCATATTGCAGTATTCAAATAAAATACTAAAAATGCTATAAACAGTTTCATAGTCATTGTTTATAGACTCCAGAATTTTTAATATTCTAACATGTAATTGAATTCTGAAGCCAAGATTCTGTAATTAATCAGGCTTTTATAAGTGAGCCACTATTTGCGAGCAGTAACTGTGAGAAGAATTTGGACTTAAATTACTTTGTTTGTTTGTTTCTGGCTATAGCAAAAAAGTGAAATGCTGAAGTGGTCTGCAAAATTATAGGTTGTGCACTTGCTTGGGTTAGCAAAAGTCCTGAGTTGTGTAAGTAGTGCAAGCATTTGAGAAAGTTAATTGTTTGATTCCTGTATACAGATTTGGGCTTTGTGCATGTGAATCATGGAACGTGTGTTTTTGGAGGACGTTTTCAGGGCTTGTGTTCACTTCTCTCTATTACAATGTCTGGAGAACTCAGGTAAAATGGAAAAAAAACGCAAACATTTTGTCGGTTTATCTAAGCTTTTATTATTATGCACCGTACTTAGGAATGAAGTGACTCCTAGGAATGCTTGTATTTTTGTCTACCCCATTGAAATGTTCAGTGTAAAGCCGGACTAGATTTGAGAGCCGGTTTTCCCTTCAGTTCTGAGGAATTGTATTGCTATTGTGAGCTGTAAGAGTGTGGAGGAGTTACAGCACTGACTGGAGCACTTGTTCTTTCCCAGTCAGCTCTTAAATCCTGATACCAGAAGGGTCAAAAACTGGCCAGCTGTGACATCTGAATAATTTTTAAAGCAGTTAATCCAGTCAGAGTGTTTATCAATCTTCATACCGCCTGTGGAGGCAATGGGGACACATCCTAAGATAATTCAAAAGAAAAGGTCAGGTCATTGGCAAAAATCATGTAGTTCAGCTGAGTCTTGTTCCACAGATTTACCTTTTCAAGTTACAGGTGGAAACACAGAATGGTACCCAGGGAATTGCCAGTGCCTGGCTATTTGGCCAGTGTGTAGATAGTTTGTTGTGCAAACCATCCCTTCTAAACCTATGCTTTGGATCTGACAATGCCCAGATGATGCCCACATGAGTTGCCCAGATGTTGTCAGCATTAGCCACTGTCTGTATACGGCAAGATATATGGCAGAAGGGGACATCAGGATGAGCTTTTGATCTAGTTGGGAAATTAGGGGCCAGGTTGTGAGGCCATTTACATACTCCTGGCAATTGCCTTGATCCATTCCCCACGTAATTGACAATTGAGTGGAGCACCATGGTTCTGTTGTTAATTGTATCACACTCCTATGGCAACGTTAATTTAGCTGAGTATGCAGTATCAGACATGCATTTAGTATGTTTTAATTATCTTCAGAGAAATATGTTTCAGCCTTTTTTTTGTATAAAAGTGTAGGCTTTCCTTGCTTTTAATTGTTGCTCGTCTCCTTTTGGATCTGTTCTGATTTTTTTTTCTGTTGAAGATGAAAAGGGTAATTTTTATGTTAACTGATTGTGTTTCTCAAAATCATGTTTTAGAAAGTCCCAATTCACCAGTCCTACAAGGGAAGCTGGAGAGGAGAAGAATAGGTATAATAAAGAATCAGTTTCTTCTGACTCAGAATTAGGTTGTGGGCAGGTAGTACCATATACAATCTAGAAAACAAGTATAGAAGAACATAAGATGTATGTAGTATAGATCTTATGGTGATAAATTTTGCCTTGATGTGATTTGGTGTTTTTTCAAAAGACACCACTTTTTTCAGATAAAGCAAGAAGAAAAATGAAACAGTTCTTGTAGGGTGGGAGTTGAAAGTACTGTGGGAAGTGGTGCTAAATTACAAAAAGGTGCTCAAAAAGGTGTTCTTCTTTTCCTGTTATTTTTGAGATTTTGCTACGTTATGTAAGTTACCCATTCCATTAAAAGCAGGAATAAAGAATGCAATTTATGATTGGAATTGGTTGCGAGACACAGGAAAGGTTTTGAAGTTAAAACCATGTTTCTGAAACAGTACTCCCTACATTGTGTTTCACCTTGTCTAAAAATTCTTTTTAACCCACATACTCAAAATAATGTTCACTAAGGTGCATGAAGCTTTTTCTCCTGAGCACAATAGGAGTATGTTGAATCTCTTGAAAACAGTTTCTGTTTTTCAAACACCTTTTCTTTTTCAGCATAGATAATTAACGCCTTCTTCACAGTGCTTGGTGCCCTTGATACATCTGTTACCTTTGACAGATCCTTTCTGTTTGCCACCTCTTCCTAACATGCTTCCAATATTTTCAGCACAAAATAGCTTTGTATCTTTGATGTTGGTTGTATACGGGCTCAATTAAATAAGAAAGCTGCTGACAGAATGGTGTAGAGTTGAAACTTGAAGCTTTGTTTCTGTAAAGATTTTGTCCTTGGTCACTTATCTTCAATTTTTGCTGCAAATTGTTTGACTTCTTTTAGGCAAGATTGTTAAGACATGGAGTTTTAGGTAGGACTGTGTTTGTTTTCACTTTTACAGGTGTTCTGTGCAGTGATTATGTAGAGATGTTGGTAAAGGGAACAGGGAAGTACTCTGCAGCTGCAGACTTAAGCAGCAAAAACCCTTCCCACGGGTAAGGGTGGCTTTAAAACATGCCTTTCTGGAACTTTCTGGAATATTTAGAAGTAGTATGGCAATGCAGCTGTTCCATTACCACCCCCTAGTTGCTGGTGGATGGCATCTTGTATTTAGACTGAGCAACCCGACTCTGAAAAGGGCTGTTGGGGGTGTTCAGATGGGCCTTTGAGTCGCTGAGCTGTGGCAGTGGGAACTCCAACCCTGCTAGTAGAGGGCAACAACGTTTAACCCTTTTTTGAGGTTTTCTGTAGCAGTCCCTCTGCAGCCTCACAGCATGGTAGCGCCCAAAGGCGATAGCTGTAGAGACCCTTTGCACTGGACTTTGTAGGCAAGGTTTTATGTTCCTCAGTTTTGAAAATGGGGAATTAAAATGAAATCACGGTGTTGGAACAAGAGAGCAAAAAATACAAATGTATTAGAAAAGGTTCAGTCACAATGCCTAAATAAAAGGCTTACCGGTGGCATAAGTAACTGCTTATGTCACATGGTATAATGACAGTTTTTTGAGGATTTCCCACATATTAGAATGCATGAGGTTGGAATTTTGTTTTTATGATATCTACCACTCCTTTCTTAAGGGAAATTAAATAGCAACTGCTCTGAGATTTTGGGTTATGTATAACAGTCATTTTGATCTCTACATTGTCAAACAAATAAATATCAAAAGCATTTTCAGTACAGTTACTCTGTTTCATGCAGTGTTCTGGTGTGAAAGAACTAATTGCATGTTACACATCTTTTGCATATATATATGAAAAACAGTATGACAGGAAAATATAAAAAAATTTGAATATACACTTACAGAGGGAAAACACGTGCATGTGTGTGTGTGTGTGCGTATATATATCTTGCCTGTTTCATCTCCTAATGACAGGAGCAGATGAACATATTACTGCCATGAATTTGCTGATGATCCGCTATTGATATGGTGCCTTCGGAGCAGTAAGTTATGACAGAGTTGTAAGGGATGGGAGGGTGTCCACAGATAGGTCTCATAGGTTCCCCTGCAGTGACAGTGCACTGAGCAGAGATGTACGCAATCCTAAATGTCAGTTTGTCTGGGAATTCTAGTGTTTGTTTCTTGGTGCGAACCTAAATAATTTTATACTTTTCCGTCTTTTTGACTTTACAGAAATTGCCCCATAGCACACCGKTTTTTTTCTCCCAAGTTGCTTCTGATATGTGTAATTCTGTTGTAAGTATTATATCTCACAAGGCTGATTGTTATTGCTTTTAGTTAGCTAATATTTTCTTCTCAAGGATTGGCCTAGTTCCTAGGGTTTTGCAAAATATTTGCAAGGGGAGACTAAACCAGCAGGTCAGTCAATAGCACATCCAGCAATGTGTGTTGGGCACACTGCTGGAGATGTGAATGATTTTTTTTTTTAATTGTTGTAAATCAGCTTCCCCAAAAACATTAACTTCTAAGAAAAACTTTAAAAATACGAGCAGGACAAATCTGTTCTACTAATCAGGTTTTAAGAACATGATGCATCATTGTGTTTTATCTCAAACACTGGCTGACCGAGAACAGAGCTGCTTCAGTGAGCTGCGTCCTTGAGCCACTGTGTTGTCTGTACATGCTAATAAGGAGAATGAGGAGAATTAATAAGCAATTTGAGCTGCAGAATAGTTCCGTGAAACATCTTTTCAAACCTTTTCAACACAAAGTAGCACACAAAGTTATTGTATCATTTAAAGAGGGATCATTTTGTTACTTAATTTGTATTTTTCAACCTAAAAGTTGTGGCTTCAAAAATTAGAACGTTGATCTTTATTATTGCTAGACCCAGTGAGCTAAGAGATAAATGACTGATAGCACAAAGAAGAAGCAAAATAAATGAAAGGGAAAGCCTAAGAAAAAGAAGATGCCAGATTTAATGAATAATTACCTTGAACTGGGTCACATGGTTTCCGGTTTTTACATAGGTTAGACTGTGAGGAGATGGCATTTACTTAACTGAAAGGCCTAAGTAGGTAGTCTCAACAGCCTTTGTACAGAAAGTGAGGAAATCTCGGCTGATCTGTCCTTAATTGACATGATTTATACTGACTGTCACACCTTTATTTCAGGCGTATATTCAGGATCATAACAAAGGTGTGTCTTTGGTGTATTTATTAAAGGATTGCCCAGGGAACATGCCCAGTACTCACTTGCTAGAGACCTGAAACCTAGCCTGAAATACGTGCATGATTGCCATTAGAAATAAATAAAACTGATGGCAGGTAGCAGAGAAAAAAGGGAAGGAACAGTTGTTGCAGTTACCAAAGTTTATTCCCGTAGTTCGGTGTGCATTTAAAGCTGTGTACACCCTTAGTAAGTCCTTGAAGAATTGCTGGAAACTAGTGTGGGTCATGTAGATTTGTCTCTCCTCCAATGAGAAGGACAACTATCTGCCACAATTATTGAATCCTAAATTACTTGAACAGGATGGCAAAGGGAGGAGATGTTAAAGCTAGTTAAACTAGATTTCATAAAGATACGAATGTCTACAGCTGTATTCGTGTTTGAAATAAGCTAAGGACTTTGAAAAATGAAAACTGGATTAACTTCCTATCACCTTCGCTTAAAAGACAAGTTCAGAACTGGTGGTGCGTGGGTGGGTGGGCTGATGGGAAAACCTTAAAAGCTGAGAATCTACACTAGAAAAGGATTATGAGGGTGGATCTGCACCAAGCACTACACCATCCTCCATGGTTTTTGCTGTCCAGGCTATTTCCTATAGGCAGCTCGTCAAGATTGGTGTGTGGAAATAGTAATTTGAGTTATATTTGCATTGCTCTGCACCTGGACTAATGAGGCCCATTGAGTTGCTGGAACCACATAACCTCTCCCCAGGAGTGGGGCGGAAGTCACCAAGTCCTGTGTAAGTCAGAGGGCAAACGTGGCTGCAAGACCAGTTTGAACTGGACAGTGTGATGCAGTTTGTCTTGGCATGATTAAGCAAGAAGTGCACCCCAATAGAAAGAAGGTGATTTGACAGTAGTAATTCAAGAGGATGCACCTGTCTGTCCTCGTTCTTTTTAGATTTTGTTATCATGGGGAAGAGAGCCCTTTCTAAACTGACTGATTGTTGCCAAACAAGGAAAACAAAAGTATTGCAAAATGCAAGTATTAACATACACATTTGTTTCGTTTAGAGCATATTTTAGAAGAGCCAGAGGCATGCCTTTTTAGTAAGCAGGCAGTTGGCAAAAACCCTCTAGGTATCAGAGAAGCCCTGTGCTATAATTTTCCTAGAATAATAATGTCAAACAAATGACAATAGAAAGCCTATAAAATTTGCAGCCAGCTGGGCAAATTCTCGTGTGTGAGCCACAGAAACTGTAAGTGTCYGTATAGAATATTTTGTCTTGATCAGAGCTGCTCCAGTCTGCTGCATCCCTTGCTGGAGTAGCTGTAACCCCCTCACCTGCCAGCTGCAAATAGCAGCTCCATTACATTAACTCTGAGGATCTCCAACCCAAGTCTCAGAGCAGCATGCTCTATTGGAAGTTTTTGCCTGGGTAGTTAAATGTGGATCAATGATCCTTTTCAGCATTAATGTTAACTGGACATTATATGAGAATTAGTGTGCATCAGAAATGATTATTAGTGCTTATTTTCAGATTTCCCCAAACAAGATGGAGAGGGCTTCTGTAACCAGTGTCTTCTGTGAGTTAGTTAATTTGTCCTTGCGTACTTGCTACCTATTATTCTGTTGTTTGGATAACAGTCTGGGCATTAAGCATGACTGTAATTCTTCCTCTTAATGGTATTCCACTTCCCATGACTCTTGCTTAGTTTCACCTAATCGTATCTCAAACAAAGTCTTGACGAGCTAAGAAGGACCTGGACTGAGCTGAGGACCAAACAAATGCTGAATATGGCTTTGAAGACGACCAAATTATAATAATTCCTTGTGTCATCTGACCACTAGGTTGTACAACTTCATTCCAAAAAGGCCGTGTTCAGCATTGCACCTCAAGGATTTTATCCATGTTTCAACAACTTTTCGACAGGGAGGTGGAAATGACTGTGCGTAATTTACTGTAAGTCTCTTGGTTGCGATGCAATATTCTTTGTCGAACTGGGTCTGTATGAGTCATTTATTGAGAAGCAAAATAAAAATATTGACAAAGTCTCATTACTTCTGACAAAAAGACACTCAAGGCTACTCCCCGACTTGTTTCAGGGTACTCCACATGTTACTCATCAGGGGTCTTCCGTGACATGATATGTATGAATTCTTTCATCTTGTAAAATAAAAAACTATTAAATGCTATTCTATTTGACTATTAAAACATAGAATACTACATAAGCAGTAGCGGTCTTGGCCACAGCTGCCCATTTTGGAGACCATGTAGGTTGACGCAGAGAGATGGGAAGTTGTCATGCACTGAGGAGGTTTCTGGACCCCATCCTGGCCACCCCCAAGAGGCTGCGCTTGGACCAGGGGCAACGGTGGGGAGGGGAGCAGGCTGTAGGAAGGGTGAATTGCCCAGACTCCAGCTGTGGGATAGTCCTGCTTGAACCACTAATTGTGTCTCATGTAATTGATCCACAGTATATGGTTAATACACATGCTCCCTGGAATACTAACCTGTCATTTGCCCCTTACCACTTACAATAGCCTTCTAGTCCAGAATTGCAGGATACTGCAAGTGTGGTTTGAGTTTGTTTATTAGAAGCAAAAAGGCTGTTTGGTTTTTTAGGTAAACTGGAAAAACACCACGAAAGAATAGTGACCAAAAATTGCTTTTACATAGAAATAAAACACAGGGCAAACGGCATTCAACTACAGCACTGTATTCTGAGGAGCGGAAAGTGTGGACTGGAGCAAAGATTCAGAGCAGTGCCTAAGGGAAAGCTACTGTATCTGATACACATATAGATATGTACATGAAATCAACAGTGCTCCATTTAAGAATCAAGTCTACATTTTTTAGTGATGCAGTGAATTTTTCACTGTAAAAAAAACACCCCACCTACCCAAGATATTTACATGTGTACACTGAGATCAGCCAACTAAAATAGGAAATGTTTAGCTGCCACAAGTAAGTATATAATGAGAAGTTCTTAATTAACATCAGATTATCCTAAAACAATAATAAGTGTCTTGTTCATTTTTCTATGTATTGGAATGAAAATGATACATTCTGAAGACGATTAAGATGGTGCTTACCTGATTCTGAAGGAAATGATCTCTTTTGCTAGGGTGATGTGGGTGTTGATTGAAGTACACAAGCATTCCCACTAGAGGGGGGTCCACTCAGCCTAGGTTGTAATGCATTTTGGCCCTTTTTGTTGTTTTTTTTTTTGAAGCTCAGCATGAGGAAAGCCTCATGTTGTCCCACATCTTGTTTCAGTACTTTATGCTGTGTATCTTATGGTGTCAGCAGTTACTTGTCTCTTACTTAGCTTAACTGCCTTAGATACAAGGAGGTGAAAATCCAAAGGAATGGACTAACACACTAGTACAGTGTTAAACACAGTGGTAACAAAGAATACGGAGGATGTTTCATTGCATCATCTGCAAGGTGAGGACAATTATTTGTCACAGAAGTGGTGTGATCATTCTTGGAAAAGTAGAAGCAGCGTTATCAGACGTGTTCAATAACATTTTTAATTAGAATTGTTATCTGTGCTAGCCTCACTCCTAATGTTTTACTGTCTCTGTGAGCCTTATGTTTCTAAGCATGAAAGAAAATATTTCTATATGTAAAAGAGATTAAGAGTATGTTAAACCAACAAACTTCTGCTTTACTCTTTGGTGTCACAGTTTGTTCCTACTCTCAGTTTCTTGGTGAAAAGAAGGAGGATTGAGTTTTGCACATGTGTTGGTCATTCTGCCATGTTAATTAACGTGTTTTGGAACTGTGGCAATTGGGAGCATTCTCTTGGCCCTGAGCGAGCAGGAGCTTCTTTAGCAGAGCCCAGGTGTTGACAGTACAGCTGTGCTCTGCAGTGAGGGTCCTGCAGGTGAGATGGCCTCTCTGCAGATGAGGTGCATGCAGTGCAGAGTCCAAGCTAAGGATGCTCTGCCCTGCCCAATCTGTGCTGTGTTGGTGCAGGGGTTCCATGCCGTGCTGTCCATGTTCTGCTGCTGCAGGGCAGGAGACAGGCAGCCGTGGACAGGCTCGATGGGGCTGTCCATCCAGCTGGGACCCTTGGGTAGGAGAGGGAGGAGGAAGGGATAGCGGGGCAAGGGAGGAAGAGAGTACTGGGGCTGGCAAGGCATCAGCAACCCTGGTGGATTCAAGGAGGGAGTCAGAGAAGGACCCAGTGACACAAAGAAGGCTCCGTTTTTTTTCCTAATGAATCTCCACAATAGAAATGTAGCAGAGTAATAAGCATCCACTCTCTACAACTACCTGAAAGGTAGAAAAACTGAGGTTGTAGCCAGGTGGGGTCAGCCTCTTCTCCCAGGCAACAAGTGAAAGGACGGGAGGACATAGCCTCAAGCTGTGCCAAGGGAAGTTCAAGTTGGACATCAGGAAGAACTTCTTCACTGAAAGGGTGGCAGGCATTGGAATGGGCTGCTCAGGGAGGTGGTGAAATCACTGTTCCTGGAAGTGTTCGAGAAACAACTGGACATGGCACTTGTTGCCGTGGTCTAGTTGACATGGTAGTGATTGGTGAAAAGTTGGACTTGATGATCTTGGAGGTCTTTTCCAACCTTTAATATTCTGTGATTAATGGGACTGGAGGTAGCATCTGGGCTATGTGACTGGAATACCAGGTAGAGAAAACTGAGTGAGTTTGAGCAAGATTGTTCAAGTTTTGGTGTCTATCTAGTGGTAGTAGCTGGATGTTATACCGAAACAGTAAGCCTAGTGAAAGTGAGCATTCACATGTTAGATGTGTACCACATTAACCCCAMCCAAGATGCTTCTGATAGTGGAATGACTTCTTTCAGAAGCCACCTGAGCATCTGAGTAGGGCACTGTATTGTGACAAGCAGTCATACAGTTATTTCCAATCCAATGGCTGATTATTCTTTTTGGCCCTGGGCAAGTCACTTAACCCTCTGTCTGTTTCTTCATCTGTAAAATATATTATGGATATTTATCAGTCTCACCAGGACTGATTGTTTAATATTTATAAAGTGCCTAAAGGATTAGAAGCTTAATATAAGGAGCTAATACGTATCATATCATTTTAGATTGATTTTATTTACTTGGATTTTTTTTTTTCTGCGTCCTATTGAACGAGATGCTAGTTTGTAGCCTTTTACTGCCATTTCTAATTAGCTGGACAGGTCACAATTGGGCAACTCCAGGTTAATTTTCTTCATTTATTCCTAGTTCCTATGAATGCTTTATCTCCCTCCCTCAGTTTTTTTTTCCTCCCTTTTTTAATTTAGAGATGAAGAAATACCATATGTTGCTAGATCATGACATAAATATATTTAAGTGCTGCCATCATTGTTAGTTTATCAGCCTTTCCATTATAAACCCTCTTGTTCAGGGGTTTATAACTCTGGCATTATAACATGCTTCAGGCTGAAACTTCACATTCATTTTTTCCCCTCTTGATTTGTTTTAAATCCTTCACTCTTCTTAAGTTAAACTGGAGATTAGATACATTAGTTATAGTTATACTAGTTATATAAATTATAATGCAGCAGTAAGCATTTAAAATAGGATGTAAATCTGAGAAATAGAGAATTTCCTAGTTGTTAGACTGCGAGCCTGAGAGTAGAGATCTGGGATTTTTTCATGAGAGTGTCCCTGGCTTGGCACATGACTACTAAAAAATTATTTAACCTCTTTCTGCCTCACTCCTCTCTCTTTTTATTGGGATGATGACATTTCTGACTTCGCTGGTGTATTGGGAAGCTTAATTAATTAGAATTCATAAAAGCACCGAGATTCTCAGGTGAAAGGTGCTGAAGTGTGAAGTATTTTTAAGGAGTCTAATGAAAAGTCGGCATGCCTGCTTTCCTATGTCCATTCCTGTTGTCACAGATCAGCACGAATCAACTCTAGAGCTGGGCGGTGTGTGGCAACCAGCAAGGGGTTTGATCTGGAGTGCCACTCAATGACCTGACAGCTTGCTCTTCTAAGGCTTTCAAACATTCACTGTATCTCGTAGCCAGCTGGTCTCAGCCTTTGCCTGGGGAGCTTGTGTTCCCTGAATTCTACAATTTCCAAAGAATCCGCTAGCTCAGGACGGGACAGGAGCCTGCAAGCAAAACCTTGGCTGCAGAGTTTCCCTTTATTGCTGTTCCACTTGGTGCTGGTGTGAGAGTACCCAGTGTGGTTACAAGGTTACAGCAGGAGAAGAGTTAAGGTGTTTCCAGGTTGGTTTTTTTTTTACAGGGATTTACCGTGGCAGATCATTCTGGTTGTGCTCAGGCGGCTTTTTGGAGTAGTCAAAACTCTGTAGGGAGAAAAATGTTCCAGCTGTAGTTCAGTAGATTTTGAGACACTGACAGGTACTCTTTGTGTCATTCAGGTGGAGAAACCTTGTTTGTGGCATGAGGGGTGCTCTCCGAGTTTCCTCACTTGAGGATTTCTGTTGTCAGCTGTTAGTTTTGCACATCCTATCATAAATAGGTTTCCTAGGGTTCATCTAGACTGGCACCTTCATTTACAGATCTCTTCTTTGCCTGGACTGTGGTGCTGTGCTCAGGAGAGAGACGTTCTTGGTGGTGGCTAAATTTGAAATTATCTTTCTCCTTATAATTTCAGGTTGAAGTCTTGGCCTCCGAGGATGCTACATTTGGACACAAGGTGTGTAGTTTGGTGCAGTTTTGTTATATAGGTCCCAACAATATGAATTGTTGGATGTGATGCCACAGAAGATGACAATTTTCAACCTGCAAATTGAGGATCCTGTGGCTTGCATCCATCAATTCAGAAAATTTCCCTTATGTGTGGTAATCTGAGAATGGCACACAGGATGTCTTAATCCTGTTCTTGGTATAAAACCTGTGAACAACTTTTACTTGCAAAATCCCATGTGGAAACATGGAAGGTCAGCTTAGCAGTAGATTTTAAGATTGGACTTGCCCAAATGCTGAATTTGTTCTTGTTCCGTAGATTTGCAACTCAGAAATTGTACTTGTCTGCTTTGCAGTCTGCTGAATAAGCCGCTTTGTTCAGGCGCTTTTTCACAGAGCATCTCGAGTAGTACCTTGAACAGCTGCATCACCCTGTGTTCAATTGTGGATCAATGTGTGGCAGGCAGTAGTTGCATGTTGGAGAGACAACCTGAGACCTGCTCAGCTGCGTGGATGAGCTGTGTCCTAGTTAGTGCTCAAGTTTCTTTGGCCAGTGAGCATTATGGTGATGACCACTGTTTTAACTGAGCACTAACAGCAGATGATTTTAATCTGGGCAGATTGTGTGTAGGCTATATCTAGTTAGCTAAGAAGAGAGTGAATGGGGAAAGGAAGAAGGAGATTGTAGAAACAGTAGGCTAAATAATGACAATGAAGAGTTGCCTGCTGCTGAAGGCCCATATGTTGTGATGCTACTGCAGGTGAGAAAATAGCAGTTCTATTACTATTAAGGTAAAAAAAAGGGCAAGAAATTATTAAATAAGTTCTTCAGGTTATTTGGAATACAATAAAATTAACCACCAGAAAAAAAAAAACTTCTAAAGCACCTAAATATTCATGATGCCAGAATTTACATTGTGTCTGTATTGTACATTTTTATGTTGATATGTGATAAAGTGATTTCAATAAATTATTAAAAATCAAACAGAGCTACTCCAGTATTATTTGAAGTATATAACATATGGTAGTGTGGAGTATTTTCTGATTTTTATTTAATACCCAGCAAGCATACAAAATATTCATTGAATATTTAATAAACCTGGAGGGTCAGCTCTTGTGAACTCATCTCCATAATCCTCCAGACTAGGTGGGTAAACAGAAATATTACTGATGATTATTGTAGCCAATTGCTCTTAGAACTAAAGCACCATGGAGAAGGCTTCAAAGTTTTTTTCCTGGCTGGATTTACAAGGTGTTTTTATGTCTTGTAGTCATCTTGATGGACATCCTTTGAAACTCCTTTTTACTACCAAAACTTTTAAGAGTTTTCTGTTGTTAAGCTTCAGTTTTACAAAACTGAATCAGTACTGTTGCCAACTCTTAACATCATTGTCCAGAGTCCCAAGCATGTTTTTTCCTAAGATTCATCTTCAGAACCATCAGGATCTTTTAAGCTCTTGTAATAGTAGCTTTATGTTTTATAGTGAACCATGTACATCTAGAAATGGCATGTACTTTTTATCAATCAAAAAGAAAGCTAAGTGTATCATCCAAAACTTGTTAATCCCAGAATTTATTTTTGCTGTCTATTTAGACGTGCTGTGAAAGCACTTTCTTCCCTCCTCTCCCCTAAAAGTTGCTTTCTTTACTGTCTGTCTCAATGACAAATAAATGCTAGTGTCTCTGTTACATTAACAGATGAGTTGATATGCCCACAGAGAACCTGTATGAGCAAAATTTTTTAAATGAAAAATAGTTAATCTTATAAATTAGAACATAAGTTGAATACCAGATAACACAGTTGAGAAGGATGTCGGGTTAAAAATTTGCACCATGCAATGCTTTCCTTGGTACCTGCTTTTCGCCTGAATTTTCCTCCAGGGCTATTGTGGGCTGTTGAGGGGAGCTATCTTTTTTGGATTTTGGGAGTAGCATATGTCTCAGCTTGGAACACTGTAGGGCCTCTCTGTATGCATGAACAGAAGCATAGTTTGCTGCAGGGGATGACTCTTCTTTTGACTGCATCCGTTCCACCTATCCTTAGATGCCACTTAGTTTTAGGCTGTTGACAGGCTGTGTTGCCTGTAGATACATGCAAGAAGACTGTTTTTTAAAAAAGGATATTTGTAGACTGCTGGAAGAATGTACAATGTCATTTGTTATTCTTGAATTCTCCATGATTTCAGTCTCATGGTAAATATGCATACTGGCAGCAAATGACGCTGTTTCCCAGGAAGAGGTTATGAATGAGACATCAGAACATTGTTCAATTTCACTGTAGTTATCACTGGCAAAGTGAAGATCTGGCTGATGTAGGCTGCCCTTAAATGATTGAGTCTTGGATGATGATGGTCATCAAAAGTGTGCATAGAAATCAGCTACAGGATGCTTTTGATGCAAGTTATGCATATTGATTTGGACCAAATAATTCTTACTTTAGAAAATAAAATGAAAACAAAAGAAATTGTGTCAAACTGTCAGAATACCCAGGGGAAAGGCACCTCAAAGTACCAAATCCTATCTTTACTCCTGAAGCGCAGAGCAGGTGCAAATTGTGAACCATTGATAGCAGTCCTTAAAAATGTTTCCTCTGCCTCACCTTTTTAATAAGTAAACAGTCTTCCCCAAACAAATGCAGGACATAAGGCATTTATTGGAATAAAAATGACATTTTAGTACAAACCTTTTTTATTTTCATTTTGTGCATATGTGAGACCAGTGCTGTTTAAAAGGCCATGAAAATCTAAGCACATTTTCAATCAATTTAAATAAAAGTTGTCGTTTGGTAAGTATAAAGATGTACAGATTGGATTGCATTGCTGTCCAAACCTTTCCTTTGGTTGAATAGAAGGAAGCAAACCCATTCAGCTTTCTTTGCAACTAATTTTACAGAAGGAGGAAGCTGTTGGTGTGCTGTAACAGCTTTTTCGAATGGTACGCGTGGCGTTCAGTTTAATTTACACATGCATTTATGTGTGTGTTTGAATGCATGTTTGTTTTTAAAGGAAAAAAACCTTCCATTTAGACCGATCCTTTTGTTTCAGTATTTGGAAGAGCTGTGATATATGCATGGTTATGTATGGAGAGATAGGGGAAATGACCACATAGCAAATCATGAACAGCTGATAGGTGATCTGGGACAAGCTTAACAGTTATGCCTGGTTTGTTCAGATTCTGCTGAGGATAAACTTACATATATAATAAGTTTCTTCAAAACCGTAATTGCCAAGGAACTAACGTGGAGTGAGAGTGAATAGATGGAGTGATATCTGCCCAAGTCTGCAGTCAACACACAGGAATGTATTTCAAAGTTGGAAACTCTTTGAGTCCCATTAATCTTACTAAAGCTTAATGATGACGTGTAAAATACTAACAGTACCAATTTTTTTTGTGTTTATTTTAGCTGAGTAGGAAGTTATATTTTAGCAGATGGGACCGGTGTTCGCAGATGGCAGAGAAAATAGGAGGAATACAAAAATGTGAAAAGAGGAAAAAAAAAAAAAAGAGTGCCCAGGGCAGAAGTAAAAGGTAAAATATTTAACCATTTTGAATGAAGCTGATTTAAAGACCAAGGCAATGAACAAATAAAAATAACAGTGTGTGAGTTTTTTAAATCCTCCTAAGAGATTCAGATGCTCAGTTTCCATTAGAATCTTTTAATCCCCGAGGTAGAATTGAAAATCTTAGCCTGAAAGGTTGGTTATTATATAAAGATTTAACCCACATTTTATTGTTGTAGGAGCTGCATATTGGCACCAATTGGAATTACGGTGTCGAATGCAGCAGCACACACTCCAGACAGGCTGCAAATGGTGTCTGGCCCTATCTAGAGAACAAAATGCCTGACTTTTTAAATATTTGTGCTCAGTTTACTCTCCTTTCCCTCCCTTTCCCTAAGGCTTTTACTGTCAGCATCTACCTGACCCAAATAACATAGGGTATAGGAGGCTTCATTCAGTTAAGCCTGGTGAGATCACCTCATCCACGTGTCTCAACCTGTCTGTGGACCTGTGGAGTGCCATAAGCTGTGTTTGCAGCACCGGCCGCAGAGCCCTCCCACCGCAGCTAATGCCGAGGTGCAGTGATCCCAGCTTAGTGCTGCATTAATATAAATAAGTTTGTTAATGGTAGTCCAGCAGCTACATGTCAGAAGGCTCACAACTTTGTGCAACAGGAAAAGAGACACTTATGTTCCCACAGTGGGGGAGCTCCACCAAGAACAAGACTCTCTTATTTGGTAGTGAGCTTTAATCCTTCCATTGTGTGTCTTTTTAAGCTGTGTTGTGATGTAATTGGCTTAATCATTACTATTATGTTGCTTTGCACAAGTTAAGATTGTAATTTGACATATGGAAATAAACGGCAACTGGATTAGTGATTTGCAGGTGTCATTTAAAAACGGGGCAGGGAAGAATGCCTTTGATATTTTGCAAATGGTGTCTTTGCTAATGTACAGAGGCAGAATTAACCATACAACTGCATCTCACACTGTTTTGAAGCAGGAGCAAGTTTCACCTGTTCTTTTCTGGGGCTGTGTGCTGCTGGGGTTGAGGAAAGAGAATCTCGTTCCCGGTGGATGTGTTCACTGTAGGAGTGATTTTATGTTTCCTTTGCAGAAGACAAATACAGGAGTAAAGCATTCTCTTTGATCGAGAAATCAGCATAATGGAGAGACAGCTCTATTAAAGAAATGAAGCAAGGGTGGTATTTCTGATGTGGATGTGTGTGTGTGGTGGAGCTTCCAGCATTATTCGTGGAACTAGCTGTGGTTTAGTTTTATGACACAACATAAAGTGATGACCTTGTCTTCATAATTTAGTAACTCTGGAAGTTGTTTGGAGAGTCTATTCCTAAGTCTTTCAAAGTATGTGCTCCGGGATTGCATTTTTTAAATGCTCTTTCTCTGGTACAGGATATATGGTTTTAAGAATCAAATGTGTTGAGGACTAAAATATCTTCTTTTTATTCTTCCAAACATGCTGCTTTTGCTTGAGTTTATGAAGGTGTGTTTTGGGTTGCTTGTGGGGAGGGATGTGCTTGGGCAGGGGGGGGCAGGTCATGCTTTGGGGAGAGTGGTGTTGCTTTCCTCCACCTTGCAGATGCAGCATTATTGCAACGATCAGCACATTATGGTGCATCTTCTGTAGTCTACTTATTATCATATCCCAGAAAGCAGAAGTTCGAATCCGGAGGGTAAATTGAGCTACACAGTGTAGCAATGTGTCAGCTTCCTGGTTTGAAGCATAGGACATCAAAGGGAATACATTTGGTGGCTGGCTGTGAGTTATGACTGTGCAAACCTAGAAGGAAACTGTTGTTCTAACAGTATCTGTAACACAACCCTTGAGCTATGAGATGTAGATGGCATGTGATAAAATTGAGAAACATGTTCTCAGGAGACTTTTTTCTTACTCTTTTTTTTCCTAAAAATTGTATTAGCTTGATTGCAATAAAATAGTAAGGAAGCCATTGAAAGAAAGGAAAAAGTAGGCAAAAAATAGTTCTCTTTTAATGCTCGCATTGCTTAAGACGGCTTTCTTTTGTTGAAGACTCTAAGCAGCCTTTGCTCCTGCCATCTGGTGGTTGCTAGTAAAACTTGCATCTTCAAAGCCAAATTAAATTGTTTTAAAGCCAATTAATCCTTTTCAGAAGAGAATATTTTCAAGGGTCAGAATTATCTCTGTCTTCATGTGTTGACACTTGGAGTGTCTGTGTGTGCTTCGCATATGGGAAAATACAGAGAAATGAGTCGTCATTTGCATCTGTCTTTGCACTGTTGACTTAGGTAGGAACCTGGGGGATGTAAATAAGTTTTTGGATTTTTTTCAGCTTAGAAAAATTATGTATTCCTATAAACCTCCAGTAAATTCTGTTTTGCTACTCAAAACAGCAGAGTTAGGATTGCATGTTTCCCCGGTTCTGTTGTTTGTTTCTTTGTGGACTTGTTTCACCTGAGGTGTTCAGATGACTAAAAGGATTTTCCAACCTGTTTTCTTTGTCTCATTGTTAAAGTTGTGTTTTGGGATTGCTGAAGGCTACTGAGTGCCCTCTGTTTCCAGGGTGTTTTCCAAGCGTAGAGAATGACACTTTAACATGTAACAAGGTGCTCTCTTTATATTCTTAGGGACCCCTTACAAATCTGTCGAAGTGTTTTGAAATACTTATAACTGAATAGCAGCACCTTGAACAGATTTTTTCCTGAATCTCTGCATATCACTGCTGTGCTATTTGGGACAGTCCAAAAACACAGAAAACCAAGAAACTGTGATCATGTTTTAGAAATTTCGTCTACATAATCAATAGGTCTTAATGTCTGATAAGTTTAGTCTCAATAAATACCTCTGTGGTTTGTGGGTTTTTTTCCCCAATTAGTTTCATAAAAATGATGAGGCACACCAAGAGATTTATGGCCATAAGTTCTTCTCCATCCATCGTACAAGACCTAACTGTGGTCCACCTTTGTCTTGAGTGCCGCAGGTAGAGGAGTGTATCTAACCGCCTTGAGTATGGAGGGTGATTCCAAACAGCACCCACTTGTGGTGCCCCTCTCCTCACAACTTCATTCCACTTCCCATATGGACATGATTTTAAAGCTCTCTGGGAGGATGGAAAAAAAATGCAGGCTTCTTAGAGAYCCTGATGCCTCCTTGTGCAGTGGAGGTGGGTCTGGACAATTCCATAACAATCCTGCATAAAGAAGAAAAGACAAAATGGTACATAGAACAGGGGGAAAAAAGCTGAGGACCCCCACTTGTGAGAAAGTCAGGATCAACTGGATAAATGACATAGTAAAAGTTGGTTCTCTTCTCCTTGTGCCCTGTGCCCACACTCCTGTAGTCTCTGGAAAGACAAGACAAGGTGAGGCTTTTGGAAGGAGCTGTCTCCTGTGGCAGTGTCCCTGTGCGTGTACAGCATGTCAGGCCTTCTTGGATATTCCCTTTTTTCTTTTCTTGCCAGTGATCCAAACTAGCCATAAATACACGTTTAATGTTCCTTTTCAGCATGAAGCATCTCATGGTGCTTGCAGAATAAATAGTGATGGCCTCAGGGTTAGGCTTAGGCAGTTTACATGGGCACGTGGTAACCTTTATTTTACAAAGCTTCCAAGCACTCTGGCAAGCTGGTATGAGCACAGATGGTAAATGTGCCCCCCTCAGCACCCTTGAACATCGCTGGCCTGTGGTTTGCCCAATGCTCTGCAACCAGCTGGGATTAGTGCTAAAAAAATGTAAACTGCTGTCTTTCTTCCTACGTCATCTCTACTTTTGGACATACATAAACGTTGTAGATAGCCTTTCTCTCTGGTACTGTGTGGTTTAGGATATCAACGTGTGGATAGGGTCACATTCTGGGTTTTGATATAAGTTTAAAGCTCCCACTGCCCTTCTGAGAGTAGCAGTGTTGAGTTTTCAGAAGATGTGTATGCAGTTCAGGGCAGCTGTTTCCTATTTGCTCAAGTGATGTCTGTGAGTAAGAATCATAGAATCATGGAAGGGTTTGGGTTGGAAGGAACCTTAAAGATCATCCAGTTCGAACCCACCTGTCATAGGCAGGGACACCTTTCACTAGGCCAGGTTGCTCAGAGCTCCATCCAGCCTGGCCATAAGCACCTCCAGGGATGGGACATCCACAGCCTTTCTGGGCAACCTGTTCCAGTGCCTCACCACGCTCGCAGTAAAGGCTTGGCAACTAGTTTTGCTTTTCTGATTGATGAGTATCCCTCTTTGGGCAGTCCTATGCCCATTTAGATTGCCACTTTTGAAATGAACTGCTGTAAGCTTGAACCACCCAGCTCTTGTGGTGGCACCAGCAGCAGCAGTCTGTACATTCCCCCTGCTGCTTTTATGAAGAGGCAGTCTGTAGTATGCTTTGCCCTTTCCAAACTCCATAGAAATGCCAGAAGAGTGCAAAGTTTGGTACTGCTTTCATGGTGGGAATATGCATCACCTCGAGTGTTTGAACTCACCATTTAACACCAGTCACTATATCGCAGTGATTTAAGTTACTACCAAAAAGAAAGGAATTTATTTTCTCAGTCTTCCTTCTGTTACTCATTAAATTTTTAACTGGTGGGCGCACTCAGGCAGCTTGAGTCTGGTGTGCCTGAGCTGTCTGGCTGGGTGTGCTGCTCAGCATCCTCCCTCGCTCAGCTGCCTCCTGTTGACATGTAAACGCGGGTGATGCTTGCCTGATCAGGCGGGTCCTTTACAGTTCCGTGTGGCCCCTTTGATTTATACTGCTGGTTTGAACTTTGAGGGAGTATCACATTTACCAAGAAGTCATCTAACGATCGGAACACAAAGTTTGCTTGTAAATACCTGCACATTTTAAATGAATGTTGAGGCAGGTGGTCTCTTTGTTTAGGGGTGGGAAGAGGGCAGTTCAGAAGACTTGCAAATAGTTTGCTGTTCCTCCTTGATGAGGAGAGCAGGTTAGACCAGATTTCTTTTTCTTCTGTAAATTATACCTGATTGTGCAACTGGTGGGACCAGAACTGTGCCCTCCAGCAACCAACTCCACCTTGCTACAGAAAGCATGCTCCCATTCAGATTGGGACTTAAAAAAACAACAAAACCCCCACAAATATTTTTTTTATAAAGCTACTGTTAATCTGTTTGCTTTTTTTTTTACCCCCATACTTTTTAAACTTTTTTAACAACATGAAATACACCTATAGAAAAAGATTCAGATTTCCGCTATGTGGCTGCTTCCCCTGATTTCAGAATTGGCTTGTTAAAAACTAATGCTAGGTTTAAAGAACAGGAATTGCAGAGAGGAACGCGAGAAAGTTGTTGGGTAGACAGATGTGATTTAGGTTTTCATTTCCCCTTTTTTTTTTCCTGAGACAAGGTCAGGTGTGTATCATCTTTCAGAGCTGTGCTTTGCTGGAAAAAGGGCTGTTGACAAGTTGCAGATTTCAAGAGGAAAAAACGGTGACAATAAAGCAGAATCTTGGGCTTTTTACTGAACATACATTTCTTTTAGGGAAGACTTCGTTTTTTAACTTTGAAGCTTCAATTGTTTCAGTTTGCTTTTTAAGAATTTCTTCTTGTGAGATAGGATTTTCTAGTGAATTGGGATATTGATGGATAACTTTATTAGATTAGAATGACACTGGGAAATCTTGTTTCTCAAGGTCATTCCTTTTATTTGCTTGGTGAACAGTTAATTATACAGGGTCTTCATATTTTCTTATATAGTAGGATCAAAATTACAGATAGATTTTCATACTGCTGCAATGCTTTACGTTGTTTTATACTATACATGTGCAAACTATTGTGATAGATTTCTAGTGTGACAATCATTCTGTGTGTTTTATGATTTTACTACTAAATCCTTACTACTACATGAAATAGACAACAGAGGAATTTACAGTCTCTTTATTAAAACTTACCTTACCATTTTAATCTGAAGCCACATAAGCATTATTTGTACTCTTCAATTTAACATGACTGTTTCCATTCCATCATCCAATTCTGCCCCCCACTTACCGAGATCTGTTTGAATCTCCCTGAGCCTCCTGCGAAACTTCCTCACAATGTAACTCCTTGTGTCAGAACTGATGTACCGATTACCTTGTATATGTAATCTATTTCTAGGGTGGTTTTACAACTTCAGTCCTTGTGCAAGGGCTGTGCTCCGATGGAGGGATGTGAAAACATTTGTGGGAAGAGCAGTTAGAATACATGCTAATTTAAAAATTAATAAATGTATTCTAAGAAATGCGTTAACTGCTGTTTATGAAAGGAAGCAATGAAGTGAATCATGTGGAACTGGTTTTTGTTGCATCGAAGTAACTAAATACCATTATAGCACATGTGATTGCTGCAAAAGCTTTACAGTAATGTAGGTATGGCTGTTTATATGCTTACTAACTTGTAGTTTTTTTAGCTGTGGTGTGTGCAGAATTCTGCCGAGGTCAAATTTGTTAAGCTTCCCCAAGTAGTACTGAGGAAGGAATTACATTAGGTAAAGCATTCTTTTTTGTTGTTTAAGTAACCTTGTTTTTTTACCAGCAGTGTTGTGGAAAAGGATCTTGAAGGAGAAATTCAGGGGTGCTGGACTTGGAAATGGCATGAAATTAAGGAAATAGGATTAGAACTGCAGTCTTTGGTGGAACAAATGTTGAAGATGATCACGATACTCTTAGGATCCTGTGTGTTGTCTGGCTTAGTTGTATAGAGGTTTGAAAAGTGAGAAGGAGAAGTTCAAACTTGATACAGTGAGCAAGGGAAAGCTAATGGAGCACATTAAAAATGCAAGCTGACCTAGATATACTGTTGAATGGTGCCATGTGGTGTGCAGCTTTATATGGCAGGCTGCAGCGCCTTGTTGACCAGAACAAAAGCTAAAAAAGCTGGTAATACTGCTTTGTTTACAAGTTCAAAGAGAAGACAGAAGGATCGAGCTGTCCTGTTCTGTTTCATAGGTGATGTTAAGAAAAACAACACTTTTTCACTATGAAAGCAGCTATTGATTTCTGTTAAATGTATACAACATTAGTTTTTTTTAAAAATTGCAGAAATTAATTCTGGGGAATGGTCAAGGTGCATAGCCAGTTGCCACAAGTGTGTCTGCTTTCTGCTCTCTTCTGTTTAAGATGCATATACACAGAACCGTGGAAGAGAGAAGAAAAGTTAGTGTTATCTTAAGAGTTAGTTGATGAGAGCTGAATTCTCTCTCTCTGGAATATGATATTCAGAATGGAAAAGGGTGGCAGAATCTAGCCATTAATTTTATGGTACTTACTTCCAGATTAACTTTGAAGAAGTGTTTTAAGAGGCATGAAAGTATCAGAAAATGTTAATATATTATTTTTCAGATAATATTAAAATAACTTTTAGCTGCTGTTTGAAACTTCATGGTAAGTCATTCATTTTAGTACTGAGACAGTTTCAACTTGCAATTATTATCTTATTTGTAAATACCAAGAAAAGCTTACAGAGGAAATGTTGACATCCTCCTCCCCCTATCTCCCTCCTCCTGCCTTGTATCTGCCTTAGCTCTCCTTGAACTGTGTAAATACAAGCATATATAAGTGGTATATTATATATTTTTATAGGACTAGGAGGTTTGAAATTGATTTTTTTTTTCCTAGGGCTGTGTGTTATAATGCATTTTCAGTTGGTAGAATAATAATAAAAAGGACTTGCATGTATCTGTGATGCATTTGATTCCTCCCTGCAGTGACTCATTGTGGATCTCTTACAGCTAAGTGCTTGTTCCTTGTGATCAGAGAAAAATGCTACACACCTTCTGCTTCGTGCCTGTTAAATTCAAGTTGCTATTGTAGGCAGCATTACACAGCTATCTTTGAGAATTAAAGGGGAAAAAATATCAAGAACAGTAAGTAAAGTGAAAATTCAAAAAGCCACTTTGTTCCCCCTCAGCCCTAATTTTGATTTTTAATGCATTTCTGTTCTCATGCTTTGCTTCTTCCAAATTTACAAATTTTTCTTCCTATTCAGAGCACGCACCTTTGGTACCCTGTTGAAACCAACAACCATAATGGCCATTGCTCTTTTCTGTCTTCTGGAACCTATATGATGGATACCAACGTTTTTAATCCTGTTATGTTAAAGATAACATCCGGTTCCTTTTTCCAGACCAGTATTTTGAGTTGAAGAAGGGATTGTTTTCTCCAATTTTGTTATCATTTTTCCCCCTCACCTTTTTCATTCCCTGAGAGACTGGTCTGGAGAACAAAGTGTCCATGTTCCTGGGAACAGAAATAGATTGTTCCATTCATAATTTAGTGATCTATCTCTGTTTGGCAAAGTTAAGCACATGCTTAACTTCAGGTCTGTGATTAAATCTCACTGACTCCAGTATGACTTAAATGCTTTGCAGAACTGTGACTCTTATTCCTATCTCACCATCACATCATTCCTTCTGTCTCATTGCTCTTTTTTTTTCTTTTTTGYCCCCCCCCCCCCCGCCCTGCCATGCTGCAAGTTGACTGTGCTTAGTGTCAGCAGTTTATGTTCTGCATGTTTAATGAGGGCCACGGCTCAGCTCAGCATAGTCCTTCCCCTTACGCTAACAGAATTTTGATAAATGAGATCTCCTCGAGTGGAGAGCCAAGAAGGGGCTTTGACGGGAAAACGCAGGACATGAAATCAGCAGGTGTCAGGGTGTGCAAATTATAGGTATTTTAAACCAAAAACAAAATAAAGGAGTTGTTACGACTAACTGTCTTCAAAATGTGTATCTTCCTATGAAGTACAAAAAAGGATTTAACAATACACCAGCAAAACAAAAGTAGATTTGGAAAGCAGTAATCTGAACCAACGTGTTCCTACCTTCCTTTTTGCTCTGTATTCCCTGTGCCTACCACCTCAATTGTCAAAGTATGCTATATAAGCAATTGGATTACAATAATCATTGCTGAGTTTAGCACGTGGAAATGTGTTTCAGTTGTGGTTTATATCCTGTGCTGATCTAAACCATGAGAAAAATCTCTATTTTATGCCCGCTCAAGTTATTGACTGCAATAGAGGGAACTCGTTGTACGGATAAAAAGAAAGCGCCAGCAGATATTGAAAGAAACCTTTTCAACTAAGGTGCATTTCTATGATCCTTCCTCCTTTCTCATTTGTATGTTCATTTTTCTGATACTGCTCACTACATTCCACCCTCCCACCCCTATCCCACTCTTTCAGGCTTTCTCCTCCATGCAGATTTAGCTTGTTCAGTGACCGATTTCCTATTTAGACTGTATTGCTGTGTAATTAAAAAAAAAATGGTTTTGTGTGCTCGCATGTGCCAGTGAGGTATTGGATTGTTGAAATAACATCAAATTCTTCACTCAAGATTATAATCTGACATGAATGATTGAAGGCCAGAAATGGATCCTCCATACCTAAAACTGGAGCTATTTTATTACCTTAGCTAACATTTCATAAAAGTTTCTGCAGCTGGAGTGGATTAGCAATGGATTGTTTTTATTGGAGAGATGAAGAGAAAGGACAGTTGGTATGGTTATAATAATTAATAAATAACACAGTTAATTACTCTGCTGGCGCTCCACAATGTTCAGAGATTAATTTAAATCAATTTGTGCTTGCTTCTATTAAAATACTCAAAACTGTATTTTTATACATGCATACGGAAATGTAAAATATATATACACAAAGCTGGGTATTTAAATGTATATGTACAATTTTATTTCTTTCGTGTCTGTGTTTAGTTACATAGGCTTTTTTTTCTTTTTTGGCAGGATTTTTGCATGGCTTGAAAAGAGATAATTACCGATCTTGTAATTTTTTCATAAGTTGGTTCATACCATACCTGTGTACTGAATCTTCCTGTAATGTCTGCAAAGAGTTTCTCAGGATTTTCTGCTCACCTCCAACTGCTCTCTTTTCCTCTTGTCAGCCAGGTGCTGATGGGGCCCCTCCACAGTTGAGAGAAGCTTGGTGTGACTGCAGCACTCCTCCCTGCAGAAAACCAGTACCAACCTCAGGAACTCCAGTTCCTTCTGGGCCTTCATTTTGTGCATTCCATTTTTGTGCCAAAATGGCAGCCACAATTTTAAAGTCAAAATATAGGAACAGAGAATAGTGTGGATCACATTATCATCAGGCATATGTGTACACACATGTGCGATGTGACACAGGTGCACTTGCTGGTACTGATGTGCAGAACTATTTGGTTTGTAAATTACTTAGTCCATAACTCTTCCATTGGCTTTACCAAGGGGTCAGCATTATTTGAAGTAACCAGTGGGCTGTCAGGGTTCGTTTCAGCCACCTTTTTCTCACAGCAAGTGAAAACCGGGCTAAAAATAATCTGTGCAGATAGGAAGGACTGTGTAGAAAACAAAGTTGGTACTCGATGGCCAAGGCCCTGTGGGGCAGGCCCCTCTCTGATTTCAGTGGGATCRAGCTAGGACTTGAGCATACACTAAAATGTGTCCTTCTTAGGAAGGAATATGTGTCCTCATTTGTTTGGGCTGTGCTCAAAGTGTTCTGGGATTACTGGAGAGAAGCTGTGCATGGGTAATGTGCTATGATCGTATCTCCATCAGATTTGAAATATAATGTCTCAGTTAAACAAAGAAAACTTGTGTTAAAAGGGAAAAAGAGAACTATGTCCTTTCCACATTTGAGAGTTAAATCCTGTTTATTTTGCCTTAAAATGTAGGGAGTTGAATAAAGACTGGTTACATATTTTTAATCCCTCATCACTAAAACCCCCCAGTAAGTGAAGCCAGAGTTTTTCCTTTGCTCACTGCCACTTATTTCCTGCAGACTACCAGGCAGAATGAAATCTTCAGTACAGAATAGAAATGTTTCAAAAGTATGTAATAAATTCTTTCTGCAATAATTTCTAAAATATTGGATTATCTTGTGAAATAATTAAAAGTAATTACAAACAACAGTTTATATGGCAGCACCTGGTTCTTTTTTTTTTCTGCTGCAGTTTCTTTTTGTTGATCTTTACTGTGAATATACGTTTTACCAAAGAGCATTGCTTACTAAGATTTGGAGTTAGTTTAGGATATTTTACAGTGATTTAAAGTAATTATACTCTAAACTGTGACAGACAGTGTAATTTGGAGATTGCATTCCATACATACCCTTTCATCGTGTTCTGGCAAAGACCATCCTTCTGCTAGATCTGATAAAATGCACATTTCAAATCTCAAATGTGCACACGCATAAAAAACAACCATACCAAGAGTGCCTGACACTTCATGGTATTGGCCAGGGCATCGGTGCTTTACCTTTATATCCCCAGAATGCAAAGTATTATGTGTTAAACTGCAGCAGGATCCTTACTCCTGGGAGAGCGCTGGCCTGTCCGAGTGCACCCTGCGCTCTGTGGGCTGGGTGCCACAGCTCTGTCGAGGCCAGGGTGCCACCCTGGGCAGGATGCTCCTGCTTAACCTTAAATATGTCRAGAGCCCTCAATTAGAGGGCTTTTCAAAATGCAGAGTTGTGTGGAGCCTGAAGTCTACTCAGAACTAGGTGCCATGGTGTGCAAACTCTGAAATGAACTTCCAGTGAGGCACAGATGATTGCTGTGCTTCAGTAGAGGAGGAGGATTCGCCACCTTGGTTTGCTACTGGCACATCTTTAAGGTGGGGGTGGCGAGGAGGGAAGCCTGTCAGGACTGGATAGATTTCCAGATCTTTCTTCTGGTTAGAATACTCTCTCTTTATTTTAGTCTTGTACTTCCAATTTTGTGCTGCAAAGTTATTTGAGTTCAGCATGTTCTAATTTAGAAATGAAAGATGGTTTTCGCGACACTCAAATACATGCAACCATTGCGCTGTGGTCTCCTTGCATACTTCAGCAGACCTGGAACGTCTCATTCCGGAGGCTTGCTTCCCTCAAGGCTCATCTCTCCGTGTTTTGATAAAGAGATGAAAGGTGCAGAAAAGGGCTCATGTTGAATGGAAGTTCATTGTCTTGATCTTTGATTTATCCCCTTATCTAGATGTAGAATATCTTACACTTAAATATTTTAGTAACTTAGAGGAAAGAACTGTGAAGTAATACGTTTTTCTGAATTTAATTTTCAAAATGCCAACAAGCTCAGTACATTCTGAGACATGTAACCTCAAAGCACAGAGAGTCTGAGTGAGCCACTCGACTATGTAAATTGATCAAACACCAGTCAGTAGATTGAAGTGTACATATTTGCATATGTACACTTGTATATGACACTTGGTCTAGAAGAGAGTGGATTTGCTTTGCTGGAAAAATGTTCAGTTAAAGTGAATACGACCATTTTGACATCTAGGCTAATGAGTTTAAGAGCAGGTTGCCTTGTTTCTGTAATTGGTTTTGCCCTCTTGTAATTTTAGTGTTAAAAAAAAACTTAGGGGAGAGGCCCCAAATAACAGGAAATAACACTCAAATGCAATGTTATCTGTTATTATTTCAAAGTTAYGGCTCCCTACTGTGCAGTAAAGTTTGTGCTAGGAGGTGTAAGTGGAAAAGCTAGGTTTGGTTTCTGTCAATTTAGAGATTTCTTTATGCATACACTCTGAATTTTCGTGTGCTCATTGAGAACATCTTGSAAAAGGCTTATGTATATGTGCAGTTCTGACTGCGTATCTGTAGAGCTGTATGTGCTCAATTGGAAGCAATAAAATCAAAGATTTTCTATACCTTGGGTCCATTTCGTGCATACTAGTAGCATGGATAGCAGTAATAGTAAACTCTTTGGTGAAAATAAAATAAGCCTGAGATTGTCACTGTAGATTGCTCACAGCTCCGCTTGTTGCTTATGTGTCACTGCTGAGCTATAAGAAAGAGCATAATAAATTTAGGAGGAGTGTTGCGGGTGCCAGTCTTCAGTTTCAAAAGGGCTGCATGAACGTCTGGTGCTCAGCTCCTCCGTCCCAGAGGTGGCATCTGCCATAGCTGAGCAAAGGGGAAACGTTCCCTTTSTCAAGTCACTGTGTAACAATGGAAAGACAGTTTGTTAAAGTGAATTTTGGAAGTTAGTTAGACGTTGAATTATTCAAAATTATAATATAGTATTTCTGGATTTCAAAATGCTTTATAATAATTCACATTTATGTTTCTGTAGTAAATTGCTATGAAGGAATTATTATTAAAGAGATTGCAAGTGGTTTCTATTCTTACATACATATGATTTTGCAAATCAGAAAGGAAGTAATATTTTAAAACATAAGTTGTTTTAAAGGGCATCTATGTTAGCATTTTTATTCTGTAGTTGGATCTCGTCATTCCAGACTTAAAAAGGCTTTTTAATCCTGGAACCAGCCTGTGAGGAAATTGTAAGGTAGATGGTGTGATGAGCAGATGTCTAATTCCAAAATACTATTTGGACAGTATCCAGGTTTTGGAATATTTTTCAGGGAGAGAGTCATAAGCAGTTTTAATAATTAATTTAGAGAAATCACTTTCTACAACCATTTTCTGAATTCAGTTACTTTATTAATTTGTCTCATTTCTTTAACATTGTTTATAGAAGAAAACCATGACATTTTACTAACCTGTCTTTAAGATGATGTAAGTTATTTAATAATGTGGATTTGAAAGTCCTAGATAACAAAAGATTATATCATTTCCTTGATATTGTACATATACTAAGAAATGTAATAAGCACATGTGCCTGCTTTCATTCATGCACATATAGCAAGGGAATGAGAATAGCTGTTCACGGAACTGATTGCTTCTCATATATTTAGACTTAATTTTTGCAATAAGGGAGCTCTAATCCCATTTTCGAGACCGTGTATGTTTTTCTTACAATCCTCCAAGTAGTAACTAAAATACAGACTATTACACTCTGTAATAAGAACTCAACTGTATTTTCTGTCGAATGGAAAATGCTGTTCCTTTGGAGACGCTTGTATTCCCATGTCATAGGTGTGGTTATGCTGAAAGATCCATGGAAAAAATGAGGCATCATTGCTGTTAATGGTAGAATCCAGGTAGCGTAGGAAGCCTTTTACATTAAAAGAGATTCCTAACTTTCCTCTCAGATTTAAGGATTTTGTGGCTGGAACATAATGCATATTTTCCTCACTATACCCCCACCCCTTGGGAAAGAAGGAAGAGGGAAATGAGAGAACAACGTTCCAGCGAAGGCAGTCGTCCTCTCAGCTTTGTCTTGGTGCTTCTGTTTCACTCTGGAAAAGTAGTGACTGAGTGTTGGCTACAACGTTACATCTGTGCAATTTATCAAAGCTTATGGGATTTTTACTTGGGTTACAGAAGGCTCATTAGTCGTCAAGTCAATTGAACATAGGTCATAATTATTACACTATTAGAGCGTTCTTGAAAAAGATAAATAAGTGTTARGGCTGTGAGATTTATTGGAATAAAAGTATTTTAATAAAAATGTCAGTATTTTAACATCCTTCAAGATCTACAAAACAAACGTGAACCTGACTTTCAAATAAATTATGGTACTGCACTGATGATAAAAGTTCAGTGATAAAGGGATACTGCTGCCTGATTTTTGGAACATAAACCAGTGCAATTATGAAGGAAGGGACTGTATTTCTGTCTGTTTTTCTAAGACTGTCCTTAGTGAGGACATGAAGAGTTTGCATCCAGGAAAGAGTACCCATGTGACTAAATTTTGCAATCTGCACATTTTCAAAAGTCTTTTAAAAAGTCCCAGTTTGAGGAGGRGGAGCATATTGTTTGCTACTAACCACTTACTCCAGAGAATACATCTTTCCATCAGTTCTTGGATTTAYCTTGTGTGCTTTTTCTGCAGACTGCACTTTTGCATTCAGATACTATGATAGTGTCCACTGTGAGCAGAGTAATGTTCAGAGGAGCAAAGACTAATTTACAGAATTCTCCRTCATCACTGTAGAGCTGAGGTTGGTGATAAACCCATGCTTCCCCTGCTCCCTCCTCCTCTGCTGTTTTCTCTGACTACGTTGTTGTGTAGTCTGTGTTTCTCTTTATAGTTTTGCAGACAGGCATTGTCCAAGACTATGAGAATTGTGTTTCATAATGTGCAAGGCAGCTGCAGCATGTCACATTTGCACTTTCTAAACATCAACACAGAAATTCCCTTGCTGGATAGAAATTTGCATGCAGCTTGAAGGCATTAAAATACTATAGGAAATCTTGATCTATTTGTTACTTACAGGATCTTGATCATGGATGAAATTAAATGTTGTTCCCAAATTTCAGTTCCAAATAATGTATATTTAAAAGGGTTTTTTAAGCCGTTTTTTAGTTCCAGGTGTTGGTGGAGGGGTTTGCATAGCATATTATCCTTCCACCTGAAGTTCTGCAACCTTTCTTTAAAAGCTGCTGTTTGCAGAGCCTTTCATATTCCCTGCGAAATTACTTAGGAGCACATGTTTTGGGATGTTGTTATTAGATGAATTGTCCTTTTCTCAAAAATATGAACTCCAGTATGTGTCTGGATGTGCCATCAAGCAGGCAATATGCAAAACTTAGGCTAAAGTTTTGATGATACTGTGTGATGAGTATGCTTTTTATTTGCTTCCTCATATCAGCCGAGAGCACTCACGGTATAACATAATGTAGAATTTGAGTTGTGTAGTTTTAAGGATCATCCCTGCATTCTTTAGATTAGGTGTTTATCAAGAGGTCCTTTGACAGATGATACTTCAGAAGGTGTTAGCTACTCCTAGCTACGTACCAGAACTTACAAACCTCGTAACAGATGTAGGTACACTGCAGTAGTCCAGTCAGTCATAGTTTGAACCACAGGACTCAGTTTGAGTTTCAGTATCAGGGTGCTAGTTGACATTCTCTTACTATGAGTTTTCTGTAAAAGCAGCAAAGAAGTGAGGCAGACAGATAGAACAGCCCTAACCTTCATTCAACCCTCACAGTTTGTCAGGAACTGTAGTTACAGTACAAGGGAAAATGGCTTCAAATCGACAGAGAGTAGATTTAGATTTGATGTTAGGAAGGAGTTCTTTATGACGAGGGTGTTGAGGCACTGGAACAGGTTGCCCAGAGAAGCTGTGGATGGTACCATCCCAGAAAGTGTTCAAAGCAGGGTTGGATGGCGCTTGGAGTAACCTGATCCATTGAAAGTTGTCCCTGCCCATGGCAGGAGGCTGGAACCAGATGATCTCTAAGGTCCATTCCAGTCCAAACCATTTTATGATTCTAACCTGCCCCAGTAAGGTCTATTGGAATTAGGTTGTAAAAACCTTTGCCCCTGGAGGTGAAACAAATTGTTAACAAGGCTGTTTGCACTTCAAAATACCTCACCAGTTCCTGGGAAGGCTCTGTATTACAGGCTGCCAAATCCTTCAGCTTTTGGCTTTGCCAGATGTGTCCATTGAGGAATTAGGGAGACTTGTGTACTTTTGCAAAATTGGATTTGGTCTTAGCCTGCTTGTTCACAGAGAAGTTGTTAATTTCGTAAAGCTGGATGTTGGTGTTCGGGAAAAGAGAAAGATAAAAAGGAAGAAAAGCAAAGCAGATGCATTTCTTAGGACAGGACAGTGTGAAGGGCAGTGTTCACGGGTCTTGTTCAGTGACGTGCTATGCCTTTAGATTGCAGAAATGAAGAAACCTCAGTAGCTCTTGAACACTTCTTATGAGCAGTAAATGCAGTGTAGAAAGAAAAACAGTGTCAGTAGGGCTTTATAAAGGTTCCTGTAACAGCATTTAACGTAGTGGTTTTTTCAACATAACCTGTTATGACCTAGCTGACTGGCCTTCATTCACTTTGCTGGGGTTTGTACAGAACAGGAGTGAAATCAGCAATTGCAGGAGGGAAATCAAAATTTTTTTCAAGTCTTTCTATCAGTTCAAATCCAAGATTTAAAGCCAGTTTTTAATGGCTTCTTTTTCTTGTTGACTGGCTTTGCCCCAAGTCACGTTGTTTTCAGTGAATCTGTTGAGAGTAACACAGTACCTAACATTATACGGGGTAATAAGTTGGAATTTGGGAAGCGTCCTCCATCTATTTGAATGAAGTAAGCAGCTTGGAAGGTGATGCAACAAAGTAACACTGGAATTTTAAAACAGTGAAAATTTTATTTGTATAACTACGCCATGCCATTTTTTCTTTTAAGCAAAAGTTCAAGTGAGAAATGAGCTAAGATAAAAGGCGTTGGAAGGGTACGGGTGGTAGGTCTTTTGTTCTGTGGCTCTTAGCAGAAGAAACAGGCTTTGGCCCTGTGGTGGCACAGAAGAAAGAAGCAGCACAGAAAGCTGAATAGTTACCACATCTTTGTGAACACTCAGCTCCGTTGAGGGGAAGGAAACACAGATCGTCCASCAACATTTCCAGTGTGAAACAGTCTTAAGCCCTGCTTTCCTCTTCTCACTTACGCTGTGGCTGCAGCAGCTTGTGTGGGGAAAATCAGTAGTATAGATCTTATGGAATACATGAGGTAAGGAAGGTATTTGTTCTATACACAAGCTTTTATTCTTCCCTCCCCAGCTTTGTAACAGTGGTTTAATACCAAATTATTCCCATAGTTGCACTATATGGAACAGTGCTGGTACAGAGAACTGTATAATGAGACATTATACAAGATTAATTTAATAAATAAAAAACCCCTCTCTGTCTTGTTCAGCTCCATTTTGGAAAGCAAGCATGAGAAGATCACCACTGATTAAATGTTTCTGGTATTAACGCAACCAATGAAAAAGAAATTATGCTGGGGTAGAAAAATGAAAGTGGTTTAGAGAAAGCAGGGGAGCAAAAACGGTTAGGAAGAAGATGAAACATTAAAAGCTATTTTAAAATTATGATGTGTTCTAGCTAAAATAATGTGTAAGCTCTCAAGCACAAGGAAATGAAAGCAACCCCCACCCTTTAGACTGAAATAGGCAGGTAGCTTGCCTAAACTTTACTTGTAGAAAGTCTTGATTTTTTGTCATTTTGTGCTATTTAACCTTATACTGGGTAAAACTTGTGGTTATGCATACTGCTAACCAAACAGCAGGAATACAATGTTCTGATGGTCTGGTTGTATGTCTAACTCCTCTTTTTCTTGAGTAGCATTTCATTCTCTCTTTGGGGCTGAACTAGAAAATACGCTCAAGCCAAGTCTGCTACCAGTGATGACAACAGCACAAATTTAGTACATCTTGCTTGGAATTTCAAAGAAGGTAATTTGGCTGTTAGATTTCAGAAGACTTTCCCCCTCTTTGTAATACATTTGAAAATTTCGACTGTGCTGATGTAATATAGTGGAAAATCTTCTTTTGTATTCATACCCTGATTTCCCAGGGCACTGTTCATGCCCTGAACTTCTGACTATTGAGAGGATCACAGACTGTGTAGAGCTGATGCACTCCTGCCCTGTAGGGTAAACAGGTCCCAGGAGCACACACAGGCCTGGGATGGTCTCACCACCATCCACGGGTAGCTCCTCAGTCAGAACATGGCTCTGAATTCCAGAACAGGGAGGTCTTGGAGCAAGTAGCTTGGAGCTGTGGTGAGAGTGTCCATCCGGGGAGCCTGTTAGCCTTAAGTTGGCGTAGTAGCCATGGAGAATTTCTGTTGATACTCATTTGCTCAGAGTGAGCACAGGAGACAGCAATGTGATGTTAATTTACTTTTGTCTCTTTGTTTAGCAAGTGAAACACTCATTTTATGTTCAAATATATACATAGGATTTTAATCTAGATGTATTAAACAGCCAACAAAAAAAAATTATGCTTTGTGGGCATCTCACTAGTGTTGAAAAACAGAAGGCTAATGTCTGCAGTAAGCATCATCATCTAACTGTGTTAGATCTCATAAATCCTTTAAACTTAGAGGAAAAGAAATTCTGCTTGCTCTAACATGAAATGTAAAACTTTCTACCTTGAGCAACAAACCCATCTGTCAAAGCTAGTCTGTAAAGCAGAGCCTCGCTGGATGGTCTGAAGGGCAGGAAATAGCTGTGCTATATTCCAGGCTGRCATTTGTTAGCAAATAGTCTTTGGGTAATATTTATCAATACGCTGGTCTTCCTTTAAGAAAACCCAAACGGCTTGCGTGTGTATGTGCTGAGAAGTTTAGCTCCAAAGAACAAGTTTGGAAAGGCGGAAGGAAATGGAGACCTGCCAAGCCTGTTGGCTGGAGTCATGGACAAGAGCAAGGCCTGTCTGAACTGCCACTCAGTTTTTATTCTGCGAGTTTGCAGGGTTGGTGATTAGAGTGGCTTTCGCCCAATTATGCTGTGATTATTCCGCTGCACTGTAATTGACTGGGGAGATATGCTAATACCTGTCATTTGGGATGATAAAAGATGAGCGGAGGACGCAATGCATTATTTAGCTGGCTGTGTGATAGATGAGGGATGCGCAGAGTGCTTTAATTGCTGAGAAGAGAGGTTAAGCTGAACGAACGGATGAATTAGAAATGAGTTTTTTTATGGCTTGTGGAAAAGTGAAATAAAGGGAAATGTGCTTTAAAACTGTAGCAGCAGATAGAGGCAAACACAACAAGACGCGGTCTTTTAGGCAGCTTACTCTCTTAATTTAAATATATAAGACAAAACACGGTTTAGTGTTCAGTAAATAATAGTAACAATAATGATAAGAAATGCTTGGTGAGTTCATATCCTTGCCAAGAAAATCGTTGTAAAAGGAGCTGGTTTTGTTTGAGGTGATATTTTGTGATTTGGAACCTTTGCAATTTCTATTGCGGTTCAGACCTTTAAAACCTTGTTTCTAAGGGCTGTGGTACCACGGGTGAATAGTGTTTTGTGTGCATAGGTCAGCTATAGATTTACATAAATAATATCATGCACACACACACATACATACATACACACACACGCAAAATCTCTCGAGTATTTGTGTTACACGGCTAATAAGTGCACAGAGAGAGAAGTGAGATAAAATGAATATTCATAACAGTTGGAGGAGTGTAGCGATACAATTAGCAAGAGYATACAAATAACTCACAAGTGACAAAGCTCTTACCCTTTGGGTGGGAAGGTCATTAGAAATCTTCTTTTTAAAAAAAAATTAGCTAATGAAAAACAATGAAGGTGTCCAGTAATTTTCCTGTTGTGTGATTCTTCACATTTACACGAGCCTTTGCCTGTGGTTCAGAAAAATATTTGGAGTCTGTTCCACAAAGACGTGTGTTGGGTAGGTTTTTGGAAAGGACTTCCAATTTGAAGTCAGGAAAATAAGCTGTCTGTGTTACRACCAAACCTTTATAAAATGGAGGAAATTATCTGTGGTGTGGTTGACTTGTCCGCARACCTGTCTAACTGCTGGCAGGCTGCTGTTTGTCCACTGCAGTAAATCTGKTTTTTTCCAGAAAATTATATCTAGAGCCATTATTATTGAATGATAATGAATTTGTCTAGAATATCATGCCTGGTGAGCTGGATGCCAGCTTGAGATGGATGTGGTATGTACTCTCCTGCTGAACTAGAGTCTGCAAGGCCTGGTCACTCCCACAAATATACGTATATATATATACACACTTGTTCTTTCTGCCGTTCACCAAAATTTCTTTATGGCTGATTTTCATCATCTTAGTTAGGCACTGGCAACTTACTTTACAGTTGTGCAGCCCATTGTTAACTTGATTTTTTTTTTCTTAAGCTAGTTTTAAAAGAGCAATTTATAAGGCAGTTTGCTGCTTTTATAGAGCAATTTATATTGCTATGTGTTGGCTAGTATAATTTTTCTAAAGTGGCCATTTGGATTTCAAAATGTAAGTGCTTCTGGCTGCACCTTGGCTTCTTTCCATTACTTGAATGTATGCAGCTCTCCAAAAAGCTGTGCATCTTTGAAGAAAGAAACAGTAAAGTGCTCTAATGTTATGGTTTTATGGAGTGTTATACAGAAAAATCTTAACTTTTAAAAATCCCTTATTAACCATTTTTAAAGATATTACAAGAGAAAGTTTATTCTACATTACTTAGTTTGTGATAAAATACTTAATATGAAAGAAGTCGGTTTTCTGGGCCAGAGAGAAATTCAGGCAGCTTTGCTTCTTGAGGAGGGATTCCCCTGACAGAAGTCAGCTTTGGGGAGCATGGCCAATGCTTGGCACACTGCTGGGGTCTTTAACATTTGTGCTGAGCCAATGGAGATAACACTGTAATAGCGTGGTCTCATGTAGTATAGATTGCAATCCCAGTACAGCAGCACACAGACGAGAAGAGGCTATGGAAAGGAGCGGGAGAGCTGATGCTCATCATGGGTCCCAGGTGGGAGTGGGTCCCTCCAGCAGGTGTTCAGAAGCAGCAGGATGGACCCACACATGTCGTCAGCCTGGGATCTGGTAACTTCTGACATGACAAATCCCTTTCTTTGGTCTAAATCCTTGTGCCGTTTTTGCAGTTTGTGGCCTCTTAGGGTTTTCTCTCGTTCTGTGGGTTGTGATGTACCCCTGCAATTAGGAAGGGAATAGGGCCCAGCCCTGCTTGTGTGCACATAGTGTCAGCACCTTGGGAAATGATCTTACCCCGCTGTATGTACGCAATCAGCTGTTCATCTGCTTCTGTGTAAGTACATGTATCTACAAAGAAGATAAGGCTGCTAACTTTTTTCAGGCTTTTCTATTCCAAATTCCCTGCAAAGCACTACTTTCATTGTTGTGCCATGTACAAAGCATCTGATGACTTTGAGCATGTTGTTAAGTATGAAATCAGCATGCAGGTTAGAGGATTTCCATACTCCTTGAACAGTAKATTTTAACTGGCCCAGGRAAATAAAAATCACTTCTGATRCAACAGCCAAGTGTTTCTGAGAGTGAGCAATTTTTCAGTACCAGCTTCACCAATCAAAGATTACATTATATGTATTGTGTATACACTAATCTATGTATTTGCGCAAACATGTAAATATATGTAAATACTTATGTAACACATGTAGAATTTGTCTGTTACATGAACAAAGAATCCATACAGTTAATTTCTGTATTGTATCATGATGTGAAGGAGAAGATTACTTAAATTAAAACCCAATATACCTGAACTAAACACCTTCTTTATGATCGGCTGAAATGAGTTGCRGGAGGGAACAGAGTGTTAGCTGCTAAGAGTTAATCTCTGTTATGTTTTCTTTAATGCATTGTTAGGTCAATTGCAAAACATTAGTTCCCAATTGTTGCTTGGCTTAGTGCTATTTCTCTATGTGTAAGTATCTATAATTTAGATTCTCAGGCAAAAATAACTTTATTTTGTTGCTGATAAAAGATGAAACATATTTGACTGGCATTGTTGGAAATAAGCGATAAGAAACTTTAACAGATCTATCAATCAAAACAGCAGTTTTATTTTTTGTATTATTAGCTCCTGAGGCTTTGCTGCAGCGCGTGAGAGGTAATTTCTTACTGTAGGCTTTTCTTGCTGTGCACTTGATGTACTTCTGGGGTGGGTGGTGRAAACCGTACATTTTATTTTGTTTTCAGTGTTTCAGTCATGAGGTTTTGATGATCTCAGCTTGTTCCTTTAGTAGTTATGTCTGGGTATGATCTAAGAAATCTTGGAAACCCACTAAGGCAATAGGAAACAGAGGTCAGGAGAGAATGGAGTAATTTTTTAGACTTGAAAACATTGGGGGCGGGAGGGGAGCAGAACTGCTCTTATAATGCTTTATGAAAGCAAACCAACAACAAAACTTGAAAATTTCAAAGCATCCTTTCCTTTTCATAGTTTTCCATCAGGGCTCTATACACATTTTGCGTGCTGCTCTAGGCTCCGTTTGTGAAGTGTGCTCTGGATTCTGTGAGTGATGCTTGTGGTGGTTTTTGATCCCCAGATCAATCCCAGTCATGGGATTTTATTGAAGCCTCCAGTGGGTGAAACATGAGACAAGGCAACAGAAGCTCCTTTGATAATGCCTGGGTACCGCACTAGAAGAGGCAGTGATGTCATCCAAAAGAAGCTATTTGGGAACCACAGAGTGCAGTACTGGAGAGAGCACTTTCCTTGACTCATTTGGCATGAATACGGACCTGGTATACATTTTTATTCAGAAAGAGGGAGGGAATTCTTCCTCCACCCCATTTTTTTCAAATAATTTTAAATAACATCATTCCAGAGCCTTCCATCTCTGAATTTCAAATGGCTCAGCTATATGAAAATGAATAGTCACAGCTATGTCTAAAGCCAGGCACAGGATTCCAGGGCTTTGATTTGGACAGAAACCTCTGTGTTCATGTAACTCTGTAAATATGCACACACACACACATACATAATATACACACAATAAGAGTTTTCTTATCTTCAATGGAAAAAAGCTTTTTGTGTTTCCTGAAAGAAAAAACTAGTATAAAGTATAAGAGGGTAGGTCTGAGATTTGGGATAGAGATGTTATTCTGAATTGATAAGAACAGCTGTAAGTTAGAAAAAAATGGGTAGGGTGAGTAAAAAATAGCCATTTGTTTCCAGCTAACAATACCATTAAAAAAATTGGAATTTAGAGGACAGTGTACTATTTATCTATCCAGTGAGAGCACTAAACTGTGAGTGGCTTTGCTTTATACTTTTTTAAAAATGTAGTTCTGTGTTAAACTTAYTTCAAAAATTACTGAGTGATTTTATACTTACTCAGTAATGCCTGTGAGCAGTAATTGCTGAGTCATGATACAAAGTTAGCTTTTTGGTGGGAGATTGAAGGGGAGTATGACCAGCATTGTATTTTCAGCTTCAAAAAAGACATTCCAGCAATTTCAAGCAGACACGGGAACAGAAAATGCTGCTGTTTGGAAGCCTGGAATTTTGATTTCTTATTTCTTTTAAAAGTTTCAAAGGTAATAAAACACTTTCTAAGAGTCTAAATGATTTTAGGGGGAAGGGAATTTACTTCTGTGGTTGTTGCTTAATCAACATCTACTCTGCCACTTCACATCAGCTTCTGTCGTTTCCAAGTGAATTAGTTYTTTGGGCAGCACGTTAAGAGGAAGTGTATTGTTCTTGGCAGGGCACTTGAATTTCTAATTACCAGATTCTTGCCTTAATTGCAATTACCTGGACACCCAGGCAGGGTGAACTTTTGGAAAAGAATGTAATTAGTGCAGAAGAAACCTCACTGCCAACTGCTTGTCTGGGTATCTACACTAAGCAGAACCTTGATAAGTTCACATCTCTGCAGACAAGCTATCAATCTATTGAGATGCTGCCCAAATGTTGTGCAAATCTGTTGCAATGTGTATGATTACTGTATCGTCTTAGACCCAGTGTACAGTTAAAGACAACTACTGGCTTTTCTGTTCCTGCCTGAATTTAGGGAGGAAGACAGACTGCTCTCAGAGAAATGTCTTTGTTTTTTGTAGGTGCTCACCAATAAGGAGTTCATCAGATGCAGAATTTGTTTAAATGAATGGCAATAGTAAATTGTGGTCTGTGTGATATAAATGAGCTGCACAGAGTAATGTAATTCAAGAAAAAATAAACAAATTAGATCCTTTTTTTCTAGTAATGTTTGTAGTGAGCCACTCTTTGCATGCAACTACAAAAGCAAAATGTTACCAGCCCAGAAGAAATCTTGCAAAACCACTCTTTTGAGCGGAGATGGAGCCATAGTGAGGGTGGTTGTGAATACAACCGTATGCTGATTMTAAGATGGAATCACTTGGCTTAAGGGCCTCCGGAAAGGTTTGCTGCATCAGGCTTTTATTGTCAGCTGCCTTGTGTTGGCTCACAGGAAAATTAAACTTAATTGAYGAAAAATGAGGAAAAAGAAATTAAAGAATTACTGCTTAAAAAAATTACTGAAAACCGTCTTTCTGTGATTGCAACCTTTTAGTAATCCAGCTTTCAAATAATGTTGCTGATGAGGAAATTGAAAAACTTATGCGTTAAAACATTTTATGTCCTTCGAGTAGCTGTGTTTCTTTCCTTGATTCCTTTTAATAAAAAAACCCAAACCTYATAGAAACATTGATGTGATTGATCCCTTTGAGGTCAGGGACGGRCACACTTTGTCTCCATGGTGGTAGCCAGTTGTAACGTATCTGTGTCACTTATTGATGGACTGAAAATAAGAGAGCCCCTCAGATAAGTGCCTTCTGTTTGTATAGAGAGAGTTATAAAACTGCTTTGTTCTTTCAAAAATGTAGTTAAGAGCACTTCAAATGAGCTGCTCAAATGCTAGGCTTCCCAAGCTCATATAATGGTGAAAGGGTTGTGGTGGGAAGGGTGGTGGTGGTGTAAAATTCTTCTAGTTGCTTTGAAATAACACAGGGCTAGAGGAGATGAAGGAGGACGACTGATGAAGCCCTGGTGAATAGTTAACTGGTTTAAATTCAATTACTGTGCTGTTCAAGTCGTTAACAAGTACATCAATATGGTTTTTATTAACAAAAGTTTTCTTGTCACATATGGTGTGGTTGGCAGCATTAACTTATTCTCAGCCAGCCTGGTTCCATAGACAAACCCCGTTCACTCAGATCCCAGGGGATGTTGCCTATCCCTCACTTTTGCCAAAATAGAAGTGAGAATACTAAAGGATTTGGGAGATAATTAATGAGATTCAAGGTCAGCAAGCTTGATGGGCTCAATGCTGAGGAATTTACACAGCTTCTAAATTCTGCATTTGTGAAGACAAGGTGATTTTAGAAGTTTGTCTATTGCAATGTTTTCCTTACTATTTTGTATCTCTGGTCCCTGTTTAAATTCRGCTGTTCTCAGTCTTAGCAGTCATGTTTTTTTCAGACAAGTATTGTTGGAGAAAGTCACGTTTTTCTTTCTCTCCGTTTTAGCAAGAATAAGGTTTCTATGCTTCTTGTGCTGGAAAATAATACACACATATTAGTACTGGCCAGAATATTGGAGAGAGTATGTGATACTTGGGCACACAGGCAGGCAAAACTTTAAAAGACAACTTGTGCTTTTCAGGTGCTATGTTGAAACACTGTGAAGTCCTTTCTTTTCAGGCTTCGTGGAACCTTGGAGAATTGGAGTATTTTTAYGAGGTCTCAATCACTATTAATTTTGAAAAGCCTTGGCAAGAAGTATGATAACAAACGTATTTTGAATATCAGATAAGCAGTTTCTCCTGTCCTTCAAAAATGGATAGGGAAGGGAAGCCTAGATGTACTGAAGGCATGAAACAAAAAAAAATAAAAGAGAGCTTTTAGGATTTCTTCCATGTTTTAATTTTGGTGGTTTTTTGGTGACCACTAGCCATGGCTTGGCTTCTGGCATCAGCAGAGTTGTTAACATGTATTTGCCTGGTCCATTTTTTTTTCCTGTGTTTCCTTTCACATGGGAAAGCAGAGACCTCCTTAAAAGTTATTTTTAGTATTCTCATATTTTTTTTAATTTGCATGTTTGCTGGCAATATTTCTTGTTTTCCCCTCTCCATCTTTCACTAGGAACAAGCAAGGGGTATCTTTTATTTTCTTCATTGTTCATGGTTTTATGCCCTTAGCACATCTCCTTCTGTACTGCTAAACATACTTCCTCATACCTTTCTTTCCAAAAAAGCATGTAGTGCATTTCAGTATTGAAGACCACTGGAAAAATGGGGAAGTTTGCAGCTGGTTTAATATGTACATGGCACTGGGAAAAGACGTACTCCTAACTGGTAGTTTTACTGTTCCCTGTAAAAATAAATTAAACCACAGATTCCAGAAAGTGGAAGTGGACCTGGATAATATTTTGCTTCATAGTTAGAGCAGGTCTTAATATTTCTGGTTAAATTCATGGTGCATATATCGAAGTCCTAAGTTGTTTCAAAAGCTGGTGTGGAATCAAATAGTAAATCCCTTCGACTTCCCAGTTGCCCAGAGTGAGCAAAAGGCTGTCTCTTCTCAGGGTGAACGGGGGACTGTTTGCCGTAGGATGATTGCTGGTTTTGCACCTAGGCTGGAATGCATCTCATCGTATGTATCTGTGTGCTGCTAAAGTGAGTAGAGTAGACATTATGATTCGCAATTTGCTTCCTTTTGTTTTGAATTCAAAGGCCATCCCTAATTGATGGAGGTTTCCTTTACGATGCACTTATTTTCAAATCCATCATGCAGTGCTTCTCCTGCCCCTTGCCTTCATGGATTTGCTGGTCTTTGACCCAGAACTGGTAAATGAACCCTGCAGGGAAATCATTAGAGAATTGGAACGCTTGCAGTGGAGGGACCAAGGGTCAAACCATTACCTCCCCGTAGGACCGTCGACTTAAATTGGACTTCTTGCTTTTCGGAAGCAGGTCAAGTGTCAGGGACAGCTGAAGTGGTCAGGTACAAACTGATACAGATCATGGACACAGTTTGAGGAGTTTAGCTTAAAAAATTAAGGCTAGGCAGGATGGATGCAGTCTAATGATGCCTTCTCTGTTTCTCTCCTCTTTTCTCTGTCTAAAAAGCAAAATTAAAATCCTGAGGAGTCAATGGAAGCCAACACTCTGACATTAATGTGCTATTTGTGATCTTTTGGCACATTCATAATTTTTTAGAGTAGTTGGTTCAACCTTTTTAGTGTTTCCTTGCAGTTTTCTTTGATTGAAAAATAACAAATGATATATTATAACAAGAAAATACCTCCATAATTCTTAAGAAGAATATACCTCCTGCTCTTTCCCCCCTTCCTCAACTGTTCTTTGCGTAATTTTTTCATACTCTTAACAAATGCAAACCTTTCTCAGACTGTACAAAATAAATATTTTCCACTCCTGGAGGAAAAACTCCACAGTAGTGCATCTGTGGCAGTGAAATATACTGCCGAATATGACAAACTASTTAATGATTTAATTTAGAAATCTTATGCCCTTGAAATATTTTTATAATGTTTTCTATAGAAAATTCCAAGTGTGTAACTGTGTAAAATAAGTTTAAGATATCAAAAGTGCCAAAAAGCTGTGGATGTCATGCTACTGAAATATGACCAGAAACACTGAAGAACAAAATAGATGATACTAAAAAAAGAGAAGAACAAAAGATGAGTCTGTGAAACTTGAAGTTCTTCTCACTGTGACTTAAAAGCACTGCAGAGACCCCTGAAAACATCTTTCTCCTTGTCTCTGTCCACTGCCATTCATAGCACACAGCAGTTACTAGGTTTAGGTCACTCTCTAACTTGTGTAAGGAATTCTCCTTTTCTGAAATAATTACTGAGGCACAAGAATTAACACAAATCTGTGTTTGACTGAGTGGGCTGAAACCCAGCTCTTCTTTTGAAATGGGTGGCAGAGGAGTGAGTGTTTCTACAGAAGTAAATGTGTTTTGACCGGGGAAGATAAATTAATTGCAACGTGTCTGCTATGTAAATGTTTTTAAAATATTAATAAGAAAAAAAATGAGCAAAGGGAAGAGGCTAGAAATAGAGCAGCATCTCCACTTCCATGCTTGCAGAAGGGACTGCAGCCTGCCCTGTACCCTGGCAGCACCTTGCCTACTGATCAGGAGAGACTGAGGAACTGACCAGCTAGAAACTGTCGTCTTTCYTCCAACTCCCTCCACTTCCAGCAGCTCCTTCCTCTCAAAGAGTCTGGAGCCAAGAAGCACACTGTTGCTGGTGTGCAGAAAGAAAGCAACTTCCCTTGCACCTCTGGTGTTGTGTCTGGTAGAAGTCAGCCGTGTGGAAAGCAGCTCCGTGTGTCGCCACTGGCGGAAGAGAGAGAGGGGCTGCTGCCCTCCTGTCAGGGTGGGCTGTGGGCAGAGGGCACACACAGCATGGCCAGCAGCCCACTGCCCGAGATACATACCCTACCTCAACACAGAGGCCAAAGGGAGTGGGCTGGCAGCCTCTAAAAGCTAAACAGCGAGATTTTTCATTCACAAGGGCTGTTCCAGCAACTCCTGGTATTGATAATGATGAATGGTATGTAATGAAGGGCTGTGCAGCTCAGAGAAACAGTTCTTTGAAAACAGCTTTTCTGCTGTACTGTGTCAGGACTAACAACCCGACTTCTTTTGATAGCAGGTGATGGGATAGGAAGCAGACTGGGGGGAAAATTATTTTCCCAAGCTTCTCACAGAAAGCATGCAAGGCACCATGATTTTTGCTTGTCAGTCTTGTAGGTTGCTTTAAAAGGTGAGGATTCGAGTTTATAGTAATGATAACGTTGGTCAGATTTTAGCCAACTGGAAAGACAGACACGACCATTTAATGTACTGGTACATTAGTGTGTTCAGGACAGTTCACAGGAGGAAGCAGTGTTTGGGGGGGTTTGGCAGGTGAGTAATTATGTTCTCTACCACCTCTCTTGTGTTGGAAGGAATGGTGACTGAGAAGTGTTCTTCCCATTGGTAGGCATCCCTTGTATAACATAAGGCCTGTTATTTTATTTACTTCCTATTTACAACCTATGTTTCCAAGGTTGTGAACCTCTGAGCTTTATTAACATCTTTAATTTTTTTTTTTTTTATTCCAAGGTAGTTAAGTAGAAAATAAAAACTCTCTAGAGATAGCATTGCTGAACTCTAGATTTCCCCTAATATTCTGATAAGCACTATATCTACAACTCGAAATCAGCATGCACTATTACATGATAGTGTTAATTTATTCCAAACATGTCTAGTTTTACACAGAGCTTACTTTTCACCTATTTATATAGGTATGAATATAGATAAATAGGTGGGTATGTGTATGGGAGATGTGAGGTGTTTTCCCTTGACTGTTTGTTAACTACTAGCAGGTGAAGAAGAACCACCATGTGCAATCTTAAAAACTTCTATCTTCTTTCTTTGCACATTTGTACCCCCAGAGTTGCTGGTTCTGCCTCCTCTCTGTTTCAAAATTCAGTAAGAAGAGAAAATTAACACTAAATGTCACTTTATAATTGCAATAATGATCACACAGCTGTGCTTTCCTAGTTGTATAATGCACGTCAGGATCAGTTTAGGCGCTCAGCCTCATTTCCTGCCCAGATGTAATTTTGGTGACCATTATTACAGTAGGAAGGCTCTCCTCATTCATTATGGCCGTGGTCTGAGGGAGGCCTGCACGGCATCACAAAGGCCAGTGGGGAAGGGTGTTGCAGCTCTGGGTTAGCTGAGTGTGAGCTTTTGGCCAGTGCAGGAGCTCGCGTGGGTGCATGTGGATAGAGCGGCTGCAGACAGCGCAGGCGGCTCAAGTACATGTGTCCCTGTGTGCGTAAAAAAAAAACATAAAAAAAATAACTTAGGTGTGCCTTTCTTTCTTATGAAATGTTGTCTTTATTTATGAGCATGTGAAATTCTGAGGAGGAGCTCTTACACTTAAATGAACCTGTGAGCAGCCCATAGAAAAGCAAGTGCCTGCAGCGCTAATAATGAGAACTGACAAGGCRATCCTGCTGTGTTTATTTATGACCTTCTGCCTTTGTTAGCTCTTGTGAGAAATTCCTCTCTAACCATAACAATATTGCTGGAGCTTGGCACTGCGCTGAGGAATCCTATGGTGCCCCGAGGCCGCCCACTGGCACGGGTACAGCTTGCAACAGATTGGCACGGTTGTTGAAATTTTCATATGTTTTCCCTTTATTTATTTTTTTACTTAATTCATAAGGCTGTTTCTTCCTTTGGTACGTTKGTTTGTTCTGACAAGCATCCTTCAGAAGTATTTTGAGACTTTGTAAAGATCCAGCTTACTGATTTGCTTTTTTTTTTCTCTTTTTTGGTGATCTATCTAATGAATAACTTGGAGGTTGAAATGAAATGTGGTTTGATAGTTCCATTAGGTAGATCTTCTTAGATGTTGTGATATAGGTAGCGGTCTTTTTAAAGAAAGACAGCAGTGAATAAACGCTGGCCCTATTTGTAGGTTTCAGCATAGAAGATTGAACAGGGAACTGCAGCAGGAGCTCAGGCAAAACTGCTGCAAAGCAGCAATGACCTTACAAGCCATGTGGCAAAACTTTCATAAGGTTAAGAACGATATTCTTCTCAAGCTGTAGCACTTAAAAAACATGCCTTGACACAGATGGCTCTTTTCCCATCTTTCTATCAGATGCACTCCCCAAAAGCCCTCTTGGCTCAGCTCCCTAAGCCATGTTACGTAGCTCAGACAGGCTTGGAGGGTGGAGAATCAGCAATAGATAGGGCTGCACTYAAAGGTCTGTTGCGGCTGAAGTCTCTCTTTTCTTCATCTTGCAAGGATCAAGCAGCCATTGACTAGAGTCGCAGTTCCTCGGGCTGCTGCATGTGATGAGGGGTTTCCATGGGGGAACGGGAGTGGCCAGAGAAGAGAGCAAAGGATCCTTACAAGATCCTGGGAAACCCTATTTCAAAGAAGCTTCCAGCTGCAGTCCTTTCCTTTTCCACCTCTGTCATTTTACCTGACATGTCTTTTCACACCGTTTATGAATACTCTCAAAATTCTGCAGAAAGAATAGTGATCAGTGGGGAGAAGAGTTCTCTTTTATTGTATTTACAAATATTTTACACAAATGGCTTGCATATGCACTGTGGGCTGTGGCACTGCAGTGGTGCTTGCTGGAGGGAGCTGCAGCAGGGACATTGCCTGGCAGGTGTTGGAGAAGGACAGTTGGCACCTCAGGGGAAGGACTGGTTAAAGCACCAACCATCATACAAGAAGGCAGATGGAAGCACCCTGTCCAATAAGGCTCCACCAAGTGTCTGTCCCATGTGGTCCATGGAGCAGCAGCCACATTTTTGCAGTCCACAATTGCTGTATGCTGAAGATCCTACCCATGCTTTCTTGGAATTTTTTTCAGACTGTTTTTATTAGCGTGCAATGAATTGGTAGTTCTGTGCAATACCAACCTCCTCCCTGAAAGCCAAGGAAAATTTGGTAAGAACAGCCCACTACAAGCTTTATCTAAAAGATCTCAGGTCTCCCTATGCTCTGTATCGTAAGAAAAAGCTGCAACACTGAAGCATGCTCAGGCACACAAAACCCTCAAAATTCCCCATGGATGTTTTTTCTTTGTATGATATATTAATTAAAGAACAGTAGTAGTTGATCTATGGGGTTTTTTGGTAGATTGCATAGTCTGCGGGATTTAACACTTCCGTAGTGACACTTCATGTGTCTCCTCATTTGCTGGATTTCATGAGTGCACCTGAAATTATGAACCTATTGGATAAAGTTTAACTTAATTCACTCAGTGATCAAGGCAACCAGGCCATTAACTTAGTCTTGAGATACCTCTTCCCACCCCAAAATGGTGCTTTTCAGTAGATGGGGGAAGGTATTGGCCTTTCAGAATTTTTTCTTCAGGCTTAATTCAAGTGCTACAAGTTATCCTTCCTACTAGCCTAATCAAGGCATTATTTCAAAAAGAAAACTTCTTTCAAAAGAGGCCAAGACACTTTTCCAGAATTTCAAAAGCCTTTTAAAATTTATATAGAGGTTTCTGAAACTTGGGTTTTGCATAAGTTTGTTAAAGACGTATCATCTCAAAATACCACGTTCCCCTGCTGCTTAATTATTTTGCATAATAGTATGCCCAGSAAGCACTGAATTACTGCAAGGAAATGTGAATTCCAGAAACTGGGGTGTTGTGGGAGTCTGGTTCTAGCTGGCACATGCAAGAAACAATCTGAAAGTTTATTTTCTGCTTTTTTACTGTTGGGGATTTCGTTTTCCAACCTTTTCCCAGGTTACTGGAGAATGTAAAGGTGGGAGGGGTTGAGTGAACAGCTCTTGAAGAGTAATTGTTTGATTTTGGTGCTGTGCTCCACAGACCTCAGAAAGGAGTAAGCAGTTTGTGTGCATGGYGGGGGGTGAGGAGTGAAGCAGAATCAGAGTAATCGCAGCCCCGTACGTTTGTGCTTTACTGAGGGTCGAACTACGCTTCACTGAGTCGCATTGGGTTCACTAAAAATGAAGAGAAAGAGGAGCGAGGATGAGAGATTCTTGCATGAGACTGAGASAATGAGCCTGGAGTGGCAACTAAAGCTGAATTTACTGATGCAAACCTTATGACACTCATTTCTGCCTGTTACCCCAATATAATAGGGCATATCCAGTATTTCAAATAAGACTTAATTCATTAATTAATATTGTTCTCTGAGGGAAGTCACTTTATTCAGTTCCTTAAAAAGGAAGTGTTTCTAACATTTATCAGTCTTTTTGATACATTTTTCTCCTCCTTTCTGCTTCTGATTCAAGAGGAAGAGATGGAAAGTTAACAGAGCACCTGTATTTTTGAAGTGTAAGATGTGTCTGGGGCTTATTTACCATTTCATTGAATTGTGGTATTTGGTTACAGGGTGTTGTGGGAGAGAGAAGAAAGAGACACAGTATGATGCATGCACAAGCCCTAAGCTAATGAAAAAATATGTTTTGTAGATCCTTATTCCCACGGTAACCTGCTGGGACATCCTTTTTTATCAAACCGTAACTCTACAAAGGGTATTAATATGAAAAAAGAAGAAAGGCAAGTGAAGAGTTTTTAAACCTTGAGCATACAGGTGTATAGGTTCGTCAGTTGTTTGAGCCTTTTATTGTGCTCTATGCATAGGTGGCCTTGGGCTGTCAGAACAGCTCACCTGTTATCAGCTTGCCTAATTTACTGTGGCATGACAATATCTACTGTCAGTGGTCAGTTGGTTGTTGGACCAACACTTTTTCTGTTCTCTCAACTGCAGTCTCCAAATCAGAGAATGTTGTAGGTCTAAACTTTTAAGCACAGTTAATGCCTTCTGAATGTCATGTGGGATACTCTGAGAAGCACATGTAGAAAGCTGTTAATTAATAGTTGCAAAATAGGTGTATTGTGACTCAGAGTATGTCTGCAGTAGTAAACAGTAAGGTACATTCAGCCACCTGAGGTTATGTGGTCATGTTCAAAGAGCTTCTCCTACGTGAGCTGCCCAGCACAGACGTACTGAGAATCTCTGCRCTGCAGTCTATGTGGTTATACTGCAGGTTAGGCATGGTGTGAATTTTACCACACTTCATGTATTCTGARGTTTTGTTTGTTCTTTTCTGCTTGAGCCACACCTGCAAAACACCAGGTTTTTGAATATGTAATCTCAAAGATAGATGGTCTATATCTGACTGCATGTGCTGCAAGTTTCCAGAATATGATAGCCTGAGTAAACAGAATAAAGGGAGTAAGCAATACTTTCTAATGAGTATTGCTGCTGCTCTTGCTAAAATTTTTCGTCTCTTTCAGATCTACTGACCTGTATTCTATTGGTAATGTCTTGTTTTTTCTCATATGCTTTTACTCAAATCTGTGTTTGTCCTTCCTGTCATTTGGTACTCCTCTCCTTGCTTACTTAGTCCAATTTCTTTCTACATCAGCTGTGAAAGTAGAATAAGTAGGTAATGGGAGGAGGAGTAGCAGCACACACATAGTGTTTTCCCTATGGCTTTTTGATGCTGAATTCGGCACGGCCAGAAGCACAGCCAGGAAAGTGGTCTGGGCTGGCAAACAGGGTGGTTGTGCAGTGACCATTCAGATTCTAAGCTTGCTGCATAGAGGAAGAAGGATAGTGATCCCCAAAATAACAAGCTCCAGAGAAGTTGAAAAGTTTTGGATCAGTAAATGTTTTGCTTCAGTTAGCTTCCTTGCTGTTTTATCCTGCCAGTTTAGCCCGTCTTCTCCCTGTGGAGGCAACTGTAGGCTACATGATCTAGAAAATCCAAAGAGACCCAAAAAAGGGAAGTTGTTATGTCTCACCTCACTGTTCTTCATATGGAAAACCCTTTAGATTTCACAGAAGGGATTTCATGTTTGCGAATGGTTAGGTTTGGTACTGTGCATGGGAAGTAGTATGAATACAACTAAATATTATTAGATGGCTGTTATGCAAACACAACTTTTCTTTCTTCTTCATAGGGCAAATTTGTTGTGGTTTTCATTGATTTGGTTGTTTTAAAGGTTGATGATTTATTGATGATAAATGACTGATGCTGTAGCTACAAGAGTTGTTAGCTGGGAGTTTCTTTGCTACAGTACTGAAGAAACAAATGACTCCTAAGGGCTCGTGGCTTTTTGTTTTTAAATTTTATTTCCAGAAATTCTACGTGCTAAGCATTCTGCTTCAGAGATGAACAGGGAAGTTTGTATCTTGAGAGATGCCGTGTTATTGTTTTTCTGTTCTGGAGATTTACTGTTTATTTTCGATATAAAAAAGTATTCTTGTCAGACAGGCTGTGTGTCCTACGCTTTACAGTCCTTGTTAGACTTTGTCAATTTGCTTTGATGGCACATGGGTCATTAGTATTTATCATTTCATACGCAGGAGTCAATGTTTATAAACTAGTGACTTTTTTTGTGCCATTTGGTTTCTTGATGCAGCTGTAGGACTCAGGAGCCTCTTCCTGGTAACTGCCAGGGAGCTGCAGACCCCTCAGTGAGTGACACATAGCATGGGCAGGGAGGGGTGTGGCTGTCTGGACCTTCATGTGGTGCCTCATTAGTTTTGAATTTYTAACTGCCCTAAGTTGTTTCTGGTGTAAAACTCTTGTCTGGACAAGTAAATAAGATACCATCGTGGATCATTGTCAGCACAGAAGTGTGATTCTATCCATCTTGGCAACTTCTTTTCATCCCATGTTCATCCCAGATACAGGCATGTCATGTTCTGTTCTTGGACTCCTATATCCCCAGGTCAACAATTTTTATTTTTAGGTAAGGTTGTCTTACAAACACAATCATTTGCTTGTTAAACAAATGTAGTAAGAAATTATTCTTTCTTTAARTGAACAGTCATTTGCTTAGTGATTAGGTAGTAAGCTGTGATTTGAATCTGTTTTTCCAAGTCAGACTTTTGTAGATAATTTCTTGAAGACTGATCCTATTCCAGGATCCCATAGATTGAAAAGACATCAGGCAGGGCACTGGCACTGCATTGTTTGATTGCACTTTTTCTTGGTTGCTTGAGTAAATACAGGGCTTTTGGGAAAAAGATTTTTGCATCCTGAGGGACTTGCCTGTATAACTTCTCAGAGAAAGTGCTTGATACTGATCAGAGTACTTGCAATACAATTCAGTAACCGAGTTATTTTGGGAAGCATGTGAGTTCTACAGAATGAAGGGAATGTGTTTCCCCAGCAAGTGGTGCTTTGTCACTGAATTTAGTGCAAGAAACTAGTGTTTTTATCATGTACTTGGAATTCCCTTCATCTAGAATATCGCATGAATAGTTTATCACATAGACATTAAAGTTAAAACTCTRGTTAAAAATACTGAAACACATAGTAAATGGAATTAAGTAAGACTTCGAGATACCAAGAGCAAGTACCATAAGAAGCACCTCTGCCCAGCTCTTGTCAAAGTTTGTGTTTGTCTTGCAAGTGAAACAAGTCTTCTCCATACAATAGTGTGTTCTGAGGTAGAGTTGTGCCTCTCAATAGAAATTGAGCTTTGTCCTCAAGGAGGTGTTTGTACTGGAAGCAATCTTCTCTGCATTTCCTTCTCCAGACCTTGATTTAACAAGATTCAGAGAATGAACATTGTTTTCTCCCTCAGAATGAATTTCAGTAAGGCATGTAAAAGGCATTTTGGCAGAAATGTAATGGCAGCCCTGCTGTCTCCTGTTAAACAATTTTTTAAGGATGTGCGTTAGGTACATTTTTTGTGCTTAGCTGAGGGTTGTTATGCAGCTGGYGTGGAAGGAGGACACCCATGTAGGGGGTAGCAGCCTTTAAAAATGAAAGGATTTTCCACGTGGTCGCAATCATTGCTGCGCCTGTGTGTTTTTCCGGTTGCGTAGGCGCTGGGAGGCTGTTAGCTCACTCGCTGCCTCCACAATGTGACCAGCAGGGCCTTTTGGAAGACTTTTTGAAACATGCTATTATAGGCTGCTTTGTGATGAAAAGAGGTCTTACAAATATCTTGAAATTTAAACAGAGCTATTGTGGGTTTTCCTTTTGTGTGCGTATGTGTGTTTGTCAGCCAAATCATTTGTTCAAAGTTAATCTCAATTACAGAGCATATTGTTCATAATCCCCCATGGCTCCAAAACAATAGCAGAGTGTATGTCTGTTTGAATATATATTTACATACTTACATGTAAAATATGTTTGCTTGTATATATAATTTTACTTCTAAAGTGGTAATTCATGTTAAAGAGATGGATATTTCATGCAGGATCCTGTCTTTTGAGCAGCACCATCCTAAGGAAATACTGAAGGCCTGAATGGAATGAACAGGGCTTTGATCCTGCGGCCAGTCAGTTGTAGCAGTTCCCTATGTGTAGCGCTGGGGTTCATCCCAGCACAGTGGATGGTAGAGTAGAGTCTGGGAGGTTCAGCTTCTTGGAGACAGAAAGGTTTTGTGTGTCTTTAATTTTAATATCTACAGAATACCTCTGCTTTTCTTATACACCCTGACTGTAAAGAAACTGGTAGGCAATAGTTGGAAAATTTAAATAAATCACAGGTTGTATGTGCTCTGCACAATTCCTGCAAGACAGCCCCGAACTGCATAACTTCTTAGTGAACTTAGGCTGTAATTTAGTGGCGTAGGGAACTCCATTAGCAAGGTGCCCCACACTGTCTGCTGATTTCAGAGAAGGCGCTTATCCTTTTTCAGCCGTAAGTATTTGGCAAGGCATCCCTTTAGGAAAATCTTGGTTTGTGTCTGCTGAGACGTTTGCTGAGCAGAGCTGACAACTGCATGAAGTGTTTTGCAGTGTAAATTTTTGCTCCACGGTGAATGCTGTAATCCTGTCACACTCAGTGTGTAAAATTGTGGTGGTATTACTGAGCTACTGTAGTCCCTTTTTGCTGTTTATTGGATCTAGGTGTGTTCCTCGAGTAAGTTAATGTTATTATATTATATATGGGTGTTTGTAGGTTGTTTTTTTTTTTTTTYCCCCTGTGCTCTCTTTGTAGCTTTGGGTTTCCTGGCTCTATATAAGCAGTTTGCTTTCTTCTACCCCTTGCTGCCCACGTTGCAATAGTAAATTGGTGTGCTGTTTCTTGAAACAGCAGTGTCTCTCCTGTCAGTCTGATAAGATCATACCACCAGGAAGGCATAACATTATAATCCCAAGCACAATGTGATCCTGTTCATTTCAGCTCCTGTACTTGTCAGACGGACAAGAAAAAAGGTCGTGCATAGGTGGAAGGTGAGGCTAGAACTGAAGATAGTTGAAGATAAAACACTTTGCTAGAAGAGATAAATCCTGCATGGGGACATTTCAGTTTGTAATCAAGGTATTATGTAGAAATGAACTTTGAAAGCTGGTTGGGATGTCCTGAATAATGCAGGATATAAAGCTGACATAGAGAATACAGAAATGTAATACAGAATACATATCTGTGGCGGGGGGGGRAGAATATTTTGTCCTTCATTTTTTCTTAGATTTGATGTCACATTTGAAAATACAGTCATAATACCATAGGTAAGAATAATGAGATTGGTCTACAAGAAACAGATCTGTAAGAAACACGAGACTGCTGGTAATTCTAGACTTGCTAGATTTTACTGGAAGAAATGAGTGCTTTCCCGAAAAAGCCTCTGAAAGRAGGCAAAATTTAAGGCATGCCTTAGGGTATGGGGACTTCAGCCCCTTAAAAGAATCCCAGCAATTACCTAACCTGCCAACTTTCCAACAAGATAAATGGAAGCACTGTAGCTTGAAGGTGCCTTGGTTTGAATGAGATGCAGTAAGTGAGGTCTCTCTGTTCTTTACAGGCATCATAGATCTGATACTGCTTATAAAAGAAGAATAGAGTTGGTGCCCTGCTGACTAAATTGTCCTCCAGAGGAGTATTAGTTACAGAGCTTCTTTSTTAACTAGGCTGTGTGCTTAAACCGCTGTGAATTTCTCTTATTAGTAGGCTTTTTAATAGCTTTACATGTAGATATGCTAAGTAAATGCAAGTGTATCCATGTAATTTATGTATATAATGTGTATGTGTATAGTATTTTATATATATAAATAAATGTTTGTGATGTGGAATTTGCACAACTTAACTACTRTTCTGTTAAAATGAGGTAAAAGCAAGCATTAAAATGCTGATAATAGGAGAAAAGAAGGTTGGCTTCTGCTCTCTCTGTCCAGGTGCTTCCCATAAAGTCTTTCTTCTCCTCTTTAATTTCCCAATTAGCTTTTGTAGTTAACAGAGGTGTTTCTAAAGCCTTTGTATGTTGCAAGTTTCCCAGTTGCTCACCTTCTCAGGCTTTCCACCTTAGAAGACTAGTCAAGGSCTCAAAGTGTGTGTTAACAAAAAAACGTAAAGAACCAGAAAAACCCACCCTGCACAGAACAGCTGGTATTTCTCATTTTTGCCAACTTGAAGACAAGATAGGAGGTTGTGTGGCACAACCCAGGCTTCTAGATGAGCAACAGCCTTTTGTGCCTTCCTGAGAGCAACCTCTTTCTCAGSTTTCTTGATGCATCTGATGAATGAAGCCTACCATAGTATCCTCAGCAGATGAGTTGATTGTGAAGTTCCGCATTCCCGGGCRGAAATCCCAGTGCTTACACTTGAGTGCATGTGGGGAGCGCAAGGCACTGTGGGTGTGCTGTGCCTGCCAGGGTGCTCCCTCAGCACTGCATGAGGGTGGCATGGCTTTGCTCTTTAAACAGGCTGGTGTCATGCAGGCTTTTCTCTTCCTTTTCCACCTTAGTGAAGGAGTTGCATCAGGTGGGTGAGGAAATCCCTGGAAGGCAGGCACTTGAGAAAGTGCCTGGGACTCATCAGTTGTTCAATCTTCGCAGAAGGCTGGAGAAGTCAGACGCGACCTGGCAGGAAAAGTGAACTTCATTCCTGTCCCTAAGTTTTGCCTTAGTCTGTGAACAGCAGATAATTTCATCATGGACAGTGCTAATTTCTTCATGGGTTTTCCATTATTCTGCCAAATTTGTTTTTTGAAGTACTTTGGTTTGCCAACACAACTGAAAGCTTTACTCCACACACCCATTTAAAATCTTTGTTATTCTAAACGTAAACCTGTGTGTTTTCTATATCTTCTATCAGTTGGGTGCCTATCTGTTTTTTTACACAGAATTTGTATTCCTTTAGAATAACCTCTATTCTGCTACATTCAGTTTTCAGGGGTTTATTATATGCTTTTCAGCAGCACTTGTTTTATCAGCACTTCCTGCAGCATTTGTTACACATGACGACAGCAGCGATTTGATTCCATTTAGAAGAATACCGTATTATGTATGGAAAAGCAATAATCGCTTACCTGTTTGCCAAATACATTCTACTATGAAAAATGTCTAGCATTGCTCTATATAGTACCAAGCAGTGTTATTTCTTGTTTACATTTTCTACAGTTAATAGTTCCAAAAAAAGAAACAATGAAAATAGTTTATTGCCCACTTCACAATTAAATTTCCATTTGTAGGGATTTGGAAGTCTACTCTCGAGTGAATGCAGCGTCCACATGTAGACTGACGTTTCAGACTTAAATTTTTGCTTTTCATATGCCTAATGAAATATGGGTACAATTTCATGGTTGTCAAAAAAAGCAAAATTTAACTGTGCTGAGAGTTGTTCTCGAAGTGTTTGTGGGTGCTCATTTCAAATAAGGTCTACAAGATGCCCTGCAGAGAGCTAAGTCGGGTAGGTTGTAATTACTACCCTTATGCACATAACACATATCATTCTAGGTGGCTTCTGATGAGTGTCACCAGTGCATAAACTGTTAATCCTGCTCTTCCCATGCCTTGGAAGACTGACTCTGTCTGGCCATTAGGGCGGACTGGCTGTGAGCCTTCCTCTTAATGGAGGCAGTCATCATTGGGCAGAGCTCTAAGTACACAATGTGCATTTCATCCGTGTTCTGTAACTTCTAAAAACTTTATTTTTTGTTATGAAAATTAGGCAGCACTGAGGCATTGCTTCCTGAGCTCTTTGCTCAGGCAGAGCCCAGTTCTTTTTGTGCTATTCAGATGAGAGGTCCTGTTGTCTATGCTGCAACCACTTGCATGAGCCAAACAAGTGAAGTCAGGATCAGCCGAAGTAATGCGCTGTGTCATCCCAGTTATTTCAAGTCTCAGAGGTCATTTAATGACCTCTCAATGACCCGGTTTATATGTGAGGTAGCTCTGTGCCACTTTTTTGCTCCTTAATTTGCTAATAGAAATAGTAATATAGTAACATGCTCCTTGTGACTTCCCAACAGCTACAGAAGCACAGCTATCYTGGCACCTTTCAGTTTGTATGAGGTTTTTCTGTGATGCTTAGGAATTAACGTTTTTCCTGACAGCTGGGGAGCATGTGCTTGCTTTGTCACAGCATTCTTGGTTTTTCATATCTGATCTTAAAATTATTTAAAATCCGTAATTACTCTCACATATTTAAAGATCGGTATAACTCCCGCGTTACAGCTTCAGGGAATATGTCCAGCAGTTCRTAGTTAGAATTCGGACGTGCTGTGACCCACAGAGGAAATTTCTCATTGAAAATGCAGCTGTTATTAGCTGAAATGGAGTAGTTACTGAATAGTTACTGTTTAGCGGTGTATTCAGATGAAATTGAAGAGAAACTGTGAGCTGTACACTGCTATTTGATGGAAGTGGAGAAGCAGCATTCCTTGTTCCTTGGGGGCCGGTGGATCCAATGCTGCTGCTGAGGGCAGGGCCCCTTCTCATCCCACTACTGCAAGGCAAAGGAGCTACATGGGAGTGTTGGAAGGGCAGTGCATTTTACACCGTTYTTCTCTCATTGTGGTAATTTTAGAGCGAAGTGTATAAGCTGTGTATAAGCTGTGATTGTTATGGTAGCAAACACCTAAATTAAATACTGTGTGAAAGTGAAACTGAAGTATMATTTTCATTAGTTTTGGTATGCTCAGGCAGAATTTGTGGGACTAATTTTGAAAGCTTAATCCAGATGGAAAAGGTTAAATTCAGTGCTGAATGAATTTGGTTCCAATTCATTTGTTGCCCTTGCTTGTTCTTTTTCTCAAAAGAATTAGAGATTAAGCAAGAATTGTGCATACTATCTTTGTTTTCTRCCATCATTTAACTTTAACATGAACCAACGTTAAAGACAACCTTTCAGTTATCTGCTGCAATAAGTAAACAAATGGACCTCATTGCCATGCCAGCCCTTGAGTCCTGTGGCCTGCGTATTAATTCACGCAAGCACTTATGTTCTTTTTCCTTTTTTCCTTAGGATTTATCTGGATCCATTGACGACTTACCTACTGGAACTGAAGCAACCCTCAGCTCAGCTGTTAGTGCATCAGGCTCTACGAGCAGCCAAGGGGAGCAGAGCAACCCTGCACAGTCTCCGTTTTCCCCTCATGCTTCTCCACATCTCTCTGGCATCCCTGGGGGCCCATCGCCTTCTCCTGTAGGCTCACCCGTTGGAAGCAACCAGTCAAGATCTGGTCCCATTTCTCCAGCGAGTATTCCGGGTRAGTTTGTTCTAGCAAACAAAATTAAACCAATAGGTAGGTTTATTAAGTGCGTAAATAAATACTCCTGTATTCCAAGCTATTTTTTTTTTTCTGAGAATCCTGCATTTTCAGGGCCTTTTTCTGAAAAAAAAAAGCATACTTAGAGCTAAACTTCAGCTGCCAAGCCCTCAGAATGCTCAAAATTCTGAACTTGACTCCACATAGGTGTTTGATAAATGTCTTTATCATCAATCAATGCAAATCCTTAATTGTAGTTTTTGTATTAGGTCTTGTGTCATTTGTCACATACTTCTCTCGATTATTTACACTCCTTTTTTTTGTTCTAACTGTGTATTTTTGTTGAGTTTGGCTCTTGAGCTTGTTATGATGGTTATAGACCTGCAGGATGAAGGAGAGATTTTCCAACCCTGTATTGTGACAACGTAATTTTGGACATGAATACAGAATATTGTATGAGATATTTCTTAATATTTGCAAAGATTAACAAGTTGCTAGGGATTCAGCCCCACCAGTAATAATTGGAATACTAGTGGCATGCTTGCCACTCTCTCTCTTGTGCTATTTGAAGCATGACACATAGTCATTCATGTACATTCAGAAATTTGTGGAAATCTGTTAAGATACTCAGAAGAAAAAAATGGCATACAGTAATTCCAGTTCTTACTTTATCCCCACCCATCTGGCATGTTACTTGCAGGGGTTCAGGCAGCAGTTTGTATTTAGTATTTCAGGTGAGTTTATTCTCTTTCTGATGCTCAAGTTTTTTTATTATCTTTCTGGTATTTTGAATACTAGGGGAATTCCCGAGTTGGAGGGTGCTGACATTACCCTAGGGATAACATCAGTTGCTGACAAAACCACAAAATAGTAAACATGGAGCTCAGTTAAAAGAAACAAAAACTGTGGTGCCTTTTCATTAGGTGACTTGAGTGTCCTGCTGTAAACCAAATGCAGGTTAAAATTCAGTGAGTAGCATGTGTTTTGGTTTTTGATACAAAGGTRTCTGTGTGAAATGTTCATGCCTGCTTGTCTGCAGAGGTTAAACTAGATAAGCAAAGGGAAGTCAGCTCAGTGCACACAGGAATGTTGCATACTAAATGTGRCCTGAGCATGTCAAGCCCTGATGCTGTGTGCGTGCCCTGCAGTTATTTCTTCCCTCTCCAGCCACTCTGACTGGCAGCATGTGCTCAAGTGGAGCAGGAATAGTGGGGACAGAGTATTTGCATTATAGGCAGTGTGGCAGCTTTGTATTTGCAAGGTAGTTCCCAGAATCTGGTGCAGATATCCATCCCTGTTGTTGAGTGAAGCCGGATGGTCCACCTGGCTGGAAAGGTAACATTTTGCCGTAGTCAGATTCAGGCAAGTAAACGGATTGGCATTTTAGCAGCCTGATTGCTGAATAGGGAAAAAATGTTGTGACACTGAAAATAGCTTTATTATAGCCATGATATGTAAGGATGGGAGTGTGTAGAGGAAAGTAATAACTTTTATGAAACCACTTGATCCTCATTGGGTAAAAATAGAAGGGATATGGGCTCAGAGGTCAGGGTCAGAGTCACTTTATCACTTCAGCTGAGCCCCAAAAGCTCATTTTTGTAACTCACCTAGTGGAAAGCATTGCTTCTTTTTACAAACTGTGCCACCATTTTGCACGGTGGTTTTCTGGTCTGCTGCAGTAACACGAAAGCAGTTCTTTCTCAGGAAGGGTTTTTATGAATGGCGCTAAATCAAAATCACGCGCCACTATTTCCCTGTCACAGACAAGCTTCTGGTCTCTGCAGCTCTTTTGCTAAAGGTGAACTCCCAGGCGTGAGCTAAGGCAGTGCTCTCCAGAGGGGAGCTGGGCAGCTGCGGTAGCATCGCTGCTGCTGCTGCTGCTGCTGTTGCTGTGTTTCTCAAGCTACAAAAACGATAGGAGCAAGGCTGCTATTTAAAACCCTGCGACTAGAGGGGTGCCGCTGGGTGCTGGGGCTTTCAAACCATGTGAATTAGGCTGTGCTTCCAGCTAAGTGTGTTCCCACCATTGTGCTTCATTAGAAGGACTTCGGTAGCTTTTATCATCAGGCGTATTCATGAGACCCTATGAAAAAGTAACACAGAGCTTGTTTGCATTTCTGTGGCTGTTTTCAGCATTCGGGTTGTGGCTGTTTTTAAACATAGATTGTGTAGTACAGCACCTTGCCTTTAATAATTTTGTTCTCTGCTATTTTCCTCTCCGTTCTCACCCTACCCTTGTTTGTTCTGACCTCATTCCTCTCCTATTACCTCCTGCAATGTTGTGCCACAGTTTCTCAATGTGACATAGATTGGCTCTTTCAATCATTCTCTCTCCAGCAAGTCATTGTAAAATGAGCAGCTGTTGTGTTGCTGATAGCTATGGCTAGGGAAAGCCAAAATGTTGCAGGGGGTTCTTGGTGGGAAGACCGTTAAAATAAAGGTGTTGCTTTCCCAGGGTTTACTGGAAGAGAAGCATCCTTTTCCCAATGCCTCCTTCCTTGCAACAAAATTGAAGACTAATTTAACATCAAAAGGGCAGACAAACAAACAGCCCCCTATTAAACCTCCCAAATGGCTGATTCTCTTCCACTGCCTGTTTAAGCTGTCTCCGCACCCCACCGCAAGCCTGCCACCCCGCATTGCTTTCTGCTGCACGCCACGAATTTCACAGGAACAGCCTGGCACAGGCAGCACTGACATTGGCACGTCCCTAGCTCAGTGGGCATTTCCTTCCTGTGCTCTCTGAAATACTGGATGGATATTTTGTGTGGTAAGTGGCACATGCATATACAGCCTTTGTTTCTATTCGCATTACTGGAATAGACCAGGGAGATTAACTCCTAAGAGCAGAAAAAGCAAATTCGATGGATTTTGTTCAGAAAGGTAGTTTTCTCTCAAAATGAGAACACTTCTTGTTCAGATGTACGTTCATTACAGGGCTGAAATCCTACTCTTCTATGATTTTTACTGATGCAAAATGACATTATGATTTCCTATTAAGTAGATCATTATTCTGCTTTGCCAGAAATCCTGATCTCTTTATTTTGTAGCCATCTTTATAATTAGGGTACATGTTCTTCCAAAGAATGAGATGTGATGCCCTGTGCTGCTTTGGGTCTTGAACTGTGCCTGATTCAACCCTAAACCATTAGTGGAAGCTGACATAGCACATATCAAAATGCAGTGCTGTTGCCAGAAGATTTAGTGGCTGTTAATTTCACTTTTCTYTTTTTTTTTTTCCCYTTTCCCTCCTGCTCTAACCATGCCAGTTTACTAACAAAGCAAAAATGTAAATAAGCTCAGCTCCCCTTCCTTCCCCCATCCCCAATTTTGATCTCACTGGCCAAAGGCTTTTGTCAGCTCTTTCTCCCTTGCGGTGTAAGCAGCAAAAATTTTTTAATATTAGGAGTTCTGTGGAAGATTGCTGATAGGCCAGGAGTCCCTTAACCCATGACAGACAAGCAGATTTTACACAAGTTAATAGAGTCTACTATTTTTAACCCCCTACAGTAATTTTTATCTGTATAGAAGAGAAGGGTATGCTATACTAATAATGAATAGCAAATGCTACCTTTAGAAATAGGTATTTTTTTCAATCATAGATCAGTATTTTGACTTCCACGTGCATAGATCAGTATTTTGACTTGTGCTTTTAACACACTCCATGTACTTTCTGAAAAAACAAGCTTATTTTCACTCTGTTAAGCATCAACTACATTGTTGTTTTTATTACAGTTGATGTCTTCTTTTACTGAGGAGCTTGGATACAGAGGAAGTTACAATTTTCAGAAAGAAATCCATTTGTGGGTTCTCTGTCTTAGGAATGTTACTGCCAGTCTTCTTAATTTATGCTAACCAGTGGTCAGCACCCTTCTCTGACAAAAAATACCCCAAATTTTTAATTCTGATAATTATATGAATCAATGGATGTGTTCCATTCAATGTTCAGCTCTCTGCAAATGTGGAGATCTTCCACACCTGTATTGATCAGCTAGCTACCTTGAATTCCAGGATCTGTCAGAATTACAGCATTACAGCCAGCACTCCAGACAAAAAAAAAGGAGCAAGAGGRAAATGGGATACCTAAAAAGAAAGGTAACAGGATATCTTGTCTTGGTGTGCTTGTTAGCCAATGTGTAGATTAGACTAGCATGACTAAAATGCTGAGAGAAGAAAAACATGAGCAATAGTCTCTCGTAGTCCAAGAGGATGTTGTACTGCAAAAATCTGAATAGGAAAGGTGCTTTCTTTCATGCCTTATAAAAGAGAAGCCTACCAGTTGAACTGTTTCCAGAAGATACTACAGTAAAACAATAGAACAGATCTTGTTTTAAAAAAGAATTTGCAAAAATCTGTTCCTTGGGATTGGGCTATTCTACATATTTACCCTGTGAACGACCGCTATCCATATGTTACATGGCATGGACCCCTTTTAAACATCATTTATGGGAAAGAAGACTACCATATGAAAGTGATAAACACTGTTTAATGTCTTTGTTGGTGACATGGACAGTGGGATCAAGTGCATCCCCAGCAGGTTTGCTGATGGCACCAAGCTGTGCGGTGCAGTCAACACATGGAGGCAAGGGATGGCATCCAGAGGGACCTGGATAGGCTTGAGAAGTGAGCCTGTGTGAACCTCATGAAGTTCAGCAAGGCCGAGAGCAAGGTCTTGGACCTGGGTCAGGGCAATCCCAAGCACAGATACAGGCTGGGCAGAGAATGGATTAAAAGCAGCCCTGAGGAGAAGGACCTGGGGGTGTTGGTGGAGGAGAAGCTCAGCAAGACCCAGCAATGTGTGCTTGCAGCCCAGAGAGCAAACTGAGTCCTGGGCTGCATCAAAAGCAGCATGGCCAGCAGGGTGAGAGAGGGGATTCTGCCCCTCTGCTCTGCTCTGCTCTGGTGAGACCCCACCTGGAGTTCTGCATCCAGCTCTGGGGCCTCCAACACAAGAAAACCTAAGCTGGAGTGGGTCCAGAGAACGGCCACGAAGATCATGAGAGGGCTGGAGCATCTCTTCTAGGAGACAGGTTGAGAGAGCTGAGGTTGTTCAGTCTGGAGAACAGAAGGCTCTGGGCAGCCTTCCAGCACTTACAGGTGGCTTACAGGAAGGCTGGAGAGGAACTGTTTAAAAGGACATGAAGTGATAGGTCAAGGAGGAATGGCTTTAAACTGAGAGTAGGTTTAGATTAGATATGGGAAAGAAGTTCTTTGCTGTAAGAGTAGTGAGGCACTGAAACAGGTTGCCCAGAGAATCTGTCAGTGTCCCATCCCTAGAAGTGTTCCAGGCCAGGTTGGATGAGGCTTTGAGCAACTGGTCTAGTGGAAGGTGTCCCTGCCTGTGACGGGGGGGAGTTGGAACTAGATGAACTTTAAGATCCCTTCCAATCCAAACAATTCCATGATTCTGTAAATTTGTGATACTATGCTTTTTGTTGAAGTTTTAGACACCCTAAATTGCAAAACAAGACAGGGGATTATATCCTTGTCAAATGGATATGATCCCCCTGTCTAGAAAGATTATTGTAACACATCTATCAATGTTTCCCCCTTGGCTTCTCCGGAGGCAAAAATCTTGCAACAGCTTGTTTCAAGGAAGATGCATGCTGTTCATTGGCATCCAGACCAGAAAAAAACCAAAACACAAAATGTCATTGACGTAGCTGTGTTCTTAATCACTGCTAGTGCACAAAACATCAAATCAGCAGTTTTGCAAATCTAGAATGCTTACAAAGGTAATATGTGAATGTTTCACATAGTAGTAGTAGTTTAAAAACCTTTCTTTTGAATGGTTTGAACAACACTTAGAGTTTTTCTGTCTTTTCAAAGGATGAAAAAATAAGCAAATTGTAAGGCACTCTAGCTCAAGGCATTGCTTCTAGCATGGGAAGCCTCTAGCCTGTGATACATATTAGAATTCAGCCCAGGTCACAACTGGTGAATAATCTGTTGTCTCAAGGCCTCATGAATTAACTGAGTAGTCTCAATCAAGTTTCATGAAGAGAGCCTATACTACAAAAGGCACTATCAAAACTCCTATCATACTTGCAATATGGCCAGAGATCAGGGAGGTGTCCTTCTCTGCTGAGGTGCTCTTTCCAGAACAGGTGCCGGAGATGAAATGAGACAGAGACACGCTGTTCGAGTTCCTCCTGTTAGGTTTTCATTATGACAGAGGGTTTCATATTCCAGCAGCATCAACCTGCTGTTTTTCATTGGCCTGAAGTTAAGCATCAGATAGAAAAACAGTAAATCACCAAAACCAGCATGCCCTGTCTGGGTGGTTATTTTTTAGGGGTAGTTTGTGGGGTTTAGTTTTAARTGGTTTCAGTTGCTTCATATCTGGTGTATCACTGTTCATATTTTACAGTCACACATTTCTATTTTAGTGTTTAATTGCTGTGTTACAGCATGTGACAAATATTTCTGCCTTATGGACTGAACATTCTGAAGGGTCTGGTGCTGAGAGTTGTCCAGCACCCTGCAAAGGCTTCATGTAAACCTCTCACAGATGGCCAGATCAGTGGTGTTCATATCCCCATAGCTGTGCTCTGCCCCATATCTGGTTTGTCCTCTTTGTTGATTCTTGCCAAGCCTGTTTCCACCACCCTGGCAATGGCTGAGCAGCCAGCATGGCAGGGCATCTGCTGCTGTGGACACTGTGGCAGCACGTGTACAACAGGCCACTTCTTGTAGCTCTGTGAGTCATTGGTAGCACCCTGCTGGTACAAATCCATCTAGAGTGCGAGGGCTTTTGAAATCCAATTAACATATTTGCATAATTATGCRTGTGCTCTGCTTCACGTAACAAAATTCAAATATACTTAACCRCAGTTGCCAAGATTTGACAGGTATGTTTGTTGTTAGTTTTAGATGTATGTTGTAAGGCCATCCTTGGACAATTATTGTTTACATTTGATCGTTAACCTTTGAATTTCTTTCTGACTTTTTTGCTCAACCCACTTACGTTTTTGTCAAGAAATTTAAAGCAGTGTATGGTTGGTTTTGAATGTTTGGGGGTTTTTATTCTGTCATTATTTGGCTACACAAATGTAGATTGTCTCTCTTTCTTTGTGTTGGTAAATAGGGCGTTAATTTGTGTTTTATCATAAATTAAAAGGTTGTCTCTCACTCCTTGTCCCTTGCAGTACTAAGCAGTGATTGATGAGCGAATGGGAAAAGTCTCTCATGTCTCCATCAGTGTGTTTTTGTTGTTGTTGACAGATGGTTGTTATACCTAGATAAAATAGAGCATAAATGTCGTAAGTGGTTTGGTTTCTGTGATGGGATGGGATAGGCTGTTGCAGTTTTCAGTTTTTCAGTGGACCGTGTATCACTGCCGTGAGAGATGTTTAAAGTGGCCTTCGTGCTTCATAGTTAGTGTCAGACTTGACTAGACAGATACGTGGTGTGTCCCTCCTTAGAAGAAGGAATCTGAACAATTGCAAATATGGCTCAAATTAATTCTGTGCCAGCTGGAAAATAGCCACTTATCCTCAAAAGAAGAACATTTTCACTACCTCCAGATAATAATTTTTTTAAAAATTAATGAAAAGCAAGATATCCTTTCTACTCCTTAGAGACAAAATTCATGCAGGTTGAGCTGCAACTTGAAAGATTTGAACAGCCCTTTGACAACATCACTCTGTAGATAGGGAAGGCAAATTGCAAAGTGGGTTTTTAGAAAGCAAACACAAAAGAACAATTCGCTCTGTCGGCAAGCTTTTCTGTTTGTTCCCCATGTTCAGATAACAGTGGACTCAAATTATTGTGATGTGTTGATTGATTACAGCCGTTAAGTTTCTTAGTAATCAGTTTCATCACTTATTCTCAATTCATGCTTGCACCTTTGATTTCTCTTCCACAACAGGGTGATGTGGGTTGTCGTTGACTAATGAAGAACAGAATTGGTTTCGGCGTGAGACAAACGGAATGCCGACACCAATCCCAAAATGCATTAATCTTTAATAATCCACATCTGCATGTTTATAAATGATATAACCAGGAGTTGGTAATGTTAATACTCCCCCTTCCAAACAGAAGCTGACATAGGAGTTGGTGTTTGCAAACTGCATCAGAGGCACGTGGCTGCGCGTGGTGCTTGTGACCTTGCAGGGGGAGCTCACCAGATGAAAGTTCTCGGTTGATTAAAAATACATGAAGAATTGCTTCGCTTCTGCACTGGTCTTTGGAGCTTATCGTTGTCGGGCAAGATGAAATATGGCATGATAGATCTTGTCTTCTAGGGAGATCAGACCCACCAAATGGTTTTTGGAAGCAGGTTTGCCTCAAGGTGCTTTTATCCTTTATGCATTCAACTTGCCCTTTTCTCCCTCATCCCTGAGAACTGCTGAGACCAGGGCTGTGTAATATGCAATATAACACAATAAGAAAAACTAGATTAGCTAGGGGTTCATTCCTTTTGAGTGTAGTATTAGTGAAAGCACCTACATTTTGCTACTAAAATGCTCATTAATCACAAACAATGATCTAGTATGAGGAGTAGCAGGCAGGAGTAGCTAAATAGTTCATTGCCACGTAGCACTGCTCCAATTTCCCTGCTTGCTAAACTTGAGAGAGCCGRGAGGAACAGGGAGAACTCAAACTCCATCCTTGATGGTCTTCCAAGTTAGTGCTGCATGATGATGAATATTTATTCTGAGAAATTCTTACACTTAGCTGGATCAAGGGAAAAGAAACATGGATAAGAAACAGCAATTTCAGTTCACATTCATGCTTTCTTTTGTATCTTGCATGTTTTCACACTGCAGATACCATAAATGAAAATTGATATGTGGTTTGGTTCGAATTTGGCAATGTTAAAGTTAGGAGTTTAGGTTTTTATTAAGTGGCAAATTCTAGAAGTGTATGTCTGCTACATCTGTTGTGCTTCTCAGGCTCTTAAATACAGTTGACACAACGAGGAACAGCTTAGAGAAAAAAATCTCCTTCTAGTTATAAATGCAGTCTAGAGAATGAGCATTGATAATGAAAAATTCTTCCTTTCGGAACTTGGATTAAACCCCTAAATAGAATTCTGAAGTTTTAGGTTTCAGGTGTGGGGCAAGGTAGGTTTCATTTCTGGGAGGAAGAAATGAGCCAAATGTAAGAAGGAAATACTACCCTCTCCTTCGTTAGGAGCTTTCCGATATTTAGCACTTGCATCAATTACAATTTTATATTCTGGTTAATTGACGTTTTATAAAGAAATTTAGAATGGTTTTTCTCTAGCTGAAGTATATGCTTTTTGCATTACATGTAATTACTACAAACATGTAATGATGTGTCCCAAGTAATTACAGATTACTAAATCCATGCAATCGTTTACAATCTTCTACTTCAGTCTAAATGCAAGCAAAACTACCATTTTTATGGAAGGATTAAAAGGACGGAATGAAAAAACGTGGTACGACCACAGGGTTTGGTTCATTCCCTGAAGAACATAGACAGTTTTTTTCCAGTGGCTTGCACAAATTTAAGAAAATAAAATTTGCAAAATMTAAAAGCAATTCAGAGGCCCCATAGAGGTGTGAGAGAAAGTGCTCGCAAGCTGCAGCTGCAGCCTCTCCCAACCCCTCTCATCCCAATTCACGCCATCGCTTTGGAGGGACACGATGACACAGAGTGCAAAACATGTGGAGGGGCAGTTAAACGAGACTTTAGAGGGGGAAAAAAGAAATTAAGGCAGTGGCTGAGCTTTGAAGAGGTATGTCTAGTGCAGAGCAGGGAGTGAGTGGGAAAGAAAGGAGCAAGCACCTCATCTAATCTTTATTCTGGGGACCCAGGTGGACAAATTGGCAACCCTGTTCACAGCCTCCCCCCCACCCCCTTTGTAGCGTAAGAACTGCTAATCGGATCCATGCTGCTGCAACTGTGGTTAGTTATTAACAGAATAAAAGCAGATTTCTTCAAAAGAACGGGTTGGGGAAAACGGCTCTACAAAATTGCAAGGTTGTTAGAATCTTAAATGCACAGCAGTCGGTTTTTCCCTATTCTGAATTAGGCGATGAATACGGCCTTTCATCTGTCACTGTGCCCATTTCTTCAGAAGGCAGCCAAACATTAGGCTTCTCAAACAAAAAAAAAAAAATTGTTTGAAAGAGGAAAAATATTGGGGAACAGGAAGAATAGGAAAACGAGAAGGAGAAATCAGGTTTTGTTTTATTAATTTGGCCTGGTGAGAGAAATATGAGCTTGCCTGCTCTATTCAGTTCCTGCGTGCCAGCCGCTGTGAGCCACCGTTTCTGAATGTGGGGATTAGAAAAGATTTAACTGGTTGCTATCCTGGGCTGCACCATTCTGGATTGGTCTCCAGCAGAAATACCCTGAGCTGGAAACTCTCCCGAGCTTAATGGAAATAATGCATTAAATGGATGTGTAGTTAGCCAGAGGTGAAAGCAGAAAGAATTTGATTCCCCCAAATGAAACTTCTYGTAACTGTAAAGTGAAATTACAGGTCTGGGGTGGGTGTTACTGAGGATATAGAAGTAGTGATCCCTAGATTTAGACTGACTTATGCCTTTGCTTATACAAATAAATAAATGCCGCATCCTTAATTTTGAGGAGCTCTTCTGCCTTCCTGGTTTGCAGCAGAATTTTGGAATTTGTTGGAGTGGAATGGTCCTCAGGCAGACAGGTGCTTAGTGTGACCTACTGGAAAGTCACTCATTATTCGGGTGAGTCGCAGCCTTTTGAAGATTCCCATTGACAGCTTGCTTTGGGCTTGTTTCCAAAATCTCAGGAGAAAGTGCTTCACTTTGGTCCAAACGCAGAGGTGACTTCTGGGTGGGGCATGGATGAAACRGACCCTCTTGGCGGTGACTGCTGCTGCTGTCCCGTTCCCCTCTGGAGCAAAACGAGCTTTGGCCTTGGAGGGCAATATATTTACTTGGCTGCCCCTTGCCACCAAGACCATTGTCAGTTTATGCAGTACTAACAATTATTTCACTTCATACTCCTGAGTATTTGTTACAGTCTTCATACCTTAGAGGTTACACAACCTGGGGATAAAACTTGGATGTCTAATTTGACAGGCCCCAGTTTCAGCTGCTTAATTCTTTTTTTTGAAGTCCATAATATAATGAATTATTCTGTAGTAAGGGTGACATTTGGATGGTGTTCCATAAGTAATACCTTGGGACTACACACTGAGTAATGAGGATGAAACAAAATATTGAGTAGCTACCTCATCCCATCAGTGTCAACTTTGCTTTGAATTAAATGTTATATTGTGTCAAACAAGCAGCTTCACTCATGAAATTAAGATGTTTATGCTATTGCATTTGTGCAGAGAAGAGTCAGAGCTAGGGTTCTCCAGGCCCCTTAGCTCAGTGTTACATTTTTTTAACAGAGATTGGAGAGTAATTTAGCACTTAAATTAGAGTGATTTCTCTAGAACTCACTCACAACCCCATCCTTGATACAGTAAATGTGACATAAATAGGAAAAAGAAGGTGAGAGTGTAACTTTCAAGACTTAGTAGTCTGAGCATTTTATACTTCCATGAGAAGAAAAGTGGGAGGGTTTTACCTCTTGTTGATTTTACATGGATTATGAGTGATACTCATGTATTTTAGAGAATCTTGTGACTTTGAAGCATGATACATTTGTTTTAAGAGGTAATATGGAAAATCAGGGCTAGGCCATACAAAAGCCTTGATAAGTTTTGATGATGTAGAGCATCCATAAGTGACATAAGTTGATAAGCGTCTTGTTTACAGAAGCTTTRTGTTGTTGCAGTGGAACAAATCAGCTGCTTGTGGTCTTGCCTTCAGCTAGCCACTCAGCCAGCCACAAAAACATCCCATGGCAGGAGGGTCCTTTTGGTCCCAAGCTCCTTTGGGTCAGGGAGGTGGAAATGGTCTTGGTGAGCAGGTTGCAGTGGATTACCAGCACTGCTAGTTCTAACAAGGGGTTATTAGCTGCAGTGTGAGGCTAAGCAGAGCCAGAAGGTTTGGTCTGAGTGTGTTTAGTATCCCAGCACAGCCACAGTTGCTCTGTCTGAAAGGGTTGTCATATCTCAGGCCTTTTAAAACATCTACACTAAGATTGCTGCATAGATAGGAGAAAGGTTTTAATATTTTGCACGTCTTAATTTGAGAAGATATGCGGACAACSCTTGCTTTTTACTTGAATGAATAAGTAATTTTARAAGTACTATTGATACTACAGGAAGCTTGGCTACAATGCATAAATTAAGGAAGAAAATAATCTTTATTTTAAGGGGTCATAGGCTTTGTAAGATGAAAGAGATAACACAAAACACATGACCAGTTTCCCTTTATGCTACCTATAGAAAAATTTCTTTCCTTTGAGGTCATTTGCACCTCACTTCCAATTTCCTGAAAAGCTCATTTAAAACACTCCCATATAGAACCCTACTTATGTTCATTCAYTTCTGATGTAGGGATCCAAGACCCAGAATGTCTCTTCTGGTCTGTGAGCCTTTATTGTAACATTGACTATGTGATGATTATCCTATTATTTTATCAGATTTCCTCTTAATCACTGGATTTTCAGGGCCTCATTATTCTTAAAACAAAGTTCTTTCAAATTCCAGTAATGGTTTGATTATCATCCTAAACATCATGCTCTTTTTCCTCCCTGATGTTTAGCCTCAAATGTATTTTTAGAAAGAAGTCACAAAATCACAGCTCTAGTTTTTTTCCTACTAAGTAATACTCACTCTTTCAGTCTTCTGTCATGTCGTGCTSGTAGCTGGTTCCCATTCCAGTTTGCATTAGGCTTTCTTGGTTTGTTTCTGTGAAGCTCACCAGTGACACATCAGCAGTGATGTTGTGTTGCCTGACCTCTACTGTAAACAATCCTTCTAATTCATCCTAGTAATAAATTTGTTTCTTTCAGTGCCACATCAAATGGTTAGCTGTAACTGTTTGTAGGTTATAACCATTTTAAGAYGACAGATATGGTCAGATTTTTCCTTCCTTTTCTTCTCCCATGTCTACCTGATAACCGACAGCTCTTCAGTTACAAAAGGTCCGTTTCTGGTCCATGAATGTGTTTGTGTTTTTGATACTCCAAGCCAAGAGGTGGTCCTAAGGGTTTCTTAGGTAGTATTTTGATCATCTTTTGTATTGATTAATATTCCCTACTTTGTGATCAGTCGATGTCATTAATCCGGTCCTAGCTCTTAATTCCTAAATTAGATTGGGAATTGTCCCAGAGACAACCCACAAGATCTATAATTTCTGCCTTTCCTTCAGCCTAGTGTTCCTCTTTCAACACAGGCTTTGATCAGTTCCCCACCCTCCAGTTCCTCATGCATCTTAAAATTCCTGTKCTGCTTTCTCTCCTTCCCCCCTTAACTAGTTATTTTCCAGAGGGAACCTGTTATCGCTGAAGTGCTTTTTTGATTCGATTGTTCAGGCATAATTCTGTGAGGTATTGTCCAACTGGTACAGGGTGCCACAGCCGAGCATCCTCCAGTGTCATTACAGTGATGGGACCAGACAGCCCTCAGCATGTTTCGAAACATTACTGATGTGGACTGTAAGGATCCCTCCTCAGCAGGATATCAAAGGTCTGCTCTTGCTTGCTATGTTGGCTCTAAGGAATTTGCTTTTTTCTGTTTAACTGCACRGTTGTAGCCATAATGCAATCACTATTTAATACTTTTCTCAGTCCGTCTTTTCCAAAGGTGCAATGTAGTCTCTCCTGACTCCATTTGAAGAGAAGATTTTCGAAGTGCAAAATTTTTAAAAGCACTTCACATAATTTAAAAAAAAGAAAACCCACTTATAAATATGCTATTATGCATTTTTAAATTTCCTTGCCTCTCCAGCTGACTTTTTTTATTTTAAGTATGAGATACTGTATTAGGTAGACTTCTGGTTTCAGTAGTTTTAACAACTAATTTTACTAGATAGCCATATAAATTTGAACAGCATTTTACTCCTCTGTTAAATAAAGGGGAAAGAACTAGTGTGGCAGCTTCTATCCTTTTAACATACATTATTGTATTTTCCCTGGTTTTGCATATAAAAGTGTTGTGAAACATCTGTAGTAATCCCTTTGTATAAGTTTTGGCAGGTGGAGTATCTTACCAATGTGGCAACAGTGGTATACAAAACATGGGAGAAGGTCATCCCTGTTTAAACTTCCATCTGTGTAACACTGGGTCAAAGGAGGCAGTAGTCTGCTGGTGAAAAAAAAATTATTGGATTTTTTTTTCTCTCTTAAATAGCTGTAGAATTTATGTTAAAAAAGAAAAGAGGTTGTTTTTCTTTTGTAGAAGTTTTCTTTCCTAATAAAATACAAAAGTCTGTTCATGTATTATTTAAAGTGTCTTCCAAGAATCACAACTGCAATACTGGTTGAAAGAGAGAAGGATTACTATCATTTAAAGGAAAGAAATGGAAAATCATTAAGGTCATTTCTTTTCATGACAAAGAAACTTGAAAAGCATGGCAGACAGGATCTTCAAAGGTTTTAAAGTCCTGTCATCAGCTCCCAATCAATAAGAGTTAGATACCCAAATTAAGAGTTCAGTTGAAGTCTTCAAAGGTATTTGGGTACTTTACCTCCTTTTACCTTTCACATCACTTCTAAGAATAAAATGGCAGTTTGACTGAAAACGTTTCGATGCGATACCTTCATGTCCAGCACCTGGATAATCTATAGCACTCACTGATAATTAGCATAGTGTATACTTCTCTTGCAAGTTTGTTACTTGTTAGAATATGTGTAGAGTTGGTCATGTTTATGAAATCATTTTCCTTYGTGAGACAAAAATTTTGCTTTAAAGTTTGTTTAATACAGGAAAAATCAGAAGATAACTTTAAAAAGTGCACTGATAAGATAGCACTACTGTTTGCAGAGGCTGATAATTTCAATGAATTTGCAAAACTCCTGAGTCTGTATTGACTGAGGATGCAGATGAAACCAATTTCTTTATAACGTGTCATACAGGTACTGTTSTAGGCTTTCACTTTCCCGGTCTCTTCTTGCACATCTGCCTGTGCAGGATAAGGCTCCAGCCAGATAACTGATGTTACTATCAATGTAAAAAAACAGATACCATGTATAATATGCAAAATATGTTGCCTGTCATATATATTCTATGCACTGTAGCATCTCTTAAAGTTGCCAAGCCTCCACCTAAAGGGAGATGCTGCTGAGAGCTATGTGGTGCAGTCAGGACTAACCCTGCCTTTATTTTTTWTTTTTTTGAAGTGTTTGTAAAAATCTTAGACTGTTCCCATCTACTTGAAGTACTCTGTCTGATAGCGGTGCCTCGGGCATACACAGTGGAAGTGGCAGTGCCCTGTGTTAACATGGAAATGCTGTTTGTTTACAGTCTTAAGTCACTGAATCCTTCCTATCAAGCCGAAAGCATTCATTATAATGCAGGCACTTACCATCTCCACAGCCTGCTCTTGAGTGACATCAAAACATAAGCCGGAATTTGTCATTATTATTGTCATATGCCTCAGAGTTTGTGAATGGGCCACGGATCCCAAAGCCTTGGGCACTGAGTGGCATGTTTGGTCTTTTGGAGGAGCAATTCTGCCTCTAGTCCAGCATTTGCATCTCTGAGACAGTTGTCACAGCTGCTCCCGGTAATGTTGACTGTCATGTTTTTAGTGCAAAAGCACCTCATCTGAATAGCTAGGCAGTGGTTACACTCCACATTTTAGAGATTTTCTCTTTGTTCTCTATCAGTCCGGCCTTTCTTCAGAGTTGGTACTGAGAGCCAGTTGCTTTGAGGGTGGAAAGTGGATGGGCCAGAGCAGACACATTTGCTTTCCTGCATTTATGTCCAACTCGGGGCCTTTGGTTGCTCTAAAGGGCAGCTCCTGCTGCCCCGCTGTCAGCCTGGCTCCCAGCACCGGGACCATCCGCAGGATTCTTGCTCCTGCCACTGCAGAGGGGCAGCTGCTGAGCAGGAGGAAATGAGTCTCAGCAGGCACAAATCTATTGCCTGTGTTTTTATTCTTTCCATTTCTTTCAAATGGAAAACAATCTGAACAGTTTCTGAGGATGAGGGATATAAATCTGTCTGCTGCTATTTATACCCTGCTCATCACTACAAGTGTCTAAATGTTTAAAGTATATATTTGCTGCCTAACCTGAGGTGGTCTTCAAGCCTCTTAGGCTGTCACGAGCAGAYATGTCTCAGACCAGGAGCAAAAGAGGAGTCCTAGGGCATGTCCAGGTCTGATTCTTCCTCCTGCTTGGGCTGTGGCAGGTTGACTCCTGAGCACGAGGCCCTTGAGGCATTGGGAGGATGGTAACAGGGACCTCCCAGCTTGATATGGTGTTGAATGGTGACCCAGAGGAGTGACTTGCATCAGTGCAATAAGTGCCTGCCTTATTATCTGTTAACGTTGAAAAGGAACATTTTGTGTCCTGAGCCTCATAGACAGCACTGTGAGTGCTGTTCTTGTTTGGGTGGGTAGACAACAATAAATGTCTTTTGAACAAGGTCATAAAAATGGATATGTCTGTTCTGGCTAGTTATTTTAGTTATTTTAATAAATAACTTCCCTCTGCTTTTATTTGAGTAATAAAATCCYCCTTTTCTGTCTGATCTCTTTCAAACATGCTTCACTTTCACCATGTGTGCCTACATGTTATTCTTTATTCCCATATTCTACATGGACATTCAAACAATATTAAAACCACTGATTCATTGAAATACTTTTTAAACWCTTGTTGTTAGTCATTTTTGTATTGACTGAATTTTTCATTGGTAATATTGTTGGCAGCAGTCCATGTCTGCCTGGCTGGAGGCCAGTTTAAGCTCGGCAGGATGAGCCCTATTGTTCAGCAGACTTGGATTTTGTTAAACTTTCTAACAGAAATATGTGTCAGGAGATTTGCAGCTATAAATTGGATCATGTTGGTGAGGTTGGGAATTCGCTCAATGCGAAATTGAACATTTCGCCATGCCTGTTGCTAAATATGTGTGCATGTTTCCTCCAGGTTTCAAAAATTAAAAGAAAAAAAAAAAGCATGAAAAAAGCTAGACCTGTTGAGCTCTGTCTTTACCTTATACAGCTGGTACTTTCTTTGATGTTGAGTGGTTGAAAAATGCAGCAATGCTTGGTTTTGTGCATTGAAATGCTAAAAGCAAGTCTGTTTTGCCTTTTTTCTCTGTGTGTTACAGGCAGTCAGATGCCACCGCAGCCTCCTGGCAGCCAGTCAGAATCCAGCTCCCACCCTGCCTTGAGCCAGTCACCAATGCCACAGGACCGAGGTTTGTGAGGTGTTGGGGCCTTTTTAGTTGGTGCCAAATGCAGCCTTCATTTTAAGTTGCACATTAGCAATGTGAGATTTCCTGGTACTTCTTTTCTTTTCCCAGGGAAAATAATGATGGTCTTCATTGTAAAAGGCTTGGGGGTTTCCTTCTCTGGGGRAAGAGCAATTGAATAGCAAGTTTTACCAAACTATAATTGAAAACAAGATTTTCTCAAAATACAGCAAATGCCCAGGGTATAAAGGCAATTTCTGTAAATACTTGAGTCATGTCCTAGAGAATACAACTTTTCGTTGTCTATCTTGGAATTAAGATGTAGATAAAGAGTGCTAGCTATGAGCATTACAGTTTTGCTACTGTTCCTAAAATTCTCATCTCTGCTATCTTTGCATGGGCATGATAGTCCTCTAGGATAAAAATAAATATAAAGGGAAATCAAATATTTAGGTCAAATGGTTCAAACATTKGGAAATCTTGCAAGGGAAAACCTTGCAGACAACAGCACTGTTCTAAAAGGRTGCTTCCTAACATGTGCTCACAAAAATAAACAAAGCATTTTTAAATTAATGTTACCTTTTATAAACTTAAAGCCATTTTTCCTTTCACCTCCTTTCTCCCTAGCTTATGGGAGATAGTTGTCACAGCTTTGTTGTGTGGCCATACGTGTGATCAACTGCTGTAAACTGGGCATCCTGTCCATGCAGTGGTTAACATGTGCCAGTGACAGGCTTGCAAAACAGACACATGATAACTGTGATAAACATGGAGTTATTTATGAAATGCCCCTCCTAAAATGTCTTGCTTCCAGAAATATCCCAAGTAGCACCATATGGGGATACCATAAATACTAGAAGTTTTCTCACAGTGAAACAAGTTGAACTCACAGAATGACAAATTTCTGGGATAGCATCCAGGAGGAGCTAAGAGGACTCACAAAGAAGAGCAGAGAGTCTTAATTTTTGCTATTTTTCTGGGTTGAATGTCCCCTCCTCCACGAACGCTGATTAATGAGAACATGAAATACAGAATTCCGTGCTCGTTTGTTTTGTTTCCTTTTCAGTCATTCGTTATACTCAGTTGTAAGTGCAGGGAATTATTTTCCCCTTAAAAAAATTCAAAATAATGTTCATGTTTGGTGAAAAAAGAATGGCCTCAGTACCCAATACAAATATATGATGCTTTGTGGGATAGAAATGTCACAAGGCAGCAAGAATGGATCAGATGGAGGTTTTGAAGACCCGAACATCTCAGAAAGATGTCTGCCTTTTCTGGCACATGTGGGTCTTGGCATAAAGTGTTACACTGCCCATTAATAATTATTTCTGCAGTATGTRTTCCTCACCTGGCTTCGGGGGACAAGTTAAGCAGGTCTCACAGAGCTGGAAAGGTCAAACCTCTCTGTTCTGCTGTGTAACAAAACTGGGGTTCGGGAAAGGCAGATGGGTATTCAGAAGTAAAACAGAAGACAGCTGCCATAATTGGGAAATCAAACAAGTAAGTAACAGTGAGAGAAGTAAAATTTGCAGATTGATTTAGTTTGTTTTTTCCTCTCTGCAGTGAGAATTGTGGTATGTTCTTAGAGAAGACATGTTTGGGAATGTTGCAGGTTTTGCACACTTCACATGCAAAATCTGGTGTAATATGCATGATCCTTGTGACCCACATTGTACAAGAAGTCCATTTGTTTCATGCAGGAGATTCAAAATTTGTAACCAGCTAGGTCATATTGATTTTGCAGAACATGTTCCCCAAAGCTTCTCTAAAGTCTGTGCTATATGCGCATAAACATGCGTGCATTCCCTTTTGTGCCCTGTCATTGATTAGAGGCTCCTTTGAAATGGAAAACTTCACCTTTTAAAAAGGCTGTTACATTAGTTGATTCCTTTGCTTGCTTGAACTGGTTTCCACGGAACTTGAAGGAAGGAAGGAGGGGGAATGATGGGGACTCAAAGGGAAGGTGCTTGTCATTTACTGATAAAAACCTGAGCAGAAAATCGTTGCTGCTAAGGACACCTGATCCTTGGGCATCTGTTACAGTAATTTAAACTCTCGGCTTGCTGATACACTTTCTCCGCCCCAAAAAAGAAAAAAAAATTAAAGGAAAATGAAAACAAAAAACCCCAGAGACACTCCATAGGATAAAGTAATGTTGTTAGTTTTCACACTTTGTATAGCATTTCTTTCCTTGTTTAGAGAGAGAATTGGATGAACAAAAGACTACTAATGATTGCTTGAGCAGAATCCTCTGCTCTCAATACTTGAAAAAAATGTTATTTACCAGCTCTCATGAAGATTGACTGACAGGTGGAGTCTGAGCTATAGCACTTTTGGATGCTAAAGCACTACCTTGAACCATYAGGTTTACACTTACTGATTTTAAAGTGTTTGATTATATTTTACCCTCCTTTCCATGGTTACTCAGCACCCAGCTGGGATTTTTATGTTTACCTACTTAAGACTATACATCCCTTGTCATACAATGCAGCATGAAGCAATGACCGTATTTTTACATGTACATTCTGGTGTGAAAGTAGGGGAGTAGTAATGTTGTGCATATATACAGTAATAGAAATTTCTTGGGGGGATTGGGTTTTTTTGTGCTCTTCAGCTTTCTTTTTATATAGTTTATTTCATACTTTTAATAATAACCATAAAAATGCTTACTTTTTAAAAATAATTTTAAAACTTTTCGTGTCCTGCTCAAGTTGTAGAACAKTTGGACCTGCTTAGTGTAAATGTAGCCTGCTGTTCTAGGCGCTTCTGTTCTTGTTCCACAACCGGTAACTGGCCACTGTTGTTTGATGCCTAATCAGTGAAATGGTTTTAATTCTACCAACACATGTTGTTTACCTAGGAAACAAGAAATTGCGTTTGTTTTTATGTACATAACCTATGTCTTAGCTCACATGACTTTGAAAGCACTGGGACTTGAACTGAGTCCCATACACCTTAATGGACTGTTGGAGCTGGACAGCTCTGGAGACAGACTGGTGTCAGAAGTCTCTTGGAGAAGCAAGAGTGGACATGGCCACTCACCTCCATGTGTGTCTAACTGCTGCTGAATCCCGACAATTACCATTRCTTGGAGCTACCATAACGACAGTGTAGTCATGACTACATGAGATAGTCATTGAAACTTGCTATGTTTTCAGGAGGAAGAAGGATGCACATTTTGCTCTCCGTTTCTGATAGACCTATTCCAGACTTTTCTTTATATGATCAAAAGAAGGGTTTTGRTTTTTTTCATGTTAATTGATGTCAAAGCTCTGCATAAACTTTTGTTGCATCAGCCCCAGAGGTGGGGCAGCGGTAATCCCTCAGCTGTCATACGCATTTGGCAAATAGTTGAGGTACATAGGGGCTTGAGTTCCCTACATTCAGCTGTATCTAATTATTTGTTTGGGTTTTGGAAGCCTTACTTTGAGGATGTCCTTAGTAGCCAGAACTGCTCAATGAGTTAGAAGTTGTTTCTAGGAATTGAATAGAAATCCACCACATCCCAGCTGACCCCCTAAATTAGTTTCCTGAAGCTGCAGCGTGAAAAAGAAACCTTTGTCCTGGTCATTAGCTTATACTCGCATTCTTACTTTTGTAAACTAACAGAGCTTTCCATCTGCTTATATGAATACTCACCTGTGCAAGCACTATAAGGAGAATATGTGTCACAGTAATGTTAAAATGGGCACTTCTACTGCCKCAGGAATGAATGGTTCCTTATCTAATTTTGAGAAAGCTTAGAAAACTCACCTGCTTTTAAGTAGTATTTTCATGCTTGTGCAGTGGGGTATGTACATGTCAGGTTTCAGTCTTATATTAAAATAGTGAATTGGGAGCTCCTGAAAACCATTGAATTTAATGAAAACAGTTAATGACTTCAGGTTATTACTCTAGCAAGCACTCTTGTAATGGGGATACTTAAAGAAGCCTTATTTATTAGTGCAAATGTATATGGGTCAGAATTAATTTTTAAAAAATCTTTAATTGTTATCCCCTTATAATTTTCACAGCGGTACATAGTTAAATATTCATGATAATGCTGATGATATGCTAAAGGTCTGAAATAGATCTGGAGTCTCAAAATCAACACAGGTTATTTAACCCTTTTCATCTAATGCACCACTGGGGACTTGCTGAGTGAAATCCCAGAGCACTGGAATAATTAGAAGATAGTAATGAGGATTTAATTAGTCCTTGAGATATGCTGAAATAGGACCACTGAGAACTTTTCTTTTTGGACATGGATTGCAAGCAGAATTGATGCCGTTACAGCTGCTGTGATGTGCTGGAAAATGTATTCCATTGCTGGAGGCAGTTTCATGGCAGCATTCTGTGCCTGTCAGATCTATGTGGACAGTGCCTGGAGTAATCACCTCCAAAATTGTTGAATAGAAGTTGCCGCCTTCTCCATCACCTTCTACTAGTACCTTATCATTTTTTTCTTTTTTATGTCATTCTTTCTGTTCTACCTTTATTTCTTTCCATTGTTGACATCCAGCTTTTGAGGAGTTGTACAGTTGTGTGCTCTATTAAAAACATATCACAGACAAGGACAAGAAGTAAGAAACTAAAGGCTCGTAAGAGTACAGGTGTTACACTAAGCAAAATTTGGATCTTTTTGACACTACTGCTTGTAAGGTTTATCCTCAGATCTTGTCCTTATTTAGTATTAGATCTTCACAGAAGTGATATTTATCAGTAGCTGCAATGTAGTAAATTTAAATAGCTTTTTTGGCAGTCAAGATGTTATCCAGCAAGAGGTGGTAACAGATGGGATGTGATCAGGCATTTTGATGTTCTCTTTGTGCTTCCCTATAAACACTAAGTAGCAACTGAATTCCTGTAACTAAAATCTCCTAATTTGCCCATTAGATTTCATACAGGTATTTTTCTCTCCTTTAACTGTTTTCTGGGCATGCTTATTTGTACACAGTCATCACATAAATTCCACTGTCATGTATTTTCTTGTAACAAAATAKAAATGTTTTTGCTTGTGTGGAAGACATAGAATACCAATCAGGTGGTTTGCACCTATAATTTCTTATCAGATTTATGGCTTAATACTGACATTTGATGGTAGAGATTCTTTTCCCTGAAATCTATTTTCTTCTTAAAAAGAGAAACCAGAAGGAAGAAAATAGATCAAAGAATTCTTATTGCAACAAAAAAGATACTGTAGTTTTCTTTTAGATCTTAAAWAGACTTTTTCCCTGAGAATACTTTTTATGCTCTCATTTGGGGATTTGGGATCTATTCAGAGCACTGAGGAGCTAGAGAATAAAATGATTCTTGTCATTAAAATTCTTCTGCTTGCCATGTTAACGATGACACCACTTAAGGTTAAATCAGACTTGGTAATAAGTTTACTTGATGTAGACTGAAGTGTTTCAGGCTCTTAAGGAAAGATGCTTGAGACATGCATAGAGTGCAAAGCCACAGGTATGTTTGAGTGCCTCTTCTGCACATAGCATTCTCCAGCCCAAGCATTCTCCAAGTGGGTCAGTGCCGGGGAGCTGAGCTCTGTCTGGTATGCAGGAACACTTTGCCAGGCTGGGAGGAAATCTTCATGACCGGAAAAGCAGGGTTAGAAGAATTGTGCCCTCAACAAGCAGAAAAAGTGCATCATGTAAGGAGGTTTTAGTTGAGACTGTCAACTACCTGTGTAAAACATACCTTTTTCATCTCAAGTCGCATGGTAAAGTAGGAACATGATGCATAGGAGTACACAGAGCAGATCTGTATGGGAAGGCAGAGCCATGCAGTAGAGCTGTGTGCTAAGTTGCTTTGGTGACTCAAAAAGCTACATTAGTTTCTCAACTTAGTGAGTGCCTAATTTATCGACTGTCTTTAAAAAAGATCAGGCCACCATTTGCTTCTACCTCTGTATTTTTAATTTGATTGTAAAAGTGGAAGTGCACTGAAATGTAGTGTCAGTGTGATGAGCAGGTTTTTTAAATGTGTACACACTATTTTTCTTGGCTATTTTGATTAGCAATGCACAGCAAAAAAGCTTGAAGTATGTCTACTTTGATTAGTAATCAACATTGCTGGGATGAAAGGTTACTGTTTTCTCTCTGTGCTGTGGAGTGAATAGTTTTGTGTCTGTTTGTCTCTTGAGTGTTTCAGGGAGACCTRCTTTCCTTGCCGAAAAGTATTAGAAATTACATTACTCTGCCAAAACAGATTAATTCTTAAGTCAATTGCCATTTCAGGATGCTGGTTTCAGACTGTACTTGGATTTCAAATATACACCAGCCAGTCTCAGCGTTAGGTTGATCTGATTAGTTGTGGCCTACACTAAATATACAGCAGTATTGGCCATCTGCAAGAAGAATCAAAGGAGGAAGGGATATGATTTACATGTGATAAGCCATGCTGGAAGACAGCAAAACTGCAGAAGTAGGATTTGAAGTAGATAATAATATCTGTACAATCAAAACTCAGAGTCAGGTCTCAACAAATAAATTTTGTATACTAGCAGCTGGTCATTGCGCTCTTCTTGCTGATGTTAAATCTTGTTATACTTGGAGATGAATCTTTATTTGATTTTTTAAACTAAATTGGGGATTCTTTTTTTGAAATTAGGGAGCAGAATTGACTTATTCTTAGAGAGTTTATATAGTTGCCAGCAGAGAGACTTCTCAATAGAAAAGTTTCCACTGACTTCATTAGGCAGCCGTCGAATTCCCTGCCTCTGGGCTCGGGGAGCAAGATAAGCCACAGCAGTTACTGATGAAGAACTTGACAAGGTGACAGTGAATGTTGCTGTCACCAGGCTTGATGTAAAGTTACTGGGTATGATCCCTGTCCCTAGGAGAGCTTCCCATCATGGCTTATAAACTGGGAGCTGCCTGTGGTCTGCYTGTTCAACAGCACCATTGTTTTCAGGACACTCTACTCCCTCAGTATGTAAGGTAACCTTTTTATGAAGCTTCTGTAAAGATAAACAACCTCTGATCTAAGACCCTTAATGTCTTTTTAAGTTAATATATAGGACAGTGAGTTGAAATCTATATAATGTGTATATTAATAGCTAACACTGRATCGTTCCTACCATCCCAAAGGAACCCAAAGGGCTGCAGAATAAACACTCATCAGGGAACAGCTGCAAATCAAGGAAGGGAAAAATCGGTCAAATCGTAAATCATGGTAAAAATAAGACTGAGGCACAGGCATTTTGGGACTGAGGACAACACGCTGATTTTGTATTTTTGAAAAAACATTATGATTTGTTTTGCATGTATGCAAGACAGAAAAGACACATCATCTGTATTTTAGTCTTGTCCACAAGCTAAATAAATRTGTAAATATATATATRTGTGTGTGTGCGTGTATATATATATATTTTTCTTGTGGTATTCAATATATTTACTTCATGAAAAGGAAGATCTGAGTTGATCCAAGGAACCTTTGAACAGCAGTCTCTGGGGAGGGTAAATTTTTCAAACTTGAAATTTAGACCATTAAGCCTGCAGGCCTTGCACATTACACATTGAAAAATGCCGCTCCTTCTTTGCTCTCCTCCATGATTTTCCTAAGTGTTCATGTTATTAGGGAAACTTAGACAAATGTTGATTGTACAAAGCAGACGGACTCCTCAGATTTTTCATGTTGCTGCTGAGATTAATTCCAGCAGCCCAAGCTACCTACTGAAATTCAGGATTCCCTTCGGAGGCAGTTGGGAGGGCAGAGTGGGCGCTTTTATACTGCAAGTCACTGTGACCCTGATTTTTCAAGCACCATAGTAAAAGCATCTCGTGTAAGGTATGTTACAGTAACAAATTATGTGTAAAATGGTGGATGAGCAATGTGTTTTTTGTATAGTCTGGGCATGAACATCTCCACAAATGTCTTTCCTTCTTTGTCCTCAGTATAGCACTTAAAATTTGCATCAGAGAGCATTATGCAAGGTTTGCATTAGGAAAGGTTGGATATTTCTTCCCCAGTTACCATCTGGGTAATCTGTCTGATCCTTCCCCAGATTCTAATTTATCAATGATAGATTATATGAATTTCAAGGCTAGGCAGTAGCAGAGGGAGGTTTAGGGGTGGGAAAAATTTAAACATTATTGCGTGCTATACATAGACTGGGTTTTGTAATATCAGAGAGAGAAGAAGAGGAGATTCAGCCAGTTAACCTAATAGCACAGCTGGTAAAACACTAGGGGGTCTGGGTTAAAACCTTAGCTAGGTCATTAGTTTCCATCTTCCCCAAAGCTATTCACATTGTGAAGAGAAGCAGTCAGACAAATAAACAGTGAGAAGACTGGAAGATAGATATTAAAGCATAATAAGAAAATAATTTTAAAGAAAAATAAAACCAGTCCAGYGCTTTTTCTTAAACAGAACATTGATCTTTTAGTGGAAACAAAAAATACTGTAGTGATCTTTGCAGGAAGTCCTAATTTTGTTATGGTGATGTTTTCCATTACTGCTGTTTCACATAAGCAAAGAAACATTCTTTGTTGAATGGGTGTGAGGAAATGTGGTGGTTGTACTGCAGATATTAGCAGATGCTAACATGAAAATAAATTGTCCAGATACCAAAGGGAAGTCATGTCATTGTTACTCTAGCCCAGAAAACTTCAGATGTTTTTAGTGGTGCCCTGATGGACTTGGAGAAGATGACAAGGCTTAGGTGGGTTTTTATGTAGGCTGAAAAAAAGAGCTCAGTGTAGAGCTTTTGTTTACTTTGAAAAAGTTGATTACTTTTTTTCATGGTTAATGGAGAAACATTAGAAGAACTTCTAATTAGAAGAAGAACAGTTCTCAAAAGAACTGAGAGAGTGAATGTCTTGAGGAAGGAAAGTCTGCCAAAAACTGTATCATGGGTGTGCAAACATTTGCTCTTTTTACTCAAAGAAGAATTTTCTCCTAAAAACATTTTGGGACTTTCTTTGAAAAATAGAATGTGATTGGAGAAAGAAATGAGAATTTTAAATATTTTTTTTTTTAGCTTTTATAAAATATTATCAAAAATATTATTAGCCTTCTTTTTAGAGGCTAAAGAATAAGCCTCTGAATTTGTCCTGTGTCAGTGATCTCAGTACATTTTTTTTCTGGTGCTTCAGTTGTTCAAGTTGCATGTCAGCGTAAGTGTTCACTCAGTATCAAGTATGTTAACAGAGTTGTGGTGCATACAGTACCTAAACATTGCACCCATCAGTGGTGCTGCTTGGGACACATCTACTAATAATACCAGAGCCATCCAAAGATATTGCATTGGCACGGTGCAGATGTTTTATTTATTCRACTTATTATTTCTTTTACCCGCCTATTAACGGGTCAGGAATATTGAGAATTAGTATTTGCACTGTCTAAATGAGGTTGACAGTGCAAGCTCAGCTGCTCATGCTCACCAACCCATCACCCGGTAGTGTGTATTGCTAAGTCAGATAATTTGTGTGTCAAACGTAGGTTTCGTATGTGCTGTCACCAGTCTAGCTGGGCATATTTTAGTAAGGTTGGTGTCCTGGTTTGAGACAAACTACGASGAAGACTAGGGACGTCTCCTCTGCAAATATTAGGGTTTGAAAACTCCCTCCCCCCACCTCAGGAATTTCTTGGAGGAAAGTGAAAAAAAACTGTTCATTTAGCAATCAGGGTGCTCACAGGCACCAGGGAAAAGAAAGGAAAAAAAATGAATAATGTTAGATAATAAACCTTCTCAAGGTGGAGAAAACTTGGATAAATTCAGAGTCCTTTTCTGGGTGTGGCTCTGGTCTCTCTCCAGAGCTAGGGTACGGTAGGCTGCCCTCGAGGCCCAGGATGTAGGCCTCCAGTGATGGTATGTAGGGTCGGAGCTGACCAGTTCCAGAAGAAGAAGGAGAAAAACCACAGTCCCAGGAAAATAAACTTCCTTTTCTTGCCTCAGCTAGGAGGCTAGCTAAAAAGCAAAAACTTTTTAACTCTCCGTCTCTCTCCTGAGAAAACACAGAGCCGAGAGCTGGCARAAGGAAAAAAAAAAAAGGAAAAAGTGCTGCTCCGTCCTGCAGCAGCAGCAGCTGCTGTGAGTATGCAGAGGAGTGTGTATGTGTCCTTGAACACACCAGCTGTGATGAAGCATTCGCCTGGCTTCTCAACCCAGCTTAAAGGCACGGGATTGATATGTGGCATAGAGCAGGCGATAGGGGATACAGCGTCATAAAGTCACCCCAAGACAGTTGGTCTACAGAAAATAAAAATAAGATCTGAAGTATCTTAAATGTAAAGAAATCTTGTGCCTCCTTGCCCTAGATACCAGATTTTTTTATGCCACTCACATGATTTCACTTGATTTACTTGGTTTGTATTCTGGTACATGGGTCAAACCTTCCCCAGTTTCTTAATTGCTGGTATTTGTTTAGACCTGTATAATGCTTTTTGTCTGCTTAGATTTTTTTCAGTACCTAAATCTCTCTCACTGTGTCCTTTTTAATGTTTTTTTTAAGTAGCACCTATGGGGTAGGACCTTCCCATTSTTTGCCAGTGACGGTAAGTAGTTTCTGGCCAGGTAGAGCTGGCCCCTAAAAAGCAATGGCACAAGAGTATTGTTTTAGCTCCTGCAGTCTGTCAGCCACACATCTCCAAGCCTGACCACACCATTTGAAGATGTTTGTTCAAGTATCATGAACGGTATGTGCAGACAACCTGGTTGCATATTTAGGCTTCTGGTATCACAGGCTTATGTGAGAATAACCAACTCTTTCAATTACTAAAACACTTCATTAATGTGTAAGTTGTGTTTTGTTGGATGTTTCCTTGCAGTGCTCTGAGGTGCTGACTGTGAACATGTTTAGCTGGGGAAAACCCCAGTCCAAAGCCTTCCTGAACTGTCCTTGCCATCTGAAATGGATGGGTTAGGCAGAGTTTCAGTTTGACTGTGATGTTCCTCAGCATCCTGTCATGCTAACAGGTTGCCAAATCAYAGAATAATGTTTTTCTTTTGTTTAGCTTTACCCTGCCACTTCTATCTCAATGTTGTTTATCCACAGATGAGCTAGATTTGGGAGTCACTGCTTTAGATCCATCTCAGTTCTGTTGTATTCTCTGGTGAAAATCCGGAGAGAGTGAGTACAACCCAAACCACTTTCTGAGGAAGAGAAGTCTGCCAAAAACTTGTGTCATGGGTGTGCAAACATTTGCTCTTTTTTCTCAAGGATGCTGACCAGAGCCTTGCTAAAATACCAAGCATTGGAAATTTCTGTGATTCCCCACACACACAAGTTTTTGTTTTAGAGGTATGGGAAAATATCTCTTCACATACTTAATTTTTTTGAGCTGATTCGTAAGTAGAGGATTTTATGTTATTTTTCTCTAATTATTTGATTATTAGTGTATGCATCCAATCTGTTTCTGCTTTTCTCATTCCACAATTTTCAGAGTAATAAGCCTGTCTAGTCCTTTCTTCAACCTCTGCCCTTAAACAAGGGGAACTTCCTTATTCCTTACTCAGAAAGGTTCCTCAGTTTTTTTGATCCCATGCTCTGTCACAAAGCATGCCGCTCTAGAAGGAGCCATAGCCCAGTGTATTTTTTTTCTTAGGTAAGTTCATTTTTACAATGTACTGTTGCACATTGTACCTTTCCTCATTTTTTATTTATCAGATGTGTAAGTTAATGATGATCTGCTATCACTGTAAACTCCAAAGTTTTTGTGAGCTGAAAATGGGTAAGTGTTCCACGTGTTTTCAGGTTTAATTCATTCATGAAAATCGATGCACTACTCCTAGCTAAATCAAAAGACCTCTCATTGACCGTGGGTTAAGTGTATGCCAGTAGACAGTTGCTGTCCATCAACTGATATGCAATAACTTGTTCCTTTGCAGTCAGTTCCTTTTTCTTTGAACTTCTACTTTTCCGTAAGGTTTTTTCATATTCAAGGCAAGATTTTAAAATCTCAAAAGAATCCATTTGAGTTTTTACAGCAGCACCCAGCACATTCAGTGAGTGTTTTTCATGGTTAGTGCTAAGGAGATAGTATTCAAGAAACAGATGATTTTGTATTGGTCAATGTACATATATAATTAAGACAACCTTAATGCATAATTTCATGAAGCTTTAGTAATCTACTGTTGTTTATCTGTTTTGTGTATACATATGCCTGAGGGAAAGACAAGTTTTTAAAAAGGCATCATAAGTGGTATGAGATATATGATGTGCGTTACCAGATGTTAGTGCTGTTTAGGACAACAGAAGCTTCATTTTTGTCTTTTCCTTCATCAAAGGAGCAGAAACACTTTTATCATAAGCATCGCTCAGTTTATATTTTTTCTCTATATTTTGCTAAAAAGAAAGAAGAAAAATAAACTGCTACCTGGCCTTTTTTAAACACTGTATGTATGTTCTATTTGAACATGCAAACATACTCTATTATTGTTATGATGTGCTAATTGTTAGTAATATGCTACTCTTTCATTGACAACTGAAAAAAAAMGCAAAGATGACTCTGCAATGTTAAAGTGGTTTTTAATACAGTCATTCTTCATGTATGTAAACGTAGTATAAAAACTAACAGGAAGAGAATGCTTCTGGCAGGGTCACTTTATTGAGCTACTTCTGAAATAGGTTAGTTTGCCAAAACCCACTCAAGTGTTTTTTCAATACGTAATCTTTTGTTGTGCTGGCAAGTAAAGCATCACCGCTACCTCTTTTTGTCCGTAATATTAAGGAAAGGGAGTAGCTTTGTTTGCTGATGAGTATGTTGCCATTGCAATTTTTAAAGGCTTAACTTGTAGCTGCTTCCTAGCAGTTCATTTAAAAGACAGAACAACCTACCTTGTTGTCACAGAGGTTGACGTGTCAGATGCAGTCTGGCTGTTGAATCACTCCACTGCCATTACTCCAATGCAGCTCTAATGTAATCCTACTTCCCTTCTTTACAGAAGAAAACTTTATCTTAGATCTAATTTTCTGGAAAGAAAATGTATTTCTTTTTGTATCGGCTATAAAATGAAGTTGAACACTGAGGAAAATGTGTGTAAATAAGGGAAAATGAATGTATGCCAGCTGCTCCCTTTCATTTCTGATAAGATTTTTAGAATTGATGTTGTTTTTTCTCTATGATGCATGAATGTTAATGTATTGACCAGGAACCCTTTTCTCTCTCTAAGACATCTGAACTTTCTGCAAATATTTGAAACACTTCAAACTCATGCACTGATCTCTGAATGTTGACTGGGCTTTCACAGAGGCTGATGACAATAGACTCCTCTATGTTGTAATGGAATCCAGATCACAGTAAGAAGTGTTCTTAGCTTCTCCAAATCGCATCTGTAGCTGAAAGGACTCTGCTCTCTGGAAGGAAGTTAGAGCGTGTCCTGTTTTAACGCCATGCTTTAGTGTACCGTACAGAGTGTAGTGGAAGATAGTATAGCATGGATATTCTTCCTGAATTTCAAGATTCCTTTTCTTTAATTCTTTACCTGTCTTAATTGTTTTATCTTCTCTCAAGAGAAGATAGCAAAGCCATCCTTGATTTGAGGGGAATCTTACACCCTCTGGGATGATGAAACTCATGCCTCATRTCAAAAGCACTTGTTGTGTTAATCAACATCTCTATAAACCAAGGCCAGAGCATGAATTTGCGTAGTATCACACAGTTATCTCTGCTCTTGTGTTACTGGCATGCTCATGGCTTGGTTTTGGCCGGTGCCCGTGAGCATTCCATGAGCCACAGCCCAGAGCATGGATAAGACAGGACAAGGGACTGTGCACAGGAATCATACAGATAAAACAAACAGGATTGAGTGGGAAGGTTTATCTGGATGGACACGAGTGTCACCACTCTCCTCCTAGCGTTTTTATTTATGACTGTACACATAGCTGCACAGTCCATTCCACAGCATCAGAAATAGATTAGGAGGAGTTTACTGAAGAAGAGGTCATTTGAGTAGAAACGCTTACTTTACTTATTACTCGGGTCCCTTCAGAAGCCCTTTTGACAACAGCAGGGCTGGTTAAAAGTGATAATCTCAATGTTTTTCATTAGACATTAGTCCATGTTCTCCATTAGCTTCAACAACCAGCAGTCCGTCTGCATCACTACTGAAAATTACTGTACCAGTAGCTTTTCAGTGTATCATCCATCCTTGTGGTGTTAAGAAAAGTATTGCCTGCAATAATAATGGGACTGAAAAACCTTAATAACTAGCACAATGTTTGGAAAGTTACTTCATATTGATTAAAAGGTGAACAGAAAAAAAACCCTCACTTCTGTACTAGGCACAGGAGTAACTTTACTATCTTTGTAATAAAAATCTTAGTGTGACCAGTACAATTTTTTTCATTTAAATGGATCCCACGAGCGTGATATGTATGGTGTATGTGTGTCAGGAACAGGGGCATTTATTTCATAGAGACATACGATTGTATTAGGTTTCTAAATTACTTACAGCACTGTCAGCAGAAGACATAGGCTTTGTAATAAGATTTGTGCCCAGAGTGGAACTGTTTTAAAAATCAAGGGATCTGTTTCAAAATAAAGCTAAGTGGAGATGGTCATGCAAGTTTTGCTTTGCAGAAGTGTGAAGTTTTCCATCCAGTAAAGACCAGTTTCCAAGCTACCATTTCGCACTCAGTTATTTGCCATGTCACGTGTCAGAGTCTGCATTCTGGCTCCCTCCAGAGCAAGTGTCAGGCTTTGACTTTGCAGTTCAGGTGTGATCAAGTTCCTTGTCTTGGGGCATGCACAAAGATAAGGAAAACTTGATGCATATTCTACCAAATCTTGCAGTTGTTAAAGAGTTTTAGCACAGTATGGGTTGGGCTGTTCATAGCACCAAGAACTGGACACAAGGGGGGCAAAGTCATCTCATCTCCTGGTTTTTCTCCTTGCGACCTTCACCTCAATGTTTTCAGTTATGAGTTTGATCATGTGTCTATATGGCTTAGAAAAAATTACCTCTCTTCATTAATCAGGCATTTGGACTGTGTTTGGACTGTGTGATGTTTAGTGCTAACCAGTGGGAGGACACCACAGCCCTTTGGGAGAGTCATCCATTTGTCTCCTCTCGCTCCTCCCGTCACCCATGTCTGTCTGTCTTCACAACTTAACCTTTGCCTCTCTCTCCCCTTTTCCCTTCTTTTTCTGATCTTCCCTTCAGCAGCTTCCAGTTGTCCTACCTTTCTATTATTCCCTYGCTCATGTAGGGAAAGGTGTAACTAATGCTGCCAGGCGAGGTGTCTCATGGCTTTCAACTTCACACCTCCCCACACACATGCCACTAAAAGGAGTGGAGTGGATTGGAAACGGGCACCTTTCATAAGAAAGGCTTCAGCGCTCTGCAGCCTTGGAGCACGGGTGGCTGGGCTGGCTGCGGATGGGCCGGAAGGCAGCCGTGCCAGAGCCGCTGTGCCTGCTGGGCAGCCACACACTGGGGCTCCCTCCTCACCTGGCACAGTGCCAGCACAGCCAACGCTGTCCTGCTGTATGCACGGGTTTTGCCTCGCAGGGAGATGGGAAGATGAAATTTAATACGCGAGCAGAACAGGAAAGAAAGTGGATTTCCTCCAGAAATAAAAAAAAAAAAACCACCGAACTTTGCCAGCACATCCTCTTCAACATTGAAAGCAGCACTGAAACCTTTCAGGGTATAAGACATTAGAAAACCAGCATCCCTACATAGACATTTCATGGGCAGGATTGCAGGATTTTTCCCAGTTCATGAAAGCTTAAAACACCCCACCACTAAACCCTCTTCTTCCATTTAATAGGCTTAGTTCTGTTCCTTTATGTGAAGCATCTAAATTTTATACCATTTCACTAGGTCTCTTGTTGCAGCTTTTGAACCTTAAACTAAATTGGGAATCATTAATACATTTACAAAAGGGAAAAATGACAGAAGGCAATAGAATGTTCTGGGGAAAGAAGAAGGACCTGGAGCACAAATATGTAACAAAACGACTATTATTTCTGGCTTGTATGACTAGTCTTCACATAGAGGTAAATTTTAGCTCTGGTGAGTTTGTGGGCAATAGGAGTATTTACAGTGGGTTTCTATATGCTGAAGCTAGGCATTTTGGCAGCAACATAATTTTGGAAGATATGATACTCCCACCATAAGTCATCAGGCAAATTCACTACTACTAATTAAGTAAGGCAGATAATTGCCTTTAACTTTTTTTCCTAAAAGTTGTTTTAATTTTARAATTAACAACCATTTGTAACTAAGGAGGACTGCCATGTCTTTATTTTACAAGTAAGGGTTTTCAAACCTTTTGTATAGGTTTTGGTGGTTGAGACAGCTTTGCTGACTTGGAGATGTGTTTGTTTTTGTTTGTATGAACAACAGCAGTTTTTTGKACATCCTTAGTCTCAAGTAACTGAAGAGCGTTGGTTTATTTTAATGCCAAAGATTTCTGAAAAATAAAGATTAGTTACCTGAATATTAATTTTTGCTTTGGCACTTTTCTCCCTTTAGGTTTTATGGCAGGCATACAGAGGAACCCCCAAATGTCACAGTATGGACCTCAGCAAACTGGACCTTCCATGTCACCACACCCCTCACCTGGAGGTCAAGTGCATCCTGGAATTGGTAGCTTTCAGCAAAGTAATTCAAGTGGTACTTATGGGCCTCAGATGAGCCAGTATGGACCACAAGGTAAAAGGCTTGCTGGTAATAGATATGATAATTTATATTTATTTTTTACAATATATATATGTATCATGTATGTAGGTAGGTATGTGATTTCTTAAAAACAACCAAAACGCCCACAAAACACTCTCCCTAAAAAAAAAAAAAAATCCTAAACAAATAAAGCTGTTATGCAAAGGTGGAGCTGCACCTTGTGGAAGAAGCTGTTTCTGTTATTAGCACCTTTCTCTGTATAAAAATAGTGACCTTAAATTAGGCAAGGAAATGATGAATCTGTGGCATTGCCAGGTCTATTGTTTAGCAGCCCAAGCATGCCATCTCTGTGATGAGGCTGCATTCGAGCAAGCATGGAATAAGGGTCACAACACTGATCCCAAAATAGGACTTCTTTTCTTGGATGAAATCCCAAGGCCAACCTGAAATTCTGTGGTGACTTTGAGGGTAAAGTCTTCTAACAAGCATAATAATACAGTGGCTACTGTGGAAATAGAATACTGAGCTCTAACGCATATGGTTTGTGAATCTTAACTAACCCTTCAGACTGAGAGAGACAGTTCCTTTTATTTTGCTTTTTGATAGAAATGGTGGGGAAGTAAAATAAAAATAGAATACACAATTTCTGCCACTGGACAACCTTGAACTTGTCTATTGTTTTGCCTTTAATGGATAACCTTTATAAAGTATGCATCTGTTTAGGGGTTTAATGAAGTTGAAGTCAAGCCACAGAATATATAAGGGTCAGTATTTTCTTTAGAGGTACATAAAGAAGCTTTTCTATTTTGGCACTTCCTACTATTGCTTTCGTACTTAAAAGCCTCAAAAAGGACTTGAGCCAGTGATGGGAATTTCTGCAGGGCTCAGTGACTCGCCCATGCTAGCAAGGATGATTATTTTAGTCTCCAGAGTTTCTGAGAACTAGTTCAGATGTTTGTTTGCAAGGAGCCTTGCTGCCCTATGCAATGTTCCTTTCTGTTTCATCTCCGGGTAGCGTTTGGTTTAGTGTTCTGAGCACAGGGCTACAAGCCAAGATTTCCCAGTTTCTAATTTTGGCTCTGCCTTTTACATCATCTTTCAACTTAGGCAAGTATATTCATTTCTCTKCTTCGTTTTCCTTAACTCTAAAATGCGGGTAGTAATGCCTTGTAGCCAYGTGTGAAGATTAATTACCTAACTCCAGTTGACTGGTGCTTTCCTTTTATTTGGAAAGCATTTTGTGGCCATAAAATGCTGTCCAAGTGCTTATTTTTATCTRCACGGTGAGCAACTAGCTTAACTGGTAAAAAATCCAGTGGATTTATGATGTGCTATCCTGACTTCCAGCTGTACTRCTGCTGCTGAGATTCCGAACCATGGGAATAGTGGGTGTCAAGTGCAGTAAAACATTAGCCATCCGCACTGATTGAATGGAAAGGTTTTTGTACTAAATCAATGCATTTAAGTAACACGCCGAATACTACTTTCTTTTTTTGCTTGAGTTCAGCAGTTCTTTTCCTCCCTCTGTAGATGAAAGTGCCTATGTAATGATTTTATGGGTCATGGTCAGGAAGAAACTGCTATTAAAAAGTGAACTTGAGGGACAGGAAGAAAATGAGCATCATTGTCATTAACAGGCCATTTCGGAAGGGTTTGGTGAAGAGTGTGATGGATGAAAACCATGTTCTTCCAGTGCTTGGAAAGTACTAGTGATTCTGTGCACTGGTCATTATAAAATYAGGGCCTTGCAGACTGTCAACTCTACAGGTAACAATTAGACCAGAAGAATACTACATTTTCACCAATCTAATCTAACCATTAATTAAATCCAGGATGATGATACTGATATTTCCAAGTTATGTGTTTACCTGGATTTAAGGTTTTAATAGCATTTTTTAATTTTTTATGAAAGTAATCTGTAATTGCAACTCTTAACATACCCTATTACAAAGCATAGTCATACGCCAGCAATGATGAATATGTAAAAATGTTACCCCACTTGCCTTTTAACTGCCAAAATAACAAGTGTATTAAAAATYACCTGGGTTGAAACCAAGTTCTTAAATTATTAAACTGAAGTAATTCTCAAGGATCTGGTTTGTTTTCTGTGTTTTGTTCACATAGGCCTTCTTCCAGAATATTGTTAAGCATAGGCTGAGTTTGACAGAGCTACTTGTATTTTTATATATGCATCAAAGCATTCTGGACACTAAGCTTTTGATCCAGCTTTGAATACTGGATTTCACTATGTGCTGTCCTGAAAACCATTGCTCAAGGGTAGTGTCCTCTGTGCAGTGGAATTGCTCACCATAGTAAAGACTACACCATTAAGTTTGGATTGGAAGAATTAGGCCCCAGTTCATGAGAGCAGAATGATCCATTTCATGCCTATGGTTGATTTATTTGATTTTCGTGTGTTTACATGACACTTAGATCTATAATAAGAGCAGAATGTATTTTCCCAGGAAGCAGTTCTGTATTGGGTCCTAGTCCAATTCTGTGAAAACATTTCCTACAAAAATAATAAACGGCTTTGGCTCCACACTTCTGTGTGTCTGGGATACAGTACAGAAGCGTGCAGTATAGAACATTAGTTTTAATTTTTTATTAAATCCTAGCATTTTCCTGTCCTCAAGAATTAAAAAAAAAAGCAAATCAAGGATGAAAGTTGTTACTGAAAGAGTCTCTTCGGTTTGTATTTGGACAACATCTAGCTTGGGGGCTAATGAAGCTCTGGTCTATGACCCRAGCATCAGACTGCTGCCACAGCAAAATGTCCCTTAAATGCACTCTGGAGAGCAGTCAGATGCTGTAGCCAGTTGGATCTTTTAAGACTGGGGCAGAGAAAAGCTTTCTGTGGATCAGTAAAATGTCTCAGAAATGCATCCTGTCTTCCTAACTTTTCCTACTCAATTCAGCAGTAAAACTGTTCTGTTTGGGTATGACAAAGAGAGAAATCACTACTGAAAATGTTTTAACTACAACCCCAGAAGTTCACTGTAAGTTAAACCCCCTTTTGCTTGTGATAAAGTAGTATGAATTGAAAGTTTGTGCTTTGTAACCTTTAATGTTGGACTCATTTCACAAAAGCACCTTTCTGTCTAGCTCCCACTGATTTTAATCCTAGATTTTAATTAAAATGGTAGCATCTTAAGGATTAGATGCCCTGAGTGTCTTGAAAGTCTGGACCTCTGAATCCAGACCCGTGTACGCAAGAGCCTGTGGAGCTAAGACTTAAATATTAACTGTATCAAATATTAACTGTATCTTACTGGAGTCCCCTAGGTAAAATATACAGAAGAATTCAGAACAACACATTTAAATTGTCTGTACAAGAAAAGCTTGATGGTTAAGTGCACATGTAAATTCTAAAACTATTTTAAGATGTTATTTTTAATACAGTGAATGTGATCTATGTCTCTCAAGCAGAGAGCAAAGCTAACAGGTAGTTCTCAAATTTCCCTCTTTTCAGTTTGCCTAGAAATGGCAAGATCTCAGAGCACTTTGTTCAGCAAACCTGAACAAAGTGGACCAGAGTTTCAGCAGTAAGTATGAACATCTGTCTTTGGCAGGTTGTTAGTCAGCTTTTTTTATACTTTATCTTCATTACACTTTTTTTTTCCCCTCCTGATTCCTGTTACAGCATTGTTTTTTCGCATGCATTTGAGATGTCATCTCTCTGGGTACAATTCTACTCTGCCAAGGGGGAGTTGGAATCAAAAATCCGTCAGATATGGAGGGGAGGAGTTGTTCAGTACTATTGTACAGCCGCTGTTGCCAGGCTTGTACCCACTTGAAAAGTGTGGGCTCTTGAACTTGGCTGGCTGACACGTCCAGCTGATGTGGGCTGGCCTAGCATCTGCTGCATTCATTGTGTTTAATGCTGCATCCATCTGTTTTCTGTCAAAGCCACTGCCAACAAATTACTAATCTATTAGAGAAACATGGAAATAAGATTGCACTCCTCATTCCTGGCAATTTCTCTTGTATTTTGTTTGGCTTTTATTTTGCCTTTTTTTTTGTGGTCTGGGAAAGGTATAAGAATAGCTAGTACTTGAGGTATTGAGGAAATGCTTAGGGAAAAAAAAMCACGGAAAAAACCATTGAAACTTGTTTTCCTAACTGAAAAGATRCGACTTCCCTGTGCTCTTGGACGTGTATCCCTGGAGATGAATGATTAGGAGCTATTTTAACTGAGCAACATATTTTTATGGAGAAGATTTCCACTGTTTCTTCTGTGTTGTGCATATGCTGGAAAAGCCAAAGCACAAATGATGAAATTTTTTGTCCCAATTCAAAATAGCATCAAAACAGCAATACTATTTAGCTTTGGTGTTTGCTCCTCCAAGCATGCTGCTGAACTGTACTTTGTAGACCCTAAATGACAAAACAAATTGGCTTTATTTAAATTGGACTGACAGTAGCTCCCAGTAATCACGGATATCAGGTCTGCTAGTCTAGGGAGGGAATTTTGCTTCACTTTGGGAAGCAGTGTTACTAATAGCATGTACATAAGATGTGTTAACTGGCTGTGCATAATCTTTGAGTGCACATATACACCATCCTGCTGCATTACATTTTTCTTGCACAAAGCAACTGGAAAACCAGATCAACATCCAAGTTGCGTGTTGTTGCCTGTAACACATAGCAGAGCAGTGTGAAACTAGTCAACCCTTCAGTTTGTAGTCACATATGTTGGATCAGACGCATGGCTTGAGTAGGTCTCAGCAACCAAAACTCTGGCTGGAGGCGATGGCTCGCTGAACAGAGAATAGTCAGCTGCTAGCAGCCTAGCCTAGAGGAGGAGGAGAAGTGACAGGGCAGTCTGAAGCCAGGATAAAGCTGAATCTGGAGCCTTTCATCTCTGCTGAACCGCATATTGGGGATCCTTCTGTGAGGACCCCCAGGCAGAAACTTGGATGTTAAAACAGAAGAGAATGGTTGCTCCATTTCCTTGGGAAGCATAGGTCTCACATATTCTCGCCAAGGAGATCTTGTAGTAGAGTGAGTCAGTTACAGGGTGGGGAGGAGAAGATTAGCAAAAGCACAGCAGCAGGAGCGTATGAATTAATTATGTGTGCATTCAGATCACGGATATGAATATGTTTGTTTTAAATATAAGCAGGAGTTGGATGCCACCAACTCCTCTGCCTGGTAGCTGAGGCCTGAGGAGAGGCATGGCTGATCTCGAGTCCAAGGGCTTCTGGCTTCAAATAAGCGTGGGAATATCTGAGAGAAGTCAGGAAACTCTGCTCTGTGGCATCCCACAGGGAGGGAATGGGTCATGTTTCCACTWATCTGGATGAGATGGAAATGAAGACAAGTCAAAACTGATGACTGAAGTAGTGCAATGTGATCCCTTTCCTAAAATAGTTTTCTATCGTATCTTTAGCTTTCCTTTTTTTTTTCCCTCTTTCTCATGCTGCTTGGGTTTGTTTCTGTAACACTGCATGCAGTACACTTGCTTTTTCTTGAGATTTCAACATGACAGGAAAATCAGCACTCAAATGAGTTAAGCTGCTGCAAGCAGAGTACTTTACTCCAGTGACAACAAAGACTGGGTTCAGCCAGGTTTTCATACTGTCCTTCATAAGGCACCTGCTTGTATTAGCATCTTTGTACTGTTGCTGATTACTTCTGTAACACTAGTTTTCCCTAGAGCACTAGAGGAGGTGCACTGTAAGCTACCACCTCTTCTGCTGGCATAGCCAAACTGAACTTACTAGGAAAGCACGGTAGGGCAGGAGGGAGCAGGAATCTTTCTCAGACCACAGCAGCTGTCCTCACCACTCTATGCCAAATCATCTCTGACTCAAATGGGCAGAACAGTTGAGGGCAAGAAGCCTGTTGCTGAAATTGCAGAAAGACAAAGGAATGAGAACACAAAATTACAAAAATGAGATTCTCCTTGAGCTTATKTAATGGGCTTCTTACGTGCCACATCTCTCTCTACTGCATAAGGTGATTGTGTACTCTGTGCTGGTGCTGTTAACCCTCTGGAGGCTGTGCTTTTCTTTATTTGCTGTTGCCTCATAATATACATTAGACAGAAAACATTTGAGGGTATGTGAAARTAGCGTTCATATGATCATTCAGGTTGGAAGAGTCCTCAAGAGTTGTTCTTGGCTGAGCTTGTATTCAAATCAGGGTCAGATAAAGGATCAGAGCAGGTTACTCTTGGCTTTATCCAACTGGGTTTTGAAAAGCTCCGTGCAGGGAGTCTGCGTAACCTCCTTGGGCAGCTTCTTCCACTGCTTGTCTGTCCTCATGGTAAAAACGTTGTCCTGACTTTGAGGCCAGCATGGTTCACTTTAGTTCACATGCTTAAGTTCTGCAGCTGCTAACTTCCTAAATAGAAATATTTGCTCAAAAGTTTTAATGTTTTTCTCTGTGCTTTTTATCATTTTTTTCAGGAAACTACTCGCGACCACCGACGTACAGCGGTGTGCCCAACACAAGTTACAGTGGCCCAGGACCCGGCATGGGTATAAATGCCAACAGTCAGATGCACGGACAGGGGCCAAGCCAGCCTTGTGGTACCATGCCCCTAGGACGGATGCCATCAGCTGGGATGCAGAGCAGACCATTTCCTGGAAACATGAGCACTATGACCCCCAGTTCTCCTGGCATGTCTCAGCAGGGAGGCCCCGGGATGGGCCCACCCATGCCAACTGTGAACCGTAAGGCACAGGAGGCGGCTGCTGCAGTGATGCAGGCTGCTGCAAACTCTGCTCAGAGCAGGTATGCGTTCAGGTGAAATGAATTTAAATCAGTAGGAATGTTTTCCTTGTCGTTTCTGAAGTAACAGCACTGTATAGGTGTGTGGATGTGCATTTATACATGTTCTAGCTGTGCCCTTATCTCTGGGAAGAGATGGTGTGTGGGAAGAATACTTTTTCTTAAATGTAAGGAGAAAGAATGCTGTTGCCTGCTTGAATTATCCTCTCAGAAAGCAGTTGTGACAATGGAGATGCTGGCCACTTCTACTTTAGTTCTTGGCACTRTAGGCTTTAGGAAAACCCACAGGATTGCAGTGACATTAGACAAGCCCTCTGCAACTTTAAACTGATCAGCTGATTATACTTTTTTTATCTCCAGTGAAGGGAGGGCCAACATGTCCTCAGCAGCTTGCCCTTGCCAGAGAATGAGGAAGCTTATGAAGCTGCCCATCAACTCTTGCATTTACTGCCCATGTTCTGAGCAGCAGTGCTGATGGCAGTTCTGTCCTACAGGACGTTCTTGCTCCTAAGCAGGCCTGTAAAGCGGGAGAGGAGGGCAGGCTAAGGGGAGCAGCTGGAGGGGAAAGGCAGAAGGAGACATAAAAATAATCTCTAGTTTTCTGGAGTTGATACCTGCCACTTGTGCATCTGTAAGAGAGAACCTGCAAACAGGACTGTAGAGGTTGGAGCCATCATCTGTCTTCTTGTCTCCCCTTTCAGCAGAACAGCCATTTGTACATGGGTTKTGGTAAAGGCACTTTTCTGTCCATTTTGTTCTTAAGATATCTGAATACTTGCAATTAAATCACTTTTTTTTTGTGAAATTTTTCAAATTAAGTAATTTCCACATTTCCCTGGGCTCAAATAACTCCTGGCGTATTTATTACCTTTTTCTGTTGCAAGAAGCTCCATAACATTTGACAATTACACAAAATTAGTTGCAATCTTCTGGTGAACATGTTTATGTCTGTGTGTGTTGCTCACTGCATTTATGCMTATGCATACTCAGATGCACATACATTCATACAGGTATTTATCATTTAAGACCAGTGTGTGTGGACACTAGAGTTGCTCTAATTCCAAGATGCAATGTTAAACAAGAAATAGGAGGCTAGTGTGTCCCTGTATTTGTTGCTTTCTTGTTTTTTGAGTTTGGAAGGCAGGTGGCTATTAGTGATAAGCAGCAGCAAACTTGTAAAACAATAACAGTAAATTTAGTGTACTTCTTGTTCAGTAAAATAGAAACAGGCTCCCTTAAAATAGACCATACTCCAGCAGATATCTGTGAACCAGCAGTCCCTTTCTTCTGTTGGTTGTTTTAACAGACCTGTCTAGTAGGATTTATGGAAGTCTGCTTCTGTCTGTCTGGTTTAGGCTATAAGCTGATAGGTCAGGCACGAAGGAATAAATAGGCCATCACTGCAGCTGCAGAAACAGGATTTCTTTGTAATCATAGAATGAAAGGAAAAGCTCACGTTTGTTGGTCTTGACAGCAAGAAAAGACTTTGTGTTAAGTGGAAAGCATTTGATTGAGGTTCAACTTACATGTTGGGCATAATGTGTGGTGTTTGATCAAAAACTAGGTTAAATGATTACCACTTCTATTCCACACCTTCCTCCCAAATCAATTTTATAGAACTGCTTTTTGTTTCTAGCTTTGACTGGACAAAACTGCACCGTTTCAGAGCCTTCCCATCACATACTGCCCATTCCAGTGATCCAGCGCCTATGGAAGAGCTGAGCAATCATTGAATCTCTCTTGCAAATACTGGCAAAAGGGCTATTTATAAACTGTAAATTGGGAGGAACTTGTCACACCACTCTCATGCCAGGGGGTTGCAAGCACGCTGTTTTCCTCTTTGATCTCAAGTCAGCTGTGGGGGAGAAAGCATAATGGCTTTTGGCTATTCCTCCAGGTCCTCCAGACTTGCATTTGGAAGGAATGTACTTGACAATGATTTGGATTTGTGATACAGATCAAATCCAGAGAAGCTGTTCTTTCATTCTGCTTTAGGCCACCACACATTAGGTCACCTCCTTATCCCAGCTAGTCTGGGGCTGGTGGACACCCCATGTTTTCTTCACAGCACCCCAACTATGGCAACACTCAGGCTCCCTTGGTGCACCAGCCTGACCAGTACGGGTAGGTAGCAATGTAAACTGGACTTGCTGTGGGACCTTGCCGTTTCTTTAAGAGGTTTATGAACGTGCCATCTGGCCGCCAAGGAATAAAAAAATCACTTGAAAGATACAGAAATACTTGCATTGTAGAGGGGATTTTAGGTTTTTGTTTTCTTTTTACTAACACCACTGTGACAGTACAATGAAAGTCTGCATGTCACTCACTCACACACCTGCATGGCTTTTGGCACGGCTCCATTTCCTTGTGCCTAAAAGGGAAATGAAGAACCTCATCACTGAGAAGGAATGAGATCTCTCCTTCTCCTGACCCAGGCATTATCTTTCTCTCCTCATTGTTGGTGTTCTTGTCTGCAGCGGTGCTGTGCAGCTGCATTTTCTGGACTTGGTGGTATTGTCACTGCTGCCCAGGCAGTGAACTGCAACCCTGAAAGTACACTCCCTTTCTGAAAGATGGTGTACTGCAGGAGTGATTACAGGGTTTCTTAATGGGATTTTCAAGGACGTTTTAGTACACTGTAGTTGAGTGTGTGTGTATTTGAAAAATTAGTCACTAGAACAATTTTTAGGAGCACTAAGTATCCCTTGCAAAATGTTTGCCTGAAATGCAGCTACTGTTTTGTCACTAGAATCCTTCACACTGTGCTTTCTGTAACCATATCATAAATTACAGAACTGGGAGGAAGTATCTATGCTGGCTCCCAGCCTGTTGCTCCCTCACAACCAAGTCCATCTTCACCTGAGATTTAAGCTTTATGGACTTCCCTGCCATCATGTTACTTCAGTTGTTGCCTCTGTAGGCAATCTATAATACCCAAGTTATTGCCACCTTCATGGCAATTAACAAGTTCTAATTACCAGTTTTCTGTAGCTGCTCTTGTTTGGTTTTTTCCTTAACAACAAAATGTACATGCATAGAAAAAGCASAAAGCAAAACAAAAAGTTAAAAGTCTACTGGTTATCCTGTTCGAAAAACAAAACTTAGTGAAATGGGAGAGCACTTCCACCATACTGCTTTGCCTGACTGGAAAGACATCCACTCTTACACATCARCGTGCATGAACAGTGTCCAGCCTTTTTCTTTGAATATGTTGAATTTATAAGATTCAGCTGTGGGGTTCAAAAACTGTTGCATTTTTATTGCTATGAAACACACTCCGGTGTGTAGAATTAAGAATAAAATGAAATGGTTGTGTCAGAGTCATGGTTACACAGCAGTATTTCTGTACAAGTTGGTTGTAATCCCCTTCAAGATCAACTTGTTGACTTAGTAGCCAAGTATCAGTAGGGGAGAGAAGTTTGATCTTCACCTGTTAATCCACAGATCTGTCCTTTACCAGGTCAGGAGTCTCATTTAGACATAGAATGCTGGTTTGCCTCTGCCTTGCCAAGCCACACTAAGCAGCTGTGTAAAATGAATGTAAATGGCATTCATCAGAATAAAGTCACTTCCACTGGGGCACAAAATCAATGTTCATTAACCAGGGCAGGTTGATCAACATCTGAGTGTGAGCCTGTTATACTTAGGTATCATCCCCAATGCAGACCACCACTCTTTTCATTAGAGAAGATAAAAATCGTATCAATGAAAGTGGTGGCTGTGGAAGATACTCGGTCTGTACCATTTGAATTAGCCTTTGCCCGCGTCTTGAGGCCTGCTTTGTGTTAAGCTTAGATTAATTTCTACAGCTACATAATACCTTCCCTGTAACCTAAAATCTTGTGATGTTCTAGTCTGTCTTGTGCATGCAGGCCAGTATTTCCCAAATGATAACTAATATGTCAGGCTAAAGAAAAGAAAGGTGTTTTTAAGACCTCTTCATTGTTTCACACTACCCAGGGTGTTCAAGCTTATTCTGAGTAAAAGTTCACAGCAGGCAATGTTAAATAACTCTCTAGTACCCTGTATAGTAATTCACTTTAATTTCAGGAAGAGCATGTGAAGGAACTACAAAACAGTGGTTTCATTTTTACATTTGTCTTGGTCTCAGCATAACCATTGACTGGTGAGGACTGTATGTTGAAGACCTAATATATCCATGGAAGAAAAGACTCATCATAACTTAGGTTGACATTGACTGAGACCCCAAGGGCTGATTCTGCTGCTGGAGACTAGAACCCAGAGGAGGCCTTCAAGGACCAGGTGGCTCCAAAAGATGAAGTTCTTTTATCACACTGTGGTTCTTAGAACAGTACATGTATTTATAGTGATAAATAAGTATTCCTATCTGTACAAATTGGCAACACAGTAAGCCTTCAGTAAAAACAAACAATTTAAAGCAAATGAAATAGTGTTTTCCCTGTTGATGTGAAAGGCAGCAAATTTAGCCAATGTCTTCTAGTACCAGGAAACTTTGAGTTCCACAATTTGTAGATGCCCTGCTTGAACCCTTGCAGGACTATGTGTGAGCTTTTGCTTCCTACAGCAAGTTCTCGGTACACAATTTTTTTAAATTGATTATCATGTTGACACCTGAAGTCAACAGACATCTTGTCACCGTCACTTTCAGCATCTCTTATGCTAGCAATGAGTGCCATTCTGAGCGTGTCTTCTTAGCAGTTGAAAGTGTGACTGTAGTATATGGAAAGGTAAAAACATAGTTGCAAAATAGCTGACTTGTGTGCTGTTAGTAGTGTGGCCTTAGAAGATGTGATTCAGTGCTAGCTGGCTGTAAAATGGGCATCCAACTGGATACTAAAATGAGCCTTTTGCTGGTGCAACTACAGTTATCAATACCTGTACTAATTACAATAAAACGAGCTTTGTTGTGCCTACATGAGGAGCTATCCTATCTTTGAAGGCAGCCCCTTTGGCCTCAATGTACCTTAATATGATTCTCAGGATTGAATGTTGCAATTTTGTAAATTAAAGCAATTTTTTTTTATAGATTGAGTGAATTTAGAATTCAGTGTCATTGATTTTAGAGGAGACGATTTAGACATAGTAGTTTATTAAACTGAGGAATTGGGAACCAGCTTTGCTATTTGCAACCTCTGGCCATTTTAAATCCTGTCCATTGGGTTGCTAAATTGAGGTGGATATTTACATTATTGTCTGCTGATCCCCATGCCACCTGAGAAGTGGTGTTCAGTGTCTACAGTAATGTGTGATGTTGAATTGCTTTGACATACTTTTAGCCATTCTAGAATGTGGTTCTGGTTCTAAATTGCTTAGCAACTGATTCGATACCACAGCCTCATTGTAGTATGATCAGAAGAATTTGTGTAAGTTTTTAATCAGTCATAAAACTGATCTAGAAAAGCTGCACTGATTTAGAGAATTTCTGTTTTACAGAGAAACGCAATTAGTGTAAATTAGTTTAAAAAGTGCATTCTAGACATCTTCTTTGTGTGTGTATACACGCACATGCACACTTGTGCACACACAGGCAGACTAACCTTCCATCAGCATTTCTCTCCTGCTATATATGTATAATTCATAATCCATGTTGCTGGTGCCAGCAAAGCACTTTTTCTATATTATTTTCTCCAACAGCAGGGTAATGCAGCACTGCTGATGGACTAGAAGGTACTGGTGAGGAAATATAGTAATGGACATTGTGCATTAAAATGTCAAAAGGAAAAAGAAAGAGGTGGAAATGGGGAATAAATTTTTTAAAAAGAATAATAATATGAATAAAACCCAGAACTGTTTTAGGTGTTTTATATCCCAGGGTCTGTCAGTTTTGTGCAGTATTTTCCAGTCTGGCCCTTTTGATCTTGAAACTTGGGTTTAAAATTCTAATTGTGATTTTGAAAGCTGCAGTTTTGTAGCGGGAAGTCTTGAAGTGCTCCAGTAAAACTTACCGTCTTTAATCCCTGGAGAGAGTATATATTTTCCATTGTTTTCCCTTTTCCCCTTAAGCTTGGAGGTGCTGTTCTTCTCTGCTGGGAAGTTCGGTGGAGTGCAGGAAGGTTAAGTACTCATTCAAGTTTCTTTGCTTATTCAAACCAGGCTACTTCTAGATGAAAGGCTGCCAGCTGTGAAATCCCCAAAGTAAACTAGGCTAGGATAGGACTGGTAGCCATAATTGGAGCCAGTGCCGTGCGTTGTCTGTTACCTTTGAAATAAGCCCCTGGCAAGAAAGGCTCTTTCTGCCGGGTCTTTTATTTAACATTCAGTCACACGGAAGGAGTTACTCCTGTTCAAATTCAGGCCATTCACAGTTCTCCAAGCTCAGGCTGTCTGGTCATTTCCTCTCTGCTCTGCTCCTCCAAACATTCACAGATTTCCTTTATAGATCCTGATGGATCACCCTGAAATGAGCCCCACTTTGCCTTGGATCAGTGCTGTTTGAATATCCAGGCTGTACTTTCAGTCCATGAAACTACATTTAGCTTCCAAAATAAAGTCCACATGTAGTTTCAGCAGGGTGAAGTGGTTTTGCTTCTTGCCCTAAATGACTGCAGTGTTTCCGTGAACCCCAAATAGCTCCCATGCTGGCTCCACCCGAGGCTGGCAGAAATTCAATAACAGCTGGAATATTTTCTCCCCATGCCAGGTTTCCATGTGATTGGAGGGGTTAAAAGTCCAAATACTAATGCTTACTGTAACTGTAATTTCCAAGGAAGCTATTAACCAGTATTGACATATTTCTCTTCTGAAGGACCCGTGCTTCTTCCTTCTTCATGAGAAATAGTCTTTTGTGTCAAGCTGATTTTTTTATTATTTTTTTTTTCCTCATGGTTTACTTTTCGAAGCAGAATCGTGTATGGCTTTTTTCTATAATGTATTAAGAGGGAGGAAGTACAGCTCAGCTTATATGTATTTATTATTGTAAGGGGAAAGCTAGAAATCTTCTGTGATTATTTTATTTAAATGGAGATGCATTTCATGGATCAGCTCAAAACTGCTGATAGAATCATGTAAGGATTGGAAGAAACTTTACATGCTGAGCTAACCAAAGCCACTTCTTGTGGGAGACTTAGAGAAATACATTTTTATCTGGAATTTTGTTTTACTAAAAGGTAAATCCATCATTTTGGAGCCCTGCTTGTCACCATGCTGCAAACCTCTTGCAGGCAACCAGTGATTTGGGGAGGCATTTTTTACTTTTTTGGACTCATCAATCAAGTAGACTGCTGTATGCTGTTCATGCCATTAGAGATTAACCACAGACCTCAAGAGTCCTACTCTTTTGCTCTTGCAGAGAGTAACCATTCTTAAATTGTGAAAGTCTGAGTGTGTTGGGAAAGAAGGGTGATTTTTAGTTATGAATGAGAATTTTCACTCACCTCAAAGACACTTCTAATTCGATTATTATTGTGTCAAGATTATTTTTGGCTTCATTTGGTTGTTTAGGAGATTCGTTGCCCTCTGTAGAAGTAGTAATTATTTTGAAACAAAATTGCGGTGTAGGACTTTCTGTAGTTTATTAACATTCTGCCTCAGAGTTGGATATTACATAGAAATTCTGTACCTTAAAATGTGATCTTTAGGACATTAAGAATGCAGTACTTCATTAATTGATATTGTATAGAGTTAAAGAATAAGGGAGGACCTTAGATTGAGTACTCTTTCTTGGGTGACAGCTATTTCAGATGAGGAAACAGTTTTCACAGTCTGTCAGAAGATATACTAGTTTAAATCACAGAAGTGGTTAGGAAAAAAAAAAAGCCAAAAACAAAACAGGAGAATAGCCATCTGTTTAATGGGACTCATGAAGAAAGCTAATTCTGTGACTGCTCTGTGTGATTTGGCACATACACTCTGCAAGTACAAGACTGTGATTGAACAGCCTAAGATTTTTGTGACAGAAAGGGAGAGACATAAAAAATGGTAGGAGGGTTTCAGGTTTTATAGGAGGTTTAAGGTTTTAGGTTCTTTTATAGTGGTGGTATTTGAGAGAAAAATAAACAAATAATTTATTTTTAGCAATGCTACCTGGGGAAATATGAGTGGGAAGAGCCCTTCACTTTATTGATGAGTTCAGATGGGAGCACTGGTTCTAGCTGGACATATAAGTAGCCTTGGAAGAATCATATTAAATCATAACCTAACAGCAATGAGATTTTTTTAATGATGTCTGGCAGTCTTACTAACATGTTTAGATACCTGTTGTAGTTGTCACAGTAGGTTTCAGGCATCTTTTGAGACAAAGATGAATAAAAGAGCCAGCTGAAACCATGCTGACACATGCACCACATTGCTCTTGTGAAACTGTCCAGAGTGCCAAAGAGCCGAGACTGATGGTAGCAGTGCTGGTAATAATATCGATAAACATATAACTGCTCCAGGCCATTGGGCAGAGATAGGTAAGTGAAAATGTATCTACTGGGAAATCCCTTTGGAGAACTTCCTCGCCATGCTGCTGCACATGCACAGTTGCATTCAGTGTGCTGCTGTCAGCCAGATGACATTTTACTATGAAAAAATACACTGAAGAGCTGGCATGAAGCGATGAGGATTTTATTGCATTTTCAGCTGGTTGCTAGCACAGTGCACTCCATGGTGCTCCAAAGCAGTGTGAGGATGTGACTGAACATGGTGGTGAGAGACAGCATCCCCAGGTGGAAGACGAGGGAGCTCAGGGCAATGCGACAGTGTCCCACCAGAGGAAACTGAGTGAGTGAAACACACAGTGTGTCTTTAGTTTCCTGCAGCGTTTTAGCACCATGCTTTGGTGACCTTCTGGCTGTTCATGTGCTGGGAACAGACTCTTAACCACTTTCAAGTAATCTTTCTGGGAGAGAGTTCATAGGGCCTTCCAACTTCTTAATGCAGCTATTTATAAACATGCACAAAAATAGAAGGTGCATAGTGAGAGTCATATGAGTCATTCCCATTTTGGTATCAAGTCACACCAGGCTAAATCACCCTTCTTGACATTCTGATTCAGATTGACAGCATCATGCCATACAGGGCAAATTTCTTTTTTTCCCTATAAAGCAAGTTCATGAATGCTCCTGCTTACTGGACATATTAAAGCAGCCCTCTTTTACGCTTCACACACTCCACTTGGGCTAAGAAATGTACCTCCTCAGTGCTCAGATCTCATGTCTGATGGGCACAGTTGCACAAGCAGTTGCCGTTAGAGCTGCTGTACAAATCCACATTGTGGGGAAGGTGGGCAGAGGTCACCATGAGCAGAGCTTCAATGGGATTACAAGGCCATTTGACTTGGCCCACTTTTCAGTTGTTCTCTGTTTTCCGTCACACAGCATTTTATTGTATTTATCCAATACAGGTTGCAGTGAGCACCGAGAGCTTAGTTTGTTCTTACACAAATAAATTCAAATATGGAGGTGTTCCTGCACTTGTAAGAATGCTGTGCAATAAAGGCATTTCAGGGGTTCCCTGTGGGTTTGAAGACTGGTGACCAAATCCTGTGGTCACCAAGAAATTCAGATGAAAACCACTTTAATTAACACAAAAGGAACTTTTTAAAAAGAAAATCAAATACCTACAACCTAAAAACAAACAAACAAAACCCTACAGCATTTCACTATCGCTGAATGTTTTTCAGTCACACACCTTTCTGTCATTAGGATCAAATGAAATTCAGGATTTATTTTTTTGCAGGTTTTTGCTACGTTTTTCTCACTATATTCAACTGCTTTATTATTCTTCTGGCCATATTTTAGACCATTATTAATCTTGGATCTCTTCCTCAGTTTTTATTGTCTGTAAAATGGGGTAGGGAGATTTATTCTGATCCCGGTATGCATTGAGCTGTACAAATGTTGGGCATTTGTGTTGTTATTAGCATCATTACTCGTGAATTACATGTGCCTCTTACGTTGCTCTTCCAGAATTCAGTGTGGTGTGACACTCCTGTTTTGTTGGGCTTTAAATGACTAACAAGTAGGTAGCCCATTGGGCAGATGTTTTCACTGGAAAAATGGTTATTGTGATGACAGTAGCTTGTAAATGAACACAAGTTTTTGTGACTGCTTTTCTGAGTGGCTCAGCATTGACTCAGTGTAGTAGGAACAAGTGATTTTTAAGTTTCTCTCCTGTCAGTGATTGTTCCTTAGTGAAATATAGGTAATGGAGATGATGCTAAAGGCACAAGTATTTGTGTAATCAGAAGAAAAATAGTATATTTAGAAAGGCTATTCCTGTTACTCTTTTAAAAAGTATCTTTCACAATAATCTTTGGATCAGCCAGACGAAGAATACAGGCAGTGTACTCGGTCCAACTGCAGTGGATTACAAGGTAATTTGCACTATCACGTAATTACAATGCTAGAAAATTATTCCACCATTTTAGCATTGCCATTTAAGCCCAGTTGTTGAGAAGAACAGTTGTGTGTTAGTTCTGTATGCCTCATGTCAGCAGACATACACATACACACACACCCCTCTGAGTACAAATCTGGATGCTTTTTCATTAATGTTTCCCAGTGCTTTGTCAGTGTCAGTGCATTTCAGAGCTTTGGCCTCCCCTTTTCACCCATGTACACATGCACAAGTGTAAAATTTTCTTCTTCTTTCTAATGAGAATAAGAATTAAATGAAAAATGGGAAAAAATCTTGTGGCAGACCTAACACCTGTCACATCACCAGCTTTTGTGTTTGCTTTTCTAAAATTTTGTTACTGCAATTGGTGAGCTTCCCCACTGTATGGAAGAGGACATGTAAGTCCAGGTTAGTATACTTACAGTAGAGCTAACTAGAAGAAGATACTTTGCTTTGAGATATAGTGATGTTAATTTGTTTGTTTTATTCACATGGGAACTGCCTTCAATGCCATTTTATAGCTGCTCAAGCCAGTATTCAGGTTTCATATGTCTTTGCCTTTGCTAAGAGAGCTATGAACTTCCGGTCAGAACAAAGCAAGCAGTGTTGGGGTTTATTTCCCCTTGCACTCTTCTCCCTCCTTCAGTTCTCCCATATCCGCTGACAACAGAAATGGTTTCACTTCTCCAAGGAAGCCCATAATGTAGCAAGAAGGAAAATCCATAACAAGAGAGCATATGTATCTGTCTGCACATGTTTATGTGTAAATTCTCCCGGGAGAAAGCATTCACAGGTCTCACTCCTGAATTACTCTYATTATAATAACCCATTTGGTGTCAAAGTGTGACAGATTATAAGCGCTTAAGGCTAGTCCCAGCTCAAGACAGATTTAAATAAAGTACTTCTGGTTATTGTGCAGGTCAGTGTGTTTAAATAACAACCCCCCAAATCATACTTTGACATTTAAAAGAGAGAGGAAATATTGTCATGCTGCAGACCTGGCACAGATAAACACAGGGCAATTTGGTCAGTACACTGTGATTTGTGAGTGCAGCCTAACGCAGTCATTTTCACAGTTTGTAATCAAGTAGCCACCTTAGCAGTGTGTCAGCATTAAAAGAAAAAATGTTCCTTTTAAAATGTTTACACAAATTACTCCCCTGAGGTGCTGCAGTGCATTCGCTGCAAAACTGATGTAGGTTAAAGATCTGGAGCAGAATGGCAAACTCGTGGGCCATTTTTTTTTCACCATCCAATTGCTCAGGTGGCCAGGTCACAGTAACAGGATAATTTTTCAGGTCCAGCACCTAGGGCAGGATAACTGGGAGAAATCCCTACATTACGTGAGTGCTGTGGCAAGTGTCAGGAAGTACAGTGTGGAAGTGCTTAACTAACAACTGATGTGAGTTTGTGACCACCAGGATTTGTGCAGTGTGACTCAGTGCCATCTCTTCCCTACCTGGGCTGTGTGCCCCATCTCTGCTCTTGTCCCTGTAGCACTGCTCCTTCAGCATCGCCCCGCTGTGCCACACAGTTGGACTGGGGCTCACCCAGCATTTGGCCAAGGGCGCCACCTCAGAGCCTGGCCCCACCTCAGGGCATGAGCTGAGGAGCTAAGGGAAGGCACACCTCTGGTAGCACACTGCTTTGGAAACTTCCCTGTGAATCACTTCCTTCCTTCAGGCATATCTGGCTGAGAGGCTCCACTTGTGCTAGAGGGACCATAACCTGTGTTTACCCTGGGAGTAGCAGCATTCCATATGTTTCTCCCTGCTTCTCCTGCATCTCTGTTTCATCTCCCTTCTCCTGCGCACCCATCGTCCTCCTGGCCCTAAAAACCTTTGGCATCTATGAGGATGCTCCCAACCTTTTTTCCTTCTTAATTTCCATCTACTATTTCCTTCATTTCCATCTTTTATGCCCCAAAATCTCCTCACCTTCATCACTTCTAGACTCTCCACCTCTGAAACTTTCTTCTGTTCCCTACACGTTTCCATGCTGGACTCTCCCCTGGTGCTCAGGATGCCACAGGGCTCCTTACAGAAGCTGGATCGTTTTTTCTGGCTGCATGAAGGGCTTTGCTCCAGTGTTGCAGATTGAGAGAAGAGCACAAAGCATCAGATGCCTCTTAGGAAATCCACAGAAAGTTTTAGAACTTGATCTCTCCGTACAAGGAAAAACCTGAGCTTTGACATGATTCCATATGAAAAGTTGTGTCTTCATTTCTTGTCTTGCTGAGAAGCACAATCCACTTCTGTCATTGTCTGTAGCTAAACCACACATACATCTGAACTCAATTTTGTAGTTAATTCATTTTTGTTCAACAAGAAGAGAGAAGGAAGATGACAGTACAAATCTTGCATCAGGTGACAAAACTGAGGAGGTACTAAACCATATATCAGCAAGTATGGAACGCAAGAGCTGTAGAGTGACTTCTGTGTAGCAGTTGGAGACAACACAAACTTACAGAGGATTTCAGGTCCAATTAAAGGAAGACATCTCAGTATAAGGGATTGCTCGGCAGCTGTGATCACTCGTGCTCCTGTGTATTGTCAGTGCTGTTCTTCCTTACAATTTCCTTGTTCTGCTTTTTAACAGTGACCAGATCTTGCATGTCAGCTCCTCTTTTTAAATGCATGGACCTTCTGCATTAGCTCAGAAGACACAATTAGATCTGATGCTACTTGTTTTGCAGAGAAAAGAGATTAAGTGCAGATTAAATTTTAGGTAGATTGCAAATGAAGGAAAACAAAAGACCAAAAGAGGACCTTCTTAGAAGGGAGGGGTTTGGATTTGAGCAGTTGTATTTTGGGCCCAGTAGTACACCAGACTGTCAACAGCATAGTGATGCTGACAAGCTAAGACCATAGGATCATTCAAGTCGGAAAGGAACCTTGGGGGAACATTTAGTCCAACCTTCTCCTCATCTGGCTCAGTTTAGAGCTCAGGGTGTTATCCTGTTGAGTCTTCAAAACCTCCAAAGACAGAGATTGCCCAGCCCCTCTGGGCCAGCGGATCTAGTCTCTCACTATTTTCACTGGGGAAATGGTTTCCTTGCATCCAATGTGAACTTAAAATGTTTTAACTCTTGTCCAGTGTGTCTCGTCCCCACACCGTGCCCACTGCAAGAAGGCCAGCTTCATCTTATTGCTGACCACCTTTTGGGTGCTAGGGGGCTGTTGTAGGTTACTCTCGGCAGCTCTCTCTGCCCCAAGCCCTCACCCTTCAGCTCCTCCAGAGTGAGTGCTCAAGCCCTGGCCATCTAAGGAGTCCTCTGCTAAACTCACTCCAGTTTATTGTCATCTTTTCTTTACTGGGGGATCCAAAACTGAACGTGATACTTTAGATGGAGTCCAGTGAGTGCTGGGGAAGGAGGGGATGATCAGTTTCTTCCATCTCCCAGGTCTGCACCTTGTCACAGCCCAGGATGTTGTTGGCCCTCTTTGCTGCCCGGGCAGCCTGCTGGCTCATGGTCAGCTCCATCTGCCAAGATGCCCAGGGATTTTCAGCAAAGCTGCTCCCTCTAGTCAAGTCCCAGCTGGCACCACTGCAGGGGGCTCATCCTTCTCAGGTGCAGGACCTTGCACTTGTCCCTGTTGACTCTCATAGGGTTTCTGTCAGCACATTCCTCCAGCTTGTCTAGGTCCCCTGAGGTGGCAGCCCTTTCCTCAAGCATAACAACTGGCTCTGGCATTATGCATTGCTAAATTTCAACAGAGTAAATAAACCACAGAAAGCAAGCAGATTCCCTCTTCCTGCTTTTAATCTCTTACATTTGCTGAATTCTTGAACATCTACTTGTAGCAGTAGAGCGGAAAAAAAAATTTGTATGCCGAGATAGTGTTTAAATATAGCATCATCCTAAATTTGTGCTGGCCTGGCTGCTTTTCTTTCTAAATGGGGGAAAATACTTGATCTGGGATCAAGGTGTATTGCAAGAGCAGGTATTCTAGTTCATATGCAGTGCAGGATTTCTCTGACCAATACATGGTCTGACATGTTGTTTGCATGCAGAAGTCAAGTACTGAGGTTTCCTTCATTCCCTTGGAGGGTAACYGTATCTCACCATGAAGACATCTTTTCATTATACTCAACATAAGTGTTTATTTTCTTAATTTCTTCCTATCATTCCTAATTGCATCATCCGCAAGCAACCCAGCCCTTCGTGTTTATGCGGCAAATACTGTAAAATTGTATACTTAGCTKGGTTTGTTCTGCTATAGAATTCATAGCCGGCCAGTTCAATTTTTGCCATTAGATGTCACTACATGTACACTACATGTACAGCAGACTGTTTTTAAAAGGCTTGATTTTTATTTAGCATCCCAGAAAAATGAAGGAGAGAATTGGGAGATGTAGGAGAGAGTCTGGGACTGTAGTATGTTGGATATGTCTTTACTAAAAGTAGCACAGAAGGAAACATAAGATTTTTGACTTAACTCCAACAACCAACAGATGATGCTGTGACCTTAAGCATATATAAATATGTTTAGCAGCTGCTGTGTAACATATTTATAAGTGTTTAGTGACCTGGAGGTTAATCAAAATGAGTTTGGTGATCTCAGCTCAGTTCTTAATGGACTCCACTTCATATTATAGCACTGATGCAGCACAATTTGTCACAGTCGGCAGTCTTTACTCAAAGGAGGCCCACTGTGGAGTGAGAATTAAAGGCTGAAGTAATACCTGATTATTTCTCCCTAAAGAAACTTTCCATTCCAAGCCATCATAGAGCAAAATAATACGTGGAGAAGCTCTGTACTGTTCACTGCACCCAATCTCAGGATAAAATAGCATTTACTCTGACAGGATGTCCTTTCAGCATTACTGAATTAGTTCACGCGTGCTGCGGTCAATGCTTTGATAGGGGGCCGGGAAAGGACAAAGTCCTGCCGGGGATGGTGCTGAGTCTTTTCACTTGCTGGGCYCTTTCCAGAGATGGAGAGCTGTGTCCGTTCCAAGTGCAGCATTACATAGGAGAATGAAAGGGAAAGGTATTTCCTTGCCAGATGAAATTTCAGAATTAGGTTCTGCCATTCAGGTTCTTCTGGGTACAGAAGCAATTTTTTTAGACTTCAGTTGTTTTCTTGCTGTCCTGACCAAAGCTAGTATATTCTTTTTATTTAATTTCCACTCTCCGTCTAAACTGGAAATAGTTTCCTACTTTTTGATTTAAAGCTGTTGTACGGCAGTATGCTTTCATGAGCTGCAATTGAGATTGATGTCCATAGTGGGTAACATGAAATAGGTTGTACCTCAATTTGAGACAATGAACAGCCCCACAGCTTAGAAGATACACATGCTATAGGAAGTAATAGTATTGAAATATTAGTAGGTAAGGACCAATTTCAGCTTACCTGCAAGGTGTATGTCTCCTGCGTATTTTTAAAGTAAAAGAAGGACATTAAAGAGATAGATACTTGTAGAGACTTGCCTTTTCCAGAATCCTAGCCTTACTCCATAAAAGAACCTCTCAAAATCTATTACTTCTTTTTTAAGTGTAAAAATACACTTGCACATTTTTTTCACCTTCACTAGTAACTTTACCCAGTAACAGAAAGGATCTTGCTTATCCAGCATAGAAAGAATTTTTCAGTTAACTGCATTTGTTGAAATACAGCAATTTTCAGCTAAAAAAGGGGGGTGGGGATGTTTAAGATACAGTATTTACATAAGAAAAGCTCGATTGTGTGACTGAAATCATTTAAAGTTGTTGCCAAATGGCTCTGCTCTTCTCTTTTCCCTTTGTAATTTTCCCTTGGAGCATTGCACCACTGTGCATTTTAAATCTTTTCCCTCCACTTCTCATTGCAAGCTTCATCTGGGAAATGACATTGTATGGCAGTTATCTCCTTCATATCAAAAGAAAGCCATTGCGTCTTTGCAAGAGTGAAGAAAAGTTTGTCTTCAGAGAGCAAAGGACAAAACTGACTTGGAAAAAGATGCTTTATTTAGATAACACGTTCTCTTTTCCTTTGAAGAAATTCACAATGTGTCAAGAAAAATTAGGCCAAATAGTGCTTTAATGGTCTTCCTCCTGTACCTCCTAAAAAAGAAATCTGTTTCTACCAATTGTGTTAAGAATCTGCCATGAGTTTGGAGAAGACAAGAAGCCATTGAAGTTGCTCAGGGTTCTTGATTTAGGGGCTGTTTTTTTCATTTAAATACTGTATAATAATTGAAAGTAGAATTTATACCAAAACGCTCGTCTTGTTATCTGGACATTCAGCTTTCCCTGCCTGTAGGATAAAACCAAATGCTTCTTTTTTTTGTAAGGRAATAACAGTTGACAGGTACTAAAGCTACGTAAAGGGGTGGTTGCTTTCTTGTTTCTTTTATTTGGAAAAACAGCATAAACTTACAGGGGGGACACTGAAGAAACAGGTCTGAGTTTTGTATTTTCCTATGTAGTCCGTGAATATACAAGTAAATATTTTTTCCATGTATTTTTCTTTATATATATGATTTTATGTGTTACCCTTTTGCATATGATAATACATGCAGTTTTCAACTGTACCAAGAAAAGGTAGTTGATTGTTTTATGGATTAAAAGAATAAAAGGTTGTTTTTGAAGTTGAATCATGCATTACATTGGGTTATTGTGCTTACTTGGATTGGATTATTTTCTTCCTTATGCTTCAATTTATCTATAGAGCTTGACAAATCAAGTACCAAGCATACTTACCTACTTTCGAGAACTTAAAAGCGGATAAGTTTTAGTCTTTAAAAATATTTAGTCTGAACATGTGGAGAATTATGTAAGGGCTTCATTTAGGGCAGTTTTGAGACAAATTTAAGTCTCAGTTATAAAAAGCATGATACAAACATGATTAATTTTCAAAAGCAAAATAGTTCTGCTGAGTTTTCTTGTTTCAATAAACTGTGTGTACATAATTTTTTGAAAGTTTGGACATAGATGGCATGTACAGGTGAATACTATTCAATGCAATAACATCAGATGCAGAAATCAGAAACTGAGTCTGTGGTACCCATTTTTCTTCTGGTCATTTCACTGTTTATTAAGCTCTGACAGGTGAGGATTTGTATTACATGGTCAGAATGGCAATGTGCTGGATTTTTTTTTTTAATGCCAAAACTAGGTTCTCATTTTGACTCCTGAATACTTTGCTGTCACTCATAGAGTGTATAATGTGAGTTGTTTATTTCTGCTGATTGGTAGTGACATAGAAAGACACTGTATACCTCTTCTGAGATTAGTCTTCAGTCCGGTTCTATCTCAGCTATATGGTAACTAGCTCAAGACTAATTCAAAGCTCCCCAAATGAACTAATTGCATGCTTTCTCCTTACCAACAATAGGTGATGTACTCTGTGACAAACCACAGCATCTTCAGCAATGAGGTATGTAATGAGACTTTGTATGTGTGCTTTCCTTTCCTAGGCAAGGCAGTTTTCCTGCCATGAATCAGAGCGGCATTATGGGATCCAGCTCTCCCTACACTCAGCCGATGAACAACAGCTCTGGCCTGATGAACCCGCAGGCTCCTCCTTACAGCATGGCACCTAACATGGTGAACAGTTCAACAGGTAATGGTGAGTAACCTTCCAGCAGTGACCTTCCTCCATAAACCTGCTTAATATCAGCCCTGGGCTGGCAGCAGAGGAACATCCTTCTTCGTTTCATTCACCCCTGTTGGGTAGTTTTGGAGTGATTTGAAACTAGGCTAAGGTACTCGCATTTTTTTTGTATRGTAGCTCATACATTTTTCATTAAATCCTTCTGCACAGCACATAGATGAGTACAGTGTTTTGAACAGTTCCAGCATCACTCGGACTCAGTTTGACGTAGGTGTTGACTGGCAAGTGTATGTATATTTGTGTGTATGTGTCTGCAAGAGAGGGAAGGAGAATAACTTCATCTTTTAAGAGGTTGCTGTTGTTTTTCAGCATCTTACTTCCTAAGGTTGCAGTTTCAGATATTTAATGTGGTAGTCATTTAAAAAGAGATGTGCACTTGCTGTGACTTGAAGATGCTGCAAGTTGAGCACTTAACATAATTATTCTGTTTGGAAAACAGACCATATTTACTGTTTCCAATATTCATATAGGGTGCCCTCATTTACTTTTTTTAATAGCAGTATATAAAATTTTATCATAACTTCCTTTTGCAAAAAAAATTCAATGTAGCTCCTGGATTTATCCTTCATATTGTGACTTACAAGTTCAGAATTGCTTGCAGCTTTGTGTGTGACTCTGAAGACAAGTCAATGTAGTTCTGTGCAAGTGTGCTTTACAGTCTGTATTCAGCTTGACCTCCTAATAATTAGCCTCCTTCAAGATAATACTTCAGCAAAGATCAATTCTTTGATTAGGGTGTGTTTGGATGGAGTTTCAATGACCCTGAAGTGGATTCTCCCAAATACTTATTCCAGTCATGGAGTTTCTGTGCATGCTTTACTGATTACGTTATCCCTTTTAGAAATGTTGGGGGTTTTGAAGTTTTTCTGAAAGCTGAATAGCTTGTGCTAAGGTAATATGATGTTGTTTCTTAGTTGGTTTTGTTTCTGCTTCTGTTTATTTCTTTAGAAATGCCTTACTACCTAAATCGTGTCTTACCAACAGCCTGTTTTTTGGTATCTTTTTCTTTTCCCCCTCTTAGCCTTTCAATTCCTTCATCCTTTGCATCTTTCCCTGTCTTTTCTCACTGTCAATTCTATATGTTCCTGCTTCTTTGGAAGAAAATGGCCACTGTGAGATGCTAGCATCTAGTATGTCCAGAGAGTTTCTTTCCTCCACATAGGAGCTACTGAGACACTGAACAGTGTCTTGTATTTTAAGAACATTATGTTACCATTTTGGTTAGCAGAAGAAACAGAAAGGAAGCTGCTAATCAGTAAGATTAAAAAAAAAAGAAGAGAGAGACCAAGAGAGAAATTAACAAAAAAAAAAGGCTTTTTCCAGTGCTGGCCTGGAAGCTATTGGTTAGTCCAGACAGCACACTGCACTGTCTGGATGAAGAGGGACAAGCTATTGAAAAGACCATTAGATAATAGCTTGCTTTTTCCCCACCAGAGCTGTCCCAGGTAATATTATGTTTTGTTTGTGTAGTTATGTGTTTTGTCTGGCTTGCTAAAATAAAATTACTTCTGAGCATTGAAACTGTGCTATAAATTCTGTTTTGCTATTAGCAGAAGTAATTTTTCCCCCTTTTCCGCTGGCCCCCAGAGCTGCAAAAATAACCAACAGCAAACAGATGGCAGAGTGCCCTGCCTAAGAAGATTTATGTATTCCTAAGGAATAACCAGTTTAAAGGAAGATTCACAGAGGTTTTTTTGTTCAGATAATTCAGCCATTCGTTATTTCATACAGTGGAAATCTGTTCAATTCAAGACCATTTATCCTAGCAGTCTTTTGTATGGGGTAGTCATACTCTTTTTATTGTGTTATGCATTCTGAAATATTGGATTTTTAATAATTTAAACATTTATCAGGGTTTTTTCTGCCAGTGCGTTTGTGAGGTTTTCTTTTGTTCCAGTTTTATTAATTCAGAGATTACCCAATGGAGAGCAAGTATGAGATGAACTAGAGGAGTTCAGTGCACCTTTTTGAGTCTGTTGTGGGAGCAGTCATGCATCTAGAATGCTTTACAGACCTGGCCTCCAAGAGACGCTGTTCGRCAGGAGATGGACACACACAACACCAAAAAGAGAAAATTAGGTGTGAATACACTGCTGAGGGCAAATACAGTGGGAATACTTAATTCCCCCCATTCTGACTGATCCTCCTGCTTGGGTCAAAAAAATGAAAGCTTAAGACAAGTGTGAATACCATATTTTTAATGATAATTCCTTGAGCTGGGGGGAGCACTTCAGGGTCACCTCTGGCACTGCCTTTGATGAGGTGGAGAACCTACAGGTGATACCTATTTATGGGCTTGCAAACAGGATTTTCTGTGGCAGGAAGACCAGTTCAGCTATCTGGCTCTTGAGCTTCCCCTTCCTTCCTGCCTCTCTAGTGTAAAATCACATATCTGTCAGATAAACCAGGGTTCAGTCAGTATGTAGGGCCAAAACCAAATGCAGCTGAATGGCTGCTGATGGAATGAAGTGAAGGCATTGGTTAACTTACTCACACACAGCATAAACAGCTGTGTTTCAGTTAGAGGCCAATGGAAACCTAAGGTAAGCAATAAGAAGTTAGTTTCTTGGTTGTCTGGGTTTTGTAGAGTGTAGTTGTGTTGCCTGTTATGAGGGAGGAAGGTGGGTCTTGTTTATGTTTATTTTCATCAAATGCACTTTTAGGTTTTACTCAAATAGGAGAAGATTGCTGATACTGATGGAATTATTTTCATATGGTGTTGGAGCTTCAGTACAGCTATGTCTAACATTGGTTTTGCCACCCATTTTTAGTAGTATTTATAATGCCTTATTACCAGTTGATCCTTTTTTTTTTCATGTTTTTTTAATTAATGTCACAATTTAAAGGAAAATCCTGCTTTCTGATACTTCAACAGTGACTGTGGATCAAACAGCAGATCACCAGCTTCTGCTGATGCAGAGTGGTTTAGAAACATAGAAATTACAAGATCAAAGAAGACAGATTCTTCTAATAGAGTATTCCATCCATAACATTAACAAAAGCTTCAGGAAGAAGGTGCCAGAATCCCTTCACAATTATGGAACAAACTGGCATTCAGAAAAATTGTCTAACCTCCACTGTTCTTTTATGAGTTTGCATTTCCCATATATATTTTAGACTTTTTTACCCAGTTTTTCAAATTCCAGTTTTATAAATGCATATAATAAACAGGAAACTTACAACCCCCAACACAGCTCRTGCTGTGGGCCTTGTTAATTCTGGTGAAAATTGTCTTTCAAAAGAAGCAATATGAAGTTTATATGTCACAGGTTTCCATACTGTTCTTGCACAGAAGCTAGCATTCACAATCTCTGCTACCTCTGGAGGTGAACCAATAAAAAGACATTAATCTTCTTACTGCCACAAGGATACTTATCTGATTTCACTACCTCTGTCCTACTGAAACCTTCCTTTTTCTGGGTATTATTATTCCCAATTAATTTTTAACATATAATTCTTTACTTAAAATGTGACATTCTGGGGAAAATTACTTGCACTAAAGGAATTAAATGGGTGCTCTTTAAAATTAAAAATAGATGTAACACTTAGCTTATCCTATATATTCGACTTTGTATTTATTTGGATGAACCTCTGATAGGAAAAGCAATCATATTTATGCACTTGAAATATTTTTTAGAAACTTTATTTGGTTTTCTCTGTTTTGCAGCTTGGTTGCGTTTTTCTGCAGGATGGAAACCTCGATTTATTCCACTTTTTTTTTTTTGGCCTTTAATGCCTATCTTCRTAGGAGCTATTAATGCACATTTACATAAACTTTCTGGAGGTTTTCAGTAGTTGGTAGTAGTTGAAGTGTCCCATCACCTGTACTCCAAACAAGTGATGACTGTGCTCCAGTGGTCATTGCGTGAACATAAATCAAGCCAGCATCTTGCAAAGAGATGCCCRCGTCCCAAACTGCTTGTACTTGTCATCTCTTGGACAAGATTTGGTCAGCAGAAAGGAAGTGTGGCGTTGAGATCCCTGGTGGCCCACTCATCCCTTTCAGATCGGGTCCGCAACCACCTTGGGCTGCACTTTTCCCCAGAGACGGACAGTCATTCATGGCAGGAYGTTAGGCAGCGCTGTGGTCCCTCCTCTGTATTTTCTGTGGGCATCAAAGCAGTGGGGATCCTCTTGTCAACTCCACAGTCACTAATTTGGTGCTTTTGCTTTTTCTATTTTTTTGCAGAGGGAGAGTGCTAGGGTTGGAAGGGAGAGAGCAATGTCTTACAAAGGAGAGAGTATTCTGTTTTGTAGAGCATGATTCGTTATTGCACTAGCAATAAAGAGAAAAACAATGTTTGTATATTGCTACTCGTATGGTATTTCATCATCWTCTGGGACTGGTAGAGCAGCCTTTAGCAAAAAGAATTCTTTGCTGCAGTTTTACTCATGTCAATATCTGCCTTTGAGTACATTAAATTCAGTGTGGAATAGTTAATTCAGGACCTTGACCTATACTTGCTTTTTGAAATCATTCTAGCTCTTAAATTCTTATAATAAGCCAGAGGCTAGTACTTGAAACCTATTCACAGTACTCCACAACACTTTTTGAGTCAAGATTTCCCTGTTATTCTGCTCTCTGCAGTGTTTTATCCTTTGGTCTGCACTTCACACACAGAATTATTAGTACCTGTGTAGAAAGAGACTGTGTCTTATTTTAGCAGTTTCGTGACAATAACAGTATTTCACTGCTCAGAAAGGGTCAAAACAATGTTCTCGCTGTACTGCTTAGCTAAAAAAAGTGAAAGAATGTCTTCTCACAGATCGCTGGAGAGTATGTTTGCAAGAAGTTATGAAACAGCATTTCAACAGCAGATAGAAAAAGAGCTGTGGAAACATCTTAGGTAAAAGCTGTAGGGAAAATAGACAACCTTGCAGTTTGCCAGTAAAATGCTTGCAGTTCTTCTCTTAGAGGTAGAAAGAAAGAATGTAGATGAAGTTAATAATTTAGAACAAAAAGTGGAACAGAATTTGGGCAACTTTATTGTTTTTTTCATAATTGTCTCCAATTCCTGATAGTTACATTTGCATATGCCAACAAGAAATAATCAAAAGTCAAAATGAACCTGTATTTTTACATTTCTAAGCATGATTAATAGACTCAGAATATGTGTGATAATCTGCAGACTGGAGTTACTAGCCCTTTATATGAGCTGTTAACTTAAACCCGTCTGGAAAAGAGATTTCATAAGGGAGTTCTTATGGAAACAGAACTACCAGAAGTGGACACAATTTTTAAATTCTTGGTAGTAGAAATATGATCTGCCAACTAGATAAAAGTGAGATATCAGCAGAGGATTTAGCTATGCAGAATTCTGGTGAAGAAGCGTGATCATGAACTTTGCTTTGTTTGACCTCGCTAAAATTGCTTTATAGGGGAAGGGTCATCTTTGCTTGCTTTGAAACTAAAACCAAGACTTCTTTTTTAGCACTTTCACAGCATGAAATGTGTTAACTGTTAAAATGGATTTTGTATAACAGTTCTGGATCCCAGTTTGAAACCAGACTGTGGCATATATTTCACCATTTTGTATATAAAATCTCTGAAAGAAAAATAACTATTTTTTTAATTGTTAATTCAAAACTAAAATGTGTTAGGCTGCCATCCTTCACTTGAGAATGGTCACAATCTGCCCCAGCTCCTCAAACAGAGTATAAGGGCAAAATGCATACAAATCAAATGCTTAGTGGATGCTGACTTCCCAGTAGCATATTGACTGGCTGTTTTGTTGAGATTTCACACACATACATAAAAATAACAGCATTTTTAGCTGATCCCAATAGATTTTTCTCTGCAGCTGCATCACTTGTAAAAGGCTTTTTGTTCCAATTCTTGAAGTCTGAAGTATTGCAAGTTTTTTTTTTTTTTAATCTCAATTATGATTTATGTGTTGTGATGACTTTAAGGGCTTGATTGGGCTACAAATGTGCTTTGAAAAAACAAGAAAATGTGCCCATGAAAAACACCGGCAGTTCAAAGCTGAATATTGAGCATACAGTTGTAAACTCACATGGCACATGGCTGGGTAGGTTTTTTTGGCAGACCCAGAGTCTCAACCTGCAGTGATGCTAAAGATATTAGCAAATTAGCGCTGCAAAGCTTGCCAGCATATTCGCTAGAGTCCTGCTCATGCTCTCACTGCTGTAATTAAAACTAATTATTTTCTAAAACATAGTAATACATGAATATGTGCAATAATCATTTTGTAGTGGGCAATCTGTGAAGTATTTTTAAAGCTTCTTTTCCCCCTCCTATCTTTGGCTCGCTATGCAGCGTGCCTGCTGCCTGGTGCAAGCCAGCACTGTCATTTTGCGAGAGGCACGCTACTCTGGTAAAGACAATGATGCTTTACTGATTCTTAAAATTTTTACATTTAGGATATGTATTTTTTTTCTTTTTATTGCCTTTTAGGTTATTCTGTCCTATGTTTTTCTAATCTCATATCCTTTGAAAGAAGAGCATGGGGGGGATTAAAAAGAGAGAAAGGGAAGGTAATCTAGWCTTTTGCAAATGCTGTGCACATGGTTTTCAGCAGGGGAAGAATCACCTGATGTCTTGCTGCTGTTTTCTGGTTATATGCATTGATTCGGTGTCATGGCACCTCCTAGCATCTGCTTTGCCCAGTATTTTCTGTCTGTTTATCTGAATGTTTCTTCTTGCATCTTTCTAGAAATCCAGGAACCCAGCAGCTCTGCAGCAATAATACTATACTTGGCACTTGCATCTTCAAATAAAAAAACCCTTAAACTCCTTGCACCCCTGGGAAGCAACTGCATGCCATTATCAGAGAAAGACATTTGTGTCTTGGTTATAGTCCCACCTCATTTTGACAGGAGGAAGAAGCCGAGTGCTGGTTCTCCAACAGAGCATGGTTTACAGCTTGTAATTCTGTAGTTAAGACTCACAGTGGCTGAGCCATTCATATTGAAATCAGTAGGGGCAGGAATTACCTGCTGGACACCAACCTTAATACAGATGTAATTGGAAAATTCAGCCTTTTTCTTGGATTCAATATGGCAAGCAAAATGTGCATTGTTTTCATTTATGTTTGTCTATTGCTAAAGGGAGAGTGCAGTAATTAAAATAGACTTGTGTTTAAAATGTTGTGGTCAAATGCAGAGACAGTGGAAGGGCACCAGCAGCACAAAGAATGAATTGTACTCTGTAACGTGGTGATGGTGGTTGTTGTTGTATGGTGCTTGTATTCTCTTCTTGTTCATTCTCCTTTATTTCCCCGATTCAACTGAAGAGGTTTCCAGGTTTCCAGATGCTAGAATAACAGGACAGAGGTGGGAAAACCTCTCCTTCACGTGGCACCACAGTCTTGCAGCAGGAAGCGTGTTTTTTCCTACAAAGCCAAACATAGTCATGCTTAACTGTTTCTCCTGTTTTCGATTAGCACCTATGGGTCTTGCAGATATGATGACACCTGGTGAGTCCAAACTACCCCTTCCTCTCAAAGCAGACGGCAAAGAAGAGGGACCCCCCCAACCCGAGAGCAAGTCAAAGGTATTTGCCACCTCCGCACGTGGTGTTGGTTCTGCCCGCAGAAGTCTGCTGTGTTGTCCTTCATCTTCTGGTTTTGGCCTACCCACTTCTGTTGTTTCCTGCATGCCTTTCCATTCACGTGCAATCTTTGTTTGTTTCTCTTTTTTTTTTCCCTTCATTGTGTGGATCTGAAAGTTACTAGTTCTTACGGCATTTTAACTTGCGGGGGCAAAGCATCCCAAGCCAAAACTTGTGTGGGGATTTGGCTGTGCCAGGTGGGTGGGAAAGAAGGGTCTTGCCTGGTTTCAATCCTTGCAGCCATTTTTCTCTGCCGTCAATTATAGCTTCCTGTTTTGGCCGCCTCAGCAGCAGCAACATACTTTAATATTTTGCTTTCCTGCCTTATTTGATTAAATAAGGTGAACGGCTTGTTTTTGTTTCTTTCTTTCATAATGGGAAACCCATGCTTAGCATTTCATGTGAGCTTGAAGTAAGCATGGTGGCTTAGTGACTTTAGCCAAGCATCCAGCAAACTTTCCAAATTATACTAATTAATGATGTTGTTTTAATACCTTTTATATATATATAAAAATATATTTATATATGTGTGTGTTTTCTGTATGTGTCTCTCTGTTTATATATATTTTATATATAAAAATTGGTCAGTCTGTTAAACTGGATGTATTTTTTTTGTTTTTAATAAAGTTTGCCCTGCCTTTGTCATATTTTTTTTTTTTATTCCTCTACCACAGGATAGCTACAGCTCTCAGGGTATTTCTCAGCCCCCAACCCCAGGCAACCTGCCAGTCCCTTCCCCAATGTCCCCAAGCTCTGCTAGCATCTCCTCATTTCATGGAGATGAAAGTGATAGCATTAGCAGCCCAGGCTGGCCAAAGACTCCATCAAGCCCTGTAAGTGGCTCTGGTTTTTTTGGTTTTTCTTTATTTTTTGTAATTAATTATATTTTAATGCTTGCTTGTTTGTTTTGTAAATTCCTTTTCTTCTTTATTTATCCACTAAACAGTTTTCTTTCTTTATAACACTGGGTACAAATTCTGCTCTCGGACACATGACTGTAAGTTCCACTGCCTGGCTTCAGTGGGGCCTGAGCATGCTTATCCAAGGGCAAAATTTGTCCCAACAGTACTTTGAAATAAGAAAGAGTAAAAATTGCGTGCATCATGCAAGTGTGCTGTCTGGTAAAACAGCAGTTGTTGTGAAGAAAACATCCTTCCTGTAATGCATCAGCTTCCAAGCATGCCGACTGTGTTGTTAAGGACAATTCCATTTCTGTTCCTGGGCCCAAACTCCTTCGCACAACTGACTTCACTCTGGTTGCTGCACTTGTCTTTACTAGGATTATTTAGGGAAAAAAAAAACAAAACAAAACAAAATGAGAAATCTTCTCCCCTATTGAAACTAATATCCATCAAAAGTTAAATTACAGACTCAGCACCACGAAAAAGCTGCCATTTATATTTTTGAAACATTTTTAATTTTGAATTTTGTATTTGGAAATACAGCCATTAGGCTGTCAGGGCACAGTCTAACCAAAATTGTTTCTAATTTGCTTCATTTGGTTATTTTGAAATAACCCAGATTGTGAGCTGAAAAAAACCTCTGATGCACGTACGTTTTTAGAAAACTATTTTTTAGATGAGTAATGTTTAGTCATTCTCAAACAGGTTGTAAAGAAAAACCTGAGAGAGATGTGTGGAGCTAAAACCAAATTTAATCTTTTATCTTTCTGTCTCTATATATATATTCACACACCTAGAAAATCTGTATACATATATAGAAAAGAGCATGCAGACATAAGCTGATACAGCCTATGGGGAGCAAATGTCCACTTGGTCATTTTTGCTTTGTTTTTTTTTTCTAATTAGAAATATATATATTGTTCCTCTCTTATTCATTTTATCAAAAGTAGTAATGATTGTAATTTCTCTGTAGAAAAATACTGAAACATATTCTTGTGCAGAATATAAAGGGGGTTTTCCCCAATGTTAAAGTGCACTTAAATTAGCAACAATTCTTTGATAACAATTTTTACAAAGTGATATGTTGAAGAGTGTGTCTCAGGGCAAACAGAGGAAGGCCAGTCAGAAGGGAAAAGATCTACCCATCCAAAAACCAGACATTGGTGAATCCCCTGAGCAAAGGGGCAGCATGGCATGAAATGCACCACTTAAATCTTTGGATGTTTATTTGACAGCAACTTTGAGTCTCAGAAGGCAGCTGGTGTAACTTGTTCCCACAAAGTTTCATCTCTTTCTTAACAGCATTTCTGAAAGGGTAATACCAAAAATTCTGTTAGTTTTCTTTGTGCTAATGTTTTGGGTATTGCTTGTTTGGGCAGCTTTCTGGAGGGAAAACGAGAGTTATTGCACAGGCTGTCTAACACATTGAGTGCTTCCTCTACAAGGCTACCAAACAATAATGCATTCCTGAGCTCATTGCATAAACTGCATAGCAAATCCTAGAGTCATCATGAACGTATGTGGAGATTTTTTCATATAAATATGCCAGAGTATAGCACCGAAAAAATAAACAAAGAAAGTTTGTGCTTTCAATTTCTTCTGAATGTCCTTCTGTCCAAAAGCTTCAGTTAGACGTGGATAAATACAGTGCTTTGGAATGATAGAAAAATAAGTGCTGTAAATGAGCTCATCCCTTTTTACCTATGAAGGGCAGTGGATTGGATAACTTCATCGACTTCAACAGCAGCCTGACATAGACTGGAACGATTGATTGCAAGCGTTTCGTTACACTTGAAAACAGCCTGAATTGGTTCATTAAATCCCAAAGCTGCTTCATGTGCTACAACTTGTCCATTCCAGTAGAGGATAAAAGCAAGGGTGAATGGTCTGTGATTCACTTCAAGGTATCCCTGTGATCCTACTAAGTGGATCCTCTCTTTCAGCTGTTTTGTGTGGAAGTGAGGCATAAGAAAATGAGGAGAAGGAACTGTTGAACATTACATTTGGGTACAGTAAAAGGACATTTCTGCTATGCCAGTTTTGCATGACGTGCATCCCTGACAGTGCTGAGGTAGTTCTGAAGAGATTTCAAGTGTGGGTGTGAACTATGCAGGGTCACTGCAACATGGGTGAAACAGTAGGTTATGAAAACCCCATAAAAGGGTGTTCACTGTCCATAGGTACCCATGAATATGACAGTAAATAGACCTGAATAGTACTACACCTCCGTGGTGCTAGCTGTGAGGGTCTGCAGAGTCCTTCAGGAGAAAATCTTGACAGAGGATTGTGTCTTGCAAAAGCCTCTGCCAGAGATTGGACTTTGGCAGTTTTTGCTGCCTGTGTATGCACACTCTGTTCTGTAGTAAAAGAGGTCTGTGCAGTACATGTAATACTGGCAAATTCTTCATTGAAGTGGGGGAAGTGAACAGTAGATAGTTCTATAAATATAGATGCTTAAAGATATGTACAGAAGCAACTACCCACTGCCTTTCCTGTGAAAAGAACTCCTACAGAAATTTGTGTTGCTCTGAAGGATTCTGCAGACTCACTCTACGAGGGTCTGTATACATATATAATACAGTTTTAATATTGGGTAGGTGTATTGAAAAGAAAGTATGGGGTTCGACAGATTTAACATGGGAATTGGCTTTGGTATCCACATACTTTGGTGGAGGTTTTTTTCATTTAAACATTGCTGGTGGAAAAGTGCTGGGGATTGAGGGCAGAGTAGGRTACAATTAAGTTGGTAAAGATATGTGCCACAGGCTTGCACTAGCATACTTTTATCACCAAAATTATCAACGTACCTAACGGAAGAAAAGTTCATGATCTGTATGCTTGCGGCATTGCATGGGATGTGCTCATTTTAGTTAACAATGGGATCATTCTCTTATAAACCCTTGTTTTCTGAGAGTTAATATTTAATATTTATAGGTGAATTTAGCCTTCCGGCTGAACCTGCCCATGTGAAACTGAAGTTTGTTTTTGTGTAGACTAGCTTGCACACATCTGTCATTTTTATACGTTTACATTTATAAAAATAGAGAAGAGAAAAAGATCTTTACTCTTGAGGAATAGCATTCTTCCCTCCAGTGCATTCTTCTAAAGTTAACATTTCATTTTAGAAGAAAATTGCACCCATTTTACAAAGCATGACAACCTGAAAGCTCACACAGTAAGAAACACTTCTTACCTTCTGTAAGCTGTGAAAAGTTTTCAGATTATACTGTCATTTTAGAGCTTGCTGCCACACTGCTGAAAAGCAGCATCATTTGAGATGTATAGTAGAAAAATGCAGAATGAAAAATTCTTAACTRTTTCCCTTCTGCTCTGAATCTGATTTGAAAAAGTGAATCTTAACACATAAAAATGAAACCCTAAAATGTAAATCTGAACTTTCTTAATCGTGGTTCAGCATAAAAGTGAAATAGAAACTATTTTGTTGCCTTGTATTTTAGAATATGAGCACATAGAAAATTTGCTGGGTAAAAGCTGAAATTTTCTGCCTTAATTTTTGTTAGAATACTGGGGCATCCTAAGTGTCAGATTAAAATTAATGCTGATGAGAAGTAGGGTAACTTTGTACTTTCTGCAGATTGTAGCGGGGTAGTTCCCAGTTCATTCAGCTGTTCAAGCCTGTGTGATCATATATCTGTTCTCACCACAGTATCAAATTAGTAGCAACATGACTTGCCTACTTCCTCCTTTCCACTCACTCCAAAAAAAACCCCAAACTTTGACAACGTATATTTGTTGCAAAGAATTAAACTGATTTTCTTGAACACCCAGATATATAGCAAGTGATGCTTTGACTAAATTGGTTGCTATTACAGCATCAGTTAGTGCATTCTTTGCATAATCTGCAGGATTCATGTCAAAGTACTTTCCTGCCAGCCACTTGGTATTAGTAAAACACATTCAGACCTGACTCTCACTTCAGTAGGAGTTGTAATGCAACTGAGTCTGGCTCGAGTAAATTCAGGCGTGCACCTAATTTCTAAGTAAGAAAGGTAATCATATCTGTCTGTAGGAAGGACTGCTGTGAAGGAGTTACAGTGTCAGCAAGGCAGAAAACTTTACAGGAGGCTATTTATTTAATTAAAATGAATATCCATTCACTGGAAAGAACAGCAATGGCTCATGGAACTGCTAGGTCACCCCCCTTGGCTTCATGTTTCTTTTCTCCTGACTCTCTTCCAGTGTTGCCAAGTTGCAGCTGATAGCTGGAAGGAGATAGAGAGTCTGTCATATTTTACAGGTTAACATGCAAGATGAATGGTGGCAATGCTCTTAAAATCATTGGCAGGCGGGTTCTACTCCACTGCATCCCTCTTTCATGGTGTTGAGTGCCAGGCCTCACCAGTGCTATGTGGAGACATGGACAAAGTGGGTGGTTCTGTAGCATCTGTGAGGTACAGTGAGGGCCTTCTTTAGAGAGGGTCAACTAGGAATGTGTTTCTGTTTGCTTGAGAGTAGTGCTGTCTTCAAAGTAAGGAAAAGGCAAAGGAGGGAAAGAGTGATTGACTAGATGAGTTTTGAGAAGTGTCTACTGCAATCAACAACAAAGTTTAGGCTTTTACTATACAGACATAAAGTATATGTTTCCCTTCACATATTTGGCTCCTTTCCCAAAGCTTTATGTCARTCTTTTTCCCTTGTGTTTGATTCCGAACCGCTCCCATCTTCCACTGCTGAGCAAATCACTTCACCTTCTGCAAGTGGGAGGGTTTTCCTGCCATAGCAGCAGCCCCTCTCTGCTGTAAGAGCAGAGGCACCTCTGGTAGGGTCTGTGACAGGGTCTGTCCACACATGGCACAGAGCCCAGCTCACTGGGTTATATTGCACAGAAAAGATAGGGGGAGAATTTACAGCTGATGTAGCACCCTCAGTGCTTTCTGCTGTGTCCACATAAAAAAAAAAAAAGAAAAGGGAATCAAACATAATGTGAGCTTTCATTAGGTGTAAAGCCCAAAGAGCAGCAGGAAAACAGGTTCACTCCTGCCTTTTTGCCACAGAGATGGAATTCTGCTCTTGCTGCCTCTTTTGCTTTTCCTGGTGGTGGCTCGGCTCTGACTGCTGTTCATCCTTGGTTTTCCTCAGGTCATAATACACATTGCCTATGCAAGGTAGGACAAGTGGGATGGTTATCTTCTGTCCTCTGTCAAGGGAGGAGWGTAGTAGCTACTTGGAAGCCATATTGGATCAGGCGGCTAATTGGCAGTTCACAAGGAGTATTGCCACCAGTCTCCTTGTACTGTAGGCACTCTTGCTCATCTTGCTTTTTGGCCATCAGTGAGGCAAAGCGGTAATAAAGCATAACCATTTGTGCCTCTAAAGAGAGGACCACTTCTCTGTGTACCAGTTTGCCATGATTCACACTCTAGGCTATTTTCATGCAATTCCTCCTCTGAAGGATAACTTTCAGGTTTTCTAGCCCCTCTTTGAAGGCAAAGAGGAGAGGACTGGTTTGGTTTTAGGATTTTCTAAACTTGTGTGGGACAAACTTGTTTCTAATTTTACTGAAATGGTTGCTTACAAAGCACTTTGAGATTAGTGGATGAGAAGCACTATGGGAGAGCTACCTCTTCTTAAAATGATGTGAGGCAACATCAGAAACTTGCCTTCTGGGATCCAAAGTTCAGATCAGTAAAAGAAATATGAAAATGGGGAGTTTGGGCCCTTTATTTAAAAAGCTGACTTTTCCATATATGGACAGAATGTACTGTTTGTGCCTGAACTAGTAGCCTTCATTCCTGACTGTTGTGTGATAGCTTTAGTTTGTTTGACATCTTCTCTTTTTCAACGTTGTGAGTTTCTTACTTTCTTTTCCCTTCCCCTCCCACCCTTCCCCAAACCCTCTCTTCTTGCAATTTAGAAATCAAGTTCCTCTACCACAACTGGAGAGAAGATCACTAAAGTCTATGAGCTAGGAAATGAGCCGGAGCGCAAGATGTGGGTAGATCGGTACCTGACGTTCATGGAGGAGAGGGGCACACCTGTGGCCAGTCTGCCAGCTGTGGGCAAGAAGCCCCTGGACCTGTTCAGGCTCTATGTCTGTGTCAAAGAGATTGGAGGTTTAGCACAGGTGAGAAGAAGTGGTTAAAAGTGAACCTTCAAAAAGGCAATGCACATGTTTTTCTAGAGTATTTCCTGCTGTTCACACCATTAGGTTTTCAGCCCTGACAGTGCTGTTGAGGAAAATAGTTTAGTGCTTTACTATCTAGAGTTCATTTTGGGCTGCATAATGGCCCTAAAACTTCAGAGTTTGAATCAAGATTGACCATTGCTATAGACAGATGAAATTGTTGCATATTCAGGGAAATCTAGTAATGCTGCTGAGAGAAGAAAAGAGGAAAAGGCCACTGCATCAAAGGTACAAGTAAGAAGCACATGATAGAGCTGAAAGGAAAAGGAGATCTTCAGGGGGGATAGAACCTGTAGGACAATTCAGTTCATCTCTCCAGAGAAGCTTCAGACAGATTCTTAAAACACAGTCCTTCATCCCAAACCCTTAATCTCTGAGTGTCTCTATATGGTACATTTGTCTCTTAGACATGGACTGTGCTTTCCCTATGTTTGGAAAATGCTTACAGGATATTTTGAGTTGCCTTGCAAACATAATGATTACAAGGAGAAGATGAATTACCTCAGTGGGTTGAAGAAAAATGAAACCGGGAAGAGCTGAGAATAAAGAAGTCACAGGTGGGAGAGAGAAGCTTTGGTTTCTGTTCTCACCAGTTAACTGGAAGTTTTGCAAAGGGATGTTGGAAAATTACTCATGAGTTCTAGAAGACTGCCCAACACAGAGCGCAATGAATTGTTTCACTGTCTAGCACCAAAAGGGAAAAGAGGAGAAAACAGTCAGTATTTGCAGTCTTAGATTTGGCATTTGAAGCCACCTGTTCTTGCCTAATGCTTGTACAAAGTATCCCTTGCATCTAGGGAGGGGATCACTCTGGCTAGGTGCTAGAAACTACTGTGAAGTGCAGATATCCGTGAGTTCTGTGGATTTAAGAACATTTGTGGATGTTCAATGCCTTGCAAAATGAGGTCTTTAACATAGCTAACGTAGATAAATACGCGTATCCGATATTTAATATAGAAAATATGACATTAAAATAGATAYATTTCTACACTAATTACTAAATCTGAACTCAAAAATATGGCAAATAAACTAGATTCTCAAAAAGAGAACACATTTTCATAATCTATGTAGTTAGTTCAGGAAAGGAATGTCCAACATCAATTAGTACCACTTTCAAAGCTATTTTTAATAGTGCATCTCACAACATAGGATTTGACTAGTGAATTAGATCATTGGCCCTTCAAATCCAGGGATTTTAGCTATTCTTGTTATTRAAGGAAGGCAGAGAAACCTAATATAGTTCATCTTGCCAGTTGTTAAATGCTGTATATGGGTAAGAGATGTTATCCTGACATTTTTAGTGATCAGCTCATGCCTCTGAGCATCATATGGATTTGATTACTTTTAGCTCAGAAACTTTATTACAGGTAAATCGTATCATGCAGCTGCTCTGCCTCATACAGTGTGATTGTGCCCGCAATGCTGCCTGTGACTCTTAGCATCCAAAATTGAGCAAGATGGGGGGCAGATGGGATATTCTAGAGAGTCATTCATGTTAGCTTATTATGGAAATTTATTTTATTTTGGGACATTCAGTGTTGATTTTCAGTGACAGACATTATGCTTTGCCAAAGAATAGATGCTGTTCACTTAGACTGATTTTTGAAAGAGCTTGAGTTACAAATGCATGTGCTTCAGTACTGGTGAAAATTTACACTTAAAATGAAGGCTCCTGGTTTTGCTGGTGTGCCCACACGAATGTTCGCTGTGTTTATCTGTTTAGAGCTACTGAGAGGTGCAGAGCTTTGCTTGCTGAGTTTTATTTTAATGCATCTGTGTGATGCCCTCCTAAAAAGCTGTTGCTCCAACTGCTGCACTCTACATCTAGGGATTCTGCCCGGAGAGTGACAGGGAGTGGAGCCGTGCAGCAGCGGTGCATATTCTCTGAATAGTTCCAGTTGATGGGGTCCCAACATGAACAGACCAGCTGTTGGCAGTCTTCTTTTAAATGCCAATATACAGGGCATTTAGGCATGAACGTTTCTGTTTGCATTATGCAATGTGTTCATTACGCACCACTTAGCTGTAAGCCAGTAGGCACAAAGAGCTGTGTAACTGGATTTCAAGCCTCAACAAGGGCAGTTTATGAAAATCTGGTCTCCTTTAACTCCTGGGTTCTTGCAGGATGTACCAGAGAAATAAAAACACTTAGCATAGCCATGCCAACCTGCTTGCTGTTAATGCCATTCTCAAAAGATCTTTGCTGACTGGCAGCAGTTACAGTGTTATAAAACACTGAGAGAAACTTAAGAAAATGTTTTCTTTGCTGGCACACAGACTAAGGAATAGTATGGCTAATGATTTTCTAGCTATACGAGTTAAGTTGAAGTCATTAAAATCTCAGGCCTTGGGGCAAGTAACAGACATCGTGGAATCAGGATTGTTACCCACAAAAATGGAGATTCTCAGGTGTTTAAAGCCCTTTCATTTTAGTGCTGATCCTGTTCCTTGGATTGTACCTAGCAATTGTTTAACTGGTTGAATGAACTTAGGGGCATCAGGTATTACAGCAGAAGCAGTGGCTGCTATGAGTGATACAGCTGAGTGAGTCAGTGGCATCATCCAGGATGACAAATGAACTTCGCTATTACTACAGATCAGCTGTCTTTGAGGAACTCACGAGCAGAGTCTTTCAGTATTCTCAGCCTTACACTGCAAACAAGACTCGCAGCGGAGTTGTGCAGTCAGCATTGTAATACAGAGTATTGCTGGACTAGCCGTGTGTGTTTGAAGTCTGCCTTAATTAATTACGGGGCCTGGCTTCACTCTGCCTCTCATCTAGCCAGAGGATCATTGATCTGTCCCTGCAAGATGCACTAAAGTGAAAGGAATTGAACCAGGAATTACAAGCTGCACTGTTTGACAGCTGGTGGCTATTTGGGAGAAAAATTTATTTTTCATATCAATGTTCAAACACTTAAATTGCAGAATAATGCTGTTATTGCTTTCTAAATTATATTTTAGAAGCTGCTTTTTAATTAGAATGGGGTGGGTGTGGGTGGGTGTCAGGGAGGGAGAGAGTGAGCAGGAATTTGCTTGGAGATGGATTGCTAACTGAAGAGCATTGGCCCTGGAAGGCCGTAAGACGCTTAAAGGATGCACCGTACAGAAGACTCCACAAGCAAAGCTTTTTATGTAGCTATCAGCAGGTTCCTTAATGGCTTTATAACTGTAAATGCTGTCTGTGCATTACTGCGTGTGGGAGTAATGAGCATTAGTTAAAAGAGGAAAATAAAAAAAAGTAAACCAAGACATTAAGTGCTTTTTTTTTCCTTTTTTGTTTCCTGACTTAAACAAAACGCTTTGCTGCAAACCAATGATTCTGCTGTTTACTTTGCTAGGTTAATAAAAACAAGAAGTGGCGTGAGCTGGCAACCACCTTGAACGTTGGCACTTCGAGCAGCGCAGCCAGCTCCCTGAAAAAACAGTACATTCAGTACCTGTTTGCCTTCGAGTGCAAGATTGAGCGAGGGGAGGAGCCCCCTCCAGAAGTCTTCAGCACTGGAGATACCAAGAAACAACCTAAGATTCAGCCGCCATCTCCTGGTAAGTCAAATAAACTGCAGCCTCTTACACAACCATTTTTGGAATGCAAAGGACACTAGGTTGTTGCACCTTATCTATTTAGAAGCGTAATGCTGGACAAACAACAAGGATAAATCTGTTGTTGGCATCTTGTCCTCAAACTTGGAGCCGGCTCCTGAGTCAAATCAGAGTTAACTCTGAAGGGCCACCTGCAGTCATGCGTCTGGTTTGTCCTTGCTCACTCCAACATACCAAGACATGTGCCAGCGTACCCTTGATATTCAGTGACATGGGGATAATAACAAGAACAGCGTTCTGCACAGATGTGCTGCTGCTGTAAGACAGGAGGCAGCCAGTACTGAAAGTAGCATGTAGCATGCCTTTGTCTAAAGATCAGGCTCTGTACCTGCACTGTCCTTGCGGTGACTGAAGCTGCATTTTCAACACAACTGTTGATCAGTAAGGCTTCAGTCGGAGCAGGATGGCAGATGCTGGGCTGATCAGCGCGTCTCAAATGGTTGCTCTGATGCAGCTCATGTTGACTGTGTGGCAGATGGAGAGATGAGAGTACGGTGTATCCCCACTGCCAGACATCGTAGTTTGGAGGCACGCTCTCTGTTCTTTTGTTGCTAATCCTGTGTGTCAGATAAGTCGTTAGGATCACTGTTTTTATCTTCTCATCTGAAAAATTGGAACTGGAATTGCTTTATTTTGTCTGTTCATTTTTGTATTCACGGTATGGTGTTGGAAACTTCTGTTTTCTTTGTAAATTCATTTAACTTAAGGTTCTCAAGATTTCATAGTCACGGTTGATACTCAAGGCAGGACAATTCTGAGGTAGAAACATTTTAAGTACATAGGAAGTCATAGTATTAGTCTACATGTTGACTTCTGGACTACCCGTGGAAGAGGAAAAAAATCCTTTAATTATTTTGGATTATTCCTTTGGTTATTAGCTTTTCTGACCAACAAAATAATTTGACAAAATTTGTGAACTACTGCCACAATTACTATTAGGCAGACCGCCCTCAGTTATTGCCAAGCGAATATAATTTCTGGAATGTTTACAGCAGTTTCCTGCATTAGAAGGAAATTTTAGGAAAATATTAAGTAATTTAATTTCTGTTAGTGCAGTTCACTGGCTCAAAATGGAAAGTGGAGAGTCAGGGACCCAGCAAGCTCTGCAGACAGTTTGCAATTGCATGACTTCAGTACCCTATTGTGGATACTAGAAAATTGCAAAGACCTTTATAATCACATAATAAAGTTCTGGCCTTTCCAAGATTATTTCTTGCAGTAGCACTTTGTCAGTACAGAAGAAGATAACAGCGATAAGGCTTAAATCTTTCTCAGACTGATTTATTCAGTGTAAGGATTTGAGGGACTGTTTAGTTAAAGTCTTCCTAAGTACATCTCTGTGTAATAACTTAAATATTTCCTCCACCTTGTTAAAACCTAGGGTTATCAGGTACCCCAATGGTAATTGTTTAATAGAGAGGATGAGACTAGGCTACTTTGCAATGCAAGTTTAGGAGATGGAGGAAAACACTTGGTACTAGAAGTAAAGCCCATAGTCCAAATGTTTATCTGTCTGAAATGAGCATAGAGTGTCCTGAATGTGCACACCTGCAAAAAATAAAATATGTTGGAGGTGCCCATCACCCCCTGAGAAGACTGGTAAGGGAGGCTGAAACTGTTAGACTTGTTAAGGACAGTGAAGAGGAAATTAATCTGTTTCTAAAAATGAAAGAGCATTGTGCTTTGTTCTCTCCTCCCTTACCCTCTCTTTCCAACACTGCTCTCAGTAGTTGATTTGGGGATGATCACCATAAATCAACTGAATTTTGAGATGAAGAATTGTTATTTAAATATATAAACATGAAACAAAGGAATGGAAATGTCAGATGTACCACTTTACAGGGTCCTTTTGCATCCTGATGCTAGAAATGAAAATGGCAAAGTCCAAGTTTAAATTTATCATAACATTCAAGCAAGCTGTCTTTGAGGAGAACTGAAACTATTTTTCTAAAATAAAAACACAGCAGGACATAGAGACTAGAAAAGGAGGAAGCAAGCAAGGATCTCAAGGTTTGTTTTGTTGGAGAGAAAAGAGCTCGTGTCACTGAATGGGACTGCACTTCTGTACAGAGAAAGGCTTTCCCAGTGTGTATCAGCTTTAGTACATGAAATCCCGCTGAGTTATAGATGCCTCAGCGAGTACAAGCCTGTTCTCTTTAATAGTCAGCTTTTTTCCTTATTCCTTTTCCTTTAGTATATACCAACATTAACATTTTAACTGCACAAAAGAAGCAGAGTTGTAGACGTACTTTAGATAATCTGTCACCCTTTGGCATTCAGGGGGAACAGGAGCCCAATACAACAAGAAACAGCAGCCTCCAAAGGTCCTTGCTTTAACCATTAGCCTCTCTTGTGCAGTTAGCTCAGTGTAGGCAGAGCCACTTTGAAGCCAAATCCATTTGCAGAGAACTAGTTACAGTATTAGGGCTGAAGTTAATCTAATAGAAAAGCAGAGGGACTTGTCTCAGAGGGGAGAGTGTTGTATTCTGTCCAATTCTAATAAGCTGATGCTATGAAACAAGTCTTGAGATCTTAAAAATCAACTGATCTTCATAAAACTTTTAAAATTAAACATTTCAGTTGCTCATAAGAAGGGACTAGCAGCTTTCTTGGTACAGAGAAGGATTCAGTTCCACTGTTGTTGTAGTTCCCAGGTGGGTGGTTATGCAAGGTGGGAGCAGGCTGAAGTGCAGCTTAGAGCAAATCCGTCCTTGCAGATGTCTCACATCCAAGGGGTGGTTATGTGACTGCCTCACAGATGACCTTTAGAATGCAGCATAGAGGGAATGCTAGGAAACACAGTGCAACAGCCATGGCGAGGAGATTCATATGGAAGAACACGGTGAAGGAAAGGATGCGATGTGTAAATCAAATTTATGGGACTGCGAGATGGTGGTCTGGGTTCATGTGTTCGTCCATTGGCTTGTAGCACTGTATTTGGGATTCTCCCATCAGTTCTGCTTTTTACAACATCATTAGTAAGGTAAATGGTACATAAAGGAGTGAATAATTTAGTGTTATGTACAGTGCAATTCATGATAGTCTCAGCAATTAGAAGAAGTTGAAAAAAGGAGTTGCAGTAGAGCAGCAACGTGACAGGCTGGTTGGCCTTGATCAGCAGAGATTTGCACAGTAGCCAAGGTGTTAGGGTTAGGATTAGGTGCCCATTTTAATAGTTCTGACTTCATATCACTATCAGAGCCCCTTCTGCTCTTGCATAAAGCTCCTGGGGAGAGGTGGGGTGGGGGCCTGAATGTTTTAGTGTACCTTGCACTGCTGTGAGGCTGTGCAAGTTGGCAACGTGTTTGTGGTAGGCTGAGGCCTTCGTGTCACAGCGTGAATCTGTCTGGGTCAGGTAATGCCATCAGCAGCAAAGACCAGCAGCAAATGCCTAATGACAGGTTACTGTTGGAGGACCCCTGTTGGCCTTACGTCCTGATCGTTGGGTCTGTGCCGAGATCTGTGTCAATTGTTGATGACTTTGGCTGTGTAAAAAATCCCTTAGAGAGAGGGGCATTGTAGGTCTTCATAATCATCCTTCTAGTGCTCCAGTGCTTTCCAGATGTGGGTGCAAAGACAAAATGCTCTTCTTGTCGTGTGTGTTTGATAGTTTTGACCAAAATGCACACAAGTTATGTGACAAGTTCTAAACTGAGAAGAATTCTGGGCACCATTACAGTAAGTATTAATGGATGCTGGAGAAGAAATTCCAAAACAGCGTCAACATGAAGGAGTTATTTTCTATTGCTGTACTCTGGCACTCTGAATTCTTAGTTGTAGTGTGCAGTTATATGTGCACAACTCTCAAAATTACAGGCCCAGAGTTTATCCTATATTGAATGGACAGGATGGCCAGACTGGTCCAGTGAAGGATGCTCATGAGTAACAGCAGCTGGCCCTGATGTCAACGGGGATTTCATTACAGCAAACCTGGAAAAATGTGTGCTTGTGCTGGAAAGGGGGAGCGAGAACATGCCAGGAGTGTGTTGCCTGCGTTTCCTTGGCAGCAGAGAAACGAGACTTGGGGAGGGGGATGGCGGGGGGGACACGACACAGCACCACAGGACACAGCCATTCAGAGAGTGCGTCTGTAACCAAACCCATCCGTCTCTGCTGGCAGGTGGCTGACTGAAGTGCTATTATTAGCAGGCAGGTGATGTCATGGAGCGTGTCATGAGGCCAGCCAGGGAATCCCCACTGAAGATGGATGGGTGAGGGGTTGGGACGGGTGGCTGGGGGGACAGGCGGAGATGCCCCGTGCCTGCATCCTTGCCTGCCCAAGGGGGCCCTGCAGCAGCCAGCGGCCCCCAGTCCAACCTAACTGGGGCACTGGGTTCGTGCTGTGTAAATTATCTTCCCAGCGTGGTAGCTGGCTGTTCACTCTGAAGTATGTGAATGTACTTAACCTTCAGTAACCTTTCCATTGTTTACTTTAGAGTATACATTTGTAGCTTCTGGCAAAAGGTAGGGATATCCTAGAGAGCATGTCAGGCCACACATTAATGGAGTTTCAAGAGGTTGCATTCTTCTTTTCTTTTTTTTTTCCTGAAGGGAAAAAATTGCTGGCAAGAGAAAGGTTTTGTATCTTTTTTTAGCTGCATATTTCTTCTCTGGTAAATAAAGGGTCATTCCTGAAAACAGTACTTACTGCCATGCAGGCTTTGCAAGGAAAAAGCCATGCCAATACTGTAATTCCATGCTGCAGAGAATAACACGTGCTATCATGTGTTATTAACAGATGCTTCCAGAGTAAACTGTGGAAAACTTCACCTTTTCACTGACCAAGATGTCAACTGTATTTAATTTTTGATGTATTTTCTATTGTTAAAAGCATATTCTTACAAATCTGTTACGATACTTGAAACACAAGTGTTTCTTAGATGTGGATGTGAGATGAGAAATTCAGCAGCTATGTACCCACAGGGTTTTTCCTGGATATCCTCAAGATAGCTGCAGAATCATGTAGGCAAAGATTACCTTTCCTAAAAGAACATTATTGTTTGTCTTTCTTCTTAGTTCTTTGTTTAATACTGAACCTTTTGAAGCACTCTAAAAGAAACAGTTCCTATTTCAGGATGTCCACAATCGAAATGAAACGTCTAACATAATAAAACCCCTGCAAAGATAGATGTAAAAATTTCAGAGTGCAGACTAGCAAATGGAAAATCTAAGGTGAAATATGAAATACAGGCTGTTCTTGGTAGATGGTATCATAATCCAGAGATTGAAACACTGGCAGTTCTTATTCTGTAGAAGTGTCCCTGACCCAATGGAGGTCAAGGGCAAAGTGTATTAACAAAGCAATGCCGGAAACTTCTCATTATAGCATTCGCCTTCCATTTTTTCAGTTGTTTATAATCAATAATTTAGAAAGAGTCTTGAGGAAAAATAACCAACTTTATAATTGCCACCCAGAAGATAGAAATTGGACTTGTAGCTTCTCAGTTGGGTCTCCTCTTTTTTCCTTTTAGGCCTTTCTTTATATAAGATTACATAAAACACATTTGTTATTAATAATAAAGATTCTGTACTCCTGCAGCCCATAAATACTGAAAAATCTTTTACTTGTTTTCTTTAGGTTTGCTTGAGATAGGAATTAAGCTCTTGCTCAGGTAGGATAGGGAAAAACTTAATTGCTGCTTATTAGCCCACCATAAGAGAAATATGAAGGGTTAGGCAATATCAGAATTTACAGTAAGTATATGGTTAGACTAAGATGCTTACTTACATGTTTCTAATACCATAGCAATATGGTATGTGACAATCTGTGTCATAACTCAGAAATGCTTTCAAGCTTTTTAGAAGAATCTAGAATTGTGTTTAAAGCTCGAGGGCAGAAGAATGATCTTGACCTGTTCAGGGGTCATATATATAAAGAGCTCATTTTATGTGAATATGATGGGGGTTTTTTTATTTTCACAGGGATTTGTTTTGTTATAGCACTAAAGCCTTCAGTTAACTCTAGCATTAGTTGTTGCAAATGTTCTTGTTACTGTATTAATGCAGAGAGCTTTTCTTCAACTTTTTTTTGAACCTCATTACTACATAGGCATAATTCAAAAATGCCTCAGAAAGCTGAGGGCAAGAACAATGTGGTCTACACAATGTGGATTTTACATATGCACTTGCTGCTGAGACTGATTTCCAGATAGAGGAACATGTGCTACAGATATAAATGAAACACATATAAAAAAGGTGTTCTTCAGTTAAAAACAAGCTCTGCCTGTCAAGATGATGAGTGTTCTAGGATTCTGAGTCAATTATAAACTACTCTCTTTCACTTACAGAAGAAAAGCCCATACTGCTTGTTCCAATTTTCCCTCTAACAATAATTTATATAGTTTTGTTAATTGGTTGCTGGACATAGATAGGCAAGCACTGTAAAATGCTTGCATGACAGTTCATAAAAAAGAAGGACCTTTCAAGCCAAATCCATGTCCTTCTGAGTGTGTTAGATTTCTGAATTTTTTCTGTTGCTAATTTTTTTCCCAGTTGCATCTAAGGACTTGAATCGTACAAGTTCTCCTTGTGTAGAATTTCTACTGCAAGACCAGTCATATCCAAGGCTTAGATGTTGTTACTAATCTGCACTTACCACCTTCTAAATCATAAAACTACTACATCAGAGCCTTGAGCTCCGGGGATATTTCTCCTCAGTAGTCATATGAAAATAGTAACTTTGGTGTCTACTCTAAAAGACTGGTCTGGATGTATTTTATCATTAGCTTATATGATGTATTCATTTAATGCCCTTATTGCTGCTCAGTCTCATCGGAACACAAGAGTAAATGCTGTTCTACATTTGTCATACCAAGAATATCAAGCTGTTTACCTCAATTAAAGAGGAAACTAGTGCAGATACTCTATTGTTTTCTGAGATCTCAACATATAAGTTTTTGCAGATTAAATAGATGCTTTGCAGAATTGACCTGTTCTTGTTACATATGCTTTACAATGACTGACCCTAACTGCATTTGTTAAGATGTCCATTGCTATTTTTACAATTGTGTTAAGAGTGTTAGCTGTAGCCTCCTGTTCAAATTCTACTTTCAGTTATTGTTTTCTTCTGATCCCAGATTGCATTTTGCTTAAATTGCTTAAATTTTCTTAAATACCATCTTTTGCCATGGTATCTCAAAGATGACATAGGGTTGCAGTGTGCCACTAATCACTTGCCATGTTTCACCATGGAAATGTTTGCCTTTTAGTGCTAAATGAAATCATTAATTTGTATTAATATAGCAGTTTAAGTTTGTGATTAAAAGCTTCTGGCTGAAATTTTTCTTATAAACGTCTGTGTTGTGATAGTGATTATATGAAGAAGCTATGCCAAAGAACAACCTTCATTTACTCTGTTGTAAACTACAGACAATTAACTTTGTATCTCTGACCTCTGATTTAAATGATCCTTCATCTAGATGATTTTTATTCATATTGCTTCAGGCAGCAGATTAAATTCATGGTTTTAGGAAAGATGATGGCTATTACTGCACAGCATATCCTGATCTCGGAGGATTTTGGGGAAGTTACAAAGTACTGAGACGGATTAAAGTACACACAGGCTTCTGGAGGAAAGAACCAGTTTTTTTCCTTGACGATTATTATTTCCAAAGGAATTTGGCTGCTACCTTTTAATAATTCCTTTTTTCTTTAATTTCCCAGCTAATTCTGGTTCCTTGCAAGGCCCACAGACTCCACAGTCCACTGGTAGTAATTCCATGACAGAAGTGCCAGGCGATTTGAAGCCCCCAACACCAGCATCCACACCTCATGGACAGATGACACCTATGCAGGGTGGCAGGTATGAAAAGGGCTTTGCTTCATATCTTTTTGGGCTCTAGTTCTACAACAGTTTAATCCTGTCTTTGCCAGCTCCTTAGGCACTCATATGATTCTGTGGTGAACCAGTTAGAGCCTGAAAAATGGTGGAAGGTGGAACCCAACAGCATCAACTTAGCCACAACCTTCCCTTCCTTGCTTATCCTGTACACCTCTGGTAGACAGGTCCAGTCATGCTCAGGAAGGAGAAATGTGTGGTTTTAAGGTGTTACTTAAATTCAAATTATGAAAAGCATATACAGTAACAGTGTTTGACATAGCAGAGAATTCAGCTGGATGGACCAACAGATCCCTTTCAGTTCTATGTTCTATAAGTCACACAGGCCAGCTTACTCTGAAGTGAAGCCTTCTCACCATTCGTTAAGGATCCATAGTCTACCAAAGTCCAGCAAAACAGTTCTTTATGACTTCAGCAGGAACACAACTGAGCTCTGAACTCAGAGTACAGAGCCACTCCAAACTTAATTTACTTTAGGTTCTTCTTTTCTCTCCATCTGTATTGCTGCAGAAAGTATAGCAAGAACCTTTTTTAATCATCTTCAATTCAAATTGAGTTTTCTTTCACTAGGTAAGAAACAACAAAACAGCTTAGTGAAATTTCAGGAAGGTTTAGACTTTTATATGAGTAATAAGAATGCACAAACAGTAGAATTAGATGAAAAACCCTGATCTCTGAGGTAAGTAGACAAAGAAGATTGGGGAAAAAGTGGGTAGATTCTTTTAATGATTGTCCATTGTGAAAGTCTTTTGCATCTTCCTTGGATATATCCTGCACTGATCACTGCCACAGCATAGTGGGCTAATTGTATTGTAGTCTAGTCTGTTTTCACAATTCTTACAAATACATGATGATGTTAATGCTTCTTTTTTCTTAATCTGCTAGAAACAGCGCAGTTAGTGTGCATGATCCCTTTTCTGATGTAAGTGATTCAGCATTCCCAAAGCGAAACTCCATGACGCCAAATGCACCATACCAGCAGGGAATAAACATGCCAGATATGATGGGAAGGATGCCATATGAGCCGAATAAAGATCCTTTCGGTGGAATGAGAAAAGGTATTTTCTTTGTCGGGGCTTAAGTGTTCTTCCCTGTGTCTTACGTAATTAAGATGTTCTAGTCAGAATGAGCTTTTTCACTTTGCTGATTTTGCCATTGGTATCCTTTTAGCAAAAAGAGCTGCACTACAATTCTGTTAACCTTCTGGTTTGGTCGTATTTTCCCTGCTTTGAGTCACACCCTTTATTTTGGAATTAACAGAATTCTAAAAATGCTTGTAGGAATACATTTTGGGAAATGGCATAAATCATAGGGTTAGATTTTATGTTTCTTGAAGTTGGTCAGCCACTCTGCAAATCAGATGCTGGACTTCACTGTTAGAATGTGAAGTGGTGAAGCAACATGCCTGGTTGCTGTAGGACTGTACTGGGAATTCACTGTGTGAAACTGAGCAAGTCTCCTAATGCTCTCTGTCTCAGTTTACATATTTTTCAGAATAGTAAAGCTAATGTTTTTCTCACTTGGGCAGCCCCTGACAAAAGGTAATAAACATACTGAAAGTTTGTTTATTTTTAGAAAGCAAAATTTAAAATTAATGTCAAAACTGACTCTGGTCCTTTTGGGCACTTAACCTACAGATGGTTTTGTGGATATTGTAAAATGAGCTTAAAATGAATCAATCTTGCATGCCTCACATACAGGAAAGTGGGAGGAAAGAACACAAGCAGGGCTCACAATGGCTGTAAAGAGAAGAGCAGGTGGAGGAGATGAAGTGTAAACTGAAATGGAGCAAAAGGGAGGAATGGCAAGAAGAGGCCCAGAAACTGGGGAAAGAGAGAGATGTGATGAAGTGGGGAGATGCTTTAAAAGAAATAGTTAATGTGATGTGACTTTGTTTCTTAAAGCCTTTCCTTTAAATCCTTATGCCTGGACTGTGGATACTAACATATAACATAGCTGAAGACAGGGAAAACCCTCTCTGCCTTAGATACACTTTAGGTTTTATATCCATGTGAGATTAAGTGGGTGGATTGCACTTTGTCATACATTTCACTTTATCCTGTCGAAACAGAAATATCTCTGTTCAGTATCTACTATGAGGGACTAAAGACTAGAGTCTCTTCTATTTGCTTGGTGATTTGTATCTGATAATAGTCAACATGCCTTTTTTATTGGACCCATGGAATATGCCCATCCTGCTTGAGAAGCTGCATTGGGATACAGTATCCTTTCCATAACTACATTTTTGTTTATGTGTGCATGAGGGTTTTATGGGGGAAAGTAAAAGCTTGATTCTGACAGCTTTGTGATTCAAACTAGGAGATTTGCTTTCATCTGTTCTGTAAGGCTTATGTTTGCATTCATATTTAGCATTGTTTAGGGTGAAAAGAACAAGTTCATCTTCAGCTGTGAAGACCAGAGGGAAGAAGCTGCCTGGTGCCTGATCAGCTTAGTTCCATAGGAGGAGATTTCTTTCCTCATTTGCAGCTCCTTAATATTATACCTATCGTTTTGGTAGTGGTGCTGCTTCATGTGTTCTCATCAGACCCCAGAGAGCTTGTCAGACACCAGCTAATTCTCCTTGGCAGTGTTAGGGATCTGAACATTCTTCTAAAGTACTTCATTGAATAGATAGAGATTGTCAAACACCCAGAATAATAACTTTAATTTCCCTGACTGTTGCAGTGCCTGGAAGCAATGAGCCTTTCATGACCCCTGGACAAATGCCTAACAGTGGAATACAAGATATGTATAACCAGAGTCCATCTGGAGCAATGTCCAACATGAGCATGAGCCAGCGACAGCAATTCTCTTACGGAAGTGGCTATGACAGGAGGTGAGTCAGTCTTTAGGAAAAAGCAAAGCCCATTAGTGAAAATGATCCTCTCTCTTCCCTTCTCATTTTCCCGTTACACCTTGCAGAAAACATAGCAGCCTACATTTCCTACAGCATCTTACTAAATCACCGGGAGTCAAACCACTGGTAGTAACTGAGTCTAGCTGTTCACAGAAATTAATAAGGAGGAATTGTCACACCTTAGAAGTCACTCAGGCTGCAGCAGATCAGCTCATGGTTATCTTTGACAGCTGCCTTCAGCTGGTGGCTGGGCTGGGCTAGGCTGGGTTGTGATGGCATAAAGTAGCACTTGGGTTGGTCTTCTGGCCATGTTTTCATCTAAACAGTTGCTGGCTGGCTTTTTAAGAAAAACAAAATACAAAGTCTAAATGTGTCTGATTTGTGGTCTGTTAGTGAATTGCCTTTGGAGAGTCTGAAATCTGTTGTCAGAGCTGTAGCAGCATCAGTCTTGCAGTGTGTCCAACAGGACCCTCATAAGTTTCTCCTTCAGTGAAGTACACAAAATAAATTTGGTCCTCTTTTGTTTATCTGGGGAAAGGCTTTGGGAAAAAAAATCAGTGAAATCACTGATGTCTAGGCATTGGTATAGGAAGCAGAATGTTTAGGGAACGTTTGGATTATAGTAAGTATTCTGGCAGGTTTTGCTGCTCTGGCTGTATTCCTGCTTTTACTTTCATTAGGCTGTGTACTTTAGCTTCTCTTTTTGTTTCCCGATGGTAGACAGAGTTGTGCAGTGTGGGTCTTTCAAGTGTAAGGGCAGAGTAGTTTTCAGTCAGTAATTTTAAGTATTAGATATGTAGAGTAAAACAAATATAGTCGTGCTGTTCAAAAGGTCACATTGCTGGAGAGTCAGTGAGTGTAAGGACTCCAGTGTTAATGAAGGTGTTAAATCAAGAGAATGTTTTCTTTAAGGGGCATAATTTGTTTTATTTTGTTGACAATTTTGGAGAAGAAATCCTTTGTACAGAGTGAAGTTTCCTTTGTCATTTTTTAGGTCGGATCATGGGCTGGGTCCTGAAGGCAGTATGGCACCACCTGGTCAAAGCAACATGGTGCCTTCAAACAGTGACCCAAGCATGTACTCTCCTAATCGTTACCCTGGCCAGCAAAGGTGAACACTGATTTCTCTGTTTGTAATACTCACAATTAGCAGCTAACGAGTGCTAGCAGCCTCTGTGAGAGCACACAGACAGAACATGGGGCCTCTTGGTGCGTTACTTCTGTTCTGCCTGTTCTTGTTTAGGCTTTTACCACTGGTTCGGTTTCTTGCAGGGGAGCAGAGGCTTGGCTGAATCAGTCAACTTTCTGTAGTAGTAGAATCAGACATGTTAGAAAAGGAGTGTACATCCTACCTTATGTATCTGCTTGTCAGCACTGGACTAGAACATAATTTACAGGCCCAAGTTCTCCAGAGCATCATTAAATGACACCGCTTTTGAGGCTTCCACAACTTCATCTGGCTTGTGGTTATCCTGTGGCTAACAAACTGAACATTTAGAAACTCTTCCTCTATGTATAACATATGTATACCTTTGCTCAGCTTTGTCTTACTGCATGTACGGTAAGTCTGCATCTTAGACAGCTGCAGACAATTTCCCCTCAGTTACATTGTTCTTTTAACCCTCGTTGGATAATTCCTCTCCATCATAATTTTAGGAGATACTGAACTGTTATTGCTTTCTCTCTGGTCATCTCTCAAAAAAAAACCAATTAGTTTTCTATGCTTTTGGAAAAATGAGGTCCATTAGTTCTTTTAACATGTCAGGTTCCCCAATCTTCTGTTTCTGTGACTGTCCCTGATACATTACTTCCATAATTATCCTCTAATTGTTGATGTGTTCTCGCTGGTAGTGTACAGAGAAGAATTGCTGACAATTTAGCCTGCAATACAGTGTTGTTTATCAATCTTAATGCTTTCCAAGTACTTTGTTTCAGCGACCTAAATTTCATTCAAATGTGCTAAAAATATTGCAGTTACACTGTAGTGCTCCTCAGAGGTCTTAAAGGCCACAGGTAAGTTTCCAAGTGCAACACAACTTTGTCTCTTATGTGTATGCTTCATTATGTAGCTTTAATTAAAAATTACATGAACAGTAGCAAAATTATGAGTACTGTTTTTACTCAAGTTAAGTTGATACATTCTTGAATAATCCAGAAAGTAGCTTGCTAGTGGACTGGCATGCTAAAACACAAGAATTTTTACCTGCAAGCTTCGAGCTGTACACCAGATATTTTTCCACCAAGGATGGGCTCCCAGCATCTGCAGCTACCTTTCTTACTTCTTTGCTGACCATACACTCTTCCCATTCCTGACTGCTCCCCCTAAACTTCTCTGTTGTATCTTCACTGCTCCTCCATTCTTCTGTCTGCTTTACCTCCTTCCTCCCACTACGAGCTCCAGCAGAGCTTACTATCTCAGGCTCAGGACCATTCCAGACTGTACCTTCACCTTGTTTCCAGGTGGCAGATACCTTCAAGGCGCAAGATCTTCAGAGTACTTTACTTTTCCTCGTGACTTGAAAATTCCAGGAGCTCTAAGGGTTGATTTGAATGCTTTATTTTAGGCATGAGCCATATGGGCAGCAGTATCCAGGACAAGGACCTCCCTCAGGACAGCCGCCATATGGAGGACATCAGCCTGGAATGTATCCACAGCAGCAGGTAGTAGAGGGGAAAACAACTATGTTCATAACATTTGTTTAATAAAATTCACCCCAAAATTCTGTATACATTCAAAAATTTGTTTATATAGTATATGTCTTTTGGCACAGAGGAGCACTGCAGTTCTGGTCAAAATCACAGCCTGTATGGATCAGCAATGTATGTGCTGCTGTAGGAAAATGTGTTCATTACATTGGAAGAGTGTAAATTCTAACAGATGTTCTGTGGCTTTGGACGTGCATCAAGTGATTGTCCCAAGTTAATAACCAGCAGACTGGGAGAGTATAATGTGTAGACAAGTGAAGTGACGTTGCCTCAACTCCAGGAACAGACAGAAAAGCCACCTGGCTGGCAGGTTGAAGGGCCTCAACTTAATGTCATGCAGCCAAGTGAACCCAACAGAAAACTGAAACAAAGTAAAATGTGCAGCACTCTCAATTATTTACAAAGCTGTGGTGGGTCGTATGAGATACCTGTCTGTAATATAGATCAGAGGGCATATTCCCATGATATCTCTAATAATAATATGGTACAAATACGTAAGAGAGAACATTATTAGTGTTAAAAATAGACATTTGTACATTGCAGTACAATGTACTCCCTAACTCTAATAACTTCAAAAATACAAATTATATTAATTAATAAGATTTTTTTTTTTGGTATATGTATGATTAATACCTTGTGAGCAAAATCACACCTTATAAGTCAATATCAAAACTCCACTAACTTCTACAGGATCAGTTTGATGCTGAGTGTTAGTAATTCAATTCTAGTCATACAATACTTGAAGTTAGCTTCCAGAATAGAAAGCATTTCATTATTACAAAAAAACTAAAATGTGAGCTAGTTTTCAGCCAATTTCAGATAGTTCTTTTCAGTTTGGGATGGAGTTTTACTAGGAAATTGGGGTCAGGAGTGGGGGGTGCTGTGGGGAGAAACCAAAAGAGATCTTAGATTGCACTGTACTAAAAACATATATAAATTTAAGTTTCAGAATTTCTTGCTTATCTCTTTGGTTCATAACATCTCAAAAATAACATAATCAGAAGACTGTTTTGTTGGTTTTTATGATGAGCATATGCTAGCAGTCTAGGTGATTTAGTGGGGAAATTGCAAAGATATATAACAGAACAGTTTGTGATATTCCATGCTAATGTGTGCAGGGAATATATTAACTACATGTTCATTTAAGCAAGGAGACAGCTAGAATTCATAAAAATGTATTTGGCCCTGTCCATAGTGCTGTTTATATATTTTGTACTGTGACTCTTGAATGCAAAATGCGTTAATGCAGAAAAGCAGTGAAGAATGAAGGACAAGGTTCCTGACCAGCCTCAGCCTCTCCCTCCCTTCCCCAGAGGATTCCACTTGTTCATTTAGCTAGAGATTCAGTTGCCAGTAGTTTATTTACAATTTCCTAAATCTTACTCTGTAGAGGTACAGGAGTGATGTGAAAAATGACCCTTTCAAAGCTTTATCTACAACCCGAAGGCTAGGGAATGACCTGCGAAAGAGGTGATTGGAGCGTGAACTCCTGGGGCTAATGAAACACTTGGAGCCAAGTTTTTCAATTCCTCTATGAATGCTTATATCCCAAGAGCTATTATGCAGCAGGTGACCTGTGTTGGTGGCTTTTTGTCCTCTGTGAGGTCTCAGAATTCCACATCTCAGTGGAAAGAGACACACGCTGTGCAGTCTTAGTCTCCTCCTGAGCCTGTACACAGGAGAGGGGAGCTCTGGTGCATCACTGTCCTCTGCACTGGGGGCCATTGGGCACGTTGCCTCTGCACATAACAAGGTACTAGAGTGCTTTTAAAAAGGCACATGCTTCATTCCCAAGTGTCTGCTGTAAGCACTGAGTCATTTTGGCAAAACAAACACCACATTTTTAGGTGTGGCAACTGCCAAGTCATTTCTTAATGTATAAATTGGCCCCAAGGGTGGAATTTAGTTCAGCAAGTAGTTCATGTAAGGCTGGAAATAGGTATTTCTCAGATAGCCAGAAAGCTCTATAGCAAGTTTAAAAAAAAATGCTTTCGTACAATACAGTAGTTGTGGTTTTATGAGCACCAAAGTTGAAAGATGAGTTTATGAATCCCAGAGCTGTTTTAACTTTGCCATATTGAATACATACAGAATTTTATCTGATCTTACCTCTAGTACATTAGTATACATTGTGCAATGTTACTGAGCTACAGTTTCCGGGGGAGCTGTAACTTTGAATTTGCCATAGATCATATATTCAAAAATCACCCATTTAATTCACATTTTTTGCTTCAGAGCACTCAGTGTGGTTTGAACTGTGGAACAAACTCCCACAGGAACTAAAGACCGCTGCAAACTTTACCACCTTCCCCTCGAAGAGCAACATGTCTTTTTTTTGTTCTGCCGTCTTAAACACAAATACATACAAGCTTGTATGGTTTAAAAACCACTCAGTTCTCCCCGAGGTAAAACAGCTTACCTCACACAACATTCCCCACTTGAGGGAGTAAGAAACAAAGAGGGAATAAATCATAGGTGGCAGCTGTTAGTTACATTGCTCAATTCATTACTGAACAGCAGGGTGAGAACCTGCATAAACTAGAACAGAACGTTTGGATGTGACCATTTGCTCTAATAACCTCACAGTAAATTAAATGTGATTAGGATGATTTGGGAAAAGGACAGTTGCCCAAATAGGACGATATTCCTGGGAATTACACAGGGTATTGAATGCAGCAGAATATTTTCTCCTACTAATAAATTTACTGCGTGTAGTGTGTGTCCTATTTTAAGATTCAGTGTTTCAGACATGCATGCTTGCAGCATATCTTGTTACTTTAAGAGTTTATTCAGAGCTTGTCTCTTGAAAAGATTCACTGGGTGGTTTTGAATTTTTTTTAAGATTTTTCTTCTTAGTAGACTAAAAAAGAAGTGAAAATATTGTAGTTGGTGAGGACTGTTGTCTTTTCATGCATGTCTGAAATGACCAGTGGAATTTAATCTGACAGATGGGAAAGGAAAGGGAGAAAATGAGAGCAAGCATAAGAAAATTTAGCCCAAGGATAAGTTTCCTTTTAGTATTCTGTTATAAGCACAGCAAAACAGAGGCTTAAAAAGAAAGCACTGGATCAAGCCTAACCACAGCACTGCATGCCTGACTCTGGAGTCAGCACGATCCCTCTAGAACTAAGTGCCTTCAGCTTTTTGAATGAGCTTTCAGACAGTATATTTGTATTGTGTGTGGAGTAAAAGTGACACATCTTCCCAAAATTTTTTTTTCAGAACTACAAGCGACACATGGATGGCATGTATGGGCCTCCAGCCAAACGCCACGAAGGGGATATGTATAACATGCAGTATGGCAACCAGCAGCAGGAAATGTATAACCAGTACAGCAACGCTTACACAGGGCCTGACAGGAGGCCCATGCAGGGACAGTATCCATATCCATATAACAGGGAGAGGATGCAGGGCCCAGGACAAATGCAGCAGCATGGAATACCTCCCCAGATGATAGGTGGCCCCATGCAGTCGTCATCCTCCAGTGAAGGTCCTCAGCAGAACATGTGGCCAACACGAAATGATATGCCTTACCCTTACCAGAATAGGCAAGGTCCAGGAGGCCCTGCACAGGCCCCTCCGTATCCAGGGATGAATCGCACTGATGATATGATGGTACCTGACCAGAGGATAAACCATGAGAGTCAGTGGCCTTCTCATGTCAACCAACGGCAGCCTTCTTATATGTCATCCTCAGCCTCCATGCAGCCTATCACTAGACCTCCTCAGTCATCCTACCAGACACCACCCTCTATGCCAAACCACATCTCTAGAGCTCCAAGTCCAGCATCCTTCCAGCGCTCCTTGGAAAACCGTATGTCTCCAAGCAAGTCTCCTTTCCTACCCTCAATGAAGATGCAAAAGGTTATACCCACAGTTCCAGTGTCACAGGTCACAGGACCTCCACCCCAACCACCACCAATTAGGCGAGAAATTACCTTCCCCCCAGGCTCTGTAGAAGCATCCCAACCAGTCTTAAAACCAAGACGAAAGATTACCTCAAAAGATATTGGTAAGCATCAAAACAAAAGCTAAATACCAAAATAAGTTGTGAGAAAGGGACTTTGATTCTGATTTTCTTTCGCTTTTTAAGACTCTTTTGATAGATAGTGAACTTTCGTAACTATAGTGTGATTGTCTTCGATAAAAATGTGATAACGTGCATCAGTGAGGATGATAGGTAAAACTCATCCCAGACAATCTGACTTGAAATGAAAGCAATATTTTATATGGAGACATGAGGTCTCCAGAAATGCATTAAAAGTTAAACTTGCCTCAGATTTCAAAATGAGGTGTGTTGAAAAATCCTTGAGAATGCCTGTAAAATCACCAATACAATACTTAGGTTAGCAGAGCTTTCCATGTTGTTGTTCCATGGAAGCTCATGCTGTTCTGCTGTGTAATTGCAATCTCTGCCTTCCTTGAATGGTCCATTTGATCATTCCATAGTATTTGTGCTGTTTGTTTCTCTCCGTATTTGTTCCCAAGTATCTTCTTACCTTAAATTCCGGTTACATTTCGTACATTCAAGTTCCCATACTTCAGATTTCCGCACTCCTGACAGAGTATTCTACCTTTGTTTACTGATGAATTGGTTTAGTCAACTTCTTTAAGTTTGTACGATTATTTCAGGTTCAGCAAAGTCAGGAAGAATGGCCCTGTTAGGATATTCTCCAGCAGTAAGGATTAGCAGCAGTTACAGAAAACTGAACAGAGCTGAGTGGTGAAAGTAGGGTCTTAACCAGTGTTTCTGGTTTCTGTAACTATATCATTTAAATTTGCATTCTCAGAACGTCACAGTTTAATCTTTCAGAACTCATTAACGGTCTCCAAGGATGCACTAATACTATTTTACTTTCCTTCCTTCTTTCTCCAGTAACTCCTGAGGCCTGGAGAGTGATGATGTCTCTTAAGTCTGGTCTTTTGGCTGAAAGTACCTGGGCGCTAGACACTATTAATATTCTTCTGTATGATGACAGCACTGTTGCTACTTTCAACCTCTCTCAGGTAAGTGAGAAAGCTGTGTACTTCTCAGCTTCCCAGGGAAGGAAAGCTGAAGTAAGATACCTACAAAAATGCTGATGGCCTTTACAATTTATTCTAGTTAACATAAACTTTAATACTGCAAAACTTCTACTTGTTTATGATTGGTAACAGTGAGTAACAAGAGGTAGATGTAGGTTGAACAGAGGAGATTAATAAGCCTGAAAGAAGGATATTTCTTATATAAAGGAGTATGTAGGGATATAAGAATTTTAGCACTGCCAAAAGACTAATGTGTAAATTCACACACATGATAGGATTATCCCACAAAACAGCAGTATGTTAGTAATCTTTCTTAATTTGTGTCTCCATAGAAGACTTTGCAAAACTATATTGAACTGATATGAAGGCTGTCTTTTGGTGATAACTTGTCTTATTCAGTAGTTCCATGTGAGACTGTGGGATTTTATTTAATTGCTTATTTTCTGTTCGCTTTCTTCTTCTGGTGAATTAAGTTTTCACAGGAATACTAAATTGACAATTTGAAGGCTAAAATCCACTGTCTATCCATAGGATGCAAGTAACACAGGATTTAACAGTGTGTGCTTTTGCCTCACTGCCTCCCAGCATTTTTCAGCTCTGCTCTAATCATTTGCCTGTTAGGTGGTAGTAATAGATGGCATGCTGATAATGCACATGATCTAAAATTTGTACAAATTAAATATTCAGTTTCTCTCCTCCATTCATTCCTTGGTTACTAATAGTGTAACTCATCATTTTTTAAATATAATGACTTTTTTTTAAGTACAGACACAAATGGTACATTACATCCCACCTAACTTTAGAACTAGGGATATCTATAGCATGATTTATCTCACCCAGAAGAAGAGATCTAAAATAGGTCAGATGAATCATACCCTAGAAATGGCCTGTAAAAGACCATTGATTATAAAAGGAATCTAGACAATTAGGTTAGGTGTGTGACTAGTGTGGGTGTTTGAAGTTAAATGAGGTGAATCTCCTCTGAATTCTATCAGAAATTGTGTTAATACACCCTATGCAAGTTGCACAGAATACCAGGCATATTGTAAATACATATATTCTTCTGTTATGTTTGCCTTGGACTCTATTTCCAGTGGCAGCCAGGACCATATGATGACTGGTAACTCCTGTGGTTCATAAGCATCAGTTTGTTCTTAGTTCTTTGAGGGGTTGGCAATCATAAGAGAATATAGAATGGACAAAAGGCTGCATTTTACTGAAAACCTATTAGCCCACAATTAAAAAAAAAAACCAGCACATTAAAAGCTAGATAATCAGGCTGAATGCATCATAACAGCAAAGAATTTTTAATAATAAAGCCACTGAGCGTAAATTAATACCAAGTCCAACAACTTCTTTTCCATAAGAAAGTGATTACAAGTTAATTAAGAAGATTAAACCTAAATGAAAACTGTTTCTGAAGGGTGGCTTACAGCACCAGGCTCCAATAACAATTTTTAACTATTGCCAGACAAAAAATGGAATTATTCCAATAGAGATGGAATATTAATCTAGGATATCAGTACTTGGACCCTGAACTGCAGGTTCCTACATGACAGTTGGTTTCAGAGACAAAGGAGGAGAGGGAGAATTGCAAACTTTAGATATCTAATAAAAGTACGAATCAGAAAAAATAGTCAAGAACTTCAGTACTCTGTGCAAAAAATGAAGAATAATAGGCACTTCCAAGGGGACAGAACAGCTAAGCCAGATGTCTACTGTGGCTTAAAGGAGACATTAATAAAGTTTTGTACTTCTCATAGCTGTTACAGTTTAAGCAAACGGAGTCATGGTAGTTTGACATTATATACTGCTTGGACAGACTCTAGAAGAATGTCTTTGGATTAACTTCTGCCATGCAGGACCTGGCCGCAAGTCCACAGCAGGATGAGGGAAATATTCACAAATGTATGCATCAGTGTTCCTAATAAAATTCTGTGGAGACAAACATATTTACGTTATTTTTATGTTCTCTCTTTCTTCTCCCCTCAGTTGTCTGGATTTCTTGAGCTTTTAGTAGAATATTTTAGAAAATGCCTGATTGACATTTTTGGAATCCTTATGGAATATGAAGTGGGAGATCCAGGCCACAAAGCACTTGATCACAAAGCAGCCAAGAAAGATGATAGTCAGTCCTTGGCAGAGGATACTGGAAAAGATGAGAATGACGAATGTATCGACTATTTTGATGAAGATGAGGAGGAGGGGGAGGATGAGAAGGTGGAAGGAGAAGAAAAGAGCATTGTTTTTTCCACTCCTGGTGCCATTGCTGATCCAAGTGAGAGGCCAAAACAAGCCAGTAAATTTGACAAGCTGCCAATAAAGATTGTAAAGAAAAATAATCTATTTGTTGTTGACCGATCTGACAAACTTGGACGCGTTCAGGAATTTGATAGTGGACTTCTCCACTGGCAGCTTGGTGGTGGTGACACAACTGAGCATATCCAAACCCACTTTGAAAGCAAGATGGAGATTCCTCCACGCAGGAAAGCCTCTCCTCCCTTGAACTCTCCAAGCAAAAAGAAGGACCTTGAGGGGAAAGGTGAATCTGAGGAACAACAAGAAAAGAGTATAACAGCAACCATTGATGATGTCCTCTCGGCTCGGCCAGGAGCATTGCCTGAAGACTCAAATTCTGGTTCCCAAACAGAGAGCAGTAAATTTCCCTTTGGGATCCATCAAGCCAAAAGCCACCGGAATATTAAACTGCTAGAGGATGAGCCAAGGAGCCGGGATGAGACTCCTCTATGCACCATAACTCACTGGCAAGACTCCTTGGCCAAACGCTGCATCTGTGTGTCAAATATCGTCCGTAGCTTGTCTTTTGTGCCTGGCAATGACACCGAAATGTCCAAACATCCAGGCTTGGTGCTGATCCTGGGAAAGTTGATCCTTCTTCACCACGAGCATCCAGAAAGAAAGCGAGCGCCGCAGACTTATGAGAAGGAGGAAGAGGAGGACAAAGGGGTGGCCTGCAGCAAGGATGAGTGGTGGTGGGACTGCCTCGAGGTCTTGAGGGATAATACATTGGTCACATTAGCCAACATTTCTGGGCAGCTAGACTTGTCTGCTTATACAGAAAGCATCTGTTTGCCAATTTTGGATGGCTTGCTGCACTGGATGGTGTGCCCGTCTGCAGAGGCACAGGATCCTTTTCCGACCGTGGGGCCCAACTCAGTTCTTTCGCCTCAGAGACTTGTGCTGGAGACCCTGTGTAAGCTCAGTATCCAGGACAATAATGTGGACCTTATCTTGGCCACCCCCCCATTCAGTCGTCAGGAGAAACTCTACGCTACTTTAGTTAGGTACGTTGGGGACCGCAAAAACCCGGTCTGCCGAGAAATGTCCATGGCGCTCCTATCGAACCTTGCCCAGGGGGACACATTAGCAGCAAGGGCAATAGCTGTGCAGAAGGGAAGCATCGGAAACTTGATAAGCTTCCTGGAGGATGGGGTCACTATGGCCCAGTACCAGCAGAGCCAGCATAACCTCATGCACATGCAGCCTCCACCTCTGGAGCCGCCTAGCGTAGACATGATGTGCAGGGCAGCCAAGGCCTTGCTGGCCATGGCGAGAGTGGACGAGAACCGCTCCGAGTTCCTTTTGCACGAGGGTCGTTTGCTGGATATCTCAATATCTGCTGTCCTGAACTCTCTGGTTGCATCTGTCATCTGTGATGTACTTTTTCAGATTGGGCAGTTATGACATAAGTGAGAAGCCAAGCATGTGTGAGTGGAGATTAGAGGGTCACATATAACTGGCTGTTTTCTGTTCTTGTTTATCCAACGTAGGAAGAAGGAAAAAAAAAAGAATCTTTGCTCCTCTGCCCCATTCACTATTTACCAATTGGGAATTAAAGAAATTATTAATTTGAACAGTTATGAAATTAATATTTGCTGTCTATGTGTATAAGTACATCTTTTTATTTTATTTTTTTTAACCAAAGTTGCTGTCTAGTACATTCAAAGGTCACACTTTTTTTTTCCATAGATTATCCTTTTCAATGTTCTTTTCCATGTTTGTATTGCATATTTTTTGGGAAGCGAACTAGTGACTTTTTAAAAAAAATGTTATGGCAAACCATTGTATGATGGGGAAAAAAAAACTCACCACTTTGAAACGAAAAGGTGAAAAATAACCAACATACCAAGTTCCTGTGTGTTTTATTTTTTCAAATAAGGAAAAAATAAAAAAAAACTTGTATACCATCACCCAAAGCTCTGTGCAATAGAAGATTATAGTGATGTAGGTATAGGGGATCAAGGAGGGTGTCAGTCAGTAGTCAAAATCCAAAACGATACTGATTTCTCCTCAGGAGAAATGGTTACATTAGGCTAGGAGCAAAACAAAACAAAATAAGTCAAGTTAAAAGATTTTTAAACAAAACCTGAAGTTAAACATCAATTGCTTCCTCACCAGAACTGTCTTGTCTACATCTGGGTTTTTTTTTTTGACCTTCCACAATGACAGTTCTTCACAATTCCTTTAATCATTTTTTAAAATATTTTTTTATTGCCTAAGGGCCGTGATGTATATAGAAGTTGTACATGAAACATACCCTCATTTTTTTTTTTTTAGTACAAAGTTTTTAGTTTCTTTTTCATGATGTGGTATCTACAAAGTGATAGTAGAATTATTCTTTTCTTTCATTTGGGCCATATCTCCAAAAAATAATAAAAAAAAAAAAAGAAAAAAGTAAAAACCCAACACAGAAAACCAACAACTGAGGGTAATGTACAAGTTTCTGTATGTATAAAGTCATGCTCTATTTCGGGAGAGCAGCCGATCACAATTTGCTTTATAAATCAAGGTGTGGAAATGGTTACGTATGGATTGATTTAAGAAAATGGTTACCAGTCTACAGACAAAAAATATATACAGGAAAAAAAAGGAAGAAACACAACTTCAAAGATTTTTCAGTGACAAGAATCTGCATTTGTATTTCAAGATAATGTAGTTAAAAAAGAAAAAAACTTGATGTAAATTCCTCCTTTTCCTCTGGCTTAATGAATTTCATTTATTCAGTATAAAATCTTTATATGTTCCACATGTTAAGAATAAATGTACATTAAATCTTGTTAAGCACTGTGATGGGTGTTCTTGAATAATGTTCTAGTTACAGTGTGGGATATCAGAAAGCAAACTAATGACAAGAAAGAGCAATAATGATTATTCTCTTTCCCCTACTTTATTATTATGACCTTCAAAAATATTTCGCTATTGTATTGCAGCAACTTGCTCTCCTTTTAGAAAAGCCTTCTCACATCCCAGAGAAGCGTTTTTAATCATTATATATAAAACCACGAAGCCTCAAAGGGGAAGACATGGCTGACAAGTGACAGTTCTGACTATGCAGGTACCCAGTCTCCATGCTGTGTTTGGGGGACTGAAGGCGAATGTTAGAAAAAGTGACAAAAGATTTTGTTAAAGCAATAACCAACTTGAAGAAATTGATCTGTATTCACTACCTGTAACTCTCTCTGTTGGTTAAAGGTGCAAATACCCCAGTGATGTGGGTATTTAGAATAAACACCCACCCACTTCTCGATACTGTATGTGTCATTGCATACTTACATGGCCTCTCATGCTGGGAGACCCCCATTAAAGTGGATCAGGCTTTAATAGAGCACATCCATCGTTATAATTGGTGGGAGATAGCCATTTCCCTTTCAGGAATCATCTGGTTTCAGATACATCCACTCTCACCTGGTGATACCTTGTTGTTGAATATTGTTCAAGCACTAATTTTTGCTATTTTATCTTGGATCATTGACTTTGTTAGTGTGATCATAAAAAGCTAATAATAATCAATTTCCCTGGAATTGCCACATAATTACACTTTTAGTGGATATCCTCCTCCCCTCTCCAATAACAATACGGAGGTACTTGAAAATTACAACCCCCCTTTGGCACACTGCCCATTTTGTTCATATAGGTTGCTATAATATTAATATATGTAAGAGAATTTCAGAGACAGGTAAAGTACATACAATTATAAGCCAAGTTTGAAACGTGCCTCCCTAGTGTCATGAGAAGTCATTTTTCCTTCTAGCTTTTCTTATTCAGTAATCTCTCTACTCCTACATCATCTGCTGCAGTGGTCTGTCTTCCTCTTGCATATCACTGCTTTTAGAAATGTCTGGTGAATTATAACCTGTTTGTAACTCCTCATCACAGAAGGAGGCATATTTCAGGGATGATTTTTACAGCTTATTACCAGGCAGTGTGAAAGTAGTATCCCCTGCTAAACTTACTTCTTACTAACACTTTAGTGCTTGATATTACCCCATGGATACAAGCAAGCTGTTAAATAAACCCTCTGCTGAGTGCTACACACCCCTTTCTGATCAAGGACAAAAAAAGGACATCTATTCTCTTTTCAGGACTCTCTTCAGAGTCCTCTGGGGAAAACTACACCTGTGGCAAAACACTCTCAGCTGTCAGAGGCAGCATGTTAATGCTCTTCAGGACTTCTCCAAGCCTGCTTAAACAACATGGGGGAAAAAAACAGCCAGCCAGCCACATAATGTCCATATGTAAGTAACATTTCCTACCACTTTTGCAGCTGGGCCAAGAACTAGCTGAGGAAACACAGCAGTGAAAGGAAAAGATTAACAGTACAGACTCTGCCTGAACATGGTTTTATTCTGTTACAGTAAGAGTAAACAATCTAAATCACTGGTTAATATTACAGCACATTTATCAGAAGAAAGGTGACGCATAAGAACTCCAATTCCCTCTCTTGTCTTTGTGTGATTTCATCTTCCCCACAATGTTCTCTTAAGCCTTCGGAGATGACCCTTTCATGAGACTTGAACACTTAGCATATTTTGACTGAGTCCTGACCAAGCTTGAGCTGCTGTTGGTGTTGTTCTTACAAGAGGAATTTTGGTTTTCAGTTCAAGAAGCAAATTCCACATTTTATGCTGATGTGATCACACTGTAGTGAACCTCAGAGCAGTACTAACAAGAAGATGGAATATTTGAGTTAAGGGAAAGCAGCCAATTAGTATTTTAGGTACTAATCAACCACAAATATTTGACTAACATATATAGATCTACCTCTTTCTTTGGCAGACTCAAGCAATTAATTACTTACAGATTGAAAGAGCATCAATGAATCTTTACTGACCTTTAGAATCACTTCAGAAATTAAATGCCTATCCCCTTTGGCAGGAAAAAATGGTTTTGTTTCTTGTTAATGTAACTTCCTTCACTGTTCTGTCAGAAAACCCACAAAACAAAAACCAACACATGAAAACATCCTGCTCAGAAACTCCATGTTTTCAACTACCCAAAAGGAAGGATGGAAAAAGAAAAATTCATGTGTTCAAAAGCCTATGCACTTTCTTTTCCATCTTTTGCTGTTTCACACCACAATCTGTGCCATCACTACCATGAGGCCATTATCTTTTTGGCCCAGATAAATCTAGAAGAAAAATTTACTTACTTAGAGAAATACTGTAGGAAAAGCATATATATGTGTTACGCGTTAATGATTCCTATACAACACTTTCACAGTGCAACGCAGGCTATGCCTCTTATGTTACAAATAATATGAAAATACCTCTTAAAGAGGTGTAACTGGAAGAAAAAAATTACCATCATCTCCACTGTTCTCCCCTAAAGAAGAAAGAGGATTGTAGGTATTCATAGTGCACATGCTCAAGCCAACTTGAAACTGAACTGAAATGTGGGCACTGAACTGAGGTGGCACACCGTGAATTCACCTTTCAAGAAGCTGTGTGTAGGTTCCTTCCTCTGCAGGCAGTAGTGCTAATGTACCTAAGAAATAATACAGTGTTTGGGCAATAGGTGTGTAATAACACTATCACAGAAATGAGGTTTTTTGGACTTTTAACTCAGACCAGTCTCAAATTTTGAGTCAAGAGTTCTCCAGAGAAAGATGACTTCTATCACCTTTGACCCAGTAATATCAAATATGTGGAAACCATGCTCACAGACAAAACCACAGAGCAATCCCTGCTGCAAAAAGCTTATTTTCCAAGTCATGAACAAGTAATTGCAAGTGGAAAAAGAGGAGAAAATGGAAACAAAAGCAACAATAAACTGAAAAGGCAAGTACTGCTCTTGTAGCAGGGTGGAATTCAGAGGTCTAGAACATGGCCTCATGCCACTTGCAAATTTAATTTTCCTCAGGATAATTTGTGAAAGTTCAGGGTGATTTTTTTAAGGATTATTGAGCGTGGAGAAAGGAGAGATAAAAATACTGACAGAAGAAAGGGTGAAAAGGCATGGTCATTTGGAAAAAGGGAGGCAGAACACGAAGGACCGAAAGAAAAGCTTCCTATGTCCTTTGCTTTATTTTTATATTTGGGTCATTCCAAAGAAAAAAATAATTAAACCAAGCTAGGGGAATTTGTTATTTCATTGGCAGCTGGTATAAATACAATAAAAGTAAAAAAAAAAACATTTTAAGTGGTATTTGGAGCAAGGGAAGGAAAATATGACCCTCCAAATGTAGACTGCTAAATTCAGTTTTTACTTAATTGCATTTACCTTTCAAATCCTCAAGACAGCAGGAATGGGGAAGGATTAGTACTGTCTGCATTGTTAAATCCACGCCCAGTTGTTTATTTGTGCACTGTCAGAAATGGGTTTGCAAAGTCTGGCCATCCTTTCTGTGACAGTCAGTAGCTGTGGATACAGGAGACAGCTGTTCTGGACTGCATACCAAATACAGCTGGTCACATGCCTAAATGCCTCGATTTGTACTGCTAATTACTGATTCCAACACAAGCTAAAATGTATTTCATTTCAATGCTGTTGTACAGTATAAAAAAGTGTAGGTTTATGCTTCGCGTTTGTTTTAACTGGCCTAAACTAATGAAATGAAGTAGCAAGATCCTCATCTGATGCCTTCAGCAGAGCTACATCTTCCCCTGCATTAGTTAATTTACTTGTTCTGTCATTACTTAGTATATATTGCTTTTCCATTAATTAAGGGTAGTTATTTACATTGAAAGGGTGATGCAGTGGAATTGCCTAGCTAGCAGAGCAAATCCCTAATGACTCAGGCATCTCTACAATGTTTATTCAGGTCTGCAAAGAGACTCCTGAAGGACAAACATTCTGACTTTTGCTCCACTATAGAGTAATTTTAAAAGGCAAGTTGATATATTATCATGACAGGAGAAAGATATATGTTTACCTAACATGAAAAACACATGCTAGAAAAAGCTTACAGTACTCCACAATGCAATTCCACTTTACATGTAGTAATTTGCTTACCAGTTCTACATATATATCAGCAACTGAGAAGAAGAAAAATAGCTAAATCTAGTACATTTTACTGTCAAATTGTAACATAAAATTGCAAAATCAGCTATTAGGGTTCTTTCCCTCTAAGAGAATTTCAAAAGAAACAATGTTCCACTGGCTATATCACCATCACTAAAGCTTACAGTGGACGACTCCTAGCAGATTTTTTTTTTTTTTTGATTATGAAAGATAAAGCTCTGTACCTAATGAAACACAAAAACTGAGAAATACTGAGATTTAAGCATAAGGCTTCATCTGCAGAACTAGCACTATGTACTTTATGTGCAGTTGGGAAAGACAGACTTGTAACAACAAGTTATTTCCTATCAATATTCTGAACCTACCTAAAAAAAAAGCGGATTTCCACCCATTTTATATAGTCATGCGTGTTTCACTGGCATATGTCTTATAGTGCAGGAGAAGTTGTTCTTCTCTTTTGTTCCATTTTTTTCTCCTAATATTTACTCCCTAAGCCTCTCATGTTGCTTACTTCCTTTCCCCCCTGCATTGGTAACAAACACAGAGAGCTGAAGATCCTAGGGTTTGTCTGTTATTGATACCTTCTACTGTACAGAGGGATTTCTTCATTGTGCTGGACCATGTCACCAATTTTTGAGACAGTAGCAGCTCACAAAGGTTCTTATCCTGCAGGGAAAAGTGCCTACAATAGGTTCCCACCCTTTAATAGTGTGGAGGTGGTCGAGATCTGCCAAGGACAGGTAAAGAAGAGAAAAAAGCTTCAAGTTACACACTTGGCATTCTACACCTTCAAAAGATGGGTGTGTTACTTACAATAAGCATAAATAACCAACTTTTGCAGTCAGCTACTATAACTTGCTCAGCTTTTCTATATACAAGAGGCCTTTTGAGTAAAGAGAGTTTTCTTTAAGTACCAATAAAGCTGCCCCTTCAAAAGCACTTAAATGTACGACCAATGTACTCTGTGAAAATAACATTATGGCCTCCATAATGTCAGCTCATTCAGTACCTTAAGTGGCTCATGCATTTTTATCAGTCTAGGACATGCCAGCCTTCCACAACACGTATATCTTGTCTAGGAAAGGCAACTCACAGAAACAAAACACTGACTAGTATAGCATAAGAAAGGAAATAAAGCAGTATGTACAGATCATATCCATTAAACACCTTCTTTTAAGCAGGAGGCTTTTAATCTAATTTCATTAGCTTGTTTTACCTTCAGCTGGAGCTATGTGCATTCTTCTGGCTGTGGCCTTACCCGAGGAGGTTACAATTCCTGGCCTGCACCTCCTGGAAGTTATTGGCTCCCTGCAAACACAGCAGCTCTAGGGTACTGTTTCTAACCTAGCCCAGGCTAGGTTAAGCACTTAATGCATTGAGGTGTTTGGGTTGCTCATTTTTCCACCCAGAACATTTTGACAGCTTCTATGACCATATACTCACAGAATTATTCACCCATTATACTACAGACAATGATTTGTTGCTGGCTCCAAACTCCAGCAGCCAGTAGATTTGATTTACCTTCCAGAGCATCTCAAAACCTAGTGTAAGAGACAACTGGCATGCACTGGACCTTCAGCCTGACCATACAAAGAGCAGCACACCTTCTTGCCCAAGGTACAGGCAGAGGATACAGTGCTGGAGTGATAAACTCATGTTGAAAGGGCACTACAAAATATACTGATAAATCATTATCCAAGGACATTTAACTGCTCTTAAATTTCTCTAATAGGCAGTCTAATCTGCACTGTTTGCTTAATGTCTGGACCTGCTGTTCATGAAGCTATACATTCTACTACAAGAACACGAGAAAGGCTTCTCATTTCCCTTCTGTCTTGGGCAGGAGGGCAGCCAGCAGGTAACCAATCCACCACAAAGGTGTTGCAGCACCCAAAGGCCACGTATGCAGTTTTGGGCAGCAGTGCCATCACTGAACAGGCATGAAAGGAAGCCAATAAACCCCTCATTTGCATGAATTTGACATTTTCTTTCCATCAGCAGCACTCATTTGACTTGGGAGAGAAAGTGATTGTGGGGTTAGGAGACAGAGTTATTCCCAACTTTCAAGTTTTAGTTCTTTAGTAGTGTGGTGGGAAATGACAAGGATACAGGAGGAAAACACCCACAACTGCTCCTAGTCTGGTACATTGAAAGTCATTCTCTCTGGGACTAAGCTCTTTTTGGCCCTGCTCTCATTACAATGGTTTGGGTTGGAACGAACCTTAAAGATCATCTAGTTCCAACCCCCTGCCCTGGGCAGGGACACTTCCCACTAGACCAGATTGCTCAAAGCCCCATCTAGCCTGGCCATGAACACTTTCAGTCATGGGGCATCCACAGCTTCTCTGGGAAACCTGTTCCAATGCCTTATCACCCTCTAAGGAAAGAATTTCTCCTTTATATCTAATCTGAACCTGCGCTCTTTCAATTTAAAGCCATTCCCCCCAGTCCAGTCACTGCACACCATTGTAAAAGTGCCTCTCCATCTCTCTTGTACCAGTCTCCAGTACCATTTAGGTACTGAAAGGCTTCTATAAGGTCTCCCCAGAGCCTTCTCTTCTCCAGGCTGAACAATGCCAACTCTCTCAACATTTCCTCATAGGAGAGGTGCTCCAGCCCTCTTATCATCTTGGTGGTCTCCTTTGGACTCGCTCCAGTAGGTCCCTGCCTTTCCTGTGCAGGAGACCACAGAGCTGGACACGGTACACCAGGCAGGGTCTCACCAGAGTGCAGTAGAGAGGGACAGTCATGTCCCTCGACTTGCTGACCACCTTCCACCCCTCCAGATGCACTGCACCTGCCTCTTGTGTCCCGCTGGTTTCCCTGGTGCACACTCACCCAGCTCTGCAGGATGCGGCTCAGGCGGCCCGGACRCCCCCATCCAACCGGGCTCCCATGAGGAGCTGCCCTCCTGCTGCCTTCGAGACCGCCCTTGTCCCCTCAGCAGCAGCAGCCTCGCAGGTTTGTGTGGGAGAGCCCGGGGCAGTCAAGCCACCCTCCCACAGACAGCCCCTCTGCTCCCAGGACAGCATTTTACTTTCAGAACGCTTCCAAGGGAGCCCCTGATTTCAGCAGCACAAGGTGCGGTTGTCCCAGGCCTGCCCTTCCAGCTGCAGACACATAATTCAATTACCATAAGCTTAAATTTATTGTTTAAAATGGCACTTAGGTTTAATGCTTTTTCAATACTTCTTTGTCATTTGAAATCAATTCATAAAACTCTTTACACGTATTATTTAAATTAACTTTAATTCCAAGCCTTAGCAGAATCAATATTTAGCAGGTTCTTGCAATCCATCCCAGTCTATTGACAGAGGGAAAGCGTGGCCCTGGGTGAGGCAGGAGTGGCCTCCTCCCCCTGTGGGCTGCCCTGTGCCCCCCGAGGTGGCAGCCAGCTCCTGCGGGGCCCCTCCAGCACCCACCCTGCCCCAAGGTGCCACCGCGTCCCCTCACAGCAAGTATGGCCCTTGTCTACCTTCTATAATCAGTGTCACCAGCTGAACACCATCGGTGAGTTCCCAAAAAGTCAATCTGACTTTATGTTTTTTCCCTTGCACTGAGAACACAATCGAAATAATTTTTGTTTGATGCACTCAAAATCAAAGAATCACAGAATCATAGAATGGTCTGGTTTGGAGGGGACCTTAAAGACTAGACCATCTAGTTCCAATGCCCCTGCCATGGACAGGGACACCTCCCACTAGACCAAGTTGTTCAAAGTCCCATCCAGCCTGGCCTTGAACACTTCCAGGGATGGGACATCTACGACTTCTCTGGGCAACTTGTTCCAGTGCCTCACCACCCTCTAAGTAAAGAATTTCTCCCTAATATCTAATCTCAACCTGCCTTTTTCCAGTTTGAAGCCATTCCCCCCGTCCTGTCACTACATGCCCTTGTAAAAAGCCTCTCTCCATCTTTCTTGTAGACTGAGGAAGCGGGTATAAAAGCACACACACATATATACATATATATATATGAAGTATTTTTTGCAATTTCACTAGGATGTGTTTCTATGAGAGCTCTATTTATGACCAAAGCTTTTGTCATCAGTTTTCAGTAAGCCAGCAATTAGCATACTATATCAAACTTAAGCACATACAGATCAGTTTGTCCTAATTTAAAAAAAAAAAAAAAAAAACGAAAAAAGTCTTTTAGTTCATATTGAAAGAAATATGAGTAGTAGTCATTCACTGAAAGGACCACTTTATCATTGTTAAGCTATTAAAAAATGCAATCCTCGCCTCATGTTTGTAAGTATCTAGTAATATGTAGTATTTTAAGACCCTTCAGTGGCATGGTCATATTTTAATGACATACCTCTTCATTTTAACAGAAAAAGAAGTTGAAAAAATATCTTCTGTTCTAAAATTCTTTGGCTGATATGGAAAAAGTAACTGGTACAATTTATTATGCAACACTCAAGATCAAATAATGATTTTGTTATAGTCAATTATGAAAAATGCAAGCAGAACAACCATCTAAGCATAAATTTTCGTTTTCTAATTAGTTTGTAGGCAGTGGTGCTTACTAGTGTTGTAGCAGCATTATCAGCAGTAGATATGTGAAAGTTAAAAATGCATGGTACTATTATATCTTCATATTTTTGAAGAATCTTTTTGCAATTTCTGAGCTGTTTTGAAAATAATCAAATAAATAATAACCCATTCTCCTGTTAACTATATAGCAACAAACAAAATGTTGCACTATTTTGGTATTTCTGTGGTTTGAGACATCTGGTTGCTGCACACTAAGAAATCAAGCACATCTTGATTTTTAGGTTTTTTTATTAGGAAGAAAACAACATAATCATAGCAATGTACAATGGCTAAAACTATAGAAATATTCTCAGTAAATAGATAAAAACTGCCAAAAATAACAAAGATCTCTGTAAGACTTAGCTCTAAGACCAAATGAAAAAGCAGACTGGCTGCTTTCTATATAGATTTCTTCCTCAACAACTTGTGTGAGAAATCGTGAGCTAGTTTGTGTCTGCCTTCATACCTCACATTGAAATTCTGCTTAGATGTTTCCTTCTAGCCCCAAGGCTCTGTACGGTCTGTCCTGCCTTGTAACATCCTTTGTAAGGCATTAAAAGATTTGCAGCACTCGGGAACCTCTCCCTAACTCTTCCTTTCCTTGTAACCTGAAGGAGGGTGGAGAAGAGTTTAAAGGCCTGCGAGGCACAACCTGTCCGAGGCTTGTCAGCTTCGAATAACTACAGCTGTGTTCGCTCTTACAACACCACTTCCATTGTTAAATGTGTTGTATTAAAACATCTTTGCAAATGGCATCACCATTGAAGTTGTGGGTTCTTCGGACTTTGAATCAGATAATGCATCCTTCGCATTAAGAGAACTTCTGCATGTCACTAATTCATCACGAAGCAGGAGAAGGCTGAATCAATCAAACTAATACAGGGCAAAAATATGCAGGAATAACTACACTGAGTTTTCAGTACAGAAATTTCAATGACTGAGATTTTCATAACTTGAAAGGAGATTTCTATGACCCTAACATTATTTTCCTTATGATAGAGAGTATTTTCAAATTTTGAAGGAAGTTTTGTGTAATGGTACAGGAGGTGGTTTCATTAAGGTACAGATTGCAAGGTAATTTTGCTACACTGATAAATAAAAGTAAATTGCTTCAGTGCTGAATAGGCAACTTGTCTATAACACATTACTAATTGATAGCTAATATAACACTAAATGATGGGAAGTTAATCAGAATAATAACCTATAACATTTTCTCAAAACTAAATATTTCAAAGGTATTAGACATCATGAAAACAAACCAGTAAATTCAAGTGGTTTGTTCTGAATGTTTCCCCTAATAAAAATATATTTCAAAGCAGTAACTTTTTTTTTCCCAAAACTTCTCAATTGCAGTGGAAGTTCAGTCCCCAGTCGAGAAAACACAAACTTTAATCCAAAAAAAGAAGTGTGTTGACTAGCTGTCAGCAGGGATAGGAATAACAAAAGGAAATAAAGGACAGCATACTGGAGAAGCTTGCCAAACTCCCCTGCCATTGGTACTTTCTAAACAATGATGAATGTTACTTCAAGCAAAGAAAATGCAAACAATCCTTACAATACTCTCAACAGAACAAAGCACACTATTGCCAAGGCATCCAAATTTTTCTAGGAGTTTCTCATGAGCTGTGTGAACCGTACAAGCCACAGTAGCATAACCGTAGGTAACCAGCCATACCTTTGCTTCACCCAGTTACAGCCTTGGGGGATTCAGAGCTTTTTATTTCCTTGCTGGCAAAGGCTCTTTGTCTTACTGGCACATTAACTCAGTTCTGGCCTGCCATATATTTTAGTCTAGCTGGCAACATTCATACGGCCCTAAAATCAATCAATAGCCTCTGATTCTACTGAAGTTACTCTAAAATATGCAACGTGCCATTACAATGCTTCGGATTCACTGGTGCCTTTCAGGTAGTCTGCAGGAACTCACCTTCACAGTCAAAAGTTGCACAGAAACCTCTGTTCCCCTGCCTCCCACGCTGGCCTGGAAGCTTCTGGCAGAGAGCTGGCTTCCTCCCGTGCTGCTGCAAGGCAGGACAGGGTCTGGCTGCCCCACAGCCTGAGCACCTGCCGCGGGTGGAGCACATGAGGGCAAACCAGCAGAGCCCCTTGGGGGGGTACACGGAGAGATGTTTGCTAATAACTTTTTTTAAAAATCTGTTTCACATGGCAGACCAGGTTTTTTGAAAAATTAGCCTGGCTAATCTGAATGTAGCTTCTCCCTCAGAAAAACCTGTGATGCTAAAGAAATAGAAACGATTTGGAGGTACAGAATGGGGCCTGGAAATGATGGAGATCATAAAAGTTACATAGTGGTAAGTTTTTGCTGACTTCAAAGCCACCTCAGGACAGTGTCAAGCACATGCTAAAGTCATAAAACATTAAGTGGAACTTGAACATATCTTTAAAGTTCATCATATGCTTAAAGACTTCTTGAACTTTTGTATCACCCAGAAACTTAACAAAAAAAAAATTGGCTAGTATTTTTGTGCCATCCTCCTGCCCACAGGTAACAGCTATGGCCATCCATGCCTCTAAATACCTTGGCTATAGAAAGCAGTTTCCTGTTTTCTGAAGCTCATTTTAAATGATGCAACGTAATGAAACAGCCAAGTTATGTCAGCATGGCCGTTTTCTACATATTTTTGATTTTTGTTTCTACCCTTTTTGCAGACTCTTTAGAATAGTTGTATCAAAAGTGTAGAAAGCAGCACTCTCAGTGTGGAATACTTGCTGCTGGCTTCTTATTTCTATCTTAGTTTTCATTGAAATTCAAGCAAATAGAGCCTTCATTTGATAGGATACTTACCATACAAAATAATACTAAAATGATGGGGGAAAATCCTTTGAACCTCAACAGAGAGGTGAGAACTTGACATTATTTTTATCTTTGGTTTGAAAAAAGTCTCTTTAAAAAGAGAAAGGAACGTCAAAGGGAACTTCAGTCCAATAGGCTTTTTTTTTTTACAGCATAAAAATTAAGTTTTCAAACTCTTTTTGTTCTCATCTGAGTAATACATTACATTTGTTTAAATAACTAAATGTATAAATAATAAACATTTTGTAAATCTTCATCTGAAATAGTGATATTGAAGGAAACTCTTTGAAGTGCAGATAATTCCCTCCATGGTCTCCTCCCCCCGAATCTTCTTCAGATCTTGCAGAATGCTTTGCTGATTCCCCAGAGGCTCTTTTGGTCCATTGAAGATTCTAGTTAAAGTAAAGAAAGATGTTTAAATCTTTTAACTGAGTTTTTGGGATAGCACTAAATTAGAACTGTACATCTTTCAGTTTCCCAGACTTTAACTGCTCTGTTATTTAAGCTTCAAAGTTCAATTCACAGAAGAACTATTCATATTTCATAGCTCAGCTGAGGATCTCTTTCCCTTATTTGGTTTTTAGTTCTCAGGCAAGCAGAAGAGACAGATGCTATGGGCGGAGTGTATGTGTATGGTTTGTGAAAAACACCCTGAGGCAAGGTGTTCAAGCCTGTTAGGTTAGGGGGCTTCTGCTTTGGAACGCTCACCTGGAGACATATGAAAGGAGTCTGACCCTTTGGAAGGTCAATGGCTCTAAAACATTACATATTTGGTATCTAAAAAGCTTTATGAGAATCTTCCCTTCATGGGGATCTAGTCCCAGTATTTATCCACAGAACAGAGCTGCATCATAAACATTTCAGTGTTTACTAATAAGCATACTTCAGTCACAGTGGTGAAGAGTCAGTCTATGGATTAAAAGTGAATTCTTCCATCTTCATTTTTCCTAAATTTTCTGAAACTCTTGGCAGCATGACATCATTGGACTGGGGCATGGAGAAGGGAGGTGCAAGGTTATGAGATGCAAAGTCCTGTTTTTCAGGGGCTAGGCTCCAGTCATAAAGATCTTGATTCTTGTGAGTAGGGCAGATGCCTGCATAAAGTGCAGTTTAAATTAATGGGATTCTCTATTGGTTGATGAACCTGCATTTGTACGTCAATGTCGTGGGATCAGAGTCTGACATTTCTCCTGAGAAAAGGAGTCAAGTCACTATGTAATGCTAACGCTTTCTAGCCACTGCTATCTAAGCCTAATTTTGTCAAACTAGTGGAAAACTATACTCTGGGCTATTAAACCTCCTCAGCTACCCATGCACAGTGACCTGTGCTTTCTCACACTCATGCAAATACCAGCAAGATGAGCTTAATTATTTATTGGATTAGAAATAACTAAGAGGAGCAAGAAAATAATTTTTATTTAAAAGTGTCAATTTAGGAAGGCTTTTAAAAATAGTGTTTCTAGGCAATAGCAAATGCATAGCATGTTAGCATTACTGATTAGTTTAAAACAGTGAGTACAAGAATCCATTATTTTAATTAGTTTTCCAAATCGCTGGCAAAAATAACAGAGATGTTGTCTGTGGAGAGGTGAATGCTTCCTTATAATTGTTTTGGATTTCACTCTAACCTTTAATGAATTTATTCTTGTAATGAAAAGAACATTCTTTTTATTCCTGCACTTATGTTAGGGAAGTTCACGTGAAGGAACAAGGCATCTGGGAACTCAGCAGCGTTTTGTTTTGACAAATGACCTCATTGACCACATTGACAAACACCAACTGTACTGATAAATGACCGAACCACAGCTGTTCGTGTTTCATACAGCTCTGACTTAAGCCTTCACTGCCTCCCAATTGCCTGTTGCTGCCCCTTTCCTGCGGCTCTGCTGGGCAGCCATGTGAGCTCTTCAAACAAAATGAGCCAGGGAAACTCACAGGGCGTGTTTCAATGGGTTACACCACCTTGGCTGATTTTGCCTGAATTGGATGACCCAAGCTCTCATACAAACTGCAGCAGCAGCAGCAGAACAGCAGTGACCCTTCCAGAGCAGGCAGTTGACGCACCTTGCCAGCCTTGGTGACCATGGTGTGTCATAAGAGAGAAATTCACTCCCACCTGCCTTCCCCTCCCTTCCCCAGTAACATTTAAATACCATTCACAGTGCCTGCTTCCTGAGGCATCAATTCTCACAATCGGCCGCTGTGCAGCCCTTTTGCAAAGCAGTTGTGATTTGCTCCCTCATCTTTATTTCCAGTGAGTGCATTCAGTGTGAAGACAACACTGTGTTAAACACTGTCCTGATGATTCCTTTAAGCATTTTCTAGTGGCTGCCACAGGGCTAGAGCCCTACTGGGAGCCTGATGTGACAGCAGGTTGCTGCATGCCTTCCCACAGGTGGTGCGTGTGTGTGTACTCTGTGCAACCCTCAGCCACATGTCATCAGGAGGGTAGGCAGGATTTTCCAGAAGGGGACACAGGGGTCCAGATAACAGAGAGGGAGGAGGCCTGGGTAAGAGAAGTTTCCTCATCACCTGTAGAAGGAAAAAGAGGAATAATGAAAGGGACCCTGGGTCAGTCAAGGCAGGAAGTGGAAGCAGCAGTGAGGGTGCATCAGTATTTTGATCCGAGAAGACAGGACATTCTAGTTCCTAAAAATCATGACTTCAGTATACCACCATATCATATGCATTTATGGAGCACCATACAGCATTCACGCTTCCTCGGAATGTTGATCCTTTGATCCCCCAGGCAGACTTACCCAATGTGTGGGGTAAGAGACAAGGAGAAAACATGAGTCACTGTGCAAGCTCATGCTCTCCAGTGGTGGTGCACCACTGCTTTCCTGTTCTGTGACTGCAGGCACCAGATGCATCACCCTTATAAACCACAGTGCCTTCACACGTGTCTTGCAAGATGTGAGAAAGGAGGCAGAACATGTGAAAGTGAATGATAGACGGCAGTCAATCCTCGAGACTCCCTTTTTGTAAAAATATGAGCTTCATTTTGAAGAGTCCGTGAGCAAGGAACACTTTGGTCTGAAAATAAACAGATTCTGAAATTGCCTTGTGCTGTGCAAATGATAGTGTAACTAACATTGGTCTTAATGCAAATCTTCATGAAGTTTCCCAATGGCTGCTTTGCGATAAAGCAAATGGTACAGTGAAAAGTCTTTTGATAGCCATTTGTACATTCACATAAGCACCAAATGAAAGCCAGCTATTCCATGGACTTCTTTCCAGTTTAAATATAGTGTTGTAATTTTAGGGTTTGGATTTATCTTTTTTTTAATGTCTTCTCCAAAATTACAAATTTTCATTGGTAAGCAGTCCTCTCATATTAAAGAAAATGTTGGTTTATATATAAATGTTACCCTGCAGGTTTCAGAGGCCTCTGAGTTTTGGGGATGGGGAGAGAGAAAGAACTGCTGTCTGGGGTAAGGGGAGAGTAGACTTATGATACTTGAGAAAGGATACAGCTGATATGGCTAGGGAGAAATGGATAAGGAAATAATGTGTACATGAGAGAGAAATCTGTTTGATGTTGGTCCTCTTGGGTTTGTCCCATGTTAAATCTCTGGAGCACTGACTTTTTCCTGTGCTGTTTAGTGCAAGGTCAATGATTTTTAAAGCATTGCGTCTGTCATTCTCCAGGAAATCCCCCATTCTCACCTCAGTTGCTGCTCTGTGATCTAAGTTCTACTCCAACCTCCTGCCCGCCTTGTTTATGCAGCTCATATTTTAGTGCCTGTAGGTGATTCCTGCCCTTCACAGATGGCATGCAGACAGTAAAATTTTTCATTTCCATTCTTGCTTATTCATGACTTTGTTCTGACAATGCTTCAGAACAAACAGTAATAGTACAGTTCATTACAAATCTTGAAAACAAAGCATGTCAGAAATTAAATCAATGCAAATAGTCTTTCTTTGGGAATAACTCTACTCACCTCAAAGCAATTTTCAGCCTTTTTTTGTATTTATTGATTTTTTCCTTCCACCATTACTTTGCCCTGTCATAATGTCCTGTTATTCCTGTACTGTGTTTCGACCTAATTTAGGACCATATTCTGAGAGTCTGAATAGAGGTATTCAGGTGTGGTACCAGACAGTAGAGCTTATTCCTGAGACTACTTATTGCAATATGTTATAGGGTGCATCCCATGAAAATAAATCTTACTTAGCTGCTTACAAACTGTGTCAGAATTAAGAGTTTGCAATACTGCAATTACTCCAGTGCAGTGTGAATTTCTCTCATATTCCAGAATCTGCAGGATCAAGGGGCAAGTATCCATGTCTTGTTACTGGATAGTAAAATACCATGTTCATAGAGGGTAGGTATAAATAGTAGATGACAACATTTCCACGACTTTTTCGCCAAGCTAACTAGGAGTGGGCTGGACCTATAGTCATGTGTGTTTCTTCTCTGGCCTCCTTATGGTGGCAGAACGACTCATCATTTTGGTTCACAAACCTTATTAATATGCAAGGAGACATTTGGAAACACAAGTGCCTTTCTAAGCATACATAGCTAATCGTTAATCTGAAACTGATTTCACAGAGCACCCATGATGTGTGGTGTCACAAATGCTTCACTGAGACAGTGTCAGAAGAGAAAGACAGTTTTGCATTGACGAAAATTTGAGGAGAAATTGCATTCACAGGAATGGAAGAGCAATAAGTAAACAAGAGGTTGAGCTCAGAGACTGCTAATTGGATAACCCTTGTGAAAAGCTGGAGGGAGGATATAGTCCTTCTTTCTCATGTGAAGGAATAATCTGAAAGCAGCCTGTAGACATTGAGAGATCATCAAATGTACAGACAGTAACCGGTAGGAAACTGGAATTTGCTGGTTAGTATTGTACAAACTTGCCATTTTCCATTTGAAGAAGCTCCAGAAAAGCTCTGATGGCAACCACTGTCTGTCCTAAGGCATTTAGCAAGGGAGGGACACATCAGTTCCAAACAGTTCCTGATTCAGTACCCCCTGAGCATGAAGAAATGAAACACTGTCTGTAAGAATGTGCGGCTCCTGTTGCTTCATTTACACACTGCTCAGGTCTCAAACCTATTAACACAGCTCCAGGAAATCTTGAATTTCAAATGTCTGACTGCACTGAGCTTTGCACTTGACTAATCAAGTCAAACATTGTCTGCTAATCAGATTTACAGGTGTGAACCTGTCAGCATGTGGGGATAGGCCACGTAAACATGCAAAGAGATTCAGATAGCTGCCCAGCAGTATCTGAAATTACAACCTGACCAAGAGAGCTGAGTATTGGATTCCTTGGCTTCAAGCACACTGATAGGGGGATTGAGTGAATTACCCATATTTTCTTCCACACAGTAACTGGTATTTTAAAAATTCTGTTCCTTCCAGAAAAAAATCTTCAAGTAGTCCATATTCTTGGATAATCTGTACTTCCAAGTAAAATGCCCAAAATCAGAGGCCAAAAGAGGCAGAGACGTTTATGTGGGATCAAAAATGGAGAGTCTAGTAAAGAAGAGGCACTTTGGGATAAAATTCCCCTTGTACTGTTTGCACACAGACATATTACCTACACAGATGTGGACTAGCGTCCAGTATAGTTTAATATGCTCATCAAGTACTTGGCTGAAGGGACAGAGTGCCTCCTCTGCAAGTTCACTGCAAGGGGTGGCCAATACCCCAGAGTGCTCTGTGGCCATTCACAAGTGTCTCGACAGGCTGGAGTGGAATGTTCTGAAATTCAACAAAGGCCAATGCAAGGTTCTGCCCATGGGCAAGAACAAGCCCAGGCAGCAGCACAGGCTGGGGACTGACCTGCTGGAGAGTAGCTCTGCAGAGAAGGAGCTGGGGGTCCTGGTGGACAACAAGCTGTCCATGAGCCAGCAGTGCCCTTGTGGCCAAGAAGGCCAATGGTATCCTGGGGTCCATCAGGAAGAGTATCGCCAGCAGGTCAAGGGAGGTGATCCTGCCTTTCTACTCAGCCCTGGTGAGGTCGCATCTGGAGTGCTGTGTCCAGTGCTGTGCTTCCCTCCCCAGTTCAAGAAAGAAAAAGTACTCCTGGAGAGCATCCAATGGAGGGCTACAAAGATGATTAGGAGTTTGGCACGTGTCTCTTCTTAGGAAAGGCTGAGGGAGCTAGGCCTGTTTAGCTTGCAGAGGAGACAACTGAGAGGGGATCTTATCAATGCACACAAATACCTTGGGAGTGGGTGTAGCCTTGCATTTTGCAGTTCTTCAGATGTGCAGTGTTTTTAGTTCAGATGTCGTTCTCAGGTTCGAATAAACACACGGACACAGCTGTCAGGGTTCTCCAACAGGCAGAGGCCAAAATGGAGGACGAGGTGAGGAGGAAGAGAGGAGCTGGCCTCTGCCCTCATTTTATTTATATGTTTTCTAAATTCACCGTGGATTGGAGGATGGAGATACTACCTCCTGCTGTCCACTGGTTAGTAATAATGTCTATCACATAGGTTAGGAATTCATAACAATCTTTGCCGTTAGGTCAACAATTCATGTTTACACAAAAGTGCGTGAGAAACTATTTCGCTGAACTAAAAACACTGCACATCTGAAGAACTGCAAAATGCAAGGCTACAAGTGGGTGTCAAGAGGATGGGGCCAGGCTCTTTTCAGTGGAGCCCAGTGACAGGACAAGGGCAACGGGCACAATGTGTGATTGCAACAATGTTTTTTGTATGATTGCAAAGTTACTGGAAAATTTTCGAAAGGAAATCGAGGCATATTCACCTTAAAATGCTTACAAAGTCATCCATAAATGGTGTATATCATAGTACCCCAATTCAGGCTCCATCTATAGTTGCCTTTGACCATACTGTACAATTAAACATGTATGTTTTAATAACTGCACATTATTAAATGTCTTGCATGTCATCTGGAGGACAATGTTGCCTTCCTGCTCCACGTGTTAATGCCTTAGAATGCTGAACTAAGATGAGTAACAGACATGTAATTTAACCTGTAATACTCTGACAAGTGCCCCCATCTATAAGCAAAATTATTAGATATGGTTCTGTGTAAAATGCATTTCTAGAATATGTTCCTGAATGTAGCTGTGATTTGGTTAGATGGACAAACCTTACAGACAAGAGAGGATAAAAGACACCTCCTCCACATTTAGCAAGGCTGCAGAGGCTTTAACTATTCTATGCCTTTGTAGAATAACATGGCCCATTGTCCACCGTGGTTTACTTTATTTTTTCATTCACTATGAAGTTGCTTTTCCTGCAGTAAAAAAGAATTCTTCCTCTTAGAACTGACGGCATTGTATAAATAGTGAATTCTTCCAGCATAGGCTGTCAGCAGTCCAGGAAGCCAACTACACGTGGAGACAAGTGCCCACAAGCGCAGAGATCAAGGGGTAAAGATGGATCTGGGTCAAAATACATTCCTCATGCACTCCCTCTTCAAGTCTAGTTTGTTGCTGGCAGAGACTGCAGGAGAACTCTCGCACATGATCTCCAGGAAAGTTATTCTGCTGCAAACCACAAAAGCTGGACATTACTATAGTTATTCCTACAACTATTACTCTTTAAACAGAGCCCATGCTTTGCTCTGTGACAACCTTTTATGGAGCTTTTTTATATACAAAACTTAGTCTGCTGAGATCTGAGACATTTCAGTGTCTCCTCCAGGAAAATTATAGATTGCAAGTTTACTTGAGAAAGACTGACTATAAGGTGATCTCAAGAATTATTATTGCTAATTACATTTCTCCCTTAGTAACTAACAAACTCTGAAATATTTTATACATTAGGTGTTTGCTCCCACTTCCAATGAAAAATATTATATGTTTTCTGGGGACAAGAATAAATATTCTATTTAAAGGCAATAATACAGTTTGGTACCATGGTTAATAGTATTTATTGCATAATTATTTTATAGACTTTTGTAAGTATAATTTTTAAATGTTTGGGGAAGTTTGAGAAAACTGGAGGTTGAGACTTTCCACCTTGTATTTCTTCATAGCATTGGCAAAGGTAGGAATTAAGCAAACCTTATTTCTTTCCCATACGTAAATCATATAGAATGCAGATTCACTGCTCTTTCCAGTTTCTGACATAATGGAGGAGACACCTATACAAATTCGTGGGTAATGCTGAGTTCTTATTTGAAAGCAAATACACTGTTGTCTAATACAGAAAAGATGTGACTCATTTTGAATATTCAGGACAAATCAGCCCTGTCTTCTAGATTGTGCGTATCTATTAATTTAGAAACATTAAAAAAGTGGCAAGTAAGGACTTGCTTTGACCTGTGATGGCCAAGGAATTCCCACTAAAATACCTTAGCAATAAGACATGGCTAATGTATGATCAAAAATTACTATGAACAGTGCTAAAATAATGCCTTGAAGAAGTGTAACTTGACTTTATTAACTGTAATTGCAGCTGGCTAAAATTCTTTGAGGGCTAAAAGTTCCTTACAATGTCTTTTTTCGTGGGTTTTTGTGGTTTGTTTTTTCTTTTTTGGTTGTTTGGTTGAGGTTTTTTGTTTTGGTTTGGGTTTTTTTATTCTCAGTAATGAAATTGTTTTGCACTTTTTTTCTCTAGCAATCCATTCACAGTTTGAACAGATCTACATTTCTTTTTCTGAAAAGAGGATTTACTAGATACAAATTCCCCAGCAGCTACAGTTTCGTCTTGAGGCTGTGAAGATGAAGGCACAGTCATTCCCGGAATACGTGTTGCCAGTCTCGAAAAGTACTTTCTCCTTTTTTGGCAGGGGATGTAGAAAAGAAGACACATGAAATATAAAATCCAGAGTATCTGTTACCTGAACTAATGAAATACACTGAACAACTGTCCTTGCTTCAGTAGTTTACTGTAAGGAGCTGAATCTTTTAGTTTTAACTGCACAAACTGAAAATGTTAAGCCAAGCGAAATCCCATGTGACTTGGACCTTACCTGGAATCATGGTGTCATCACCTAGAACTCCTTCACTGGTTTTACAATTTTTAAATGTTTTTTATTTTTCAAGCTGTGGCTTTTGGCATCAGATAGCCAGCTTTCCTTGTAGAAGTACTATTTTTCATCTTACAATTGCTGAAAGAACATGAAAACAGAATCCCTACTTTACTAGAATATTTATCCCAGATTACTCACGTGCCAATATCACAGACCGCTCTGACTCCTGTGGCACAAAGATGACAGTGTGCTACCACCACCTGACCAGCAGAGAAAGAAAGATGGAGAAAAATGACAAAAGAGAGCAAAGTTAGGGAATTACTTCCAGACGAGAAACAACTACACTAGCATGGTTCTGTCTGGAGAAGCAATGACCAAAGTTGTTGACAATCCAAATCTGTGAACCTGTGAGATACACGGGGAAGTGAACAACGAATTACTGCTTTTTTCAATCCAAGAAATAGGTGCTGCTGCTGGAACTAGCAAATGGCTGGTTGAAAGCAACCAGAAGAGATGCTTTTTAAGGAAATGTAATTTGTATCTCCTCATGTAGAAGTCAGAAGTTTATATGAGTTCCAAAAGCAATTAGCTAGGTTTCTACACGAGAAGTTTGTGATGCAACCTCTGGCTTTAAAAGTACCTGTGTTTTTATATTGTGCTCCAGGCATCTGCTGTTAAGAGATAGCATTGCATGCTAGATAGATTTCTGCCATGTTCTCTCAGTGCTGCTCCTCTCCAGGTGCAATTGTAGCCCGCAGTTCAGATACGTGATTGCAGCTTGATGGCAACTATGACCTCACAGGATTTGACATAGGCTGAGGAGCCCATCAGGGATCCTGCATAATATTTGGCAGCTGAGAGCTCTTATCTGCAGGGGTTGCAGTTAAGCCTCTGAATTGCAGCGCGCCCCAGTGAATTCAACAGGCAAGCTGAGGCAGACGCAGCCAAGGAGAGCGTGGCCATCCTACTCCTGTGCCAGGGGCAGCCCAGCAGCCGGCCTGGCTGCACCTCAGCCAGCTCCATACTCAGCTGGCCTCTGCAGCACAGACCTCCGGGAACAATGCTGGGACGGGCTGAGGCAGCCGCCTGCGTTGTGTGCTGTGGAAACCCGTGGCAGAGAGATGAATCCGGACAACACTGGGAATAACATCCTAAATTGCTGCAGCTAGATTTGTCAGACTTCACCTGTCAACTCCCTAAAATGCACGACCTTGGAAGAACACTTGTTATAGAAGAAGATTATTATCAGTGCAGAGGTTCTCTCTTGCTTCTGCTGTGGCTTATAAAGTTTTCACTGCTCCAGGAAGAAGGCTAAGTCTTTGGATCATGCAGTTTCATTTCTGTTGTTTCTCATAGGATACTAACTTACCTTTAAGTAACATTGTGCTTTGCTTTGTGCATTCCTATCCTCCACAAGGAAGAATGTGGAATGGCTTTTTTGAAAAACTAGGTGTTTTAAACTGGGAGCAGGCTATTAATGACTAGATTGTACTGTAAGCAGCAGGTGTGCTTTCGGTTCTCTTGCACGTCACCAGTTTTCATCTGATTCTTGTGAGAGTCTATAATGTAAAAATTCACTTGGTTGATTTTTAACCTCATGAGCTGATATCTCATTTGGGAGATAAACAGTGCCAGAGTCTCTCTCACTACAGAAGCTACTGTGTATCTTTCTTTCCAGAATGATATCAGTTTGTTGTGAGACAGATTTCTGAAGAGTCTTGAAGTTAATAAACCTTTAAAATACATTTTAGTAGCCGTATTACAGGCTCAACATCTGTGAGAAGACAGGTTATTAAGGGAAGACTTACCTGGCTGAGCACCAAAACATTGTTAGACATGTACAATGCAAACAGAGAATGCTTCATGTATTTTTTTCCAAGAAAGGCAGTAATTGCCTGGCTGATTATATTTGTGGTTCCTAAACTATTCTGTAGGGGGTTGGCAGGGTAGCTCTGGTCATCTCTGCACAAAGCCAAACATCCTCATTTCCTGAACCGTCAGTCTCCCGGTTTCAGAACCCAAACCATCAGTTGAGTGCATCACCCCAGGCAACTCCTTCAATCCCATCGTCCTGTACCCCAAATGAGTATAATAGTAACCTACCCACAGGATACTCAGTTAATCCATACAAATGTGTTATTACCTGCTCAGTATTTTTCTTTTATTGTAAAAGAGATGACATTAAATTTACGGTGCTGAGTGATAATTTGTGCAACTAATTAAAATCTGGGATGGGTTGCACTGCTTTTTTAAGTGCTTAATCAGTCACACAAATGATACCTCCATTCATGAAGGCAAATGCTAAAATAAATAGCTTCTGATAATTTATGCTTTAAAATAACAAAAAAGCCCAAGGAAGTTAAGTGTCAACCTAATGTTAACTTTGAATATAAAACAGTTTGCTGAAACCAGGAAGCAATTAAAACATACTGTTTTATGGAGTCCTTTATAGCAAGATAGTTTTTATAGGTCTATGTCTACTGGGGTTTTTTTGGAGGGTGAGGCACAGTTCAGTTTTGCCCAGGAAATAACAAACGGGATTAAGAACACATCAAAAATGCAGCTGTTTTCAGAAAGTGTATGGTGGTATTTTTCTTGTGGGGAGGAGGGAGTAAATAAATCCAGCATGCAAAGCTTCCCTCTACTAGTTCTTTAAGGAAAGGACTGCCCTCCATTCAGGGTCTCCAATGTACTCCAGTATATACACGCTTTTCACGGATACCGGCTCATCTAAATGTCCTTCTCACACAGAGAGCATGGTTCTCTTGTCCTTGTCACCTGGTGCTTAAGAGATGTGCTTTTCTTTACTACTAAAAAATTAAATAATTGGAAACTGTTCTTCTCAAGAGATACATAAGAATAATGATAAATCTGATTATGCTAATAAATATGAAAATCACACAGAAGCAGCAGGCCAGATATAATTCCTTTTTATTTTTCCCCTGTAACATGTATCTCTTATCCACGTAGGGAGCCAGTGTTTTCTATGAATTTATACTTTGAGTGTATGCTTTGCTTGATGGGACCCCTGCAGGAACAAAAGAGATTTGAAATTAAATCATACCTGGTATTGTAGCTGGATACGATATTGCTGTGTTGGAAAGTGTTAGAGGCTGCTGTCAAGTAAGCCTGTAATCTCCAGACCATTGCAGCTCTAGCTAGGCGTGCTAAACACCCCGAAATCTGGCTAAAGGGAAGGCTTGATTAGGGCCCTTTCTACAAATGAAACAGCTGGAAAGATGAGGAGTTCCCTTCGCTGGCAAAAGGCTTCATGTTAGGGAATGATTAAAAGTCCAAGTTCACCAACTACAGGTAGAAATACGAGGCACTTGTTTGGCTTTAATAGGGAACAAAAGAAAGGAAAAGGTGCTGGGGCACAAAACAGACTGGGCAGGCAACCTTGGCCATTGCAAGTGTGAATATCACCTAGGTTTGTTCTGTGTTTGGAGATCAGGATTGCCTGTGTTGTCAATAGCTCAGTAAGACTGCATCAGAGAACAGACCTGATTGCATCATTCCTTTCTCTTTTTAACGAAAGTGCTTTTTGGTTTCCTTTCACTACCAGCACTAACATGTCCCTTGGGTCCAAGAGCATATGCAAATGGCAGAGCTTACTTATGAATTTTCAGACAATGAAAGAGTATCTGAATAATTTGTGTTATACTTAATTAGAAATATGTCTGCTGCTAGCAATTAGTCATTCAACAGGAGATTTTTGGGGAACCCTTAATAATCTTCACACAAAGTATTATAGGCTTTCTACACTTTCCATGCAATTAAAGCTTACTGAGTACAGTAAGCATTGTTCATATTTGAGACCCTTAGCAGCGAAAACATGGAAAGCAAAGTGTCTTATTTGTTGGTATACACTTCTGAAGTTTCCTCCTGCAGAAGCTGGCACATCATATCTATTAAAAAAATGGATCTTCTCTCAAAATCATTGCCATGTCCTAGTTTTTCTATGGGACAGAGACACCTGCCCTAACACTCAAAATGTCTTTTTCAAAATAATTGTCATTGCCCACTTTCCTCCACTGGATGTGGATAACAGTCCTTACTAACAAAGACTAGTCGCTGTCCCCATTTGCTCTTTGTTGACTTTTCTCTCAGCCATGTGGTGTCAAAAGCTTTTGTTATCCTTCCTGGAGGCAACTTTACTTTGTTCCCATTGCTTTGCAAAAAAAATTCAAATAGGGTGACCAGAAAGAAAAATGGGAGGCAGTAGATATTTCGAAAATATCTTTTAAAAAGAAAGTAATTTTTCTTGACCTTTCCTGTATAGAAAAACTCTAAAAGATAAAACCCCAAAAATAGAACAGCAAAATTATACTGTTTTCTTACTCAGTGACAGCCTAAATAAGGAATAAAAGAAATAACTTTTCTAAATTTTTTTTTTTTTTAAATCACATACTCCAATTTAATTCTATGTCTTTGATATTTATTATACTTTATCAGCAGTATGTACTGTCAGGCTTGATTCTTTCTTACTGTCTGAATTGAGAATTATTTTATATTTTTAGTTTAAAAGTCCTTTATTAGACAATGTAGCCCCACGCTATTAGATAATGCTATTTACTTTTGTTCCTTAGGTCCATTAAATCAGAGAGATGCCTCATTTTCATTTATGCCACCATTTCTTCCTACTTTCTTTCTTAGCAGATTGTTGTCATACCCAGACCTCCAAAGAACGGGGTCATGCATGGACCTTAGTCAAGGCTACTATGAACTTCTGTAGAGACATTCAGATAAAATTAATAACAGTAGAGGAAATTACGTAGTAAATTTTACTGAGCAACTGAACCTTCTTCCTATATTTATTCTCAATAGTCCAATTGTTACAGAACAGGATACATAAAAACCTCTATATAGTAAACATTCTTTTCCATTACTTTGTTTCACACATGAGGTAACTAGATCTAACTTCAACCATTTTATGATGACACACATTTTCACTTCAGTTCCCAGACTGAAGCACAGGCTCCATCCATTATTGCCATGACTTTTTAAAAGTAATTCCAATTTCAAAATTCCACACATCCATTATTTAAAATTATAAGCATGGAAAAACCTTAATTTCAGTTTCTTGACTTTCTGGAATACACTTTTTGCAGTGAGTTCGGGTAAGTTAAGGTAGCATCTAAATATGTGGTTTTAAATGGCCACCCCTATCCTGCCCCAAATAAATTCCCCAAGCAGCAGTCAGTGACATTGTCAGAACCTGCCAGAAGGTTTGTTCCTTCTAATTCCCATGATTCATAATCTATGGCAACCTAATATTACCAAGATAACAATGCAAACTAAATCTTGCCAACTGACTTGTAAATGAAACGGACGCTGCGGTTGCCCAGCTTACTTACATGGACTAACTTCCTTTAGCCCACAGCAAGAGGAAGGCAAAGGACAGTAAGAGCAAACCAGAGCCTGGCTGCTTGCAATGAATAAGCACAGGACATGAAGGCTGAATGGATGGCAGCGTAACCTGTTATCCCCATAAGCTCCCTTCAATTGCCCGTAAAAAATTCACTCTGCCAAATAAGAATGAAGGACAAAAATCAAGGCAAAATGAAAATTCAGGACAACTGAAAGGATCAGAAAGTGTATTAGAAAGAAACGGACTATAAATGGAAAAGTCCAAGTATATGGATTAAAGCAAGTCTGCTAGAAAATTCCTTTCTAATAGTGTAAAGTATTAATAGCTAGTTAAGTACAACCAATTAAAGTTTTTCCACTATTAAATATAAGGATTAGTTTTTAATATTATAATTTTTACATCTCTAAATGGACTGAAGGAATTTCTCAAACATGAAGGAAAAGAACTACCTTTTACAGCCTACTGGCATAACATTGCTAAGGACTGGCTTGTCCTATGAATATGTCCCATTGATTTTAATGGCATTACTCAGATGAACAGGTTTATATAAATGAATGTAAGTTTGCATATCTGGGTCTTAAATTAGAAAAGAATATAATGAGACAAACAATGAAGCAAGTTAATGAGCATTATAAAATATTTCAAGTTAATATTTTTTCCCTAATCTCATATTGTAAGGGTAAGAAAGGAATCATCCACTCTGCTAGAAATTTCAAACATCATTTTCTTAAAACAACAAATAGGCTGCTGTTAGATTAAAGACTTTTCATACAAGCCAGAAGATTAAATGTTTCATTCATCTCAAGAATTTTGGAAAATATTTGTTTACTTCTTACATTTTGTATTCCAATTCTTCTTTAAATTGTCATTCTGTTTTCATTCCCAACCTAGATAAATAAAATAATTAAAATACGTTTTGTATATATTTTAATAACAGCTAGAAACATTTTTTTTTCTTGTAAGTAAATCTTGTCCCTGACATTCTTTGTATGGGAACAAAAAGCAAAGGAAAAATTACAGCAGCTATAAATCACTTTTGTGATTTTGATAATTTAATACATTTTTCACGGGTTGCTCTCTCTATCTGGCATCCTCATAGCAACTCAGTTGGCATGCAGCTTTGCAATCTCATCTCTTTCCTCCACTCTCTTTTCCTTCCCAGTATCATATACTTCAAAGGACTTTAGATTCCAAGCAGTGTTTTGCCAGGTGTACAAGCCAAAGGCTCATCTTTTAATCCCCTACATTCGTATGATCCAATACTGCAGATTAAAAATTATTTCATTCTTTTATTGTATAGGCAGAGCAATGAATATTATTGTAGAGTTAGTAACTCTAAGCGGCTATGCTGATGAGCTAACTTAATCCTCTGGAAGGGGATAATAGGGTAATAAAGCACGAAGGAATAATCTTAGTCATGTCTCTCTGGTATTCTGACAATTGCACCCTGTTCTAAAGCAGTCTCATGTAAAGCCACCAAAGAAAAAATGACTGTAGTCGTCAACCGCACAGATGAGGAAAACGTCCGTGGCTGTGTCAGTCATTTTAATGAGTCACAGGAGGAGGGAAAGTGGAGGAACAAATTAAAAACAACAGTATTTTTCTCCCTTCCCCCCAACAGAAGAAAGTGAGAATAGTTACAATTTCATTTGCTTTTAAAGCACAGCACTTGGGTAATAAACGTCCCCTGCAAATGTGCTGAGCAAACACCTCCGCATTCATCAATATGCGGGAGCTGTTTATTGCCTCATAAACTTGGAAGCAAGTGATATTGTCTCCTAAATCAGTGGTTGTGTGGACATCCTAGGCACTGTAAGGGAACAGTACATCCAGACAATGCTGATACTTAAATTAATGGTTCTAGTAATGACTGAAAGGCGCTTTGTCACTACTGAAAAAGTTAGATATAGATTAAAAGTATGCCTAGGACACAATGTATATATGTTGTGACAGGGATGTGTGTATGTATGTGTCTCGTTATAGTTTTTATTACTTTGGCATAAAAACTTACTTACTACTCCATGCAGTTTTTATTTAAATGTGGGTTGAGCTGCCAATACAGGGTCAAACTTGGTTTAAGCTTAGTTTATGTACAAATCCAGTTTCTAAATCTATGGGAAGTATGACTTGGATTGTGAAACTGTGTTAGATTTATCAATTTCAAATCAGATTAAAGAACCAACAATAATCTGAATTCCACAGTATCCATTATCTGAAAATTATTTATAAACACTATGGAATTGGCTGACAGGTTTCTGATCCTCAGTGTCTCAAGCTGATCCTATCTTCATTTCCTGAAAGGAGAGAATACACAACTGGAAGGCATTGCTCCTGCCTTCGTGTTCAAGGTACAAAGTCAGTGTAGGAGAATCTGTGACAAGAATCGAGGAAGGACTGACTGATCAAGCATTGTGTTTTGCCTTCCACTACTTGCAGCATTCACATTGCAACAAGAAGGACTAATTGCTTCCTGAGCAACCGTAACTTTAATAACAGCAGCGAAATGCAGCAGAATGTGAATTAGACTTCCACCTAAACTAGCCACCTGACTATATGCCATGGATCTCAGGCAAACGTGAGTAGCTCATGTTTTTCACGCTGTTGGGGGAAGCTAATTTAGCAGTAATATAGGTACGTTTACCCTTGCTGCTGTCTCATCTTCTCAAGGCAATCAACCATGCTGCTAAAGCATCCCCTATTTTGCAGAGAAGCAGCACAAAGGTACTGAAAGAAAAAATACTCCTTCTCAGCTCCTGCTCATCTTTTACCCCAGAAGGATTTACAATTACTAATGAAATACTAATACTACACTACAGTTGAGGTTTCCCATCCGCAGATTGTTCCAGGCAGATCCCACTGTGTAAAGGGACAACAGTACTCTATTTGAAATAATTTATACTTATTTATTTATGGGGTATTTTCTCCCGATAAATTGCATTTCTGATGATCTTATGTAGGCATTTGGTAACACAATTTTCACTTCTGCGAGCAATAATGTACAACTGCTGATGTCCCAGGAGAGAGCAGTATAAACTCCTTACCAAGCCTATGTACTATTCTGATTTTAGTCTTTAACTTCAAGTACTCTTTGAATTAGCCATGTCCATTGGAGCATTAGAATTGTTTTCTGATTAGCAAACCTTCAGGTTTTTGGGGTAAGTAAAGTTCTGAGTGGTCTTTCTTCAAACTTTGCAAAACAGAAACCTGTTTTCATTAAGTGAAGCTGTTATCTGCAAAAGGCAAATATTTTGCTAAACATCAGACCTCTCATAATATAAGAGCTTAAAATGAAAATAAAATAAAATTGTAATTTCTGGGTAAAGTCGACAGGAGCCCAATTCAGATTTCAGATTTTTTTTTATTACATCATTACTAGCACTCAAGCAGTGCTCAGAAAGAGTAAACCATCTAAATAGCCTTATGCCACCGTCTTACATATTCTAAAAAGGGTAATAGCGAACAGAAAATTAAGCATGCATATGTAACGTGACACAGTCGCAATGAAGCATAGCAAAATTTCAGACTGCCTGTGCAAAAGCTGTGCACCACTGAGCCCTGACTTAATAGCCCTCTCTGTGTAGTTCTGTTGTAGCCTGGGTAGAATACTAGGTATGTTTTTGATTTATCATGTTGCTAGAGTGCAGCTGATAAACTAAAGAAAATCCAGAGAACGGGAACAGGAAGATGAACTCACACAGAAAAAAAGTAACAGTCAGGTAAAGGCAACTTAGTGAAAGAGTAACTGAGATGAAATATAACAAATTTTAAATGTTTATAGGATATAAATGGTAAGGAGAAAGAAAAATTACCTTATTGTAAAGCAAAGACAAAATAAAGAAAACTCCTTTAGAAATAAGGGAGTATGATCCCAAAAGGAGTAGCAGAAGACCTATCCATTGGGAATTTAAACTAGTTTTGACCAGATAATAGAAAAATAATATCAAATACTGTTCTCTGTTATCAGGATTTGGTTTTGGCAAGCTTTTGTAACAGCTTCTCCTTTTTGCTTCCTCTCAGGGAATAAAATAAGTGGTTCATTAGTGCTTTCTCACCACAGAGAAGAAAATAATAAATTTCTATTGCCTAGTGAAGCAGCGGTCAAATATTTGTATTTCTGCTTGGAGAAGCATTGCAAGATTTTTAACAGGTGAAATACAGCTTTTCACATGAGAAGAACTGCCCCTGGTGTTGCCTTCTCATTTTGGAGAAGGCAGTCTCCAGGCAGAGTTCAGGGTGTGGCAACCTTGAAATACAGAAGACAAGCGCTATAAATTCTGAGTATTTAAGAAGTAAAAATGTTTGGTACTTTCTTAGAACAAAATACATTCCGTAGCTACAAAGTAAACAAGCGCAAAGCTATGGTGTATTGTGCCAGGTTGCCAAGCACAACCACAGGATAGTTCTCATTTTCCATAGACACATCTCAAGTCTCACGCTTTCTTATCATGGCACTCAGCTCAGCCCACTCGGTAGCAACAGCTTCTGCTTTGCCTAGAATGGCTCCGAGTTCTCATTGTCTGTATCCTCCTTTTCACTTCATTTGCAGTCCCTGACAATTTTGATCCTCACCTTTTACAGTCCTATATGTACATGCATTCCCATCTACCCTTTCAGCCCTAGTCCTTTCATGATCTTGCTCTGCCTGTAGTTTCTTTATCACTCCTGCCCTAATATTCATCAGCTTTCTGCATTTTTCTCCTCTGGTGCTTTTTTAAACCATCTAAATTAGGTACATTCACACAGGCAACATTCCATAAGCACTCTTTTAGTTGGAAAGTGGCTGCACTACTAGAATTTAAGTGGATATATTGCCTTTGACTTCAGTGAGGCCAGGATTTCAATCTTACACTTCTTACATTTCTTTACTGTCTCAAAAGCAGGAAATTACGAAGTCCCTAGGCAGTACAAATACAGTTATTTGTGCCATGCAAAATGTAGCCTGGTTATAAGACTATTACTTGCTCGGCTTTTCAGTCCTACCAGAATACTTTGGCAGGCTTTCTGCAAAGGTTAACAAAAGTTAGATAAATAAGGGCTTGGTGCACTTAGATACTTTATCATCCCATAATGTGTCTCATTCTATCTGTGTATTCAGCCAGAAGAATGTTGGCCATGTTCCTGTCTCATTTCTAAATGCTGGCAAGCTAACTGTAATCAAGGTATTCCTTTTAGCAGGATTGATTTAAGACTAAATGGAGCTCTCTACTCCTTGCAGCTTTGGGTCCTTCAAAAATCAGGGAACATTGAACTTGTGAATAAAAATAGTAGCCCTGCAGATTTTCCCTCACTACCTTTGTTTTCAATCCTTTTCCCATGTTCTTTATGGAAACTTTCCCTTCACTCCTCCTCTCTTAGTATTTGTTACTCTACCTTGTTCTTTCTCATACTTGAAGGCTCTGTGACATTCAGCCCTTTTCATTCTTGATGCCTTATTTCTCCTTCCTCTGGCCATAGGTACCATCATCTTGTCTCTTTCTCTAACCCTGAAGGACAGATTGTGGGAGAGGAATAGAGGCAGGAGATGCTCAGTGTAAATTAGTCAGAGAAAGAGAAGAATGAGACAGCATTAAACAAAAGTAGTTGAGAACACTCAAAGAAAGAAGAATAAAAATAGCACCCAAACAAAGAAAGCAAAGAGAAAAAGAAAGAAACAAACAAAAAGAACCCAAACCAACCAAATAAACAAGAAAACAAAAGAAAAATTAAAAAGGAAGGAGAAGTGATATAAGTAGGGACTGTGATAAAAGTTTATATAGAAGACTTGGTCAGACTTTATCCAGAAGGAAAACAAACCACAGAAAATGTAGAAAAGTCATGGAGACCCCTAACTGGGCAAAAGAAATGTGGCAGCAGGAAAGAAAAAAGGGGTAAGAAAATTAAAGTTCGAAGTTTTTCCATTGCGTTGTGTTTCAGATTTTGATGGAACTGTTACAACCAAAAGATCCATATAAGGTAATGTGCATGTATAAAATCATAAAAGTTTTAATTATTATTTATGCAAGACACATATAATTTTGTCCCTGATTCAACATGGCATTCAAGCACTGGGTTAATTCCCATGAAGTCAAGCAAAACTAAGTATTTTACTAAAACGAGCCTAAGCTCCCTCCAGTTTACACAAGATGTATTGGTTGAATACTCTGCATTGAGAGTTTGGGATTTGCGTTGTTCAAACACAAGAGCTATCCCAAGGCTTCTCAGTGATTTTAGCAAAGTAAGTAAATAGAAAAGCGCTTGAAGGAAAAGGTGGAGCTGGGCTGGATAGTTTAGGGTACAACTTCCCGCTCATGTAGTCCCAGGGGGGCAAAGTTATTCTTTCCTTCTTTGTCCCAGCAGCACCTTTTACTCCAGTGTCTCCTTGGTGGCCAATCTTGCTGCCCAAAGCTCTGACATAGTCACAGTAGATGGCATTTTACTGCTATGTGGTGTCTCCAGCCACCTGCTGCTATAGGCCAGCCCTGTGCAGTGGTACTGCCTGGCCTTCCTGTGTGCTCCCACACAGCTTTTGTTCCACAGAAAAGCTGTGCACCAGGTCTAACGGTCCCAAGCAGCACTTCTTGCACTAACACAGAATTGAAGTTCATAGGATCCTTATCCAGATGAGGACTAACACAGCACTGAGTTTCATTTTCATCGTTGTGCCAGTTCTAGTCCCTTCTTCACCCACCAACCTACTGGAGATGCCACTGCCTGACCTTCCATCTCTGCACGTGCTCTGGGTCTATCATACAGAGACCGACCAATAAACCATCCACTATCCACCGTTATTCTGCACAGGAAGTCACATTCCATATTTCAGGACTTGGTCTGATACCTTCTATACTCTGGTTTTTCAGGCTGGGTTGAGCAGAGCTAGAAGCCGGTTTTGGCGAGGTGAAGTTGCAATTAAATCACAATAAAAGTGAATAAATGAAATTCCATTAATTTATAGCCCCCCAATAAAGCATTAAATAAGAGATTCAACAGAACAGTTCATGCACTAAACCTCACATACATCTCAGCACATTTCTACGAAATTTGTAATTGAATCATGTAATATAATGTTCTGGTTACCACCTCATCACCCAGCGTTCAACTTCCGTAGGAGCTGAGGGTCACCCTCTCCTCTGATTATCGAGTCAGTATTTTCTTCCTATTCTCTCATGAAATGAGGATGTCAATTTTACCCATTGGTCACTAGATAAATACCTGGAAAATCTGAAGCTGTTGTGGACACCCATGGATCCAGAGCTTTCAGGAGCTTTCACTTTCAATTGAACAGAAAGGAAGTTTTTCGGTGGGCAGCAAGGGAGATAAGAAATCATCTAATAAAGATTTCACTTCTCAATGAAATAGGCATCCACGCAGGCAGGAAGCAGGTTGAAGGCATACTGGCAGGAGATATATCCTCCAGCTCCACTTTCCTTATCCCATCTCTGCATCACAATACATTGAGTTGTCATCTGCCATTTGTGTATTCATTCTAATTCTTTCTGCCTTGTTATTCTGTCAATTTCTTAATCTATTTACACTGACTTTATTTTCAGTGTGTCTATTGTGACAGCAAATCCTAGAATTGCCTTGGGTGTTGTCTGAATATGGCCATTATCAAATCATAATGTCTACCCAGATGAGGAACTGTAAAGGCCCTAGGCATCAGTAGGAATCCTTAACAGCTGCCTGCAGTTTAGACCTGCATATCAATTTCCACCTTGGAGGATCTGCTGCAGTATTATAAGGTGAATAGGCACCGTGTGTATTAAAATTTGGATTAGTGGCTCAACCAAAACGTTCACTTTCCCTCCCTCTCTCTCTTTGTCTCTCTTTTTTCACATTAATAAACTTGCTATCTCCATCTTTTGTTGGTAAACTATATAAAAATGCAAATGATCCAGAATCCAATTAATTTCTGGAAGGTTGCAGCTGTTTTGGGCCCTATTCACAAAGACATGTGGTGTGCGTGCGTGCGTGTGTGTGTGTATGCGTGTGTATGCATCTGATTGCTAAGAAAATCAGGCCTTATTATTGAAGCCTTGACTCTCAAAATTTGAGCTATTGTTCATTGCCAGTGCTGATGCAAACAGATAATTTCCAAATTGTATTCCACATTTATTAAAGTGGTGGAAAATGTGGCTAATTTCAGACAAAGCTGAGAAAAGGTGGAGCTTGAGAGCTGAAATAGGAGATCTGGGAAATCTGTTTCTATTACAACAAAGAAAAGTTTATCTAATATCTCAAAAAGCATTAATTACTGTGAGGCGCAGGCAAACACATTGTGGATTTCTTCATCTGTTTTGTCATTCTTCATTGCTTTATTCTACTACTGTGAGTTGTTTGGCTTCATTTAGTGTTTTGTTTTTAGGAGGTTTTTTTGCTTATAGCTAATGTGTAGTTATGAAATTGAGACCATCCTGGGAATATTTTTCATTACCCCAGACCAGGCTTTGAAAAGGAATTTATCAGGGCCAGGCAGTTTGAAGCAACATATATAATTGCTCCCATTACTGGCAAGACACTCAGGACTGATTTTTTAATCTATACTTTTATATTAAGGGGCTCCATTTATGGCTGCCCAGTTTGCACCTGAAGCTGAAGCAACAAACATCAAAATACACAACACTAACAACATTGTGAGCACACAGTTCTCAATCTCCTGTGTATCTGTTCCCTCACTTTAACATGTTATCCATGAGCAACAAAATCAACGGCATCTAATTTTCTATTATATTTATGTCTTCATCTGCTCCTGTCTGCCTTCTCTACTGTCTAATACAGGTTCAGCATATTTCTGTCAGTGGGATATTAGTACTGTCTCTCCTCCACCTAATGAAGCCCAAAGGAGTTTAATATCCATGAGAGCTCTTCCTGTGTGCTCTTCTATTTGTTTAAGTTGGCCAACAGTTCAAAATTTATGCAAGTGAGGGTGCCAAGGCTGACTAGAGCGTGATCATAGACTAGGCTGAAAAGGGGACCTTTTCCTTAGCTGTAAAAAATCTGGGAATCTTATTTCATTTATTCTTAAAATGAGGGTTTGGTATTTTTCTATAACAGTCAGTAAAGAAGTACAGACAGTGCTGATAAGGAAAGGTGAATTTACAAACATAATTTGTCATCTTTATTGTTAGAAGCATTTGGTGAAATTAAAGCCATCATGAAAGTCCTACATTTCAGGTACATAGTAACCTATTAGAGATATGTAGAGCAAGCCCTTCTCAGTTTATTATAGTCAGCAGTTTCAGCAGTGAGTGCATGCAAGGCTAAATTCAGCCTTGTGCAGCAAGCTCGTGTTAGGTCGGAGCACCATATAAATCCCACTTGAGCTCTAAAAATAGAATTCCAAAGTGGAATTTAAAACCCCGTGATAGTGTCTGGTACAGGCAAGAATTTAACAAAGAGGAGACAATTTTTGCCAAGGTTGTGATAGCCTCCCTAAATACAGTCTCCCTCGCACCAACCCACAGAGGCAGCAACCAGGACAGTTTCACCAAGCACGGCTTTTCACTGAATAACGTCCTGAGGTGCCTTGATTAATAATAGTCTCCTCTATGGGCAATAAACCGAAGGTTGCTCTCTTCCCTGGGAAAGAGCTGAAGCTTTTGATCAGATAGCTGGGGTTTTAAGTTAAATATTTTACAGGGAAAGCTTTTCTTCTTTTGGCTTTGTTGTGGCTGATAACGTACAGAGATAATGCATATTGGGAGCACCGATAACAGAAAGAATAAGCATATCTACAGCAAGAAAAACGGCAGAGAGGCTCCCGTCTCAAGCACTGTTCTGGAAAGCCTGGGAGAGGAGAGATACAATCGATAAGGTTATGTGTGGATCAGCTGTAACTGCTTGTCTTTCTGCCAAAGCAACCTTCAATGTTAAAGCCCTGCAGGTGATCTTACTGTTGCAGGGTGAAATCAGTGTGGCAGGCACTGGGTGTAGTCCTTGTGCAGGATACTTTATTTTCACTGTCATGTAATAGTCTCTGAATAAAGAGCAGTAAGGGTCCAGGTGATATCTTCATTCCAAAGCTCCGAGAAAGCACCAGAGGGTTCCCAGAATAGCAGCTCTGGTAGAGGCACTAGGACAGAGAGCAAACTCCCCGGCTACTTGGCATAGTGTGGAACACAGAAATTATTTCACAAAATTATGCAATATGTAAGGTCTTAAAACTGAGAGGGTCCTTGCATGCAAAGGAGAAGAATTTAGAAGAGTGTAAGTAACAGCTCCATCTGCTGATGCCGTCTTTATAGCAATTTATTTAAGTCTCTTTTATACAGCCCCCCTGCCTTCCCAGCCTTCTTTCAAATTTAGATCCTTTTCTTCTTTCCCAGTTGGCATCATTATCTGAAATAATTCAGATTTCATTATAGCGAACAAAGTATAGATATTTCTTTAAGGTAGCAACTACACTGGAAGATTATTGGAGATCCTGGCAAATTGTCCCAGATCACTAGATAAGGTGATCTCTGTCATAATTCATTTGAGAGTAGAAGGAGAAAAAGTCTCTCCCTCTGGTATAAGAAATGTCCTGTTAAAGTAATCAAAGAAAATAGATTGGTTCATGTGAATTAAGAAGAAATATCTGAAACTATACCATTTTCTTAAAGGGCCTACCTCTGTAAAGTGTGCATTGCCTTCTGCCAGGACTAGTTATCCTTAATCCGTATTGGCAGAAACTTCAAGATACTTACCACTTGTCTGAATTGTATAACATGTGTGTTATTCATTCCTTCATCTTAGTTAGTCAACCACAGTTTGAATATCCCAGATACAGCAATATTTTAATGGAATGTAAGGTAATATTGAGCCATTACTACTAAAGCCAAAGGCCCATCTAGCTCAGCACCTATTTCTACGTGATATTTGCTCTTGTTGCTCTCCAGACTTCAGCTAAGTCATCCTGAATAGATGTAGTCACTGCATTTTGGTAACTCTCAGTGGATGATTGATCTACTTTTTTGGTTTCCCCTTTTAGTCTATGCATCCACAGTATCATCAGGAAATTATTTTCACGAATCTACCACCATGTTTGTTTTAAATGTGGTTCTTAACATTTTCATTTGATGTTCCCTAGTTCTCATGTGGGAAGGATCAAGATCCATCCTCTTTATTGTGTTCATGATTTCTCAGATTTCTGTCATATTCTTACAGGTCATCCTTCTTTTCAGGATAAAGTGTGCTAGCATCCCCTGTTGTAGTTGCTGAGTAGCTTTTCCTAATATGATGGCTGCTTTACCGCTTTGATCATTTTTGTTGCTTTCCTCTGAAATTTTCTGTTTTACCTGTATCATTTTTGAAAAAAGGGGACTTGACAGTATTCAGCACACACTATTCAGTGTGGGGTTGAGTGATGGTTTTCTGTAGCAGTACAGTGATGTTCTCTGTTTTGTTCTTCATTTATTTCCTAATGTTTTCTAACATTTGACTTGCCTTCTTGACTGCTATTAAGCATCAGGTTGACATTTTCGTAGGACTATCCGTCATAACCCCAGATCTATCTCCTAAGTAGTAATGATCAACTCCATCATATTAATATGTGGAGTTAGAATTGGTTTTCCCATGTGCATTGCTTTCCATTTATCTACAGTGAATTTCATTTGTCATTTAATTGCCCAGTCACTCAGATTCATAAGGTTCCTCTGTAGGTTTATTTGGTTGCTGCTTGCCCTTGCTGTCTTGAATAGCCCTCTATCCTCATCAGACTTCCTGAACTCCTTGTTCACCCACTTTCCCAAATCACCTATGAAAACATTGACTATCCCAGTTGCCAGCTCAGATCCCACTGGAACTCCGAGGGTGAAAAACACCCTGTTGCCAAAACTATTAATTCACTTTTCCTCTGTTTCCTACCCATTAAACAGTTTCTTATACATGCAAGGACCTTTCCCTTTATCCCATGACTGCTCAGCTTTCTTAAAAACTTTTTATGAAGGACTTTTTAGAAGACCTTTGGAAATCCAAGTAAATTATGTCAACTGAATTAACACCACCCACATGCATTTATCTCTCTAGAGAAGTCTAGTGATTTTGGAAAACAAGACTGTCCATTATAAAAGCCATGTTGACACTCCCAAGTTGGTCAAAGTTATTGCCTGCTCTTTCTTAGGCTATTACTAATTTTACAAGTTGACAAATATGATATTTTCACAGTTATTGCAAATAGTATTTCTTGAAACTCTATCTGGGAAGCGGTTTTTTGGATGGCTAGGCAGGAGGGTTAGTAATACTTTACTTGATACAAATGCTCTTTCCATGTTGAACCCAGTACTCTGCTATCTTATGGACACCACAAAGATGGGTGTTCTACTCAGTGTGGAGGAACTACAGGTATCTGCTATAGCACTCCCTGCTTGGAGGCATTTGCATCGGTGCTCCCGTGTCAGAGTTGCACACATCTCTACACACCAAGAAGATCAAGTCGTCTCAGATGACTTAGTGACTTTTGTTACTCAGTTTAGCAATAGGACAGTAGTGAAAAAGGTGATGTAAAAATCTACGTAAAAAGGTCGTTTGTAATCCATGCACCTAAAGCGTTGTGCTAAATATTTATGTGTTAAGCACTGTCACTTTATCTATTTACTCTTTCTGTTTTACATAATGCAGCAATAACCTATTGATGTGTCATGATATAAATATAGCACTAGGAATAAGTCCTCTCTGTTAGATCTACCATGATTTTATTCAGCCTGGTAGAAAAGACATAGGAACAGTGATGAAAAATATCAAGGAAAAAAATACGTTTTTGAGGGTTAGTTCTTTTTTGTGTGTGTCTGTACTCTATTAATGTGCCATCTGCTGCTAGGATGTAGATTCATTTACCATTACAGTGTTCTAACATGATTACCTTTTTTTCCCCTCAAAAGCCACAGAGGGGCTAAATATAGATTTACTTAAAATTCTAGGAAAAGAGACGGTCCTTGCCCTAGACGCAATTGTTCTCTTGATTTTGAGAGCCCTACCAGTAGCATTAAATGTAATTTACTTTATCTGATGACAGTTTGCTGAACAAGATCTTAAGTTTTAATAGGATCAGGACATAGATGGCAAGTGGAGAGAAGAGAGAAGCATTGTGGGTGGAATTCATCCCACCCCATTACCCCTTCTTTAACTAAGAACAAATGGAGCACAAAGATATTACACTGTATCCAGGAGGTGGGCTGAGTTAGAGGGCATCAGCACATCCAGTCTCCAGGCCGGAGCAGAGTCTGACGCCCTGCTGCATTTCCCCTGGTGGGTTGTTGCCCTGCTGTAGTACAGTTGTGAGCTCATTACTCAGATATATGCTCCTCTCCTCTCTATTCACCACTGCACTTCTAATTACCCCCTACTTTATGATAGCTACCAAGGGCTCATGCAGTAGCTCAGGGTACCTGTTCTGTCAGCCATCCACCATCTACACGGCAGAACCTTTTTTTTTCTGTCTCATACTATCAGGGGTAAATTTCATAATATGATAAAGCCCTTCACCAATCAAAGCACCAAGTGTTAGAGGAGAAATTGGTTTCTCATTCAGAGTTATGGGACTATTATGACCTCCCACATTACTGCTGGTTCATTTGCAATCAGCTTTTTCATTATCTTTCAGCTACACCGGACCAGAATTATGTTAATTGCCCATTAACTACAGTTGGGTGATTCATTTATTCTTTTAATTTAGAGTATCGAAAATGGATCTAACCTCTATTTTGCTTTTAAAACTTTCTGATACAATCTCTGCCATTACTGAGATGAAAGTAAAAACAAGATATCAATAAGACTATGTCCTTCACTGGGTATGGAGCCTCTGTGGGTAGCACAACATCCAGTATTTCTTGCAAAGTATTCTGCTAAGAATTACAAATAAATTTAACAGAAGAATTGATTTCTTCTTCTCTCCTTTTCTGCTGCTGTAGATTTTCCTGCATGTATACTGGAGGGTCTTAATTTTGCTTTCCACTTTGTTATTTCTGCCTCTTTTGAAGGGGTTTATCCTTCGAAATTACCTTCTACCTAGCAAAAATTTGGATATGCCTTTAATGTGGCAAGCTTATCAAATATCTCTGGAGTTTTCTGCAGTTGGGATGTGTGGCCAGTCTTACCCAGGCTGAAAGCAGGTAAGAGGGAAGACAGGTGTCAGTGAGGGCTGGGGTCACTAGGGCAGCTGGAAGGTCTGGGGAAAGTATAAGAAACTTTGAATTGCAGTAGGAGGAAAAAGGAAGGTCATGTTGGATTGCACAGGTATTTTGGTGTAGCCAATTTCAATTATTATTTTTAATAGGCCAATTCAGATGAGCAATTGAGGATGCAGGAGCAACTTTGAAAAATCTGACATTTAAGCATGACAATTTTTCTGATTTTTTAACTGGAGTTTTTGTACAAGGAAAAGTAAGGTACAAGGAGCGAGCACTGAATTATGAAAAAAGCAAATAGTCAGTGTTTTACTTTACCATTCCCAGGGGATTTAAAATTACTTAAAAAGTTAGATTGCAAATAGTATACACTTAAACCATAATCATTTTCAACTGAAAAATGCAATGAAATGGATGTGAGTTTTTTGAGTTATCTAGATAGATGTATGTATTTATGATGAATGTCTACATTTCACAATATATAAAGTCAAATGTTGACTTTTTTCTTTTTTTCTCTTCACTTTTTAGTACTTTGCTTTATTTTATTCTTTCATTTTCTTTCTGCAGGTTTTTGTTGCCCATCTTTCTATAACATCTGTTTTCTTTTCTATTCACCTCTAAGTTTCCCTTTCCTATACATCCTCAGACCCTAGCTTTTCAAAGCCTTGTACAAAACTGTTCACATTAAAATCAACCGTATTTTTATCACCTGAACTCAGTTAGTGTTGCAGGACTATGAAGATATCACTGGCTTACTATTAAAGCCTTGTTTTTCAACAGAATTAATGGGGGTTGTTGTTATTTTGATTTGTCGGGGAGGGTATATTTTTTAGTGTGTTTTTGTTGTTGTTGTTGTTGTTATTTGGGGGATCTTTGCTCTTTTTTCAGAGAAAGATTTGTAAATAAACTAGAAATGTGTAGATCTTTATTTTTCTCAATGCTGAAGTGTTGCCTACACAGCTAGTTTAATTTTGGGGGTTTTTTTTATGTCAATATCTTTTTTATCAAAAAGACACAGAGCAGAAATACGTCTTAAGCTACGTTCTCACTTCCACATGTTGCATGGTTTATCATTTCTCAGTTTGGCAAAACCCACAAGATCGGTTTGATGGTCAGTGTCACACAAACCATACATAAAATTCACAAATTTGTTCTCTGCTCAGTCATTTCCTACACATTATCATGAATTACATCTATGAAAAGCAGGTGTGTCTCCCACAGTCACAGGTGCACTCCAGAAGTTCAGAGTTAATTCAGCATCTTAAAACATGGCTGTTGCTTCCAGCAGTCTAACTTCTGTTCATGTAGCATCACATCCCAAACTCTTTCTTGTTCCCCTGATCACAAACGTCATTTTTTTGGAAAGGGTAGCAGCCTTGTAGATTAATTATCTTTGAATTGTGACTGGAACATCCAAGCTAGTGGATGCTGGACTTCCAGTATCTTTATGGTGAATGACACCACCCTGTTCATGAAGTTAAGCAGTATCATGTTGTAAAGACATAAATTCAGACAAAGGGACAGCTAGAAGGAAGGAATATCACAGATAAGCAGAGCAGCCCCAGTGTGGCTCAGCCTCTCAACATGGGCAAATTTCTCCCAGTACCTTACATTAATGCAAATAAATTAGTTTACTAAGAGAATGAAACTGCAATGATTAAAAAAATGGACAAGATTAGGCTCCAAGAACCATACTAATTTAGCTGCTTTTGCATGGATAGACTGTTTTTTCACTCCACTTTTTAAAAGCCAAGAGCCTAGAATTGCTTAACAAAGCTGCTGAGGTGTGTGTCTTCTGGAACTTATGGATTTTACATGCACACAGGTACACACACACTGGGATTGGCTCAGTTGGTCAGAGCATGGTGCTAATAACACCAAGGTCGTGGGTTTGATCCTTGTATGGGCCATTCACTTTAGAGCTGGACTCAAGGATCCTTGGGGGTCCCTTCCAACCCAGAGTATTCAGTGATTCTGTGTTCAAAACCTTCAAAACTGAGGTTCTACTCCCTGTCTGGGATTGACTGATTTATCCATTCCTAAACTTTCTATATCTAATCATCCCAGTAATCAATGTTATAATACTGCCTGGGTTGAAAAATATGCAGAATGCAAGATATATGGAGAGAGTTCAACTTTGCTTCTGAAATCTCAATTGCTGATAGTTTTCATTTTAAAATGTAATCCTAAATCTTGACTTCACGTTTTTAATGTCATACTTTTCCATGTTTTATTAAGTGTTCAGGTTCGGATGATAAGTTCATTTACCTATGAACTACAGAGAAGGGCGAAGGGTAAGATTCCCGGGCTCTAAGAGAGGGAGCAGGACGCACTAGTTGGAGGCGACCAGCATTTTTCCATATGCAGATGCTGCCCTCTGCTGAAACACTGCTGCGCTACAGCTGAATTTTCTCCAGCGTTTCTCTTCGGCTAACTCTCCAGGCTCGCTGGAGGTGACAAAGGCAAAATCAGGTTGCTGTCCTGATTCACAGGTTTGCTTGCTCTGAATACCAGCTACAGTGTTTTCCTGGCTGCCCTCCCCTGGAAAATATGACCTCTGAGAGATATCCCTGACTTCTTTGCAAGGCTCTAAGAACAAAGCAAGGCACGACTACCTCTCGTAATGCATGGCAGGGACACTGCACAGAGCCCTTCTTATCTTCATCTCAGTCCTGCACGGACATAAAAGTTGATCTAAATCCTGACTTCCCTGCATCTTTCTTTACTTGCACGGATACAATCTACTTAGGGTCTAATTCCACTTCTAGTTTTCATTTTTTCTCTTAAATCTATCCCCAGTCTGTCTTCTTGGCAACCTACCCTTTTCAGGGTGACTGTCTAGTTCAGGAGGAAAATGAGCTGACTGGACTTTTCTGTAAGATTAGTACCAGCCATTGGGATTTGTAGTCCTGACATTCAAAGATTTCATTGTTCCTGAATTAAGTTTATGCAAGATGACTTTTTAGTCATAGTTTAGAGGGTAAGAATAGAGCTGTGAAAGAACGTAATGCAATGCAATCAACATACCAAAAAGCCAAAAGAAAGTGTAATTTATGCCAATTTGTACTACCTTGATGGGTAAGCCCAGCAGAATATATTAACAAATGATACTTCTACATGATGCCATCTGCTATAATTTAATGTATAATCATGCCTTTAGTACAGAATACTAAAGGATGGTTTAAAAACTTGTAGAATATATCTCACAATTACAGTAATTTCTATTGATTCCAATTATGTCTCATAAAAGTTTGTTGACTTTTTTTTCTTTCTTAAAGTGTAGGCTGTTTCATAAAGGAATATTTGATTCTGGTTTGCAGACTGCATAAGCAGAAGGACTCATATGCAATATGTATTCCTCATACTGGGCAGAAATAAAGCAAGATATTTACCGTATGAAGAGTTATTACATGTAAAAGTACAAAATTCAGTTTCACATTTTGTGATAAGCAGAGAACAGCCAGCTTTCTCACAGGACTCAGATCTGATTTTGAATCAGCCTGTGCTATTTTAGAGTTTGCCTCAGAGCCCATATGAAGCCTGTCATTTTAAAATGGCATAAAATATGGAGCTTTTTTATTATTTGAGTTCTAGATACAGCTTGATGGGGTTTAAATCACAGGAAAAATGTGTTCTATCATCATTAGAAACAGAATTATTTCTACTTTGCCTTATAGCTTCATGGTATTGGTTTTAAGTGTTCTTGTTATCTTTATCAAAATTTTGTTCTCCTTCGATTTAGAAAACTATTGAAAAACAAGTTCTTGAACCTTTCCAAAATAATCAGCTCATGCAAAGGAGCAGTAGATTCAAAAACTCTAAGTGATTGTTTCTAAGACATAAAAGAGGTTTATACCTTTCAGCTGTAACTCAAACAAATTATTGTGAACATTTTATAGTATTTTGAGCTGTGGTAAATTTTGATCTTTATTGTTTATCTCCAAAGCAAGGAAATAAAGCAATGTATTATAAAGTTTTACTGCCAACTGCATAAAAATATTCTTGAACCTCAAGTATGCATTGGGCAAACAAATATATCTGACAATACCTTCCAAATCATGGTTGAATAATGCAAAAATAAACAGAAATAGACATGTTACATTAAGACATGGGGATATAATGTGATCAAGAAATCAGAATAGGAAAACTTTTTGCTCGTTTGTTTCTTTCAGTGTTCAGTTTTTCTTTTTAAAGAATTCTTAGAAAAAAATGACAGAAATATTACCCAAAAGTGTGGCTGCTATGGATGTATTCATAGCATTTTTGCACAGATATTTGTTATCTTGTCTATCCTGAAAAAACCCCACATGAAAAGTTTCTTTTAAATTTCTAGGCAATACACATTAGCATGAAAGTTAAACCAGTTTATACCAGTAGATGATCTTATATGGTTTATAGTATCCTTCTGTTTTATTATCTTTCATTGTTAAAATATTTTTTCAAGCAGTATTCCAGGTGAAAGAAAATAAAGATATTGATACATAGGCCTTAGGAAGTAATTAAACAAAGTCAGTTTTCTGAACAAATGGGTGAAAGCTAGCTATGAATACACTTAGCCTGAAAATCAGAAGGGAGTTCTCATTTATAAGGGAAGCTCATTCTGGAACAGATTTTCAGTGGGTTTAGTCAGAACAGCAGCAACTAAATCCTTAGTTTATAAAGTAAAGAATATAACATGGTCCTTGCAGTCACAGAGTCTTGAGAACCCAGAAGGTCTCTTCCACTGCTGTGTTCCTAGAAATAAGGTATGTATTTGTAGCAGGAGCAGTTGACTGTAAATGGCCACTATTTCTTACCCACTTCTTTCCGGTGGTTTTCCATATCAACACTCTCCTCTTAGTAGTATAGGCTTAGATCAACTTCTAGGCATCTGTGGATCTTGATACCCGGTCTTAAAACCACAACCTAGGTTGTGGTTTTCAACTGTGTTGTATATCCCATAGGACCTGACGATGCTAATGGAGTATCTTCTCATTATATAAGTTTTCTTTAATTAAAGAGAATTGAAGGTTTTGCTCTTGATGCTCACCTCCTGATCACCAACAGGTGGAAACAGCAGATTCCTGAGTGTTGGCCCTCCTATGACCTTGAGATATGTCTCCTACTTGCCCTGGATTTCCTGTTCCTCCCTCTATCTTGATAGCACTGTTGTGACCCAGATCCTTACGTACCAGCTTTCCTTTTTTTTTCAAAGTACAAAACCTGCAGGATTATGATCAAACCAACTGTTGAGCTAACTTTGGTTTTGGAAGATACTGGAAGAAATATCCCCAAGTATGATGCAGAATAATCTCTTGTCCCATAACTGGATCAGCTGTAAAACCTTGGTCGGGATGTTCTTCCCCTCCTGTGGCACATTTTATGGTGACTGCAAGTTCTACTCTATTTATAATGTCTTTCTTTATCCTCATCTGCATTCTAGCAGATCTGAGCAGGCCTAAAGGTCACTCTGCATGTAGCCACAGCAGCTTTTTAAAAACCTTTGAATGCTAATCCAGTTCCGAACTGCTTTGCATTTGCATATTTGCTTAATCAGAAGTGTGTAAGGTCAGCACGGGAGCTTCATTAGGATATTCATGGCTAAAATTGCTCTCCTCATCACTTCTCTTAGAGTGTTCAGCCCAGCTCTGCACAGGTTGCACACCTCCCTCATGCCCCTCCTGGCAGTGGTGGCAGAGATAAAAACAGATCCAGAAATCAGTGGGAAGGCTGAAACCCTCTAACAAGTAAGGGGGCAGAGTGAGTTTGTATATGCCAACCATGGTTTAGGCTGTGCTATTTTAGCTACTGAGACAATCAAAATGAAGTCTGTTTGGGAAAGCAGAAGGAAAAAGCAAAAGATAAGGAAGCTAAGAGCTGCAGATGGCTGGAAGCAAGTTGTTTTGAAGAAAACTTGATTGTTAGTCAGCAATGATGGAAGAGTGCAATGCTTCTGGGGCTGGGTTCAAATTTATCCCGTGGAATACCCCTTCCAAGAAGGCAGTATTCTTCAGAAATCTTCAGCACTGTCTAATAATTGACTCCCACTCATGTAGCTGTTCTATTGAACATACTGGTGTCTCCGACCAGGCAATTTGGCATGAAATAGCAACCTCTGCACACCTTTCCTTTTAACATGTCAGTGGGTCTTCAGTATCCTTAGTCTCATCATCTTTCATACTCACCTGCTGCCCCGCTAAGAAATTTCATCTTACTGAGGTCATCATTTAATCCACATTGCTCACCCATTCCAAACATCCCTTTCTTCCTTCCTCAGCTGCTTCTACCTTGATTTCTTCTACCAGTCACGGGTACAAAGCGTAACTGTACAACTAATTCATAAAATAAGAGAGAATTTAGAAGTGGGGAATAGAAAATGCTAACAGATATATTAAAGAAGACAGGTACATGTTTCTTTCAGAAAATTTAAAACTTCTGAATGTCAGGAAGTTGCACTGCAATATATGCTATACAAATGTTTGACCTTTTGTACCTCTGCCTACCAAACAGGAGACACACAAAATGGATGGATGCAAAATGGTCTTGTGTGAAATTTCCCTTACCTGTTTTACTATTAAACGTACATGTTGACTTCTATAAGTGATGCAAAATAGGGGAAAAACTCTATTTCAGTCCAAGTGCAAGCACTATCAGACGGATATCCCATGCTGAAATTTTTCGCTACTATGTGAACAGACAACCCATTTCTTTTTGTGACAACTTAGAGCTACAGTAGAGATAGTTAAGGCTTTCAATTTTATATTTCAGAGTGAATAGGAACTTCAGAGTTTACAGCTACTGCCCATTAGGGATAACTGCAAAGGCTATTCTGTGAAGATGTTTGAATACTGTTTCCTCAAAGATGGGAGATGTTAATAGAAGCTTTCTATTCAAATTTTAAGAGGATGTTACAGCCACTGTGGAGGCAATATAAGAAAACTTGTAGTTCTGAAAGTACAAAGCCCATTAGTAGAGTTGAGAGGAATTACAAAACATACATGTAGACAAACTGAACATCTGCTAAAGATGAGACGGCTTTTTAAATGGAAAGTGGAATAATGCTAACAGATGGCCAGTAAGACAATTAAAAAAAAAGTAGAAGTTAATTTCAAACATTGTCTTACAAGATGAGATTCTGGTGCTCATTAAATAATATTTTGGTAATATTTATTTTTCAACATTTTCTAAAAATTAATTATTGTATCTCTGCCAATGTTACATCTTTACCCTTCTTCTAAAGTTTCATATTTCACTGGTTCAAACTTTGCCTCTGTTTTGGTGAGATTCCACTGACAGCAGAAGTTTCGGTAAAAAGTGATTACAGCCTGAGGAATTTAGCTCATTGCAAAAGTAACAGTAATGAGTTCTCCTGTTTGTTAAGGTCACGATATTTACAATAAAAGGCCCCAGATCTATCTTCACCAAGACCATGGCTTGCTTGCCCCAAACTCATCCCCTTCCTCTACCTTGTACATTGTGCCAGCACAAGCTGAGGAATTGTGATGCACAGGCAACCAGAGCATCCAGGAAATAATCCTTTTGAGAGAAATTATCTTTCAGCTTGAACTGTCACTCAGCTGCACTACTGATGCTGCTAGCTCTAGCTCAGCTGAGGGGATGGCAAAGGATGTGGCTGCAGGAAAAGAGGCTGCTTTTTCATGCAACAGTGTCCCCTTAAACAAATATCCCACTAAAGCCTCAAGTGGAGCTAAAAGCCGTTGTAATAGGAATAAGCAAATGGTTCAAGGTTGGCATATCACTAGGGACAAGTCATAAGTAGAACAAATACATCTCCATTCTAGCCCAAACTGTCTCTTTTGTCAGAGCCTAAACCTAGAAGCAATTTATTTTCTTAACAACATTTGAAGTGACACATAGTAGGAAAAAAACATCATTCTTGAGAGATTTTTGCCCTTGAAAATGTTTGGGCTGAAGTTTTGCAGTTTGTATGATTTTTACCATTATTGTACTCAGACTGCTTTTGTCATTTAGCCTTGAATTTGAACAGCCAAATATGAGCTGTGTATACTCCCTCCTCACTTATCTAAGCACTGCCTCCCTCACCTGCAGGCAGGAGCATCTGTCCAACGGGACAGATTGGATGAGTTGTTTTTTCATACAACAGAGTCTAGATTTATGAACCTTTAGTTTGTGAAAGAATGTTATATGTTAGTTTATGATGATGAATTAACAAAGAACAGTTTCAGAAAATCTTAAGTATCAATTTTTCCCTTTGGTTTCTTGACTACAGATACATATTCTTACCATGTAACTCAGGGATCTACGGTGATCAACAAGACATGATGAAACATTGCAAAAAAAGTGCACACATCCAAGATTAAGTAAGCAAACAGAAGAAAACATTAAATTCTACTGTTAGGTCAATTTTTTTATAGTTTTCTTTAGATGAAAACCACTCTGGTTTCACTTACACAAGATGGTCCCTAGATTATTCCAGAGGGAATGTGGGCTTCTCTATTAAAGAAGCGTGGGCAACACTGCAAAAAGCTGCTTGTGTAATAAAGGATTTTTCAGGAACATTTCTTTAGTTTAATGGTAATAGAGCTTACAAGAGCTAAGGATCTGGCAACTCACGAACTATTCTGTCTGTCTGAGCTCAGCAAGGAAGAGAGTTCTGAAATAGAAATCTTTTGATCTTAAAATGACAAGATCTGAATAGTAAAACCCCCTCTCGTAAGAAACACAGGCTGTAATTATGGCACATCTATTATTTAAAATGTTCTTGAAAATTCACATAAGAGCTGTTCACAACAAAGTAAAGCATTAGGTCAGGAAGTGGTCTGTAATACTGGGAAAAAAGTTTTAAATAAATTTCTGCCTTCTTTACTCAAGCATTTGCTTGAGATAACTGCCTTGCAATATATAAAATGTTTCATCCAAATGAGTTGATTCCTTCCCTGTAAAAATAGATTCTAATTTATCCTATTTAGTTTTAAAGAAGAACCCATGCATGCATCTGAGGTGCATGCTGAGGCCCAGGTCTTTTCCTTCCTATACAGCCTCCTCCCTGGGCAGCTGAGCTATATTTGTGCCTGATGGTTGGCAAATCTGGCAGAGTCACTGTTAACATGTTAGCCACAGCTATTATTAACAAAATTCTGCAGTGTAACTGTCTCACAGCAGACATCAAATAACCTAGGAAAACAAGTGAGCTGGAGCTTAGTCATATTTGATAATTAATGTGTGATGGTTTCCAACCAAAATTAATATAGTGATGGAGTAAAACATATGGAATAATGCTTAAGCTTACATCAAAGGCAAATATTGAATACATTAGGATACATTATCTCTACTCTTTCTGGAGTACATTATGTTCTGTTAAGATGTGATGTTCTGAATTTCTGCCTGGGCTTCTCAGAGAATTTGTGTGACGGCTCACAAATGTGTTCCCCAGTGCCCTCCTCTCTAGCACTCTTCCAATTCAGCTATCATTTTTTTGTTTCAGATGAAGCATTAACACTCATTATCTGTCAGTGGAATAAAAAAAGAAAAGAAAACAAAACCTTTAAGACCCAACAACCCTTTACTTTTTTCAGATGAAACATCTTTCCTGGGTGACACTTCTGATGTTATCAGTAGGAAAAGCCTTCAAAGAAAATGGATATCAAGCCTGAAACATTACATAATGCTGAATTGAAAGACAAAGTGTTTTCTGGAATTTTAATTTTTTTTTAAGCAGCTGCCTTTAAGTGAACACAGCCATCACTGTTATAAAATATTCAGAGCCTCATACATATCAGAGACACAGTTACTAGGGCAAACAATCTCATATCCCTTAAACAAACATTTAGAATTTTTCCTGAGCCCACTCTAGGCCCTTACAATACCACTAGTTTTAATTGATTTTTACCCGGTATCCATTTGTTCTCTTTTTTATGGTAATTTTCAACTTTCCAGGACCCTGCTGGTTTTGTGGGGGAGCAGGTTGGCATGCAGTCATGGGAGCCAGAGATTAAAAGACTTCTCTGTGATAGGTCATTAGCCATTCCACTTGCTGTACTGTAGCTCATTTTCCCATTCCTAATTGATCACTTCATTGATCAGACATTATGGAGATGGCTTAGTAACCTAAGCCTTAGCTTTGAAACACAGTACAGACTGCAATTACCTGAAAGCCTTCAAGGGTGCTTGCAATTTTCAGGCAGTCAGAGGCTCGCTTAATCAAAGATTCTGGCTAATGGAAAGGAGGGAGAAGAACTGTTTCAGCTGGGTTCCCTAAGGCCACAGATCTGGAGAGAGAGCAAAAACGTGCCTATAAAAGTTTCCATACAAAAGTCTAGTGGGGCACCAGTGCATGTTGAGAAGAGATACAGGAGCCCGTGCCCTGAAGACAGGTTGGCATTACTGGCACCTGCTAACAGGTGTAACAAAAACACCTGCTGAGCCATCCCCAGCAGTAGGGGTTGTTGCACCCAGGAGTCTGAAATGGTTCACAAAATGCTGTTCTGCCCCCTGTGATTATATTCTTTCCTCTGCTCTCCACCCTATCTGCCTAGCGTGTGCTGTCTGCCTTGCAGAGTCTCAGAGGGCAGAGGGGACTCAGGCACTTGCTCCGTGGGCAGCTGAGGAGACCCAAGGTGGTGTAGGGCTGGAGCAGCTTGCCCAGTCAGTCCTGTCCGACACAGGGAGCTCCCTGTCCTGAGGGAGCTGAGAATGCAATCACCACACCGTGCACGTGCTCGTGTGCGCAGACACTGCTGTGATCTCACGTGTTTTCCTCCTGAAATCCCTTACAGCTTCCAGGGATGTGGACAGTCTCCAACTGATCCCATGTAGAGGCTAACTGGGCAGTCACCAGGACTGAGACAACACGTTATCAGGCTGCCCTTGTGTTTCCCTTAGCCCCTTAAAGAATCCCCTCTTTCCAGTTTAAACATGACACTAAAATCTGAGGTCTTTCCTCTTTTCTCTGGCATTGCAGATCCTGCCAAATCATGTTTTCCTCTGTATTTGCTAATTATTGCCCTACTGTCAGTTAACATGCATCACGATACAGGTGTGCACATGGTGGTATAGGTCACCTACTCTGAAGACTGGTTTTCAGTGGTGTGCATATTGTGGTATAGAGGATAAGATATTTCCCTTTGAAGGCAGTTTATAAATCTTATTGGGCTTCTTCATGATGAAAGGCACCATAGATATATAAGAGATCAAAGCTGTGTAAAGATCAGTGGTATTTGTTTGCATGAGGTTTCTCTTTCTGTTCCTTCTGAGGATTTTGAGCTTCAAAGTTTCAGCTTTAAAGAAACTCAAAACCCAAAAGAAAACCCTAGCAAAACCCATCAAGTTAGAGCTGGTTTGAGGTCAGGCCAGCCAAGGGCCATAGGATTACAACATGGATTCAATAAGCTCTTCTCCAACATTCTCTATCTGGCAGCAAAAGCTGGCACACAGGAAATTTTTGGTCTTTCTTAATGACAGTAGGTTCCAGAGCAGTAGGTTTTGGAGAGAAAGAATGCTGCTTAACAACAAAGAGGGAACAACCAGCTAAACTCAAAACAACTGTTTCCATTTTGACTCGTCAGTCTGCTAGCAAAGTTATTATCATTTGTGACTACACAATAGCAATTGCCTAAAAATTCAGATAAATTTATTATAAAATTTGTGGTATAGTTTTTAACGTGCACTTTATTTTTCACTTAAATGTTTTAACATTGAGAATTTTGAAGTATGTTTCTGCAGATATCTATAGGAATTGGGAATAGAAATCCAGTACATCCATTGAAAAGCATTGGCTGCCAAGCATTGTTTTTGACTGCATTGTACTTTAATATCAGATTACTGTTTGGAATCAAGTAAGTCATCTCTGATATGTGAGCTTTTATTTTTCAACAGGATCATGGCAGTAAATTTTCTTTAATTCACAGTCTGTTCTCATAAATGACATAAAAATAAACCTGTAACCCATAAGAACAGATTTCTATAACAGAGCCACACTATGGTCACACAGGACATACAAATACATTACAAATACATAATGTAGTAAGGCAAATTTTTTTTTAGAAGGCAGATAACCCCGTGTGCCCAATCTGAAAATCCTTCTCCTTTAAAGGGCTGCGAAAAAGTACTTGCCAGTATTGTCTGCTCATCTATTATCAATAAAGCTCTTACTGCGAGCATCCAAAATCCACACATCTAAAAAACCACTTGTCTCTTTTTTCTTCATTTCTTTTAAAGGAAAAAAAAAAGGACCTAAATGAAAGGAGAAGGAGAAGTAATAAAGAACTGGTATGGATCTACATATGTCTCTGTAGAACAACAGAGTATGAAAGCAATGAACCAGACCCAGATATATGAGTGAATCCCAGACTTTCTGCAAATCATCTCCACAGTACTCTTGAGATAAGTCGTACCAAATAATAAATAAGCTGCATGGCCAAGCAGAGTAGAGAACAATAACCTGTCCAGTACATTTTATCAATTTTAAGCCATAGTCCAACAGCCAAGGGGAAGGATAGGAATCAGGAATAGAGTTTAATCAGTTGCTACTGCTTGCAAGAACTCCAGAGGCCTTACAGAAGAGACAAATGCAAATCAAGTCCAGTGGTGCACGATAAAAATAAGTTCAGTCTTGTGGTGAAAATGTTTCTCCCAGGGAAGAACAGAGAAACGTTTCTGCACTGGAAAAATCCAACCAACCATGAAAGCAAATGTTCCCATTCTGAGTTTGTTGGTTTGGTTTTTTTTGTAAGGAAGAGCAAAGCAGGAAGCATTAAATTTGAACTAGGTCTTCACGTCCCAGGAGGCTATCCTGGGGCGTATCCGACACAGGAGGCATCCCCCTCCACTGTCAAAACCGTACCCCTTTATGTTAGTTATTCTTGAACTTTACCCTTTCCTATCCCAAGTGAGTAGCTTGACCACAAAATTGTTGTACCAGCTCCTCAGGGTTTTTCCCTTTCTCTCTGGTGTAATAACTATTGTGTTATTTACATTCAATGAATCAGCTTCACCAGGAGCTAATGAGGCAGATTTTCTTCCTGCATGTTCCTAAACCATACATATGGCAATGGAGCTTTGGTCTGGGAAACTTTCCTGTGACTGTGTGGATTGTGCTTCAGAGTGGATGGCACTGACTGCTTAAACCCTCTGGAGTGAGTGACTGCTGCACCTCCTTCCTTGGGAGAGGAAAGCCTTGTGCCAGCAGGTGAGCGTGGGCTAGCTAGAGTGAGGGCTGGCAGACACAGGGCAAGAACTGCACCCACACCCAAATTGTTCACTGTCAGCTATCTCCTCCCTGCCCTGCTGATGACCAGAGTCACACCTGGGATTGGAAGGAGAGGAGGATCCCCAGCGGTCAGGCTGATGATCAAATGAACTGATTCTCTTGAAGCTCCAATTAACAGCAAAATGTCTTTCATAGAAACAAGTGTTCAATCAAATAAAATTGATGATTTTGGGACACAGAGAATTAAAAATTTCTTACACTTTCTGCATAACAGTCTACCAAAGCTGATTTGTTCCCTCCCAGAACCTCAGGACTAGCCTCAAATGCTTGAATAAAGCCTCTGGAAATAGTTTTACTTAAATGTGAAAAGAAAAATAACTTGTCTTGTTCACTCCATTCTAAGTTTCTGGTGCTCAGCACCCATGAAATAGATTGCTTATGGTGAGATAATGTCTTTTTTGTGCCTTCCAAAGTCTGTGAAGAATGTCTTCCCGGTTAATAGGTTGATTTAAATTGTATATGCTCCAGAACATAAATATGATTATTTATCATACTTGCCCAAGATGATGACAGTAAAGAAGACAAGGCTGAAATTCTTTATGATTTCCTCTCTCCTACAGCCAGCGACATCCAGTACATAGTACGCAGATGGCATGCCACATAAAGGATCACATTAGCAGTTATACATTTTTTCTTCCCATTAACTAATTTAACAATATGTCCACACCATGAAAGAAACAGACAAATTACAGAAAACTTCTGTCAGCTTAATCCTGATTGCTAAAACAGGCCATTTGCCCAGATGGGATTGTTTTCTGGCCTATCAGGTTTGAAACATCTAGAAATTCGGCAACCATCAGCCCAGACTCTCACAGTGTTGATTCAGCTCTTCATCCTTAATTGCATTTCAGGCATGTAACTCTCTGGAGATTCCTGAATGACAGCCTAAATATTGAAGGCTCCTCTGTTCTATGTGTATGTTAGGTGACCTGAATTTTCTAAAACTATGAGCTCTTAGGAGCCTGGTTTAAGTCAGCGGATGCCATAGGTGACAAAAATCACAGCAAAAGCCCCAGAGATTTTTTTGCCACAGTGGGCAGTGGACCAATTTAAACAAGAATTTCCAGTTTGTTTTCATTTGCTACCTTCAAGAGCAAATACACTGTTAGTGACTTTGGGGCTGGTGCTACTGTGGGGGCTCCCTCAGTAATCCCAAGAATGGCAGAGCAGCTTGCCCAGCACTGTTTCTCACACAGTTGTTTGCCATACTGATCTCTTTTCATCACCATTTGTTTTCCTATTTCTCTTTTTTGCTTCTAAGCAACACAGGAGTATGGAGGGAGCTCGTGGATTATTAAGCACTAGCCTACGGACTAATTTTAAGAACATACATGGCCTCCATTACTGCCATAACTAAATGTGACCAGAAAGTTAGAGAAAAATCAGTGGAAATTAAATAGAGAGATCAGCTGAAGATTTTGAAACAATTTGAAACTCACCGTGGCTATTCTACATTACCCAGTTTGAATAGCAGTGTTGCAAACATCACCTTACTTCAGTGTAATTTTTTGCACAGGAGAAGTTGATTATGAAAATAAACTTCTGTTTTGTTCTTACACTGCCTTGATACAGAAAGAGAGTAAGAAAATTTTTAAAGAAAAGAAAGCAATTAGGGAGTCACTGACCCACCAAGTTTTTTTGTGCCAGTATCATTGGTATATTCTAGCATTTAACTCCAGAAACTTGTTTAATTTTTTTTAATGTCTATTGTCTGTTGTTGGTTTTTGCCTGATTTTATTTGTTCAGTTTCAATAACTACATGCACTATGGTATCTAGCTGCTATTGGTGTACCAGGTACTTTCCCCCTCTCTTTGTTTGGTGTTTTGTTGTGGTTTCCAGTAACTCTTTGCCAAATACTTTCACAGAAGGAAAAAATGACCCATCACAAAACCAGCAGAATGTTCACCAAGTGAAGAGAGCTTCACAGTGCAATAACGAATATCCAAGATCTCTCATGTTTTTCATGTCAACTGAGATTTGATTTACTCCTACATTGTGCTTGCAGTCTTCTACACAAACCCTTATCTAGAGAAAATCCATTTCCAGCCAAAAGCACAGAATAAAGCTTGGGATCTATGAATTCCTTTCTCTTTGAAACATGTTTAACGTTCAGCTTTATACCTCAACATGGATTTATTTCATCACTCTGTACTTGCCCTGTAAGTGTGATTCTATTTTAAAGATTTCTGTCTGTGTTTTTCACTGTTAGGATTTTTTGAAGAGTATCATCTGGTATGTCCTTGTAACTGAGTACCTCCAGGTTTAATTCATCTTATCTGTCATAAGGGAATATTTTTCTTATAATACAGTTACACTAATCCAATGGCTAACCATTACCAGGAGGGACAGTTCTCTTGTGCCAAGACTTACCACCTACCTAACCCTCAGAGCTCTGAAGCACTAGACCTCTCATTTTTCTGTTTCTCTGAGTTTCTCCTAAACTGTGTCCATGTGCAGTCACCGTGCTGATGGGAGGTAAACAGGGGTAGGACAGCTCTCTCCAGAGGCAGCCAGCAGGCAGGGAGACCCGATGCCTTGTACAGTTCCAGGGACAGCCATTCATTTTAGTACAGTGCAAACCATCCTCTGACCAGTCCTGTCTTTCTCCATTGACTGTGAAAGAAACTTTGGATGACTGATTTAGGTGAATTATTTAACCCAGACAAAGATGACCCAAATCTCACCTTAGAAACTGAAAGTAATCTTAAGGACATCATGGGATTTGCATTTCTTTAGTTCACTTTAGTACTTGACCAGCTTTAATGACACAGCTACTTGTTAAACTTGGTAACTCAGGACTACTATGGTTAAATGTAGGCAAAATAGGTACCACCACTCACACAAAACTAACAGAAATACAAAAATAGTACCATTTTTCATGTGTATATGATGGCAGTACTCACCACAATTTATTTAACCTTGAATTACAAGCATCAAGCTCTGGAAAAGATGTCAACTATTACACTTCAATTGTTTTAACGACATTATTTTAGTGTCATGTTTCACAGGAAAACCATATTTCTCTATTATTCATCTGACATTTAAAGCTTTTTTTGTATTCTTTCCTAGTAATATAAAGACTTAACCACAAAGGACAGGTTTTAATAGGACTTTATTAAATCTGACAACAGATTAACTGGACTCCGTGCAATTAATAAGAAAACCTGATAACTGAGCAACACAGGGTTGTTCATTGATAGCACTTTTTTTTATTTCTGCAGTTTTACAGTTCTTCAGTTCTGCAAATATAACATTTGAGTAATACATTACTCTTTCAAGTTTACACCCACACTTCAGGAGATTACAGCAGTGTGGAAAATGTCACATTGCTTCTCCTGGTAGAAGAGCCACAGAAATGACTGGAACACACAAAATTAGTCCTGCCCATACACTTTCTTAGCTGAAAACATTTGTGTAGGACAGACTGGGTGTCTCACTATTTTATAACTTTTTCACTTACTATTTCAATTGATATACAAATATAGTAAAGACTTTATACAAACTATCAGATTCATTATTGTGGGATTCAATTTAAAAAGTTAACACTGAGAAAACAGTGAACTCTGTAGAGATTTTTGATGCTCTGCAGAGGAGCTCACAGGTCACTACTTGCATATTGGGTGTTTTAAACTTATCCTTCAGACATGTAAAAATAGGTTAATACTTTCTCTGTTGCAAATTTAAATATCTCCTTTATTTTTGAAGAGTGCACTATATGCTTTATCTTCAGGCTGAGCAAGAGATCTGTTATGATTGACTTGATGGTTTTATTCCTAATAGGGCAAGTACAAGTTACTGAAAGTACTGTTCTTGTTTCCTAGAGAAATTTCATAAAACTCTTCTTGAAACACAGGATGGGATAGGAGTTTACTGGGATTATGTCCATATATTTACTAATCAAGATCAGATTCTTCTCTAAGTCTTCATTAAAGTCTTTTTTCCAGTTGAATCCAACTTATCTTGGAGGGTTCATTTTCTCACAAATCAACTATACCAAGCACACTGAAAAGTACAGTATAAATTGTTTTGCTTTGGTTTGGTTTTAACGTCCTTGCTGCCAGATGTTAACTGGCACTCCCAGGTTCAGTGCACTCAGTCAGTAACTTGCTCAGTCTGAGTCGTCTTTGTTTTCCAGAGGGGACACTTCTGCTACTTGAGCTCTTGTTCTTGCCGAAAGAGACATCTCCAAACGGCTCTGAGTCTTTCACTTGGATTTAAGTAAGTTTTCCCATTCAACAGAGGACTCACTATTTTTAGGAATTGCCGGAAAGATTGACTGCATCTTAGTTTGGAATTCTTTCATCTATAAAAGAGATTTAAAAATAAAATCAGTTAACTGCTATTATGGAACAAATAAAGTAGCACCATGAACCCCAGGCTTATGTCACGAAACAAGCTGTGTGAGGTAAAGAATAGGCAAAAAGCTTTTAAAATAACAGAAAATTAAGACTTTCACTCTGATTATGTTGGTTCAATTAACAAAGTGGAAAAAAGCATGAAGGGACCCACAACAATCACCCCTTCTAATGCACCACACTGGGGTGCCTGATTTGGAGTGCTTGCCTGAATGATTCACTACTGTTCTATGAATTACTATACACACACACTTAAAATGTTTTTGTTTAGAGGAAAATTACCTCCATGGAATGTGTCCCTATTTTGACTGCAGTGCCTTTTTCTACATTTGTAATGGATGAAAGGTGCAATAGGTCTGTTCACAGCTTTTAAAACAAGGGCTAAAGAAAAATACTGGTCAGCTCTGACAGTTTAGGTTGATCCCACCATTTGGATAAAGGTAACAAAACAAAGTCTCATTCACATGTATATATGCGTAGGAAGGAAAACAAGATTCATAATGATATATAGGACCTAGCTTTTCTTTCACTGTTGTTAAAATGCTGTGAAAGAGGAAGTATATCTATATAATAGATATAATATTTATATTTATGCTAAGCATTTTATCACCAATGTCTGATTCAATAGTCCTGGAATGCCAGAACTGAACCTTCATTTAAATAAAAATCACTCCTATTAGAATATTTAAATTTAGTGAGCTTATTTCTTCCAGGAGTTTTACATGTAGTTTTACACATAATATATTTTTAAAGGATAGGCATGGAAAAACCAAATCAGTGAAAATCCTGTTACACAAACAGCAGGATGTACAGGGGAAGTTTTGGACTGCTATTTTTAGGAAGCTCTACAGAATCTACGACATTCACACAGAGAAGACAGGATGTGGTATTCAAGCACTGGATGCAATGACCTCTTGAAGAGCAAATGCTGTCTCAGGCAGTATGTCCCACAGAGAGGTTCCAGGAAATCTAGATATTCCCAACAGCCACACAGGCATCTACTCTAATATCCCTACATTTTGTTGTGGGGTCATCAGTATTTATACAAATACCTCTGGGTTGTTTTCTGTTCAAGTCCTTATGTGTATGAATAATTCTGACAAAGAATTGCTACTTGTTTACAGAAATGCTGCTAGAATGCAATTACTCAAGTTATAGTCGATACAAAGAATGAAACAACTTACAAAGAAATTACCAATCTTTTAGTAAGACAATAGCTAACTATGATGGATGAAAGCATTTCAGAACCCTAGTTTTTGTGTAATAATGTCTGTGCACTGCTAATCAAATAAAAATATAATTTATATCAAGTAGGAAGAAAATTCAGAGCCAAATTATCCTTTTTGCTTTATCCTTATTTTGTTCCTAAGTAAAACTTAACAGAGTAAATACTCTGTTTTATATTTCACTCTCTGTTTTATATTTCACTCTGATCAGATGGTTGTTTTGATTAATTATTCCTTCTTGGTTTTTAAAAATCTTGGCAATCACCCACAATTGTTCCTAAACTAACATTTTTGCTTCTTATTTAAAACTGAGGAGCACTCATAGACAGCTAATGCTTCCAAGAATAATAAACACCAGTATCAGAGCTGACGTAGAGGAACAGCCCAAATTACATTAAACAATTGCTGACAATTAAATACAAGTATTTACAGTAGGAAATGTTTTAGGATCTTTGGCTTAGCTGTTTTTTCCAATCCTATGTAATTAAGTTATCCCAGCTCACTGATGGGTGGAAAGTATTCAATTTACTTAACATTTTTTGCTTCCTAAAGAGTGATTCAACTCTTCTATTCTTTCATCTCACTCTAAGTATTATCTGGGTGTTCGGAACACAGAAATGGTCAGATACTAACCTGATGTAAAATGCTGCCGCTCTGTTGGTATAACTGGAAATAAAACATTCAGTACCAGCTAATGATTTGGTGCAATGTGGATTTTTTTGCTGTTTCTAAACCCAGAGGTAAATTTCTCTTAGTGTAAAATTTAAATGATGCACTTATGAGTCCTACAGGACACCTCTGTTGCTCCACTGAAGACACACAAAACCAAACGAAAATTAAAAGCAATTCTATAAAGCCTCTAAAAAGAAGATCATGGGAGGAAGAGCCATTTGAACAACTATGACAAGCACCTTATAATTATTAACATGCCAAACCCTAACTCTTGAATGCAAAAAGCAGTCTTGTCTGGGAAATAAAACACTACACATCTGTTCTGAAAGAAAAAAAAGGTATTTATTTAGAAAGCACTGAAACACTGCTAGCAGCTGCAGATTTAAGAATATTAGATAGATTTCTGTCCCCTCAGAACACTAACTTATGTTCTGCAGCATAAAAGCAACTAATTTCCTGGAAAAGCAATTTTTCCTTAACACATGGACCAGATCTGAAATATTCAATGTCTTTCTTTTGCTTTTAAGATTCCCTGAGAAATTTCCTCAGCCTTGTCGGCCATTTACTTCTTCTCTTGCCTGCCCTTTTCCACTAGCCCCCTCTGCACAAAAAATAGTTTTTCATTGCAATTCACAACTTTGCCTATGTTTTATGTTTTTCCACAGATATTCTTCCTCTGTGATTCCTGGACAGTGATCCATTTCAACAGATCATAATGCCAAGCTGATCACTACCATGCATTGTCTTCTCAGTGTAATGCTTCAGGTTGTCAGCTCTTTCTCAGCATAACACTTCAGGCTCTCAGGTCTGTGAGAAGGACTAAATCTGCAGTGACTGGCATGGGCCTCATTAATACTTCACTATGTCTAAATGGGGCCAATTTCCTCCCAATGCAAATGTCACAACTACTAACTCTTACTGGAAGCTTTCATTTCTGTACCACTTAGAAGATACTGCACCTGATTATTTCTCTCTACAACAGTTTTTGAGTTCTCACTAGTAATACATTAAGAAACTTAATTAGTACCAGTCACGGACTCCTATTTTCCCCCTCTCCCTCTCCTCCCAGTCAGAAAGAGCAGTACAATATTTCATTAGGCCTTTGATCTGGACCTCCAAGGTATCTTCCCCTTTCTCTTCTGTTCCACTAATAGCATCGGCTTCTGAGTTTCTTCCTTCATTTGCATATTTGTGCTTATTGCTCTCCTGAATGCACTTCCAAATGCCAGCCACTGTTTCCCCTGCACTCAGAGCTCCTCTAAAGCTCACTTACCACATTTCCTTAAGCCACAGAGAAAGCTTTGAAAAAGAACTATTCTCTGATGTAATGGAACTGGTGTGTACCCACATAAATAACCATGGAAATCGCATCCCAAAGTTCCCGCCCCTTCTCTTCCACTGACAATGTCTGCCTGCTTACAAACCATTCTAATACCACATTTTAGGCTGTAACTTCTTAATGGATTGACTCTATGATCTTACAGGTCTTTTACAATCTAAATGATTCTGATTCTTTCAGTCAGAGCTCAGTCTTCCAGGCTGAACTCTATTTAATATATTTTTATATTTAGGGCTAAATTTGGCCTCCAAAGTACCTCACATTGGCCCTGTGGTTGTTCTTGCTTGCATTTAGTTGACACTGTCATACTAGGCCCATTGCAACTTCAGAGGATCCTTGCAGTGAAAGTAAAATCTGTTCACTAAACATTGAAGTTAGTCCTTCAACAAACTGGGCTTAACAGTGTCCAGTCCTCCTGCAGTGTGGTGAGCTTCTTGTGAAGATGATTAATCAGCTTTGTGTTCTGTTAATACTGCACACTTGAGGTGTGAGAACCGGGACCTTGTCCTTCCCTGCTTTAACTCTTGGGACAAACAGATTTCTTGGTAAGGGAAATGCTGCAATTAGGAATCTGTGTCTTGCCCTGCCGTTTCTTTCTTGCAGATGTGCGACTCGGGAGGTCTCTTCTCCTCTCTCCTCCCTTCCTGGAAATCTCCTCCTGTATATCCTCCAGATTCCACAATACATACACCAGTGGTCTCAAATCAAAAGGCATTAATTTAATTACAAGAGCTAATGTGCTATATACTAAGTACCGGAATGTTTTGAAATAATTCACTGCAATGGCTGCCTCTTTATTGTTGTCAGCCACACTGACACTCAGGTACTTGGTTCAACTGTGATAATGTTTTCAATTAACAGTGCAGTAAACCAAGCACTAAAAGCTGAATATATTTTACCTCTTCCTGCTGCCTTCACTATCATAGGCCACTCTCAACTGCTGCGTCTGAAGCTAGTAGTACATGAACGATTTGTAACACATTTCTTAACATTCCAGCATGCTCCATTCCTGCAGGCAACTCTCTGAACTGAATTTCACTCAAGTGAATTTTATTTTTTTGTCACAGATATTACAAAGCTTGACGCTGTTTTTTCTTGCCAAATAAATTACAGTAACTGTTCTACCTCTGTCAGGCTTCTTTCTAAAAGGGTATCATCTACCTTACTGCATTAAATAATCTGTAATAGCTACAGATCACTGTTATTTTCTTATCTTAACCTAATGATCCTGCCTCAGATGGCAAAAATATGGGGACCTAAAAGCATCTTCCATTTAATAATCTCTTTTTAATGTACATCGTTGACAGAATGTCACACAAAAATTGGGATAGCACTATTACTGAGAGCACTTACATGGCCGTTCATATTAAAATGAACGGAAGAGGGGCTAAAAGAGTCTATTTGAATCCTAGAATGAAAGTTTTAGGAAGAAATGTTCTCTTTAATGTCTGACATTCATAATAGGCCAAACCAGATTCCAGGAATTATTCGTTTCCTATTTTAGTACTCATATCAGTAAGAACTGCTTACATTAGCTTCCAAGTGAAATGAGGTTAGATGCCCTGAACTGGAATATCAAGTGGCAGCAGAATGCAGTACGTACATGCCCTCTGTTCTCCTCAGCCACCTTCCATTTCACAAGGCATGAAGATAAGGCAGGCTGCCCTGGATTTAAAAGCATCAGTGAGGATCGCTCTGGCCACCTTTTCCCAAATCTTAAAATTATTGCTGTCGCCCTTGTCAGCAAATGATTAGCAAGGGCCACACACAGAAATACCAAGTTATTTGTAGAAAATGGCAAGTGCTGAGCCCTTGCAGTACTGGAGGAGCAGAACAGCCAGCCTGGTGGCTGAAGGTGATTCTCCTTTTCTTGGTGTAAAACGGGGCACTCACTGCAGGTCACTCAGTTTCATGCTGACTTCTGGAACGAGCATGGAAAATAGAGCCCTGGTTCACAATCTTACATCTTGTACTTCACTGGCAAAGGCATCATGAATGTTTAGATTACGCAGAACTACAACTCTGTGAAAATGGCCCTGAGAGTGTCAACCCTGGCAGTATAGATCCTAATATTTAACTACCTTACACTGTACTGTCATAGTACACTGTTCGCCACCTACTTGCTGATTCCAGTGTTTCAGGCTTGCATAGAGAAAAGAGGCAGCACAGAATTTTGGTAAACCATCGAGAGAAGTCAAGATCTCATATTGGCCCCCTGTCTCATGGAGGCTTACACACATGCTTAACCTTATGCAGTGTTGAGCACTCTCTTTGAAATCAGAGGCCTATTTACAGTGCCTACAAACACATAGACATATTTTTCCACAAATTCATCTCTATAAATCCTGTCTAAGTGGGTAAAACATGCCCTGAGCTATTTAAAAGAAAAATAACATGAAAATAACCTAAGTGAACTTTACAGGGAGAGAGGGAAAGGACCATCACTGCTTAGAACGAAGCTGTCACAGTTCCCAAACTATTATAAATATGTAGCAGCCTCCCACAGCTACTCCATATTCTGTCTTGAATTACCGGTGAACTATAGAGAGCTGTCAAGTCACAACGGTCAGGGTGCTTCTTTTCCAATTACTGGGTCACATGAAGAGACAAAACACATGAAATACTTTCCTCACGTTACTTTTCCAAGAGTGCAGAAGACATGCTGCTCATTCATAAATGGGAAGAGAGCTGGTCTACATCACAAATGTGTTTTAGTAGCCTCACTTTGGTTTAATTTCTGTGCAAATGTGACTTAGATCCCAAAGTGGGAAGAAGATGCTATTCCAGCAGAAAAGCCTAAAGAAAGCAAAACTGTTCTGGTTTAAGGCTAGATTATTTTGAATTTAAAAAAAAAAAAAAAAAAAGATCATGCGGTTAGCTAATTATGTTCAATTTTGATTCACAGAGACAGTAACCTTGTAAACTGGATTCTGAAAAAAAAAGTAACTTCCTTAGGTTCAGAGATTAAGGGGTGTTCTTTTAATTTTTATACATTTTCATGTTGATATTTCTGAAATAAAATGTCAAGGACTTAAATTTTCATAGTATATGGTATCTAGAAGTAAAGGCTTTCGTGCCATACAGAAAAATTGAGTGTGGAATACTTCTGATATCTCTGAAGAATGTGCCATTTATTTCTGCAGAATCTTACTTTCAAATTTGAGTGCCTGGAAAGGATATCCACACGATCAGTCTATTATGGTGTATTAGTCATTGCCCCTTAGTCAACCTGGGCAATTTGAAAAATTAGTCTTGAAATAATTTTAAATTTAAAATAGTTAAATATCCAAATGTATAAAGCAAGCTGGTTAATGGACCCAAAATCTCAGGATGAGTGTCCCAACCCTACAAACTCTTCTGTGCTCTAATTTGGATTTCTGAATTAAATTCAAAACATGAATTGTCAGCAAGTGGGCAGCTCCTGAAAAGGGCAACTTGAGTAATTTTTTTCCTCCGTATGTCCAGGAATTCCTTATATGCATCATCCACAAGCAAGATTGAAGGCTGGGGAAAGGGCCAGCACAAACCCAAAATTCCACCATGAAGCTTAAGCCTCAATGCCATGACTGGGGCTGAATTCCATGAGGAAATCTGTCAGAGCCAGTATGGTACCCACAGGCAGGTATGAAGAGCTGGATGCTCCCAGGCAAGCCGAGCAGCTGTGGTCTTGGCCCACAGAGGGGCGAGACAAGCGCGGCCATGCCACCATACTTAACATATATGAAGATGCCATGGGACAGAGATGTAGCACGAATAATTCGTACCCATCAGAGAAGCTTTTTTCAGATTTTACTTGTACATGCACAGTTTACAGTTATGTGTGGCCAAGATGTGGATCAATCCACTCACCCACTTAGTGTGACACAGAGGCATTTCAGACCACCACAGGCTTCCCATCGGGCTGGTGGCAGCCAACAGCTACAAGTCTCTCCCAAGACACAACAGCAAAATTCCTCAAGACAGCTACAGTTACAGTCTTCCCATGTTCTTGAAATACTCACTCACAGCTGTCCCTACTCATAAAGCAGATGTAGCAGCTTTCCAGTAGGAAAATGAAGATCTTAATCCTTGAATAAGCATTTTGCCTTATCAAGTATACATTGAAGTTCATTGGTTTCCTTTTTTTTCCCCTTCTTGGATAAAATACTAGCAGTACATGTGGAGGCAAGTCTTCTCCAAACCAAACTAATTAGGTGATATAAACAGTACAGAAAAATCCAGTATCAAGAGGAGGAGGAAGTGCTAACTCGTACTAGTACTCCATCTCCTAAGAGCTTAAGTAAGTACTGAGGAAATCAAAGAACATCAAAAAACCAGGCAAATTTGATTTATATAGAAATACGTGATCACAAAATAGCAAGGAAAAGGTAAGTTTTTATTATGCTATCAGACACAAGCATGATAAGGAATCAAAACTTCATGAGTAGTATTTATGTGAGGATTAAATACAATAATAATTAAAAACTAATAACAAAAAATCTAGGAATGACTCTAGGATGGCTCTATTTTACAAGATATGCTGCTTTTATAGCAACATTTGCTCACTTATGAAATAGCATAGATTTCAGCCACTGCAATATGCCTATATTTAGTTGAGATTTATAAATCTTAGTACTATTTACAGATGCCAAACCCAGTAATATTTGAGGGCTATGTCTCCATGCTCTCATCTTCTATTTTAAATTGATCCATCCTTAAAGCCAATACTCTTTTGTATTTATACTGTGCCTATGACTATCTTTCACAAAATTATATCAAATATTTCTCAAAATAGGCAGGAGGATGTTATTTTTATGCTTAAAATGGCGATTTAGAGGTTAGATTTTCTCTAGAGGAAAGCAGTCCGCTTAGGAAATGTTCTTACCAACAAAGCCACATCAAGCATCTATTCTCTGTATTGCTTTTAATTGTTTTAGATGTCTCTTTTCAGCCATGCAATTGTTTTAGACTCTTAATATTTTAAAGGTTAAGATCAATGAAAAACAGGATATTACATTAGGAGACACCATAAAAGTGAAAAACTAATATTTTGTAACTCTACAAATCACAAATTGCTAAGCAATTCTTCTCACTACTTTTCCAGCTTTCCAATGAATAGCAACCATCAGAATCTCACAAACCTACATATGAATCATCCCGGCCCTTTTCCTATGGGACAGAGAATGCATTTATTTCTGAGGAAATAAAAACTAATTGATTGAGGGCATGCAGAACAAAAGGGGTTTTAAGGCATAATTTATCTTGTTTGTTAATTGTTGTATGCTTCAGTCTACAAGGGCTGAGGGCATTGTTCTGCTTTTAAAAGAAGGTCCATAATCACCAATCTTTTTAAAAAAAAGAAAAAAAAAGAACATCAGACATTCATAGGTATGTTTTAATATCTGCCAAGTACTCTACAGCTGCGAGTTTAATTAACAAAAAAGGTTTATTACTCAACCATTAACTTCTAAAAAATTCTAGAAAACTTACAGAAAACCATCACCTGCTCTACGTGACCCTACCTTGGCAGAGGTGTTGAAGTAGATGACCTCGAGTGGTCCCTTCCAACACTAATTATTCTGTGATTCTGTGAAACTAACATTTTTCCAAGTAATAAAAAGGTGTGGTGGATCATAACACTTGTAGAATAGGTAAATAAAACAAGAAAGGTTTAACTTTTGGAAACTTCAATGAAAATATTTGTTTAGTTCAATTGTAACTACAACGGGGTTTAAGATATTTAAGATATTTTACTTCTAAAAATTTTTACTGAGTGAAATGCCATTTATTCTTTAGAAATTTAAAGCTTCATTGAACATTTCATATGCAGAATGTTGAAATAAGATGTTTCAACTACTATGCAACCTTTAAAAAACCCTGAAATTATCAATTGGCCAAACCCAACCTTTTCTACAAAATTTATTTCAATACTCCTGTGTTTTGCATCAGCAGTATATCCCACTGCACCAGGCAAGGGCACCTACATGGTTCAGATGTTGCAAGCTCAAAACCTGTAAGATAATGCCATGGAAGATAATACCACGGAAGATAATACCACAATGTGGACATTGTTAAATAGCAAATAAACTAGTTAAAAACAGCAGTGCCATTTTATTTCAAGCCAGACTTATTTCAAGACCGTGTTTAACATGGCACATGTCCTTCCACACTGTACAGTGCCTCAGAGAGGAAGGCTGTGGGTATGTCTGGATGAGTCTCCGATTCAGATCAGGAGTGCTCTTCGGAATCAAATCTTCCAGTTGTCCATGCTCACTGGGCACAAGTTTGTGTACTACTGAACAGTCTCAAAATGCTTGACCTGGGATTTTTTAGGGTGATATGAAACAAAGAAGCATTCCAGGAGTGCACATAACATAGTTCAACTGCAAACAGGCATTCAAACCATGAGGTAGTGCCAGTGTCCGTCCAAATTTTGAAAATTCCTGGAATGGTTGTAGATGTCAGGTCCTCAGCCTGCTAATGCTTCACTGCTCCAATGCTGCTGGTCAATGATACTCACTAATACCGAAGAGCTTCTACACTCAGAGATAATCAAAGGTGGGATGAATTTAAATATTTCCCTAGGAGGTTGCAGGAAGCAAGTTAAAAAAGTCTGACTATTACTGATAGCTGGTTATTTCCTGCAAGAGGTACAATATAGAAGTAGATAACCACCATCTCCTAGGTTTTGAAAAAAGAAGATTGCTCTTTTATGCCATTGAAAAAGAGAACTTAAACCATTATCAAACTAAGTCCTCATTGAACCATCACTTCTTCATTTCAGAACAAGAGTTGAGTGGAATTTAGAAGGCTTTATTACTTACCAGCCTATCTTGAGATTGTAACAGTGGTAACTGCAATCAGGGGATATTAACAACCCAACCTGAGACAGCATAGAATCTTTTATATTCCTTACCAAGACATAAAGATCAGTTAATTATCATCACCTCTGGGTTTTGATGCTGGCATAAAAGCAGCAGACTGTAAAGCTATAGTGAACCACCTCTAACAAGAAAGCCATTTAAGAGCTGGAAGTAGGCATTTTCACAGCACTGTTTTAAGAACCAATAAACCACAAAGATTAAATAAAAATCTAGAATCACCAAATCTGGTGCATCACCTTAGTGCCTGGAAGAGTTCCTAAAAACTTGCTTCTAGGGCAAACATAGGCTGTCCCAGAGGGCATAAGGACGAGGCATCCCGAACGGTGGCTTCAGTTTCCTTCCATGACACAAACTGCTGAGCAATCGCACCACTAACACAGATTAATTACAGCAATGACAACTCGTCAAGGAAATATCGCTCCATTTTGCTCTTGTCGCTTCATCTCTGACTTCGGGAGCGATGACAAGATAATTTAAACAGTCACAAAGCTTAGGGTAATACGTATTTTTATCAATCACCCGCTGTCCCGCCAATAATTCACGCTCATAGGAAACACGTACCCCACCATTACAAGCCACAGCGTTTTGGCAACGATACCCCGTGAGGCCACTCTCCTGGGCTCTGACTGGGGGCAGCATCATTTCCCAGTGCAGCACTGCTTGTCTAAAGCCCGGGCAGTTGCCGGAGCAGAGCTGCAGTTTCCGGGATCAGGAATAAATCGGGACCCTGGAGCGGGCGCTACTATTCCGGCCGGCGCCACCAGGTGTCGCTGCGGGGCAGCAGCGGCGCCCCGGCCGCGCCCGGCCCCGGGGGAGCCGCCCGGAGCGGGGCAGGAACACAAACCCCCGGGAACCAACCGGGATTGTTGGATCGCAGCAGCCACCTGCCTGGCTTAGTTCTGCCCTCCAGCTCTGCGGGACAGGCTCATCGCTGCTTCCTGCGGGCGCCGGAATGCTCACAAGGCATTCCCGGCCCGTGGCACAAGGATCAGGGCCCACAGTGACCCCGACTGCACATCCCACCGCCTCACACCCAGGCGTGCCTGGCGGGAGCGGCGTTCAAAGCCCAAGAAGCAGGAGCGCACCCAGCACTGCGCTTCTCCAACCTCACTGACCAGTTCTGCGCTCCTTCTCTGGCACAGCCAACCCAGCCCTGGAACGCACGGCCCGCTGCCCCGGCCTGCCCAGCCGGGACGGAACTGCCCCACGGCTCTCCCGGCCACTCCAGTCCCGCTTCGAGATCCGCCAGCTGTTACTTCTTCTGGTGTGACTTCTGCCTCTCCACTACATCTGATGTGCCGCTGGGGCTTCCTGTATCTTACTCCTTCAATTGACTCAAGGCTTTAAACACTTAAGAATTCAGTCTCACTAGACTTGGAACTCCCCTTCAAAGGCACGTGAAAGTCGGTCCTTTTTTCACTAAGATCCCACCAAAAGAGTCACAGGGACTGAGCGGGCACAGGAGTTGAGAGAGCGCTAGAGTTGAAGTACTCCTATGTGCAACTGGAGCAGCTTTCTTGTTTGCTAAATGAAACACCTGCAGTGCTTACAATCAGAATTTTATTATCCTTCACAATTTAATATCAAAAGAAACAATTTAGTATCCAGAGACTGCATTAGTTGTCAATAATGTTATCAATATTGCCAGTAACTGTTAAACAGATGAAGCTGCTGCCTAGCAGGGCCAGGTCACTAATTAGGAGGTCCCAAGGGCAGCTCGTTACTGTTAAGGTGAAGAGGCCAGGCAGAACCTCTTCTCTCTGTCCAGCTGCAAAAGCTTTAGTTATTAAGTTCACACACATTCCTGGCATCAAAATGAGTAACATCTTGCCTCAGGTTACATCTAGTATTGCACACTGAGAGTATTGCAAACTTTACCTTAAGTCCATAGTTTTCAAATGTTGACACCTGATGCTAGGTTTGAAATTGTGACTTGAAATTTTACAGGTATTGGGAACTTGCAAGGACTACAGAGCCAGTCAATTCACAGTACTCAACTACACTGAAGACTCAAAACATTTTATTCAGGTAAATCTGTAAAAGCCTCCTTTTAAAATGTTTAACTGAAATTAAAATGTTCATCTGAAAATGTTGAGCTTAGTGCAAAATCTACGGTGTCTTCCATGGTCTGAACAGTTTATGTGGAAAGAAACTTTATTTCAACCAKTGATAAAGTCAGTTTCCCAAAAATAAAACTTTATTTCTTTCTGTGGGTATCTAGTAATTATTAGGCACAACATATTCATTTGTGTTCTCAAAAATCAGTATTGTAACTGACTGTTAATCTATTATCTGTGCTTACGTGATAGCAATTAAGAATTTTCAAAAGTATCACAATGTTGCCCAGAAATAAGAAAGCATATAAAATAAAAACCGACCCTTCTTAAAATGAACATATGTTTGAGTCTGATTTATTTTTAGTGCTATGAATCTCTTTTGTCAGAGTATTTAATTTTTAACGTGCTTCTACTTTTGTATCTCCAGCAATTTTAAATGTGTGTATATATATATTTGATTTTAACAGATATACAGTGACAGGAAATTTACAAATCACTAATTTTAGATTCTGCAATAATGACTAGCACTATTGTATGTGTTTCCTTTCTGCAGTGGAAATTTAAAAGTCTATAGTGAATGCAATAAATATCTCAGTGGAAAGCAGAGAGAGCTGTTCCAAATCATCTTTTGACAGAGATCTACTTCCTTCAGCACCTGCAATTCTCATCGTGCACTACAGTGAAACATAAGCACTCCACAACAGAAAACATTACCAACAGACATTTGCAAGAGCTTCTCAAAATACAGTTTCCCTCACCTCCTATCAACACTAACACAACTCAGAATATAATGACGTACAGCTTTCTGACCAGGAACACTTAACAGTTCCCTAAAATGCTTTGCAGTTTGCTTCTGACACAAGAAGTGTGGTCAGGTAACCAGAAGCCCCATCAGACTCCGACACGTCCTGGGGCTTGGCCATCTCAAGCTTGGGTGGGTGTTCCCTCTCAAACAGTCTCAAGAAAAGCCTCACTGGAAAATTAGTAACTGTGGGTCTAGGCTAGTACTTCTCAAGGAAGTAAAAATTAAGCTTACCAAGAAACAGACAACGTAAATTGCAGGCTAGGGTCAGACTCTGCTGTCCTTCAGCACGACCAGACACTCTGACAGAATGAGGAATCAGAATTGGCAGTATGGGGTGAAATTAATCCTTCTGACTGATGGTATGACTGCCAGTAAACTGAGTGAACTGTTGTAGCTCAGCATGCAGAGAGTATAAACTGGTACTCCCACTCTTCCTCCCTCCTCCCTGACATTCCACCACTGCCACACATGGAGGACTTCAGTTTAAACAAAATGTGTTGTAGCTGCCTCCTGTGTCCTGCCATGCCTTTTTTGGTCTTCTGCCTTCCTCTACTACCTGTCCCTACTGAGAATCAATATTGAAAGCTAAGAACTAAAGGATTGTGTAATGCTGTATTTGGGACTCAAATCATGAGCTACAGGATACATCAGCAGAGTAGACAAGAAACGAGAACTTGAATAAAGGTATTAATGAGAACAGTACTGAGATGCAGTAGTATCTTCTTCCTCCTTCTTTATATATGCTTTGCTGAATATGTAAATAATTACCGTGTAAGGTAAAGCAAATCTATTCATTTCTAGTCCTAAAGAGGATGCAAACAGCTCTGCCAAACTTATAGCTGCAGGGGACTCTTAAGTCATTGCTCACTAGTAGGGGCAAACAAAACTGCTCACATGAACTTTAGTGTTCACACTCAACACTCTGAAACACTGGAACATAATCAATTTACTAAAGATAGCCATAGCCTCCTGGGATGTACAAATGCTTCCCGAGTTTCTTTGCCTTGACATGACATGTCAAGGACCACTGTTGTAATGCACATCATACTCAGTCTTCTGTCCCCTTGCCCCTTCTAGAAAGCAAGCTGGTTTCCTTTCAGTTTTTCTTATGTCCTTTGTGCCCTGATGCAAAAAATAAAACTTGGACAAATAAATGGATTGCTCTAAAGATAGGATTTAGGGGGTAGCCTTCAATTCAATAAGCAAAGGATATATAAAGTTTGCAGCTACTATTTTAGTCTCTGTATTAGAACACTGGCTCCTTTGTGAAGTATCTGAAACATCTGTGCAAATAAACATAAAGCAGGACAAAACCATTCTTTCCCCTAAACTGTCTACTCCCACAACATCCCATTTTTTGCAGATGCAAAACACCTTCCCTGCATGCACACATTCTGGTTAGTCATCCTACATGCGGTGAAAGAAGGTGTGACTCTTAGGCTGAAGGAGTAGAGAGATGCCATCCCAAGATGCATTAACCAAGGAAAAATACAGAGCTGAAGGGATCGTACTTGCTACTCACACTGTGCACACCCAGAGCCTTCCAGACGGCAAAACTCAGCAATCCAACTCCGCACCAAGCATAGAGTGAGCCCCATCCCAGGGCTCGTAAGGCCAGTGACGAACCACTCTCTGGTAGTGCAGCTGTGGAAGTAATCCCCTAGAACCAAAGATAAAGTGATCATGACAAAGTGAACAATAATTGGACAAAAAAATAACAACTAAGAAGTTGGTGATTTAGAGGTTTTCCTGAATTGCCAGTTGTAGTAGAGTGGCTACAGAAAATCTTATGGCTGTCAGCACACCTGAAGAGCCAATGAAGGGGCTGGATGAACTGCTTTCCTACCACGAGCAGCTTTCATGGTTACCAGTGTCACCTGGGGATGACCTTCATTGCCCAGAAAAACCAAAATCAGCTGTTTCGTGGGCACAAGAATCCAACACTCAGTTATCCCAATCCATTAACTGAATCAAAACCAGCCACAAGCCATTATGCCAGCGACATCTGAACATAATCATTATATGACTTTAATTTTGGTACTTTTTCATGGGGGGCAACTGTTGGCCTATAAGTCTTCATCTGCACTTCTGAAACAGCACATGAGGAAACTGGAGGAACATGAGCAGCTTTCATGGGGACACAGGAAGGGTATAACAGTGACCCAGGGACTAATTTCAAGGGGCTACAACTCTGAAGAAGCTCTGGAAACTATTTAGGAAAATTTTTTAAAAGCAAACAACAACACTGAACCCATCCCCCTGCAGAGTTCATCAACCACCAACATAGAAAATGCTCTGCGGTCTCCACACTTCTCATTTTTATCAGAAACAAGAGTAGGTCATCTCAACCACTCGTTAAGATACTACTGCACGGAAGGCTGCCATGAGATGTGTCCTGAAACACAAAACACTGTCACTTGGAAAAGCCACCTCAGGCAAAGAAGAGTGGAGCCTCAGCCATGATGGGGTCCCAATCACATTGAAACCTTCTCTGTCACAGCACATAAATGCACATTGCAGCTTCCAAGGGCATCAACCACATGCTGGGTGACATCAACCAATGTGCACCTCACCCTCACTGTTGGCTAGCCATTCTCAGTTCACAATGCCCACTGTGCTATACCTATACGGTACAGGAGAGCTTCAACTTGTGTAGCCCACAGCAGCAGTAAGACAGACAGAATTCTCTTGCTCAAAGTGGCAACTGCCATTCAGAGGATTTTTTTCACCTCTGAAGGATCACTGTTCAACTCTTCACAGGGAAACACAGATATCAGATGGTAACTGTTAAAGATGGGCATCTACGGTCCTTACACAACTCAAAAGTTCTACTTACTTGGCATCTTGGAAAAAAAACCAATAAACTATTGCTCAGGGGTAACATAAATGAGATCGCATGCATAAAATTATATTCAATATAGAATTATTTCATTTACAGTCTACAATACTGAAAAGTAAAATTAACTTGTGGAAGGATCAAAAAAATTTTTCTCCAAAACATGCCAAAGAACCGTACTTTTTTACTCATCACAAAAAGTGGGGAAAAAATCTTTTGTATTCTTGCTATTCTTGCTTTAAAAAGACTTGAAATTTTTACTTTTTTATAAATGCTTCTCTTTCTTCTTTGATACAATTAAACTTACTTAGTGTCTACCACTAAGGTCACTCAAAAAGCACCTGAAGTATTTTCTACTCCTGGCTTTGTATTTATTGAAATGTTAAAATTATTCTCAGACAGTCCTCAGCATTGACACTTTCCCTTAGGACTTAGCTGTAGGCACAGTTACCCAAGGACAAACACACACTTGAAAGGGCACAAGCAAAATGTATCTTGACCCTTACTTATTTCAATTTGGATATCCCAAAATGGCAGCTATTAACAAAAACCATGTTCTGTAAGCATACACACACACAAACAGCAGAGATTTCTAGTCATGCTACAGTACCAGGTCCTATTATTTCCTTACCACAGATAATGAACTATTATAACTCTTTCAGTAGAGACTGCTCTGAGTAGATTTGAAATGCTGATTATTTTTGACATTTTTCCTGCTTCCATAGTCTAACCATATATAACAACACTGATAAAAAAATTGTCCCATTTGGAATATGGGAAATGAATGGACAAAAATATCCTCTACACAGAATCTTTAAATAGGAGTCATTATCTGTGAAAATGGCTGGCAAAAAACCCACCAGAATACTATTTAAATGCTTGATTGTCCCAGAAAAATAGCAGTAAATGGAAACAATTGATCTGGTTTTACTGACTGCAGTCAAACAGACTTCAGTTACTGGCTGATTCCTCAGGATACTTAAGTACACAGATAAGGGTTTCTGTAAACAGGAGTTTGTTAAATGATTATCAGATATGATGTTCAGAGCATCAAGAAAGCTGACTAAAGAAATGCTAAAAAATTAAAAAGGACAACAGTAGCACCAGAGAAAAAGATGTCACCAACAAAAGACCATTTTTAAGAGAACTGAGTTTATTCACTAACCCATTATTCTCTGAGCAGAATGTTTTCTCATTACTACTGTTTCTGTATTAAAAAAAATTCTTTAATTTAAAAAATAAGCTTTTAAACAATATTTGAGTCTTTCCAAAAAACAGGGCAGAAAAAACCAGGGCAGAATTAGCTGATTAGCTTTCCAAATATATGCTGCTTTTTTGTTTGTTTGGTTGTTGTTGTTGTTTTGTCTTCCTCTGAAAGATATAAACAGGAAATGGGAGAAGGAAAAAATCACATTGTTTTTGTATTCAGACACAGGCCTGTAACTGTCCCCTTGTGTGTAGAAGGTGTCTAAAAGGAAGCAGTGCCTAAAATAAAGTGTGTTCAACTGTTTTGGTTGATTGTATTCAGTGTGTTCACTGTTTTGCATGACCTAATCCATTATAAAATAAACACCTGGATAAATGCTGGTAAAACCGGACACATCACCAGGCGGCTGCTGCAGCTGAGCATTTAATTTTAACACCCTCCTCCCCCGTAATTTCTTAACTGATGGTCTCCTCCTTAGTGGTTCATCACTAAACAGGACAATGCAATCTCAGCTTTCAAGCAGATTTGGGCATCAGTCCTACCAATGCTTATATTCATTTTCATTCATGACAACAGTATTAGAGTAGGTGCAATTTCAGCTTTCTCTCTTGCTACGAAAACTGATACTACTCTACAAGAGTAGAGTAGTAGGATCTCACACTGTTGCTTCCTGGAAGTTTGAATGCAGTCATGAAACCCTGATGCTATGATGCTACAGGTTCCCCTATAAACTGCTATTTTTTTTTCTCCCCTAAAACTATTTAAATCTGTCCCCGGTTGCATTACATTTGCTTTCTGTTTCTACCTGACTTGCATGCCACCATTTCACCCATACAAAAACTGGCACAAGCCAGAAAAGATGCTGATACAATACGTCTCGCATTTCTTTCTGAACACTGAGGAACAATTCTCATTCCTACAGATCTTCCGCCAAATTTATGCCAGCACAGTCACTGCAGTCATGCAGTGAAGTGGATCAGATGACTGATTCGGACTAAAACTAATGCAGGAAATAAGAAAACCCCATAGATTTAACCAAGATCATCTCACCAAGCCAGCAGCAGGTGTATTGGTGCTTTCAGTGGGACAGGAATAAATTGCTGGTAGAATTAATTCTTTCAACACCAATGCTGGCTGATGTTGGCTTGAAGTATCTGTCATACTATGGCCTCACCTTCACATGGATAAAAATAGTATTTAGGCATTGAACATCTAAGAAGGGTGTAATCTTCTGTAGTTATTATTATACATGATGTATTATCAGAAGTAACTTGCAGTAAGTAACTATAAATTCAAGAATGCTAATGCAAAAAAACCTCACTGGTACCTCAGAAAGCTTCTATAGAGAGTTAAGCCACTCTCAAAGTCTAGCCTTTCCTTTTTTAAATTGCTCACCAACAAGTACCTTGACAAAGAGGTATCTTTCTACACTCCAGAGTATTTGAGGGGCCCAGGAATCACAGATTTTTGCTAGCAAACTGTTATAATTCATTTGCAGAGATAGCAGCAGATACAGTTTACAGTGAAAATCAAAATGGTATGTATCACTTGATGACATTTCCAGCATATATATTTTTGGGTGTCAATGCAATGTCACTCTTGATAAATTTCACACTGATAACAGGACAGCTCAGACACCCACGAATATGTGCAAGCTGGAAAAAATGCAATGCTCAAGAGAAAGGAAGCTTAAAAAAAAAGATGTTAAAAAAAGTAGACCATTTCCTTATTGTAATGTATTTCCATAGCTTGTGAAATAACTTCTCATGAAGTTTTCTATTTTGTCTATCCCAAAAATAGAAACTCATCTCTATGTTTTCTAAAGGCAATGGATAAGTTATGCCATAGCAGCCTACAGAGGAAAGTGGGGAGGCAAATGAAGGACCTCGTGCTCTTTGACTACAAAGGGAGATTACAAGTGATCAGATATAAAGTACAATGGACAATTTTTTTTTCTCTTGATATGCACTGAATTAATCTGATATGTTATTGAATTAACATTTTAAAACTAAACATACTGATCAGTTCTTAATTCCCTAAGAACATCTGTAATACATGTTGCATTTTAAGAGTTTGGTGGAGATGAGACTGATCAATTTTAAGGACCTATTTTTGACACTTTCTCCAATAGCAAAGCATTAGTGAGGAAAAAAGCAACCTTCAATTAAATGTGCTGTGTTTCAGATTAATAACTCAACATGGTATAATTGCTAGCTTTGCTTTGCAATTCTTATCTTCAGAATGCACAAGTGGATTCAGTTAGTAATTGCATGAGATCAGATTAACTTTGGCCATCAGATCTCATAGTACCAAGCCACTACTCATTCTCATTAGTCCCCTTACACAGTGGGATGGGAGCAAAGAGCTTAAATTTTGACTAAATTATTCCACTTACATATTCCACAGTTTACAGGCTTTCTACCTCCTCATTCCCATCCTTATTGCAGTCACCTCGCTTCCAGACTCACTGAAGCACTGTGGGACAGCATGCTGACCTGGACCACTGAGGTGATACAGGCTCATGTCTGAAGTGTGTTCACTTCACAGAATCAAAACAGACCATTAATGATATTCCATTATATAGAAGTAGTATGATTCCAGCAAACAGTGTAAGCACTATGTATTTCAGCTAGTCTCAAGTACCAAAGTATTTAGTAGGGCCAACTCTGAATTGACTTTTAAATTATCCTACTCCTGTAGTGAATTCAATTAAGTCCAGTGCTCTTACCATCAACTTTGTCAAGTTCCACGTATATCACCATGTCTGTAAAGCATTCAATGCATTTTTATTTCCTGTGTATCACTATTGGAAAACAGCTTAAAGGAACAAACCTTACTGAACCAGTCTGGGTTCTTCTTTTTTGTCATTGCAAGTGTGGTGCCAAAACCTGCTATCATTCCTGCTGTAGCAACAGTACCTAGAAAAATTCCACCTGCCAAGAAAAGTTGAAGAAATAAAAATCAAGAGTTTCTTACTTAAGGGAAAGAAAAAACCCAACCAACCTGTTTAGAAAATAAAACCTGAAAAATTAAGATCTGTCAGCACATGCTGAAGGGAAAGGCCCAGTTATCTGTATTTTTTATGTTAACTCAGTACGACAAAACAGCGAGACAAAGAACTAGTTCTATGAAATAGGGCACTTTGAAAATAATGGCATGTGTATATCTTTTCAAGCCACATACACAAAAATTCAAATCTCAGGATGCTTTTTCACAATACTTTAAATTTTCTCTCTACTCCAGAGCCAGGCTACTAAAATTGTCTTGTTCTATGGTTATGCATCATCTTCCCACAAAAGGGACATGTAATTTGGTTTTTGCATCACTTCTTATATCAAATTGTCACCTAAAAATCCACCACTACCTCTGAAGACCATTACATAAGCAATGCTTGTTCTTCAGTTTTATGTTCTAATGCTCTATTAAAAAAAATAAAAACTAAAAAAACCCACCAAACAAAAAAAGGAAATTAAGAAATTCCCAAGACAGAAAGCACCCCTTGCTTTTCAGTCCTTTCAATGTTTCCAAAGTCACTTGGGGTACTTTGATCCCTTCTAGCTCTTGCCCCAAAAGCACTTGTAGCCATATCCGCCCATACTCTTTTTTAAGAGAAAGTCTTGCTACAAGGATTTAGTACATGGTAGAAACCAATCTGATTCATATTAAAATTTACAAATTTCAAGGGGTTACACGTTCTTCGTTTGCAAGTATCGATACCCATCCTGTTTTCCGTTTCCTAATACCACTTAGGTAATTAAAAAATAGTCTGAATAGGAATTAAGAAGCAAAATACAGTTATGTTAGGTCTTACTTTTAAAAAGTTATTTATCCGATTACGGTGATAAAGAAGTTTCTTGTACTAGTGTCAATGAAATCTGTAAAGTACCTAATCTGCCTGGGAGCACAAAGACCTTGCACCCTGGGCGAATTATGCGTGCCAACTAAGTTTTACATTTCCAGGTCTGAGGTCTGATAACCAACGTTTCCCCGAATTCAGACACAATACTGGGAGAGGGAGGTGTGAAGTACGTCCATCCTCCGGACCGGCCTGTCCCGGGATGTCGCGGCCGGCGCTCCGCCGGGGGGCGCGGGGGGACCAAGCAGACACCGGGAGCAGCCCGGAGGTATACAAAAATTACAATATGGGATAACCATAAAGCCGCACAGCGCCGCCAGCCCGCCGGACGTGCGCCCGCTGCCCTGCGCCGCCCGCAAGCGTGTGCGGCTGCGGAGACTCCGGCTCTTCCCTCGCCGCGGCTCTCCAGGCTACCGTTTAGCCCGGGACACCGGYTCGTTCCCTTACGGAATGCGCAGCGCTGCCTGGAGGCCAGAGCGCTGAGCTCGCCCCGGGGAAGGAGGCGGCTCCGCTCCGCGCCCGTCCCGCACCCCCGCGGCCGCCCGTGCCCTGCCGTGCCCCGCGGCAGGGCGGCTGAAGGGTGACCGGCGCCGCCGCTGCCAGGGGAAAGACGGGCGGCGCTGCAGGGGCTTCCTCACTGCGTCCAGAAGCCTCGGCCGAGGCCATGCCCAAACGTCTCGCCTTCTCCCCAGCGACGGGAAAGTGGGGCAAGACCTGGGGCTACGGCGAGGGGAGYGCGGCTGGGGGCGGTCTTGGGGCTGCCGCACACGCTGCTGCCCGTCCCTGACCCGTGCGGTGGCAGGAGGGGAGGGAAGGAGAGGAARGCTGTCTGCACCTTTGATTAAGAAGAGCTTGTCCTGGGATGCCGCAGGGCTCCCGGCCCCCCGAGGCAGGGRTAAGCCGCGCCCGGGGTCCAGAGGTGCTGCGGCCACGGCCCCATCATGGGCGGTCCCGTCGGCAGCCGCCCCCATGGCCCAGGGCACGGGACGAGGAGGAGGCGGCGGCGGTGGCTGCAACCCGGAAGGAAAGGGAGCGGGGCTGGGACACGCAGCCGCCCTTCCTCCTTCTCCTCCTCCTCCTCCTCCTCGGCCGCGCAGTCGGGAGGGGGATCCCGCGGGGTCCGGGCAAGGCTGCCGCCCCTTGGGAACAGACCCCCGCTCGCTGGGAGCGCGATCGGCTTCCCCGAGAGCCCCGATCGCGCAGGGGGAAAATCAAGTTCTCAAAGCCTCTTTTAAATCAAGTCTTTTGTAGCAGGCTCATAAAGGTTTTGGGTTTTTTTTGTTTATGTCCGTGGGACAGATCGCGTAGTGGACTTCACCAAATAAAACTGGGAGACACTCTTACATCCCATGAATTCCAGTAAACTCTATCGTGACAAATGGTGTTGCTCTAAAGTACATGTCTGTTCCAAATTCTCATTYTTTCAAGTTATGTAAATAGTTTCTCACACTGCGAGAACATACATTTGCGTTTTTTTCATGTCTGTGCCACCCTAATTCTCAGTTGCTGATGAATATAAATTACTGTACTATCTAATCTTATCACTTTATTAAACAGTGTACTAACTTCAGGATTCAGTATGGACCGGTAAAGTGTATTTTTAGTCAGTCAGTACTTCAACAGCAAACAATGAATGTAAATAAATCCAAACCAAGCGTTTTTTCCCCAGCTCCCTTCTTTGTATCTTTTAACATAATTTATAGCATGTATCTAAGGGTCTAATTATAGGGACTGGGTTGCTAGGCAAAAATTTAGTATTTTGGGAAACTTCATGGTACTTCTAAAAACCAATCCAAAGCTGTTTCCTAATAGTCCCAGTGGTGTGTAAGTTAAGCAATATTTTACACAGCTAGCCCATCATCACTAACTCAATTTTTTTCTAATCCGGACAGCATGTAAATGACTCCTAATCTTCTTACCTCTAGTCTTCTTTTTCCCTTGAAAAAGTACCCCCAGCTCCTGTATGTGCTTTGGAATAGCATTAGATTTTGCCACAAATAATAACAAAACCTCCTGGAAAAGCTTAAGGGCACCTTAGAAAAACTGCAGAGTGACAATGTGCAAAGAACAAATAACTTTTTATCTTCGCTCAGAGCTGTATATGATTACTATATAAAGTATTTAAATTTATTAGAATGCATAAACTAAAACAGCAGCATGCAAGTAATTTTGATTATAAATTGTGTCACGATCATCACTGCATCTGATAGAGGAATCCTTGAACTGTGAGAAACAATTAGGTTATTGTGTCTGTTGTATTTTTTTGTGTCTTTGATGATAACAATCCTATATTTTCTTCTCAGGTTAGTTTTTTGAGTTCACATCAATCAAGACATCACTTTCTTTCAAATTTTTCCAGAACTAAGAAGAAAAGAGAAGAGAAAGGTATAATGATGTTACTTAATTCTGGTTTGAACAATGCCAAGAATCTATACTTAAGAGAGTCAGATCAGATCTGTCTTTATTAATCATTCACACAGGCTTAAAGTAGGGCATAAAGCCCATGAAATCCACTCTGAATAACGTAAAATTCTTGGTGTTGTAAATTTTACTTGCTTTAAAACACCCAAGAGATATTTTGTAATAACAAAAAACTTGGTGAGCCAAAAGCAGACAGTGAGAGGCAACCAAAGTTTTCAACTTCAAAGGATGTGTAAATTTCCACTTGTAATTCTGATGTTACAGTTAGGAGCTTTATATCAACCCTTTAGTTTTAATGAAAAATTGGTAACATGGTGCCTCTCCCATGGGAGTTCGTATTATTGTACAGTATTGGTGAGGGAGAAGTGTGGAAAGAGAGTAAGCAAGAGCACAAGGAAGAAAATAAATTTTAAAAATAAAACCAAACAAACCAGTTTGCATAAATACATTCCCTAAGAGATTTTTATAACCTTTGCAAATGTGTGGTATTGCTGCTAATAAGCAGCTCTATCAAGAAATAGAACCACAGTGTGCAAACTTCTTAATGTAATTGTGCTGGTTTTACTGTAAACAGCAGGGAAAATTAACCCCACAGAAATACCTCAAGAGAGATTTGGGTCAGAATTACAATTTTAATAAAAAGGTTAAATTAAATGCAGTAATACAGAAACACCGGCCTAAACAAACCCACAGAGTCACGGTACAACCTGGCACCCCATTGACCAGGGTGGTAGCCGTGTAGTCCAGTTAGGCACTGGTCCTGTAGAAAGGCCTGGTCCGCTGAGTATCCAGTGATGGTGGTCCGGAGTCCTCTGGGTTTCCAGTCGTCTGGTAGTCCAGTCCTGGTWGTCCGGTCCAGTAACCAGATGAGTCCAGTCCAGYGGAGTGGAGTCCAGTCGAGTGGAGTAATCCTGGTAGACCACTGGAACCCAGAGGAGTGCAGTGGACTGATTTCTTCTGTCTCAAAGCCTGCTTTTATGTTGTGTTTCTTGGCTGGTACCTCCCCCAGGGGTGGGGACTTCTACAATGGAAAARGATTTTCCCAACGTTCTATTGGTTGCTTCGGCAATGAGCTCACATGAGGCCTCTCCGGTTTCTGATATTCTATTGGTTGGTGTTTTATCTGGTTCGGTAATGGGCCATTATCCAAGATAATCTACTCAGGGTGGTTCTGAAGTTCTATTTGTCCATGCTTATCAAGTTCGGTAATGGGCCATTAACTAAGATGATCTACTCAGGATGGTTGGTGCTTGCTGTTGGCCGGAATGGTTATCTCAGTTGAGATAAGGAGTACCAYCTCACCTCACATGAGCATAGCCTCAGGGACCAGGTGTGTAACTGTGAACGATCCAGCTTATTGAGGAAATATGTGGGTGGTGATAGAATACATCCTTTTATGGTTAACTCAAGACAGTAATGCTGTGAATATTTTGGTCCTGGCCTGTGTGTCTCCTACTCTCCTGCCTCTCCTGTGCAGGACTGTGTAAGGATACCTGGCCATCTCCACTAATGGTGAATTTCRCTTGACAACCAAGCCTGCAATTTAGGTATCCAGAGGAAAAGAAGCTAGTTTATAAGATGACTGGGACATAATAAAGGCAGGAATTTTATATACTCACTAAATTATCTGTCTGATTTATATATCCAAAAGTCTTGAGTGCCACTGGGAAAAATGTTGGCAGCTGAGACACAGAATCCTGTTTGGAGTTTGAAAATCCAATTCAAAACATAGAGGAGGTTGATTTGAATACTAGTTAAACTGACATATTCAGTAACAGAACTGGATTATATGAAAGAACTTGGGAAAGAACCAAACATTGGTTTTGGAAACAGAGAAAATGCAGCAGCTGAGCTACACTTTGGCTCTCCAGAGAGCTGAGCTATGTACTCCGCCTGACTCGCTGGGGTCATTTCCTCTATTTATGGCAGCTTTGATATTCCTGAAAGCACCATGCAGCCTCAGCACTGTGTACYGGCAGGGGCATGAAGAAACCAGTTACATATTTCCAAACAATTTTCTGGTCGATTGGACAAGAAATTAAAGTGTTCTGCAACTATGATTGGGTTTCTACAGAAACCTGTTTTTACAATAAGCTGGTTACTGTTGTGCATCCCCTAAGAATGTGGTGGCTGAAATTCCCATGCTGAGAGTATGTCCTCAGGTCTCTTGTCTCATACTGCAGCAGAAATCTGGTCACTGAATAGTGATGTGTAGACTTTAATCACAGAAATGCTGACAAAAGTCAGTGCTCATTTGTCAAATGTACGAGCAATTGTATGAAGAGCCTTGCACCGCAGAATCAAAAGACATGTAAAAAATACTGGTTGAGCTGGCTTCCCACACTTAGGAGAGGGGTATTTTTCCTTTTGGAGGTTATGAGGAGATTAATCCATTTGCGCAAGGTTCTGCTGTGGTTCTGCAGCAAAGGCAGGAGCTCAGAGGCYGGATCTCCAGAGTCCCGGCCACCTCCCCCAGCCTGAGATGCTTTTCTAAACTGCAGCTTGCTTCTGCAAGAATATGCAATGCTCTTTTTTAATTTCACTTCTACATTTGGTTCTCCAGCAGGGCACGTAAGGCATAACTCTGGACAAGGCTGAATGTGCCAGCGTGCTGCACAGACACCACAGCAGCACTGGTTTTTATGGCCAGAGTCTGGCCACGTTTCAGTAAATGGCAAAAGTCCCGTTGGCAATATGGCCAGAGTTTCACTTACAAATCCCAAATTAGCATTTGTGGATGATGACATTATGGCTGGTGAGAGGTGCACTACAGATTGCAGAGCTGTTGATAACATATCAAGGCTGTCACATGCCGTGGATGGCATTTAGGTGGGGCTACAATGATGGCACAAACACTTATGGAGGGTCTTCTTGTATATGCCTGTATCTACTTGTTTTCTGTTCTTAKCCTTTACTAAATTACATGTTTTATTACCCGCTCGGTGTTTATAATACTCTCTTTTGGCAAGTAAAATATGGCTATRTCTGTTTGGCTCTGCCCACATTTACTAGAGAGGAAAATCAAGATTCCTTCTCAATTCCTGCAGTATTACTACTGCCTTTAGAGACCTAGCAAATAAGTTTACAAGTTATTTTTTAATTTTACTAGGTACCATGTATCTAGTGGTCTTAGTATGTGTTTCATTATAGAACTTTTCATAGTTACTTTGCTGTACCATATAAGAAAAACCTCTACCATTGCCCAGAAAAAAGTATTTCTGACTGAATTTTAAAAAAAGCAGCAAAAATTAATTATTATTTCCATGGTGTCATTAGAGCATGGCCTGGTACTTGTGTCTCAGCCACTCTTGCTGGATGCTGCAACCTGAGGTAGCAGCAGGCATCCTGAACCACCAGACCAGCTGACCGGGTTCTGCCTGGTGACAGCCTGGAAACAGGATTTTCTGCAGAGAAAATCTGCTCCTGGCCTGTGTGGACAGAATTGGAAACTTCCAAAATTATGGTTGTCAGGACAAAGGAGGCCTCTCAGTGACATTCCAATACATAGAGTTATCCATCCTGTGTGTTACCTGCTGTGGGCTTCAGGAGATAACTTTGTTGGTAACTCAGACAGGTCCCCACAAGGACAGTCAGGCTCAGATCAGACTGCCTGGAGAGGTTATACAGTTTCCTTTCAAGGAAGATTTCATGAAGATAAAGCCCTGAGCGAGCTGCTCTGAGCGCACGGCTTGAGCCTGCTTTGGGAAGGAGGTTGGACTGAGACCTGGGTGTCTGGTTTGACTCCTCCAYGAATTAGTTCAGGAGCAAGGATAACTTCAAGCTTGGCTCTGATGTAAGATCCCACACCATGGTGGCTGCAGGGCGGGAGGGATGCGCTGCTGGCATGCACCACTGGGCAGGAGAAGGTCTCTCAGATGCTGTGTGCAGAGGCTGCTGCATGGCACGTGCCTGTGGGAGGGCTGCTGCGCCCACCCCATGCTACTGGCTGTGCTGTTATGGCCAATGACACCAGTTTGGGAGCCCTCGACAGTGGCATGTGCTGCAGAACACCTGGCAGAGGGAAGAAATTGGACTGRCATTTCATTTATCGTGGGGAGGTGGCCAGTATAAACTTGACTCATGTATACTGGTACTTCACCTGCTGAGAAGGCCAACTGTAGAATTAATTGTCATGAATACAAGATGTATACTTTTCCTAATTGGCTTCAGTGCAATTATATCCAAAGGCCCTTTTCGCAGTCATTCACAGAGCTTAATTGCTATAGTTTAATATTATAATTTAAAAAGGCCTRGAAGGAGAGCTGAATATTAGGCTAGGTTCCTGATGAATTATAATTATCACTTTGTGTAGATTGATGGAAAACATTTCTAATTAAATTACTCTTGTTACATAAATTAATAGTGTGATCTGGATAAAGTACTTGTGATTTCACATCTGAAATATTTTTAAGAGCACCAAGTTTGTGCCAGCATTTCACTTGGCAGGTCAAATTTTCTTTTAAAAATACCTGACTCTTCAGTAACAGCTTATCATAGGTTTCTGCAGTGAAGATGTTTGACAATGATAGAATGCTTCAAGCGTTGTACAGAGAATAAAGTAAAATAAAATAAAACTATGCAACTAGCATAATTTCCTAGTTCTRTGAGCATGGGGAATTCACAGTCTGAATGACAAGAATTCATAGCATGATTGTCACACATTTTCTTCCTGTATTAATTTCATCTCTGAGGGTGTTTGCRAGACATGAACCACTAATCTAATACTTTGAAAACAGGAAAGCTCATTAGCAGCTCTAGGGAAGGGAGTGAGATGAGTAAGGARGGTGCAGGTCATTAAAGGTTTGAAAGAAAAGGAACTGCGAAAGTTTTAAGAAGATTACTCCACACGCAATCTGTGCCCTGTAAAAACCCAATGATTTTTGTATATCTCACATTTCCTTCTCATTAATGAGAGCTGCAATGAATAAAGTAAACAGGCAAATGGAAAGGTGTCAGCTGAAGATGTCAGACCGCATTTCAAGAAGTGGATTATGGATAATCATTCTCAGATGGCCCACAGCTTCGTGGCCTAATACATGCAGCCGACACGTCAGGTGTTGACCACAGCCCTTTCCAACAGGCCTCATCAGACATTCGGTCTAAGTGTTCAGAGCAACTCTCTGTGACTCCAACGGTATTTTTGAAGGACATAAAGCAGGAGATAGATGGCCACTTTCTGACAGAAGATAGTGGGAGTGTTGTGTCAAAACACTCTGTGCATATGGAAGACTGTCCCTGAAATTTTCTGCATGCATGCCCTCTTGTGTATGCAGTACATTACAGCTTACCGTATATATCAAAATTTGGCACTACTGTATCTCCCTAAACGTTGCATTAATCCATCTGTCTGTCACCATGGTAACAAGGCTCCCTATTGATGACTGAAGAAGAACTGAACCATTAAAACTAAATGTACACTGTTAAAAAAAAAAGAGTAAGCTCACTTGGTGTAGCACTAGAGAGACACAAATGGTCAAAAATAGTCTAACTAATATTTTCTATGCATTATTTTTATAGATTATGTATATTATGGATCTGAAATAAAGCCTKTTGTTAAGATGATCCTTAAATATGATCTTTGCTTCTTCACATCTGTTTTTTATATAATTTGCTGAATTCAATATCAAAAAATGTGCATTTTTYCAGAAATTTACATRTTCCATAGTCATTYGTCCCAGAGGATGGAAAGATGAAATTAATATCTTAAAAACACCAAGTACGAAGCAGATTAGAAATGTTGCTGAATATTTTACGGCACATTTTCTTTCTCTCYCTTTCTCTCTTGCTTCCATACTTGTACCYTTGCCAAAATAAAATCAGTAAATGCAGGCATTCATTAAAGGATCAATGTCTAGCTGAGCGCTTTTAGTTGGACCTGAGATTTTTTGAGAAGCACAACGTTGCGGAAACTCTGACATGAATTACTGAACTTCGTAAGTCATTCTTCAACAATGAATTTCCGTTTTTTATTACACTGGCGCCATGCATGCTATCAATGGTGGACTTGAGTCTATAATTCTCTTAGCCTATAAAGAGGCCTTCGATTTCGGAGCCGAAATAAAACTTAAAGCTAACAGTTGACTTCTCATCTCCTTCTGCGTTCATTGGATGGTGCTTTTGGTTCCCTAGAAATGAGAGGACCAGAGAAAGAAATGGCAGTACTGCAATACAATACTTTGTCACATTCACTGAACTGAAAGAATGATCATTCTTGCTTATGTCAGGATTGATACCTGGTTTAAACTATGGCTCTGATCTTACAATAAGCCCTTGGGTCAGGAGGTAGCTCACAAGGGCACTTTATCAACCCCATGGAAAGTTGACAGGTTGAAAGGTCAGATGGGGTCATTGCTCTATCTGTCTGTGCATGGGGAGGTGGAGTTTGTACACGTGCACGTATGTTGCATGGATGTGTATCGCACAGATTTTATTAAATCTAATGTCCCAGTGGGAAAACATGGATGGTTTGCCCTGTAACAGGATATATGAACCCCTGGAGGACCTGGAAGATCAACTGAACCTACTTGGTAGAACCAGGAGGCACAGATACTGCTTAGTAGTAGAGCAGTAGTACAGTTTCTGATTCACAGCTGACATTTAAAATGCTTTCAGCTCAGAAGAAGCCAGAGGAAGTTACTGGTGTGGAGGACAGTTACTTCCCTCCCTCTCTCCTTCCTTCCCTCCCTTCCTCTTYATGTGGGTGCAGAAACGTGATCCCTTGAACTGATAGAAAAGGGTATTCCTGTCTGATATGAAGCAGACAAGAAAGTAGCAACTGAAGAGAGTTTTCCTAGTTTTGTCTGTGACAGAAAATAAGAGTGTAATTCTGAACTTTATAAATGCCAGAGTTGTGGCGTGTATTGCTCTGGGTGGACCAAGACATGACAACGTGATCTGACATCAAATGCTTTTGGAGGGTATAAAAGTGGCACTTGGCCATGCAGATGATGGGCCCCTGTGATGTATGTTGTGATCTAATTTGTCTTTGTTCCAAGCAGTACGTCATTACCACTGGATCCAGCAGGCCTTCCAAGACAGTGGCAGCCACAAACACAATTTCTCAGTGTTCCTCTAGTGAGCTAAGCTTTCTCAGATTTTAAGGAGAKCTTTGTTGATAAATACAATTCATTTTGCCTTTCCAAATGTTAAAACAACAATGAAGTATATTCCCCTGGTACATTTAATTTCAAATAGCTTATTATATAAAGAATCCTACAGTGCAATAGCATTCCTAAGGAAGGAAGGGACTTTTCTTTTTTACTTACAAAATTATAAATTGTAGCAACTTTTTAATTAAAGTGCAAAAGATCATGTTAATATTTAAAATTTAAAAGCCTTACCTATTAAGAATTATTATTCCTATTCTAATTCAATACTGAAAAGAGTATTCTCTCTTCAAAGTATTTTCAAAAAGAATATTCTTATTTTCATGATTTTTAGAAATCGCAACATTTCTCTTTAATTTTTTTGTTTTAATYGCATTTTGCAAGATCTGGGCAACATCCTTTGTCATACCAGTGAATTCCTTCTTCTCTTGAAAACTCAATCTTGTGAAAGTTTGCTTTTCTTCAAAACATGCCATTGTAATAAAAACTTGGTTCAAATCCGCACCTAGCACAGGAGAGTTATTTCCCCACCAGCTGTATTTCCATCTTCAAGCCATGTAGCACTTACATCCTCTCACTCCTGATGTAAGAAAATTGAGTGTCTATAGAGGGCATGCTTCTGCACTGCCCGTGGGTTTGGCTGTAGTCATATACCACAGAGTGTTTCTTCAAAAGCTGTTCTGGCACCTTCCCCTTTTAAGAGGGACTTTCACCCTGCTAAAACCTCATCCACAGAGGAGGCCCATCGAGCAAGAGAACTGGCCCAAACAACTTCCAGCCTGAGCATCCCTTATCCATGGTGGCCTAATCCAGTGCTTCTCTTCTGAAGTGGTCTCTACATAGGAATACTAGACAGAGACTTAACATGTCAGTACTTGGGTTTATTTAATTCAAGGGGGTTAATTACAGCAAACTCTTCTACTTACAAGAAATACTTAGATCTACATGTATTGTACAACATGTTTTTATTTAAAGTTTTCTGCTTGCCATCCATTTTGAGTAAGGTGTTCGAAGGCAAGTATTTTCTTCCCTCATCTCAGGTCCACATCTGACCTCCTGGAGAGGGACATAGAGAATGTGGGCTGCCTCTGTCTGGTGGGGATATGGAGCAGGCAGCAAAGCAGTGAGATAYAGTTGATCTGCCTGCAAGAGCTTGGGTTTTGTTCTTGTGTGAGTCTTTCACGGCACACGCCTGACCAGTGACGTTTGCAAAGAGCATTCCAACTTCCCAGAGGCAGRGGAGGAGCTAAGCTTAAGAAGTATAAGGAGATGGAGAGCTGTATCCTTTGGGTAGGCTGGTGGAGAGGAGAGGTAAACTGGTGGTTTTCATGAATTTGGAAGGGGGTGGGAAAAGGAAGTGGGAGGATTGAGGTTTTTTGGTCTTTTTGTATAGAGAGGAAACTTGCGTTTGTCTTCTTGAGGAGGTGCAGAGGAAGGAAGGAAATTAGTGCTGCTTTTTTTTTGGATATGTATGAACAGAAAAATTATGCCCTGTGAGCACTGGTTGCAATGAACATTCATTAAGGTAGTGCCTTTCTTGCCCTACAGACCCAGGTGGGGCTTGTAAGGCTGTGTTGTTGCTAACACATATTTGCCTACCATCCCAGGGCTCAGAATTGCTCGGAGGCAGCAGCAGTGCTGAGATAGATATAGACAGACTGAAAGACATAATTTTACCAGGCTATTCCACGTCAAAAGGTTCACCAAACCCTGCATAAAGAGGGTGTGGGATGCATCCGGTCATAGAGATTCTCACAGAACATGGGAAATTGACATTCTGTGAATCCTGGCAGTCCATGTGGTCAACAAGCTGAGTGCAGAGTCCCTCACAACACGGCATGTGTGCAGCTTGGCTGGGTATGGACATTTCATCCAAGATAAAAAACCAGCAATGCCTGAAATAAATACAGATTCTCCAGCTTTGCAGAAGCCAAGGTTCTGCAGAGGGGGAGAGAGTGCCAGCTACCTACTCTGGAAGAGTGGAGAATTGACAATGACTGATATTTTTTCTCTTCAGTGTAGTTGTAAGAACTGCGTAGACACATCCTGTGGGAATGTGAATCCTGTCTTTTGTTCCCTGCAATGGGGCGGTCCACACTGGAGAAAAAGCTATCAATATTTTCAGTGTTGCTGAAAATTGTGTAAGGATACAGGCTGTGGAGAATGGCTTTGAAGATTTTAACTGAAAACAGACCCACCTTGGATTCACTGAAGCTCATCTGTACTAGATGCCTCCTGAATATGCATGGCTGCGCAGAATGCCAGTTAGTGCTGAATGGCAGGTGCTAACTCTGAGACAGGCATCTGGCATACAGAGGGTTTTTCATTATCTGCTGCTTGTTCCAAATACAGACCATAACATGGTGCCACAGGGAATGTTAGTCTCCAAGACGCAAAACGTCCTAAGTTATGAAGTGTTGGTTATGAAGTGGCAAAAAAAAAAAAATCATATAAGCCTAGAARTTCCTGCAAGGTATTAAAATGTGACATCTAGAATTGGCTTACCTGGCCCAGGAGAGGCCTGAGATGCTGTCATGATTTCTTGAGCTGTTGCACAAGGAGCAGGTACAGTGGCAGCCACAGCAAGCAAAATAACAGGAGGTGGGGTGTGTTTGTAGTGCAGGCTGCACAAAGGTTACAGATGTGTKCTAGGCTTACTCTGAACAACATGCTGTGGTTAGGTATTGTGGTTAGAGCAGACAATTGCTGAGCGTTGTGCATAATGCATGACAGGCAGGGCTGTGGTATGCAGATAAAAACAGCGTGGGATGGATTTTGCACTAAAATATGCTCTGTGAGTGTGAAGAAAGGATGAAGCCTGTCCGCTAGGAAAGCCCTAGCTTTGACCTGTGTGCCAAAAGCTAGTCTGCGCCAGATGGCCTGGATGAGAATCACAAAAAAAGGCAAGTTAAATTGGGTTTTCATAAACCCCCGTGAGCTGCCCCTTCATGCCACCAGTAATTTGCTTTTTGTTAGAATTTATCTGTGGAAGAAATCTTCCTAATTGCAGTTATCTTCAGAAGTGGAAAAAAATGCAAGTATTTGCAGATTATTTCCTCTTACAAGATGTTCCTTCTCAGTATGGTGTCCCTAAAAATCCACCTGCAGTTTCTTCCATGGGCAGTGAGTGCCAGACTTTTCCTGTTTTGATGTCCTCTGCCCCTAGTCCTCAGCTCTGAGTCGCCACCTGAAGCTTCAGCCATCAACTTCACCAAATATTCACCATCTCTGAAGCATCAAGGGCTGATGCTGTTTGCATGAAGGACTCAGACTCTTCATGGGTGTTTGGAGACTTCATTCTTCTACATGTAACCCCACTTCATAAATTTTTACATGTAAACATTTATGTTTGTATCTCAAAGTTAAAAATTTTTTTCCTGTTTTATTCCCTCTGGTATTCTGTACCTATATGCCTTTTAATCAAATAAAACATACCAATTCAGAATGCCTCCAAGACTAATCTTTGCATATTACTTATTGCATGAATAATTTTCCTTAGAATTCTGAATAGTTTTCCTGGATTTGCTGGTTACAGTTTTATTGGTTTAAGATGTGATTATACTCCAGACTGCCATTTGCTCATCAGAATTCATTTATATGAATGCTAGTAGATTAGTATAAACTAGCTCTACAAAAAAATCAGATTCATAAACTCATTCTCCTTAAAAAGCATGTTCTAAAGTATTTACAAGTCATTCTCAGAACCTGGGCCAAAACCTTCTCTTAACCATACAAATAATCTCTTTACCTTTTCTTATAAGAAGTTCTTAAATTTTTTAAAGAATAATTATTGGTTAAAATAATTTAAGTTAATGATCTTAAAAGGAAAATATAGAAATAGGTCTTATGACACCCACTTGGACATATTTGAAGAARACAGACTTCTGAGAACACTTAAAAGTGAGCCATTATGTCGATTTTAATATGGAATATGCATTTATTAAGTGAAAATCAGATTTCCCTCAGAAGATGCTGCACCAACTAGCAGCAGAAGTAATTGCCAAAACTCTGCTGCCATAAACACATATCTAGTTGGGCACATGCTTCTGAGCAGAGTAAAGTCCATCCATTTAAGTGTTCACAGAAATATCAGAATGATAACTATAGTAAATAAATGAACGAAAATAGCAGAAAAAATGTTTTTGTTTTATGCCTCTGACCACATTTGTGTATGATYAGTATCACATTTCTGTTGATTGTCAGACTTCCTTTCTCTACCGCAGTGTTGTCAGCCATATGATTCATGAGTCATATCTAGTCCTTTGTATACAGAGCTCATTGAATATTCAGATTCCACAGAGTATAAATTACCAAGTAAATTAACTAATTTTTTTCTTCTGTTTGCTGGGGGGAAGGGAAGGAACCCAGGCCTTCTAAATTTGGAATTAATTCAGTCATTGCAGTGCTGCACCCCTGAGCAGCACTGCTGGCTTATTGTCCTGAAAACAATAGCTCTGAGATGTGTAAACTGACCTGTTCTCCCTTTTTCTTTTGACTCATTGTTTTGTGGTACGGAGGTGCGAAAGAGGGGTGGGTATGAAACCCAAGACCTACATTGCTGTTTGCTRAAATAAAGCATATGCAGTGAGAGAGGGCAGGTTTACAAAAGACACAAAACCAAGTGGAAGGCAAGGAAGGAAAAGAAAGGATCAAGAGAAAAGCAATGATATAATACTAAATCTTCCCCATTAATGATGCTGAGTGTGACAATGAAGCATTAAAGAGATTTTCAAAAGCAGTTAGCTCCATTTTGAGATGGCCTAGTTAAGTGTTTAATGATGCAGATAGCCCCCCTCTGGGATTTACAGGAGTCTCTAATTGCCTGATTCCTCCAAGAAAACTAGTATGTATTTTATGTTAATCTATATAAGCATGCATCATGGATGTGTTCCACTGACAGCAAGGGATGGTTCTCCTGTAAATGCTCAAAATGTGTAGTCCAAAACAGTGACACAGCCCACAACTATATTACGAAGAAGGCTTTTCTCAAAATGAGTATCATGCTCCCACRTGAGCTGGATGGAGTCACTTTCTTGCACTCCACAGCAAAGCACAAGTTCCTGCTTTCCCACAGTACTGTGAGTGGGTGTTTGCCGAGGCAGTGGAGAAGAGAAGGAAGAGGCAGCCAGGAAATATACACAGAGGGGGGCAGAAAAGGTTGTATATGAGATAAACTGGAGTATATTTGCAGTTATTGTTTTGTCAACCAGGAGTACAGTTCCTTCTATAGCCTCAAGTAGGAAACAGGAGGGAAAAAGAAAACCYGTAAAAGGGATATTCTTTTACACAAGAGATACTAGTTAAAGAACACTATCAAAACATTTTTACTATGTTAATTTGTTGATTAAAATAATTGTAGTTGACAGTAACCCTTTAATTACACTACTGTTTGTAGGTGTGTATTTTATTATTTTTTGTTTTGTTTCCTATGGGAACAGACTTAGGCAATTGTTTAAAGTGTCAATCTGACTTTCCTTCTCTTCCCTGAGAAGAATTTGGAACTTGCTCAGCTGAATTGGAAAGAGAGTAGAAGCTTCAAGTTAAATTATATTTTTTAAAAGTTTCCATCCTGAACAAGTCATGAGATGGCTTATCTAACAGTCCACCACTACCAGATGCAAAGGACCTGCTCTCCCTTCCTTTTCTGTCTTTAAAGCTGCATGTTGTATCCCCTCACTTTTTGCCAGCTCTTGCATCCTATGGGATGCCTCCATGAGCACATCTGGTTGAGCCTGAAGTTCAGTGGCAGCCTAGACCAATCTAATTGCTGTCTACAGTCCTACTCTCTGCCCCTTTATTTTATATACATTCAAATTTGTATAATATATAYTTATAAGGAGGAAAGCGCTTTCGTTTTTCACTTCCCTTTACTTGGGCAATGTGTTCCTGCTCCTCCCTTATTGCAGTCCTTTGTCATGCTTTGTCATGTCCTTTGCTGATTCATTTCAGCATGATAAAGCAGCAGAAAATTAACTTGCTGAAAAAGGAAAAAGTGGGTATTTTTTTATTTCTGCCGATACTCTTGTACCAAGACAGCTCTGCAAAACATCCAATAAACTGCGGTGAGACTGCAAAGGAAAGGGTGGCAGGATCTGCGGAGAGGACAGGGCAAGTGCCACCCTTCACTGCTAGTTCAGGCACAAGGAAATGTGGAGAGAGAGAGAGGCCTTCCTCCCTTGGTGCAGGTGAGCTGCGAGCTCTGCTCAGCCACTCACCCATCTGATGTCACTTCACTTTTGGTCATGTGGTGGCAAACAGCTGGCCCCTGGTCAGCCTGTGTGCAGCCCCCGTTAGCCACAGCTCACGTGGGGAGAGTCATGTGGATCACGGGGCACAGCGAGGTGGGTGTGATGGGGAAAGGAAATCCAGCTTCCTTCATCCACTGCTCACACTGACACTTGTTTTAGTATTAATTGTGCAGAAYGCAAACTATGAGGCCTGGCTTAACAATAAGGAGTTTAGCCATGAAAACACCTAGAAATGGGAGAGCAGATGTGTGGTCAAGAGTAGAGATAGGKATGACCCATCATCATAGGTTTTTTTCTCTGAAGTGCTAAGTTCATTTCCCATATGTATTCCCGAAAAAAAAAAAAAAAGTGGTTTTAAAGAGGAAGTTCACTGAAGAAAAACAATTGGTTTGGTGAGCTGGGATTAGGATATTAGAAATTTCTGTATAGTACTGACTGATTAAATGATGGTGTTCTGCATCAAGCAATGACCAATTCTTCATGGGGAAGCAAAGCATCAAACAACYTGTAATTCACTCCACTCTTTGCACAGTGAATTCTACTAATACATGATGTAAGACTATGGAAAATTATTTCCTGGCTCCAGTGAGGGAACTTTCGATGTGTCTGGTAACACTGGAAAATTTTGGGGTTTTCCTCATGTAACTGTACTTTCCTGGCCCTTTCTTTTGGCTGGCTTATGTTCTGTGTGCCCTTCCCGGAATGAAAGACTTTTTCTTTCCTTCACTCAATTTAGAGCAAGACGAAATGTTCAATAGGCTTAAAATACTACACTGATAACTTCGTACAATGCCCGTATTTATTTTTTCAGTTGAAATTGTAAGATTCTGAGGCAATCTCCCTTCATCTTTGGAAGCAGTCATTAAACAGGGAAGCATGGCCAATTCTGAAAACTTCCRGATTTTAATTGCACTTTAAGGAGAATTCTCATTATTCTGCTAGAATAAATTAAAATATCCATAGATTCTGATTTCTGTCCAAAGCAATGAAGTTATATGGTATGAGGCCAAAGTTAGAAATTGAAAAGCTACCACAATATTCCAGACTTTGTATGATTAAGCAATTTCAGATTTTTAAATTATAAACAACTGTGTTTCTAATGCTTCAAAACAGAAAAAAAAAAGCCACTCTGATCAAGAGATATGGTTTCAACATGCAGTGGATAAATGCAAATACAAAATCGATTCTGGTCTCCAGAACTTGCCATGGATAAATGCAAATACAAAATCGATTCTGKTCTCCAGAACTTGCCATGAAAAAGCTTTCTTACCTCATCTTACCTTCTAAACTCACCCACTGCAGAGAAATAATACATGTTATACTTTGTTAGACRGCTGTACAATAAATGACTAGTCATCTTGGTCTTTCAAAAGCAAGAGATACTTAGAAGCTTTTTGGACCAGCTTAAGTTGATCACAYTTTTGTAGTGAAAAACTCTATTTTTTTATTCCTTAGAGAGTGGTTCTAATGCACATTCTCACTTTTTCTTCCTGCCGACTCCTATGAAATGTAATATTTCTAGTTTACACAAAGTCTTTTTCAAGGAAATGAAGTACTTTCACAAAAGGAATATTTGGTAAGACTCTCAAATGATGGCAGGGAGAGGTAACTTCTGAAAAGCAGCACAGAAAAAGGAGAAGAATATAAAAGGAAAACARGTATATTGTAGAAAACCCTTAGCATTATGTGCTCTTCACATTGTAAACTGGTATGTATGATGTACTGTAGCATTCAGCAAGTATGGATGTGCAAGGCTACTGTCAGTGTCTTGCATGACAATGGTATTATTGCTACTTTGTTTGAATTTTTTTCATTTATTTTTCAAAATTATTTGTGAAAGATGTGTAAAATGTGCCTAGAAAATGTGTCCACATCAGTGCCTAACTTTCWCTCCATCTGTAAGAATATCAGAACTTTCAGTTCAATATTTGTCACTTCAAGTATTTTAGATRTTTATTTATATACTCCCCTTTCTTTGATTGGAAGCAAAAAGCAATTTGGCAGTGTTGGATATACGGTATACAGAAATCTTATGTCCAAAATGCTACAGTTKGCTAGTTTGTGTTTATTTAATCACTTAAATAATTTGCCTGATACTGCTTCCAACATATTCAAGCAGATTCTGCCATGAAGCAYGGTAACAGATGTTCTATATATGTCAGGTGACATGTCATCACAGCAAATTAGCTTCCCTGTTGTTTTAAGACTTGCCCTTGTGACACCTCCACACTGTAGACAGTGTAAGAGACAGCAATTTTCAGTGGCAACAGCTTTTTCATTAGCATTATCTAACAAAAAGGTAGTCTGCCTTGGTTTCTTTTAAGCTAAGTAACATTGCTGCATCTTATTCATCTTTTGCATGAAACCAACCTGAGTCACAACTAAGAAATCAGAAGAATACATACTGCAACACATGATCCTACAAAATTTTATGAAGAGAGAATATTTGTTCTACCCACTATAAGATTTAGAGGCACTATTTAGTGCCTCAAACCAATTTTCATTAATGTGAATAAACAATAAGAAATGCTTTCAAGAACACTGTTGAAATGTGTGAAGTATTACTATCTAAAGTCCTTTTTGTAGGGRAGTTTTCAAATTGTTTTGAAAAAAACTTCAAGGAGGTATTGATAGTGTGTTCATAATGTTGGCAAAAAGATATGAACAATACTTTAAATTCCAATGCAATACTAGTACTGATTAGGGACTAGAACAGGCTATCATGTGAAAAGTACAATGTGTAGGACTGGATGATCCTGTTAGAATCAAAGTAGATTCAGTATTGAAAAGAAAAGTGTATTTGTTCTCTGAGTTTGACTTTTAGAATTATTTTTCCTGGCACTCCTGAAATTCCTTTATGTATTTCTCTCAGTTAATATGCCTGCGGTTCACTTCTCAACTATAACATCTTAAAACCCAAGGGAAAGACTGTGGCATGAGACAGCAGCTTGAATGAGGTGCTGGTATTGTTTACAAATGTTTTGCTTTTGCAGAGTGTTTCTGAAATTAGCCTGAGTGCTACCTGTGAAGATAAGCCAACAATGACATTTTTGCATAAACCATTCGCTCTGTTTGTGAGTGTCTAAAATATTCCATAATCTCAGGAGAGAACAGTGCCATTTGATACGATACAGTCATTAATATTGTCAAAGCACTGAAGATAGAGCTCCAGCAATATGCTAATAAAAACCTGATGAAGACTAAAAATGCTTGTCAGTGAAACAAAAAAAKTCAGCAGCCTTCTGAATACATAGATACTGTATTCATTAAGAAAGAAAGGTTATTTGCTGTTTATGAAGACCATTTCAAAGAATAAAAAATGCTGTGATACCTAAGTTATAAGATTGCAGGCAAACTGTTGACAACAGGCACTGCAACAGGAGGAGGAGATGGGAAGGAATAATGCAGCAGCATCTATTACATGTGTGGAAAAAGGATGCCAATGCATTTTCATGAGAGATTATATCAGAAACTATTTTTACATCCTCCTGCCAAAGGACTACTCCTTTACACCTTGCAGAGGGAGACACCCCTCCATATTTGCCCCATGTGTCATTGCAAAAATTATCTCTGTGTATCAATAAAATGGATTGTAGAATCACCAGGAGAGTGTCTACCAGGCTACTCTGTGTAATTTGGTTACCAAAGTAATTAATTTCCTCCAAGAAAGGGGAAGTTAGCCAGTGCTGTTCCACAGTCCCTTTGTTATCAGGCACTGTTTATGGATAAAGAATTAGTTTATTGTATTAAATTAAAGGGATATATATTCCATTTCAAAATTTGAAATGGAATTATGAAAACAGAAAMCACATTGCCTCTATGCGAGAACTCAGCTGCATTCTCATATTGTGTTTTTGCTGTTTCTCCTAGGACAACGTTCAACCATGAGAGATGCAGGCTGACTGTAATCAACTTTTTTTCTCAACTTTTTACAAAAGTTGGCTCAGTCTGTTTTTGTCTTTTCTGAACTGCATTGATTCCTACTGCATGTCCCAAACTAGTCCATTCTCTGTAGCTTACATAGCTCTGCTAGTAAGTTGCAAAACTTTAAAAAGATGAGTCAAAATGTTTATGCCTTCTTATCTCTAGCAGATCATAAAGTTATAGAATCATTTAGTTTGGAAAAGACCTTTAAGATCATTGAGCTCAACTGTAAGCCTGGCACTGCCAAATCCACCACTAAAACATGACCCTGAGCACCACATCTACAGTCTTTTAAATACCTCCAGGGATGGTGATTCCACCACTTCCCTGGGCAGCCTGTTCCATTACTTGATTATATACTTTTAAAGAAAAATTTTTTCCTAATATCCAATCTAAACCTTCCCTGGCACAATTTGAGGCCCTTTCCTTTTGTCCTATTGCTTGTTATTTAGAAGAGACCAACCCTCACCTGGCTACAACCTCCTTTCTGGTTGTTGTACAGAGCAGTGAGGTCCCCTCAAGCCTCCTTTTCTCCAGGCTAARCAACCCCTGCTCCTTCAGCTGCTCCTAAGGTGCTCCAGACCCTTCACCAGCTTCACAGCTCTTCTTCAGATGCACATGGAGAACACACCAGGCAGAAACAACAGGAAGCAGCTTTGAGAGTGGTTCTGCCTTAACTGTAGGAAGCCTCCCTGGGCTTTCTGCAGGCACSCCTGCCACCAGCGCCAGTGTGAGAAGGGCTCGGTGCAGGACTGCATTTATGGAAGAGCTTTTCCTTCATGGCTTGTACTTTTCTGGGATGTGCAGTACTTTCTGGGATGTGAAGTCAGGACACAGTGAGAGTCTGTACGAACATGTCAGTGTTGGTGGACAAGCCTCGTACTTCCAGCAGTGTGCCTACATGGACAAGAAGGCCAATGGCATCTGGCCTGTATCAGGAATGGTGTGGCCAGCAGGACTAGGGAAGTGATTTTTCCCCTGTACTCGGCTCTGGTTAGGCTGCAYGTTGAGTCTTGTGCCCAGTTCTGGGCTCCTCGATTTAGGAAGGGTGTTGAGATACTGGAACCTGYCTGGAGAAGGGCAGCAAGGCTGATGAAGGGTCTGGAGCACAAGTCCTGTGAGAAGTGGCTGAGGAAGCTGGAGGTGTTTAGCCTGGAGAAAAGGAGGCTCAGGGGAGACCTTATCACTCTCTACAACTGCCTGAAAGGAGGCTGTAGCCAGGTGAGGKTCGGTCTCTTCTCCCAGGCAACCAGCAACAGGACAAAAGGACACAGTCTTAAGCTGTGCCAGGGGAGGTTTAGGTTGGACATTAGGAAGAAGTTCCTCACAGAAAGGGTGATTGAGCACTGGAATGGGCTGCCCAGAGAGGTGGTGGAGTCACCATCCCTGGAGGTGTTTTTAAGACTGGATGTGGCACTGAGTGCCATGGTCTAGTTGATAAGGTGGTGTTCGGTCATAGGTTGGACTCGATGATCTCAAAGGTCTTTTCCAACCTAATGTGGTTCCAGCAGCATACTGGAGCACGTAGATGCTGCCGCTGGAGCAGTAAAGCATTGGCATGCACGAAACAGCAGGGACAGCCACCCGCTGGCCCAGCAGCGGTGCAGTCGAGCACTTTTGGGCAGGTGCGACAGGAACCACCTCCAGTTATGTCGGGTGACCCGGAGTGCGGGGGGGTCRTGCGACAGGGCAGATCAGGGGTTCCAGCCCCGGCAGTCCAGCCTGACTGAAAGACAGGCCCGGACATAACCCCCCGTCCGCGGGGTAGGGCMTGTGGGAGCTGCCCGGAGGGAAGCGGCGCCGTGCGTTGAGCGAGTGATGCGGGACACAGCCGGGCCGGGCCGGAGTCTCCGCCCGCCGACAGCCGCCGGGGCAGCCCGRCCCCGTTCGGCCCCGTCCCGCCCCGTCCCGCCCCGCCCCGCCAGGGCGGCTCGCAAGGCCTGCTGGGGCTTGTRGTCCCGCGCGACGCCGTCCCGCCTCCGGCTGCGAAACTACAACGGAGCGAAACTACAACTCCCGGCGGGAGGAGGGGCGTGTCCTCGAGCGCCGTGTCCGATTSCGCACGGGGCGGGGGCCGGTCCCGCTAGGTCGGGCCGCGCGGGCGGGGCTTCTCYGTGCCCATCGCTCGCTCGCTGGACTCGCCCGCCCTCGGCCCGGCAGCGGGGCAGGACGGGGCCGCCGCGCGCGGCTGGCGGCACACACCGCTCGCGGCTCAGCGGAGCGTGGGGGCGGGGGCGGCGAGGGCTGAGCGAGAGGCGGCGGGAGTGGGAGCGGGGCTCCAGCGCGGGCACCCGCTGCCCGGCTCGCTGCCCTGTGCCTCCAGCCCGGCCGGCGGGCGGCTGTCTGCGAGGTGGTGGCGATGGAGAAGAGTTAGTGCAGTCGCCGCGGTCCAGTGGTCGGAGAGAGGGCCGGGCCGGGCCGGGCCGGCTGGTGCGGGGGACTTACTGCCCTCTCGCTGAGAAGCGACTGAGTGACCGAGCGACCGAGGGCGGCGGAGGGTGCGCGCCTGTGTGGTCCCGTCCCCCGCCGGCTCCTCCCGCGGGCGGGCGGGCGGGCGGCCGGCGCTGCGGTGGTTACCGCCTACCCCTGAAAATGAAGAGGTGGTGGCAGCTGCTGCTTCTGGGTCTGGCTGCCGGGGGGAAACCTGGATAGAGGCTCGTAAAGAAGGGTGGAGAGAAAGTCGCCGCTCTCTGGTTTGCGGAGGGGGAAGCCGGGCGTTTTTCTCACCTTGCTGCGGGGCCAGAGCACAGCGAAACCAGGGACGCCGGCGGGGAGCCGCTCCTGTGCGCCGGGAGAGGGGGCGGGATGCGGGGGGGGCCCCGGCACCGCCGCGGGCCGTGGGCGAGAGCCTGCGGCGGGGCGGGGTGCGAGCGGCCGCGGCGGCGCTGAGCCGGGCGGCGAGGATGGTGCGGGGAGGGAGAAGTCCTGGCAGAGATCTAGCGGCGGCCGAGCCTCCCTCTCCCCTGCCTCCCACCCTCCCTACCGCGGGGCCGAGGCGCTGGGGAGCATGAGGCGGCGACGGGGACCTGTTGTGTAGGGGGAGGCGCGGGCTGAGCAGCGCGGCGGGGAGGGAGGATGAGGAGGACCTGCTCCCGAGGCGCTGGTGTCTGTCTGCGACCGGCCGTGCCCCGGGCTGCCTCGAGCTCAGGAGAATCCCTTCCTGTGGAGTGGTGACAGGGGAGCCCTGCGCTCCTAGGTCTGCGCGGAGCGCCCGCCGCTTCCCACTGGACTGCGGCTTCAGGAAGAGGAGAGCCTGAAGTGTTCTTCGCAAGCTGGAGTTGCAGCCTGGTTCCTTACTTGCCTTTTTTTCTTCTTTTTTTTCCCCCCCCTCCCCTCCCCCTTAATGATTTGTTTCGCGTGTCTCTCGAGGGAACGTCTTAGGAATGGTCATTTTTAGCAGTGGAATCGGCTGCGCAAAGGAGGATTATAACAAATCTCTATGAATGATAGACTCGATTGCTAAACCTTGCCTTGACCAACCTTCTGACCCTCGGGGAGAACTCTCAGGGTGTGCGTGGGAAGGAAAAAAAATCTTCCCGTTTGAAAATAAACTTGAAAAAAAAACTAATTTTTTTTTTTAGAGCCTAACTGCTTTATAATTACTTTTTTTTTCTTTTTGTCTTGTTTTGTGATAAGTTGTTTTTAAAAGGATTGTCCTACATGGTTGTTTTGTAACTGGTGGAGGAAGGAAGGATCCCTGTCGAGCGTTTCTGATATGACAGCTTTGGTTTCTGAAGAGTTAACTGGTGTTTGCATGATACACCTATTGCTAGTCTGGTAGCAGACTTTTCATCGTTTTATTTGCYTTTTTTATTAACTGGAGCTGGTGGAGAGGGCTATCGTGGTCGGAAGAATATTTGCACATATATATTTGTGTATATTTTTGGTGGGGTTCTCCCCACATTTTACTCTCTCTTGATGACTCCTGGAGGTGGTAGTGGGCCCATGAAAGACTGTGAATACAGTCAGATCAGCACACACAGCTCTTCGTCTCCCATGGAGTCTCCCCATAAGAAAAAGAAATCAGTTCCCAAGAGAAAATGGGAGGTTTTTCCTGGAAGAAACAAATTCTTCTGCAATGGGAGGATCATGATGGCTCGACAGACTGGAGTCTTCTACCTGACTCTTGTTCTCATCTTGGTCACCAGTGGACTCTTCTTTGCATTTGAGTGAGTGACTTTAAAGTCTTTGTACATTCCTTCTCTAGTTATTTATTTTCTGGCTGAAAGCAAAATTAACATTTTTATTTAAGTGTCATAGAGAATCCTGACTGAATTCAGCTAGTACTGGTTTTATATAATGGAAAATATGATCTGAKAAGATGCTGAAGGGTGCATGATAGTTTGGATTATCATACTCTGTAGAAAACCAATGAGGATTAAGGTTGAAGTGCTTTCATACCACAGGTTTCCAGCTCTTGCTGATGTTGCAAGAGGAGTGTAAAACAGGTTTGGGATGACCAGGAAATGATGTAGCTCCTTGTCTGTCAGTTACGCTGAGAATCAAAACTGGCACATCCAAAAATACTGACCCTCTGTCGCAGAACTGAATGCAAGCAAAGCAGTATCTTTCATTAGTTTATGAATTAGGCATGTTTTTTTTTCTCTTGACATCGTTTAATAACTTGTAGATGAGAATTCAAAGTGAGGAGAAGAAAAAAGAACTCTACAATTTTGCATGTACCTAGGTTTCCACCACTAGGTAACAGCATTACTTTCTCTTTGTGATGATAACTTGTATGTGAGTCTAGTCTTAGTTTAGGCTACATTTGCTTTGAAGGTTTGGTTTGTATTTTTTATTTTTAAGCAAGCTTCTGGTGTCCTTTTAGGGCTTTTTTGCTCTGTTGCTCTGAAGTCCTTTTCAGCTATATAAAGTGAACATGCAGTGACAGCAAATCAAATATACTGATTTTTGTACTTATGTTGTAGTAGTTAAATTAACTACACATGGCAGTAAAGAATTAGGCACTTGATATGAGCAATACAGTTTGACTTTTATTATTTTTATTTAGGCACCAAGTACAAAGATGTTTACACTAATAAAACACTTCCTATAACAATAATTTAATGTTCTTAAAGGGTTAGTGCTACTTTACCTGTTTTAAATTATTGTGGTTTGATTTGTGGCAGGAAAATATCTTCAAATTACTTTTTTTCTGCAATAGGAGCTATTATTTATAACTAGCTTCAATGCTGCCTCCAGAAATTGTTTGCTTTGCTAAGTGATACAGTTGAAAAACAAAGGTCATTCATTACATGGTGTCTTCAAGAAAGAAGATAGGGACATTAACAAACCCTAAATTGTACCTGTTAAATGCAGAACATCTAAAAATAGTGGTAGCAGTAAAGAAGGTAAAAATGCTCAGCAGGTAACCAGTGGCTAAATGTATATGTGAGTTCAGTAGATGAACTGTCATCAGTGGGCTCCGGATTACTTTAGAGGCATTTATTAATTGTAAATCTTCTGCAGACATTATGAAGCTACTTGAATACCATTTGAGTAACTGTGAAATAACACAGTCATTGGTGATGGTTATCCACACTGCAAGTGTGTTTACTCTCCTGGTTTTAAAGGGGTATTAAAGGTGTAACCTGATAGTATTGCATCAGGACTGGGTGCTACTCTGTTCTGTTTGCCATGATTAAGATTTTGGAAAGCTTTTCTATGTGGGCTGATACTTGTATCTGTGTACAGTCTCATCACCTTCAGCACAGCCTCTGAAGGCTTCTGGACTTCCCGCAGATACCAGAACGTAAATATAGGATTGAAACTGTTAATCAGGATTGTAAAACTGATTTATTAAGCCACCATTTGCAATTTATTTATGTGTTTTAACACTTTGATCTTTCAGAGATAAATTTTCTTTGCAGCTGCATTGTTCAGAACTGCTAAAGCAGATRAGCTGCTAGCTGTTCATCACCTTCTGATTTCCTCACTACTGTGAGCTACATGCTCTACCAGAGTTGAATTCTGCAACTTCCATCGTGTCTTTCAGAATATTTGCAGTGTAACCATATGTGATTGACAAGATTTTTAGTCAAGCTACAGCATTTTCATATATAGTTGGTGCTTATTCTCACTGGCAGTCTTGAAGCAGGGAGGAATCTTGGGCTTTATATAATGTAACTGTATGAAGTCTGTGTGTGTACTGGTCTTGAGTCATTCTTGTATCACTTGCACTCTACTTTTAAGGAAAATCAAAGTAGAGGGTGGCAATGGTATTTCATTTTTATAATGATAAGGTAGATTTTGGTCTTTAGGAAGCACTTGCATTGAAAAATTATTACTCATCCTSTGACAGCTAATTAAAACTCAAATCCAAAGACTGTGAGAATGGTGTTCAGTATGTTTGTGATATTTAAACTGCAGAGGATTGTCAATGTTAGAAAAAGAGGGGAGTCTCTTATTGAAGAGTGTTACTTTCAAGCAGTTTCTATTTGTGTCTATTCCTAATACTGTGAAGTTACTATTTATTGATCAGTGATAACATCCTGAGTTGTTAAGCGTCACTGCCATTATTGGCTGATTTAGTTTTGACTCTCCTCATTAACCAGCCATTTATTGAATATGACAGAACTGTCTTTCAGTCCTTTGTGTACCTGTGGAGCAAAGTGGTTTTTAAGTGGGCATATGCCTTGTGTGTCTGAAATGTAAGGTCAGACTGTTATTGAAGAGGAAGGTACCCCGTATGTTCTTGGAATTGTTTGGTCTTTTTTGCTACAATTGAAATAAATTATTTTGTTCCGTTTGGTTTTGGAAACTGGAAAATGGGTACTCATGATCCAAGTCATTCCCCGGATACAGGCAGGGAAGGGGAGAAGTAGGAAACAGATTACTTTGACGGCTTGTTCCTTGGAAAGCATCATGCTAACATAAACAGTTGTCCTTTTTACTTTGGCTTCGATTGTTCCTTCGATGTGATTTCCCTCCCTTCCTTTTATTTTACTCTTGACACCGATTGATCCAGAGCTGTATCTCATGTGCTTTGGAATACTCTTCAGGGAAGAAATGCATTTTTCTGAGTCAACAAATCCTAGGTCTCCAAAAGCAAACATATGTCATACATCTTGACCTGTATAGCTTTTGACATTGAGTCATGCCTTTGTAATCTTTGTTTCTTCATATTTATGCTTTTGTGCTTTTTTCCTGCTTACTTTCTCCAGCTCCTGCGTTCAGCTGGTTTTATTCCTTTCTCTCTGTTGACTTTTATCTCTCATACTCAAAGTGCATCACCATTTCTTCCTTTTATCGTTGCACTGTTCTTTTTCATTTTCAAAGAGATAAGCCAGAATTTGCTTGAAAGAAAAATAACAAACCGTGAGCTTTCAAGCAAGTAAAGTATTTATAAGTCCTACCTCCCTCCCCTTCCAAAGGAAGAGAATGCAAATAACAAGCAGTTTTATTTCTGTAGCTTGTCTGTTAAATGTAACATGAATGATTGCAGGCACTTTTGGGTCCTAAGAGGGATACTGTGCTGAGCTGTTCTTCAAAATTATGCCTATTTTAAATTGCTCAAGATGAGACACCACAAATTACTGAATTTGTCTTTAAAATTTGGGTATGTTATTTTACGTTGAAACTTTTTCCTAGCTCTAACCTTGTTATTTAGCTGTTTTTTCTTTTTTCTTGTAAATTTGGCCTTGTGTTGCATCTTCTTTTTTTCCTTTGCCTGATGCCAGTACACAGACATGTATATTTTTCTAAACTATTTAGCACTCATTTATCAAGATAGCTGTATGTAAAGCTTAAAAAACAAATTCTTCTCCCCAGGGCAAAGTTAGCATCTGTAACTGAAGGGCAGATCTGTTGTTGTACCTAGCCAGTTGAACCATTGTATTTACATGTATGTAAAGTCCTTTATTTGTGCAATAGAGGCAGAACAAACATGCTTCATACTTATTGCATTTAGCTAGGTTTACATATTCAAAAAAAAAGAGCCCTTTATGCTTATGGTCATTTGAGGTACTGTTTCTGTAGGTTACATGAAGGCAAAATGGAGGCTGAATGGCATATTTGATACAGTAGGATTTGTGAAACAAACATGTTGTTAAATGGCAAATCTTGTGTGGATGCACGAGTTCCAGAGCAGTGGCAGATGAACTTGGCTATGTTGCTACTGTGAGTTCATGCTGCCCCTGTGTGCTCCCTTCCCTCTTGGACCTCGCTGGGCAGGTAGCAGGAGTGAACATGTCTGCACCTGAGCTGCTTCAGTTCAGGCAGGCAAATTAAACTTCCCATGAAACGTGGGTTTAAGTGAAGATGCCGACTGAACTGAATTGACTCAGGCACAGTCATGTTTTCTTCTGTCAACTCATTTGCAGGGTGAGTGGCTCTGGAAGAAGGTTGAAGCAGATGGTAGGATGCTGGAAGGGCTGAAGCAGTGCAGCTTTTTTCTCTGTAAATGTGAATCAGAGCCCTATCACTTCTGATACCATTTGACACTTACACTGATTCAACAAGCTGGAGGGTTTTTCAGTTTGTTTGTTTTGAGCTAATTAACACTTGATTTTTTTWAAAAAAATTTCTTTGTGAGCATTTGTGTAATTGCATTTTCTTGCAAAAGATGTATGCTGGAAAATTATTTAAACTGAGGCTGTTTATGTGCATACGTGTGTACGAACCATTGATTTCTATGCTCTTGCAGTTGCTGGCAACCTGCTCCATGCCTCCCACTTTGAAAACCAGTGTGACTGGAGGACATTTATGAGTCACACTTTCTGATGCTGTGTAGATTGTTCAATATTGAACTTCTGTGCAAAAGTGGTGTCACTTGCTGCTCACTGTGACAAACCTCTATGTGTAAACACTGATGTCAGTAAGCTGAGGATTTTCACTGTGGTATCAACCCTCATCATCTTATGGCAAGTGTTTTCCACTCTTGCAAGAGGTGCACTCTTAGCATGAGGTCGTATTCCAAGTAGGTGGAATGTTCTTCATCTAATAACCTCCATTATTGTCCTTCCTCTGCTCCTAAGACAAGTAGGTTACTTGCGTCTCTTGATAACCATGTCCTTAAACTACAAGTTCCTTAGAAGGGAGTGCTACCAATCCGACTTCAGCTGTTAAAGGCTGCTCTAAACTCATAGGGCATTTCCTGTTGAAGACGTCAAAATGGATTTTAAGGCAAAAATCATAGTATATAAACTAAAATTATTGTTCAACAAGACAACTGCATCCTTTTCTACATGGAAAGCAGTCGCTGCCTAATTGTGCATAGTGATATAGGCGAATGCAGTGTTGAGTAGGTGTTATTTTCTCCCAGTTTTCTGTGGTGTTTTTTTTTTAAAAAAACCTGTCATTGAAATTAAACCAGAGGAATATTTCTGTTCCTCATTTTGCCTTATTATGCATCTCTGATAACTTAGTGAAAAAGACATGGAATACGGTAAGTCTAAGCTTTAGGGTTTACATTTTGTATTCAGCAAATGATACCATAAATTTCCAAGGGACAGTATGCATTCCAAGCAGGTGTTGTTTATTCTTTAATTGCCCTGAAAATCTTAACTGTCAGAATCAAATATCTCTCATGCACAAAGTATATCTAATACTTTTTTCCTTAGCAAGGGCCTTTTCTTTCCTGTATTACAGAAGAGTTTGCTTAATCTCCTAAGTTTCACAATGATCTGTGCAAGTGTGTCTGCTGAAGTTTCCCCCGGGCCAAAAGAGAGTAGTTCTGTACTACGATATCTCAAAGTAGCACCTCACTGAGCAGGTACGTCAGTTTAAACTTGTAAACCTGCTTTCAATGAATTATATGATATAAACTGAAATCCGTTAACCCAGAAGTGAACTAATGGTATTTGATATTAGGTCATGCATTTCTGTTTTTCAAGGCAGGTCTGTTTATATGGAAATCGATAATGATTAAATGCTTCATTTTTCAGCGTAAAATTCTGTAAGGATAACAGAAGGAAGGATAACCTCTCATGTTTTTAGAAGTTGTGTCGTGTTAGTTCCCCTGAAACTGTAGAAATTTTTAATGGTTTTGTAACACTAACCCATTTTCCAAAACAGATGCTAAACAGCTTTTTTCTTTCTTTATGAGGGTGTTTGGTTTGTTGGTTTTTTGGGGTTTGAGTTGGGTTTTTTTTGGGGGGAAGGGGTGTTTGGTTTTTTTTGTTTATTTATTTTTGCCTTTTTTGTTGTTTTTGTTGGTTGGAAATTTTTTTTGTGTTCAGCTTAGTTGATGGCCTTTTTCTGCTGTTTCATGGAGAAGTTTGTACACAATTTTTTTTTGTTTTTTCTGCTTATATTTCTACCTTTTCTTTGTGGAGGTGCAGGGAAATGAAAATAGGGACTATAGTGGTATAATGGGATGTTGGCTTCTCAGATACCATGTMCTTTTGGGACCCTGAGGAAATCATTGTGTAGGTTTGGATCATCAATACATGTGCATCTTCAGAGTGAAATGTGAACATTTGTGGTCATCTTTGCCTGATGGCACCCCAAACCCTTGGAGAAATGGAAAATGCCATCACTGCCAGCTGGGAGGTGGTTTCTAGGCTCATCATAATTGTCATAGATAGGTGTAAATCCTTACCTGGAATATTTGATATCCATTCTAGAGAAGGGGGAAAAAAGGTAATTTCAATAGTTCAGTTATTCTTACCTATATATATCTCCAAATATTTACAAGTGCTGATGGATAATACTTCTGTACATCTTGAGTCTCCAGAGTGTGGGTTGCGATTTGCAATCTTGTGACGGTTGTTTGATACAATCTATCTTAATTTATCACTCAAAAGTTTGACGTTTCTGTTGTTGATATCTGCGTAGTATGCCTGTTTTATTTTGTCCTTCCCTGAGTAGGTACTGTTGCCCCTTTGTCTAAATGGATATGTSTTAAAGGTACAAAATGTATCTTCTGGAGACTAGTGTAGGGAGAAAAGCATTAAATAGATTTATGCTATTGAAATTTCTATCTGTTCTCCTTGGAAGACTTGTATTGTCATGTGGCCATCTCTCTCATATCAATCCTGCAGAAATTTTCATATGCAGTTCAAAGAAAAGAGGGTCTTTTTCAGGTGTTTTCTCGAGTTAGTGTCTCAGGAATTGTGGTTTTTGTTTACATTCAAGTAAAGTATTCTTTTCATTCATGTTGAAAATTGGTCTAATTATGTAAAAAATGCCTTTGTTGCTACATGATGTATTTTCTGTCATAGCTGTCATGTTGCATTATTATTTTGTAAATGGCATTTCATACAAAACAAAGTATATCAGTGGATCTGGAGGACCAAGAAATTATCTTCCTTTAGAAAGAAAAGAGCTTGAATCAAACTTCATTTCTTTTTTTTTTTTTTTTTGGCTTGAAAAATGTTGTGGGCTTTTTTTTTAGATTTTAACACCTAAGCTTTACCTTTTAAGTAGTTAAAAGCCCCAGAAAAATAAAGTTGCTAATGAAAATGATCTTTCCATGCTAGTGCAGCATTAAACTGTTGACTGTATCATTCAAAAATGAACTAATTAATGAAAAAGTGAAAATTACTGCAGAAGAGGAGAAAGCTGAGAATATTTTTAACTTTCTAGGCTGCATGATTGTTTTAAAATGGCCCAGTCAAAAAACCCCACAACACTGGCTTAAAATACTGGAACATTTTGAAAAATTGCTTGAAAAGTTGAACAGCTTTTATCTAGGAAATTTTTCTTACCTTGGTTGATGATTCTTCCAAGTGAGGCTGTAGCAGCTGATGATCACTTGAGGTCCAGGCTGCCGGTAAAGGTTTGCACATAGCAATGCAGTTCATCTTTTGTGTGGCAAAGCTGATGGAGAAAGAAGGAAAATCCCCTGAAGTCAGCTGGAACTACCAAAAATTTATTAAACTTCATACAATTACAGCCCAGTTGTTTTTCAGAACTTAATACAAAACTATAAAGTGGTTAAATTTTTTACACATCAAAGAAAGAAAATGAGAAATCAAGATAAAGCCTATGTGTAACAGCTCCAAATAAAATTCATATTTCTCATGTTGCAGAACTATTAAATGATACTAACATAAGACATACGGAAGGATACTGAAGTTGTTTGGAAGTGTCAGTTTTGTGGAACACACGCCCTGTCCCTTACACTGTTGTATCTGTTCATGTTTGAACTCCTGTTCATACTGCAGTTAGTAGGCAAAGGGAGTTTGCATATGACCATGGGCTTTCTGCTGTGTGCATTTGTGGAGTTCTTACCCAAATGCATCCTAGAACTTCAACTACTAAGTTGACAGTGTGCGGTAGTGCTATATGATTATACAATCACTTCCATTTCATCAGTGTCCATAGGGTTTATTCACATTATTGTGGGATGGTGGCTAATGAGGTCTTACATAATGAGCTTGGCTAATGAGATCACAGCTGGTTTTGTTTTATGTTTTTCCACTCCTGCTGTCCCTTGAAGTTGCTTACTGCAATAAATACTGGCAGTGTGCATTTGTTGTGGTAAATATGCAGCCAGTTCAGCTGCTTCTATGAATTTTACTTTATTAAAAAAAGATAAATTATGAAACAGAAATTAAATAGAATACTGAAAATCAAATTGAAAACCGAGAACCTGAACTCAGAAGCTGATGTACATAAAATCTGAAGTTTGTGAATTTCATGCAGTAGTTTTAAGTGCAAGATGACATTTTTACATTGTCTGCATTGAATGAATCTATGAAATAAATTTGAGGGCTTTAGTATACATTTCTTGTGTGTATGACCAATATAWATCAGTTCTTAAGAGCAAGAAAAAAATGTATTAGAATTTGTTCGTATTTTAGCATAAACACTCAGCATAATACTACAAATTATGAATGTAGGTTAAAAACATTGTCAGGAATTGGAAGCTTCCACTTGCCCTCACCAAAAGGAGTACCAATACAAAACTTCTCTGATTGTGATAAATTTTGTATACCCTCTTTTTTGAGCTGTTTGTGTGTTAGGAAATTGCAGTCCTGGTCTTGCACGTCCATTACACTTGTGAGATACCCCGTTGGTCATGAATGCCATGATTCAGGGCAGACAAGCATCAGGCCAGCGTGTACTTAAGTTTTGCTGGCATGCTTGTATGTGCTCAGGGTGTGGGTTTTCATGGCACATCTATGCATGTTCCTTGGTAAACACTTTTATTGGCAGAAAGGGTTTTCTAGTGTTCAGTTAGTATGTGGAAGAGTTATAATTGTTCCTGATTTGGAACTGTGTAGAGCAGTTAAAAGTACTACAAAGAAAAGTAAAAGCTGGAATACTGGTGACTTGTCTCTGGTCAGCATTGCAACTCTGTAATAAACTTGCTTCTTGTGAATGTGGTTTCCTTAGAGCTGAAGCTTGTTATGCTTCTATATGGGGAAAAGTTAGAATTTTTAAGGTACTTTTATCATTTAACATGATTTGAACTCTTTGGAGGGCTGGACCAGCATTGGGTGTGGGAACAGCAAGTACTCTATTGTTAGTCAGAGTAGATGGGTTCATGAAGTGTGTTGCATGGTGTGATACCAAAGATTGGAGTGCACTGTTAAAAGAGCATATTCACTTCTGATTTGCTTCAGTGCGGTAGTTTGGAGAAGAGAAAGCTCGTRGGGGAATCCTACTAAATAAATACCAGACTGGAGAGGGGAAATTAATAAAAAGAGCCCTGGACCCTTCCCAGATGTGCTGAATGACAGGACACAAAATGAATTACCATTAAAAGAGAAGAAAGAAGGATGGGGGTTTTGTGTTGTTTCTTTTTTGTTGGGTCTTTTTTTCTTTTTAGTGTGCTTGCCTGTTTGTTTTGATTTGTGAGGGTTTTTTTGCAGTGAGGATGATTTAACATGGGCTCAGGTAACCCAGAGAGACTATGGACATACTGACAACCAGCCAGATGTAGACTTGAGCAGTCTCCTCTAGCTAACCCTGCTTTGATCTGGGGTAGTTAGACTCAGTTTTCTGAGGTTCCATCCTACTTCAGCTACTCTATATTATCTGTGAAAATCAGAGAACTTACCATAACACAGCAAAGCAAGATGTTTTTAATCTAGCAAGATAATTTTAATCTTGTTTTGATGACCCATTTATCACTTGCTTACTTCATGACAACTTCAGTTTTATCTAGTTCTAAAATCTGAACCTAAAGTCTCAGTCTAACAAAACTTAAAATTTCCAAGTGAAAGTCATAGCTGTTCTTTCTGTTCCTTCTCTTTTCTCACATTTGATTGTGGCTTTCAGTTCAAAGTGCATTTTCCAACACTTTTTGGAGGTTTTTTTCCCGCTTTCTTTCTTCTGTTCCTCACCAAGCTTTCCCTCTACTATTCACCTGGCTTTTGCTGAATTATAGTCAGTGTTTTCTTTTCTTATAAAAGTTTTAATAAAGCATGAAGTTTTAATAAAATAAATTTTATAGAGCAGAATCTGTCTGTATACAGTTGTTGCAGCTGTGTTAGATGTTCATCAGATTGTCTTTGTCTTACTTAGCTTTTGTGAACTTTTCTCTCCTTCCATCTAATATTCCTAGACACTTATTCGCTTTTAATAGGCTAAGAGCACTGTTGCTGTAGAAGGGATGTGAAGGCAGCAAGGGTGAAGTTGAAAGACTTAATTTTTCCCTTTCCATAGTCATAAAAAATGAGTACCGGGTTTTTTTCCTGTAATTTGCGTTGTTTGCCTATATCATTATACAGGTTTGTGAAATCATGGGACCTGTCTCCTAGTGCTTCAGGCAGGTCAAAAAGTTGTTCAGATCCTGCAGGTTCAGCTTCCTCCTTGAGCCTGCTACTTGACAATACCAGCTTCAGATCAACTCCTGTACCTTGCATGATAGTGTGTTCCAGCTTCTGGACTCCCAGACAGAAAGAATGAAATGGCTTGTCTGAAAAGCTGCTAAAGCTGGATTAGTTATCTTTGGGGAAGGGAAAACACCCTAGATATGTCAGATAAATCCAACCTCCCTTTAAATGGTGATTTGCTTAAAAAAATTAAATGTGTAAATAATTCCAGTAAGGCAGGTGTCCAGTTCTGGATTAAAAACTGGAAATAAAATGATCAGAGAAGAAAGCTTAAATGAGATAGAGTGTATTTTATTGAAGCAAAATATATATGAACCTCTACATCCCATAGCAGCTATCAGTGTTAAGTTTCTCCAAGTCTGGTGGAAGCCAAGGGGGACATCTTCCCATACCACATATCCAAAGCATTGTTTTTTAGAGTGAACCTCATGCCTGTAGAGCTGCCTGCTCTGTTTGAGAGGCCAGGAATTTACATTTTGCTCAAGAATTCAAACAAAACTTCAGGGTATTTTATAGGAGCATCCCGGTTTCCTTTCTGTTTAGCAGTCTGTGTTGCAGCAAGACAAATCTGATGGTTGTAGACTACTGAAAAGGATGGACCCACCTCTTCCCTTCTTGCAGGCCTCAGATGTCGCTTCTTTTGTCTTGCTCTGCTGTTTTCTCCACCCAGTGGTGAGCCACTTCAGGGAGTTCCCTTCCTGCATAAAGCCTATCCTTCCCTTCTGCCCACACAAAGAAAAACTTTCTGCTACTTTAGATCCCTGAGCTGAATCCCTAAAAATTCAGAAAAAATGTTATTTCTAGTGCAAGGGAGGAACTGAGAGGGAGGAGATTGTCAGATCCTCTTAGCTGTGATTTGAAACTGTATCCCAACTTGACAAAGCTTGTTAAGTAGTCTTGGCTCTTTGGCTTCTGTGAGGRTGCAAACAGAACATCTTAGTTACTTAATGAAAATCTAGAGTTCTGACTTTTTAACCATACTTTATTTCTGAAGTAACTGGGCTGTAGTTTGTAGAACTTGAACTGCAGCATCTTTCCAATATTACTCCTTAGTTGTTCATGTCTTAGGGCTTTTCTGATTTTTTTTTTTTTTAAGACACTACACCCAATTTGTAACACAACACAGGGGCAGTAACTGAAGTGTTTTTTCTTCCTGCATCATTCCTTGTGTAGTCTGTGTTTCCCATATCCAGACGGCAGAGCCAATGTATTGTATTTCATTTGATAGCAGAGCCTGTGGAAAGCTCCATGAATGCTTCTTGACCTTAGTCTGCATAAAAACATCTGAGTTAGCTCAAAATATGCTAAACTGAACCAGGAAAGGAATATTGTCAATCCTTGCCATTTCTCCCAGCTTCAGCTGCGATAGCAAACAACACAGGGAGATTGTCCATTTCTTCACAGTCTCATTCAGTTGCCTCACTGGGTGGGGTTTTTGTTTCGTTTTGTTGGTTCATTTGCTATTATAAATGTTGAAACTTTCAGCTTAGGAAGATGAAGGAAGGACGATAAAGCAGTTAATGGAAATTTGAACTGCTTGCATGGAAGAGCCTGTTGGAGTGTCTTTATTCACAGTGCGATTTAAAAAATGGCCTTTAAAATGATTTTGTTAAATAAGACACCTAAAGCTAATTAGAGCCAAAGGAATTGTCTCTAGAGCAGAAAATGGGGAAGAAGTTGTGGACTGAAATCTGACAGAGATTAATCTCATTCAGTATAAGACCTTGAAAGGGGCATCATTCTTTTACAAGACACAAAACTCAGAAGGCTCTCTTCACCTTGAAGTGTGGAAGCTTTGAGACTTCTCATCACTGATGCAACTGTTCATCTTTAGAGTAGACTATGGGTTTTTTTCCTCTAATGTAATGAGCCCCGTACCCTTTTAGAATCCGGTTGTACTGTGTGTTGTTTTTTTAATGCTAGCCTCTAAAAACTGTAATCTCATTTCCAGTACTTGAGTATATCAGAAGTAGTGTGCTCGAGGGCAGAGGGACATTGCAGAGAAAAGCCTATAAAGACTGGGTGGAGTAAAGTTTGCTTTTTTACTCGCCTTATACTTGAGATGAGTTTCGGAAACAGGCAATTGACTATGAATGTGAAAATCAAAACAGTCTGATGTGAGAAAAACAACTGACATACTTGTGTCCCAGTAAGTGAAACTGTTATGGGCTGATATCCAGCTCGATTGAAAGGTAAACACGCCCTTACCARTGCACATACCTTTCTATTATTGCATCCTAGAAAACTTTAACCAACAGTTAAAGTTGCTAAATGATAGTCTGAAGGTACAATTACCCAATGGTTGACTGTTCTTGGTAAAAGTAAGTTTATTTTCTGTTCTGAAACTTTTTATAAACATTTGTTGGCACTAGCTCTTGCTGTTGCAACAAAGAAATGCCAGTTGTGAAAGGAGATCAAAAGTTTGTTGCTTCTTAGTTCAATACAAAAGAAGAGACATTTTACTGAAATAATGCTGTCACTGAAATAATATTTTAATTTCAGCTTTATTGCAAGTATTATTTCTGACTGCAAAACAAAGGTCAAAGATTTAGGGAGCATGTAATTTGTTACTGAAGTTGATCCCTACAGATAAGAGTTGCATAGTTACGTTACTGATCCAGAATGAGTGCATCCCTAGTCCAGCTGTACTTGTCTTCATATTCTGAATGATGAAAAGATGGATAATTCTTGAAGGTTGTTCAATGCGTGCGGAAGAGTCGGGGGCTGGAGGGGGAACAAGGAGTGGAGAAGAACTGTAGTATTTGCTTATGGAAATTAATTTCATTTCCTCAAGGGAAAGTTGTTTTGTTTCCATATTTAGTTAGTACCTATAAGTAAGCTAGTAATAACTTTGGATATGCATGCTGGATTTTTCAGTTATTACCGCATCCAGTACTCTAGACACTTATGCATGTTGTGTCCTATCAATATCCCTCTCACTTCAGAGGCTAAAAGTGAAAAATAAGCATATGAAAAATAGTTTTGAATAGATGTTAAATGTTGAAGAAGCTCGTGATGAAACGCTGGCAGTCCTGCTTCATCAGCGCAGAGGTAAGAACTCTGGGAATGGCGGCATGGAGCAGAAACTTTGTTATTTGACTCCCTTTGGAGTTTGGTTCTTTATGTATTTGTTTTAAGAGGGGGTCAGAAAAGAGAGCTGTTAAGGACAGTTATACCAGTAGTGCTTTAAGGTTTCAAATTGGTTTTGTGAGTGTTTTTTTTTTTTTTTCAGTCCAGAAATACTTTTCCCTTTTCTTACGATTCCTGGTTTCTTTTGTGCTAATCTTTCATGACAGGGAAGCTCTGTAGCTGTTACCAACATTGTTCTTTTTCTGACTTCCAGTGCCATAATGGTGAGGGAAAGACCTAGGAGACTGGCTTGCAGGTTATATATAGAAGAGATAGTGGGTTATTCTGAATCTTAGTTATACATAGGCAGGAGTCTGCAAGTGTGGCTGTCTCTCAAAGATGTGTGTTGTGTTGTCTTCATAAAAGTATTGACATTTGCCAAGAACTTGATCTTTAACAAGTAAAATCTGACACCTGCGCCTATGCTGGGCATGCCTTTCTGAGGGCATGGCAGAACTCCTTCACTGAAATTCCAGTTTTGAGCAATGCCAGGCTAACCATAAGTTTGGTAGCACAGCTGGTTTTGGGAGCAAAGCTCTGCCTGTGGGGCTGCTTTCACCTGTGGCTATAGGCAGCATAAATGAAGAAACACAGAAACTGCTTCATTCACCCCATATCTTGCAGTTTCTGCAGTCTCGAGTTCTGTATATTGTTATGATGATGATGATGCAGAAGTCATCTTTGCTTAAACTCCAGAACTGTCCCACCTATAGCTTTAAAGAAAGCAGGACTCTGGGGGGATCTGGGGTGGGGGTCTTAAAACTAAAAGGCATATGACAGAGGAAGGGGAGCCTAGCAGAAGAGTATCAAATTTAACTTCTGCAGGCATGCTGGCATTTTGTTTCATTTTGACAGTCTTGAATGTAGCAATCCTGAAGTTTGTTTTAGCATAGCTTTTCTGTGTGTAATTATTAGACCAGTAAGTTCCCTAACAAGTGCTATTTCTGTTCTTTTCCACATACTCCCAAATCAATGTCTTCTCTTCTCTTGTAGTACTCATACCTTGTATATGCTTGCTTTTTACCGGTGTGTTCTGTGGACTGATAATTCTTCCTCCAGCACTTTCCAGAGAGCCACAAAAGGGGCAGCACTGCCTCTTCTGCTTGAGACGCCTTTTGAACCTGTTGCAGTGATGGGAAAGGTAAAGGCAAGAGCTTCATTAATTTTGTAGTGATATTGTAGTCTTGCCATAGTTTCTCCTCATTTTTGCAAGTCCTCCAAATAAGTCAAAGTTCCTTTTGTTTTTCAGTGCTCCTCTAAATAATGAGAGTACTAGGAAAAAAGAGTTGCTGTGCTGTGTGGCTTGGAGGCATTTGGCTGTTTGGGTGGCACTTACATGGCACTGTTATCTTTCATGCTGCTCATGGTGTAGTCACTGGAAGCAGCTGGGGAAGGTTCAGATATGCTCTTTGCAGGCAACAAAGTACAGTTTTGAATGAATAGAATTGGGTGTTCTGCACAGGGGGCTACCACTTAGCTGTATGAAACAAGATGGCTTGATGCATCATGTGTTTCTATCATGGTACATAATACATTGTACAGAATACTTGATCAAGTGTGGCTAAATGCTGCTTGTATAGGAATAAAAATATAAACCCCACTTTGTAACCCTAAATACTGGTATTGCTTTTCAGTCAAAGTTCTAAGCAAGTTGCGTAAGTGGAGCTATTTGATTTGAGTACACGTCGATAGTGAAACTTGCGGTATACCAAAGTGACCAGTAAAACTGCTTGGGTCTTGATGACATGGAATTCATAGCAAGTTTAGGTTAGCAAAGGCCACGATGTAATGGTTTTTAGTGTATACAGTTTTCATTTTGTGACCATTTTTTGTGCTTAAGACACTATTCTTCACAAAGTAATGTAATGCGGATAGTTTGATAATTAGACATGCTAGCCCTATATTGACTGGTTTTGATTTTTGTGCTTTTGATTGTAGTGCTTCAGAACCTTCTTGTTTGCTATTATTTTTGTAATTACTTCCAACATAATTCTTGTGTTCTAATTCTGACAATCAGCTTTCATTTTTGCTTTTTATGTATCAGCATTAAATATTAATCCTTTTTTGTTTTGAAGGTGCAGAAAGCTTACTGCTGCTTCAGCTTTGGTCACATATCATAGTTCTAAATTTATTTTCAGTTTGTAAGATGACTCTACCTTTTGATAGCTTGTGTTGACTGAAGTGGACTAAAGTTCATGTACCAGTGGAGGAAACTGAGGACATCAGCTTCGTTCTCCAGTGGCAGCATTGGTCTAGTATGCATGAAAAAAGAAGAAATACCTCAAAGTAGTGTTTAACTATACTTGGTAGTTGTAAGAGTGTCAGRTGTTCGTCAGACTACAGGCAACTCAGAGGTGTGTGCCTGTGTGTGACAGACATGCTGGATGAAAATTTTTGCTTCACTAGAGATTTTTCTCAGCTGTTGATCAGCAGACACAAAACCTAGTTAATACTAACCAGCTGTCAGGATGGAGAAGCAAAACTACTTTTGCTTTGCTGTTTATTATTATTTGTTATTCCACTATGACTTGGGGTAGGGTTTTTTGCAGTAAGATTGGCACTGGCTGCTTCCTCAGCTTGTTATCAAGGCTCCCTTCCATTTTGAGTTTATTTGTCTTGCACAAAGCCTGGGAAAAAAGATGAACCTTGTTCTGAAGGTCACTATGTCCAGCTGTCTTTCTGAGCAATGGGAGTGAATGCATTTCAGAACTACTGACCCTTCATATATAATATTGTGCCACTGGCTGCCCTCATTTAAAGCAAGGACCCCCAGGACACTGAAGGGATTTCAGTAGTTGTGGAAATGAATGAGGAGGATGTCCTGTTAAGGTAGCTGAATGCAATGGATTCTTGTATTGGCAGGTTCCACTGAAATTTTCTTTAAGCAAAAAGTCATCCATGTACAAACCTTTTTCTTTATTTGATGACAGCAGAGTTTTAAAGGGGGTGTCTTATGGTAAGACATCAACTAAATTTTAGTACTGTTTATGACTGACTTTGATACAGGAGGCTGTCTGCTGGGAGCGCTTGAGTCCAATAATCTGCATCTGTCTCTTGATCTCATGTTTGTGAACACAGCTATGTCATCCGTTTAATAAAGGTATAGGAGGGAGTTTGACACACGGTGGAATCTTTGAAAAGGAGAAAATGGCCACTGACAGATTCAGATGCAATATTTGCTTTTCTTTGCTTTTTGACTGGGGACAAACTTACTACGTGCTTTCCTAAGAAGTATCTGAAATGTAGTGGTGGTCTAGAAATGTGGTTTGTGGCACGATTCATGCTACGAATTGAAGGCCAACTCTAAGGTCTTGTTGATTACAGCCAAAAATACCTTTTGGAAGGTACTGTATTTTAAGATGGTATCTTCCCTTTTTTTTTCTACAGCCTTCTTTTTTTTCACATGCTTATGCTTAAAATTTCTCTTCAGATTATCTGTTTTCAGTTTGTAGTCTGCCAGTAGAACTGACATAGTCAAATCAAACTCTTCAGAATAGTACATTTCTCCTTGCAGCATTGCCTGGTTAGATGCAGGATAGCAATTCAACAAATTGTGTGCTTTGTGTTGTGCAAAACAACAATGCATAAATCTGTAAAAAGAAATCTGTTGTGAAGATGGGGCACTGAACTATGACAAATAGGCCTTTAAGAATCCCTTCAGAGACCACATTAGATCAGATTATTCTTCTCAGTTTGAATGATGATTTCTGTGAAGTAAAATCTTCACATATTTGGAAGACATCACAGGCAATACTTATGATGTGTAAAAAAATTGTTAAATGCTGTTAGTGCCAGTGTAAACTGTTACTGGAGATCAGATGTGTTTAATTACTTGAGCATGTTGCTTTTACTGGAGAACTCAGTCTCCTTCCTAATAGTCCTGATGGTACATGGAGTGATGTATAAGAGCAATATAATGAAAGATGCTGTATTCCCTTGGGTATTGCTTTCCTAGCAATGGATAGGTTAGGTTGTTAAATTGAGAAATGTTTTGAATATTTTTGTTTGGATTTCCTGAACTTCTTCCGTTTTATTTATCTTAAAATTGGAGAACCCATCACTAAAACTGGCAGTTTTCTTCATTACAAGAATTTCTTCCTTCTGTTCCCTCTCACCACCCCAGATACCTTAAAAAAGTTTGGGGTTTCTTTTAGTCAGAGAGGATGATGCTGAGAGAGTTACATTTATTGCCTTTGGATATGCAGAAGGATGATAAAAAGTGTTTCTCCACATTGCTTAGGATGTGACAGGACATTATGACTTTAAGTTGCAGGAGGAAGAATTCAGGTTAGAGGTTAGTAGGCATTAGGAGAAAAGAACCATTTCCAAGAACAAGTATGGATAAGGACTGAAATAAATTTCCTAGGAAGACTGTGGAATTGTCATCACTGGAAGTTGTTTGCAAGGTGCGTTAGACAAAGGTTTATCTGAAGTGATTCATGTATAGCTGATCTTTTCTTGAAGAAGAGTAACTTCCAAAGATGGTTCCACTGCTATTATTCACAAATACATATATGAAATACTAGAAGAATTTTAGATGAAACTGTTTTTCATGTCTTTATTAATAATGCAGCACAAGCGGGGGTTGGAGAAGGAGTGTACTGTATATTGAGTAGAACATAATTATGTCAGTTACTTAATGCATTGTAACTATTGCTACATAGAGGTGATATTAGAAAGGACTTCTGAGCTTTCAAAAACAAGGGTGTTTTAAAAGGAATCTACAATCTAGAGTTTAGAGTAATCATAGTAGACTATGAATGTGTGAAGAAATCAATCTAAATATTCACTGATGTCTTCAGAAAGGTAATTAATGAACTATGACAAAAAATCTGGTAGGTTAACAAATTGATTAGATGGTATTTTTCAGTCTTACTACATTAAAAAAAATCTCATTTTAGTATAAAGCATGATCTTTTTCTCTGTTCATATTAATCAGCTAGTTGTAAATGTATTTTCTTGTTAGTAGGAAAAATCACACCTCACCTAGTAAACATACAATTTGCTTATTGCCTACTAAGGCAATTCATTAGTCCACCTCTTGCAAAGCCCATGGCGTTTTTGAAACAAATGGTAGTATACTCCTGGGCATATTTTTTTCAGATGTCACCTATGATATGTATCTTCTTGTAATAGGGAAGAGTTGCACCCCTTTATTCCCCCTGAAAGAATACTGGCAGATGAGAACAGCTTGGTGATGTCCACAGCTTCTTTGATGGTTAGAGGTAGGCTGGACCAAGTAATCAGGAGTGGTGTTTAGTGCTTGCCTGCCTCATTTCTTGGATAGTGTTTGCATAGTTTCCGGGAAGCCCTGGAGCTGTAGTATGTACACTTATCAACTGTCTTGACATGTAACATGGAAAGGGAAAGTGCCTACGGCCATATTCTGCCCCCGGAGAAGCTTATACGGTTATCTTATTAGAGACTGTGTGGTCCAGTATCTTAAATTTATTGAACTAAGATCAAAGGTAGGCTGAAACCTGCAAAACTTCCAAAGGGCTTCCGTCTGATATATTGAGCTTTAAATATGTGAATTTCTAAATTACAGTACGTATTATGACCTTCCAGTGAGTTTCAGTAGCATTGACAATAGAGATATTAAAAATCAATAGTAAAAATATGTTTGGTTGGCCTACATAAAATAAATACTTATGGAATCCATTCTTACTGTTTGCATTACTAAACATCTGAATTTTAATGATTATCTTAGCATGTCTAAACAGGTTTGCCTGTCCCATGTTAGCTTTGGGATCAGAATGGGTAATGAAAACCTCAATTTAACAAGATAASTTAGACAAAGACAGGTGATGAAAGCACAGGCAAACAAATTGCAGGACCAATCCTGAATGGACTGGCAGGACAACAAACTGGTCCACAGTGGCAAGTGGAGGATAGTTAGCTTCTCTTGCACTGTTGAAGTATGTCTGGGATAAGTAGTCAGGGTTTCTATGGAAATAACCTCTTAAATGGTTAAATTGTGAGAGCAATTTGACAGTGAGAGAACACTTGGATCTTGCAGCATGGCTCTAATAACTATGTTCAAATAAGTAATTTGGATAGGTAACAACTGCCTCTGGACCTGTTGTTTAGCAGATCTTTTAGATCTGTTTTGTGTGCTGTAGCTAGGTGTTCTCACTCACTGATAGTCTCTATAGCACTTAATAAGCAAACAGTAACCTGCTCTGTTGATTAGAGTTAATGTGTAAGTTGTTTACCAACATGTGGAATCGTGCCTTCCTGCTACTCTGTCTCTCTGTGACCATAGCTGTGATGGCCTGTTAAAAAGGAGAGAGAAGAGGTCTCTTATGAGGGGATGCCAAACTACTGTAGTGTGTGTGCTTCTGTTATTTTGTGGCTGTAATGTTTTACATTATGAAAAAAATATTTAATGTTAAAGTAACTGTATGGGAACTGTAAAGCTTTCATAGTTGAATTTGTGGGATAGCAGTGGATTGTAACTGGTATCATATTAATTGTGCATCTGCCTGAGGAGGGAGAAAGGTTAGCTGTAGATTGTATGTTCAAGTATATTCCTCCTTCTCCCCACCACATGCCTATTAAAATGTACTGCTTTTTACGCATTCTCTTCACTGTATGAAAACTCTAAACTAGTTTATTTTTTGGCCTGCCTTGGTTCATGACAGTGGGACTTTGCAACTAATTTCATCTTTGTCCTGTTTAGGGCTTTTTTTCCCTTTTTTTTTTTTAAGTCTGATGTACTGTGGCAAAGACAAATTTAAGGTAAATAGTGTTACCTATTTTCTGTTTTCAGATATGGTAGTGTAWCTGATTGTAGGCTTTACTGAGGTAATGTGTAGAAACAGGACCATACTGCTGTGGGTGATGCTAAACAAATCAATTAGGGCTTGGTGTTGCCATAACCTRTTTCAGCTGGGTCCTTCCAAAAAGTGCATAATTTTTTCTGATGAGTGGAATTGAAATTGGTACTGCGATTACCACTTGGATGTATTTGAGAATTAGCAAATGGAAGGGATAGTGCCATAGTTCTCCAGCCATCTTTGTTCTGCTTCCATTGACTGATAAATATGCACTTTTAAACTTTTAATATTAGCTGACAAAGAATGATTGGTATCACAAAGATTTGAAAACATGCAGAATAAAGATATAATACATGTGATGGTTCTAAATTCATAGTTATACTTTCATTAAGTTTGTACGTGCTTATCAAGAATATAACGTTCTGGGTTTTATGTTAGCTACTTGAATATATTTTGTGTTGAATTTTTGATAGCACTTCAGTTTTCTGTGAATCTAGGGATATTTAGTCATATATTGAAAAAATTAATCTATTTGTAAATACTAGGAATATTTGAAAAAAATTACCTGTTAAGTAGATTAAACCTCCCTTATTTATAATATTTCATTTTGATCAACTCAAAATTATTGAGTAGTCTTTATTCTCAGAGGGTGTTTTCAAGTATATAGCTTCAGATTAGATGAAAACTTTCTGTGTTAGAGACCTAGGTATCTCAGTGCCATTAAACCAGTAGGCAGTTTTTTCTACTTTTCTTTTGGTAATGCAAGATGTAAATAGTCATCATAGCTCTGACTGGCATGTGACTTAGAGCACTTACTTCAGGGTATGCTTCAAGTCTGCTTTATTTACTCTACTTTGTTGATTTTTTTTTGACACTAATCTATGTTAAATTTAGTCCCTGTTTGAGGTGTGTGTAGTGTAATTGGTAAAATTAATTGGAAAGTCTGCTTCTTCTACGTTATTTCATAATGATAGAATTAGGTCTTTGTTATTTTAGATCAAAAATGTAGTCACCAGAGTACTTACCTTCCTGTTTTGGCAGCCCTTGACATACTTGGATTTTGTATGTAAGGTTAACCAACACGTAGTTTGATTTGGGAGAGTGAGTAGATTAGATTGTTTTGTGTTTTCAAAAGCATTGATTTGAAACAATTTTTATAATTATAGTTTCTACATTCTTGAGAACGAGAAAGTAGAGCATCACTTGACTAAGAGCTAGTTTCATTATCGTTGAAAGATATTAAATATTTCCATGAGTACTATCAATTGTAGAATTTTGCAAAGAGAGAATGGTGAACTCCTTTGATATAAGACAGAAGGTCACAAAATCAATTATATGTGTGAGGTTTTTTTTTCATAATTTATAATTTACCATTGCAACTTTTAAGGTTTTCATTAGGTTTACACTGACTAATTGCTGGCATATTCAAGGCAGAAACATAAACTTTTTTATGAGCAAGTTCGTTATTCATCCCATGCTGCCTATTCTTGCCTTTTTTTTGAAATCCTATGTGGATCTTTCTAACTCTAAATGTTTTGCTTTATTCTATGCTTCTCTATGTTATCAAAGATTTTTTTAATGCAAACATTTTTTTCTGATTTTTGTCTGTAGTACAGTCCTCTCTCAATATCTGAAAAGTGCAAATTGAAATACTTCTGAACGTTTTTCTAATTTAATAAAATACTGCTGCAGAGTCCATGAATTTTCTTTCTCTGTTTTTCCTGAAGTTAAGGAATGCAAGGGCAAAGTAAAGCTTTCTTCCAGGTTTTTCTTTGGAGTATGTTGTCTACTAATTCGTTGCTAATTTAATGCAGCAACATGCCGGAGAGTTCAATTAATTTCTTTTGTATGACTCTTTCCTTTTATGCACTTAAGAGTGATCTGAAAGACTTTGAAATGCATCAGAATGGATATCTGCAGGGTGTTCTGGAAATCTGTATCAAAGTTTGCTTTGGTTATCTTTTGCAATATGGATTGTTGTCATGTCTTGTAGGTGCTGCAGTTGGGGTTTGAGATCTTATACTTTGGCTAGCTGAGCCAAGATTATGTTGTATGGATCTTGTTTAAATAGATCTGGGTCTTCCTTTCTAGTAGATAATGAAGATTATATTAAATCAGCTGTAAAATCTCCTTTGCAAATGAGCCAGTGTCTAACTTCCTTCTCAGTGGAAAAGTAGGTTGGCTTCTCACAGTGATTTATTTTTTGATGCAAACTGTTTACAATATAAGCAGCATACATGGAATTATTGTTTCATTTCTGCCATACCTCTCTCAAAAAAGTTTCTAGAAAGATGCCAGGCTGTTTTCAGTTTTTGTTTATGGATGAGATTATCCAAAGATAAGGGCAAGGAGGGACAGGACTACAAGGATAGTTCCTTTCTAAACCTGGACAGAACAACCAAGGTACCTTAATAAGTTGGAGATGATTAGAAACAAATATAATCATGGAAGACACAGAATAGCATAAAGCCCACTGCCATCTTTGTGTTGGCAATTCAGATACATYTGTCTTTGCAAGTCTTGATCTCTCATCCTCTTTCAGTGACATTTTAGCACAAGTATTTGCCAACTCAGGTTGAGCATAACTGAAACAAAACAGCCACATGCTCTTTGATCAGTAGTAGCAGTAAATGTACTTCCTATAGATTTTTGGCTTGTTAGCATTGAGTGATGGCTACTGGACATACAGTGGTGCAAATGGATTTCCCTAACTTCCCTTTTCTCATCTGCAATGGCAGTAACAGCAGGAGGTTTTGATCTTGTGTATATGCAGTCAGAAATACTCTATAACTTGAGCACTTTGTATGTGCAGCTCCTGGCTCTCTTGCTGTTTGCACAGTGGTTTACTTTTGGTGTCCTGCCAGAAGTCTGCTGGGATTTAGACTTTTACAGAGGAAGAAGGATTTGTAAAATGTCTGCTGTAAACTCATGGAAAGGTATACAGGAAATGCTGTTATAGACACTATGCTTTATATTTGTAGAAATGTTTATAGATGGTACTGTGGTTTTGAGAGTTTAACTGAAACACTGAAAAAGGTGTAAAGCCTACCTTCAAACATGAAGGAAAACTAATTTGAAGCTATTTTATGTCATGGCTGTCTGTAGACCATGACGTCTGGTTGTGGAGCCCTGTCCTGAATTAATCAGTAATACATAGTCAGAAGACTGGAGAATGTTAAAGCAAGTGTACTTAAAGATGAAAAAGTGGTTTTTCACTCAGCAATTTTGTGAACTTGTAGTTTTTATAAACTGAGCGTGTTTTAGTGCTGCTTTTCAGAAAGCAGGAGTCCAAATCCATGGGTTCTTTTAAATACTGTAATTACTAAAAATCTGCTCTTGAATACAGTTGCTTAATAGGGAGAAACAAATGTTTTTCTTTGTTGCAGTTAGCAGAAATGTGAGCAACTCCCATCAAAGTAAGAATTACTCCAAGTTATTATTTTGGGTGTGTCAGTTATTCTACAGAGTGAGTGAAGAGTGGCCTGTTTTGGCACAGTTTCTTTTTTGATAAATTTAGTCTTGTTATCAAAATTGGTTTCCTCCCTCCTTGCAGGAAAGGAATTATGTTACATCATACTTAACAGAAATGCAACAGAAAATACAATCTTATTTACCAGTTTCACAATAACCACMATTATTTTTCCCTTATATATTTAATAAACTCATCTTTTTTAACTCATCAACCTGCGTTTTCATTGCTCCTAACGTATATACTTGGAAATAAGTGTTTTTGTTGAACAAGTGCATCTTTATGAGGGGAAAGTGATGAAGCTGCTTTTTTAATCTTCTAGAAAGTCCTTTTAAAATAACTGCATCTTCTCTCCATTAAAATGCCATGAAGAACCTTCAGATATAATACCTGCCCCCAGCACCCTCTTATCCTCCTCCCACAGCATCTCTAATACAAAAGATAACTATTGGCAACAGCTGCTGCTTTAGTGGAGTACTAATTTCTTTGTCGCCTCTACATTTTGATTTTAATTAGAACAAGCAAGCTGTTAGATATTCTTTATCTCTTTGTACTGTGTCAAAATCGTGTGGAAGGTTTGTCGGTCTTTTGGAAGTTAAGGAAAAAAACTGGAAAAGAGAGAGTAGAGGAACAGCATGACCGTGCACACTCTGGTCCTTAGAATGTCCAAGATGAAAATGAAATACTTCAACTTCGTTTCAGTTCTTCTTCACCTTCCTTGTGTGGTGGAATGGCCCCCAGAGGATTTTGAGTGGTTTTTGCATACATGTGCATACTGTACCTGATGTTTTAAAGTGGGGTGAAAATACTCCAAGTGATACTTACTGTAAAATGTAACTAATGTGCTTTTGTATGTTTCCCTTACTTTCTCTCTCTTGAATTTTTTTAATCAGAAGCAGATAAACAGTTGAAACTTTAACTTTTTTTTGAAAACAGGGAACTGAGATAGGGTGCTCCCTCAATTAAGGCCTGTGATCCCAGCCTGAGTGGAAGGAGAAAGTGCGCGAAATCCTAGAAGTGCGGTTGATACACAACGAAATGTAATACAAGTGAAAGAGTGTTACTGTCTTGAATATACTCTAGTTTTCTGTTATAAAAACAACATGCCAAATGCAACAGTTTGGGGTTTTTGTCATGTCTTTGTTCTCATATCTTTCTTTTTTCACTAGCAAAATAATTTTTGAAATATTTTGAGGCTATTTGTTAGAATCTCAGCAGTAAGCCATATATTATAGTTTCTATCTGCCTCTTTCTTAAAAATATCTATGTATGCTTTTGGATGTTCTTTTGTATATACTCTAAATTATTAGAAAATATGTGAAAGAATTCTGTTATTCTTTGCCCTGCTTGACCAAGGGATTCTGTGATGGTTGTAAAGGCTTGGATCTGCAACCAGAGACAGTAACTATTGCAGCTGATTGGCACAGAATGTTTCTTTGGAATTTATATTGTTACCTGTGTTTTCTTTTCTCTTCGTTGTGTAGGAGTTCAGAGACAGGCAGTGGTTTGTGTCCAGCGTGTGCTTTTCAGTGTGTGTGACTGAGACACATGCCTCTCAACTGCCGCATTTTTAGTTTGAGAACTCTCTGAACTTGCATGCATAACATGTAGTTAAAATTTGATTTAAATGTTAGCTAAGCCATGTAGATTTTTCTGCTTATTTTTCACTGCTGTTTAGGTTTAATGGTATTGAGCTCTGTAGAAGACAGAGGAATTGGCAAGTTTGTTTTCAGCAAATACATGTCATCCACTTGGCCTAAACAGGATGCTTGTATATATTTTTAGCATAATTGACTGTCTTTCTGGTAACTTCAGATATGTAAACTCCTGCTTGTGATGTATTAATGAGGGGGTTTTATTTGAAATAAATGGTCTCTTAAATCATACTGCTATTTATTTCGCTTTTATATAACAGCAAAAATAAACTGTTATATCTTTCTCATAATAAAGTTGATTTATGTGGGATTAGTGTACAAGAGGACTTCGGTCCACAGAGATGTTCAGATACCTGACTTCCTGATGGAGTCAGTAGAATTTCAGAGACACACCTTAAACACATTTTTGAACCTGGCCACAAGTACTTTTAATGCTTTTTAGGCCTAATGACAACTCTTTAAAGTGGTCACTAGGTGAACTCTTCTTTAAAGATAATTTTTTCTTTAGAACTGTGTAAGTTTCTTTTGCAAGAGATGTTACTATAATACTATGTATCACAGAGAATAACAGCAAGAATAGCCGTATTTCAAAATTTTTATGTAGATATATATACAAGGAAAGTTTTCTTTTCTTGCTGCCACAGTGCTGTACAGTTCTGTCCTTTAAGGGTAACTTGACTTTGCTTTAGGAGCTGTGAGAGACAGTTACTGTTTTGGTAAATAGCCATGGTTTGCATATTATATTAAGCTGCCTGCTGACAGAAATTACTCTAATTGAGAACGTAATTAAAAAGAAAAAAAAAACAAACAACAAGGAAACAACAACCCAAAGCTGCTCTCCTAATTTATTTAACCTTTTTTGAAAAAGAACATCTGTGTGTGTGAGGGAGACTAAGATGGAAGGGTAAATGTGATCAAGTACATAGCAAATTGAATTTGTATTTAAGAAGAGGATGTGTAGCAGATTCATTTTGCTATTCTGCCTTGTGGGTAACACCTCCAAAAGAGATCATTACCTCTGGCAAAGAGGATAGTGATGGACTTTCAGCTTAGTGAGCATGGGCTTGATTTAATTGGTTGTAATAATGTGTTTATTGCATGGTTTCATTTGGGACAGTTTTTCATAGAGTTTGTGGCTACAAGGGACCATTAAATTGCCAAGTCTGCCATTGTTTACATATTATAAGTATTTATATTTAATCCAGTTCTCCTGATAATGAACCTTTTGACTTAAATGACCAATATGCTGTTTCAGTTTGTGCTTAGATAATGTGCATTTGCCAGAAGTATATCCATCCTTCATTTAAAGATGTCAAGGGATTGAGAAGACACTATTTTTGGTGCTAGTTTTGTTCTGATGGTTGCTCCACTTCCTTGTTTGTAGGGAAGAAAAAAAGTATTTCTGCATTATGGCATTGATTTAAAATTAATCCTGACTTTTCAGGTTGGTAACATGTTTTACAGCTGTATCTGTATAATAAAAATGCATATACGCACATGGCATGTACTTAGGTCCGTACACTCAGTCTTAATTCCATTTAATAGATTTTTGGGTTTGGATATTCTGCTATGGATATTCTCATTTACATATGATATATGGATATTGTACAAAAAAGACAAATTGATTGGAATGAACACAAAAGTTTCTACTACAAACATTTTAATACAATTCTGTAAATTAATTAATAATAACACAATTATTTCAGCTTTTTATTAATTACCTTTGCTCTGAATTTGTAGTACAGAGCTTTCATCAAACAGCGTCAGAACGGGATTGCACAAACATCTGACATTAGACTTTAATAACTTCTGGTATTTATTTTTAAGCATGTGCTAGTTAAATCTATAATTCTTCTAGCTTCTTTTTTTCACAATATTCTACAAAATTTTTTTTTTTTTTTTTGTCTCAAGTGTTCATGTCCATAGTATTCATCGATTCCCATGCTGTATGGGGACTGAAAAAAGCATTGTGGCACTGGCCAAAATCCCTAATTATTTTGCAGAACCCTGTGAGAGTGTCCTTTTCTGCCAGGTTTTGGGTTATTGGACTCTGACCCACATAGACCTTGAAATGTGGTGTTATTTTTCATTCCCTTCATTATGTTGCTGTTTGGCATGCTCTTGCGTTAAAGTGCAAAATTGCTTTCAGTTATGTGTATTTTGGTATACATTACTCTAGTTTTCTGTCTTGTATGGTTTGCTTTTGGTCATGTTGTATGTCCTCCCCCTACCCCATAACAAAATTTCAGTCTTTCATAGGTAATCCTCTTACTTTTAGTATGATGACCTACATTTTTCAGCCAAGTATATGTATTTGAGAAGCTTGGGACTACTAGCCATATTGTTGACTTTATTTTAGAATTTAATTATAGAGTACAGCTCAGTGTCCTGTTGAGATTCGGGCAGTATTCCTACCTTTCCCAGGTTTCTTATGATGATTCACACAAAATCACAATTTCTGTAGATAGTCTCTACTTGTGCTGTTTTTTTGGTTCAACTTTAGAACCTGGAATTTGACTTAGAAAAGTGCTTTAAGCTCTCATGTGCAATTGAATTAATGGTAATTTTGTGTTAAATAAATATAAAATTCTACTTTTATATATAATAAAAACGCTATGCAAGTACACCTAGTCTGGAAGATATGCTGCTGGGTGTTTCAGTTTGGCATCCAAACCTAGAATGGTTTTTTGCCTTTCTTTGCTGAATTCTTCCATTTCAAATTTTGAGGCAATGCTTTATAGGTTTAAGGGATGTATTTTCAGGATGGTGTTTTGTAAGATGCTTAGTTGATATCGTTATGAGCCTTATGGAATACCACACCAAGAAACTGAGGAGTCCACCTTCATAGAAATACGTGAGTAGTGCTCGGTAGAGAAGGTCTCAAGCTGTATTTCAAATGCTGAGAAGAAAACAAGTATTGAGTAGTTAGTTGCTCAGTAAATGGGTGTTGATTCTTCTTTTTAACTGAATCAGGGAGCAGCCTTATGGGCGATGGTAGGATGTAATTCTATATATAAAAACTGACCATAATGCATGCACACAGGGCAAGGGCAAATCAAGGCTCCCAGGCATCTTGCCCATTGTTTCTGGCAATGTCTTTGACATTTGCTGACTTTGGAGTGCTTGATTTTGCAGCTTGATTGGTCTCTAGGCCTGGTGTCTGTTCCTAACAGTATAACTGGGAATAGCCCACGGAACCTATGGCACAAGTGAGATATGGTACAGAACAGCTTTTAAAAGTTGATTTTGACAAAGGCCATTGTAAGGTTGAAAAGAAAAACGTCATGCCAGAAAAAAGGTCAGGCGTTTTTGGGTTAAGAACAAATGACTGATATGCTGGTGCTTTTGTAAACTGTGTTTAATCATTGCTGTGGACAATCCATAGTTTATCTGCTACTAAGGAAAAGGAACATGAAATTTTCTGCTCAGAATGAGCAATCTAGTGTGGGAGCTATTCATCAAAGTTTGAATGTCAGAAAGGTCATGGGAAGAGATTTGTAAAATTTTCATAATTCCAGAAATAACTCCTTCGGCATCCAAAAAGAAACTTGAGTATTTAGGAAAGAACCTAGTGTATCTGATACCATCCTGCAGCAGGGTGGGTCAGCTCTGTGTGATGGATGTTCTGTTCAGCAGGGCTGTATGTTTTCTCATACCTCTCCCTTCCACCCTGTGGGAAGAAAGGAGGAGGTAACACATGCATTTTATGAGACAAACAGAATTCATTCCGTTTGCTACTTACGTCTCTCTTGTTTTGATTTTGCTACTCTGTATGAAAACGAACAGTATACTTTAGAGACCCTACATTAAACTTGCTGTTAATTAACTTCTTCAGATGATAAAATTCTCCCACCAGGAGATTTTTGAATTGGGAGGATTTAAACTGGAGCTCTCATACAGAGCCTCCTGCTGTAAGATGCTGTGTTCTCTGTGGAGGCTCTACATAACTAAAATGTCAAAATATGCACAGTATTTATCAGCCTGTTTGTTAATATTTTTTCCATTCAGATGTTTTCTACTTCTGTTCAGTTTTCTCATGTCTCCTAATTGTCCTTATTTCTAAACACGTTCTGTGTCAGAATGGTTTTCCTAGTATTTTTTTTCAAGTTCTAATTCTTAAACTGCTAACATCTGATTGCAGATAAGAAAAAGAAACTATTTCAGAGATTTTTTTTTTTTCCTGGATTAGGTAGGTCAAGATACAAAATATTCAGTTGCATATTGTAAATGTCTGTGAACTACTCTTGGAAAATTCTCTCTTCGAAGACATTAGTATGAGGAATCCATATTATTCCCTTTTCTCCACTCTCCCAAGAGTTCAATTAGTCTCTGATCGGTATTAATGCAGGTAATAGCAGAGAATATATTTTTTCTAAAGAAATAGTAACAGGAATAGCTTTATTTTCTTTTCTTTAAAAGCAAAGTATGTGGCTTTTAAATATACAAAAATACCATAAAATCATCGAATTGTTTTGACTGGAAGAGAGCTTAAAGATCGTTTATTCCCGGCCCCCTTCCACTAGACCAGGTTGCTCAAAGCTCCATGCAACCTGACCAGCAACACTTCCAGGGATGGAGCATCAACCAAAGAGTAGTAAGTACGTAGTGTCAGATAAAGGAACACTTGCTACATAATTGGTAGGCTAATATAAATCTTGCAGGGAAGTATTTGATTGCAACAGTATTTAATTGCAATATTGCCATAAATAAAAAAATTCTCTAAAAAAATCAAGATCAGCATTTGTATACGTTTCTTCCCACAGGTTTTTTTAATTAGCATTTTGGGTTAGACCGTGTTGGTTGGTGATGTAGCAGGATAGGCAGAGAGCAGAGGCAATTCAGGAACATCTTAGCTTCTTTCCTTACTGTTTTCACTGTTGGAGTAGAACCAGCATGTAATAAGGTTTTTAAGATGTTCTCTCATCCATGATCTAAGGCTATTGATACAGTTCATGTAAAATGGGAAGCTTTCAGAAAAGAGTGTGGTTTTAAAAGATTTAGTTTGAAGCATTTTGAGTATAAAGTTCCCAATGAAGAAAAATTTCATTTTTCTGTAGAGATTAAAGTGTGGCTTTTGTTTGTTTTTTTAACAATACCTAGTGTTGCGTTAATGTTTTAAATTTTGCCTGTTTTGTCAACCATTTCATCTGTCTGCATCCAGTTTCATCTTGTGTGTGATATTCTGTGCCATTTTTCCCTGTTTTTCATAATCTAGAGTGCAGCCTGGCAATTTTGTTCTTCCTGTGCAGTGCTGATACTTGTAGTAAAAGATTGGCACAAATTTAGCAAATCCTTATATTGAAAATTGCTTTATAGAGGAGTWGTCAATTTACAGTCATATGCTAATGCTGTATAAGTATATACAGAGGACAGGTTTAATTGTAATGATGTTTTGAAGTGCCTTGACTCTACTGAAGGTAGCTCCAGAAAGGATGAAAATTGCAGTTCTTTGTCTGAAAGGAATTAGCAGAGCCCAGGAAGTGCTGTGTAATGGTTTTCTTGATGATTCATAGCACGTGTATTTTTAGCCAAGAAAAAGAAATTGCTTCACAACCTGGTGGTGTTTTGGAAAACGGTGAAAGAAATCAGAAGGTTTGTTCTGGAATGCATCACTCCTATTACAAAGTTAAAATGGGTTGAAGTGCAATAATCAGAATTTTTTTATATATATTTGGTCTTTTTAATAATTCAATTCTGAATTTCATTTTATTCTCGTTTGAAGATGGACTTACTTTATGGTAGAACATTTCCTTTTAAATGGATTTTTTTAGGTCAAAGAATAATATGACTTGTGACTTGTGGAGTTGCACTGTCAGTTTTACTTCCTCTTACCTGTATCAATACCTCTTTGCAACACACTTGCTGTTTTTAAACCAATTGCTGAACTAGAATAGTTAGGTCTGATGAGAGAAAACAATTTCAGAAATATTTCTTCTGAGCTTGCTTTATCAGATGTTCTGGGAGAGAAGAGAATTTCCAGCTTTGCTCAGGCCAAATCTATTTTTTATTCCTTAGAGTACCCATATGGATTATGATTAGTAGTATCATAGTGTGAAGATGTGACTGTAAAACTTGTCAGAATGGACTCCCACTGATGTTCAGACTTACAGCTAGCAAGTGTTAGAAGTGGCAAGGTTTTTTATATTGACTTTTCATATATTATTTTTTCAGTGTATTGTCAAATTCCCCCTTGTAGAGGTTTAGGTCAGCTTTATACAGTTGGTTTAAAAAAAGCATGACTCTGGCACTGCTAGCACCAAGTCTTTGCTTTGAACTTTTTTTCGTTTTCCTTCCTCAAATTTCTCAAATTCCCTGCACTAGCTAATGCCTGTATCAGTTGTCTTTGTTCTTCAGAGATAAAACTTTGAATTAAATTTTGGATTGCTCCATAGCTAGGTAGAGTTACACTGGAAACACTTCAAAGTTCTTTGGGACTGTGAGGGTCAGAATAGACATGTGTATGTATGTGTGTGTGCGCTCGTGTACACAGAAAGGATGTATGCATATGTATCTGTACATAAGTGTCTGTTATTCAGGACATGAGAGGACATRAAGAAGTCTAGCAAATTCCTTGGAGCTTGTGAGATTTACACATGCAGCTATTTTAGAAGAGTTTAGAGATTGTGTTAATTCTGTGACTGCATGCGGGGGTGRATTTTAGTGCGAAACATCTCTAATTCCCTATTTTGCCAAGGGAGCTGGTCTATTGTGGCAAGCAATCAAGATACCTATAATTTCTTATAAAAAATTCAGGTATCTAATCTCAGTTGAAAGTCCTGTAACTTTGGCCATCACCTTTGAAAGCTTTAATAGAAGATTAATCTTAACACTTCTGTAGCTAAAAAGCCCTTCAAGTTTGGATATTTAACATGATGTGCTGTGGTGTGTTTGGTGTATGCTGTTACTGTATGTGGTGTGTGATTGCCAGCTTTTCTGATTGCTTTAGTAGCAGCATGATGTAATGTTGTGCTGAGAGTAAAATTAGTGTTATTTATAATGAACGTTTTTTCTAAGCTTTTAGTAGTTGTATTTAGCAATACCATGAGTAAAAATAACATTTTGAAGTGATTTTGAGGAAGCAAAATGAAATATTGAGAAGTGATGACTTAATGGCTTATTGCTTTACAATAGCGGCTGCTATTRCAGCAAGATTTTTTCAAATTGGAGTAAGCACCACGCAAATGTAGTACTAGAAAAAAAGAGCTGCAATGCTGTTTGTGTTTTGTGCAGACTGTCTACTGGGGATGAATTTCATGCCAAAGATTGAGTATAAAAATAGGTATCAAAAGAATTGACTAGGGTTTGGGGAAATACAAAGTCTTTGTTTCAAAGAATGAGTCAGCAGTTTCTTCAGCAGAGACAATCTGATGTTGGGTTACTGTTACCAGAAGAGAGAGATGATCTTTCTAATCCGCTCCCGCAGCTGTGGGTATGGTACTTTTCTCTCCTGTGCTCCAGTTCCAATGCTTCATGGACTAGTCTCTGATTTCCTGCAGTTGCAAATGCAGCTGAAAGTGCCCTTTCCCAGCCCTTTTGCTGGGAGAGGGAGCTGTGCTGGCTCCTAGGGAGGCTGGCGTGGGGTAGGCAGCGGGATTGTAGAGCTGCAGGGTGTGTGGGCAGAGCCAGACGAATTGACTCCTTCTGTCACGTGGAGTCTTACCTTTGTCTGTAATCTCTCTGCTTTTTCATACTACAGAGCAGTCGTTTTCTGAATACACCCTACATTAAAATTCTAATTTTGCACATTTCGAAACCATATTGCTATTCTGTCCTACCAAAGCTGCTCTGCAAGAGATCAGATTTCCTTGATCTCTGCCTCATTTTTTTAGGATTTGCAGATTTTAGACCTCACCTTTTAAACGTATCTCTTCCCACTTGCACATTTCACTGACTTAATTTTTTTTTTACCAAAGTTGGACTTCTTAGCCTTCATATTTTGCATAATATCTTATCAATATGCTTATTGTAACTTATAAATCCTCTGAATGAGTTTCTTACAAGCTGCACAAATCCTTTCTTGTGAAGCTTTCAGTATAGAATGTTAACATAATTTTCTGCCTCAGCTCCTGGTTGATCTTTTTTTTAATCATATGCCTCTCTTAATCTAGGGATTAGTATTGGTTTCCTATAAATTAAACAATTTAGATGAGGATAATTCTTTTGGCTAGAAGTATTTAAATGTGCAGCTTTAACATTATTATTAAAAGTTTCTTACAAAATTTTACTATTTTTATACAAGTTAGTCATTATTAAGAACATAATTATTTAATATAAGTGAGCTTTTTCCAGGTTTTCAGGAGTTCATCAGGAATATATTTTTATCTCTTGGCAAAAAAAGTGTAAATTTAAATAACTGCAATCAAGACTAGACTTTCCCTAAGTCACTTTATTTGCTATATATCAAAGATACAGACTTTTATAGTTGTTCATTTTGTGGAAATTTACAGGATCCATCTAGATCTATAGACTACTTTATAGGTCTGCAGACTACTTTCTGTAGTCTATAGATTGGTTTACTATTATGTGTGCCTTGATTTATATTGTGTATGACTTAATTTATATTATGCATATGTATTATGACTCAGTTATCTGAGAAAATATTTTTCTCTTTGCTTTTTTCTTCTGTATAAAATTAGATTTAAACGTCTGTTTTCAGTAAAGCTAATTTATATGTCTGTTTAAAACTAAGTTGCTTCATAAGAGCCCTTTTAATAAATTAGGGTTCTTTAGTGTAGTAGTAATCTAGGATCAGTAATCTGCTTTTAAAAAGCAGAGAAATGTGAGAAAAATGTGAGAAAAAATAATTGAAGCAGGCTCTCAAATAGAGGGTCAGCACTTCATGTTGGCTTTTTGACTTACATATGGAAAATTTAAATTGCCAAAGCAACTATGGTAAAAATGTGATTTAATTGGCTAAAGCAATGGATTATGCTCATCAGAAATTTCTCTCTATTCTCCTCTAACATGTAAACTTTGTCTTTTATATTAATGGGTCATTCTGCTTTTGTGAGCTCCTGTTGTGATTTAGATGAAGTTGAGGATTTTGGCAGTCCTGGGTAAATAAGGGCTTGGGACACTGCAGGTGTTTTTGTAAAGAGTGTGAGACCCTGATTTAGGTGATTTGAGCTGTACATCTGGAATAGGACAAGAGGCAGAAATTTCTTCAATAGGTTTTATGGTGAAGGAATCCAACTAAATATGTTTGTCACTTCGTTGTAATTGATTTTACAAAAGTATCGTTAGTTCACCTCAGGTGATGAGTAAATATGGAAAGAATGGTGGTGGGAGATGAGACTTCCATTGTAGTTTGTCTTTGTTTGCTTTGTATTTCTTCATCTTGTTCTTTCAAAATGCATTTTGAAGCACTTTTTATGGTCCTTAAGGCAAATTCAGAGTTCTTTATTTGTCAGAATTGGTTTCACAAATGCAATTATTTGTTGCTCGCTATTCATATGGTAACATATAGCTACTTTCTTAGTCTTATTACAAGAAACTTCCTGCTTAATTTCTGGTTTAATATGCTGCTTTTTTCAGTTTTCTGGATTATCATTACCATTATTTCTAATTTTTCACTTTGTATCTTCCAGGCTTTGTATATTCAAATGCAAATGTCTGTTATTTCTCTTCTAACCTCTCCTGAAAGAGCCAGTTCAGGTTCAGTTCTTTCATGAACTCTCCTGCAGTGATACAGTTCCCATCCATATTGGATCCTCTGCTGTTCTTGTAGCTGGAGAATTCTTTAACCCTATTCTTTAACCTCTCTTGGACCCCAAGATCTGAAATCTGGGTACTGACTTCATGCAAAAAAAAGTTTAAGTTTAAGCTTGTACACACAGGGAGTTTCCTTATTTCCTTCCTAGTACCTCTGTTAGACATTTTCACTTTGGACTGTGGAATCTCACATAAATTAACCCGAAGTGGATTGGGTGGTTTACCTATAAAGTATAAAGCTGCTTGAACTTGCCTGAAGTCCTGCCTTTTATTAAGATGATGCAACTCTGAGTGTGAATGAGACATGATTAAAACCCGAAGTGCAATTGACAGTGTCTTTCCATTCTACTTTGTTAGACCAAGTAAAAAATGAGTGCCAGAAGAATTGTTGCTAAAGTTGAAATAATATACAAATCTAGTCTGAGTGTCATGTGTATAACATACAAAAGTCTGAATAGATGAGAATTTTTATGAAGCGTATTTTTGTACACTTTGTCAACAAGATGGCACTTGCTGGTCATTGTCATTGTGTTGACCCAATTTACTCAATATCGTATCTCTTAACAAAACAGTAGTAGTGGTATGCAGATAGTTGCTACAAATACTTCAAAGAAAAACCTTGTTAACTAAGGATTGTCTGTCTCTTGGATGTTTGCATTTCTTTAGGGATCTTGCTTTTCTTTTCTGAAGCTCTAGGCCATACAAGGACATATACTTTTGTATGGCATTCATCATTCACTGCACTGTTGGGCTTTGGTGGGTTTCTTTTTTCCCATTTCAGACTTTTCCATTGATTGCACAGTCACAGAGTGAGCTGCAGGGCAGAGAGGGAAATGTACTTTTCTGTCACTCAGAATTTGCTTTTGTTGGAGAAGGAAGCAGTGCTGAAAGGAACAAAAATGAAGCATTCAATCAGTGCTGCATTGAAAATGCCTTTCCCCCCAAAAATGATTCCTCTATCTTTTGTTACAGGTTTATAACACTGGAATATAGTTCTTTCCTGCCAGATTGAGATAATTGAAACAGCCGACTTACAACATCCTTCTGTATAAAGAGGCTCTCTGGTGTAGTCTCTGTAGTTTTTTCTCTGTTGAGCAGAGGGAATGGTCCTCTGTCTGGAATCTGCAGTGGTGGAGCACTGAAATATTTGTCAGATACTGAGATAGTCTTGTTACCTAACTAGGAATAAAAAAATTGTTTGCATTTTTATTTATTAGAATTCGTTATCGGGCTGCTTCCCTGGACAACTGTCTTGTAAAAGCTTAATTTCGCTGTGAACACGAGGCGCTGTTTTTATGGCTGCTATCCATACCTCACCGCTAATGTGCATGGTAGGTGGAAGGGCACCACCACTCAGGACTCTTCAGTACTGACCATGGGGATTGATCTGTTCACAGGAAAGGACTGTGAACTAAGGAAAGCTGTTAGTTTTCAAGGAAGGTTGTTTTGGTGCTTCCCAGCTCAGATGGGTCAGTAAGCTTCAGTACTTACTCCATTTGTAGTCCTGCTCCAGTGTTAATCCTTTCCTAATTTAGAGGTGTTTGTGTCATCTTAAAGATGGCACTGAGCATTTGGCTTTTGGATTAGATTCATGTGATTCATTCTCTGTTTGCTGGAGTTGATTCAATCAACTCATACAGGCATTGGGAACAAATACAGATTTGCCCAGTTTCTTAAGTAGAGATTTCTAATAGTAAGTGCTGGAGAGACTGATGTGCTTTTCTTGCAAGTAGAAGGTGCAAAATGCCTGAGGTCTGTATTCAGGATTTAAAGAAAGTAAGTGAAAAATAAGGGAAGTTTGACAATATGTGAATTTTTTTGCCTATGGAATCAGGATTATTTTATAATTTACTTAAGCCTAGAAGTCATATAGTTATTGAAGTATTAGTAGTAATGATATGTTGTAGTATGGAGAATATATATCAATGCTAACAATTTAACTGTTGCTCTATCCCAAGAAGATTTCAGTTCTACTAAATCTTCATGCAGCAAATATTTTTGCTTGACGCAAGAGGAAATTGCAAATTAAACAAATCTTATGTTAAATAGCAATAACTCTCATATAACACCAACATTTTTTTCATTATCTAGGAATCAGAACTACTATAAAACAAAATCAACAAGAAAAGAAAGGAGCAAAGTCAAACTTCCATTGTTATGATGGTAATGGTAGAATTTGCTTTGTAAATGCAGTTCACATCTCTGCRGATGATGACCTATTTTAACTTGGATAACTCTTTTGAAGAGGCTGAGTGAAATGGGAATTTCTGTTTGAAAAAGTTTTGTCTGAAAAATTCTGTGGAGTTCAAGAGTAAAATGTTCAGAGGGCTGGGATTTTTTTGTGCTTTGGCTTGTTTCTTTAATCAGTCATCTCAATTGTAATGGGCTGTATTACTTAATAACACCTACTGATATTATTTGTGAATGTCTGTTGCTTTCCTTTAAACTTCAGTGTTAGTACATAGAACTTACTGTATTGGAATCAATCCTATGCTGTGCCTCAAATTAAATGAATGTGTCTGATTTTTCCCTAAAAMTATTTCAAAGTTTTTCTCTCTTGTAGCTGTGTTTACAGTTTAACTGAAGATTATTTCAGATCTTTGAAAGCTGGTGATCAACTACTTATTAACAATCTACAGTAAGAGACAGACAAATCTAAACGGAAAACCCCAGCAATTTAAAAAACAACCAACTAACCATCTCACTTYTCACTCTAGCACTCACTCCCTGGAACATTTGTGTCAGCACAAGGCAGGATTGGAAATGACTAGGTTGGCTGAGAGGAAGAGAAGCTTCATTTGGCATCCTCAARAAAAAGTTGCTCTCAGCATGGTGGTGGTGGAGGAAATTACTTTGGTCTGTATGTTACTCCTCACGGTAGTGAATAGATAATATCTGATTGCTTCAAGGCTCAGATACTGAAATTCAGAAAGTCTAGGGCTTTTTTTGAATGACATTACTTTCTTGGAACATGCATGTTTTTGAAGATCATTCACTTTACTGAAAAAAGGAGAATTCAGGTATCTCAAGAAACTTTTTAGTCCCCAGAACTTGGAAATAATTTCATCAGAGTTATTGTCTAAAAAGTTGATAGACATGTGCTATCTATACTGGGAAAGAAACTGTTGCCGATGTATCTATCAGCATCAGGTTCTACTAAATATCTTTGTAAACCGGTTGAGTTCTTGTCTGAAGCTGAATTGTATCATTTTATAAAGCAAGATTAAAATGTATACAGGACAAACACCTTGTCTCTTTAGGAAAAGATGTAACACTTCTGGTTTGATAAATTTACTTAATTTTTTGTAACCATAGTACTTTTTTTGTGAGACAACTAATAATCATCTTAGTAACATATGGAGTTACTATTTTAAGTCCTCCTTTYCCCCCCCCCCCCCCGTTGTATTGTGTAAGCCAAGCAGTGTTTCCTGTTAGTAATTATTTGTATTTCAGTATTACCTAGAGATTCCAGCTGATTTGCTTGCTGCTTAGACAGTGTTTTTGTGTGGTAGTCCATCATCAGTGTTCACGGGCTGCAAAAAGTCTCCCAATAAAAATAAATAACCAGGGGAATTTTTAGAGTCATACATGTCTTGAATGTGTCCTGGATAGGTGTGTGCTCCAAAAAAGAAGACAGATAATAGAGTGGTGAATTGCCTTTGCCCAAGGTCACGCAACAGAATGCTGATGGATGCAGGAAGCCACCTGTATCAATTCCTGGTCTCCTGTCCTATCCACTGAACTGTTTCTGACTTCTACTGTAATGGGCCTCACTTAGGTTGATCTGTCTCTTTTTTGAAAGAAAATAAAATATTATTTCATCAACCAAAAATGAAGTCCAGTGCACACATTCACTGTCCTTCAAAAGAAACAAAAGAAGCAAAGATGGATTTTGCATTTAGCAATAGTTGGAGGATACAGTATTGTTTGTGCAATACTCTTTGGGTCTCCAGAGATTCTTTCCAGCATAGAAAAGCTGAGGAAGTGAAGGCATTGGCATGGTGTCGAAGCAGCTGCAGAGGGTTGGCTAAGCTACAAGCATCTGAGTGCAGAGTAGTTACAAAAAATAAGGAATGTTGCTTTCTTGTTTTGAAAGCATATATAGTTTCAGCTAATTGTAGTATGAATATTATAATGTCATATACAAAATAGATATGATTGCCCTGGAGGGTTGTAGTGTAGCACATTAACAACTGGGAGGTTTATGCCATGTATCTCCAAAATGTTTTCAGTACTTATTTCGTAGTCTAGACACCTTCCTGTACCAGTTTGACTCTAATAGACTACCTTGGGCCAGTAATGCTACCAGGGCCTTTGTCTGCACTTCACTTACTCTTGCTGATTTCCATGGCATAGAGATTTAAGGTTTAGTTTAGCTCTTTGGTACCATATGAGAAGTACCTTGAGAGGTTTTTGACCAGGACAGTGTGCCTACAGRTGTTTTAATTATTTTTGTTGGTTGTATGTATGTTTCCAGAAGCAAGAGAGAAGTGGTTAAGAGAGTATGAATTAAGAAAACTCTCTCAAAAATTGGATTCATATTGGCACTAGGCACAATCAGTGTTAATCATGTTCCTAAATGCTGGTTTTTTCCTGGGACCTTACCCTACTGTAGGATAGGCTTTCAGAATAAGTGTTTACATTTTTTTAGGTTACAGAACAAAATGCAGCCGAAGATGCTATGAATAATTATCACTGCTGTTGAGAAGCAGCAGAGTGTGTTGATGTTCAAAGAGGGAGATTTATGTTGTCCTGAGGATGCTTACAGTGAGCTGATCATACCCTCTGTAGTGCATGAGCCTGAAACACGAGTGCATGAGCCTGAAACACAAGCCTGGCAGTCGTTCCGGTTGGCAGATGTGGACTGTTACATTTTAATGGCTCTTCACTGTTCTAACAGACTGAAAAACTGCAGAGAGCTCTTATCTTAGTGTTTCTCAGTGTCTGTGAGGAGTCGGACACCAGGGCTCGTGTGCATTCATGGCTATGAATTTTAATTCAAGAATAGTTGGATTAAAAATCTTTTGGGGGAGTGAGTACAGCTGTACTGGCAAGTTGGTATTTGCCATGCTGCTTGCTATTTTAAGGTTTGTAGCTTTTTCTGAATAGAGTAACTGCACTCTTAGCTCTTGCATGTTTACTTCTGCTCCCCTCCAGCCCTAGTATTTTCTGCATGTTTTAAGCAGGGTTGTTAGTATGTATTTGGGACATAGAGGATATTAATGTTGTATTGCAATTCAGGATAAAAATGTATTGTTTAGCATTTTAATTAACATAAATTTGAGATTAGAGTGTGGGTTAGGATAATGTCTGGGGTTTATAAGTCGTGTAGTCTTCGGTCCTTTTTTCATCCTTTCAGCAAAATCTCATTAGAATCTTCTGTATCCTTGTAAGCTTTGACTTCATGGACAGAATAGAAATGTATCTGACAAAGCATCAAATATGAGAAAAGAATGGAAGTGGTCTAGTAAAAAGGGGTTTTGTATACCTGTGAAGAAACAGAAGCTTGTACTCCTAGTCTGTCCTTTATTTGTAAATAGAAATGGCTTACTCTGCTGCAGTGTTGCATGTACACTTTGCTGTGTCACTTATTCGCTAGGAGCGTTAGCATAATGTTTATAACTAGGAGCAAGATGCGCCAAGGTCTCTCCTTTTCGAACACTTGCAGACAGAAAATCCTGTAAATTCCCTTTATATTGCACCTTTCTATAGAAAAACTATTCAGAAATTAGACAAAAACCTGACAACTCCTGAATATTGTTGTCATGTAAGGGACACAGAAAGGAAGGAGGAGCAACACATTGGACATTTATCCTTTCACTTAGTGCAGCTGTTTGAAGTGAAGTAATCAATATGCTTCTTAGTTACGTGTAGCTCATCTCTTTGGCTGTAGTATATTCTGCAAACCTGAATGGCAAGCTTTTCAATGGAGAATGGATGTAATAAGAAGAAAGGTTAGAAGAAGGCTGCAGAACATTACCAAACTCCGGATCTTCCTCGTGGTCTGTTTGTGTTGCTGTGTATGAAGCCACTGATTAATTCAGGGTAGCAGCTTCTCTTTAAGTTCAGTTGCCAATATCCTCAGATAAATTGGGACACTGGTGGGGTGTTGTAAAGGCTGCAGCTCCCCTCTGGTACTGTAGCATGAGGAGCATGGGCGTATGGAGCTGGCAGAAGGGCCTGGGCAGGCTCTGTCATCTGGTGACCAGAGTCCAGCCAGGAGAGAGCCCAAGGAACTTGGGAGGAACTGGCCAAAGAGAGCAGCAAACCTGGTTGAAGACAGAAAACACCAGAGCAAAAGGTGGAGCTTGAAGGACTCAGTGAAATAGGTTGCACACCACTGATGTACATTAGAGATGGTGCACTACAGAGATACAGGCTGTAGCGTGATGTCATTTTGTACAGTCAGTTGCAATCTTTGTTTTATTTTAGCTTCTGTGCAATCGTGTTGGGTATTCAAAAGATTTCCTTTTCTGTTTAGCTTTGTGCCCTGCTGGTTTCCTGTTTGTGTAAAAGTGCCAAAGTGAAGACCAAGAGTTGGTGTGGTATTTGCATGGTTGAGAATGTCTGGGAGAATTGTTTTTATGTCAGCATCTGAAACTGGAAGGTGGACAGCAGAACATGTTCGACAATGGAAAGATGGAGAATAAATCTTGTGTTGCAATTCCTGGGAGTATATTCTGGGAACAGTGAAGTAACTGAGCTTTTCTCTGATTTTCGTGGCTGGTTTGCCTTAGGGGGAGAGTTCATGTCATTCCACTGGCAAAGTTGTCTACTAGATGTCTCTATAAATATTGGCAAAAAAAGTATTCTTTCGGTGGGGCTGGGGATCATGTCATATAGAGGTGCTAACAAGTTGCATAATTGAAATGTTAGAAGAAAAAAATTTGAAATTTACAGTTACAGTGGATGTAATAGAGACCTTTGCTTTAGCTTCTTGTGACAATTTTTACATGTTTTGGCGGTCTGACAAAAATAGACAGATGTTAAATTGAAGAAGTAAATTATACTTTCAAAGAAGGATAGCAGAAACACCCTATGTTTGTTAATTTCCCCTACCTGAAATCCATTTCAATTTATATTAAAATTAGGGGTTGTGGTAATTACTGGACAAAACTGCATATTAGTTGGGAAAAGGCTTGAAAATCTTAATGAAATAGTAGAAAGGGAAATTTGCATATGATAAAATATTACAACCGAGTGGGAATGTTAAATAAAATATTTTTAAGAAACTATAAAAATTGGGTATTTCTTTGTTCATCTTACATTCAGGTCTTGTTTATGCATTAGCAGTCAAAATATTTAGTTACTGTACAGCAGATAACTGTAAAGTAACCGTAGTTCTGAAGTGACTGRCATTTGTGTGAAGAACATAATTATTTTAGATGTGGAACTTTTTCTACTGTAGAGCTTGGTACAGAACCTTCTGTCATACCCTCAATCTTTAGCCAAACGGGGAGGATTTTCATCCTTTTTTCATTTTTGAAGTAACGCTTCTGTGGTAGCTTTCATTGTATTTTTCAGTAATACATATTTCTTGATGTAGTTGGCTTAAGAGAAAAATGCCGATTTAAAAAGTTGATTTAAATCACAGAATTCATGTATGGTAGAAGTAACTTTTGATAAACTATACAAGTGTTCAGGAAGAGAATATGGAATTAATAATTTCAGTCAGTGGCCTTTCTCAAGAGGAAAGTGCCTGTGCATKATGTGTTTTTGGAAGTACAGAGGAAAGCATAATGTGATAAAGCCACTGATTTTCAATTTGAATGTGCTCATCTAGGTTTGATAAGTATTTAACATAAAAGTCTAGAAAGAGCATTTAAAATGTCTTCCTTAAAAAAGGAAATACTCAGACAAAAATGTTTCATTACTCAGTACAATCTTTTCTGCACATATCCCTGAAGGTAATTAAATGGTATGACATTGCTAAACTCTGGTGATTCAGAAGCAATCTTTCACTGTAGGGTATTTCTTAAACTTGTCATGCCTGGACCTCTGTGACTTGCACCCTAATCTCAGTTCTAATGCAAAACAGTAAAAGGCTATTCTTAGCTGTTTCAATTATATTGCTAATCCAAATATTTGTAGTGGTGATGCTTTCTGTGTAGATGAAGCACTGTGTGCTTTAYTTTTTCTATGAAATAAATTATTTGCCTCAAGCTGGTCTTGCAAGTTGATATATTTAAACTGACCCATTTTTAGATACGGAGATCTGGCACTGCTTTGGAATCATGAGTGCCAATTAGTTGTTGGGGTTTTTTTTAATCTGAAGTAGCCTGCAGTATGCCAGTCTGCCTCTCCAATGAATGCTTAGTGTGGGATAAGAGAATTCACATGATACTGTGAGGAGGCAGTAGGAGAAAGCAAAGGATGCCATTTCAGGTAAAACTCCTACAGTGCTTGTGGAGAGCCATGGCTGTGAAGTTACTACAAACAAGCCTCGGGTCTTTGCATGATCAAGTCGCTGAATTGTTCAACTCTGCTTCTTTTGSGGAAGAGGAGGTTAAGCTCTCTTGGGTTTTATCCCAACCATTATTTTGCTTTATGTTTCCAGTTGCTTTATTTATAACAATGTGATATATACTTTTGATATATAGTGTGGGCAGGATTGTTGCTTCTCCATTTTTATAAATAAAGAAGCCCTAGGAAGTGCTGTATCTGCTTTTCAGTTAACGTGCAAAGGTTTTTATTATAGTTGGCTTCACTGAGAAGATGTAAATATTTTTTTTCCCTGTATTTTAGATGAAAGTTCRTTTATGTGTTTTATACACAAGACTTGTGATATGGAGAGTTGCAGGGGAAAAGGAGTAAAAAAAAAAAAATCTGGGGTAAATGAGCAGCTGTGTGGTGTTTAGATATCTGCCAGGTTAAACCATGACAATAAGAAACTGGATCCACTATTCCTAAGATCATATGAGTATGGATGGGATTTCCACATAGCATCTGAGTGGATCTAGAAATCACAGCTGAACTTCATCCTGCCTTCTGTGTCTTCCTACCTGTTCTCTAACACTCATTACACTGTACAATTGTACAGTGAATGAAATTCTTTAGGAAATTGATCAAACAGAAAATAAGCATTTTGGGGAGTTTTTTGTTTGATGGGGGAGAAGAATTCCTGTGTTTTAACTCAGCGTTAGCCAGCTCATTTGTGCTATAYAGGGGAAGTGACAGTAGAGTGTGGCCAGGGGTAGGGATTGCATTGACAGGCCTTTGCCCTTTAGCAAGAGCTAGGCTTTACATCTAGCCTTTAGACCTTATGGATTGGGGAGGATGAAAACAAACTATGGCTTATTGAAAGCTCAGAGTCCACTGACTGGCAGCAGCTTGCTTCTGTGTSCTTCAATTTCCAGAGAATCCTGTGAAAAATCATCTGGAAGGTCACACTCCTTTAGGGACTTGCTTTTGGCGTAAGGCATTTCCGCTTGTTTTGTCCCAGTTTTCATTTCTGTTCATTAGTACTCAGGATTAACCTGATGGTTTAGTTATAAAATCACGTTAACAGGAAATAATAAGGAAGCAATATGGAGCACAACAGGAAAGAAAGTGTTCTATATGAGCTGTTTAAAAGAAATTGTGAGCCTATGTATTTAGTGGCATTCATTAATTGGTAGTGTTATACTATGAAAACCAGACCTTGCACTGTATGCAAAACTGGAAAATTTAAGTACAAATATATTTTTAGTTTTTCAAGTAAGTAATTAGTCAGGGAACAGAAGCAGCTGTTAAGCAAGRCTTCGACTTGCTGCACTGTTGGAAGCCAGGCCTTTTCTGAGTTTGTCTTTTGAGGATATGTCATACTTGCATTGACCTTTCATAAAGAAACCAATTATTTGCTAAGAGTCAGGCACTTGATGTATCTACCAGTTTGATAGATATTCCCAGTTTTCTTACTATCTTGCTTGGAAATTTCTTGCCAACAGTTGATGTAATCAAAATTTTTAAAATTGTGTTTTGTAAAACAAAGACGTTCCTTATCTCTATAACAAAGTAAAATTTAATTGCCCTTGCAGGAGCTTCWGTAACACTTCTGTTTTGCAGACAGGTTCATTTTGCATTATGCATTTTGTCTATCCCAGCTTTGAAGTTTGACAGCAGATCATTAGAGTTAATTCATGTAGCAATAAAAATCGGGAGGTCACGCACGGCTGTTAACTTTGATTGTTGCTGCGTTAAACCCTTAAGATCTTTACTTGTAGGAGASAGTTTGCGGTTATCTTCAACAATGTCGTAATCAACACTGCTTGCTTTGCTTCAGCTAAATTCCTACATCCAAATCTAGCCAGTGTAAATCTGATTTCAGTGGTAGTGCTTTACAGTTTAATGGAGTCACTGCTGCGAGGAGTTCCATTGAACACTTGCAGGTTTGAACAGAGAAGAGAGGCCCCTGCAGTCTCTCATTCTTGGTAATTAATTGCTCATGGGTTTGAACAGTGGCTTTAAAGACCAAACTTCATCTRGTTCCTGCATGAAACTTTGAAGACCAGTTGTTGAGCTTTTGCTGTTTAGGGTAATGTTAAGCTAATTTTATTTTGTACTAGGTTGGAGAGAACCTCTAAAGTACTTAATTTATTAGGTATAAGGATCATACTGGTTCAGTAATCTGTGTGATTTCATCATATAATCCTTTTTTTAATTAATAATTTCTAAGTGTTGGTAGAGGCTAGGACACTTAGTTACATACTAGAATTACTATTAGTCTATATGTGTTTCCACTTAAAAATTATTTTCAATTAGAATTAACTTTAAGYGGAGTTAGCCTGAAGAAATATAGCAGATAGAGAAAAAAGTAAGATGTATCCAGTACTATAAAATAGAGAATAAACTAGTCAAGCATTTAAACAAGGTTAAATGGCATGTTTAAATGCCTCTTGTCTGAAACCATTCAATAAATATGCCTTTCTGGTTTGGGTATAATATTTTAGATTATTAAGAAGAGAAGGAGATAATATTCTGGCTTTTGCTTCTGTTCCTGTTGTCCTTCTGCCTTTTGTCAGCTGTTCTGTTTTCCATAGTTTTCACATATTTTCAGCATTCCAAATTTCCTGGATTTGAAATGAAGCAAATTATTAGAAGAGTGATTTCTGTCTTGTATTTTATCAAATAAGTTTTTGAAACTGCTTGACCATTCTGAAATGGGGTAGTGTATGATTTAGAAAGAATGTTCAAAACACAAAAATAATAATAAAATAAATTCATTTTTTAAAAGTAAATTTCAAAAYCTATTGAAATTAGTTTGTGTGTTCCTTAATATTACTTTAAAAATTCGATAGGAATTTTAAAGGCTGGACAAAAGAATGAGGCAGATGTAGGAAACTAATGCAGAACTTCCTTAGCTAATCTTGTTAGGAATTTCATGTAACATTACTTGGACTAATCTATACTCAAATTACACTGCACCTTTTGTGTGCTTAGCAGCATGCTTGTGAAAAAACAAGTAAAAAGGAACCCTCCAAACCCTGCAACACTGAAATTATTTCACTCTGATCGTTCTCTTTGTCCTGTTTATATATTCTTTGTCAGGCAGCAGCCTCCAAGGTTCTTGCTGTGCCCTCACATTTTGCCCATCTTTACATCTTCCTCTCTCTGTTGCTCTTCATGCATGTCTTTGGCTGCTTTCTTTAAACTGGAAATTTGTCATTTAAAAAGTGAGTTATAAACTATTTTTGTTCTTCTAGCCCAGAGTCTTGGTCTGCTTTTAATCTGTCTATATATGAGTATTCTGTTGCCATCTTTAAATTGAAAGAGGTCAAGGTTAGAACATGGTTTCACAAGAGCCTRTAGTCTGAATGAAAACCTTACTGACAGCTGCTGAAACGGAGGTCTCCTCCCACTGTCCAAAGCTCCCTCTCCCTCTAGTTCTGTATGTGCTTCTTTCTCTCTTGCCTTGTGCCAATATCCTTTCTAAGTGCATGTTTGGTTTGTTAGAGAGACAGAAAGAGAAGTCAACAAAATGGTGTCATTTTCATACATTTTAGTAAACTATCTTTGCTCACAAAAGAACCTGATGAAGATTTGTGTTGGCATAAGGGCAGAAGTTTGGGACCGACTGGCTTGGAGCAATGATGCAGTGGAGTTGAAAGGAAGGGTAAGCTGAGAGGAGCCATAAATGAGAGTGGAAGGAGAAACAACAAACCCTTTGGGCTAGTTTAAAAAAGCAGCACAGTCTCATTCAGATGTTAACTTGTAACATGTGGAACTGAACCCAAGGTTCGCAGTACCAGCCTTCTCTCTTCTGTTGAACATCACCTGCATACCAATAGCCACTGGTATATTAAACAGGCAGGCAGTACCTGCAGAAACAGAAATTAAGTTGATGATGTAGGAAAATGAACAACAATTTTATTTCTTTATGTTACTTAGTTCAACTATGTTTATATTGTATTTTTCCTAGAGTACATATATTTTATATCTGCCACAAATAGTTTTATATTGATGGAAAGGTTGACATAGAGTATCTTCTTAAGAGTCTTACTAGCCAAGCTTGTAGGGGTCTTTTTTTAATTAGCGTCATTAAGTGTGATTGCTACTACGTCTTTGCAGGAAATTTGTACTTTTATTATTTTCCGCCTGCCAACAATTTGTGATTTACTGAATCTCCCCATCAGTGAATAACTGTCAGTGAACCATTCAGGAAAGCCTTCATCTTTCCAGGAAAGGCCTTCAGGAGACTTCTTTTCTTTCCTTCCCTTTTCTAATGACAGTGCTTGAAAGTTGTAGGACTCTCGCTGTGTGTGCTCCTCAGCACAGTTACTATGTGCATTTTTCTGCTGATGTCGGTAGCCACAGGGAGTATTGTTACACAGTAAAGAGGGCTGCTGGGTGGTAGGAGTTGCTTTTGCTCTTCTCTTGCATCCTTTGTTCACAGGGGTGATGCTTGATAATTATCTCTTGTGTGCCAGGGTGTTTTTATTTTTATCGAGCTGTGACAGACTAGTCTTCCACCAGATTTTATTTCCCTCCTACACTCATGCAAACTTTCACGTTATGCTTCAGAAAAGTAGCTGAGAAGCCAAGCAATAAGCAGGGCTAAAAGTATAAAAATCCTCTATTAATTAATTCAAAACTTAAAGTTATGTTACAGTTTACAGTGTGTAGATGCAAACACTTTTCTCTGAAGAAGTTATTTTCACGATAACAGTTTCTAGTGGGATCTGTGGTCAAGTAATGTTTTCTAAAAACGTGTTTTCTGGAATAGACCTTGTCAGTACTTGCTGTCATTACAGTTGCTGATTAAGAACAATTGTTTTACTCTGTCTAAGATGTAAACTGAGGATGTCAGTTCACATCTAGTAGTTAYGGAGTGCCAATTTGAAAAGGTTTGTCACCGCTTGCTCTGCAGTAGGACAGAGATTTGTCCTGGAGCTCTCTGCTGTTTATCAAAGTGTTACTGGTGGTGGGCAGGTCTCTGCACACGGAGTCCCTCTGCGGGAAAATTCTGAAATTTGCTGTCAGGGAAATACCCACTAATGTTTGCTCTAAAAACTCACTGAAAATACCCTCCAAAAAAGGTACTTCTTGTAATATCTGAGGAAAGCTGATGCCTGAAGGGATACATTCTCAGTTAAAGCAAGTTAATTAAGCAATTTGAGCAAATATTAGGGATAATCTTTTTCTGTGTACAGTATTTGACAATTCTAAAAGCAGTAACACTAGAAGTGTTTAAAATAATATTGACTTAATGTAGCGGTGCAAATATATTTGTTATATAAGGATGCAAATATAAAATCTATAAATATGCAATTGTACTTCTACAGATGTATTCACAATTTTGAGCTAAGATCCACAATTTTAATTTGAAGCCACATTTAGTGGATTTTTTAATAACCCAGGAGAAGTAAGATTTTTCATACTTTTTTTTTTTTATAAAGACATGAAGTAAAAAATGTCTAACTGTATCTGTTCTTTGTTGGGTTTGAGTTTTTTATTTTTTTAGTTTAACTGACAGGCATTTGAAAAATTAATTGGACCTTTTTAAAGGACACATGTCATTGAGCTCTCTGCAGGCCCATGTAATATTGCATGGTCTGTACAGAAATCAGACTGGATTAAATGGTCCTGCCCGGACTTACTGTCTGAATCTCTGTAAGGAACTGCAAGGACTGGTTTCTCAGCTTGAAATAGTTTTTGAATTGGTGGGACATTACTTGGTTATTATTGCCAAAGATGTCATCTTCAGTCTTTTCTGCATTCTTGCTAGATTAATTCCGAGTCAARGCTGGTAAAATACAGGTTGTTAAACCCTGAAAACACCTTCAGGCAAAGCAGTTTACCTYACACTTGCTTATTGTGAAGAGTGTACAGGGCTTTGCAAGTGGGGATTTTTTCGCTGCAGGGGGACTTGGTCCTGCAAGGCAGAGACAGATTATTTTTTCATGCTTTTTTACTATATGGAAAACATCACTTTTCAGCAATGCAAGGCTTTCTCAGTATTTCAGCATAGGAATTCGTTCTTTCTACCAATTTCATATGAAATTACTGTTRAAACATGTTAGAGTCATGATGGCTATTAGTTTCCATTCTCTGAGTATCAGTGGGAATTTAAGTTGTGTATGTAATGCCATTGCTGGTTTTGAGTTGGCAAGTGTTGGAATTGTACTGTGCCTACTATGGTACCCTGAGATTATCTCATGTTACCTTTTGCACACATAACAGCTCTTGTTTGGTCAACAGACTTCATCACAGTTGCAATTTCTTTGGTAYGTATAATGAATAATGCAATAGAAGAGTAATAGCACTGTGCTATATTTAGTGTTCATTAATGTAGACGTTCCCTCTAATCCTTTTAAAAATATCTTCTTGCAGCCTATTTGTACTCTTGTCTGAGCATATTACAGTAGTTTTGATTTCACTAATCCTTTGTGGCAAGAAATAAATTGAGCAGTAAGACATTTACGCGATATGAAAGCTTCTCTTTGGCTGTTCGTTTTGACTGAGTTCTCTGACATGAAGGGAGCAAGGCTTATAGCTACCAAGGCTTATGTCTTGCTGCTGCTTCCTTTAGTTAGCACTGATTTCATAAATCTGGGTCTTTGAAACAGATTTTCCTAAAAGTATACATTTGAAGGACGTTTCCTAGTATTTCAGCAGTCTATTTGTTATATGAAACTACAGTATCTCTCCATCCTTGCCTTTTTTTATACCCAGTTGTCTTTTTAATCTTTCATAACTTGTTGCACCTGTGGTATTGTATTGTAGGGAGAGATGGTCTCCACTTGTTATGTTATGCACTGTGTGATATGTGTGGACTCACTGTATCCATGAAACCCACTATGTTTGATGAAATAGCCAAGTATGTTTAACAGGATTATGCGGGGAGATGAATGCTTTGTACATGGTAGCTGGTATGAAAAGTGTTTCTGTTCTCTCCCCACCCTGTCRGCAGAAGTGATGGGCAGTGGGGCTGACACTGTCATCACTTGCTCAGAGTTAACATTCCACTGAGGTTAACTGACTTGCAGTGCAAAAGCTTGCATGTCTGAATGATTATTTAAGGTAGTAAGCAGAAACAAGGAAGACAATGTTAATTAAACCTGATTGATACCTAGAAGCTTTAGATGAAGCCCTAAKGCCTAGAACTTGTTGATTTTTCGACTCATGTTGGTTGTAGGCTTATTTTATGACTTCTTATGCAGACATCAGAAATCCATGAAGCCATCTCGGTATTCTATCCATACCTACTTAATATAAGAGCTATGAGTAGAGTCTTCAGCCTGTGTATTTTTTAAGATGGTGCTGCAGTGCTTGTGTAATGTCTAAGTGTTCATATCCCTTCTTTTTGCACAGCTGTAAAGAGCTTCTTGTATTTGTGTATTGGTTAGATTCCAGTGTTTGTGTCCGTTTTGATTTAATCATATGTGAAGCACAGAGGAAAACTTGCTAAAACTGTAATCCAGTCTTAAACCCTGCATGTATATCATGAATCTGGTAAACATAGAGCTGTTTTTGTCCTGTTCAAGGGCTGTTGATGTTGCCATAGACATGCCCCCTGACCAGACAGGATGTTTGGTCCCAGGTGYGTTGCGGTATCATTTGCACTCGTCTTACCTTGTAAATAACTAAACAAGTTTACCAAGTTACAAGAAATGGGTTAAGAAAGAAAATCAGTAGTGGTGTTATAATGTTGATACACACCAAGGCTGATGAAGCAATGCGTCGCAAGTTCTTGAGCACCATCTTTCTGGTGGATGATAAATTCATTTTAGASTTAATTATGTTTTTCAGTGTAGCTTATTTCTTCATGTTATGTGCTTCTTCAGGTTATTTCCCCTTCCCTCTCTCTGCCCAATTTACTTTTATGTAATTGGGCAGTAGGTGAAGGAATATTATCTGTTATAATAAGGAAGCTTATTATCCTGTAATAAAAATATTTTATTTTCTTATGTAAATGAGTATTGCATATTAGTGAGGTCATTATTATGCTACTTGTGCCTTTATTATATTGAAAATATTATGAGAAATTCCAGAAGTGCCATAAACACATAAACAGAAATTTCAGCTTCAATAAACATTGCAAGGCAAGTAATGTATCAAGAGAAGAAAGTGAATTCTTCATATGCATGTATAGAGGGAAATAGTTTTTGAGAGCAAGTTGCACTAAGTGTTGCTGATTGTTTAATCTTTTTCTTTTTCCAGTTGTCCATATTTGTCAGAGAAGATTACGCCTGCTATACCTGCAATTGGTGGGATTCTTTTCTTTTTCGTGATGGGGACCCTGCTGCGTACTAGTTTCAGTGATCCTGGTGTCCTCCCCCGCGCAACACCAGATGAGGCAGCAGATCTAGAGAGACAAATAGGTAACACTGAAGGTCTGTTGTCTCTTCGCTTTCCTCCCGAGGGTGCATGTGCTGTGTGAAGGCAGTGTGCTGCTCTGCTCAAGGGAGGAGTTACTCCTGTCTTGCCCAGTGATTGTTCTGGAATTGTAATGTCTGATGACATTGCAGTGATTCCTGTGGAAAGATAATTGATCAGTTCTTCACCAAGAAAGTAAACAAAATCCTGGCGTTTTAGACTGATAGTACTGTACATGCTTTTCAGCAAGTCTGGTAGAAATCTCTCTGTGGTATGCAAGAAAGTACTTTTTAAAGTGTTTTTGGCAAGAAAGCTGATGTTGCGAAAGTTCTACAATTGTGCATCTTTTAAAATAGTGTGTCCTCAGAGTTTAGCTGAATTTAATTGTTATTTATATTGCAAAAGAGTCAGATAAGTCTCTGTGTTAATATACAGTAAAAATGTCTCCATTTTTTACTTGTGTAAAGCCAGCATAATTAAAGGAGAGAGCTAGACTTTAATCATCCTTACTTAGCAAGGGCATTGTTAAGTAAATTCTGAGTGGGATTTCTACAGCTACAAATATGCTGAAATGTGCTACCTGGATAAGAAAATGCAGGACAAGTTTGCAGAGCTGCTTCATAAATAGTGGGTTTGTGTGCTTAGTAAGCTGCTAAGGCTACCATATCTGCTTTGATACAATAGTCAATGGAAATACCATTTTTCTGAAGCAATTTCAGAGAAATGTTCACTCATTTAATTGAAAAGACAGATAACAGGTCTATGCAAGCACAGAAGAAATACCTCCAGCATCCTTGATATTTAGTACTATAGTATGATACTTAGTGATGATAGAAGTATTATAACTAAGATATATACTTTTTATGATAGAAGTATTAAAATGTCTGCTGTTCATCTGAATTTCAGAAGTGCATAAAAATATGGAAAAATATAATGAAGCATTCATTTAGTGCCTTTTCCTAATCGATATTATGGTCTACTTTCATTGATCTCCTTCAAAGAATTCTTTACCTAAAATAAGGTACTAGCTTTAGTCCAAAACACAGGCACAGATTCCTGTTTAAGGCATTGCTTCTTTACTGTGTGTTCAAAGAAACATTGATCTATGTCAGGAAGTAAATTATTTCGAATAAGCAACTGACAATAATAATTTTTTTGTTAGCATCTGTCCGATAGAGTTTTGGCTAAATACAAAACTAAAAATACAAATTGAATGCTAGGAAAAAAGTTGATTAGGAGAGTCAAAATGTTTCCATGTGTGACTGTTTCAGAACTTGTGGTTGTAAATTATTATTTTTTTTAAATGGTATTGCATACTTGCTTCACAGGTTCAGGCTGCTGAGCTGATTCAAAGCCACTGTCTCTTCTTCAGCGGTAGCAAAGGCAGTAGTCTTCCAAAAAGGGCCATTGGAGTATTGAAGCAAGGAATTACATTGCCAGCAAATGTGGAGTTCCCAAGCATGAGGGCTTATGGCAAGTGTAATAGAGGAACAAGCTAGGTAGCTCTACGAAATCATTCTGCCTTAAAATTGTGATTCTGGATTCAACAATGGAAAGAAACATTTTTGTACTGTTAGAATATATTTTTTAATGTGCCCTTAAAAAGTGTATCCTAGTGGAGTGGTATCTGTGCAGCAGGAAAAGTTGAATGGCTCCTGTGTTTGAAAAGAAACTCAGATGCTTCAAAACTATCATTCAGGTTTGATTGGAACTTGCTGTACCTTTGAACTTGAGGTGCCTTCTAAAGATGACATGCAAGGTTAACAGTAATCTACTTCTAGGCAAGAAGTTCTTCAGATAACTCACCTAAAAATAATGCCTTTACCGAATAGTTTCTTTTCTAAAATGTGTGTATGTAGTCTGTCCTATTTGTGATTTTTACTTGATTCAAATAATTCTGATACTTGAGTCTTACCCTTCCCTGCTTCTCTTTGGGAAGCAGCCTCCCAGAAATTATTACAGATGCAGTGAGAAACAGTTTTGTGTCCCAAGACGAGGAACTCTGATTTAAGAATGCTATTTTGAAGTTCTTCTAAAACTTATCAAACTTTTTTTTTTACATTAGAAAGCATAGAATATGATGAGCTGATKAGGGAGAATGGTTCTCAAAATAAGACCTTCTAAAGAAGCTGATGGTACTTTCAGGTGACTTTCTGGAAACAGGGTGGTCATACTGAGAGCAAAAAATATTTCCACCTAGGCTATCACTCTTTCTTAGGTGGCGATGGGGGACTAACAGAGCTGTCATGCTGCTGTTTCCACCTGCAGGRTACAGGAATGGAAAGCAGTTACTTCTTGAGAATTTGCTGTGTTGATAAAAAAACCAAAAGTGAAAGGAACTGAAAAAAAAAAAGAGATTGTCCAAAAAGCAAAAGTAACTTGTGTTATTGAAAAATTATATTTAAAAAATTATATATTAGTATATTAAAAATTATATTAAATACAGATCATCAAGCTATCCTCATACAGAGGAAGGTTGGGAAGTGTAATAAGAGACCATTCTGATTGTATTTGTTTGTAGTCAGAAAGATACTTGTGCCAGAAGTGGAGATAGTTTCTAAAGGTCGGTATAAAGAGATGGCACAAGCATGTTGGGAATGCGTGGGAAAGGCAAAAGAAGAATAAAGTCAGTTACAATCAGTAAGCAACAGTAGAAGACAACAGGACAGGTTCTGTTAGAGGTCAGAGGAAGAAAGAAAAGGTGAAGGCATGCTGTGTAATTGGGAAATGAGAAATAGCAGGGGCCAATCTGAAGGATTCAATGCTGCTTTGATCTCAGAAGATAACTTGTACACTTCTTGACAGCTGATAGAAAGAGCAGGTCAGAAGAGGGAAAGTAGTTGTAGTTTAAAAGTCTGTTAATCGACTGTATCTTTATTGGTTTATCTAATGTTCTACTTTAATAGAAATCTGTTGATTCTATTGCTAGAAACTGTTCTCTGTCTGGAAAGACATGGAGTACACTGCTAAATGATCAAATTATAAGAATTGAGCCTGTCAAGGCTCCGGGGTTATGGCTATTTGAGTCTCAAACCAAGCAATAAAGAATTTCAAGAGCAGATCAAGTGTAACCAAAATTATGTCCTTCATTGAAAGAGTAACTGTCTTGCTGGGAAAGAAGCAGCAGGTGTGCTTAATTTTTCACTCTAATTAAGCTCTTGATAATGTCCTGCATAGGATTCTTACTATATAAGTTTTGGAAATCAGGTCTAGATGAAGTTGCCTCTAAGTCAATGAGCAACTTTTTGAAAAGACACTCTAATAGTGATGACTGGTAAGTGCTCAAGTAGGACCTTGCAGAGACTGATTATGGGCTCATGAGGAATAGGTTTAACTCTGAAGTTGGTGGTGAGATAGAGAAATTTGCAATCACTGGKTTTGATTTAATTTTTTTTTTAGTATATTTTAAATAGTCTTAGCAACTTTAGGGAAAAAACACAAGATGCATGACTACAAGTGGAATTCAAATACTAACAAAAAAGGGTCTAAGTGCTGAATGGTGCAGGAAGAGGAGACTTGAGTGTTATCAACAAACAGATTGAGTTAGCATTGTGATATGACAAAAAGAGGAAATCCTTTTTGGGACATGTTGGAAGAAGGGTCATTACATGAACTAGAAGAAGTGACATTCTGTGATACCYAGTGGTGACAAGGGTTCATTTCATTATCTGACTTTCCCCACACCATGTGTAGAAACGCAAGAGGAAGGCAGCTAAACAGAGAAGTCTAGAAAACAGGACCTGTAAGCATATTCAATACATACATGCATTTGGCCTAAGAGAGGAGGAGCAAAAGTCTTAAAATACTGTAGTTTGTTGGGGTTTTCACATAATACAACAAAAGCAACTAGATGCATGTGGCTTATGTAATGTAAAGTTACTGAAGGTAATTTTATTTGCTGTAAAGTGCTAGAATTTCACTGAAATGCAGCAGGACTCTTTTTCCTCTAAATGCAACATTAAACTTATTGAAGTAGTATTTTTACTTCAATTGTAACTGTCATTTGTCACTGTTGTACTGGGGACGGAGTGAAATCCCAACACAAAGTACCATCCAGGAAGAACGTGGAATGGCATTATTTATTAATTTACAGACTTGTTATATACCTTAGTATACTTGAATGCCATAAGGTCATTGGTCCTTTGGCCACCCACCTCTCAGGGTGATTGGCTGGACCTTGCAACACCTATTTCAAAATATTTGTCTAGTCAGTATCTTAACAATACTACATAACAACTTCACAGGTGCAAGATAAAAGGATTCGTTTACAAAACCGTCTCACTGTTTTTCATAGCTTGCGTGAGAAAAAGCAGGCTCTCACAGAATGCTGTGAAAGCTGGAAGATTTCTCTGCTGAAAGCTTTTCAGCATCCACAGTCATTAAAATTGAAAAGTCATTATTTCCAGGGGTACCCCAGTGGTAGTTGCATTATTTTAATGGTGCGTATAAGCATGGCTTCTGCAATCACACAAACTATTATATTGAGTGGGGCTGCTTTTTCTATGGAAACATAAATACTAGGAGCAGCCTTATTTTGTAGCCTCTTTGCAGTTATGATAGGTTATTGTGAAGTCACTTCAAGTGGAAAATGTAAACTTCTAAATATGAAGGCTTAGAATGATAACCAAATCCAGGAGAATGGGTTTTATAGATGTGAAAGCATTTGTCCAGCTGACGTATACAAGTTTTAACAAGTGTTTCGCTGTATTGATCTTGTTTGCATTGGATAGGTGATGCAGATAAATGAAAAGATGGTCATGGTAATTTGTCCTTCCAGCCTTAAAATGCTTTGATTTTTCTTCAGACTAACTGTCTTAAGTTATGTATATCTTCCTAATTTAATCTGTACAACCRGCTTAGGCCAGTTCACAGTTTCTGCTTGCTTGCTTTTGTGTTTTCAAAAGCCCTGAACTCAATGTATGAGCTACACCAGCACACCATCTCTGGAAATTGTTTATGTCTTGGCTATCTAATTTACACTGATGCTCAAGACCCCATTTGAGACTCCTTCACAATTCCTTACCTGCCTTTCGTTTATTTTGAAGTGCAGAATTTGATTTCATTATAGCCTTATAAAATAAAATCTGTACCACAGCATAGGCATTTCATAGAACTGACAGTGGCCTGAACAAATTCATACCGTTTGTGGGTATAACATGTTTTGCTTTTTCTCCAAAGGTGGGATAACCACTTCCTAGGCTTATAGTTGTACCTGATATTGCACTCTTTAAACAACGTTCTTAAAATAAATGTATTGAAATTACTTTGTGTGCCAGGTAAGTCTTGGAAAGCTCTTCCTCTCTTCTTTCCCTCAGCAAATCACTAAAAATTACATTTCTTTCTGGGAACGTGCATACCTCTTACATCGAGTTTTAGACTTCAAGATGATTGTGCAACTCTATTTTCAAGAAAATAATACATGATTTCAGAAAAATCTAAGGCAGCAAGTCTTTAAAGTCAGGAGCAATATGTGGTCGATATCTCTTGTTGGCTGTCAGATGAAGAAGTATGTGAAGAATGCAGTTAGCAGCTGCTGGTTTCAGTCTAAGCCAGTATTTTTTGTCCCTGAGATTACTGTCTGGAAACAAGAGCATTTTATTAAAGTTCTCTTCCTCTCCAAGAAATAAATTACTCTTTCCTCTTGCAGCCTACTGTTCTTAAGCAAGTATCTTAAATTTAAGTGGATAAACAAAGAGGAAGTCAGTTCTTAGAAGTTTACATTTTTGGAGGCCTTTGTTTTGTTTTGGTTGGGTTTTTTCCCTATTGTTTTTCAGATGTTATAGGTTATACATAAAAGTTTTTTTCTTTACATTGTCATTTTCTCCTGAGGAAACATTACAATTATTTCAATTTACTGACTTTTCTAATAATATTGTTTAACAATTGAAATTGTGTCCTCTCATAGTTGTCAGCAATCCTTGCATGATATGGTTGTGAGGGTTGTATAGAGACGATGTAGGGAGGCCTTGTGGAGGCTGTTTGTCTTGGGTTCTTAGAAACATTGACCAAAAAGCCAACCCTTGACTGAGCAGGAGAATCCTAGTGATACGTATACAAACTTGCAGCTTCTGTGTTTCATCAGCACCTCCCATTTGTTTTCACCATAATAAATTGAGAAGTCTAAGTGGTTTGTTGTCACGTTAGAAGGTTGCTAGGCTGTGCTGTATCTCCATTAAACACTTAGAGTTACTTTCTTGGAGCAGTTCAGTCTTGGTCCTGCAAAGACATAGATTGCATATCTGCGGTTTTTGTAATAGGTAATAAAAATGCTGGAGCCACATCTAGTGCATGAACAGTTAACCCTGCTGGAGAAGTTACAAAATGTGTCAGAACAGAGAGTTTGGATGGCAATCCCATTAGTGGGTAAATTTGAGCCTTTTTGTGAAATAACTTGCATTACTACATCAATAATAGAATGGATGAGAAAAATGTAGTAGTGGTCAAACACGGGTCATTTGGGTACAGTAATTCCTTGAAGGTTAGTCTTACTGTGCCTCACACAGGCCTCACACATTGAAAGATTTAACTGTGTTAGACCCCACGTATGAACAGTTGAAGGTGAATTACAGTCTGAAAATTCACAGTGAGACCAGGACATGTTTAGCACATTTAGGTTAGGTAAATCATATTAAATCTCAAGCACATTTGACCTTGCTCTGTTGCTTGTTTCCAGGAAAAAGATGTTAGTAAACAGGAACACTGGAAAATTCAGGTTTGATTATGCAATTTAGGATTTTGAGTAAAATTCTGAGTCCATGGAAAGTCAGCAAGACTGTTTACTTTAATTTCATTTGCATCAGCTTTCAACCTTGGATTTCGAGATTAATTCTCAGAGAGCTAGGATTTGCTGTCTCTGTGAACTTGCCTGCAAATATTTGGGAGGAGATCCTCTTAGAAGACCAGTGTTGTAAATATAATGGGCTGGACAGTAGCCTCATTTCTCCACCAGAAAAGACAGAAGTTGCCTTTGAGATTCTGCCAAAGCCCATTTAAAATAATTGCAGTGCACTTTTTGAACTTCTTGAAAGGAAGGGGAAATACTGGGTTTAGTCAATGTGCATTTTATAAAATAAATGTTTATCTAGGAAAAAGAGCATTTTTCTTCTGAACAATTCCCCTTGACTGGTTTAAGTAATTTTCTTTCAATGAGTGTGTACATACTCAGGAATAATAATATTTTGTAAAAGAAGAAAATCTGAAATATTACTGTTATTTTAGGAAATTCAATGCATCAGCTTTTCTAGCAGTATAGAAAGCTACACCTAGATGAAATTCAGGCTTTATTAGTATTTTTCATGATTATGCACCTAAATTTGAGTATCACATGAAAATCTTTGACTTATTAATGAATATGCCATACATAGATATGTTAAATGCTTTATTCAATTAAAAAAATTAACTAGGACTAATGAGATTTATGTTCGTTTAAGTCTTATCTTGACCAAACTTTGATCAGAAATGGACATAACACTGTGTTTTGTAATGCACAAGGATTTCTAGAAGGACTATGACTATTACATGCCTGCTGGTTATAATGTCACCAGAAGCTTTTCTTGCTGTTATGAATGATAAGAAATTCTTTCCTGTCTTCTGGATTTAGGGAAASATCCATATCTCTGTAAAGCTTTAAATAGTGTAAGCGCAGTGGTGCTGTGCCTTCCAGAGAACATATTTTCAGCTAATACTCTGAAATACACTGGTAGATTGTAATGCAATACTTATTTAATCAAAAATACTGTGTCAAGTAGTATTGGCCTTGAGGTAAAAATCAGTATAATTGATAGTTATGGAAACCAATGAGTCATCCATGCTTCTACGTACAGATTATAGGACCTGGCCAAGCATCACAAGAACATTGCAGGAGTTGGTATAGATCCAGCACAAGCGAATGTCTRTACCTTTTTAGGCTCCAAGAGGCTGCTTCTGAGCTGGTGTTTCTTCAGTGTTCACCACTTCATTCTCAGAATAGATGTTTAGGAGCTTCATACCCAGATTCCATWCATCTTGGCTATTGCTCCCTTCCTTTCATCCTCTTCTCCAAGAGTTTTCTGAAGTCTGGTTGTTTCAATGGTCAAGTTTACACTGGTGTCTCACAAAGACTTTTATTGATGCATATTTGTGGAGTGGTTGAGCAGATGAGAACTTAAGCTAGATTTGCTGCCAGATCRGTCGCATTGTATAATTGCACCTTTGCTAGCACAGCTGTGCTGTTGCCAGTGTGAGTACTTTGCTAGGTGGGAGGCCTTTCTTGTTGCCCTCTTGGGAAATATGTGGTTTGTAGGCTGTGTAATAGGTAGAAATTGTAATTGTGGGTGATATTTCTAACAATTTGAGCTCAAATACAAGTCATAGATCTTTCAGGAACAAGTGCCACATGAAAATGAGGGATAACTTAAGACACAGTTGTGCAAGTGACTGTGACTTTGAAATGTATTTTCATTCATATATTGGAAAATATTTTACTTTCTTATTGTCTTAGCTGTTCTGTTATAAAAGAGTAATAAATTTAGGGGGTTTTTTTCACTTCTGTGGTTTGATTTGATTGTGACTATACAAAACCAGATAAACCTAGAAAAAGGCACCACTTTTACATGCTGAACTTTCAGAGTAAAGCTCAGCTTGGGCAAAATTGAGCTTTAATGACTTCGCCTAATCCGCCCTTTAGTTGCTGGAAAAATTATTGGTAGTATCTTAAAAGGAAGCTAGGAAACAAACCCCAAAACTCTACCACTTGCATCAAACAAGGTAGTTGGAAACTGGTTTTRTGCAACAAACAAACTTCAGGGTGTGTAGTAGTAACACTGGGTATTGGGTTTGCAAACTTTTAAACAGCAAGAGCTGTAAAATACTATTGTGAGTGTGCTCCGTTGTATCATAGCATTCAAGAGATCTCAGCATATGCCAGGCTCAGATGACACAGCTCCTGTTACTTAAGTAAATGTGCAGATACTGTATTAGGTTGTAGGATTTCTGCAGCACTCCTAGAGAGACTTTTTTTATTACAGGAATTCTAAAAAAATTTAGGAAGATTCTAAAGGTAACTTTTCCAAGTTTTGGTATCCTACACCAGTAGTCAAAGTTGTCTTTAATATATTATCTATGAACTATTAGGGGGTGTGAGACTCTAAGAGTTTTGGGATCAACGTCATTGTCAGCATCTGAGCATTGGGTTTGGATGGTTTCTTTGATTCAAACTGATTGGCTATGGATACTATTTGTAATGAAATATCTCTTTGCTACATGTTACTTTAGAAGAATTAGAAGGGGAAAAATTGTTTATTTTAAATGTGTTAATATAAATGTGAAATTAGCTATAGATTGCCATCATGGACAGTTCTGTGCATACATCATAGCTCATGTGAAACATTTCATGTCTTATATTTTCATGTTTAGATATAGCAAATGGCTCCAGTTCAGGAGGATATCGCCCCCCTCCCAGAACAAAAGAAGTGATCATCAATGGACAGACAGTGAAACTAAAATATTGTTTTACTTGCAAGATTTTCCGCCCACCTCGTGCCTCACATTGCAGCCTTTGTGATAACTGCGTAGGTGAGTAAAAAAAAGATATGGCATATGTTCAATTTGGTAGCTGATATATATTGTTGTGAATACTTTTCATAGGAGACAGAAAAAAATCAGAATTAGTGACAAGATTACTGATGAGGTGATTTGCTTTATTCATCTTTCTTTCCTACAAGATCTGTTAAATGTGAAGAATTTTAGAGGAGGCAGAAAAGGAGACTTGGCCTAGCAGATGTTGCTAATCTAAGAAGGAAAAATATCTTCTGATGCATACATCTTTCCTAACCTGCTCTAAAGGCAAAGAACACTCCCAACTCAAATAGGGCTGCATACAATGTGTAGTGACCTTTCCACGCATTAGGGGAGTCTCAGAATTGTTTCCTTCACCAAACTAAATTGAGGGCAGTTCACTGGTAACTGACCATAAGACATGATTCAAATGGTTAGGGCTTGCTCTGTGACCAAAATACACACTGTAGGTGATTCTTACCTTTGAGCAGTTTTATGACTAGAAATACTACAGTCAGAATCCGTAAGAAATTACTGGGCAAATATGCTATCTTGAGAGTAAGTAGATGTTGTCAGGACCTAAGCATATTTTATAATGATAGGGTTGGTTTTTTTCTCTCTGAACATCTTGTCCTTTTTCATTACTATTTTCTGTGGAGGGCAGACAAGGTGATTAAGATAGGTTTGGATTTAAAAGCAAACCAAAAAACCCCTACCAATCAAATCTGAGTGGTTTCCAGTTAATTAGATCACATTTGGAGTTTAGTGCAGYTGATTAGCACACTGTTGAGCCTGGATCTTATGTATTCAAGAAAATAATGTGGAAAGATGTCTCCAGCTGAGAAATGTAATTGCAGCATTCAGCAGTGATATTTTTAGATATAAAGCAGTCATTGGAAGAATTGGAGTTTTATGTTTAGATGATATTCATTTAGGGAGTACACTTACATCAGAGTGAAAAGCTTATTAGCCTTTTGGCCCTGTAGAATTGATTGGTATCTGTAGATGGTGCCTTCAGTAAATAACTTTTTCTGATGTGTTACAATTTTGTAAGTGTTGCAAAAGCTATTGAGCTTTCTTTTATTGAACAAGTAGGGATGTTTATGAATTGCAATTGACACATTTTTCAGAAAGATATTTTAGCAAATGCGTAACCTGAACATTACAGTGTTGTGATATTGCTCAGCAAACTTGATAATATGTAAATACAGTTGTTGACCAGTGTCATAAATAAAAGTTAAGAGGCTATTGTCTCTACCAAGAGAGCATAAGTAAGAGGAACTTGCCCCAAACATCCTGAAGCTTATTTTAAAATAATGGTTTGGTCTTTTAATACACTGGGATGAAGGATTTTTCTGTAGATTATTCTGTAATCTCTGTCCTTTTCATACCACATCTGGAAAACCTATTCTGTGAAACGTACAATTAGCAGTGGCGGGGGAACAACTTATACAGTCTTCTGATTATGTCTGTGATGAAACAACAGATGTGAATTATTATGAATATTTATCAGAAGAAAGTCTGAGCAAATGACTCATATAAGTGAGATGTCTTTTCTGCTCATAAGATAGGTATGATCGTTGTAATTTCCTCTTGCACATTTTTTAATTTGGAGTTATTTGTTTTACAGTAATTGAATTAATTTGCCATGGTTTTTCTCCTCAGTGTTTATAATGAGAATTACAATAAACTGACTTTTTCAGAGTACATTATATAGTAGTTTTGTTTCCTGATTAGGTACAGGTGTTGGTCATAAGTATTCAGGTGTATTGAATGCAAAAAGTGAAATCTACAAGTACCTGCAACTAATTTTCTATGAAAAATAGGTGTCAGGAAAATTGGATGGCTCATGTACTTGTGGAAATCTAACAACCTAAAAGTTTACACTTAATCAGAGTATTTTGCAGTTTGCCACCACTCTTACGTTAGGATTGTCTATATGATGATGCTTTTATTTAATTTTAGTTTGTGAATAAATCTTATAATAGCAATGAGTGTTCTTGTGCCACTATCATTTGTTAGTTCCTTGCTGATGTAACTAAACCTATGCACAAGGAGTCCTACTTCAAACGCATATGGATATTTAAGTAACTTGTGCTATTTAAACATAATACTTGATATTTAAGCAGTTCACTACCATGCCCATGCATTCCTTTTTACCACATAGTTTCCAAAGATTTTGCTGCATAGTTACAGACCAGCTACAGAGACTGTGTGGTATAGGAATGGAGTGTGTCTTTAAACCAGCACTCACTGCTCAGAAAAAACAGTATGCTTCTTTTACCTGAAGGTTATGATGCTTGGCAGATGAATGCAGTGTGAAAGAGAGATTCTTTCATTCTGTGTTTTCTATTAATGTTTTTTATTCTGTAAGGAATCTATTGCAGCATTTTAAATATGTAAGTACATACAAAAACTTATTTTGTTTTTTACCTCTTTTGAATTAATCCTAACTTTCTAGTTGTTTAGTAAGCATATCTGTTACTTGATCTTGTTTGATTTTTGTTTCATCACTATTTTTTGGTAAATGTCTATATGGTATTTATAGATAAAAATAACAAGAAATAGCTTAAAATAAAAAAAAGAGCTAATTTAAGTTCTACCCATGGTAATACTTAAAACTCCTTTAGCTCTACAGTATTTTCCTAATAGTATCCAGAAAAATCTGTATTTTCATACAAATGTGGTTTGTTGCATTTATGTAATACCTTAAAAAATTTGGTTGAGCAAGTGTTCCCTGAAGCATACACCTTGGGTGTATTCCTGATTTGCTTTCTTTACTAACTCTGTGAATGTCAGTTGGAAGTTAGCCCCTCAAGGGTTTTGTGTACCATTATGTTACTTAAGAGTTACAAATGAATTAAAAATAACGTGCATCTAAACACAAGAGATAAAGACTTTAAAAAAAGGTGACCAAAGCAGACATAAATTCTGAGCTCAAGCTGGTTATTGCTGTGTTTTGACAAGAGGTTTTCATTGCACTGTGTAATGCTAACAAGAAGGCAGTGGTTGGACTTGCTTCTGAAATGGCCAAATGGCTTCTTTTTAATTTATTTTTGGTCATTGCAACATCAACTGCATGATATCTGTTTTTAGTTTGGTTTTAATAAATAATTTTTGTTTTGTTTAATTTGATTTCTATCATAAAAGCTGAACAAGAAGCAGGTGGCTATATCTGAACAATATGGGGAAATAATTGCTAAAGCACACATAACATAACACAGACAATGTAAGACAGAGCCAGAATTACCGGTGTGTTCTGGTAGTTACTCCAGATACCACCATCTTCCAGCCTGAAGAACACAAACTACTTCAAAAGCAGGCTGAGAGGTGGCATTGTAACAGTTTGGCTTTTATAACACAGACAATGTGTCTGAGAGTAATTTTCTCAGGACTTTGTGGTCTTTTATAATCAAGGTGTATTTACTTGATGTCAGGACTTCAGTTTGCTTGGGTTTAATGCTATTCTGTGACACTCTTTCTTCATTACCTTATTATTTCCCTTCTTGCCTTCAATCCCTTTTCATAACCTTTGCTTATTTCTTTCCTTACRTTTCCTGCAGTGAAGAGAGTACAATTTTCACTTCATTTTGAACCTGTTAAACCTTAGCTCCSGTTCTCTTGAAATTACTCATTTGCTGAATAGTTAAAAACACAAAGTTGGCTGCTATGACTGGCTTTTTTTTTCATTTTTCTTTCTTATGTATTTTTCCCAGTTTTTACAGGTGAGACTCTTTTTGGCTTTGACTCTTTGTGGCTTTGACTCTTTTTGTTTGGGTGCCCCAAAAAGGCAGAACAGGAAGCTGCCAAATGGAGTACACGCCAGCACTTACAGAAGTGATATATTATTTATGATTGTGCCATTTGTATAATTAGGTGCACTTTGGCGATTCAGGGAGCACAGCACGTGTGTTAGGGTTTTTAAGTCTTAAGCCAAAGCACTGCAAAATATGTCAGAAAGTCTCTTTAAAAAAGAAAATAGTATTTTAAGTTACTTCAGAGAGAAGTTGTGGCTTATCCATTGGTCTGCATATGAAAAAATGCAGAGGTGATCGGAACATCTGACTGTGTAAATGATGCTGTAAACCTCAGGTGTCAGAGTAAAAATTAGAGAGAGAAACTACCAGTTAAAAAAAACTAGGAACCTAAGAAAATAAACAAATATTTACTTGATGCAATAACAATTTGCAAAATGGTTAAAAAACTCAAATTCCAGTGAAAGACAGCACCAGAAGTGTGCAAAAAAGTGTGCTTTCCTGTAGAAAAGAGAGAAACAGATCCATAAGCTTTGTGGATGCTGCTACTTGATAAGGATACTATGCTTCCTCTAGGGGACAAATATAGGGGTTTAAAATCTCTTCCTCCACAGTTGGGTGTGTGTTGGGCACTTGTCTGGGTATGCCAAGAGTGTATGTACTCGAATGGGTATGTAAAGAGAGATTGTTAAGCAGCGAGGTCCTTCACTGTGCCCTCTTTGTACCTCTCAAAGAGCAGCCATTCTAAACTGTCGCTGYTGCCTTTGAAAATGTCACCATTAATGCACATGCAGTCAAAGGAGTTTTTGAATTAGTCAACATTTATTATTGGAGGGTGCAATGAAGTGATCTATGTGACAATACAGTTTAATTACTATGAGCTATCCTAGGGCAATGGCTGGATGTTTTCCTAATAAATCAATCGCTATTTTTATTTTGAAAATTAAGCATGTTTATTTTCTTTTTGTGCATAGCAATAGTCTGCCACTATTGAAGTTGATTAGCATGCAAAAAGTTGACATTGCAACTTATTTTCTTAAAAACCCACCCAAACATCTTAGCTGTTTGGAACAGTTTAAACGATCATGAAAGTGAAATATATGTTAAGTAGCCCTGTGTTTGTATTTCTGATTGTCTTTTTGTTGTAGATATCCATGCACATTATTAATTTATTTCATTAATAAAGGCCATCTTTCCCAGTGTTACATTGCTGTTTCAGTTTACATCACTTTGTAGAGATTAGTGTCCAGAATGTAATTTGGAGTAAACTGTTGGTGAGTATTTCCCAAATGTAAATTGGAGGTTAGAAGGCTCTTTCTTTCTGTTTGGTTTTCATGGGGTATTTTGGTTTGGAATCAGTGTACTAAAGTACTGAAGCTCAATGATTTAAAGGCTCCATTGTGCATTGTCCATAAAAGATGTTCTAAAATAGCATCAGCATGCATATAAATGTAATTTGCAATTGGTCTTTTGTTATTCACTGTTTTTTTCATACAAATTTCTACTCAGATTTCATTCCACAAAAGTAACAGCAAAGGCATTGTCAGGGGTACAACTGTCAGACAGGTGAATGGCACGTAAGTTAAATTGATCAAAGTATTTGATTGCTGTTGCCAGTTGATGGCACATCCCATCAGTGAGGGTGGGTTTTTTTAATGTGATTAAATAAATAATTTTCTTAGGAGTGACAATTTCAGTCAGTGAAACTGAACATCTGAGCTAAGGATTGTTTTTATGAATATGCTGTGAATATTGGATACAAATTTTTTATGCTATGTTAAATTATCAGATATTTTGAACTGACTGTAAAGGACTTAATGCAATGGTTGTATTTGCTTYTGTGCGTACGTTAATTTCGGCAGTTGGGATTGGACTGCTGCATCTCAGAAGAAAAGAAATACTCTTTGTAATAAAATGCATTTCTTAAATGGACTTCTAAAAACCTTGTTTGTTTTCTTAAACATTTCCAGAGCAATCAACTTCTGAAAGTACTATTTGTCATACAAAAAGTCAAGAAGYCTGAATAGATGTGGTCATGTCATGATATCACAGTCCTTCAAAAAGCTTTTATTGTAATCATTATAAATACGTGCARATGTGTCAGTATCTCTACATAATTACTCATTGTGAATCCTCGACAGTGGACATTGTAGTCCTGTGTTGTACTACTGCTACTATCAAAAGTAATTTTGAGTTATCCTGGTCCAATTGGTTGAGCTGTAATGTGACTTTTTGACTGACACAGGATTTGAATAGTGGGCTCTTTACTCTTTCCAGTCATTGGATGCATGTTTGCATGTTTTAAATAAAGATGGTAACAGTGAATACCTTAGGTTTGTTCATTTGCCCTACAGTGCTTTACTTGCGTGGGATGGAAAAATTACCAAGTGAATTCTAAATTGCGCTCACTGGAATCTCCTAGTAATGTGACCTAGATATTTTTGCACCTGCCGAGTTCTTGTCTTTGAGACTTGCCTTCACATTAAGCTTTAGAAAATGTATGCTGGTGTGCAGTGATCTAGTTGTGCAAAGGAAAAAGGAACCAGTTCATAAATACTGCAACGAAGGGCCAAGTTGGCCTACAAATGTTCCATTTGAAAATGCTTTTGTATTCCTTGTAGATTATAAGGCTTTCATTAAATGTTTTGAAAAAGGAAGGAAGGAAATTGGGTCATTTTGTGCATGGTTTCCTGGAGCGTAGTGATTGAAAAATGGAAGCAGAACATTGAAGTATTTAAGAGTCTATATGCTGTGCTGTGGAAAAGTAGAGATTTGACTCTTTGGTTCTGAGCAGCATGTGCTTTGGTGTGGCTTCTGAAGGAAACACTCCCATGTATAAGACTGTTGCTTAATAAAATGGGAAATGTTCTCAGTTTTGTTTTTATCTGAGACATACAGCAGTTAAGGTTTCTTAAGGAAGTTTTAAATGTAAATGTTTCAGGGAAGGTAAAAAATGCGAAATGTCTAAAGTATGAGGTAATGTGTTTTTCTGCCATCCAGTTAGCATAGGTTATTAGATGAGTGTTAATCAGACCACTTAGGTGAGTGTTAATGAGACCACTGAGTCATGCTGACAGCTTGCTGCTTCCAAAGGGATTTGAGTGTCATCCTCATCTTTATTTTGATTTTTTTCCCTATTTCGTGATTCTCTTCTTTGTGCCTGTTCACACAGCCCTTTGTAACACACAGCCATTGGTAAGTCAGTTTTCCTCACTGAGCAATGAGCAAAATAATTCCTTTTTTTCTTTCCTGCCAGTTCAGGGCACTGACCTGACTCATCATCAGCTTACACAATGAAGGAAGGAAGTGGGATGAAGTGGAAGGAAAGGCAGCATGTGACCATCTCTTTCTTTCACTGCTACTAAGCTTTTAGATCRGCTCAGTTATATTGTGAAGCCTCATCCTTTGGATTTGATTATGGGGCTGCTGACTATCCTCAGAAGTTATTATCAAAATTCAAAGATGCTGATCACTTGGGAAAGACTAATGAAGTAGCCGTTGTTACAGGTTTACTGACAGCTCTTGAAGTTTCTTACCTCTTTGGTTTTCTGTGATTTTCAGAGCAGCATTTTTAGTCTCCATTTACTCATCTCCTCTTTTCATTGATAYTTTGCCTTATAAACTCTTCACACATTTTTTCAGTCTTTTTTTGTTTGCTTCGGCTTTTGTTCTCAGATCCTGAAAAATTGATCAAAACTGGATTTCTTCTGCAGTTGTGATATGTGTTAACCTGTGATAACGTTGGTGTCACACCTAGGCTGAATTAACACTTAGCTGCTTCTGAAAGTGTTATTTCATCCCTTCTCTGGCAGTGTGTTCTCGGTGCTTCACTTGGGCCAGCTTTGGTGTTTGTCTGATATTGTGATGAGGTGATCTGAGGAGATAGGCAAAAGAAAGCCGTAGTTCTAAGTTCATCTGGCTCTGTCAGCCTACTCCCTGCAGGGTAAAATGAWCACCAGGCTTGGCCCAAGACTGGAGAGCTGTAAACACACAGGCAAAAGACTGTTCAGAGGACTGCTGAAAGGGTAGAAACTGGGCCATCTGTTTTAGCAGTAGTTCTTCATTAGGTAGATACAAGATACAGCTATAACATTGAGAAGGGAAATATCTTGCTGCTTTTGCTTAAACTTGAGTGTAGGAGGATGATATATYACAATGTTTCTATCCATGGGATGCTTCAGCTTTCTTCTTCCCCTCATTGAGAGTTCTAATGCACTTTTATTAACAAGAGTTTATATTACAGTGTTGTAGTTCTCTGCATTTGCCTCAAATATTTTTACATTAACCTTGTCACAAATGTTTGTTTGAATACAGTAGTAMGTTAACTATCCAGAACTGCAATTGTCACCTCTAAACAGTCTGTTCTTCATAATAAGAAGTTGCATTTCTATTTGCTCTGCATTTTAAGTTTGCAAGGGCTGGAATTCCRGTTTTCCTCAGCATCAGCAGTTTTTCATTTTTTAGTGAAGTTAAATCTTAATTTTGCTGCCAGCATTGACCAAGTCAAGTAGAGATGTCAGATAGAGCTTCCTTTACAAAATTATTGGTTGTGTAGTTGCCAGGCATCTGGAATGCTGGAGGTGAACCTTAAGACTGTGTTACTTCTTCATTAATACTTTTTAAGTCATGTCTTYTTCTAAGGAAGAAGAAACAGCGCCATATTTAATAGGTTTTATATTTCTTAACAGCATTAGAAGTTTCTGCTTAGCATTTGTCTCTTCATTTTGCCAGGATTGGCAGTTTTCTCCTGCACTAATAACTAAGCAGAGCAGCTCACAAGATGTAAGGCTGTTATCTTTAAATTGCATTTACATATTTGTGTTCTGCTGAGTAGAATAATGTCTTGCTTTTTAATATACTGTTTTGTGGCTTGTGTCACATGCCTTTCTATTTTATGACTGAGGAAAATGAGGCCAAATTTATTTATCCTAAGATTCATGTAAACCTTTTAATATATCTCTTTTTTCATTAGAGTTGATTCCAAGTTAACACTGTGGTAGTGTTTTTCATATCCAGCCTTTTTGGTCCATTTCTCCTTCATAAACATTTTAGGTAGTTACTTAGCTTCACAATGATTAGTAAGGTATTCATTGAGAAAGCARAGCCTTTCAGTTCATCAGGAAAGTTTGAAGATGGAAATTGAAGAGGACTGACAGGTAGGTTAAAAACACCAAGTCTTTAGTAAGGAGTGTGTGTACGTATAGGAATGTGTGTTTATAGATAGAGGGGTTGTGTGTATGTGTGTGCTTTTGTTTGTCTGCATTTATTTGAGCCCATCAAATAGATGTCTGCATATATCTAAATGTCATTTCATGGCTWGGTACTGAGCTTTATGTCAATATAATTTGTTGTCTGCTGTGTCAGCATAGAAGAGAATTAATCTGTATATACAGAATTCATCTTCCAAGACGTGTYATGTGTTTTTTTAGCAATAGAGTACAAAAGTACCCTAGGATTACGCTCTTTAAARTGGCTCTGTAGCTGTGTTTCTTTGTGTTGTTGTTTGCTTATGTGTTGTATGTATGAATGAATTTAAATGAAGTGTTTATCAGAATATGAGGACTCATTCAGAAGCACAGATTTAAAGACAAGCACTGTGTGTCTATAGAGCGATACAGAGTTCCCAGGCAGGTGCAAAGGAGAGCTCTTTATTACAAAAAAAACAAGCCTTTTTAAGCAGTTAGCCATTATCAGAATACATACCATTGAAACACAGCAAACAATAATTCAACCAGTCACCATAAGCCACGAGGTGATCATGCAAAAGTTATGTAACTTGTTTTCTCTACTTCTAAGTTAGCTGAGCTCATTCCCAGAGGCCTTTTTACTTAGCCGAAGTAACAGAAGTGAACCATGATTTTACAAGGGTAGCAAGGCCTTCATTTTGCAAGGTTTTACCTGTCTGCAACAGCACTGTTCAAAAGCAATGTCAGTTTATTTTGGGAATACAACTGTAGAGCACTGAGGAAAGGTAGCATCACCTACCCAGTGTTTAGTTCTTGGTATTCTTAGCAGTACTCATTCAAAGTAGTTTGAAGCCTGATCCTAAGAAAGTTCAGTAACTTCACCTTGAATAGCCCCGTTGAAATTTGAGATGGATTTATGGCAGAAACATGTGGTCCAAACAGCTGTCATGCAAAACCATTTAAAAAAAAAACCTGAAAGTCTGGTGAACTCAGAAATCTGTTGTGCGTGTTGCTTTGACTTTTTTTTAATGAAGATAATACTAAACACATCCTTCAAGGAAAACCTCTAATGTAGGTCTTTAACATAAATCCAGAGCTAAAATAAACTGGTGTACTTGGTCAGATGTGCCTTTTTAACACAGGGCTTAAGGGACTTCAAATTTATAGCTCGCCTTTCCTGTGGAATTGCAAATAGTTTGATAGTACGTCAGTGGATACATAAAAGTCACAGAAAACAAACCAGGATTTGGACAAGGATCAGAGAGTGAAAGAAAGAGTCAGCATGAATGCATCTGTCTTATGATCTTGGATTTGRTTAAAAAAACCTTAAAATTCTGTCAGTGTAATCTCTCCAAAGTAACATTAGGAAATGCAAGTTTGTTTCCTGGCAATAGCTCTGTTTCCATTACCCGGCATACTGGGACACGGAGGGTGGATCCACGCTGCCTGGGGAGAAGCAGAGCAAACTGTTCCCTCTGCTGCTTTCCATCACTGAGGCATTTCCCCCATGTTGGGGACACTTGTTTCTGATCCACCCCRGCCTTTTCCTGTCTCATGAACAAGTTCTCTCAGGGAGATAAAGGGAAAGGGTTTGGCTTAGTGAAAAGGAGATGGAGCCTATAGTGCAAAGGGTAACAGAGCATCCAGGTTACATCTACCGATTTTTATTCCATGTGTTTAAATTTTAACATTTGAAAAATGTTCAATGTGAATTTTGCTATCTTTAAGGATTTTGTATGACAGTGTCAGCTCCAAGGGGAAGAATAGGTGGTCTAGAATGAAGAATATCTTGAGTGAAGCAATAAAAGAAGTGGGAAGGTGTAAATGTTTCATGTTCCATAATGGATGGATGATATGATAATAGATAAAAGTCAGAGGTGTGATCATGACAGATGTAAAGGAAAGAACCTCAGAAACTCCAATTTGGAGTAGAAGTTGCACTGAAAGACGAAAGAAACTTACTTAGAAAAAGTCAAATACAACTGAGTTGCTAATGCTCCATGTGACAATGGATAAATACGTGCTTACTGGTCTGACTGCACAATTTATCACATAAGGCTGTTAGTTTAACAGGAACTCACCTCAGCCATGCTTTGATTTCTTTARAAACTGTAAGGTTTCATTAAAGTACTCTTTTTTTTCTTTTCTGTTTTTTGTTCGTTTCTAAATAAGAACTTCTCTGTGGCTACTTTGCAAATGCCAGTTGAGTCATAAGTTTTAATGTAGTATTCAGAGAGCATTTTTTCAAATAAACAGCATTTTATTAATTGTTTTCCATTTTTTTTTCTTCTGCCTCTCATTTCAGAACGGTTTGATCACCACTGTCCCTGGGTAGGCAACTGTGTGGGGAAAAGAAACTACAGATTTTTTTATATGTTTATTTTATCTCTGTCCTTTCTGACAGTCTTTATATTTGCATTCGTTATCACCCACGTCATCCTTCGTAAGTATGCTGGTGAAATCAGATTACGTATGTAGCCATTTGCTTGAGTTTTTTAAGTTAATATTTTGATCATTCAGGATTTATTTATTTATTTGTTTATTTGCCTTTTCTCTGAAGCTTCACAATCCCCAGGGAGCCCCATTCTGGTCTATAGTAGGCCCTGCTCATAGTAGTCATTGGCCTAGCACTGGCTTTATCTTAATAGTGTTAATTTTTTAAAATTTTTTTTGTCCTTTTATGGATGATTTATTGGAAAAGCATCACACAGGCTGTATGTCTAAGTATACAGGTAGTATCATTTACCCAAGGAACTTTTGTGTGCTTTTTTTAACTGTAAGTATGGGTCACTTGCCATCCAGACGAAGAGGTAAATCACTAGAAAATAGATTGGAGCTATATTTTTTGTAGTTCACTGTTTAGTTTTATACCATTCTCAACCCTATTTTTAACACATGTTATTTTCATTTGCATAGACATTCTGAGAATAACCAATTCATAATGGAGTGAATCAGAAATGTTCATGAGTTTGAGATTGATTTTTATTTGTATTCTGGATTGTGTTTGAGGTCAAAACTCTTTTGGGTACTGTCTTTTTTTTTTCCATATCCCTAACTAATTTTGCTGACTCCTGTATGATGATGACGGTGACGTTTATGGTGACAGGTTATATAACTTGTCTTTGAAGACCTTTTGTGTGTTGGGGTTTTTTAACCCACTATCAGTATTTTTTTCACTGATTATATATGGTATTGCCTTGAAGAGTGTTTCTTTAACCATTTTGGAAATGTGATCTGTTTATTTCTTCGCGTTCTGTATTACAACAGAAACCTGATAGAAGTAATRATTTCAGGATATAACACATTTATAAAGCTAACTTGATAATGGTAATATTCAGAGAATGTTTTACTGGAAAAAATACGTCAGATTGTGCTCAATTTTCTAAATTGTTTACAATGTGCAGGGAAAAGTTGTATAAGAACTCCTGCTCTTATTTGTTCTTCATTAAAAAAATGATGCAAGCACTAAGTGGCTCTCCTACAGCTCAGAAATCTAGCTCATAGGCTAGAACTTGGGTACCTAGTTTTGAGAGAGTCTGAATCGACGAGTTGTTCTCACTACCAGATACAACATTTCTAATACCAGTTGAAAAAAGCAGAGCTAAGATGTACATATTGTTTAAAAAAGGAAAATTATTGGAAAAACAATGCTTGTTATTAATACTTAAATCCTTTTTATTTATTTGGGCATTAATGAGTATATACATCCACACCTTTTACATTTAAGAGGAAAGACACGTGGGTTTTTTTCTGCAATCTTACTTTGCTACAGTTCAGTAGTTGAAAACATTCCTAGTCTGACAACRTAAAGCTACGTTGACACTAACCTACCTTCCCTTCACAAGGACTTCAGTGCTTTTCTCTTCAGTTTTCAGCATGTGAATTATCAATATAATGTCAGTATTTCATGTTCTGTATCTCAAATAGGTTTATCTAGTGGATTTTAACTTTACAGAGTCCATACCTAACTCTTTAATATGATTTAGACAAAGAGCAGAGTAATTAATTGTGCCTTTGTGTGGTTGAGAAGCACTTAAGCATTGTGTAGGTGTTATAGATAATGTATAGTAAATGTTAAATGCTGATTGACTATCAGCTGCAAAATATTCTTGCTATGGAGGTTCATCTACCTGGAATGAGACAGGGAGAAACACCCTTAAGCTCTAAAGATTGGTCAGTCCTTAAAGGCAATGGGAGCAGGTATGAAATGTGATTAGTTCCTTGATGTTTATTTGCTACACTGGAGCTTCAATCCCAGCTTTCAGATTTGTCTGCTGTAGTCTTGACAGTGTCTGAAAAAGAGTTCTTTACAAATAAGGTTTTCTTATGGCRTTGATCACTCCACTCTCTCTGTGCCTACCATGCCTCTAGAAGTCCTCCTATCTTCCTTTCTAATACTTACCACTCAACCATTTGTGTTCTGTTTTGTAGCCCTGCAGTTCTTCAGCTGATGCTAACTATTAAGCAGGATTCTCAGTTACTTAATCTGAACCTTTGCACTAGGCATAGACTGCTTTTTGTTAGCATGGCTGAAGAAAGTCTCAGTTTTTAGACCTCGTACTATATCCTTCTTACAATATTTCAAAGTCACACATACGTATTTCCATAAGTCCTGGCAAAATTATTTTATTTTAAGGCCTCTTGATTTAGACAAATTTTTGACATTTGTATATTTTTATAAAACATCTTGCAAGCTGGCATTTTATAAATTTCAGTGGGCCTAAGTGGTGATGAAATATAAGTACATCTTAACTTCTTGATATCTGTGGCCTTCTGAGGCATACACTGGAAATTTGCTCTTTCTAGGTTTAAGAATGTGGGCACATAACATTATTGAAGATATAAAACTAATTTGTAAATCAAATACTAAAGGTATTGTCTTGCAAGATTTTCTTCCATCTCACCAAGCTGAACCCATTTCCAGTAGTAGTATCTGTCTTCACAGTTACTCATCTCTGTTTGAGGCATCAGTATTTCAACTGTTTGTTGCTGTGAACAGCCTTCCCCTGTTTAGGGATGTTTTGGAAGCTGCTTGGAAGAGTGTGACCAGCAGTAGGGTACAGAAATCACGCCTATCTGCTGCCATTGCCATTAAGGATCCTAAAAATAGTTAAGAAGGTAGGGGAAGTTCCATTAGTCTTGTACCTTGAGACTAAGAACCAATTATGAGAGTCTGAAAAGGCTCAGAAATACAAGGTAAGTAACTTCCCCTTTGTAATGATAAACAGTAAAATTGACCAGACAGGTCTAGAGAATAATATATATCTTTATTCTTATCAAGACAAGATTGTTCTCTCCATACAAATCTTCAGATTAATTTAGCTAAGTGGAAGATTTTTGCTGCAGGGAAAACTTTCAGCCTGATGCATCTAAATCGTTTATGTTATACAGTAAAATTCAAACTGCCTATAGCTATGTCACATTAAGTCAGTTTCTACAACAAATTCACTTGTTGCAATCAGAAAATTATCAAATCACCGTTTTTGATTAATATCTCATCGTTATGGAACCCAAGTGCTTCTGTACTCTGCATGCTTCTCCATTTCCAATTGATGGGCTTATGCTTCTTTTGAGCTCTTTTGAGCTGGTAGATTATGTTTTATTTGCCCAGAGGCAACAGTAACCTATTAGAAAAATCTTCTGTGTAGGTGCAGTAGGAGCAGAATTATAATGAAGAGAGCTTTGCTTCCAAAACAAGGGATGGAAATTTGAGAACCTGAGTTTATAGAATAAATTTTCCAAGTCAAAAAGTTACTTTGAAAAATAGTGTTTCAAAATGAAACAGGAGGTTATAATTTTTTGTTTCCATATTAGGTCTGAAAAGAACAGGGGTAATCAGAAATCTTGTTCATGGGAAAGTATGTGTGCATCAATTTGGTATGACTGAGAAAATATCCTGCAGATGCTAAACCTGATAACTTACCCAAGGGTTTTTTCAATGTTGTTGCTGCTGAACAACATATTCTCAGATTTGTATTAGTAAATCTGTTCTATGATTATTTGGTTATCTTCAAATATTAAGTGTTTTAAGTATAGTGAAAACAGCCTGTAGTCCAGTTTCTTACATGRCTGGTAATTTTGGGTTCTATTTCTACAGGTTCTCAACAAACAGGGTTCCTCAATGCTCTGAAGGACAGTCCTGCAAGATATCCTTTCACTGAAACATGTTGTAGATTTTGTTGCGAAATGACATCTGAAATGTGGTTTTGCTTGTTTTCTTGCTGTGGTTGAATATGTGCTTTGAGACTTTATCAGTTAATGATTTCATCACTTCCTGCACAATAGGATTTCTTGCCACATGTCGGAGGTAGGAAAGAGACTATAGCCTGGAGTGGTTTTTATTCTTCATAATTTTTGGAGCAGTACTCTTGACAAAGATCTGTAGTTTCCATGTCCATGAAATATGCTTCATATTTTGTGATGGAATTCTTAAATGCATTTTGCACTATACCCATGCTGTGGTTTCACTAAAAGTATTCAAGAGTTGTTCTGCTTTTACAACTGAAAGTATCCAAAATGGCTGATTCTTGTCAGGATAGAAAAAGTAGACTTTGGAACAACAGAAACCACATGCTGTCCTTGAAGAATTCAATTTCTAGAACTATTCTTATGTTTTTAGAGAAGTAATTTTCAAATATCAACTTGTGTTAAGTTACAGAGCAGTATGTAACTTGCATACAYGGGGACAACTATTGTTGTTCAGCATGGAGAAGACAAGATTCTGGGGAGATCTCATTGTGGTCTGTCAGTATAGAAAGAGGACTCATAAGAAAAACAGAGAGAGAGACTTCTTACCAGGGCCTGTAGTGACAGAACAAGGGGCAATGGTTTTAAGCTGAAAGAGAGCAGGTATAGATTGGCCATAACAAAGTTTTTACAATGAGGATGGTGAGACRCTTGAACAGGTTACCCAGAGATTTGGTTGATGCCCCATCTCTGGAAGTGTTCAAGTCCAGGCTGGATGGAGCTTTGAGCAACATGGTCTAGTGGAAGGTGTCCCTGGCCATGGCAGAGAGGTTGGAACTAGATGACCTTAAAGGTCTCTTCCAACCCAAMCCATTCTGTGGTTCTATTCTGTAAATGCTCCATCCACTTTTTATMATTTCATAGGAGTGTTCTGTATATTTTCTAATCAGTGAAACTGGAGTCGAAAAGCAGCTAACATAATGAAAAAATGGGAAGCTGACGTAACTACTGATTAGTTTCTGTACAGACTGTAAGCTTACCATTACTTATGTGTATGTTTTGAATGGTTCCTATCTGAATAAACTGTTTTCGCCTCTCACAAAGACACTATAAAAAGAATTCTTTCCCATTTGTCCATTGTGCCTCACACAGTTTACTTTTCCACACAAGGCTGGGAAGAAAAAACTGTCATTCATAGTTGTGCATAGAGATCTCTTTCCAGGTAGTTTTCCCRAGTGTCAGATTCTGCAGATACATTTTTGTGTGTGTTTGTATTCATCAGGTAGAGTTATTGAGCTGTAAACTCCTTTTTTAAACAAAGCCATTGTTCRGATTTTTTTGTACAAATAATTTTACAAAGCACAAACAAACTTCTGAATAGTGCAACAATAGCTTCCAATTAAAACAATTACAGTCAATTCTTATAAAGGATAATTCTTTCAAACTATTTTCAAACTGAGAATAGCTTTCAGTTGTGCTTAAATCAAAAGATATTGCTTATGCATTTGAGGATTTTTGTACAGGAACAATGGCCTGAAAATTCATGATTGGTATTCAGAAATGTGCTGCTTTAAAAGGTTCAGTAGCACATCTTGTAGAAATGCCKGGTGATATGTTGGACAATTTAAAACCTTGGTTACAATTAACAACAGTAAAAAATTAGATTGTCCAAATACTATTGGGAATGCTGCTTTGGAGCCAGTCAATTCAGGCGCAAAGAACATTGCCGTTTCGATCTTGCTAACAACCCTGTGTGAGATACCAAGGGAAAATTATACTATATTATGATAGTAAGATACTATGCCATAATATGCTAGAAAGTTATACTTTATGTTGGGAATATATTGCTTTTTGGTGTTTGTTTTTTAGTTAATGGACTCAGATTTAATTAGTGGATTCACGTTAATTTAACGTAAGCCACCCCTGCTGTTCTGGAGTTCTTTTTGGATGATGGTGTGGGGAACTGAAGTGTCCCTTCCTGTGGGGAACTGAAAGCGGTCTTGCTGAAAGGAATTCCCTTTTTTTTGGTAGGAATAACCATGTGGAGGGAGGAACTCACTTTTCAGTACCCTTTTGAGTGTAATTGTGGTGAGGAACATCCTGTTAGTGATATATTCAGGTTTCAGGGAGCCCTTTTCCCTCTAAGGTTCTTCTTTTCTGACCTGGTGAATCTTCCCGCTGCTGTGTAGATTCTACCGAACACTGGGTACTCATCTGCAGCCTTCCATACTACTTCTACCCTCTCAAAGCCCAGTTTGTATTGTGCATGATATTTTGGGCCGTTTCCTTCTTTTACACATTTTGGAACCCTCTGCAGACAGGTTTCTTATCCATTCTCCCTTGCTTTAGCTGTAGCTGTTGCACAGTCAGCTGAGTCCAARTTCCTGTCTTGTGTTGGTTTGACTTCACACAGCCTGAGGATGAGATGAGAGGAAGAGAGTAGTGAACATGCTGCTTAGCAATGCTCTTTGGCCATCCTGCTGCTTTTGGAGCAAATTTGCTCAGAATGCAAGTGGCTCTTTTCTGGCTTTAGCCCACTCTCATTGAAATAGGTTCTAGGGAAAATTATACAGACACTTCGGGTATCTCCTAATTCATTAGGGGAGAGCAGCCCTGCAATACAAAACTCTTCACTGTTAACTAATATTAGGATTTTTTTATTGCAAGTATTTATGACCATCCATGCCTTTTCCAGTCTGTTTTTCTGTGTAATGGTGAGGAGCTGTCATATTTCTCTTCTATTGATATGTTCGGTGATAAGGGTGTTTTTTCTGTGTTAAGGCTGTGTCCTTGTTCTGGAAAATTTTGAGTTGACGTTGTCTTGGAAACTGACTTAACTAAAGGTTKATATGGTTAATATACAGCTTATTTTTATCCTATTCTTTTGTCATCATCTTGTTYCTACTGATGAATTTTATTTATTCCTCTAGGAACCAAAGCCTTTTCTTCTGTTGATTTGTGTTCCCTAAAAAAAAAAGCCTCAAAAACTATTGAAGTGTTGTAGAAAATAGCATTCTCAAAGCAGACGTAATTTGAGTTCATGGCTATTATGTGTAAATAAATGAATAATTAAAAGCTGTACAAGGAAGCCTTCTATAGAGAATTTGGAAAGTTCCTCTTTATGCTTGATTATATAAAGTTTAGAAGCAACTTTATTGTCTTATTGCTGAGATGATKACTCCTTTAGAGTTAAAGGAATTACATGAACTGTAGTAAGCATGCAATGTTGACTGCTGACCGATTCTCCTGGTATACCAATCTCACTTTTAAAGCCTGGTTACTTCTTTATGGCGTTTGGGATTATACAGTTTATAATGAGTGAAAATGCAGATGGTTTGAAAAGTCCTAGTGGTGCACACAGACGTGCATGTGCACACCTTTGCTGCTCCCTTGGAGGTGAGGGTGCTCTTGCAGTGCATGTACCTGTGCTGCTCCCTGTAGCTCACAGGTGAGAGCACCCCACGAGCTCACATCCCTGTATCTCAAGTGCACAGCCCTTTACGTTGCACCTCACACTGTCTGCTGGCTGGATGCAGGCTCCTAACAGTGTTTGACAAGGGTGATGCTGGGTCTGGGCTGGGCAGATGCCAACAGAGTTGCTTGTGGCTGTACCAAACTAGGTTTTGACTGCTGCTGTTCCCACTTGTGTGGGAATAGAAGCCTTCTGCCATTTTGAGAGACCAAGTGGATTTTATATTTTATTTGGACTAGTGCACTTCAATACACTAGTGCACTAAAGTTAAACTCTAAACTAGTTAAACTAGTGCACTAAAGTTAACTCTAAACTCTAGTTTAGAGTTCCAGATCCATCACAGATCTCTTAGTCCTGACTCAAGACTCACATTGTGCAGTAAATATTTATAAAAACATCTGTTCAGTTTTAGGTATTCAGCTAGCCTTGGGTTACCTCTCTTGTCTTTGATCTTTGCCTGACCTCATCAGAACTGTTACTTACTGTTACTTACTGTTACTTATCAATTGACCTGTCTTAATAGAAGTGTGATGACTTCTACAAGATGAATCTGAAAATTTGAATTTCAGCAAGTACAATCAGAACTCATCAGTAGTTTTTAGCCTTTTTCAATCTGCAAAACCTTAAGTATTTGCTGGTGTAGGTGCTATTCAGTGGTCCATAAAATAAAGCCTGCTGACAGTAGCCTTGCTTTTCTGAGTTTAATTTTTGCTGATCCCTTTGGAGATCTCAAGGGACTTGTGGACTACCCTGAATTTTGTGATTTTAACTACTTGTGATTGGATTTTTTTCCCCATTTGCATATATTTCCTTGACTTTCAATTACTGTGCTGGAAGCTGTGGTGTGTTTTTTCTCAGTATGGTCCATTGTTGGCCTCTCAGGTTTTCATACGTATTTGATCAGCTCCAACCAAACAACAAATGAAGATGTAAGTTTGTAATATATTTCTACATACATATTTCTAAATAGTAATGAGGAGGTTTTTCTCAAGTCGGACCTGTCTGCATCATTTTGTGAATACCTCAGTAGGAAAGAAGGAGAGTAAATGGTCATACTTGATTCAGAAGATCAGATGAAATATTTTTGTCTATATTTGTCGTGGCTTGAAGATGTGCTTGTTACATACATAGTAAGTCCATTATGATTTACACACATGGGATCTCTTTCTTGAAATAGGAAAGTAAAGAAGAGAGGAGACAAACAAGTATATTTTATACAGTAGGAAATTAATAAATACTTTTCAGTGTGTCTTTTTCATTGGGAGTGGTAAATATTCTTGGACTCAAAAATTGCTTACCCTAAAAACTGAAAAGTGTGTTGAATTCTCTAAACAAAAATTACATCTTTTATTTTATCTTACCTCTGAAACTTTTTGCCATTCTGAGGTCCAAAACCTCTGGCAAAGAGTATTTCATTAATTTAAAAGTCAACTTTCTCATTTCTACAGTTGTCTATTTCACATATAGGATTCCATTGTTTTGGTGTGAAATTATGCTTAACTCTGTGTGGAGTCTTCATGTGTCCTTCCCTAACTAAAATGAGAAAATAAAACTAGCTATGGAGCTAATGGTATAGAAAGCTTTTGGAAATTTAGTAAGTGATCTAAGAAAGTACTACAAGCTTTGAGTTACTTTATTGTAATTTCCTGTTGTAGCTTTTTCATAGATATCTGGCAGATATAAAAGTAGCATCTTTAGTACTGTCAAACATGTTTTATTATTGTTTAAGGTCACAGTTAAAATTATAAATTTTACAATAAATACCAGTCAATCAGAAAAGCACTTCCCAAGCAGGCTCAAAATGAATCGTGCCTCAGCATCAAGTATCAGAGGACGTAGCCTGACTTGGAAGAAATCTACCTTGTTAATAAGACAGATGAGATACTCTGTTATTCCTCAGTTATTAGGTTTATGCCAAGATTGTCTGTCTAGATGGACTTAGTGTGCTTCCACTATCCCCACTTCCCTCAAATAAATGTCTCATTTGGATTGTTGAAAGATAGATAGCAGGGAACTGCAGCAGTGGAACATCTCTGAATATCAAGTTCAGTAATTTAATTTAAAACATACATTCCCAATTGAATACAGCAAGACATTTTACTCAGGTTCTCAACTATCTCATAAACAGAAAAGCAAGCTAGCTGAGGGAAAAAGTAATATGCAGTAGAAGGTAGTAATGGCTGCATTTGCTTTATAATATTTTGGAGCCTTTTGTGAAGTTTAGGGAAGATAATGTTGTGTGATATTGCACAGCTTGAAAACTTACCCAGGAGTATGGAAAAGAAGTGCTCTATTGCTGGCTTTAATGGTATGTTGCAATTGAGCCTCTTCAGTGAAACATGCCGTAATATTTGTGAAATTGAACATAGACCATTATGTTTGGATGCTGAAATTCCTACTTTGAGTATATTGATCCCTTGAGGTTGTGGGTTGTCTAAATCTGTGGCGGTAAAGCATGTGTTTGCTTCTAGGGTCCAGCCTTAATAACAACCCAAAACTCTAAATTGTTTGGAAAGTGTCATTGTGGGTTTTCTGTGGTCTKCTTCTGCAAGTAGCACTTTGCAACCCTTAATTTGTCTCAGCCATTTTCTATATTGTATTATATGTGATGCATATTGTTCATATCTCTTCAGATTAAAGGATCATGGTCAAATAAAAGAGGTAAAGAAAACTATAATCCCTACAGTTATGGCAACATCTTTACTAATTGCTGTGCTGCACTCTGTGGGCCCCTCTCTCCAAGGTAAGAGTATCAAAAGTATTGTTAGCATAAATGAAGCCATGTGATTATTGATGAAAAAAATTTTTTTTCTGTTTTTTTTGAGTTTAGTCAACAAAACTGAAGTTTTGGATTAGTGTCCATTAAAAGCTTTAGTTAAGTTTTTCTTCAGTAGTAAAGAGATAAGTTGGTAAATTGTGGTTAAACTAAGTTAGTGATCAAATCCTGTAAAATATATTTAAATTACATATGAAATTAAACTTGTTTATTTGTTGTTTGAATTCTTGCCACTGTAGTTAATAKCTGGTAGCAGTAAAGGATTTCTAATAGTTAGCTGTTGCAGAAGGGCAGCCTGGAAGCATATGAAACTCTTACATGTCTAACAAGTGTGATAGAAGTTGAGGAGAGTTTAGGAACCTTAAATCTACAACTAGGTTGATAATTGGGGTTCTTTTTTTCACTCTGAACCATTTTATTTAAATGGACAGCTTTTTTTTAAATTAATCTTTTTTATTAATTTGTTTTATGTTAACATATATACATTAAACTGATTTTGGTGGTCTTACACCAAAGCAATTCCAAAGAATGTGTAGTGGATTAAGTTTTGCTGAATACATTTTCACTTTTGAAATCTAAAATATTTGTATATTTAAGATTGGAGATGTTTTTTCATCTTGAAGAACATGTTGTACACAGCTGAGACTAGAGAAATAAAACTGGCAGCTGGAAAGACTTAATTATTTTCTTATTCCAGTGCTCAGTGATCAGCTCATGTACTACGTACACAGTACAGGCCTAATTTCGCTGTAGAGAGGGGCAGATAATTTTGTGGCCTACTCATCAGTTCGTATGTTTTGCRTTGCCTGGAATTGCATAGTTATGAATCTGAACTATCAAGAAGAAAGAAAGCAAATGACTTTATGGGCCAGTGGCTCAGGTGTTTAATTGGACGTGGGATTTCTGGCTTTGCTGTCAGGAATATCAGAGGTGGTTCTTCTATGAGCAGTCAAAATTTAACAGGGGAGACTGATATCTTTTCTTAAAAAGGAAATAACAGAATAAAGATTGCCACATACTGGGTTAACACTGGTGAGAATGAATAGCCCTGTCTCTGCTTCCTGCCTGTATGGACRTTGCCTGAAGCCAACCTTTTAATTCTGCCATTTTGCTTTTCATAGAAGTACATGACATAAAAGCTCGATGGCACGCTTCAAATTTTTTTGACTCCAAAGGGAAGTCTTTATTAAAACTACATCATGTTTCTCAATATTTGAAATAGCATATTAGGCTGATACAAGTAGCAGCACACAATTGGACCAGACCGGCATTGACTCCTGTTTTAGCAGAGTTTGTACATTTTTTCCTAAATTCCATGGAGCAACATGACTTATTTAGACATTGACATGTGTATAGAGGTTCTGCAGTGAGATATTTTGTGACCAAGGGGAAAAATTTACTGGCTGTAACATGTAAATTATAACCTTGCTTGTTTTAATCTCGGCTGTGTCCCAACTCACTAAATATTAATTTTTTCCTTAAATTGTGGAAAAGTGGCTTACCACCAATTTCAGCATAGAATTCAAAATGTTCAAGTGCCTTTGAGAGTGGAATGCAGATGAAGAGAGAATCTGTAAATCAAAACTTTAAAGATTGTTTCTGAGTTTTAAACCTATGCTAGCAAATTCAGAATGTTTTTTACATGTCCTCAACAGTTACTTTTAAATCTTAGTTTGATCTCTGGCTATCAGCATAGGTCTAACAAGTCTTCTGATATAATAAATCATATAACTTTTTTAAGCATCTTTAATCTTTAACTAGGTCAGATTATTCCATTCTGTTTAAACTTTTTATAATCTTATGTAGATTTTTACTTACTTTCAGTAATTTCTTTACAAAGCATTTTCTTAGAAATAAGAAATTTTATGAGTGCATCACTTCGGTGAGCATGGTGGAGCACTATAAGCAGTGTTAAGTAGCTGTCATGAAACACCTGGCAAGTTAAGTTGTCTGTCTAAAGAAAAGTTCATCTTTCTTTCCTGCTAAATTTTGTGATTAAGTAGTTTTAATTTAGATGTGGAAATTGGTAAAAAAAAGTGTTTAAAAGAGATACTGAATCAAAGTGCCCTAGTGAGTTTTGGTACCTTACTGATGAGTAGAAAATGAACCTAAGCCTATACTTCAGTTGACTGAAAGGGGACGTTAGAGGGTATTGGTGAGGTATTAAGGTCTGTTGTATGATAAAAAGTTTTTCTTTTCATTGAGAGGGGATAATTATTGATCAACCATATCTCTAACACTTTTCCTTAATTGTGATTATTCCATAGCTTAATTGACAGAAGAGGATTTATACAACCAGATACCCCACAATCAGCAGGACCATCAAATGGCATTACCATGTATGGGGCCACACAATCTCAGAGCAACATGGTAGGAATCATCCCATAATGTTGTTCATCAAGATTCCTGTGAATGTTTTCCTTCTCCACTTTCATGTGAACTAATCAAGTAATAACTAACTGGATACAGCTGACACACTGGGTGGAATGAGTTGTTTAATAACAGTAAAGAAAAAAACAAAACCCAAGGCTCTTTTTTAATGTACTTTTCACACAGTGTAATAGTTATTGCTCATGGATTCTAAAAAAAAGGCTTTTCTACACTGTTGGTTTATTGAATATACTGGCATTTTGACTTTTACTGCTGACACCTGCTGTGTTTTGAACTGGAATACTCAAGTATCATGGACTTGCTCTGGTTCGTCATTTTCCAGCTAATTGTTACTTTGTGTGGCACTTTCTTCATACTCTTTTTCCTTCTTTGCTCGTACACTGCAGTTTTGCATAGACTAATATATTTTAAAAAGCAAAGAGGAGTTCTAGGGGAGAAGTATTTTGAAGAAAGAGCAGGAGGACACTGAACTTGAACAAAAAATGGAAACTGGATTGTTACAACTAAAGCTTTTAAACGTCTTTGAAACTGTGCCAATAGTTTTTACTCTTTTTTTTTTTTGCTGGTAGCATTGGCTATCATAATGGAAGATAGGAGTTCCAAGAAGAAGAGAATAACTGGAAAGAGATCTTTTTCTGAAGGCAACCATCTTGCATATGTGCCTATTTCTGAACTGTTGTCCACATATCTTCATAGTATGTGGGTTCTAAGACTTTGTCAAAGAAGTCATGAGTTATGGATACCCTCCCTCTACCAAAAAAGAGGAAGCCACAAGGCCTTCTGACATAATTCAGCCTTTCTTTTGAACAAAAGAAGAAAAGACTCGCTCTTCCCAGGCAGATTAGTTTTAGTGTCACTGATAAACTCATATAAAAATTTTGCTGTAATTCCTAAGCTGGTTTTACTTAATATTTTGAGGATTAAATAGATTTGTTAGTCTCCTTAATAAGAAAATGTATTAGAGACACAGTATTAAGTCTGAATCTTCTGTGAGGTGCAGTTGAGCAGAACAAGGTAATGCTGTATGCAAATTTTACTCAAAATACTATAACTCTGATGAGAGAAAAGGGAGTTAAAAAAAAAAAAGAAAAAGCAAACCTTAGAAATGGGCTGAAGTCTTTCAGAAATTACCCAGAAACTTTCTGACTCTGTCGAGGCTTCTTATTTGTGAGGATCATAAACCCACAATATGTCCATGGCATTAAATTACCTTATCATTATAAGAATTATACTTGCATTGTAAGAAGACACTGTCATTATTCCTAGGTATTAATGAGAAAATCTTTGCCAGTTTGGTAGAAAATTGATGAAGTATGTCTCTAGAAATGGAGAAATCTGTTATGGTATTACTTTAAGTCAAGCAGGTAGCTGTTATGACTTTAGCGTATTATACCTGTAATTACACAAATTCTTCGAGGGTTTMTTCTTATATCCTAGAACAACACACCACATGAGCTGGGAAAGGCTTGGGTTCTTTAACAGTTACTAGAGTCACTAGGAAATGTGCAGATTTCACTCCTGAAAATGACCTCTTACAAAAAAGCTTGAAAAATTTAATATGTCTTGTTTGGTTTGGAGGAATATCTTTTAAGATTGTAATGCCATTTTTCTCAAGCCCTCTTTTCTCTTGGTGTGTATCCAAGACCAGTTGGTTTCTAGTGGTCGCTGGCTATCAACATTAAAATTTCTCCCTTAAATTCTGTTGCAAACAGTTAAAGACCTGCTTAGTTTACCAGTTTCTCTAACACTCTTCCTTCCCCTGTTGAAGAGGATGTATCTGGTACTGCAGCTTGTATTATTACAATTTCAGATAAGGACAGATGAAGTGAAGTTCTTTGACTTAGAGAAGCATGTGTAGTTCTTAGCCTTAGGCCATAAATACTTTTCAAATGGCCGAAGTTTAGCCATTTATACATCATCAGAGATATTTATACTCTTTTAGCAAGCTTAATACTTTTGATTACAAGAAATTAGAAATTTCTAAATTATTAGAAATCTGAAGTGTGTTTCAGTACACCTTTGTGGTGTGTCTCCCTTGATTTTATTCCAGAATGCATTACATCAACATTGTCTTCATGTCTAGATGTTATACTGCTTAATCCACGTAGTGTACTAAAATGTCACTCCTCACCATTGATACTAAATAAAGATTTTAATGAGCATATTTTCTCACACTTGTCTTCTCTTATTTCTTCCCTCTTTCATTTCATTTTCTTCCTTCAAATCTTGTACAGAATCACAGARTCAATTAGGTTGGGAAAGGACCTTTAAGATCGAGTCCAACCTATGACTTAACACCACCTTGTCAACTACACCATGGCACTCGGTGCCACATCCAGTCTTTTCTTAAACACCTCCATTAATGGTGACTTCACTACCTCCCTGGGCAGCCCATTCCAATGCCCAGTCACCCCTTCTGTGAAGAACTTCTTCCTAATGTCCAACCTAAACCTCCCCAGGTGCAGCTTAAGACTGTGTCCTCTTGTCCTGTTGCTGGTTGCCTCGAAGAAGAGACCGACCCTCACGTGGCTACAGCCTCCTTTCAGGCAGTTGTAGAGAGTGATAAGGTCTCCCCTGAGCCTCCTTTTCTCCAGGCAAAACAACTGCACCTCCCTCAGCTGCTTCTCATAGGACTCAGTGACCTGTGTCTTTCTAAATAGAATTCTTGTGCCTCACCCAACAAGCCTCTTGTCCTCGTTAAATCTCTTTGGGTTGCTTAGTATTATATTCTGTTTTCATTTATTTTAATCTTTTAGCATAGCATCATTTTTGCAATTAAGTTCGAAATAAATATCGGGCTACGTGCAAAGTTGCCAGATGCTTGTTTTCCGTGCAATACATTATCTCTTATTCAACATATCATTTGTGAGGCACTCTTTTTGTATTTAGCAGGTTTTGTGGTAATTCTGCCTCCAAGACTTTGAATATTTCATACAGGATCTAYGCTGCTCATGATAGTGACCCAGTTTGTCACAATCTGAGAAAGTYGGAGTTGTTGCTATAATCAGTGCTTGATAGACCCATACTGAGGTTTTGGGTTTTTTCTAGATCTTTATAGAAAAGGTTTTTCTCATGTTCTCTCCAAAGTATCTACCTTATTTTAATAAAAGCTGAAGCTGTATTTACTTTTATGAAGGCTGGAAGCACATACAATTATTATTTTCCTGGTGCATTCCCAGTTTTTTTAATGTCTTTTCCAATATAATTTGAAATTAATCTGGTAGATTCATTAGCCAACTTTTTAATAACCTTATCCACATGAAAAGCATAGTCACTTGGAGCTCATAATCAGTAAATCTGGTTATTACCAAAGTATTTCCCTGTTGCATTTTATTGCTGATTATTTTTATGAGCTTATCATTAGTTTGATTGCCCAAGTATTTCTTATTCTTAAAAAATTTTTTTGTATGAAGCACATTCTCACCCATTATGAAATTATAATTTTCTCTGTAATTTATTCTTTCTCTTCCATTTTAAAGTTTTATTTTCTTTGTGTTCTGAAAAAAAGTTCTTATTTCACCATAAACGCATCAGCTACCACTACTTAGGTCTGCACTACTGTAGTACTTAATTTTATCTTAAAAGCTGGAGTTGATTCTTGGGGTTTGATACAGAGTATTTTATTCTTTAGTAATCCATTAAGAGGAAACACAGAATCTGTCTCACTCCATTATTTTTTTAGAGGAATTAGTTTCATTTATATTTACTATGATGTCTCTAGGAATTCTCTAATATCTTATAAAATGATAGACTGTGTCAGGACAGATTCATTTCCTTGTTTTTAAGAAATTTGCTTGTATTCCTGCATTCCTAGGCATCTCTTCTTCAGTGTTTAGGTAGTTCCTTGTGTGCCAAATTCCCTTATTTCTAGTTCTCCATTTCCTTTCCTGAATGCAAATTCTTCAGTGTTTTCTTGTGTATGTACTACTGAAAATTGTAGGAACTGTAGTACATGCACAACATTTGATTCCAGTGATATGTGCGGGAAAGTCCTCTCCCACATGTTCACGTAAGTATTTCTGTACTGATCTGGAAATAGCTGACCCAGGGAACACTGACCATCCTAGTGTACTTTTTCCTTTGCTTTTCGTATTTTCATTGCTAGGAGTAAGTATTTCTATCATGACAGTAACAGGATTGGCAAGGACCGGAGTCCCATTTTGCTGGGAGTTTTGCGAGTGTGTTTCCTTGTATATTTACTGATGTACTTCCCAAAAGCCGAAAACATAACTTAGGGCTCTTATCAAGTCAACATTACTGCAGTCAAGGTTGATAGAGGTTTTTCATTAACACATCTTACTTCACAGTTAAAACAGGTTAAGGGTGTATGCAAGTAAATCAATTTCAGAATTTTGCTTTGGGCTGAGATATGTTTTAGGAGCAATTCTCTTGATAGTGCATGTTTACTGCATTTTTACTGACATCCCAGAGCAGTGTCAGAGCACATGAACCAGGCTTATATTAGAAGATATGCCTCTGGAATGCACCCAAGGTGCTGTAAGCATTCACAGACTTTCAGTCCATAAGAACAAACAGTATCCAATCTGAAGTAAAATCTTCGGGCCAAGTGTAGATTCCCCTTTGGCTTCAGAAGTGTTTCCCTTCATAGATCTACTCGTGCACTGTACTACTTGATAGTGGAGCCATTGACTTGGTAGGGTTTGTGGCTCAGCTGTTGCACAGTATCCACAGTAGGTTGATTTTTCTTGTGAAATCCAAACCTGTTGGAAACAGTTACACAGCGCCATCCCTCCACTCTTTACCCACCTGTTTTATCCAGAGTATGGTATTTTCAGCATCCTTCCTGTGTTACTCCCTAGCACTGTCAGCCTCCTCTGAACTTCTTGTTGTTTGTACTTTATTCAGAGATGCTGAGATTATTCAACCTGCTTTTCTCTATCTGAGAACTGTAACAATTCTTGAATGTTACTAGCATTTAGGAAACTTTTAACAAATTTTTATTTAATATTTCAAGTAAATAATCTCTGATTATTTAGAAATAATCACATTTAGAAATGTGAAAACTATATTGCCGTGTACAACATTATCATGTATTTTCTGTGTAGCTTAGAAAAAACAGATCTTCAGGCAAACAAAATATTTTTCCTTAGTTGTTTGTATTTATTATTTTTGAAATAAACACAGAGTTCTAGGTTTTGTCTAATTTGCTTTAATTTGTGCCTTTTTATGTGAAAAATATCTAAAAATTTCTGTGCGTGTATTTAGTTGGACTGTACTTGTAGAACTTGCTGAACTTGTCTTACCTTCAGAATCTGCTGTTTCTCTGAAACAGTGGAAATTTTAAGTGGAAAATAAAGTCAGCAGATCTGAAGTACAAAGGTACTGGTGGAATAATTTTCAGTAGATTTTCACTTACTTAGATTTCAATGCTTGGCTTCCTTCTTTTACAATCATAGGCTTTTATATTTCRTTTGACATTCTGGTGTTGGATAATTCATATGATTAGTAGCAGTTAAGACTTCTGGTCCTAAATTTCATTCAGTCGAGAGTGGAATAATGGAATCAAGGAAAAACCACCATGCCAGCTCTATAAACAAACCTGACTTCCTTGTTTAGTTTTGTGTTGGCTGTTTAGACTCAAGAGTAGTCTACCTGTATATTACGTGTTGTTTTTATCAGATGTTTTTGAGAGCCACATTCAACACACAGGTTTTCTAGCTTGGACCCTGCTCTAGTTCACTTTCAAAAGCTGTTTACAGCTTGTATTTTCCTAAAGATTTCTTGCTGATCACTGTTAAACAGACAAGAAAAAGAAAACCTGGAATTTATCTAAATGAAACGAGAAGGGAAATGAAGCTTTAGGGAAGTGACAAGTGCAGGGAAAATGAAGAAGAGATATACAGCACCTGAAGAAATTTAAAACACTATTTAATGGAGCTTTATGAGGCTACTTTATCTTTTCTATATTGATTTAATTGAAATGCAGTAGTGTTCTGTAAGAAGAAAATGAATGCAGACTATAAAATGAGTTCAAGTAAATTACCTTCAGCTAATATAAAGCTGTGTACTTGTATTGCCTGGAACACATTAATGATTTCCTTTTGAAGATCAGAACTGAAGGTTCGCTAAAGCAGTAAGTCAGCTACTAACATTATTTGTTTTCAGTGTACCCCAGTGGTTATAGGCATTCCTTTGTTATTTAACTTGTTCTTTGGCTACTGCTTTTCAGAGCAAATAGGTTTTGTTGGTCTTTTTGAAGTTTGAAAATTCAGTTAACATATTTTTAAGGTCTGCGTAGTAAGACTGGTTGAGTTTTAATTGAAATAAGCAGGCGTGAATAACAGGATATTAATCGAGAATGAGTTATTCACACTGAATTACTAATTGAAAGCTTGACTTTAAAAGATGCTGACAGTTTTCTTCTTCTTTCTACTTTAGGTTATGGCTTTAAGCCTGTGAGTAATCCCTCTGAAATGATAGGGAACCACTTCAATTGTTTGGCTGGGGCTGTTCATCATTTTGTGCAGGAAAAATTGCTTGCAATTTATATGAACTTAATTTATGTAACAGGAAGTCAGTCCATTTATCTTTTTGAAAGCAGAGGTCTTGGAAATCTGTAACTGAGTAAGGACTGAACTTCTGCCTGTCAAAAAATAATTGGTCTGGGAGTCCTAAACTGCTTAGATGTGTTTTAAGTACTACCTATCTGCTATGACCAAGTAGTCTGCTTGCACGCTTTCTGAATGTAAGGTGTGTGCATCCATCATTAAGCTATTCAGTGTTGAAATTGGAGAACCTGAAAATATCAGGGGAAACATCATTAGTCATGGTTTTCATCATACAGTAAAGGAAGCAAAAGTCTTCCCATGAGTTAGAGATTGTGTCACAGTGGCTTATTAAACTCAAATGGGCATTTTAGGGAATTGCTATAATGTTAGTAACAATGGTTATGGTCAGGAATATCTAAACAGATGATGGATTTGTAATGTGTAGTAATTCAATATAAATCTAAGAAGTCAGTCATAACGCAGAACATATTGCTTTAACAGAATACTTGAAATAACAACAGTGAATAGGCATGTCTTACCTCTGGATATATCTTTTATTTTGTTTGCTTGCCTCCAGATATTCTTCACTGCATTTGTTGTATTCATTGATTGTAGTGTTTTTCTTACCAAGCAGAACAGTACTATGGCAATTGAATCTTAACAAGATTTTGAAGAACTGCAGTGTTATAAATGATCAGGCTATGAATTAAGTATTTTTTCCTTAGAAGCTCTCAAAAATCATGCCAATTCATATTAAAGACAATTAACTTGGCAGTAGGTATACTACCCGCTTAGCTAGCTGGACATTTTTGAAACACATACCTGCCTTGTCTCAAGGAATGAGTGATAATTTTGCATAAACAGTTCTTAGGAATGGAGCAGAGCATAAAAAAACCCATTTCTGGTAACACTCACTGAGCTTAATTGGATTTCTATAATGCTGAATTTGGCTTGTTATTGAGACAGTGCTTGCCAGAAAACTTGTGTTTTGTACCTTGATTCTTCACATTGTCAAGATTAATCAAGAAGCAGCCTAAAAATCATTAAGGTTGATCTCAATGCATCTGCAGTGCTGCCTGATTTCTACACATCCTCTAGAGTATGGAGTATAGTGTAGGATATTCTCTAGAATGTACATATAGTGTATCAAATTGTGAGGGGGAAAAATTTTTACTCATAGAGGCTTTATTACCATCATCTGTGTCAAAGGAATTCTTGTTCTGGAAAATTTCTGTGGTAGGTTAATTCCTACATGTGAAGACCAGTTAAAAGAAGACAATTGCCTAGTGGTTTTGAACTTAAAGATGCTTAGATCTATTTTAAAGGCTACCAAACCCTTACATGAACCCTGTAAATGTTTATCATAATTTACTTTGATAATAATCTGGAGCATTGGCTCAGTTATGCATGCCTTTCTTTGTTTTTCCTGGGCAGCATGCAATGGGATTTTTGGGTGGCTAACCATGGAATGACACTAATGGCTTTCTATTTTTCTCTTCACATCCCATTCTTTTCCATACCTTTTTATCCATATTCTCCCTTTTTTTTCTCTGTTTTGTTTGCCTTATATGATTTTGACACCCTTCCATTCTACAGTGTGACCAAGATCAGTGCATTCAGAGCACTAAATTCGTTTTGCAGGCTGCTGCCACCCCCTTACTACAGAGTGAGCCAAGCATAACTAGCGAAGAGCTCCCTTTGCCAGGAAAGACTTCTATCAGTGGGCCTTGTGCAACTCTAACTCTAGGGCAACCAACACCACCATCTTCTATGCCAAATCTCACATCAGATTCAGGTTTGACAGACATCATACCATTAAAAGAGGACCACGAAGGCCATCAGTTTCTCACTCCTGAAGAAGCTCCATCACCCCCTGGGATGCTGCCAAGTGGAAGTCCTATTACACACAGCCATACAATGCACGTCCTGAGTCTAGCCAGCCAGGACTCATTGCATGAAGACTCAGTGCGTGGTCTTGTGAAGCTTAGCTCAGTTTGAACAGCTTTTTTGAACATCACACCGTTTCCTGGTGTCTATACAAATCTGTACTTAACAGGAATGACACTGCAGTACCACTGTAAGGCTTCGTAACATGCCTGTAATGGAAACTTTATCGCATAATGGAGTCTACTAAAAAGACAAGTTATTTTTTTCAATGGAGCTTGGGCATTTTTTTGACCAGGTTGTTAATGGTTGTGCTTTGATGGTGACTGCATTTTATTTTTCAATAAAACCAGAAAAGGTCAATAATCTTGTTTCCTGAAGCTTGGGTACAGCAAGTTGGAAGTCAGCCTGTAACAAACACCATGTACAGTACAAAAGAGAGAGATTCTTGGATGTAAGTGTCATGCTCTGTGTTCTATGCTCTTGTAATACACACTTGTTACGGCTTACCACACCTGTGGCCAGAATGATCTGCACTTACTTGTTATGCTACCAATATTTGAGATAGAAAATTACCATTCCATTTGTTAATACAAAACAAAACAAAAAAAAAAGACTGCAGATGTGGATTTGCATGCCACGCTACAGTATGTGTTACAGTGGTGTTGGTATTAAGAGAAAGTGCTGCTTTTTTATTTGTGACTTTCAAAGTGCTGTTTCATTTAAAGACAGTACAACAAACAAATTAATGGACTATATTTTTTCAATTTATTAAATTTTATTTTAAATTAATCAGTGGTGCCTAGAAGATGACGAATTACTGATTTGATCATGTTGCATATCATTTAACCTTCTGTTTAAGTGTTTAAGTGAGGTATTGTGTTGTGCCATACCACAAGATTCTTCCACTCCCTAATGTGATACAATTACCTGTGGACCTCCAATAAAATGACATCCTCTATTTCGTGGACATGTGTATGGTTATCCTTGCGCAGTTTACATGGGGAAAGAAGGGAAATTGTGACTTGTTGACATAGTTTGTGAAGATTTGACTGGAATATGTGTACGTGATGAAACTAGAGCTATGGAGGAATAGGTGGTTACGATTAGGATTGCTTCACCATTTTTTATGGTTTTGTTTGAGATGTGTATTTGTACCCATAGGAGGTCTTTATTTAGAAACAGTAGAATTAGCCTCTGCTTGCACTGTAATTCAGTGTTCCTTATCCTGTGGCTAAAGGGTGAGGGGGCTTAAGATTCAAAACAAAGAGAGCTTAGTGAAGTAATCTTAAATGATTATTAGTCTGTAGCTGTTCCCCAGCCATTGTCCTTCATTTGTTTGTCCGTTGATATTTTAAATGGAACTTTGGTTTCATAGAATTCTGTGCTTTTTGTTAGTTTGTTTAAGTAAACCACAACTAAAAGGTTAAAGAGAATTTTTAAAGTATTTTTTGTGACAGCTGAAGAGAACCTGAGTTAAGCTGAGAAACTGTAATAGCTTCAATACTGTATTTACCTGCTCTTCAGGGTGTGGAACCTGGATTCTTCTTTTCGTGGAACAAAGTGCAGAATCTGCTTTATCTGATGCTCCTATGGTATTCACCAGTTAAGAAATGTTACAGTTCTGTATTGTTGACCGTGGTCATTCACCGACACCAAGCTAAAAATCTCTTTTCTTCTAACTTTTGTTGTTGAAATTGAGAATAATCAGCTTGCAGAAAATCAGTCACCCATGCTGTTGAAGATTCAGACGAGATACTGACAAAACCCCTACTCCTGTAAGATTTCATAAGCAGTCTGTTTCTATAATTGATGATGTTAGCTTGGACCTAATTCAGTGTGTAGAACATAGCAATGTTTTCTGTCTGTAAATGCAATTAAATGCAAAGAACCACTGGCAGACAAATCTGTCCCAGTTATTTGAGCCACCGAAGAAGCTCTGGCAGACAAGTCTGTCCCAGCTATTGTAACCACCCTCCCAGCATTTTCCAGAAGCTGGGACAGTCTTGAGTTCTTTCCACCAGCCAAAGTGTAGTGACTGACATGTCCTAGTTGGCTGGTCCCCCAATAAGCTGTGAGTTTCAGCACTTCTGTGTCTGCTCTTGAAGAAAAGTCAGTGATGCTCATCTTCCTGATTTCATCTTTCCCCCACGTGGCTTCTCWTGTGCGAAGCCATGAACATCTGCATTAAAGCAGGCAATGGATTGAGGGCTGGAGATACTGAGCTGATAGACCTGGGTAAAGAAACCCAGCTTTGAGTTTGTAGAGTACTTGATGAATCATTATCTTACAGGTGTCTGTGGGTAGTTAACTGTGGATGCATTACTCACTACATGGAAGGGCAAGTCAAATATTTTTAATGTGGTATCAAAACTTTCCATTTGTACAAGTCATGATGAGGATAACTATTTTAAGGAAATTGTTCTTTTTAAGTATCTCTGAAATAGCTGAGGGATTTTATGTTTCCAAGAATACCGACTTCGTGACAACACTTGTATGTCATTGCCACTAGGGAGTAGTGAAGAAGGCTCCGTGCACAATAAAATTAGTGTCAGTTTTAACATGAAAGGAAAAGAAGGGGGACAGGATTAGACTCTATGCTGTTTGCCTTGTGTTCATGCTTTTCACCGTCATTTTTTGAACCTTCTGTTTATTTTACAAGTGAGGCATAAGAATTACAAACATTGGTGGAAACAGATGTGCTGCTTCAAACATGTACTTGTTCAGGTGACTTTCTTTCAGCTTTTAATATGACAGTCTTATATTCTAAACTTGCTGCCTATGTTTTTAAGTTTGGCCTTTGAGAATACACTAAATAGTTTGAATTCGTTTATATGTTTTTATCACGCCTATTTTAAGTCTCTTTTCCTCCCCATCTGTCTGTTTTAAATGGTGACATCTTGAGCCCCCCTGACATGCCTGCCTTGCGAGGACATCTGCTGGAAGGTTTCGGAACTAAGTCCCAGCCCAGACGGAGCGGTAATTGCAGTCTTTGATTGACAGCAGGCAGTGATTCAGCAGCAGGTTGATCAAAAAGATGCCTCTGAAAGGGTTTTTGGTCCCTTCCCCTCACCTTCGTCACTTCTGTCTTCAGTCGTGGGCACTCCCTTCGTTGGAACATGTGTATACATCTGGAATGAGTCGGCAAAGTTCATCACCTTCTCTACACATCTGATGGTTGATGTTTTACTTTGAACTATGATTACAGACCATACTCACCAAGGATCCAAAATTATAATCCCGGTGAATACTGCAGAGGGTTTTTTCTATTTTTTTTTCCTGTGACCATTAGTATACTACTATTAAATAGCTCTTTCCATGTTTGATTAATAAATCTAGTATAAAACTAAAAGTTAAAATATTTTCAGAAGAGTAAATATTTTTTTCTTAAAAGCCTAAAATCTTTGAATGTGTAAGAATTGGGTAGTTTATCTGATTTAAAATATTTATTCTGCTTTGGGTGTTTTAATAGCATTTTCCCCTTCTAGTTGTCTATATAATATTCTATGTAGAATGAAATACAGTGCTTCATAAAATTTTTTAAAGGCTCTTTATTCTTATGGTTTCTCAAAGACATTTCTATCTTGAAAGGGAATTTTATATTCATATCGGTTAAACAGTAATCTAATAAATGTCCAAGTATTACTGTATGTTTGTATTATAGTACATTCTTTGGCAACTTTTCATCTGTTCCTGTTAACTGATGATACAGGTAGATGTATTTCTGCATCAAGTGGTTAATGCATTCCTTAAAAATCTTACAGATGGAAGATTAGCTGTTTTGCAGTTGATCCTAGTGAATGCTCCCAGAAGCAGCAAACTGATCTCATAAACCCAAAGACCTATGGTTTAGCAGCATGTCTTACAAATGTAGTGACCAACTTGTGGTAATGCAGATTTTTATTTTTTTAAGTCTGTACAGTAATTGTTCACAGTAACTAAATGGTTGCCTAATGTTCAAAATCCTAAACAAAGGGGCTTCACTGGAGAACCAAGAAAGCTGAACTTCTATTTGTCTTTTAGTTCCCAAATTCAATACATCTTGAAGAAGAACTCATCCATGTTAAAGAGGGATCCAATCCTTACTTTAGTTGTGTTCTGGTTTAAATTATATGTGGGAACTGTCATCATGTATCTGTCAATTTATTCTTTTTTTCCTTTCCCCTTCTTAGCAGCAGTGGTACTGTGAAGCTGAATATGGTGTGTTCAACCCCGGGCCATTCTGAGTCTTTGTTTTAAAAGCCAGTTGCTGTCCAGATTATCTTGTTTTAAGGACTGATATGAAATGAAATAGTACACTTCAACACACTTTCAAATATTCCTGGGCCCAAAATATGAATGAAGTGTGTTTTAGACAGTTGCATGTAGATTTAGTTCACTTAAACTAGAACTGTCCTAGTTTTCAGGATTCATCTGGGTCAGGGCTTCCTGATTCTGATTGCCTCACTGCAAAGATGTTGCAGTTTGACATCTTGAGTGCACTACCTGGGCTCCCAAAAGACACATGAGATTAAGTGAGCTATTTAAACCTGTGGATATCTAGATTAATTATGAGTTGTTGCAGGAATTCAGTTCCATCACCAGAAGGTAACTGTCTGTTAACATTTGCCTATACAATTTGAAAGTTCACCACAAACAAGGCAAGTTGGGGAGGAGAAAAGGTTTTGGATGTTCCAAGGAGATTAAATAGGAGTTTGTTTCTAAGGTAGGTCAGAGAGGACAAGAATAAGAAGATGAAAAGGAGAAGACTGAGTGAAAGCAGAACAGAGATTAGCAGGTGACATGGAGGAAAAGAATTCCCTGTAAGCTGTGGAGGGAAAGGGAGGAGATATAAACAAAAAAGCCTCATGGGAAAGAAAATTAGGACAGTCATCAATATTAATCAAACAATATTTTTTAAAAAACAACAGTTACTCATCGGTATTCAATTTTTTTTCTGGGAAATTTCTTAGAAGTCATTCTAGAAACAAAAAATAAGGTCAGAATTTTGAGAGAAAGTAACTAGGAAGATGGTAAGGAAAATGTGAGGAGTTAGTCTGCCCTCAAGCTCCTCTCCCTTAATATTTTTGTGTTTCTCTTTTGAAAATACATCTGTAAATACAAAAAGAGGTGAAGTCTTGGTTTCTTTGAAATTTACTGGAATCTGAGGACATTGACCATGCTAAAAATGGCAATTGCTTTAGCATTTTGAGTTTCCGTGCTGTTAATCATTTTAGCATTCTGTATTTCCATACCAGAAGTGCCACTGCATCGGGAAAATGAATGGTGTAACATGATCTGGTGTTTCTTGGTGATGACTTCATTAAATTTCCTCATCCTTTACTGAGGTGTTTTCCTAAGCAGTAGTCTCACCAATTTAACATGAAGTCTGGAATTCAGTCAGAGTTTCTGTGACTAGTGTGCAAATAGAAGTTAAGACTACAGACTAGATAAAATTTGTGATTTGCAAACTGGAAAGATCTGTCCCACAGAGATATATTTACTTTGTAATATATAATGAAATCAGTTCCACTAGCAATAAAACATAAATGACAGTGTTACCTTGTTGTATTTTATGCCCTTCCCAACTTTAGCTACATTCCCACTTCTGAAAATCTGGAAAAACTAAGTTTAATCCAACCATAATTTAAATCTCCTCAAACACGAAGCTGGTGACAGCTGCTGGGACTTATCCATATGTATTTAGGTGTAGTTACAGAAAGGACACAAATGGACCACCTTAAAACAACCTGGCTGAATGATCCGTGATGTGAGGAGAACTCTTGTAGCCTTTCTTCAGCTCCTCTTGAAAGCACCRTATACAATTGAGAAAAGCAGGCTGAAAAGTGTCTCGCTCTGCTGTTGCGCTCTGTAGTCTATCCATGGCCATCTGCAGGGATCTGACTGCCCAGGGCACTGCCAGCCCAGAGGTGAAAGTGAGCTGGACTACTTAGTGGTTGTACTTGTTAGGGAATGAACTTCAGAGAGTGGGAGGAAGTCCAGCCAAGGTGATGGCACTGCAGTTACAGCAGCATTTGTGTGAAGGCTGTGAGTGGTTCCTGTCGCATACACGTCACTAACCATGAGTGGTTTGATAGCAAAGGTGTTAAAGTCCTGTGACCCTCTGTCAGGAGAGAGAGTGCTAGTGTGTGATGGGTTTACATAGGAAAGTTTGTTTCTCTATTTAAAAAAAAAAAAAAAGAACTACTTCTGGGTGAGACTATTAACCAAATTCAATGTAAGCATGTGTAGCTATTGCGTGTTGTGTTGGTTTTGGCTGGGATAGAGTTCATTTTCTCCATAGTAGCTAGTATGGGGCTATGTTTTGGATTCCCGCTGGAAACAGTTGATCATTCAGGGATGTCATGGTTTTGCAGGTGAACCACAACTTTTTTGCAATAAACAGAAAATTGGTTACAGGATTTCTAATCCATCTGCTGTGCTACCTGCCTTGTGGTAGTGGAGCAGTTGATTGTGGTTATTGGCTGGAATAGGAAGGACACAGCTAGACAAAGTTTCCTTTTTGGTGAAATGTTAAGTTTCCTTCTATGTAGGTCACAGAAAATTAAAAGCATGCTCAGTAGTGCTGACCAGCTAGTTTTCTAGCATGCAGAAGATACCTAATGTTTTTATGCACCTTGGTTTTCTTTCTTAATTGAAAGCAAAAACGAACTTCAAAGAAGTTTCCACAGGTTCAGAAGACTTCAATTGAAAAGTCTTGTGGAACACAAATAGTGTTTAATTTTTAAATAAGCAGTAGGTTTATGTATTTAGTATTTATTACCTATATGAAATTGAAAATTGGAATATTAAAAAATCACCTGAGAGTTCTACAGTTGTTTTTGTATTCRCAATGATATAGAATGGTTTGGAAGGGATGTTAAAGATCATCCAACCCCGCTGCCATGAGCAAGTACGCACTATCTTTTATTATAGTTACATTTGAAGAAGAAAACAAATGCTTTATTCCATAATGACATGTGTAGTAGCTGTTTCTACTATTCTTGTCTTACTCTTGAATATTTTTTTTCTCAGATCAATATTTAAAATTTTCTTCCATGCATAAATCAATGTTCTGTAACACATTGTACCTTGCTTTTTAATTATTTAATAAACTTCTGATCAGATAAGCCAGGACTACTAAGAACAGTTTACASAAATCAGGGAAAAAAATCAAAACATTATTTTTTATTACTTCTGTCACAAGACTTCACTGCACAATGGCAATAGAATTACTGCAGTTGATAGGAGATGATTTGCTCTAGATTCCAGATTCTGATATCAAAGAGAGGCAGAGAAAATTCCTATCTTCCATTTTAGAGTATCTTTTCCCTTACATCCTCTTGTTTCCCCACCTTATCACAAAATCCTGGAGTAAAGAAACTTGGGATCCTCCCGCCTGGCTGATAGGTGTGTCTGACCCAGCCTTTGCCCCCTTGGTCACACTGCCCCTCTCTGTGCTTRCCCAGCATCCCGGTGCAGCTTCTCTGGCTGCTGTGGCTCCCAAGAAACCCTTGGACTGCAGCAAAGCCAGCCTGGCTTCCTCCTTCACCTGGGGATGCTCTGGAAGCCAACCGTGTGACTGAGCTCACTGGGGAGGTTTTCTGGGAGGCCCACAGGAACAGGGCAACTTCCTCAGTTGTTTGTTTTTCACAAAAAGCAAGTTTTTTGTATTTTCAAGACCCTACCCTTTCATACAATGTGGTTGAAATATATTATTATTTARAGGCAGGGAGACAGGCACACACTGGCCATACATTTGTACAGGAAACCCAACTGAAAAACACTACCAAAAAATTGGTTTGACAGGCTAAAATATGTTATGGGAAAGGGTGAGGAGGGAGCAAGAAGTCTTACATCCAGAACTTTCTGATTAAATGCCTGGGACTGAATTTCTTCTGGCCTTTGGTTCTGAATGTATCCATATTAGTATTTTAATGCACTTTTAAAATTTGTGTTCTTGTTACCTCTGCTTAGCACTTAGGCTCATACTGTGGAGCTGTCTTGTAAGATAAACTAGGTTTCTTTTAAATAAAAAATAAACCAGAAGGTAAGTTCCAGCAGCATACCTAATGCAATCCAAATGCTCACAGGATCAGACTGGAGCTAGTCCAGAGTTTCTGTCCTCGACACATACAGTGTGGTCATGAGGTGAACAGCACCAAATGTCTTGGTGCAGAAATCGATGCATATTAAGCTCACTACTTGTGAAAGTAGATATAACCATAGATCGATTTTCCAGCTAATTTGTGTTGTTCTTCTGGTTCATAATGCTGAAGTTGTGCTCTTTCTTAGCTGAAAAAACCAAAAATCCCAAKAACCTACTATGTGTCAAAATTAGCTTTTATGAATTTCTGGGTTGTGTTTCTTTAAAATACAAAAAATAATTCTTACATGAACAATGTGCCCAAAAATTGCTCCTGGAAATTTGTCAAATGCRACACTAACATACGTAATTCAGGGATGAGCTTTCAGTAGCATCACTTTCCTCTGTAAGCTGCCTATTTACTCTGACAACTCGTTGTCTAAAAATCTTATGGCCTCTTTTTTTGGTACATATCRGTTTCATGAGTTGGTAAGCCTTAACATGTATTATTATAAAGAGGTGGCTTCTGCTTGTAAGGCTTTGGTTTAATTTATGCAAATCTATTTGAAAAGTTTAAAGTATGTATTATTTTAATTATTTACATTGTTGCTGAATTATGGCAAGTTTTGTGCCTCTCCTCTCTGCTCAATAGGCAGTTGCCTGTTAGTAATTAGTGATCCTGATGCCTAAGGAATGGATTCATATTTTAAATGGTTGCATATTTTCTTCCTRCATGTTTCTGCTGGCTGTGATGACAGTAGCATCCTACAGAATTTTACCAACATGTATGTCAAGGCTAATTAGGGAGCACAACACTGATTAGATTACATACCTAGAAAGTCTTAGAGAGGTGCATTTCTCCCACTGATTGTAAGGAAAGAACACTGGATTACATTAGAGAAAACAGAAATATGGTATAGCGTGTTGGATTTTACGTAGTCTCATTTGAGCAGTATCACATTCACACAAACTCATACTTGTCTGTGGTCACACTGCTGTTTGAGGGCAGGCAACGTGAGTGTAAAGAGGTAGCCTTAAAGTCTTTAATTTGGTGTCTTTTCATGGAGATACACAGCAASAAGTTGTTAATAGCGCCAGTACAGTGACAGATGCATTACCTATTCATTAAAGGAAAATAAGAGTGAGGAATGCTGCATGCAGCCTCTTACGTGATTCACAAGGACTGTGTGCAAATTAAGCACACATACAGGCCTGAAAATTTCAAGTTGTTAGTACCTTCTGTCTTAGTCTAGCCATTAGCTGTTGACCCAGCATGCTATTTGTGTTATCACTGCTTGAACATCTGCATTGTAGAGACTTGTTCGTACTGAGAATTCAGTACCAAAGCACACTGTGAGTAATTGGTCTCAAAACACATAAATTTCTTGATTTTTCCTGAACCTAGCTTTTGCTTATTTCACCTAAAAAAAACCCAAACCTTTCCAAATGGTTCCCCAGGGTTATAATTAGGCAGCTTTACATAACTAAAATGTTTCAGCACTAACATTAAAGGACATGCAGTATGACATGAGTAGTTATTAAGATTAATTTTACAACTTGTAAGTAATTTAGAAATATAACCACATGTGTGTCTTTGTGTGAAATCACAATTTGGGATATTTGTCTTGAGAGCACTGGTAAGTTTAGATAAGAAATGTAATTTCCAAAAGAAAAATATAGCTCAGAGGCCAAAGTCTCTGACCCAGTGCAGGCAGCCCCATATAATTAAAAGATGTGTATTTATTTTGTTTTTATCATTTCAGGTGGTACATAAATGGCAAATACTGTGTTGGTGTAACATTATTCTTGACATATGTAGGCTTTTGTAATTAAATGAGCCTTATTTTCTTAACAACAGAGATTAAACGAGACCAGTGTACTATTCTTGAGTGTAGAAAGACTCTTTGATTTTATTTTTTTTAAACACAGCTTTTCAATACTCTGTTTTATTATATTTGATAATGTATAACCCATATCAAAAATCAAACAAATATCCAGGTTTGATGTCTCACCAAGGTGTTCTGCTGATTTCACAGAGTGTGGTGCTGTCCCAAGACATTATCATCTTGTAGATCTGAGGTGTATTTCCGTACTCACAGATTTAGGCAATGTTCTGYTTTGTGTTCAATGTTAAATCTTTTTCTAATGGACAATGCAACTGGTAGCAGTATTGCCCCAAACAAGGAGCAGGAAATCTTTTCAGGCTTTTTTTTTTTCTTTGCTCCTTGAGTTTAATACTTACTTCTACTGTCCTGCTTTGTTTTTCTGATTTGGTTGTTCTAGAACAAGATGTTCTACAAGGAACTTTTATCTAATGCAACATTTATCTGTGTTTCTCTTTTGATTTCTAGTTGCACCTCTTTCAAGGGGGGATCAGATATGAGCAGACTTTCAAGTTCTTAAATGGGAAGCAGGTGAGGTGTGTCGCCTTCCATTGGCCCTCAAGTGTCCTACTTTCTGTTAGAGACAGGACTTTATATGTGGGGCTTTTTCCCTACATGTGTAGGGTTTTTTTAGTTTCCTTAGTGAACGTAGGAATTTACAGGCATAACAAAGATACAGTTATATTTATGATCAAATGAGTGGATAAATTGAAACCTTTTCTGATGATGCATGAACTGAAAAAAGGTATCCTCATGGTTGCCCGAGTTTCAAAGAATAGGGAATAACAACATTGTATTGGATTTGTCAATGAAATACGTTTCAAAAGCAAAAAAAAAAGGCACATTCCATTCACATGGGAAAAGAGCTGCTTTGCTGTTCTGGGATTTCTAAGTAGGCCTTTTTTCTGGTCACACTCGCCTTTGTTCCTTTGTTATTTACACTTAATTGTCACTTGTCAGCACTACTCATTTTTGTGTTTGCATTTGCTTTCTAAATTGGGAATACACCAATTTTGAGTCTGAGCCAGGTGATGGAAGAATATATTGCCTCATTCTCTCCATTTTAAGGGTATCAATTTATTACCTGAGATTCATATTTTCTATGATTCTCTTGCCACAGCAGCATGACCCTCTCCCAGCCTTGTAATGTTTATATATATGTACATGCACACACGCACAAATACGCGCTCCCTGTATCGCCGCAGGGGCTCATCGTGCTCTGGCTGCCATGCTCTGCATTGGTTTTTGCTGAACTTGACAGGGATGCTGCCAGTGCTCCATCCTGCCCCAGGCTCCCTCAGCACACTGACTGAACCCCCATCTCCACCCTGCCATGCAACATCTTGCTGTCGTCATTCTCTGGTAGCTTCAAGGTTATTAGGAGGATCCACACCCTCATGCTCAGGATGACAGCTTGGGTCTATTTTTCCTTAGAAATCCCTTCTAAACAATCCACACAATTTTGCTTTATGCTTTGACTTTCTTTACATGCAAGTCCACTATAGCATGGACTTTTATCCACACACATGTAATGCTGACTAATATCTGATTTTGTTTTCCTCTTCAAAGTATATAAGCCATAGAGTAGAGCTTCCTTCAGTATCTTTCACTTCTGCAGCTCCCCAGTGTTTCTGAGTTTTATCTAAAGCTCATTTGAAAGTCTGCTGAAAGCTTCAAGATAGCAGATTACTTTGTGTAAGTGGCTTGGTGGACGACTCAACCTATAAATTATTTAGTACATGCCTTTCCAGAAGGGCTGAAGCTAGGTTATGTGTTCTATAATTCAGAAAATACTTAACACTTGAGTGAATAGGCACATACAAAAAGAAACATGATTCACACAGCATTAAAGTAAATCTGTTGCGTGTAATTTTTTTTCCTTCATCGTTGTTCAATGTTCCTCATTCTATGTTAAATAAAGTAAGGGATGTAGGATTATGCACCCAGGTCTAGAGGGCAATGGGAACAGTAATAATCCTGTTTAATTRTACTGTTATAGTGTAACATTTAAAACCTACTGGATTATAAAAACAAATGTTGTTTGTTCTTTTTTCTTTCAGAATAACTGCTTGTTTCAGTGCAGTTGGGTTCAGTGGTCTGCTGTTTCAGTCCTCCAGAAAATTTACTGTTTCTTTTCCTGTGAGAATAAGTATTTGCAGAAGGTATCTGTGCTGCAGACAAATGTGTTATCAGATCATCTTAAGATGCATCTCTTCCATTCGTTTAAGCAAATGTTTATTTACTCAAGTGTAATTCATAGSCACTCTTTTCCTAAAAAGGAAAGTTTCCTGTCAATAACTGTGCCCCCTTGCAATAATATGGGAAGTTCCTAGTGTCGTTTTTAGTTAAACTGAAGAAAAACCACTGTGAAGTGGACTTTACATGACACCTGTGCATAATTGTGGTCTCTATGTATTTATGTTGTGAAGAACTTGTTCTTGAAATGGGAGTTTCATTGGGAATTAATATATTTATCAATCAAAGAAAAATAATTGCTTTTTTCAACATCTGATGTAGACAAAATTAGMAAAATGGTGTGAATAGGAAAGAGTTTTGTAATAATTCCCATGAAGAAGAAAAGGACCGCACTTCCAAGAAATTAAATTTTGTCTGCTGTCAAGATCATCTGAAAGTCTTTTCCTCCCTGCCTGTAATGCTGCAAAATTGGCTAAGCAATTGATAGTTTTACCCATTGCATGTAACAGGAGTTGGAATCTAGCACATGATATTATACGAAACTTTGTCATCCAGTGGTTTGATCAGCTAAGATTTAAATAAGATTATCAATTAGAAAAAAACGCCTTTTCATTTGATCTCTTTATTGCGTTATCTGCTAAGCTTTGAGCCACTGTTGCCTCAGGTTAATGTTTTAAAAGAACAATTAGGTAAATAGGTTTACATCGATGCAGGGTTCAATTTTTAAATTATAGAATCAGTGGTGCTCTGCAGTGATGAGTGATAGATGCACGTGTGACCTAGTAAACAGATAACATTTTGTTATCCTCTCTTGTTTGCTGTTTTAATGTTGCCTTCAGTAAACTCTGGGATTTGAAGTTTTTATTTGTCTCTTATAATTTCCAAGACAGTGAGAAGCTTTTGTGTCTTTCAGGAAATTAGCTGGGGATTTTTTTCTGCTGGAAGCCTCCCAGTCTCAAAATTAGTGTCATTTGTTCTAATTTAGCCCATGTTCTAAGCTCTGGGAATGAAAAGTTTAGCTCTACAAGGAAGTGAAATATGGTTTTTAAGGGTGTTTTTTTTTCCCTACTCTCATTTTCACTGTGAGGAAACTAAATTAGAGGTGTGTGGCCCAGTCAAGCTGTTGAACAGATTAGTGCTGCAGTAGATTATATCTCCCAGAAAACAAAAGATATGGGTTGAGTGTTAAACCCCGGATTAAATTCAGGAAATAGTTATTGAGAAGTATTGCTAGAAGGGACCGTGAAAGCTTCTAACCCATCTTTGTGTCCCAAGACATGCAATTATCTGTCTCTGTCACACCTGAACAGTTCTTGGTTATTCCATGGGTAATGAGAGAGACTCTCCAGRCTCTCACTTTCTGTTGCTTAAGTAGCCTGAATTCATTAGACATATTTTCTTAGAGTCTAGATTAAATTTCCCACAAGGTAACTCGTTCCCATTCTCCCTTGTCATGGCTGCTTGGGRCATGTTGGGCAGGCAGTGCTTTTCTGGCAGCTGAGTTCTCCTCAGGCCAGCATGCTGCTGGTTTGCTCTGCTGAGGCTCCAGCTCTCTGACCATGCTCAGTCCCCTTCTTCCCCCTCTCACTGGACCTGCAGCAACTCCAACCCTCTGGAAAGCCAAATCTGAGACTCTGAGCCCTAATCCTGTGCTGAAGAACTGCTATGCAGCCAGCTCTACTTGCTTGAGCCAAGTTCTTCACTGTTTCCATTGGACACTTGGGGCTGTTCTGTAAAATCAAGGAATTGTAATTGTTTAGGGAGACTTGTGAGGCTTTATTTATTCTGCTTGTAAAGGTCTTCAATGGACATCTTACAGAAGATTCAGAACATCTTAGTGATTTGATTTTATTTTGATTGTCTTTACCTTAGATGCAATACAAGAGAAGAAAAGCTGAGCAAGTACTTAGATCCTCCCTAAAAGCRTGGGGAAGATAATGGAGATTTTAAATAATTTTGTTTCAGTGGATGCATTGTGACAGTCTATTGATACCAGTTCATCCAAAATTCCTAATACAACTGTTATGATTCTTTGGAAAGATAACTTGTCTTCATAATGCAGATCTGATAAAGTTTGGTACAATACAGATGCCCAATCCTTGCTGTGAAAAGATAGGTAGTAGTATGGAGGACTTCRTTTTCCAGACAGACATGAAATTCTGTTGCTGCTGATCATGTCTTACAGTGGCCAGCACTGCACAGTGACAGWAGAGGCATTACATTGGTACATCTCTGATGGATGCTCTCAGCTACAGTGCTACCAGAACAGCTGCAAAGCTACATGGGTTGCGTATATGGTCCTGGTGTTCCTGTGCTCTGGAAAAGGGACAGTTCCGTGAGGAATTTATGTGGTGGTCTGATCTCCCATTGAGTATCTTGTTCTGTGTATACCATGAATGTCATGTCTTCATCTCATTCAGAAATGGAGGCCTGTTGGGAGATGGATGGGGAAGGAGAAGGGGAGAAGGAAAGGCATGGAGTAAAGAAGAAACATATATTTCTACAGGGGTGAACTATTACCTGGTTTAAGTAAGGAGGTTATTTGTACATAGTTCTGCACTTCAGGATGTGTTGTGCTGAAATCATTTGGATATATGCGGTCTGTGCTTTGCTTTCACATGCAAGATCTGCTTGCTCAGCACACAGAGTAAACAAATTTTATGCTCCAGCAGCTGCCTCCTGATTGCTCTGTGGAAAGGACCTGAAAAGCAGTACATCCCCTGCTCCCATCCCAGAGAAAATGGCATAAATAGCGAATACCTAACCAAATGCAAGATAATGTGGAATTTCAAGCCACCTACTATTCGCAAAGCATTTGTGGATTTGCAGTGCTCAGTTAGTCCCTCAGGCTCCCTTCTCAGTCATGGGAAGCACCAGTGCTCCCCAGCAATGCTGCAGTAGGTGCTGAGTCCACTTGTTCTGATGTGAAATATCCTGGGGCTCAGCTGTCCCAGCAGAAGTCTGAGCACGGAAACTGGTCAGTTCAGGGGTCTTTAGCTCCCTTCTCTCTCATAACTTGAAATGCAGCCTGTTTGTGTGAGAGATTTATTGCTGTGTTTATTTATTGATCAGAGGACTTGAATTAAGCAGCATTACTCATGTTCTCTGTTTGATGAGAGGCTGTGTAGGGCCAGAAGGGTTCCACTAATCACTGGCAGGTAGCACGTGCCTGGTACTGTGGTTCATGCAGTGCTGTAAGGGAGTTCAGAGGATCTGAAAGGGAGCTGTAAGGAGTGGGTGAAAGGTGTATARGCAAGAAACTTTGAGTACATGTGCCTCCTGGCCTAAAGACTTTCAGCAGTTCAGTCTTTTCCAAATTATTATTTACAAATGGCTTGATGAGGTAAAAACAGATAGTTTAAAGGAAGAGAGAAGTAGGAAAGACAAGTATAGCCTAGAATGCAAGTCAGGCTCTGGTTGAGCTCAGCCCTCAGCAGAAAAGAACTTCTAAAAAGCCTGGCATTTCCGTGAGCAGAGGTGAAGGTAATAGTCCTCAGAAATCYTCTAATAACATCACTTGCCTGGAAATAACAGAGCTCTGAGCTGGCCACTAGGCTGAAGCTATCACTTACACAAGGAATTGGAAACCAAAAAAAAGTAGGAAACACAAAATTATAATAGCCATTGCTATGGAAATTTGAGGCCTCACAAACACTCAAATCTCAGGATCTTTCAAGTTATGTTTCTGGTTGAGATTAAAGCCCTGTTTTGTATACAAGGCAGTAGCACTAAGTGGTTTTTTTTAAAATTGGGAACCATTTAAGGCACGCCTGCACAGTAATCACTAGCTAATTAATCTTGGTGTTCAGTCAGTAGAGGCAGTCATCTGGAGTAAGTATGCCGTGCAGACCTACCCTTCGTGACTGAGCTGTAGGACTCAGGAAGCTGGATGGCTGACTTGCTGTGTGTGATCTCAAGCAAGTTGTTTATTGTCATCATGTTTACTGTACCAAATGTTCTACAAACTGGTTGGGTTCATTTTGGGAACTAATGTTGTGTTACAATACAAAGATGCAGTTCCCAGGCAGAAAAGCAATTTCTCCTAATCTTCTGTTTCCTCATACGTAAAATGTGGTTTCTTGCTCCCTCCCTTCCCTCCAGAGAGGAATTGTATTTAGTTAAATTTGCTTACTTCAATGAAAACATGTACCAGTGATTTTGAACTTGAGAGTTCTGGGGTTCAGGTTTATCATGTTCTGCAGTCCCCAAGTGCTCTAGGTTGACGGAGTAATATGTGCTGTAGTGTGAAGCGCTTAAGTGTGCATTATAGTACATTATGGATTTGTCATGGATCAAATATTTTTCACACAGACCTTTAATATGTAAATTTACTACTTGCATGTGTACACTACACCTGAACACATTATAGTAACTATATTTGTGTGTAGATAAACATGTTCTGACATTAATAGTCATGGCAGGTTACAGTCAGCAAAGAGGAAAATTACTCCCCTATCCGAGTTATTGTCAGGTATTAAACTGCTCCCATTCAGGGATGCTTCATTCTTGTGCCACTCTGTAAGGAGAGAAAATGGGACAATGTTGCACTTCAATGGAAGTTTACTTTATTATTGTATGATGACTATAAATAAATTGATAAATAAAACACTATATTATTAATTAGTATATAATGCAAAGTGGCATTATATTTCTTAATTCGAATGTGTTTCCTATGGTACACTGCTGAAAGAAAGCTTGTGGTAACTTTTACCATATGTTAGATGCTATATAGGGATCTAATGATAGCTGAAATAATGGTTTCCAAAATCTGTTTCTCAGACTACCTGCAATTCTTGAACTTTTTTTAGTAGTCCATCAAAAAAAATGAGCTGTTCTGGTTTGCTGCTGCTGTTGCTGCTGTACTGGACTTAAAAGAAGCTCAAATTTATAATTTAGTTTTTAATTTACTGCCTCATTAAGAAAAAAATGGTTGTTATTGCCTTAAAGATGTTATCAGTCGCTAGCAGAAGGAAGAGCAGTCATTTTCAGTCTAGGAACTGAACTGAGAACCTCTGGCTCTGCCAGACTTTTACAAGCAATGTTTCTGCAGTGTCTGCCAAGCCACACGATTTTGTACCAAGCTGAAACCTTTTCCTGCTCTTCCAGAATCTGTGAGGACAGATTGCAGCCCAGGTTCAGAAGATCTTGTTGGCAGCTTTGTTGGCTTCATTATAATCTGTCCTTCAGATTTCTGAGAGTTGCACAGGAGTTCAGACATGCCAAGATGTTGAAATGCTAAATCATGTTTTTCCTCCCYCAGCTGTCTCTCCAAGGCATCAGGAAAGGACTTTTCTGAAGCATATTGCTGCCACCTTCCAGATCCTGAAACAGTTTTTATGAAGTCCTTATTTATGGATCCTATGCATTGGTCATAGGTGGGATGGTACAGCTCTGGGGGGGAAATATTACAAAAATTTCTTTACTCTCTGTGCTGCGCCAAGCAGTGGGAGCTGCGACCTCTCCTGATGCTTTCTGAGCAGCAGGTTGGTGTCCTATAAATTGCTGCAGCCCAGACTTACCTGCTAATACCTTCAGGAATCCAGTGCAGCGGACAAGAGCTATCAGAGTGCTAGGATCCATGCTTCCTCATCCAAGAGGAATGCGGTGCAGATGCCGCAGAGTCATGGTGCCGCTGGAGATTTACTCTCCAGTGTGGAGACCTTGCAATGACATCAGCCTTAGAGCCTTTTAGTGCTGCCAGGGTAGTTCAAAGCAGTGACCGTGCAAGCCAGAATCTAGGCCAGTCCCTTTTTAAGCACATAGAGTTGGAAGAGAGGAGGAAATATTCTGACTTCTTATATTTGGGCTGTGGCCTGGATGAGTCTCTCTCATTGTTGGCATGGATCAAGTGTATTTGCCAATGTCTGGCAGAYGTGCGTGCTGAGAGAGTTGAGAAGCAGTGGTGAAATGGCATTGTACCAATGCTAGGGCAGTCCTTACTGGATGCAAAACAGGAAAGGGAAGACAAATGTCCTTCCAACTTCTTTCCCTTGCAGTCTAGCACTATCCCCAAGATGTAGTTGGGGATAGTTTTCAAGTTTCAAATACAAGTTTTCAAGTATCCCAATAACTGTGACTGCTTCCATACCTTTGTGGTTATCCAGAGCTGAATATGTGCCTGTGCCGTAGCTACCCTTGTTATTRATTACCCTTCTCAGTCCTTATTATTTCCTAAGAGTACCTAAGCCATTATTTTCTGTGATCTGCATTTCTGCACGGTGCATGTCTATATCCATTACACACTCTTACTTCTGCACCTTCTTTTGTCCTTTCAACCCATATTTCAAGATGATTTAGATATCGTCATGTTGGCTAAAATTACTACACCTTTGAAGGGTAGATAAATATTCAGCTAAATTTTACTGGAATTTGAATGGCAATTTTCCAGGTTGTAGCTGGGGTGGGATTTTTGTTTGTTTGTTCGGGGAGGGGGGGTGGTTTTTGGTTTTGGTTTGGTTGGGGGTTTTGTTGTTGTTGTTGTTGTTGTTGTTTTTGGGGRGGTGAGTTTTTTTGATTGATTGGGTTATTTTGTCAAGCTAATAGATTGCAAAAAGAGGAGGTGTTTTGACTTCAGTCAGCCAAAAGTAGCGATACATGCCTACAATAGACACAGGAATGAGGACCAGCTGTATCTGCCTGGCTTGGAACTGCTCTCCCAATGCCCAAATGAACAAGAAAAGATGCCAACAGCTCAGCGAATTTTATTTCATTCTGAAGCATTTGCTCTATACAAATTATCTTACTGAAATGAATAATGCCAGAAAACTGTGAGGAACTTTTATAACTTAAGTTCATCTCAGAAAATTTCTGGAAAATAATAGATTTTATATCTCTTTTTCACTAGCAATAGTGTAAAAGTAAAAAGCTGTTACATAGAAAATTTTTGACTTATGTCGTAGTTGTGTTCCCTAAAATCAACTAATAGATCAAATCTGTTCAAAATAAGATGAATTTAAGTATTTATTTCTTTTTATTTAATTCCCTGAGAGCATAAGGGGTGGCATCTATAGTATCCTACTAAATCATTTAGATTAATTCAGTCAGGGCTGGTTTCACATGAAAAGGTTCCTGGAGCTGGTTAGTTTCTTTATTTCCTTATTATTCAGGATATTTTTAATCATTTTGAGATGTCTGTACAATTAATAAAATAGAAAGAGGAAGTTTCAGAAGTAGAACTATRTGTTACTTTAAATTGTAAATTTAAACTTTGCCTCTTCCTTAGATTTAATTACAAATACAATATAGAACCAGAGCAGTCGTCAGGTCATTGATCTGTTTAGTCCAGTCACATTTGATTGCCATGGCCAGAAGGAAGATGCACTATAATCTGCCATGAGCAGTGAGGAGATAATCTCTCAGAGGAGGGGCAGGCCCCAAGATATGAAGCCTGATGACTTTTAGCCATTTCATAACAACCGGCATGGTGGTGTTCATTTTTTGTTTAAAAAGACAAGTAAAAAAGGTGGGTTTGTGTTTCCCTAGAAATTTCTAGTGCTTTTGATTCCCACTAAGATCTTGGCATTTGTGATACATGTGGTAGTGGGTTTCCCTACTTAGTCAATACATGTTTTTTCCCCAAAAATAATTTTTCAAACACTTTGTTTTCATACTTTTGATTCCCATATTAAATGTTTTGTTGTTGTTTGTTTTGTTTTCTCCTTTGCCTTCTGAGGCAAAGCAAACAGAACCAGCTTTCTCCAGCATTTGCATCCAGTTAAATCACTGGAGCTGGACTGGGGTACCTCCTTTTGTGCAGCTGCCTGGCAGTACAAGTAACTGTGGAGCTTTAACCATCAAAGTGTGCATTTAAATGTAGAAAGCTACAAAACCTTCTTCAAGAGAGGCTGAGAGAACACACATTAATCTCTCCATAGAGCATCTTTCAGCATAACATGGACACATGACTTTTTATGTGGCACTTTTGCAGTGCCTGCATGGGAAGCTGCAGTGTTAATTAGGGTCTACAAACACTGCAGATGTCATTTTGACTTCTGTCCCGCTGATATTTGTGTGGTGGTGGCAACAGGCGGTATCTGTCACCCAAGTCCTGTGCTCAGCCTCTGATGTGTTATTTGCTCTTAGAGCAAACTTCTGTAAACCCACAGGAGTTCCAGTAATGTAGTTGAATTCCAGAGAGCTTTAATTATGCCCATTGCTTTTCCTTTCCTCTCCCCTGGTGCTTGCTTTTAGTGAAATAAGACCTTGGGATCAGAAGGGCAGGAAAGGCTGACCACCAGGGTTGGGAAGCTCTGGGAGAAAAATTCAGGCTTTCCTCCCAGGGCGGCAAGAGACTGGGGCAAGAAGGGCTTGACTGCCTTGTGGTTGCTTGTGTTGTCAATCTCTCAAAGCAATTTTTAGAAAGCGAAGAGAGGTTGCCTGAATCAGCATTTCATAGCCTTTGTGCATGACACTTGCCACCTTTTTTGCATAGCATTTTTTTAAAAAGGGGTGCACTCTGCTGCCTGCTGCACAGATATCCAGCTGGACTAACTCCATCACTACTCCAGTGAACCAAATAGTTTTGTTTGAATAAGTAATTTTCTTGGTGAATAGAAGCAGAATAAATGAGTGCTTCCAATGTATTCTTAGCAGAGGCTAATGGTTTAGATTGTGTACAGCACTAACTGTGCAATACAACCGTTTTTTCCCAAGTTAGGGAATTTGTGCTTCAATCAAGTGTCTGTGCAGAAGGTATTCCCTCAGCAAAGCAACCAAAACCTTGTGCTCTGAAAGAGCTTTACTTTTGCCAGGACTGATTTGTGACATTTTTTCCCCTATCATTTTGCCATGCTYAGTAAGGCATGCCTGAAGTGTTGTTCCAAACTCCCTCTGGGTTCTTATAAAAGACAGTAAAAAAAGCCATGCTTATTTATGTAATGGTGAAAGTCTTGGATTCCATCTTCTCCAGGTGACAAGCTATAGATGCTGAAAAGGGTTTGATCATGTTATGTATTCTCTCTTCTCAAGGTGCAGTTGGTGTATGTTGTGGCTTCTCTCTTCAGGGAGTATTTGCAAGAGAGAACTTTAGATTAACAAAGTAGGATCATTTGCATATCCCATTTTTACTCTATTTTTGAGCCTGGAGTTTCGTTTTTCTTCCTGCCAAACTTTGTGCTGTCCTCTCCTGCTGCAATTCCTGCCTTCCCAAATGTTAAACTCTATTAAGTAACTAGCACTTCAGAGCCAGCCTGAGTCCTAACAGATTGCAAACCCACTGTGAAGCAGAATGTCCTTCCGCATGAAGCTGAACAACATTCATATTGCAGGTTGCGGGKTTTTTCACATAATTATCCGTGTACTTGATATGAGTATATGAATTTATGGGGTAGTATATAGTGTGATTTGTCATATAAAATTAATGGGGTTTAATGCACATAACCCATTACTGTGGACACAGTATTGATTAAATCCCTTTAGTGCAGTATAGTCTCTGTGAAGAACAGCTTGCCCAAACCCTCTTCTGAAACAGACAGTGAGTTATCTCTTTATGTGACATATTAGTCAAAGCAGCACACTTTGGATTTTCTTTGTCAAAGGTGAGATCTGAAATATTACCTAGGACTGGATCATTCCTTCTGCAAAAAGAGGCCTGGGGGAAGCTGAGGGACAAAATCTCTGTCAGCAGACTGCACCACAGTCCCTCACTGGGGCAGGAACTGATGTACTGTAGTAACCTCCCCAAGGGGCGACAAAACCTARGACCTGACAAGACCTAGGAGAGGCTTCTATGCTTCTGTGTAGGAGCTTTCCCCCATGCCAACTCCCTGAGCTGCAGCTGTCTTGGGGTATTTAGCCATCAGTATGGGGCTGCTACTGTTGTCTGAGGTGCTGGCTCAGTCCCTGTCACTGTCATGTCTGAATGGTTTGCACTTGTTCTTGTGAGAGCCCTGGATACCTGCTGGCAGCTGCTCGGAGCACACTGCACCTTACCTGTGCTCCACCTGCCTGTGGCCCCAYGCTGAGGTGATAACTGGTTGGGCTCTTCCTCTACCTCCCTTCAGGCCTTGGAGAGGGACTGCTTGTGCCTTTGATTCTACACTAGTGCAGTCACACCCAGCTGGTAAAGACCAGCTCTGCAAAGATAGTGGGCACCTTCTACCTGCTTTGGCAATTTTGGTAGGASTGCAGGCACGTGAATAGGTGACTGGTGCTTAAATTACTTTGAAGGCTTGCTGGGAAGCATTCAAGTCAGGCTGTGTTGGAGCAGGGAGTTGAAGTATGCCTTTCAAGGCCAACTGAATTGATTTCCTCCTTCTGACCTCTTCTGGAGAGGAAAAAAAAGTCAAGTCTTCTGTTCCTGGCTCAACTGCACTTCCTTCCCGGAGCAAGCCCCCAGCACGGTCCTTTGCCTTGTGGATGGGAGCTCATCATTGCACCTGCCTACGGATGGTGCCCTGCAAGGGTAGAATGTGTGGGGTGCACACATGGCCAAGTTCTGATTTCCCCCCTTGCTGGGCACTTCAATGCTGCATCCTTGCAAGAGCAATAGGAATGATAAAGCAGCCAGCCAGCTGGGGCCCTGGCAAGTATTCAAGCTCTGCTTAGAGTAGCTATGTTGGCCAGCACTGCACAGCTCCCTCTTCTACCTTCATCCTGGCTGAATAAATGTAGAAACACACCCCTCAATTAAAGAGCATTTCAACACCTTCACTGGTGCTTTGAAATATTTTTCTATCTCTTTTATCTGTTAATATTGGCTGCCTGTGTTGGCAGCTTTCCGGCTTTTGTCAAAAGCCATTGGGTTGCTCTGTTAAGCTTCAGCTCCTGCGGCCAAATGATAAATGACAACCTCTAGCCTTGGGGGTTTTTTATGGCTGAGAAAGAAATGCCATCATATCAGAATTTTAAAATCTAGAAACTAGGGGGGAACAAAAAGAAGTGGCTATTCATTGTTGTTAATGATAATGAAACCATGATGTTATACAGCTAGCCACATTATGTGTGAGATGTGGCTGTGAAAAACACATACCAAAGGTCACAGAACTTTAAAATCTTGCTAGGTGGAAATTCTCCAGGCACAACATACTGATAGAAATCTTGATTCTGTATTGTTTCAGCCATTTGGGCAGCACTACTTGCCTCTCATGCAGTAGGTTTTTYGGTGTAATGCTTGGTATCTACAAGGTCCCTCACTGTTTGCGAGGACATGTGGGTATTTTCCAGGGCAGAGCAGCTCCCTTCCTTCAAATGCCTCTTGGTGTCCAAGGCTTGTCCTGTTAGTCCTACATGCAGCCCTTTCTGTGACCTCTTTCCGTGGGGAATGTGGCACAAGGGGGACCTGTGAGCTGGAGGGATCACACTGTTGGTAAGCAGAGGTAATCCATTATTTCCTTTGTTACAACAGAAAGACAGAGRATGGCTTGATATACAATACATTATACCATCTGCAGGGATCTGCACTGCTGGAGCTCAGGAAATGGCTCTCAGAGGTTAAAGATTAGCGGCAGTGTACCTCGAGTCACAGGATGACTCTGCCCCTTGCACTTTGCTCTGCTCTAGGGAGAGAGCAGATGCCTCTGCTCTCTAAAACAGCCCCATTTGTTTCCCGGGGAGAGCTGTCCTGCCCAGGCAAGTCCAGCCTTTTGTCCTTTTCCAGAGAGGGAGCTAGGGACAGAGAGGTTAAATGACTAAGTAARGCCAAACAATGAGTCAATACCAGCAGCCGAACTGAAGCTCATGAGTGCTTGGCTTCTGCTCCCGTGTTTTCTCTCCTGCTGGAGGAGACGGGAAGCTAAGAGGCGGGCGCCTGGGAGAGAGGCAACCTGCAGTGGTCTGAATAAATACTCGCTTGTGCGCGGGTGAACACAACCTCGTCTGTCTGCTCCTGTGCGCTGAGAAGGGGTTCAGTGTGTGCTCCTGCCATAAACTGGAGAGCCAGATCCTCTCCTGCACTGCGGCTGCTTTGTGCTGCCCGGAGGAGCGTGGCCCCAAGGCTGGCACGGCGGGGCAGGAGAGGAGCACCTCCGGCTTAACGCGCTGTGCCATGACAGCTTCCCTGGGGCTGCTGGAGTGCTCGCACCTTGGCAGAGAGGACTTGTGTGCACCTGCAGAAGGCTGGCGGGGTGGTCCTCCAGCCTCCATAATTTGGGGAATTTTGGGGAACCTACAAGACACCAAGATCCAGTTGACATCCACGATCTGGGCACTCTCCTTGGCCGCCCCTTGTAGCATGACAAGCACAGAAAAATGTATTACGGTGTTAACTCAATAGATGAAAGTAGCTTTTCTGAAAGCATTGCATGCTTTTGATCAATATTATTAATGTTATGAAACCAGATGGTTTGAGTTATGAATCTGGATGGTTTTATGCCAGATTTCAGTCCAGACTGGAACTTTCACAAATGAAATCTATCCTCTCCTTCAGCGAGTTGCTCATGGAAAGAACAATAGACCTTAAAATGCAGTGAATGGCAATATTAGAAATAATTTTCTTAGTGTCATTTAATGTGCATATAAAATCAAAAACTTAACTGCTTTACGATTTTAATGTATGCCTCATATAAATCTAGTGAACTTGTCAGAGGATAGTATAGTGCTTGAATTAAATAAAGCTAGATTGCTTGTATTCCTGGTATTCCTGAAGGTATGAGGTGGCTAAAACGTCACCTTCATTGACCTCCTGCCTTTTTATTCCAAGATACTTTTGACTGTTTCCTGGCTTTGTTTAGCAGAAGCATCCAGTTCCGTCACAGAGCTGACAGTCACCGAGAGCGTCGTGCTATATTTATGCTTTACACAATATTTGTGTCAAAAAGCCTCTGTCTAAACAGACTCAATGTCAGTAAAAAATGACCTTGGAACAAATGGTCTGAAGTCCCAGAAAGCTGATCTTTCCCAAAAGTGACTAATGTGAGGCAAATGGAAAATATAGTTCCAAAACAAGTCTGATCCAGCTGTGTGCATCTGATTAAAAACATCAAGTGCTAGACTTCTAAACCAAATAAAATAAGACACATTTTGATTAAACAAAACCAGGAAACACACCATTTCTAGGATGTATTTAAATGTGTCAGTATCTATTACCTCATATACTGATATTTTTGGTATCTATTTAAAGGGACTCCAACGTACAGAAAATATACACTCTAACTTTCTTCCCAAATTACTTCGGTTTCCTTGCATCCAGGATGGAAAATCTTGTCCCCCCTGGCGATTTATCTCAAGATCACATACAGCTGGTTTTCCCGTAAGTCAGCTGCTTCTTTCCAGCTGGCCTTCTGTGCAACTGTTTTGGGGTTTTTTTCAGACCTTGTGTAGGCCTATCTTGAGTGTTTTCACTATAGCCTGTACATAATCAAGGGGAAAAAATTTTAAGTATGTAACAGAGTACACAATCTGAGGAAATCTGAGAAATCAGAAGAGAAAAAGTCAAGTTGAGAAAAAATATGTCATTTCAAACACAAAATGTAATCACCAGTATAGCTTAATTCAAAGAAACTCATGTCGGCATCAGCATGGGCATACAACTTTGGAAAGAGCTGAAAATGCTTCTCCCTAGGACTCGGAATATCTAAGAATCTAATTCTGATATCTTAAATAATTTTATGCTGTCAAAAAAAAAAAAAAGGTCAGCTCTTCCGTTGAAAAGGAAATCTAATTTTTAAGGTGTATGTTCCATTTACATATCAATAATTATAATCATCTGCTTCTAAAAATGAATTTAGTAATTACAGCCAAACTCTAGTGGACATAGCAAGTGGTGACAGTGGTGGCAAGAATTACTTCCGAGAAGATATGGCACTTCTTTTGCAAATAACACAAAGTGCAATATTAATAGTACATTTTCGGGATGTTGGACTGCTTGAACTACTCTGATCTGCTGAGATTTGGGTAGGTGGCTTGACAGGGAATTCTGCATAACATGCAAAGTGCTGATATGCCTTCTAGTTACAGAACAATGTGGCAAGATAAAAATTTGGATTTAAGAACTAGTTTTCAGGAAATTCAATTTTCAGTGAGCAGCTTGGGATACAGGGCAGAAGAGTACAGGAAATAAAAGCTGTATGAGACGATGTATGTCAATGCCCATGGGTGTTTTTTAATAATTTATGTTAGAAGCAGTAGTGGGACAACAAAGAGGATTGTTCTTGGATGCAGCATGATGTGGTTTCACAACGCTCCTACTGAAACAAGAGGCGCTGCTGCAGTACAGCAGCCCTTTTTTATTCACAATCTGTTTGGGGAAAGGGTGAGCTAGTCCATTACACACAGTGCAAGGGAATGTCCTCTGCTGCTCTGGAGGATGGCAAAAGAAAATTTGCCTCAGACTGAATCCATCTGTCTCCACAGTATGCTTTGCCATCTCTGTAACAATGTGCTGATCAGTTCCTGATCCCTCTGCTGTATCGCCCCAAGGCAGACAAGGAGATTAACCTAAATTTAGCATGATATTGTTCAAAAAATAACCCCATCTCTCAGTTCTTTTTCCCCAAGTAAGCAATACAGTTCTAGTGAGTGGAGAAGGTAGGAAAGGGAAATGCCTTTTTTGTAGAATGGAGGCCTCTTAATTGCAGGATACCATCCATCTTCTCAGGATGTGTCTGACACTGAATTTCCTSCAGTGGTTTGCAAAAAAGAAATATTTTATCAAACATCCTGAATTTTGCTCCTCTTTGGGTCTAATTATGTCATTTGCTAGTCAGGATGAWTCTGAGATACTTAAATATGCAAAGATACTATGAAGATTTTTGAAGATCTTTTTGTAAATTATTTTGTAATTATGCAGGAACCCAGTCTGAAACAGATGCATACAGATAAAGCAGTGAAAGTTGATTAAAGGTATGTAGGTCATTAGAGTGAAAGTCAAGATTTGTGTTGGTTTATGTACTCAGTGCCTCTACTGGATGCAACCTTGATGGTTGCTGTATGATTTCACAGAAAAGAAATGTTGAGTCTTGCCCAAGGATCTGTGTTAAATCTATTTCTCCTCTTGTAAATCTAATTATAATCTAAATGATATAAATTCTTATTGTGTATAATAATTGCTGCTTCCTCTGAAGTATTTGTGACAGGCATCTTAACAGCTATTAAGGGCTGGCTCTTCCAAGATTTCTATGCTTTGAATACAAGATTCTTCTGAAAAATTTTTTATTTAATGCCTACATATGTGCTGGGCTTGTATGTGTTTGGAGAGTTCATACTATGTTGGAAAAAGTAGTCAGATATCCCACACAGGCAACTTAAATGGAGCCAGTTCTGGGTTTACTTGTGTTTACTGGCTCTTTTTCTTCGGCAGGTCTCTCTGTAGGGATGAAAGTACAAGGAACTTAGATTAAAAATAGGGGACAGCCAACACTGTTTTGTGGATGAAGTTCAGCACTAGCAACCGTAAGGGACACCAGCCTTATGCATTTGCCTTGCTCCAGTACAGGTTGTTTCTCGGAGACACGATCTTGCCACTGTGTTTTTCAAGCTCTTCCTGAATTCCTTGTCACATGGTCCTTATTTGTGGTTATTGCATCAGAACAGCGTGAATAGGTTCTATTTGCTGATGGATGGAAGAGTGATTTGGCAGAAGAGTGTGATTCACTTCACTTTGGCTAGCAAGTCATTAAAACAAGCGTGTGTGCACATACACACACACACAATGCAACCATAGCTAGGGAGCATATATAATTAATGAGTAGCAGAGACTGAATTAAATGCCTGCTGACCCATCAGACTTCGAGAGCTGGGAAAAGGAAGTTGCCTATAATCCGGAGCAAAGCACGTGATGAAATAGCAGCAAACTCATGTTTTAGGAATCCCCGAGTGCATAATTCAGCCTTACCAGGCTGCAGTGATGAATCACTGAGTGTTTTTCTGGGTGTGAGCACTCAGGTGAGGAGATGCTGGCCAGAGTGGAAGTGACCTTGACAACAAGCTCGCTGGCACAGATCAGGGGCTTTAAAGCAGAAAGGCAGTGCGTCAACAACACAGAGCACACAGCTAGAGTTTAATTGTAAGATTAGGATTAAATAACAGTTTGTCAAGATTTAAGAGCACAGCTCTATACGTGTCTGAGGCCAGACAGGTGCTCTTAGCATCTAGCTCAACAAATTATAATTATACATGCTACCTTCAAAAGAAAAGTAATCTAAGTTGCAGTGACTGGACCAAAATCATGAGGGTTTTCTCCCTTCTCTGCCATTGCAAACTCTGATGGAGAGACATTCAGATTTTGGTTTTGGAGACTTGTGATCAAATATAATGTTGTTGCAGACCCATCAAAATCAGTGAAGTTACCTTAAGGATGGATTCATTCATATTTCTGTGATTACAGAATGGTGTATCCATCTCAAAATATAGTATTTGAACAAATTACCTAAGAAACTCAACATGTTCCAGAGCTGTTAAAGTGCATATGAAATTTTGACCAGRTAAGTATGGGTAGCTGAAAAGGTCTCAGTGATATTTCTGTGATATTCTGAAAAATAGACTATCTTCTTATACTGTAAGTACCTTCAAAAATAAATTATCAAAAAAGCAAAGAAGTAGAGACAAGCTAGCACAGCAAGCAAAACTACCTGTCCCTGCATAAACAGCACGCCTGTGCTCCAGGAGAACAGACAGATAGACACCACTGTAATTGTAGTGGGGCCGGCACCTTGCAGGCATCAACGTTGCTGTAAACGAGGGCTTGGATGTCACAAGTTTCCATGACCTCATTGCTCACAGAAGTTTGTTGTCTGGGCAGAACTGCTGTTGCTGCAGCATGCCAGCTCTCCCCTCGAAGAGCACTGGGTGAGGAGCGCAATGAGGGGGAACTGCGTTAAAACTTGACAAATCACTGCTGCCACTCACTGTTTTAGGAACTGTAAGAAGTCAGGAAATACAGGCCTTATTCCTCTTTGCCTTCCAGATTGCCATGGAGGAGGGTTCATGGACGGCAACAACCCAACTCTGCAGCCTTCTGCAAATGTGGTGGGTTTAAAGGGCAATCAATTTAAATTTTATAAAAAGACAGCTCTGCCTGTTGGCAGGCAGCAACTGTCTGCTCATTGTACTGAGTCATGCTCCCTTCTATGAAAAGAGGTTAATCTGTCTGCCCAACCATAGTTCTGACTTGTGGCTCACTTAAGGCTTGATCCAAACCTTGTCCCTGGTCAGTAAAGGGATGTCTGTCTGCTTTGAYGAGACTGAAACTTTGAGGGTTCCAAGTATCGAGATGAATCTGTGCAAGGTCTCTAGCTACAAAAAGGAACACAAAATGTCTAGTTTTAAGAATGAACATGAAGAGTGTAGACTTGAGCAAAGTGTGGTGTTTGAGCAGTGTCAGTGCCAGTAGATTGCTGAATGGAGTTAATTCAAGAATTCTTTGCTCACCAGGCTGTAAAGTCTCCATTAAAAACAAAMAAACAAACCAACAAACAAACACTTCAGCTTTATTTATTCTACTATGAAAAGSTGAAAAATGAGAGAGGAAAAAAAAAGGAAGCTGTTTACAATTTCCTGAAATTTGAGAGAATGTAAAAAATTTTATTTTGTCTTGAACTGCTATTTAAGTGCAAAAAGAAATTTCCTGTAGTCAAAAACTCTCTCTGCTTTTATAAATCCAAATGTACACATTCCATCAGCTCAGGCAAAGACAAAAGGGTTTGGAACTTRGCAGAAAGTTTTACTAATGAACGATTAGCATTTATTTCACAAATAATATTGCTTTGTTTCAGTCTTGCATAGGACAAAAAAGCATCTGAGTTTTAAAAGCCTCATCGAGAAATCATTACCATAAACTTAGAAACACCCTTTGCACTTGAGAACAGGGAAAATGGAAATTAGCATATTGTGCTGACTGTGCCCTCCTGTAATTCTCCCTCTTGGAGATGGCCCGGGATAAAGAGCTGCTGCCTCCCATGCCAGCACCTGCTCTAGCATTTTCAATGTCAAGAGCAGATCTGGTCTGGGGACGGGTTTTGTGGAGACAAATTATCTGTCACAAGTCCAAAGAAATGGCTGGAAGGGTGGAGCTGTTACAGGACACTTTGTGAGATAACTGCAACTCAGTGGCAAAACCACTCTCTAATCTGTTAGCACTTTGAATTTAAATATGGTCACTGTTACAGTATTTTCCTCCCACTTAAAAGTTCCAAGCCCGTGAGAATATGAAGTCCTATAGAACCTTTTTATTTGTGAAATATATTAATCCAATATTATCATAAAATATTACGATTCATACTGTGCATTAGGTTTTGTTTACTTCATAGACTTGGTTAATGAGGTCAAAACCAAGAACTTTTATTCAGAGGTAGACTCCATCCACCTACATTTTAACCCATTAAAAACCAGACATCCTGTTCCTCTTCTCCTGGTCCATTGACATCTGCACCCAAAAGTCTTGCTCTGGCTATTGGATGGCACAGAACAGTTTGTGGGAACAGCTCCTCCACCTAATAAAACCACTAATGTCACCAAAAGGACTTTGTGGATTAAATTTTGTTTCCCTACACAAGGTCTGCACTTTTAGGCCATGCTTGTCCGCAGGTCCCTTTTTCCTTCTTTTGCATTCATGTGTTACCTCTTGCAATTTGATTTTACTGCAGTAGAGAACTTCATACTTTAATACTGTTGAACTTTTGCCTGTTTGATCAGCAGAGGTGCTGGAATCAGGAGAATTCTGCCAGCCCTTCCACACACTTCCTATGCAACCTTGTGTACCAGGCATTTGGGCTGGGTAGTATCATCCTTACTCATACTGATGACCCTTTAAAACACATGGGCAGTCCCACTGACTGCTATGACTAAGATATATGAGTGAACAATCATCAATGTGAGCAAAGGTTACAAAATCTTGTACATGACTTCCCTGCACCTGGGTTAACCACTAGGAAACATTATTATTTCATTTCATTCCTAATGAGTGGTGCAAGCTAAAATACCTGAGCAGCTTGAGAAGAAAAATACTGCAGAAGGGTAGTGGAATGACACTATGAACCTGTTAAGCTCCCCATCCTACGTTGTGATTTTCAGTAGCCTTGATAATGCTCCCTCCAAAATCCCAAACAGGAGACTTCCTCCCAGGTGTGAAATATTCTGGGTCAAGTCCCAATTACTGTCTCTGAGCCGTACTCCCACCTGGCCTCCTGCAGAACTTCTCTCTTGGATCAAGCATAATGACCACATTTAAATATTTAATCTTTGATCTTCTTTGAAATGTGTTACTATAAATCTTAGCTGAAATCCATTCGGAAAATACCTGTTTCCCAGATAAATCACCAGTTTTTCTGATAGGGGTTTGTTTGTTTGTTTGTTTGTTTTCCTTTGACAGACAAAAAATTCATGTTGTCTCTGCCAGATGAGGAAAACAGGTCATGTTGAAAGAGATGTGACTAACATGCTCTTAGCACCCCCACCCCCAAACAAACCAATGGTAAATGCTAGTTAAAACAGGTTTAACATATCTAAGAGATTAGGATCAGTCTTTGTCTCTACCCTAGATAGCTTGCTTTTAAATGTGACCTCCTTTCCTTGCCTAGACAGATGCTCTTTGTCTGCTGGGACCACTAGCTGTAAAGCCATCCTGACAGCTACCGCGCTTCCCATTCTCTCCCGAAGGGCCAAGACTCTTCCAAGTGGTTTCCTCCTACTGAAAAGACTATAATTAGCTGCTTCCTCCATTTTCCTCTGTTTAAAATTGGCATTATACAGCCTTTCTTCCTGTCTTCTGAAACCTCATCCCCCATCCCGTCCTGCTTTGGAATATATGTAAAAGGAAATGCTATGCTATGGGAGTGTAAGCACATTGTTTAATAAAGACAAAATGCCAATTTTTATAGTAGAGAATCAACATTTTCTTCCTTCCCCATTTGGCTGTGGCTTTTCCATTACCCAAAATAGATACTACCTGCTTGTTTCTGAACTATGACTTCCTCCATATTTGTGCTAAATACTGTATTACCCTGTTTATTTCAGTAGCCCAAATATTAAGATTTCTGTTATTGTTCTGGTATGTTGTTCTCCCCTGTATATAAGTAGCTGCATAATAAGCTTTCCTGTCCATTTCTATCAGTGGAATAGCTTTTGAAAATGTAAATCCAGCAGCACTACTCACAGATCCAAAAACTTCAGCTAAGAATGTATTTTGAAAGAATGTTAGGGGGAAATGCTTGGTTTATAAGGGATTTGAAACGGAGAAGTCTCCAAAATCTTATAAGCAGAGACACTTTCTTACAAAAAGTGTCAGATATCGTTGTTCATTTAGCAGAATTTATTGTCAATATTTTTAAACTTCTCAAAATACCCCCAAAAACAAAGGAAAAAAAAACCAAACAAACAAACAAACAAACAAACAAAACCCCCAAACCTTAGAGTCTTCTAAAAACCAGCTCTGCAAATTTATGGAACTCTTCTTAGTTAAAATAAATTATGCGTAAATTTTTCAGATTTTTCCTATTCAATTATGCAGGTCCCAAAGCTCAGATCACCAAAGAAATGACTGAAAAGCTATTTGAAGTTATTTCATGTGCTAGTTTATCCAAGCCAAGCTTTGTAATAAAAATGTGACAATTAGCATTCCTTTGTAATTTAATACAAATTTATTCCTTTTTAATTTATTAGAAATGTATTCCTTTTAAATTTATTTCAAAGGAGGATAACTTTACAAAATAATTTTCTAGCTTTTTGCATAGGCTTTGGCAAGTACACTCTTATCTACTGAACTATATGTGTTTGAAAATAGATGTACAGTACTTCAAACAGCAATTCTGAATTATTTTGGAAGCATGGCTGTTAGCATGTGTTTCCTTTTAGCTTTCTAGCCTAGGACATTTTGTAGGACACATATTCACTTTGCCAATTAAAGTGTTGAGAAGCCCTAAATCCTGTTGTTCCGTACTTYGTTCCTGTCAGTTGTATGCATCAGTTCATAAACCTGAAGTCTAAGTTGCTGAATCCGGAATGTTGACCCAGTCCAAAAAGCTTCTGCATGTCCTTACATGCTAACCTTCAAGATAATTACGCTCTAAGACCTATAGAATAAGCACCCATTTAAGTTTTGTGTCTCAAACTACACAGATTACGTGCTAGAGAAATCTTACTTATTCCCCCTTTACTACTCTACGTAAAATCTGATTCCAGCTCTTCATCTAAGGTCTTATCAATTAGTATTATCTAGAGGAATTTCTGGTAGTCAAAATGCAGTAGGTTGAACAAGGAAATATCTAAGAAGTTAGCAGTTTCACCCATACTCTTGCAAAACTCTGAGACTACTCAAGAACTTTATCCTTGTTTAAACTCAAGTTTATTCTGGGTTTTCACGGTCAAGATCTCTGCTATTGTAGGTTGTACACACTAATATAAGCTAGTAAATAAGTGTATGCCCCGAGAAATCCAGTGTGTCTGGGAATGTTCCCAGGCCAAAATGGAGCCAAAGAAAAATCTCATGGCTTACCAATGTCAGTGATTGCATTTAGCCTACCAATACAAGAAGTCACAGAAGACTGGCAAACCTCTGGGATTTCTGGTGATCAAAGGAGTACTGTAGACGCTTGGTTCTGTTGTGTTGGCATTAGCACAGGTATMTTCTGCATGGACTGACGTTCAGAGCAACAGCAGTGTGCCAGTTCCAGGGATTTTGTGACTATGTGGTATCAGAGAGGAGAATCAATAACTGTCACTGGGAGCACTTATGCTGAAGCTCATGAACCCCATGAGCTGTTCTGCCATAAGGATTACACAGTAAAACAAATGGCTCTCTTCTCGCTTGACAAATAAGACTCTCATTTGATTTAAACAGGATTATACTGTGATGTCCTTTATTATCGGAGACAACTTTCTACTTAAGAGAAAGAATGGCCAAAAAATGATAAAGGAACACAAAGCTGACACACAAAAGATATTACAGATTCAGCTTTTATTTAAAATGGCCTTTAGCCCTAGAACAGCTGGGGCATTTCCCCACGCGCTTCTGGTGCTGGTGGCAGAGAATAAGTCTTAGAGAGAGCAAAGTGCAGCAGCAGCAGTGGCAGCATCATCCCTGCCAGGCCCCAGCTCTCTGCTGATTTAGGTTGTCACTGAGCCAACAGAGACTTTCATTGCACAGCAATTCATCTACCAATGCTTTAAAATGAGGCTTCATCCCCTTTCCTCATTTGACTGGCTCACTGAAAGCCCGTAGCAAAATCTGCTGGCTTAACTTTTCCTCAGGATGGTAACATTCTCGTTATTTTGACATCCTGAAACCCAGACTTTGCTAAGCAGGTAGGAAAAATAATAAATGCTATTAGGTTACTCTGAACTGTCTGTTGGCATTCATRTCCCTGAAGCCAACTGGTTGGAATAACAGCTATCAGGGTCAGTTATACTGGAAAGACACTTGAAGAAAAAACTGCTGGTTAATGGGGATACCTGAAGGAGGGATGGTGTCAGAGGAACTCAGTAGAAAACAACCAGAAGTGTCCTTTCTTACATGCCCTATAATTAAACATAAAAGAAGTCAAGACTTCTCTTCAGAAAAAAAACACTCCTAAGGGAGACTTAACCTCTTACATAAAAACAAATGAGAGAAAATTACTCCAGAATACAAAATTCAAGGCTGTAACACAGCCAGAGGCATTTGGCTGAGAACAGTGAGCCAGCTATTGCTGCAGGGGAAACCACTGTAGATTTGGCTKCAGAGATGTTTCCAGGCAGTCAGCCCACTTGAAGGGAATAATGGCATCTACATGGATGGGAGATATCCCTGCTGGATTGGATCTGGCTATTCTGAGGGTTGAGTTAAAGGAACAGTCCTTTTTGTTTAAAGAACGTGCATCTGGCTATCTCATTGGGCATAGGTTTGCCTCTGCCAGGGAACACCTCTTAGGCAACATTCAAGGGAAAAGAAATCTCTGAATCTGATGTGGAATTAAAGCTTTGAATTTGCCTTGCAAGCCAAAGAAGGAGATGGTTCAGAAACATGACAGACAGGTCGACTATTTAGAAATGTGCAAAAAATGTTCAGTGTGGGTCTTCCTATAGAAGGCCATGATCGTAGTTAGGATGGCCAGAGACTGCCACCATACCACGATAAACCTATAAAGGCATAGTACAGTCCTACCTCACACAGATGCAGGTTGGATGCTGCATGTTTGTGGTGGAAAACAAGGCTTGGAAATAGAAGATTCACAAAAGAAAACTAAAAGTATTGGTAGGTTTCAYGACTCACAGCAGTGCTTAAGGGGTTTTATGTTTGTTTGGGTTTTTTTAATGTCACATTTCCATTTGTTATCATAACTTTAAGGGCTATCTTTTCAATTTAATTTAATTTTGTGACAACATTGTCTGTAGCAGCAGTATTTTATTCTTGTAAAAACTTTGTAGCAATGACAGSCAAACACCATCTCCTGATAAAGAATATCTTTTGGGTAAACACATCACCAGAGACAAACTGAATGATATGATGAAAAAATGCAGAGGTTGGGTTTAAGAAAATGAGAAAACGTAYTTCATGGTATAGCAGGACTTGTCCTCAGCATCTCTTAGGTAACTCATTGAAGTAATTTCTAAATGTCAGCTGTTAGTTTGATAGTATAGTGCACTTTTTATTTGTTCAGTGRCTGTTTTTCTTGTCAAGAGCAGCTGTGTTCAGTCTTTTTTCTTAAAAAAAAAAAAGAGTAGAGCTTAGCATCTGAAAATATTGGCTTTGTGTGACTAACCACAAACAGGACACATGACTGAGTGCTGTGTTTGCTATGTTGCCCTTCAGTTTAAACAGTTTGAACAAGAATATTCTGTAAACTTAAAGGGGAACTCTCAATGTACAGAATGCATTTAGAACTTCTCACTGAAGCAAGCTTCAAATCCTACCCTCTATCAAAGAGATAAGAAAATCTGTACACTGGAAAAGGGAGATGCAGAATTTGCTCCCCTCTGCCTTCTCTCTTTAACCTCAGTGTAAGAGTCAGATTTCCAGGAAATATTTGTAGAATTTTTTACATCTGCCTTTCCTGGGTAGCTAGAGCTACCCCTASGGCTGTTTCTGATAACTTGAAGAAAAGAAGTGTCAGCTAGTTTGAACATCTTAATATTCACATGCAGAAAGAAGCACTTAAATCCCTAAGGTATAGTTTTTATTTTAACACTGGTAATAAATTGAATGCTTGAGTAGAATTATTGATATTGCTAGTAATACTGAATTTTTAAAAAATATTTGAATACTTATTTCTATAGTGTCTTGGAACTGCCAACTATTTAATACTCCTACTAATGAATGATCTTATGCCCTTCAACTGAAGAAAAATGCTTTCCTTCAAAACCTAATCTGAGGCAGTGATTACAAAAAAAGCCATAGATGAAATTTTCTGATCTGCCCACAGTCACATAACTTGCTCAGCAGCAATGCAAGGTATGCAGCCTACAAAGCCTCTTTTGTAGCCCGTCATCTAACCATAGGCTTTCCTTTTTCTTGTCTCRTATGTTATTACCTCTGTACTAGGATAGCATGATCTTTATTGGCTACATGTGCAGGAACAAAACACAAAAAGTAGGGTCAAAGGGACCTTAAGATTCCAAGACCCTCCCTCAAGACAGGAGAAACTTGTAAAAGGACTACATCTAGTCATAGTATGATGAAATTCATGAAAACATCTACTTTCTCCCTTTATTTTATCCCCTTTTGGGCTKGTCTGGGCTAGAAGACAGATTATGCACTGGAGATCTAACATGGGTTGACAMAAGCGAGAAATATATAGCCACTAGAAAGAGGCTTCATAACCCTTTCTCTAGATGCAGGACACTTTAACCCTACTAGAGAAAATGCAGATGAACAACAGCTAGTGGAAATTAATATTGCTTTGCATTTGCTTTGGAGCATTTCTCATCACCTTGACCTGCGTTCATTAAAGATAGGTTTACGAATGCAGGCAGGGCTGCCGATCAGCAGCTTCTTCCTGTGAAATAATTTCATTGTCAATTATTTCTAAAGGGATCAGTGGCTCAAAACAAGATTTCAGAGGTAAAGGATACTAAGGCCTGGTTTAGTCTTTTGGTGATCTCATAATATGAATGCTACAGGACTGAATTCCTTGTCTATGGAAACACAGTCAACTAGAGACCCTGAAATCTCCAAAATTTCTGTGATGAAAACAGAAAAAAATGTAATGAAGTAATAAATTGTTAGAAATGGAAAATCACAAGCTGTTTGAAAAGTCAGAATTGTATTGCTCCAAAACATCTGTCTGTGTCATGGGGAAAAAAGTATGAGTGAACACTGCACATGCTGGAGAGTGAACAGTAAACCAGGGATACAACATATTCGAAATCTACTTGAAAGTCAGGTCAGTAAAAGGATAATTCTTGTTTTTATAAAGAGAGTACCTAAATAAGTTTATTTACAGTAAAAAGCATATACTCATGACACACAGCATTTATCCACAGRGTCTGCAGCTTTTCATCCTCACTACCACAATGCAGAGCGAAGTGTTCCTTACAAAGGTTTGATACTGCCTGTCCCATGAATTTGGATCTAAATGTGATATATGCCCATAGATTTGATCCTACTTTCATTAAGCTGTCTCAAAACCTGCAGCCTCACAGTGTGCCAGTGCTCCCCTCCAAGAAAACTCAGAGACCGGTGCAGGAGGGCTCAGATCAGGTTGGTCCTGCAGCCTTCTGTAGCTTTCTTCTCAGTGAGCTATTCAGTGAGGATGAACAACTGAGCCTTCATCTAGACATGTCAGCAAAGAATAATCAATTACATCTTTAGTACAATCAGCTTTCTTGTGTGTTGGAAGACAATTTGGGTGCAATCTTAAGAAGCAAAAGCTTATTGAAGTTGACAGGACCTCATAATTTATGTACTTGTACATTTAAGTGAATACATAGTGGATCACTCTCCTGTTGCTTTGCTTGTTAAGACTGCAGTCCCCTGAGATGTGAGGGCACAGCAGCTGGCACAGCCCTTCCACCATAACAGGAAAAATGGAAATAAGCCACAGGCAGACAGCACTCCAGATGGAAAGGGTCAGTAGTGGTAAGAATCAATAATACTAATGGCATGTAATTTCTCCTAAAGCTAGCAAGCAGCAAAATTGAAACATTTATCCCTTTTAAAATATACTTTTTACTAAACCGTATTCTATTTTTCAGGAAAGCTGAGTTCAAAATCTATTGATCCCAGCACCCCTTGCATTGAAATACAAATGAACATAAAGTATGAACAAAAAGTCTAAATGCAAACCATCTGAAATGCATGACATTTATGCATGCAAAAGTATCCTATCTCAGATGTGAGGATGTATACTACCAAACAGTGTACAGCTCAGAAGAGAATGCAAAAAGTAAGAATTATATTAGTGTTAGGTGTTTTGAGAAATCTGTTTAATCCCTTGCACAAGAAAGCATGATTTTTTGTATAATTTCTTTCAAAGCTTATACTGCTAAAAAATTACATACATCACTGATTATTCTGCTGAAAAGTCAGAAAAAGCATACCAGAATTGGTCAAAACTTTGGTTATATTTAAGGAAAAAGGGGAGGAAAAAAMCCTATTTCACCTACTATTATCTAAAGAAGGAATAGATCATGATGAAGTAAGCTCCCAGCTGTTGCAGCCATGAGGATCTGCACTAGCTGTCTAATCCACGCATCTCCCCCTCCCTTGAGCGTGATCAAAGTTGCACCAAAACATGACCTTTGCAATCAGCTTCGCAAAAAAAAAAAAAAGAAAAAAAAGTGCTTTCAAAAAATTGACTGTCCAAAAGCAACATCACAACATCACCTTGTCTCTGGAACGTCCACACTTACTTACTCTTTCTTTCTTTCTTTCTTTCTTTCTTTCTGTAGCTTTTTCTCATCTTCAATGGTCAGCAGCTGTTTTTATGGATTTTTAAAGAGAAAATTGAGTCCAGGGAGTCCACCATAACTTAAAACTCTTGGTTTCACAAAGATGTGTTAAAAACACCCCAGAACCCTGAGAGTACAGAATTGAGCATAGCTCGGCATTGCACTTTTCCCACAGTGTGAAGAAAACAGCATATTCATACATGGCACAAACCCAGTCTTAGCTGTGTGTTTATTACAAATGTAACTATAAAATCAGAACTTTGAAAAAGGCCCACATTATATGACACAGTTCAGATAATAATAACATTTGATTACAAGCTCTAAGGAGATAAAACCCTGAAGTCAAAAGCAAGTGTGTGAAGCACAGTTTTTCTCAGAACTGCTTATTCAGAGGGAAATTCAGAGACTGAAAAACTCACAGGAATTTGGGTGCAATTTTGTGTGCAATTTTCTAAAGCGGCTTTAATGAGCTACGAATGTCTGGACCTAACATCCAAGAGTATTTCAGGACTGGCTGCCTTACTGTTTTGATAGTGATCTCCCAGCACCGGGTGCAAAGTAAGATTGGAAAGTGTGTCTGTGATCTCTTGAGCACCATTTTAAACTGCCACGTAAAGTTCTGGGTAAATGAGAGGTAAAATCATGCTTTTCTGCAAATGCCATATGATTCAATATTTCATGTCCAAATACTCCCAAAATAAAAGAAAGGAAAATATTCGTATTTTTTTCCTCATAACGCATTTTGTGTTCTGAGGAAAACACATTTTTTGTTAAATGTATTTTTCAGATACATTTCTAAGTGACGCCACTGGGCATCGCTGAACAGAGCAATGCACAAATGGGATTCAGCAGCTGCTCCCTTCCTGCTCTGTGCAGATAACGTTAGGTTTCATGTGTGTGGCAGCTTTTATCATTTTCTGTCCAAATCTGGGGGAGGAAAGGAGACAGAAGATAGGAGGAAGCAATATTTTATATTGCTATCGGTCAAACTTCTCAGAAACACTGAAGAAATGGTGTTAACCCAACTCTGAAAGAGAAACTGATGCTCAGATGAGAGGAAACATGACACCCAAAGAACCTCTGGGAGAGCAGTAGTTGAAGGTGTGCAGACACGACTTCTGAAGACGAAGAATACAGTACTAGTATTTTTTGAATCATAAACCATGTAATTTCTTGTACAGTTAATTTTAAGGCTTTGAAAATGTGAAAAGTCTCTGCCCCTTCTTAAAACAAGAGGTGTGTATCAGGTGACTAAGGTAAACATGATAATTAAAAGGAATAAGAAATAGTTGAAATGCTTTTGTAATTGCTCCCTAGACATTGTTAGGCTTTCCTGATTAATGTAGTTAGAAATCTTGAGCTAAAAGCATTTAGTGTGGAACTGATGTTATCGTGCACACCACATTGTTAGGCTTTCAGCCAAGGAAAAAATTAAATCACTTCTTATGTTATAAAACACCTTTGAAAAGAAAGACCTAGGACAATATACTCTCTGTATGCCTCCTGCACAGACTTTGGAAAGACATGTATCTGACAGGCTGCTCCATTTGCAAGGTTGTTGCCACTAGAGATAATTGTTGCTCCAAATTCCTTCACAGCTGTGGTAAACGCCTGAGGGCCACCTCAGTCACCCCGGTGCATCACCCAGGTACTGCTGAGGGCACAGCCTGCTAGCAGGGAGAAATCCAAGGTGTACCACCTCAAGGAGCTCCTGAGGACAGGAGCTTACAAACACAAACCGTAGTTCTTTCTCCAGATGGTTTTCAGTTTGAAGGTTATCTGAAGAACATTTTTTCTTTATCATTCCCCACCATGTTTGCATAAGACAGAACATACAAGGCCACTGACTTTCTGTGAGCTTGAAGCTACAGGCAGGCCTTGCTGACCAGAGACCAGTATTCAGCAAACATTCTCCATGTCCTTTCTCAGAGTCCACCTTTAATTAAAAAAATCTGCATAGCACTGTTGGCAGGAGCTTTTCATTTGATGAGGCTCTGCAACAGATCACTTCTCAGCGAGCCCCGCTGCAGCAGTGGTTCCTGGGAACTACTGCAGACCAGCTGACTGCAGAAATACACACCTAGTAGAAATCTGTAGAGAGAAGTCACTTACGTGCTGGGTAAGGGGTTTTCTTCTGTTACTGATTGCTGTTTTCTGAGGTGGAGATATTTATTGTAGCATACATTGGGGCTTTAGTACAAAGTGAATAATGAGTCAACTGTGTTTGAAAGCTGATAAGCTCCACACAGAGCACTACACTTCAAAACTATCAAATGCTTAGATATGTAAACAACCCCACTGAAGCCACTGAGATTTCTTTTACATGTACAATTTGTGGGTATTTGGCCCTCTGTGTTAAGCAATAATAAAGCTTACAGCCAAGAATAGATGTGTTTACTTGCAATCCTAAGTGATTCCTACAAATATCTTTGTTAAGACATGAATTAACAGCAACTAATTGCAAATAGTATTGGAAAGATCCCCTAAAAATATTTTTTCCAGAACATTCTCTCACACTGAAAGAAACGCTAACATTTCCTTCATCCCTCAAACTTGTCAAGTAAGACTTATTTTCAGGAGTACCCCACAGTGGAAAACTCCAAACTGGAGGCTTTAAGCACATAGAGAGGCTGAACAAATCATGACTGTGTTCTTCATTCCTCAGACGGCAAGCAGAGCGCTGTTAAAGCACACTGGTTAGCAGCTGCACACTACACTTTTCTGGCAGTTGTGCTGACCACAGGTAAAGAAGGACACAGACTCGAGCTTATGCTAAAGCCACAAGTTTATTATATTTCACGTGGCAAAACAGCATCTGGAGAAAGGACAGAGAGTGCTTCACATACCTATCAGTGGGGGATCCCTAAATGAGACAGCGCTGGGTTCCTGGGTTTCATACTCTCTCCTTTTTATAAGATGCTCACTAGATGACTGGATCAAAACATACCAGGTTGGAAAGATTGTTAGTGAGAAGGTGGAAGAACAGGGTCCCTTAGTATACAGATGAAGCCAGCTTCAGGGAGTTTTGTTTGTAAGGTGGATGAAACATCAGTCTGTGAGGGACCCCCTGGCAAAATTGATGCTAAATACAATACTTCAGCTTACAGGCGGCATCCTAAAAGATCATTTGTGGGCCACCCACAAAGGTTTCACTTTAGATACTGCTGTTACAAAGAATACAAAATTAAAAATGTTGTATTTAATGGAATTCTGAAAAAGTTAAAAACAGCAGCAAAAGAGTTTGAAAACTTCTACAGTTAATCAGTTCAATCACTCCAAAGTGGTGGCAACTGAACAGCCAGCTTCCTCTTATTTCCTCATCCTCACTCTCCATGGAAACTATTTCATGTGTCTGACTTGGAAAATTTTTTCCAACATTAAAAAAACCAAACAAACCCTGTGAACATATTTTTCTCTTTTAATAAAGCTCTCACTGAGAAACTACCAATAGCAGAAGAAAATCTTTGGTCGAGGAAATACAAGATGTAGAGTTCTGTGCAGTTTTCCTATAGCCTACCTGCCTCCTAGGGCTCTCCCCGGCATCCCTGACAATTACACTGTGTATTTCCTTCTACAGAAAGGACATGACTCCTGATTCCAGGCCAACCATTATCCATATACCAACGAGAAGTTGCACTGGATTTTAATATTCCCTTTGTTTTAGCCTCCCCTGTTGTCTCACCTGCAGGGGAGAAATCAAGTGGGGTCACAGTTTTTATGAAATGGTCATAGAGTGCCCAACCGGAACGCTGCCGCCCTTGAGCAGCTCCTTGGTGCTTTTTACTGCTGCTGCTAACTGCTGTACACCCAGGCCCGGCTCAGACAGGTGAGGGACGACGCACACCGCCCTGACAGCTGCGGATGCAGCCTGGCCCACGGAAAAATTGCTTTCCTTGCTGCACAGTTGCTTTGAAATTTCCGTTCAAAGGCACTCGAGGGGCATATAACGCCTTCCTGCGGGCCCTGTCCCCCACGCGAGCGAGATTTTGAGGGCAAATGCCGACTACAAAGCAAAGCTGCTGAGGGCACTGGGGGTGGGGGAGGCCCGTCCGCCCCCGGGGACCGGCCGGGGCGGCTCCCCCGGGGATCACCGCAGCGCCGCGGGTGCCTCCCTTCCTCTCTCCCTCCGGCCCTGACGGAAAGGCTGCCGGCAAACAGCCACGCCACTGCCCCCGGGTGCTGAGCCGAGCCGGAGAAAAGGGCGGCCGAGGCGGGGGCATCGCAGCGCGGCTGCATCAGCCCTCGCCTGCCCAGCGCCGGGCTTGGCTGCTGAGCCCCCAGCGGCCCCCAGGAGGCAGCGGCGGCGGCCGGGGGACGCTGAGGAGGAGCCGCCTGCGCGGCCCAGCGGCGGCGGCGGGCGGGCCGGACACACCGACCGACCGAGCAGCCGCGGCAGGGACAGAGGGAGGGAGAGAGGGAGGAGGGCAGAGCAGCAGCGCAGCCCGCGCCGGCAGCGCCATGGCCACCAAGGTGAGCAGCGCCCGGGGGTCGGGAGGCGGCGCCCCGGTGCCCCCTGCGCCGAGCGGGCCTGGCGGAGCGGCCGGGCGGGCGGGGGTCCCTCGGCGGCCGCCCCTCGGCGGCCGCGCTGCGCTCCGGGGTCGGGGAGCCGCTCCCTCCCCGGAGCCTGCCCCTCGCCGACGGCCAAGGGAGGGACGGAGAGAAGGAGGGAGGGGAGCGCCGCGTTCGGGCCTCTCCGCCGGTGCTCGGCCCCTGCTCGGGTCTCGGCGGGGCAGTGCCAACTCCGGGGCGGGGGAAAGTTGTTTTCGGCTGTGTTTGTGACCCGCCGCCCCCCTCCTTGGCGGAGCGGTTGTAGGGCCGAGGGTGCTGCTTCCGCAGCCCGGGCGCCACTGCGAGTGACGGGGTGGTGGGGAGAGGCCTCGGCCACCGGCGGGCCCCGCCGCCCCGTCCGGGCACGGGTGTCCCGGCCGCCTCGCCCCCCGCGCCCCCGGCCGCCCCGGCGCGCTGGGGCAGCTGATGCTGACCCCCTGGGTGGCACCCGGGGGGTGGCTGTGCCGTGTCCCTGGTGGGACCCCAGAGTCCGCGCTGTGCGACCTCTTAATAGGAAGCTGTGATTTTACACCAAAAAAAAAACAAAAAAGGAAGTTAAATTATTTTGTTCAGTTCTTCAACAGTATCTGCTATTAATGCAACTGTCAAAATTAGCCCATCCTATCTGAAACTGGCCTCTTTCTAAATAAACAATATTTGTTTATTATACTGGTTGATGAAAGCATCTCTGCTTGTGTAGGTGTGAGTTCACATCCACCAGCAACTCATCTGTGACTTGTCTGAATATCTCAGGAAGACTTTTTTGGTATTTGAAGTATTACTTTGAGTCACCTGATTCCACTAGCCTAGCCAGCAGTTAAAAAAACTTCCTTTTACTGAGGCGGTTCTCATACAGTCCACAATTTGTGTTGCACTTCTCAGTGCCAAAGAAATTCCACATCTTGAACGTGTCAGTTTTAATGTATAAGTAGCTGTCTCTGTAACCATGTAAGTTGATGATTGTTTTAATAAACTTTTTCAGAAGCACAGAGAACTGGATTTTATGTTTCAAAATCACTTACGCAGTTTAAAAAGTGTCAGTGTAGTGAAATTTATGTTCTGTTAAGCTTCTAGAGTATTGTTGATGGACTTGGTTTTAATATTGCCAGTTTCCACTAATTTATGGGATGTGTGTATGAGTAATTTGTGATCGATCTAACTATTGTAGGTAGCAAGAAAATGACTTGTGGTGTGCATATACTACATAATACTCAGTATGTTAGGCAGATATTGTACTAAACCAGTTTACTGTTTTTCTGCTCACTTTGCAGTGCAGTGTGCTCATGGGATCCTGTGTTCTGTGCTGAACACATGAAGCCATTTTATTCTTACGTTTGGAAACTTTCACTGTGCCTTTCTTTAAATATTTTTTTTGAGCCATTATGGCCCCAGACGGAAGGGTGTATAATTTCTAACTTCCTAACCTAGACTGGCCTGAAGTCAGGTGGTGCAGTTTTTCTCATTCTACACATAGCAAGTTATGGTAACGTACTTTAACTTGAAGGCTAAAATTGGTAAGCGGTAGTCAGTAAAAACTTGGTGGTTTATTGTTATTATTTTGTTATGCTGGTAGCTGAGAGCAGTACTGAATTTATTTATTTTCTGTGAGCTCTACCCAGGAGATGGATCCCTCTCTGCAGATTGCCCTGTTTTGGATTTTGATTTGTTCACGTTGTGCAAACGTCAGCTGTAGTAACGGATACATTGTTTTTTGAGCAGTGTAAGGGAGTAACTGGCTGAAAAAACAGTTTTTAGGAGCTCGGCCAACTAACCAGTCACCATTTCATTTGGAAAATAAATTTGGTTTTTTAAATTGTAAACAAACTTCTCACCTTCTGCTTGTGCTTCTTCAAAAATAGCCTATTTTAAAAAGAAATACACAAAGTGCGTTTGTATTGTAAGTGAAATATTGACAAAACTAAACTGTAAGTAGTTGTCTGGAGTAAGAATTTTTTGAACTTTAATGATGTCAAATCCTGTGTGACCCATAGGGGTGACTGACGGTCCAGCCTGGCCAGTGCTGCATGGGCTGTAAGTGCTTCCTGAATTTATTCCTGTTTAAACTAGAATATACTTTCCAAGGAAGACTGGGGGCAAATTCAGTCTTGACTTGAATGCTTTCAACGATGGAAAATCAAGTCTGTCTTTTTTTTTTTTTAAACCATCAGCTCTCTTGCTGCTGATGCTTCTTTGTTTTGAATCTCGATTTGCCCAGCTTCTGTTTTCAGTTTTATCATTTTGTCTACAAGATTTACAAGTGCTTGTTATCAAAGTGTAAGATTTCCTGAGGATGGAGGATGCAAATAGGCATGTCTTCCACAGCTAGCTTGTAAATCTTGGCCAGTTTTCTTGCTCCCACTTTGATAAACCAGAGCAATGAAGTTCCTGGAGTTTTCCAGTATGAAGATGTGGTCTGCAGTTGTGTAATGTCCTGGATCTTCCTGTACCATTCAAAATCAATGCATTTCTTACTGAATTATAAAAGCTTTTAGGGGAAAGGATTGCTGTTTTCATACCAAGAAGCCTTTACTGATGCTTTCCCAGCGTATTTCTTAGCTGGAATTTGGTAGGGAGACTTGCGTTGAAACAGGTGAGGCCTTAAGCACCCTGAGGGCTGTGGAGGCTGTGTCTGATGCTGTGAGCTAAACAAACATTCGCCATTGCTCCTTCTCCTTTCTTGCCCTTCATCCCGTGCCGTATGAACATCGCAGGAGTCCACTCTGACACTTGTCAGGCCTGTTTCTGAGCTAAAGTAAGTTGCTGAAATAGCAAAAAATTCACTGAATGGAAACAGCAGGGCCATTTTCTCCAGTTCTAGGGAGTTGCAGTAGCTGAAAGTTTGCTCAGAGCTGATACAGCAAGTTGGGTGGGGTGGCATAGTTGGAAGGGGGAGACTTTCATGGAGAAGAGTGGAAATATAAATGGGAAATGGAGGATCTGAGGCTTCTGGAGGCAGTTCTTTGGTTGGCTAGATCCTTACTGTAACTTGGCAGTGGATTTTGTGGCTGGCTCAAGGTTATGTGCTCTGAAAACTGAAGCAAGTGTTAAACCCAATCAAAATAAGAAAAAAAGAAGATTGTTTAGAGGATGCTACCTCCCAAAGTTTTACAGTAATTTAACTGAACCTGACTTCAGAGGTAATGCAGTTTCATATCCACATATAAGAACCGATGCCTTAAGCTAGATACTTTTATTTTGGCTGCTTCCACCAGAAGAGAGTTAACCTTACTAATTCCTTATTTTTAACTGTGCGTCACAAATGATGGCAGAAAGTGCCAGAGTCTAAAAAATTTTCAAAGCTTGGTCACAAGGAAAATGCAGTTTTGTAAATGTGTTTCTGTCATAGTTGCTTACAAAAGCCACAGATGATATTCTCATTCTTCTGGTTGTTCCTTCTTGATTTCTTTGGCCTTTCCTATCCTTTCTGCACTAGAATTTGCCAGGTCGCAGCTTTACTCGTGCTCTTTCTTTTGTTTTTGAGCTTCATTGAATAGGAAGAGCTAGAAATGTCAGGAAGCAATATGCTGGCTTTTAAATAACGTTCTTCCTACCTCAGCCAGTTTTTAGACTTATTTATTATTTTAAAAAGTAGGCAAGTCCTTTTCTTGAACAGGCTGATGTTTTGCATTTTGTTAAGCCCTGATTTTGGAAGGAAGTGATGTTATTAAGAGAACTGAATAGGTTATGGCGCAATGATGGGCAAGTTCTTCTGGAACCTGTGCTGCTAACATGTGGTGAGTGTTTTAATTTAGAAGTTGAAGTTGGAACTAGGAGCTGATTTCTAGGAGTAACATCGTTGAAGTTGATGACATTGCTTTCGCAAGCGAGGTATTTCACAAGGCAGTTACTGATAAGCTTCATGAAGTTAGGCCCCTCTTACTGTCAATAGCAACACTTTTTTCTTTACAACTTTAGGGGCACTTGTATCACACCATTATGTTCTTGATTGTTCAATGGTTTGTCTACTTCGAGAACTCATTTATCTGGTTCTATTTGTAGGACTGGGCCATTTTTTGTGGGAAGAAGTCCCTTGAGATGAAAGCTTAGACTGAATATTCTGTTCTTTAAAGAAGGTATAACTTAACAGTACTTCTAAAACATGGAAATGCTGTTCAAGGCATTCTTGACCATCTAATCATGTTGGATTTTCTCTTGTGAATGTCACTAACCAGGTTTAGTTAAATTTAGCATAGTTCTTGTAGTTGTGATGATGGAAGGTCATGATTTACATATGAAAGTTTCAGGTAGGGAAAGATAACAACATTAAACTTAAAATAAAGRTTATTATCCTTAAGTGTGTATCCTTCCTTTCATCTTTCTTTTTGGTTCTCTATTGCTCTCACCAGTGTAAGGCTTCCCAAAGAAGTCCCACATTTTCCTTCACAAATCTGTGTGTTTGTGTTATGAATTGGTCAGAAACAATTCTTTGTTCTGATTTGCAGCTGAGAAGTGAAGTACCCCTCTGTGCTAAACCCTCCAAAACACCCAGACTTTGTGTTCTGTTAGTCTGCATTCTGTATTGTCCTAGCTTTGGAAGTAGACTCCTCTAGGAAATCTCATCGTAAGAGAAGATTCAGTTAATAAATCTTATTATGTCTGTGATTTGGGATGAACCTCTACTATGTAGATCACTTCATAATCCATTCAACATGTTCCTTTATTTTAATTCAGCGAAACGAGACCTAATACAAAAAATGAGATCACAGTTGATTTATACATGTAGGATGTGATGGAACAAAATTAATTAGGAGAGGCAATAATTTTGATTTTATGGTCTTAATCTTGTGAAAAGTTGTTTGGTTCTTTTAGGCTGTGAAGAAGTAGATGTGAAGATACTTCTTGTGCTTTTTTAGATTATTTTGGTTTGGTGGTTTGTCCATCCAGAGAAGGTGGATGTTTGGTAATGCAGATTTACCACAGATTCCTGACCAATTGAAGGAGTGAGATGTTAGGATGAGCATGAGAACTGATACAGTCTTATTTTATGAAGACACAGGTTTTCTGTTCTTTTGTCTTTCTGTGAGGCCTTATGGTCTTTTAAATGTTCAGTGATACGTGGTTGATGTTACATTGCTGCAATTACTAGTTCAAGGCTTCTCACTTCTGTGCTGGAAAGCTGGAGAGCTGGTAAGATTCTCTGTGATGCTGTGCTTGAGTAATGATTCCTCTGAGTCAGTTTTTCAAAGTTATTTTGAGCACCTAGGCATTGAGTCATCAGAAACTCATTACCAGAGGTCATCATTTAAAAACATGATTACAGCAGCTAAAGAGACGGAAATCTGGTATCAGATGTCACAAGCTTCATCTGGTTTATAGATTCAGCGTTTCAGATTTTCACTCGGGTAGAATTTCTCCATATATTGGTATTATTTCAGCAAGAAGGCTTTACAGTTAATTGTAGCTTTGTAAAAATTCTTGTTTTTCTCTATTCTTACAAGGTTTTCTTCTGAATTATTTTCCTCCTCAGATTTTCAGGTCTTGAAAAATCTCCTAGAAGAGTGTGTGGATATTCAGTAACCCCCTCCTTTTTTGATTAGGGCATCTGGCCAATTTCAGAGTTTACAGAGATCACCAAGGTAAAAATAATTTGAGAATTTTGCCATTTTAATCCTTCCTGTATTAAATTTACAAGCAATTGCAACATCAATGGTACTGGAAGCAGTCTTGCAAAACATTACAAAAACAGGTAATAGAGACTGTAAAATAGTGGGAGTGATTTGGTTCAACCAGCCCTGCAGTAGGACAGATCAGCATTTAGATATCTAGAATTATTTTAAATAAATAGCTATTGCAGTGTTCAGCGTTTAAAGCTAAACCTCTTCTATTTCAAAGCATGTTTTGCACTTACCATTTCATCCAAATTCACTTAACGCTTCTCTGAGGGCTGAAAATCAGAGCTTGTGCTTTTGCTTTCTTTAGTTGTATTCCTGCTTTCTCAGCAATTTATGATTGGAAAGGAGCTTCCAAGTAACAGAAAGTTCAAAAACCAGAGCAATCTTGTAGTAGTCCAATAAGCAAAATTCAAGTGCTACTGAAGAGGAAAAAAATTATACATAGTGCTTACTGGAAAATTTAATTTAAGCTCTGAGCCTTATCGCTTTTTTCCCAAAACAGTCTTTCTCTTTGAGCTTCATATGGATAAGAAACCTTTGTCAAAAAAAAAAAAAAAAAAGAAGAGACGTTTAAGACCAGAATCATTTAACTTTGACAGATAGTCCTCTGTGAGACCCCCAGTAAGGGGAGAAGGGCACAAGGGACAGCTCTTCTCGTTGGGAGCTGCTGTTCTGCAGCCTGATCCAGCTGTTGTGTAGTTGTGAGGAGGCATTCAGGACATGGCATGGTATGAAGGGCACATGAGCCATCCTGGGCACTGCTAATAACAAGTTGTGTGCTTGTAGAGGTGTGCTGGGTGAAGTCAAACCAGCGACTCTGTGTGTGAACATGTTTTTCGTGGGTGAAAGATCTATTTCCTCCTGTATTTTGGAGCAGCTCTTGCCCCAGGCCCTCCCCCTTAAAGGAAGCCACTGTACAGGAGGGGTTTCCAATGTGCAAAATAGGTGGCTGGAAGGAGGAGGAGGTGGAAGAAGGTGGGCAGTGCTGCTTGTGGGAGGTCTCTGGGGAGTCCAAGCCAAACAGCTGCTTCTGGGGAAAGGCAGCCATGTCTGCCCTGGGGTTTCTACAAGTGGGACTTCCCTGTAAAAAGTGGGACTGKTGTACAACTGGTTGATGGGTGTTATTTCTTAGGACTTGTCATTGAGTTACTGACTTCTGCTCTGAGTTGCCATCTGCTCCTCCTTGGCAAGGGAACTGTTGTGCTTTTATTTTGTGTATTCATATGGTATCTCTGTTTAAACACAGTAGGTTTTGGACTTGGTTTGCTTTCCCCAGCCTTCTGAGACTGCAGTTCTCAATGTTCAGAGCAAAAATAAGTTGTCATCTCAATTCAAGCCAAGTGTTTGCTTCCCTGGTTGATAGAACAAAATGACTAATTTTCAAGAACAGCTATAAAAATTCTCTTAAGAGTAGCTTTAAACTGTTTCTCTCTTCTGTATGAGGATCTTTTTTCTTTACAATGATTATATATGTGGTTTCCAGAAGAAAGACAATTGATACAAGGCTATTACATTTATTGTACCTTCTAGTTCTGATTTAAATTCTAGTATTGCCTGGAAAGCCCATACAATTCATCTTTCTGCAGCAGTAAGGCCATGACTGATGAGGCACTTCATTTCACCCTATAGCTTCATCACATTTGAGAGTTAAGCTTAAATGTTTTATTTCCTCCACTGCATTAATTCTTTTTTTGGGGGTCAAGGTTTAATTCAGTAATTGAATATTGCAAAAACATATGATAATAAATGTAATTAGTGCTTACCTAGTTACAGCACAGTTCTTTCAGCAGTGCTATAATTTCCTCCCTTAATAGCCCTATATTTATCTTCTGAAAAAGATTGCTTATGGAATACAAAATCAAGTATCTTCCTTGCTGCAAATAACTAGACCATAGTCTTGGAAATTTGTATGAAGCTTGTTGAATTAGAATTTTTCTATTAACAGCTCTATCACATTCTGGTAAGCTGCCGAACTTTCTCTTAATTCATAAGGAAGCAGAAGTTCAAACTTTCTTTTCAGACTTCTTTGATGCTTTCTGTCACTGTAAAGGTTGCTGGTACAAGAAGAGTTTGTGTGGTGTCCTGTCAAACTTTAAATGTTGCATGACTTAATCCAGTTCTGTCATTCATTATATCTCTCTGTTGTTTTTTTGTAATTCATGTTTGTCACGGTTTGAACAAACTTCACAGAGTTAATATTTTTGCATTAAGCAGGCGATTGGGATATATAGCATCATAAAGTCACCCCAAGACATTCTGTCCAGAAGTCCTTTTTCTTCTTTTTTTTTCCTATTTGTCTTAAAGTGGGATAGGCCAACACTGCTAATGTGCACATTGCATTAAATTGCAGGTAATTAATGTCCAGTTCAAGTGCTGGGTGTTCCCTGGCCAGGTCTAATGACTGAGCTTTGCTTATTTGAGCTGACATTTATTGTGAAGTTTGTAACTTTTCTACACTGCCAGCAGAAAAGCCTAAAATAGTTGTAGGCTTGGGTACTTTAGAACCCAAAAAACATGAACCGTACCCATTTCTTGAGTAAAGAAGCTTCATCTGATAAAATGGTAACGCATTTATGCTGGTATAACAGTTTACTCACTTGCGTTCATGAAATAAAAGTAAACATAGGCTTTCACAGAGGAGTGTTTCTAATAAGAGCTAAGAGATAACAAAACATTAGTATATTGATTAGTGTTGGTTATTCAAGTAGCAGCAAATTTAGCAGAATTCCATGTTGAGAACTTGTCCTGCTGCATTTCAGATTTCTTCCCAGCTACTTTCAGTGAGCATGTTATTGAGCACATGTTTTCCTATTAATATTTACCAGTCTTTGGGACTTCAAAGTAGTAAAGCTATGCCATTCTGTATTTTACAGATCAAGTTTTATTGGAAATAACATGCAGTTAGTTTGCTCTGCTAGGTATTCATTTGCTTTTGGAGTGGCCTGTGTATGTGGTACATTGAGATGCACAATGTGTAATAGTGTGCTGAGTCTGAAAGGACTTGAAGTTCACTAGATAACCTTAGTGAAACTTTGTGCTTCTCCAATTATTAGGATAATTACTGTTTTTTCTAATCTGTGCTCTCATTGAGGCGACACTATTGTGTGACTACAAGCTGTCTTAATGAGTAGGTCACAATGTGGCAATTTTTCTGGTGAATGCTGCTGGCTTTTTCTGAAACCTTCACCTCTTACTGGCTTTGTCCTTTGGGGACAGAGCTGTGAGGGTACAATACTGGTGGCCCTAAAGTTTCAGGCAAACATCAGGGGACTTGGCACAGCACGCTTCTGAAACACAGCGTTAAATATTGGTTCAGCAAACAGTTGCAAGTGTTGCAGTTTGATTTCAGAGATACAGTAATGATTAATCTAGGCACAGATTTTAATTACACTTGAGATAAATGCGTCCTACCTAACATCCATAAATACAAACCCATACTGTACTTGCTGCAGTTATTACTTGCTGTAGTCCTGGTGAAACTGGAATTAACGTTCTCAAATTCGAAATTGTTTAGTCCCCAGTCTATTTGAGGATCTGGAATAGGTTGGTGTTCATAAAGGAAAATATGAGGAAGTCTGGGCACTTGGAGCAGTGCAATAAATAGATTCTGAAAAAGACCTGATAGCRTTGGAGCTCTTCACTCGCAGTAGAAGTTTTGCAGTACATTGTTAACTGATAACTGGTTTATAAGTAATGTTTTAAACAAGAAAAAACTTTTCAGGTGCTTAACCCAACTGAAAGCTCAGATGTGATTCAGAGGAGTATCTGAGTCAGTAGTTGGAAACCTCTCTAAATCACGTGGGTGTCTTGAATGTATTTCTGCAACTGAATTTCCCTTGCTTCATATTGCTTATGGGGATTCTGTTCTTGAGTCTGACAATACCCCATAAATAAGTCAGTATGAACACAAAAAAGGTAACCAAGCACCGCTTTTAATAGTACATGATAGTTATTTTGAAAATATCAGAATTTGAATGCTGCTTTTTTAAACCACTGAACTGCTTGCCGATAAATCTCAGACTTTAACGTTTTTAAGCACTGTTGTAAATCTGGCAAATATTGCAGTTTCTCTTTGCTTTTTTCATGCTCCATGGTGGTGATCTACCCACCTGACTTATAACTGCATGGAAAGAAGCTATATTTTAACACCTTAAGATTTTAAGATCTGTTATATTCTAACACTTTTAAGGGATCTCCGTCATATAACAATTTTAGTCCTCATTCTCCATCAATGACTTTTAGTCCCAGATGCTTGAGCTGAACAAGGGGCCTCCTGTGTGAGAATTCACTTGAATGCAAGTTCTTGGTGTGCATTCTGCCTGTAGCGCTGTCCAGAAGCATGTTTCAGTGGGCTTTGGGATGCGCTGATATTTTCTTACTGGTAGACAGCTATAAAGAAGCTCATGTTGTGTGAATCAAAAATAAAATGTGTAACCAAAAATGAGTGGGACTAGCATGAACAGAGTTCAGGTGGTCTTTCCTGACCAAAAAATTGTTTTCAGCAAGACAGTGAAGTGCCTGTGTGATAGATCTGAAGAGTTAATCTGTCCTCACTGAGGAAAGCCCAAGTTGCTGAAGAGGCTAGTAACTTATTGTCTTTATTACTACAGAAAACACTTCCAAGTCTCTTTAACACTTGGAAATTTGCCTAGTCACTTCTTTCTTACACAAAATCATACAGAAATGCCTTCAAGGTAAGCTTATTACACTTTTATTTTAATTCTAGAAGTGCCAGTGGTTTAAACCACATACATGTTGGTGGGAATCAAATATTGCCTTATGGTTCCTCACCCTATAAAGGCTTCAGACTTTGTGTTTTGTACTGTTTGGAAGCTCTTCATGTTTTGTTATCAATTTACTTGCAATATGAGATAGACCTTTTAAGCCAGTGTGAATACTTAATTAAATACCTGCCTGAAGTATTGTAGGCACGTGCAGCTTCTGAGGCTGAGGAAATCTCCCTGTTCTGCATCTCTGTCTGCAAAGATGTTTTATTAGCAGGAAGAAATTATGCAAGTCCTTGTTTCTTAGCTTTTCGTCTGTGTTTAATTTGCTTCTAATGTGCTTATAGTCAGTCTTGTTGATTTCAAATGATTAGCTAGTGCAGACTAGTGAGCTTATTGTAGAGTTGAAAAATTGCTCAGAGGGTCAAGAGACATTTTTCATGTGAGTTTGTAGAGTAATGTGAGGATCCAGCAGTTATAGCTGGTGAAGGAACTTGGAGTAATGATACCTGAATATTGTGACCTTTGTTGGTCCAGAAGTGGCATTCTTGACTGAACTTAGTTTCACTTTTTGGATGAGTTTGCTTTAATTCTGATTTTGCTGAAAGCAAAACACAATTGTATTGAAAAAAATTTAATACTAAAGAGAGGTTTTAATTAAACAAGTGAATTTTATTTTTTGCTTATTGTTTAATGAAATCATAGTATAAAATGTTTTGGTTTCTTCAGGCTAGTTTTCTAGGCAGATGTTGTTGAGCACATACTCAAGAAGTGATGCTTACCACTATACAAGCAATATACATTTTCTCCAGTTGCTTTGTGTTAGTTGAAAAGATAAACATTGGTGTCTTTTCTTCTTCAAAATAAATCTTTATCACTTTAACTGTCAGTTTCTAGTATGATGTATAATCACTTGAATTCCTAAGATACAGTTTCTGTAGGAGCTGTCTTAGAAGACCATGTCCCTAGTGTCCTCTTAAACACTTCTATTGTCAATTTTTTGCTTGTTTCTTGTCTCGTAAGAAAGCCTGTAAGAGGAACATGTAGACATTACTGTAGGCAGGACAGAAGGTAGCTGCCTTTGCAGGCTGAGAGTCATAAGCACTTGAAGAGCCACTTGATATTTCTGCGTAGACTATCCAAATGCATACTTTGCCTAGCAGTTTGATACAGTAGTGATAGAGGGACTCAAATGAAAAGGCATTTTTTGTCAAATCATAGCCCCAGATGTTTCCTTTATTAGCAGTATAAGTGTTTTTTATGCTTTCAAGGCCAGGCTGGATGGGGCTTTGAACAGCCTGGTCTAGTGGAAGGTGTCCCTGCCCATGGCAGGGTGGTTGGAACTAAATCACCTTTAAGGTCCCTTCCAACCCAAACCATTCCATGATTCTATGACTCAATGTTCCAGATGGTGCAGTGAAAATTTCTTCAGACTTTGAGTAATTAGCTTTTGGATGAGCTTAGATTTCAGGATAAAGGGTAGGGAAATGATTAAATCTTCCTAACTGTTACTCAGGGGAAGAAAGCTGCTGTCCTCAGTTCTCTGAGGCGGGAAAGATGTGGGGGGCTCCTGTCTGTATTCCTGTATTCTTACTGTTTTTCTGAGCTCTTTGGTCACCCGCCATTTTAAACTTCTTAATAGTATCCACAGTGGGACTTAGAATGAATTTTGACCTGTGGAGAGTTTTTTCAAATATGCATTCATTGAAACATGGCAACTGAAGTAGTCTGTTTGTGAATGGTGACACAAAACAATGGCCAAACTGTCATTTAGATCTGTGTCTACCCTGTGTGATTTCTGGAGCTTCAGTCGTGCGGTGAGGACAGCTTAATTCTGGGAGGTTTAATGCTGCTGCTCCAGCTGATAACAAGTCAGATGTCTTCTTGCACTTGTTCTAAACAGTAAAATACCTAAAAACAATATTAGACAGTAATCACAGAGCAAATTGCTGTGAAAGATCAAACAGTATAGAAAAGAAAATGCAAAAATAATTTTAAGTTAATTGTCTTTTGTTTGCAGGGTATTGTTACTTTTTAGATTAAATGCTTCATTTTGAACCATTCTTTTGGATGTAATCAAAAGATACTGCCAATTTCTGAACTGGTTTATTTGCAGCTAGGTTTTTGTCTTTATAATTTTCTCTCTGCTTCCTCAATTTCTCTAATCCTGAGATCCCAACCTGTATCCCAGGTATGCTATTTCTATTTTGTTCTCTTAGAACTGCCCTTTAGAATGAATATTTTATTTCTAAAAAAAAATTGTTGGGGAAAAATAATTCTGAAAAAAAACTAATTAAAGGAACCTCACCAAAAAATGTATTAAGAAATCAAACCCATATTCAAAAGACTTTTAGAAGAGAACTAATAAAAAGAAGTCTGGGAAGAAAGAAATGCCTTTTCCTGTTCTGTGCTTCCAGGTGTGATCAACATACTCCGTATCAGTATTTCACAAGCAGCAGATTTCAAAGGCTTGTGCTTACTAGACCTACTGAGGAATATTTGTACTAACTGAAGCAGTTTTTGTAGCAAACTGTTCTGAAGTTTATTCATAACAGAAATGTTACTGGAGTTACTTGAGGTTACCAAAAGTCCTTTGTTGTTGACTGTTGCTGTTCACAGCTAAAAGCTTAAGCTGCTGTCCTAGAAGAAAAGTTCAAGTTTTCTTACTGACATGGCTATTTAAAATTTAAGGACTTGAATTGTTTAGAGCTGATGCTAACGATTAACTTTTCTTTCTTTTTAAAATTTTTTAATTTTATTTTTGGCATTCTACCAGGCTTCCCAAATAATGGTTTTTGCTTCTCCAGTGGATGCAGATTTCTCTGAAACCTGCGCTTGTCTGCCCCATTGTTACAATCTGCTCTAATCACAGGAGAGAATTCTCTGTGAATGAAGTGGAAAGACGCCTAAAGGTTCGAATATTCCTTTAAACAGATTAAAGCAAAATGAGGCTAAATGTTGGTACCAAAAAAATTGATGTATTTTATTTAACAGTAAGTGAGAGAGAGAGAAAGAAAGAGAAATAGAGAAAGAGGTGTGTGGGGAGGGGGGGAAGGGGACAGGAAGAGTGACAGAGGTTAGATGGAAACATCTCACCGCTCCGTGGGTCCCAACGACGTCTCGTCGATCCCTACATCTGGTCTTCTGGATGGTGAGGGTCCCCATCGCCCCCGCCGAAAAGCATAGAATCTGTTGGATTAATATACACTTCGGCCAGGTGGAATGCCCGGGTACCACCCCTGAGGGGGCCAGCTTAACACTGTCCCTTGCAAGACTGAGGGTCTGTTGCATCGTTTTGCACCACGTGCAGTGCTCTGGTGCAGGGTCCGGGGACCCCTTCGAGGGAGCCTTCGATGGGCCGTGACACCCCCTCTGCTGCCCCTTCACGTTCATGTCCAGTGGTTGTGGCTTTTCCTGGAGTGGGGGAGGCCTCCCGCAGCTGCACAGCGGAGGATGGGCGTTCCTCTAACCAGAGGCTTTTTTTCACCACACACCCAAAACCTCTCCTCTGTGTAAGCCTGGCAGCAGATAAGCCTGGAGCTAAGGCCTCCACCGCGAAGCTGCTGGACTTGATGGTCCTGTGAAGGCATACTTCTCCCCCAGCCCAGACCTTAGAATGGTGTCATTTTTATCTTATCTCAAATCAACTTACAGTCCAGGGCCTCAGCCCAGGGGGCCCATCAGGGTGGCAGTGGTCTCCGGTGTAGTTTTTTCTTTTGGTGCAGCTTCGTTATAGTTTTGCTGTAATAGGCAAAAGTTCTTAATAAAGAACGTTCAACCTATAAACCATAACACCTCAGTCTCTCACACCCATATACTTCCTAAAACAGAAATATGGAATGTGATCCTCTTTCTGTGAATATGGGAACTGTTGCCACCAGCATGAACCTGTAAGGTGTTGCCATCTTGCTGCAGTGATACAGCAGCAGTGTTTCTGGCAGCGGCACCAAGCAATTTAAACCTGTGAATCCCTGTCTCTTGACAAGAGCAGTGCAGGGTGGCCGAGGCACTGAACTGCTGAAGAGCTGGCTGCAAAGAGGAATGCGTGCAGTTATGGGAATTTCATGCTATGAAACTTCTATGGATATTTCCTTTGTACTATCTACCACTGCCAGCTGACCAAGAAAAGCAGCTGTGGTACAGGTTTCCTACGTTCTAACATATGGTTGAAACAGATGAATCTATGGCATAACACAAGATCTCTTTCTAATGCCGGTGAAGTCCTGTCCACAGGGAAAGCATTTTCAAAGATGTGTCCAACTTTTGAGTGGCTTCTCCAATTTTTGTGCTATGAAGCATACTTTGATGCAGAACTGTTGTGTTACAATCAGGAAGTTCAGCGTTACAAAAACATTTTGCTTCAGAAGTGTGAACCTAAAGAAAAACCAGTAGTCACTCTATGTGGATTGTTGATTATTTGTATCAAGGAAGGCTTGGGCAGGGAGGCTGTAAAAGCTGCTCTGAGCACAACTGGTGTGCATTACTGAGCCTGTCTGCTTATGGCTAGTGAGAATACACAAGACTATCATCGTCCTTTTCCATGACAGAGCTGTCCTGCTGCAGGTCAACTGTAATGCAGGCAAGTGTGTCCCTGTGCACATCAGGATTGTCCAGCTTGGGAGTAAGTTGCTTTTCCATCTGAGCCTAGCCTAGAATGAAACATCTTGGAAAAGGTAGAAAGATTCTTCTCATGAGAAATAGGTGTTTCTGTTGCTTTACCACCTCTTTCAAGATGCTGGGGGACATACAGCAGAGCCAGTGGATCAGGATGTCTGCAGAGATCTTAGGTACTCATCTAGTAACTTATTGTAGCTACAGTGTAACCTTTGACTGGAATTTTATTTTAATGACTTTGCTAGACAACTTCTTCCCTCTTAATTTACTCTGAAGAACCTTAACACTGACGGCTACAGTTCTATTGTCTTATGTCTGCTTTCAGAAATAAGTTGGCAAATGCTCTTGGTTTTTTGTTGTTTTTTTTTTTTTTTTACTCTTGGCTTTTATTATTACAGAAAGAAGAGGGAAGTACTCAACTCAGACAGAAGTAGTGGAGGAAAGCTAAGTCTGCTCCAGGCCTGCAGAGGAATAATAGTTCCACTAATCTAGATACTGCTTTTCAATGTGGGGAATCTTTTGTGTGTTAATATTCTTAGGCATGATTCTATCATAATTCTAAAATTACAGTAATAGTGATTGATTGCAATGCTTAGAACTTCTCGGTGTTGGGAGACTTCACACTGTAATAAGTCAGTAAATCTGTAAATTGGGGAACTGCAGTCGTGTAACTACAGCAGGTAGAGCTAGCTCCAAAGAATGCTGATATAACACTGGGAGTTACCACCTTCCTTTCCATTTCCTTCTCTTTATTACAATCTAAATATCTACATCCATCTGCCGAAAAGCTAATTTTCCTTTAGCTCTTACTGGTTTCTCCCATTTTTGACTTGTGAAGAAAACTGCTGGCTCCATCTTGTTCCAGAGAAACAACAATATATGCCAGAGCTGCAGAGATGCTGGGAATCAGAGAGCCCTTTCTCTCCTAGCACGTGCTGTGGCAGGGTTCTGCTTAATCCATGTCAGCCTTTTCTCCCACGAGGGAGCATGAGGTGAACATCAGGATGTGTTCCAAACTCCCACTAGAGGGGGAGGTGCAGGAAGCTTTGCTGCCACCTGAGCAAAGGGAGGTGTACAGTATAACAACGAGGCCTGCTTTCTGCTCAGTGAAATTGGTTTAAACTTTTGGGGTCAGCAGGGTTTTTTCTAAAAGGAACTGACAAAACAACTTCAGAARCCAGAACCGTTTGTATCTTAGAGCGGAGTTGGTGGGGAGAGTAGGGAGATATACATGCAGCCAGTAAAAGAAATTAATCTTCTTATAGCTAATAGATTTGTTAATGGTTCTTGCTTGTTTTGCATGTTTGCAGTATTCTGTAAATGAAGCAATGGCCTTTATTCCGCTAACAAAATATTTGAATCTCTGAAGTTCCTGTAGTTCTTGGACTRTTTGATCCTTTTATGTATGATCAGAAGTAAATATGAAACACAACAGTTACTGTAACAATTTTTTTTTAAATCTGACTTTTGAAGAAGTTGTCTTTGTGGCGTTCATTCCGTGATCTGGAATTCATCASAGATTCCCATTTTATGAATATTCAAAGTGTCCCTAAGCTTAGATCTAGTATTCAGTGTGTGTATTGCAGTGCCCATGGGCTAAAATCCTTTTCTTGTTAAAYGCTTTTCTCCGTGCCCATTTGCAATTTTGCATAAATTGCAAAGATCTGTCTCTAAGTCCTAACTGCTACTTGGATGTAATATATATGGCCGGTAAGAAGGAAAAAACTTATTGAAAAGTCAAAACATTTTCCATTTTATAGTATTTTGGAACTGATTGTCAGAAATTTGAATAGGGTTGGGACTGATGTCTCTGCCTCGCAAAAGGCTAYGGCATTTTCCATCACTAACCATACACTTATTAATTGGGGGAAAACAATAATTTAGTTTTAGTTACTTTGGAATTGGTTGAGTTTATACTATTTTCCCCATCAAATTTCAACAGTAGGAGGGTAGTCTTAAAGCTTACTTGCCAGAGGTTCTTAAGGTCTTGATTTCCAGCCTAGGCAAGTGAACCTAGAAAAGCAGGTGAAATGGAGAGTACCAGCACAGAAAGCTGGGGAATGTATTTGAGATTTCAATATACAGATCAAGTTTCAGATGTATTTCAAATTCTTAATGCTCTGTAATAATCCATTTCTGTAGTATTGTGAATCTTTTTTTTTTATTTCCAATTTCCTAAACTGCAGTAAGTAGGGTTTGTTTGCAATTTTTTCACTGTCTTCTACTTTCTCTAACAGCTTTTGAAACAGACATCCAGAGCAGGTGAATAGATGGACTTTGGCATAATGACTTTATTAAATTGTATGTATCTCTTGGGTTTTTCTTCCCTACAAGCTGAACACTTCCATTTTTTTTCTGAGTAACTTTATTTCATTGCTGTATCTGGAGAATCTAGTATTGGCATCTGTTATTAGACAGAAATGTATTTTACCTTTCCAGTCTGGTCATTACTGTGGGATGTTTTGCCAGTTTTTCTGAAGGCTAATAAAATTTGCCTGTTGCCTTTGTCCTGGTAAACGCTCATCATTCCTGTGAGTAGAAGCAAGAACTTACTACTGTGGTGTATTACTTGAATAAGGCTAGAAGGCTCCCTGGTTAAGAAAGCTGCTTTCCCCATGATTCAGATGCCCAGCATCTGAGTGTTGTTAAATTGACTTGCAGAAACTGGATAAGTATTGGTAACCTGCTGTAAAAAGGATGTGTTCAACACCTTCCTCTACTACTACTGAGGGAAGAGCTCTGGAGAGTGGTGCTTTTTACACTCCTACTTAAAATGTTCTTGTATTTCAAAAGGTGTGCTGCTTCTCTTCAGTTGACTTTTTAAGGRAAGTAAGGCAGCTTATTCTTTTATTTGCATGATGGCCAGCAGGTCCAGTGCTGCTGGAAAGAAAGCAGCAGTTTTATTATCGAATTTTGCCTCTTGATCTCGGTTTTGCATGGCATAATCTGAAAGGCTGAAAGCCTCCATTCTAAGGGAAAAGCTTTTGCAAGGAAGCATTCAGAGTGCTTAGGACACATGGTTTTCTGCAATGGTGTGCTGCTCAAGCGGAGAAGACCAAGTGTTTGATTTGTTGCGCACATGGTTCAGGATTAACTTGTCAGCTGAACTACAAGATATGTGCTTTTTCTCAGTTCTGTTTTTATTTACACTGAAGTAAAGTATCTCTTGACCAGACAGAAGTATTTCCACATGATACTCGTGAAATTAAAATGTGGGAGTGGGAAGTTCTGTTTTGTTCTGGTTTTATGTCAGAAGATGTGTCTAGGTGAGGATCGTAACAACCTGCAGTTTTGAGACAGGCAAGACTTGATGGTGAATGTCTGTCTTATGGTATTTTTTTTCCTATCATGTAGCTTGCTTTCAGCAGAAATTATTTTATTGTCTCCTTTGTCAGAAACTATTATTTTTTGTTTAGTTTTTTTTTCTTCCCACCATCCTCCAAGTACAAGAAGAAACTAATTGCTGCGCACTGTATGATGTTATTAGTAAAAGAAAATGTTTCAAACATAAGGTTTCTTTATGTAGTGTAGTAGCAGAGTCAGTGCACAGCAAAGCCTTTGTGTATGTAAACACTGAAAAGTTAGGTTGGTTTTGTTTTTCCCTCCCTCCTCATGCCRAATATAATGGGCCTACTCTCACTGTTTGTTTCTGTGTTTGCATAGTTCCTCCCATATAGAGTCTCAAAACATAGTTTTACATATTACTTTTTATGTACAGCAGTGGTTACTTACATCTGCAGTTACTTGTTTCTCTGAATTGCTGGCTCTATGAAACACTTCCCTTTGCCCAAATGGGAGTTGGAATATGTCTTGTATATATATAAAAAAAATATTGGACTGTTTGCTAAAGCTAGAAACCTTTCATTCTTCCCCTGGAAAAGGTGATACATATAGTCCTGGACATGACACAGAACAATCAGTCTTAAATCCTTCCATTATCTCCAATTACCCTCCAACAAGCTCCACATGAGATTTTTACCTTTAAAGTTGTTGTTACTGTTGAGTTTGCAGTTCAAATCTAGGAAGTGTTAGCTTCCTGTGTGCTGAGTTGCTCTTTGTACATTCAGCCTTACCCCACTTACTATTTCTGTTAGTTAGGAATAATTTGTGCTGATACTTCCTTCATGAAATCTTCTAAATAAGCTGGAAGCTTCACTGTTACATTCTTTCCCACATACAGGCTCGTGTTATGTATGATTTTGCTGCTGAGCCAGGAAACAACGAGCTGACGGTCAGTGAAGGGGAGATCATCACAATCACTAACCCGGTAAGAAAACTGAGATGGAATCGGCTTCAGTGCACTTTTGTGACCTACTTCTAGCAGCAAATGGAAGAAAAATGGTGCTGGGTGACATCTGAAAGCCCTGGCTACCCTTCCATGAAGAATTAGCAAAAAACCTGAATATAAAGAATTTTGTAATAATATTGTGGAAACAAGTGCAATATTTTGGAGGATGGGGCCTTCTCAAACTGTGCCCACACACTTAATGATGTGCTCAGCTTTGTTTTCCTCTAAACAGATCTGAGTGCCAAGCAAGAGGAAGAAACTAGCGATGGTGATAGCCTTTACATCTGAATGTCTTGTCTTTTTTTTGTGTGCCTAATATTCCACATTTTCTGTGTATTTAATCTTTCAGGTGCTTGCCACTTGCATTTAAATGAGACATCCAGCTTCCTTCTAGGTTTTGAGTTTCTTAATCAATGACTTCAGCGTTCCAAGTTTGTTAAAGAAATCACAACAAAAATTTGTTACTGAATTTGTGTGTCCTTTCATAATTAAAGAAATGTAGACAAGGTATAGGGAAGAAGTGGTGAAAATACTATGGTAATGCTGTCAGGGAGTTGTTAAACGAAGCATATTTTTGAGCACTGACATTTGATTTATATGCACATTTTGAATTTCAGTGCACTTTTTTTGTCTTATACAGCTCTTAYCCTTGGTAACATGGTATTGGTTGATTCTGCTTTGATTTTTGTGTAGTGATACGGTGTAGTGAATACACTTGTCTTTTAAAACAAACACAAATAAAAACTGCCTGATCTTGAAGCCAGGTTTTATTTATCTGGTTGTATAGGACACATGGATTCTGCAGAATAAATTTAATTCTTTGAAGATCCCAGTCATGCATAATCCTGATAACTTTTGGTTCCACTGATCTTAAATATTTGAAGCAGATATTTAATAGAGCCAGCACCCTCTTTAACAGTGTGCTGTGCTATGGCAGAGGTAACATTTTAAATGAGTTCAGGAGCTTTATGCCATTTCACAAAAGTCAGACTAAATATAGATAAATACATCACCACTTTTAAGCTAGTTCTCACTGACCAAGACATCTATGGCTTAAGGCAGTATACTCAACCAAGTAAGACTTGACTTTATGCTATCCATGATAAATTGCCACAAAGGCTCTTGATCTTTTTTGATATAAGTTTAGATGGCAGTAGCTGAAGTCATGGAAGTCCATCAGTGATTGCTTTTAAGTGCAGCGGTGCAAATATGACTTCTGGCTCAAGATGACATTGCTCTTGCAGTTTAACTAAGCTAGTTAAATTTATAATATGAGATGTCTACTTATTTCTGTGTTCTTGAGTATTAAGCTTTTAGGTGTATAAGTAAAAGTAAATGGAAGCTGTTATTTCACTAACTGCTTGATCTTTACTGCATAAAATCTTGCATACATAAGCAGTCTTCTCCTTACAAAGTGCAGGATTACATAAATTTTTGAAGTGAAAGAACAAAATTGTGAATGAACAAATACATCAATTAAAAAGCAAATTAGGAAAACATAAAATTCAGTAATTGCTGTCTAGCATATGTGTCTCTGATTTTCATCTGTGTAGCTATGTGTTCCTTAAACAGCTTGATTTAAAACAGAGCTGGTTTATTCCAGATAATGTTGTCCTGGAATTAACTTCGCTTAACTGCAGAGGTCTACAGAGGTTTCTCGGTGTATGTAGAATATATGCTTAAGAAAACCCAAACAATATCGGGATGTCCCACTGAGATCAGAGCTGATCTGTGTTAGTTCTTTCTAAACTCATAGCATAAGCTGCCTCTGAAAAGAAATGTGAAGCAGAACGAGTGTCACCAGATCTTACATGGCATGTGGCTCTCTTAGTCTTGAGAATATCCTTAATATTTTTGTRAGTAATAGTTCTCACTCATCACACATTTCTGCACCTTTAATAAATGAAGCAGAGATTTTACAGATATTACCAACAGCTTAATTCTTTGAGTCTTGTTTCTTTATAGTCTATTGATTAAAATTAATTCTTTGAAACTGACATACTAATAACTGTGGTTTTGTGCAGTCTGTGGCCAGACAGTTGACTGTGGTTTCATAAATGATCAAAAGTKCTGGAAAAGCAACCATTTTCCCCCTGCTTGCTAAAATCTAAAGTCCACAAGAGCTATATGAAACCAGCACAGTTGCATTGTGTTTAAACGAGTATCTGCTGCTTCAGCAGCTTTAAGCAAGTTTGTTCACAGTTTTACAGGCATAACTGTGTTTTGAACATTAACAGCAAGACAGTGCTTCCTGCTGAGCATTTGACATTTGACAGCAAGACGGTGCTTCTTCCTGAGCTGTTTGAAACATGTTGTGGGATCCATCTATCTAAATTATTTCTATATTACTTCTTTTAGGATGTTGGTGGAGGCTGGTTAGAAGGAAAAAACAGCCAAGGCGAGAGAGGACTTGTTCCAACAGATTATGTTGAGGTAAGTGACTAGACTGCTCTGCACTAAGAAAACAGAACTACTGAAAAGGCCATCCTCTGATTTGCTGGTCAGCCTGAAATGTTCAAACAGAAAGCTTGGAATATGTAATCTTACTGTAGCAATTGGAGCTGGCTTAGGAGACCAGTGCGAACATGCTGTCCAAAGCTACTGAGCTTCTTAGTGGTTTCCCAAGAAATGCAGCAGGAAGTTGTCTGTAGTAAATATTGGTGATCTGCAGAACATAAGCTGTTTTGAATCTGCTTTGGGTTTTGGCAGGGTCTCATAATTCAGTAATTGGGATTTTTTTTTCCTGTCTGAAGATACAAGTATGGAAGTGAAATGAGTAATGCAAGTTTACACTGGTGTTGCTGTGGCAGATTTGCCACACGCTTACAAATCTCTGGAATGGAGCCACATTTCTGGGGCTCAGGATACGGGTTACCAAACCCAGGGACTACTCAGCTTATCATCTTACTTAGGGCCTCTGCTGTCTCTTCAGTGTGTGTTGATCTGGTTTTTGTTTACAGACTGGTGGTATTGGTTTGGGGATGGAATGGGATCTCGGTGCAAAGACTGGAATCTAGTTCACTCTTGGATGGCCCAGTGCCTGCATGTCTGCAAGTTGCCAGTTAGGTGAAGATCTTGGCTGTAATTCCTGCAGCCCCTTAAGGCATGTGCCTCCCTTCTCTCATCAGTGCTGTGTTTATTTAAGAAAAAAAGAGAGGGGGGAGGGAAAGCAGGATCATGCTGGCTCACATGACCTTGTGTTTTTGCTTCAGTTGGCTASCTCATGGTCTAGTAGCTTTTGGCTCTCCAAACTTACTGTCCCAAATCCATTCTCTGAGCATTGAGTTCCCAGTCTCCAAGCAGTAATGTTAAAACGTTTTTAATCCCTAAGGAATTTATAGATAGGTGTTCACTGCCACAACAGTCTTGCATCTTACAGTTATAATGCAAACCAGTTCCATCTGGTGTGGAAGTAAATCCTCCAGAATATCACATCAGTTTCTTGTAAAAAATTCTGTTGAATTTGAATTCACAAAGGTTATATGCAAACATCTTGAAGTCTAGTGATATGAGTGTTAGGATGATTATATATGATAAAGTGTAATTTGGTTAATTGAAGCATGAAGAATATTTTCCAACTTTTTCTGTTCCAGATCATAACCGAAGGTGCAAAAGATGGCCTTAGCTGCGGTAACTCATTAGCTGACCAAGCCTTTTTTGATTCCCTTTCTTCAAATACAGCTCAGACCAACTCTGCTGCAAAAAGCAGCAATCAGGTATGTCTTGTGGGTTTTCGGGCACTGTGGGCATGGAAAGTTTTGTTGACGTAATTGCTTGTTGTACTGTATTTGTGAACCTTCATAAAAGTACTAATTAAAGTAATTGCGTTTTCATTAGGGAACACTTTTGTTGAATATTAATGATGTGTGTGACTGCTCAGATACTGTCACTGCTGGAAAATTTAGTATTAACGCTTTCAGAAATGGATCATTTTTATGCTTTCCACTCTGCAGTGACATAAATCTGTGACTACTTCCATCTCTGTGCATTCTTAGAAAATTTTATTTTATTTTCAAGTTACTTGTTTTAGTATGCTAACCTTATTAAGGAACCAGAGCTTTCTTTTTTAATGCCTAATACAATTGGGTGGTCTATACTTCATAGCCAGAGTGAATGAATATGTTTCTTTTTCAGAATTTGAGTAAGAGTTGTTTCTTGGATTAAAAAAGATGAAGGAAGTTCATGCGTTGTCAGTTATAGAAGAGACTTTAGTTTTGCTGCAAGAATATTTCTGTGTTTTTTTAATCCCTCTATTCATAGCTTTTTGCCTGGTGCATCAGTTCATTAAGCAGCAAATATTTAGTTTCAGGTTAGATATCTGAGGACACATGGTATCTTAAACACAAGCTGTTTATTATGGTCTACAGACTGGTGTGTCCCCCACACACAGCAAGTTAAACATTTCGAAGTCCATAGGTCMACAGAAGAACAAAATCTGCTTTTTTCCAACAGCAGCATGCAAAGGTCTTATGTGTTGGAAAGTAAATGCTTATTGTAACAGCGGGACACACCTGGTTTGTAGGTGAGTTAAATATCAGTTATTAGTTTTCTTAGTTGCACCACAGGCCTTTGACATGAAGTGAGATCTTTTGAAAACTTTACATGGGGCATTTTTGTATGACAGTGAAYGTAGCTTATCATTTACTGTGTAATGTTTGATTTGTGCTTCCTTGTAGTCAGCTGGACAATGCCAGGATTGTTATTCTGTGATCACATGTTCTCACTACAGGACTCCAAACCTCACTGGGACTGTCTCAATGTTTATTTTTTTAATTGTTGCCTAGTTAATATGTAAGGCTAAATACAGAACTCTTGAAATGCCTCATGAATTTTTCATGTCAGACTGAACTAAAAGTATTGATTATAGGTTAGTTTTCCCTCACTAACACTTGCAGTAATTTGGGTGCAGGGTGGGGAACCTCTTTTCTTCTCTGCTGTCTTTTACCCTTGCCATGTTTTTTTCCTGCTATAGAGTTTCTAGCAAAACTTTACTTCTGAGGAAGCTTCGGATATTCGGAGCACCTACGTGCTGCCAGATCCAAGTACTGTTTCTCAGAAGAGAAACATATAACTTAATTTAATCTAGGAAGAATTACTTACTAATGTAGTAAACAGAGTACTTTGAATAGTGGTAGAGATATCTGTCAGAACTTGTTTTGTGCTTAACACAAGGTACTTGTGCTTGGAGAAGGCAAGAAGCTCTTGCCTGTATAGAGGAAAAGGTTAAAATAAAGGTATCTATTATATTCTAAATAATAGAGAATTACTGTGGCAATCTAGTCTTGGAAGTTGCATTTCTAGAGGAGTGAAAAGCTTGGAAATATGGTCACTTTACACTGTTGTTTACACAGGATCAACAGTATACTGTCCCTGTAATACATACAAATTGCAGGTTTTTTGRTAAGTTTCAGAAAAGAGTAACTTCAGGAAAACAGCTTGTCACATCTGCATCAGTGCCCTACTGTTATAAGTATCCTATTCCTCTCAGTTATCCTTCTAATGCTGTGTGAGACAGCTGGGAGAACCAGTGTACTATAGCACATTATAGTAAAACTATATTGTTGACATTAATAGGAGAGAGAGAGAGAGGAGGAGAGTGTGCACCTGGATGCAGTCAAGGTCATGCAAGATGGAAGGGAAGCAGATTTCACCAGGCTGGTGTCTTTGGGTCTTCAGTTTTCCTATTTTTTTTGTAGGAGGAACCATCGTGTTGTGTGGTCAGGATTTTATGTCATAAGTTATTTTCATTTCCTCGAGTCTGTTTTTCTTTAACTGAGTTCAGTAGCTGATGTTTGGTTGCATATGTCTTTTCTAGAAAAGCTTTAGATCTTGATTTGAAGACTAGTTTCCTCAGCTTCTGACATATATCTGGTAGTTTTTTCTAGTGGCTTATTGCTAATGGGAATTTAATTTGTATACTAAGCAGTCTGGAAGCAGCTTGGCTTCCACTTTTGGCTGTTAAGCCTTTCTCCCAGATTAGAGAGCTCTCTAGTGCAGGCATTTTGTCCTTGCAAACATTCTATGGCCAATTGTCTTCTTGATTAAGAAATTCTGTCTGTTTATTCTGTCTGGTGCAAGACCCTTTTCCCCTGCTCTCAGGAAAAAAGCAAGCTTTCTTCTGCAGTCCCTTTGATGTCGTGAGGTGTCCATGAAGAGCATGCCTTGCTCCTGTGTATGTTGATTGCGTGGTGTCCAATGGGTTTGACGCTGCTGTGCTGGTGTAGAAACGCCCGATACAGTGAAAGATTGCATTGGTTCCAGTAAAACTGCATCAGGTTAGGCTGAGTCAATCATCCCCTGCATACTGATGTCTTTCTTAGAGCCACTGCTAATAAGAATACAGTCTTCTACCTTGAGGGTATGACCCTTCTTCCTAGATGTATTACTCTGAGTTTGGTTACGTTAAGATTTATGTTATTTAACACAAGTTTGCTGAGGCACTTGGGATTGACTTGAGTTCAGATGCACAGTTGCAAGGAATTGACGTAGCCTTTCCAAGTGCTTTAACGACTGACTAGGTCAATATACAAAGCTTTGGATCTCAAATGAAACTCATGTTCGGGCTATGGAAATTTAAGAAAAATGGCAAATTATGTGTCAATGTAAGGGGAATAGATGCTGGAGGTGGCACAGTAGTGGAAACTAAAATGTTAGTTAAATCTACCACTAGATAGATTAGTCTGGCAGACTGAATAAGAAACAACAGCATTCCTAAATGCTGACATTTGATGGTATCATATTTTGCATTAACACAAGGGGTACAAGTTTATTAMAAGAAGTCTTTATAAAAGCAATTCTAAATAAACAGGATGGTTTAGGATTTTTTTCTTACTACTACTGCATTGAAGAAATTGCTKTCTGTAAACATTGTCACTCTAACATACACATAGTTACACAATGCCCGCACTCCCCAATTTCAATAAGTCAGAAGCGGTTTTAATTCTTAGAATTCCTTCCATTCTTCTAACAGTAAGTAAAAAAAAAACCAAACCGGGTTGTTGTGGAGCCTTTAAGTACTAAGCTTTATTAAAAATAATAGATCTGGCTTAGTTGAAATGGGACTGTGATACTTTTTTGTTTTCTATTTTTAGGAGACCAATTAAACCACAGTGTTCTGGTTTAACCCTGGTAGGCAGCTCAACCCACTCAGCAGCTTGCTTATTCACCCSATGATGGGATGGGGGAGAGAATCAGCAGGGTAAACATGGGGAAACTCTTGGGTTGAGATAAAGACAGCATAATAGGTAAAGCAAAAGCTGCACATGCAAGCAAAGCAAACTAAGGAATTAATTCACTACTTCCCATGGGCAGTCAGGTGTTCAGTCATGTCCAGGAAAGCAGGGCCCCATCATGTGTAACCACTACTTGGGAAGACAAATGCCATCACTAAAACAATTCTTCCTTCTTTATCCCCCATCCATTTTCGCTTTCCAGTCAAATAAGAGGCTTTTGGTTTCCAGCTCTGGAAACTGTAACTCTTTGCTGTTAAGAAAACATCATCAACTCAAACACTGCCCTATTCCCTGTCTGTCTTTTGCTAAGAAGGTATTTGTTGTTGTTCAGTAAATAATCTCCTGAAAAGTAATTAATAAGCAATAACTAAAAGCAGTTTCTTTCCTCCCTTTTCTTCACTGAGACTCAGTAACCACAGCAACACTTTGGTATTGTACCCTTCCTGGCTTTGCCACAGATGTAAAGTGACAGTAGAAAAGGGGCACAGACATACTTCCTAAGGAGAAGAATTCCACCTGAGCCTTGGCAGTTCACTCTCTCCAGGTCATTCCTTGCATCAGTAGTGTTCCAGCAATGGCTGCCCTGGTAAAGTTTGCAGATGCTCTTTTAAAGAGCTATCTGTGAAGATACTGGCGACATGAAAGCAATCAGAGGAAGCAATGAAGCTAATTAAACWCAAAATGAGGGGAAAAACTGACTCAAGTTGACTATTTATACACTCAGAAGAAAACAAGCAGATAGGAGAATTTAATGTTGCATCTGCCCGTAACATTGCGGTTTAATGTCTGAAAAGCTTTTAAAAAATTATTCAAGAAAATACAATTTAAGGAGGCCTTAGCTGCCAAGGATGGAGGACATTGCTTGGCTTTTCTATGATTCTTGTGCTGTGTTGACCTGGTCGCCCTTGGATAGAGAAAGCGGAGGGAATGAGAAATCTTTCTTCTCTCTCAATCCGCTGTTCCTCTGAGCGGCAGTGCAGGGTGCTAATTTTAGACTGTCATTTGGAACAGCCAGTGAGTAAGTATATCAGCACTTATGTTATTTCTGTTTGTTAGAGTTGCATATATATATATGTGTRTATATATATATATATTAAAGTAAGTTACCTGTAGACTGTTGGTATTGGAATAATACAGGCAATAATAGCACTGAAATGAATATAAATTTTGTGAGGTTAAACCAAGTGAACCTGACAGATAGAGTGAACAAAATATTGTCATTTTTGATGAAAAATGCACGGTGTTTTTTTCCCATGTAGTATTTCTTTGATGCCATGTTTCTTCCAGGGGCTGTAGCAATAATGGAGATTCTGTTTCACACTTTTAAATAGTGCTTCTTATTGCAGTTGACCAAGAGGTTATTAGCTTGTGGGATTTAGAGCCATCATAATTTAAATATGTATGGAAATGCAATCATTAATGCAAACTTCATTCTGAGTTGTCTCCTCCAGCTGGGTTGGTTTGGGGTTTTTTGCGGTGGTCAAGACTAGTGCTTCTCTAGTCACAGATGTATTTGCATTTATTTTGCTCATGTTTCAGGTTCAGAGGCTGCTCTTTTAACAGTGATGATCTCTCTTCCCCTATTCTGAACCACAACTTTYGGTGATTTTTCATTTATCTAGCTTCAAATGCTTTAAAAGTTGTGAACAAGCATCAGCGTTGGTCCGAATTATTTAGATTTTGTTACAACTATATTGGCCCAAGTTAGTTCTTCTTATTGAAAAGTTGAAACACTCTCTGTACAGTAATTTCATTAGTGGTCTGTAAGCAGACTGTATGTACAATTAGCCATAAGGTAGTCCAGCTGTTGACAGCCTGTGTAATGTGCAGGTTTGAAAATAGGATAGAAATGCTATAAATTTTAGTATACTGTATATTTTAGTTTGTATGGTTTCTCCTCCCTTCCCCCTAGAGCTCAGTCTAGCCTTTTTTCTATTTCCCCTCTCTGCAGAATAGGAAGCTAGTATTAAAAATGTATAAATGAAAATAAATTGGAGTACTGCCGGTCTGTTTCAGGGTGGAAGTGGATCACCAGCTGCATTGACGTAAGAGCTGTAGATGTGGCTTCCCTATATTTAAGATATAAAAATAGTTCTTGTACCTAACTGTTAGTTGCATTTGTAGAGGAGTTTGTTCCCTCTTCTTGACACTGATTCTCTAATCATTGCCAAGTCTACTTCTCTGTGAAGATGACTGTACAGCTCTTCTTAGTTTGGGGTAAAATAAGTATCCTGAGAGTTTGCATTTTTGTGAATTACAGATTTTTCTGTTAATTGCTGTTGACCCTAGAGAATCCACATGTTTTGTGTCTTCAGTTATGTTGTGGGAGAGCAGCAAGGCCCCATGGGTAGGTACAGGAAGCAATTAACAGAAACTTCTCATGTTTGTATTGTTTTATCCAGTGGTAAGAGTGAAATCACTTGGGATAGTTTCTCTCTCAGAAGAAAATGGACTCTTGTGTGTACAAAACTCTTTCCCTTCAGAAAGCTGTGGGACTTACGTATAGACAGGATGAATAAGTAGTAGTGAAATCACGTAGTTTGATCTGCAGGACCTGAGGCAACTCAAGTTGCCAGGTGTGTAAACATAGGTTGTTGAACATGCATAAGGAGAACACTAAGGAAGATATTCCCAAAATTTTACTTCATATCCTTTACACTTTTTGCAATGTAGTTCTGGAAAGGCAAATTGTCTGTGTTAAATTTGCATACTGCAACTCCCCCTCCCCCTCTCTGAACTGCTATGAGCAGCAATAAATGCCAAGGTTGAAGAAAGTAAATACAGTGCCATTATTAAAAGTGCACTGTTCTACTTACGTGGAAATTCTGACATGCATGTTATTACATTCCTGTAACAGCATTTCTGTTCTCTGATGATTCTGTGTATGTAGTAAAGTAGGAGTATTGTAATGGGAAATGTAACTCACTTGTATTTGGCTGAGTCCAGTTTGTCTTGTTAAAACAGTATGCTAAATTATCTTATAAAATATGCAAGTAGGTTCACCATGGGAGTTACAATTACAATTGTAACTTCTAGTTCCTGTTACAGATAATGACACTATAAAATCCTCTATTGCTATGTATAGTTTGAAAGCAACTCTTTCCCCTCCACTATCTCAATCACAACATTTCATTCAGACTGGTAACAGGAATTTGTGACCAACTCTTGTTTAAGCAAAGTACAAGGCAATGGCTCCTCTACAGTACTGGAAACAACTACTTTGAAATGAATCACATTCACCTATTAAAAAATAACCATCCAGCATATGACAGTGATTGTACCAATTACAATTAGAGTTGTCTTCAGCTTTTTYGTGGGTGACCCAGTGGAATGCAAGGGTTTAGGCAGGAAGTTAAACTGCTGTAGTACTGTGATCACTCCTTGCCTTCATCTGCACCCATACCCTCAGGCAAAATCTRACTGTTGAAATAGTTTCCCACAATTTACAGTATTGGTATGCTTTTTTTTCCATGTACAAGTCAGAGAATGGCAGAATAGGTAAGGTTGGAAGGGACCACAGTGGATCATCTGCTCCAACCTTCCTGCTCAAGCAGGGTCATCCTAGAGCACATGGGACAGGATTGTGTCCAGATGGTTCTTGGATATCTCCAGTGAGGAAAACTCCACCACCTCTCTGGCCAATCTGTTCCAGTGCAGTCACCCACACAGTAAAGAAATTCTTTCTCACATTCAGGTGGAACTTCCTGTGCATCAGTTTTTGCCCATTGCTCCTTGTCCTGTTGCTCAGTACCACCAAGAAGAGCCTGGCTCCAAACTCTTGACACTTTCCCTTCAGATGCTGATAGACATTGATGAGATCCCCTCTCAGTTGTCTTTTCTCAAGGCTGAACAGGCCCAGCTCCCTCAGCCTTTCCTCATAAGAGAGATGCTCCAGTCCCTTAATCAGCTTTGTAGCCCTCCTTTGGACCTGCTCCAAGGGCTCCATGTCTCTCTTGTGCTGAGGAGCCCAGAACTGGACACAGCACTCCAGATGAGGCCTCACCAAGGCTGACTAGAGGGACAGGATCACCTCGCTCGCCCTGCTGGCAATGCTTTTCCTAATGTACCCAGGATACCATTGGCTCTCTTGGCCACAAGGGCACTGCTGGCTCATGGACAGCTTGTTGTCCACCAGGACCCCCAGATCCTTCTCTGCAGAACTGCTTTCCAGCAAGTCGGTCCCCAGACTGTACTGGTACCTGGGGTTATTCTTCCCCAGGACTCTGCACTACCTTTGTTTTCATTTGACCTCTTATTTCTCTGAGGTAGCCTTGTGGTCTAGTAGTTTGACACTGACAATATAAAGAATGTTTTAGCTTGATAATGGTGACAATCTTGTCAGCCTTCCTGTGAGCATTTCTGCTAACTTGCACGCTTACAGTGCCATGTGGCACACGTGTTGCACAATCCCCTTCATCACAGCAGGGGGCTTACTGCAGTGAGTATGTTCCTTCCTGATTTTTTTTTTTTGCTCACTGTTCACTGAGCACTTATTTTAAAGTAGAATCATGGTCATTTGTAATTGAAAGTGATAAACTGAAAATAGCCAGTAATACTCTTCAGTTCCTCGGGGAAAAAAAAAAAAGGCAACTAGGGAAACCCCTCTCCTCTGTTTCCAAACAAAAATAGAGTGCTTTTCCCAAAAAAGGAAGGATAAAGCCCTGTTTAATCTTTGTAGCCTGATCGTGGGATGTCTAGAGAACATCAAAGAGGAACAGGGAGCCTTTCTTCTCTTTCTGGCATTGCTGTGATTGCTACTTGGAAAACTGTCTGAAATTTCTCATCTGTGTTTCAATAAGAAACCATTAAGAATTGAAATCAGCTTAAGAGAAGACACGGATATAAAGAAGTGACTTGATTGCCATTTACATGTGCAAGTGTGAGTAACAAAAACAGAAGCCTGAGAGAGCTCCATTAAATAAATTATATAGGATTTTTAGTGGCTGAAAGTTGAAACTAAGCAAACTTTAATTAAAAAAAAATAATTTCCTTTAAGCAGTCAGAGTGACAATAGATGTATTTTGCCTTCCTTCATCCCATCACTGAGTATTCTTTACTTAAGTCTAAATTATATATCTTTCTAAAACACCATTCTTCAAAGATGGATTTTTTTGAGCTGAATCAGGAGTTCACAGATGGAAATCCTGTACCTGCATTATGCAAAAGCAATGCAGACCCTAGTCCAGTTTGGTTGTGAATAACCTTAGAGGTAAGGAAACAGGATTGGAAGCAGAAAAGAATGAAAAACTAACTGCTCTGCTCTTCGTGGTAGTAATTCAGTTTGTCCACTAGTGGTTTAGATTTATTTCCTGATGAAAGCAGTATCCAGTGGGTGTGCCTTGGCTTTGTGTGGTTTGTGAGCAGGCAAAGCCCAACTCCTGTGCAGAGACTAAGTTATGAAGGGGGCAGTGGGGCCAGGAGTGGAGGTGTTGGGCAATGGTTTCTTCTGGAAGGAAGTGAGAAGACAGGAGCAGCTGAGGAACAAAGAGGTTCCTAGGACAGCATTGCTACAGCCTCCCTGTCAGCTGCTTCTGGAGGTCCTCTGCCTCTCCAGAAGCAGCTGACAGGAAGGCTGTATTTACCCACAGGAACATTCTAGTATGTAAGTCCATAAGGTTGGTTATCCTTTAAAATCTAGGCCATCTCCACTTCTGCTTTTCCTAGAGGGTTTCTTTAAGGATGTTTGTGTTGTGCTATGGAAAAGAGGGCCTTCCTCCAGAAGTGGAAGAAATGCCCTGGACCACAATGCCAAGGTAGTGATCTACCAAGAAGAAAGCTTAGCYGTAAAATATCGTGGGTATGGCAGCTGCTTCAGTTATCTGCTAATGTGTGCACTTGTTCTATCTTAAATGCAGCACAGTGAATGCAGTTCTGTCATTGCTGCAGAGTAGGCTTTTAGCCCTTCATCTTTCTTCCTGAAGAAAAACACTTGATTTTTAAGGTGACTGTCTATATATTCACTTTTTTTTTTTTTATCTATCAGTTATCCAAAGAACTTAAGTTTAGTGTAATGTCTGAGTATGCTTAAGGCTTTGTTTCCATGCAGGTAACTAAGGCAGCTGTAAAACTGGAGAGGTATGTTCATTCCTGTGAGCTATTCATCTGAGTCACCTTGACTTTTCTTGTGTTTTCTGCCATTGCTCTGTGCTCTCTGTCTCTTTTAAACCCCTCTTCAAGAGCATAACACTTCTTATTGCAGCTTTGGCTGTCCTGAACTTCCCTTGATCTGATCGGGCTTACTTTTGCTACTCACTGCTTCAGCATGGCTTCTGTCTCTGAAGTAGATTTCAAGGTGTATTTCTTACAGTTGGAGGTCATTATTTTTGATGGTACAGTTACCTAGGTCTTTTTAGGTACTTAAATTAGTTTTACCATCTGAACGTTGTGTTTGTTTTGGCTTTTGTCCCGCAGGAGTATCTGTCCATCAGGAGCATGCATTAATATGAGGAAAGAGTCTGCCAGGAACAACTTAGTTGGCCAAAAGATCAAACAAAGATTTTTAGCAGGGACAGAGAGACACCTCAGTGCCTTGTCTTAGCTTTACTGTCTATAGCTTTGGATTCTCTGGAAAATAGCAAATATGTCACTTCTATTTAATTCATGATTCATTTAGTAAGGATACATTCCACTCCCAAGCTGAGGATTTTTCTGTTGAGGTGGAATTTTTTCTTATTCAACTATTATTGGATCTTTAAAAGCATACTAGACTTCTCTTCCCATCCCCCAGGCCCCCACCAGTAATGATCTGTTTCTGTAGTGAGTTTGAATCTGCCCTTAGTGGAAGCCTCTTACAACATTCAGTAATGGTTCCCTCTGTTGTCCATTCCTGACATAGCCTTTTTGTCTTGTTTTTTCTCCTAGAACAGCAGGAGTGAGCAAGTAGTAGCCTACATAGTAGCCTACAAAAGGGAAAATCAGCTGCTTTTTAGGAGTTTATCCTTGAATTTAATCTCAGTGTATTTGTTTGATGTTACCTTGGGGAGCAAAAAGGTGCAATGCTTCATTTGAAGGCTAATTAGTTTCTTAGTTGTGTGGCACTTCTTTTTGAGTGTATTTGAGATTGCTTGAATGCTTGGATATTAGGTGTGCTGTATCAAATTATATTGACTAAATATCAGCTGCTTGCAAGAGGTCTTCACCTTTTTTGTGATGACTAAGGGGAGATCAGAAGATTATCAATTTCCGTTACGGAAAACTAAAAGTGCAAAAACATGTAATTTAATCACTTGCAAAATACTTGATTGTTTAATTAGGGTTTATTCAACCAGAGCTAGGCCACATAAATGCCTTCTTGTATGGAGATTGTCAGCTGCTGAGATCCACAGAACTGCTGACCCTAGCTGAAATTATCCTTTTAATAATTGGTRTGTCTTTATTTGGTCCTTGGTGATGCTCTAGAACCTTGAGGATGGCAGGCCTGATTGCTGAATCCTTCTCCATGTTTACTGATTGTTGACTGCCACTTAGGAGTGTCCACAGTATGTGTGTGTGTAGGAAAACATTTCAAGAAAGTTGAACGGAGTTCTGTAAGTGCTCTTTGAAAATTGTTGTCTACATATATAGAGTCCTAAGCCATCTCTTACCCTCTTCTCAAGTGCCTCAGAAGGAAATGTGGATCCTTTGACTGAAAGGAACTGAGAGGGGAGTAGCATATTCCACCCCTTTTGTAGCCTAATGGTGATACACCTAGGGGCAAGAGCTTAACCCAGAGCTTTCTTGGACACCTCAGAAGTAAAATTTTCTGATTTGAATAGTGGTTCCATATAGGTACGTAGAGATAAGACATCTGAGAGTACAATTTAGGTAATACATTTCCCTTTGCTGTGCAGCATCTAGTGAATATCAGCATTTGTCTGCAAGTTGCATGATTGCTCTTGACAGTCATTCTTTAGTAGTGTACTCAGTGTTAATATTATTGCCTTCCCTTTTTTGCAGCAGATTTTAAGGTTTCTTTGCCACTTACTCATGTAGTGGATTTCACATGAACTACTACAGAAAAGACGAGAACTTTACTCAGCCTTTTGGCGATCATCCCACTTCTGGGCTTTCATTTGCTTGTGATCAGCACAACATATATTGCTGAAGTATAGGTATATTAATATTATGCAAACTAGTCTTTTCTAGGTGCTCCACGTTATGTTAGAAGCAAGCATGCCTTTTCATGTGGTTGGGCCTAGCCGCATATGTTTTCATTTAGCAAAGAGTGAACTCTGACTAATGCCATGTATGGTTATTTCTCTTTACATAAACTCATTCCGAGTGAGCATTATAGGAAGAAAGCAGAATAGTATAAGCTACCAGCAACTTCTCTGTAATTTGCTGAGAGCAGCACTGTGTATCAGCTATCCAGGAATTAGGTAGACCTCAATGGTATTGCTCCCCTTGGGAGTAGTGTTCTTGCATCAGTTTCATCCTCAAAAAAAAAAAATTTAAAAATCCCCAAGGTATCACTATAGCAGCTGTCCACATAATCTGTCTCTCTCTATCAATTCCTAGAGACTCACTGACACTTGTGAGTCTTCTGAATGGTGATTTTTCTCCTTAGCTTGGGGGCTTGGTCTTAATTTCCAGATCCYGGGGATTGTGAACCTAAAGATATAATGGTGTTAAATGAGATCATCATCATTTTTGAGTCTTTATGGTTTGATAGTGTCTGTGAAATCTGTCAGATGACTTTATCTGGGGAGAAACTGAAGGGAGAGTTCTTATTCCTAAGTAGAATATCCAAGTTAAAATGAGAGGAGAGAATATTTAGTGGAGAAAAATGGGATGTGGAGTAGCTGTACCTTTTTTGTGTAAGAAACTTATTCAACATTTTTGCAGATAATTGGCTTTTAGTGGGAGTTTTATTAAGTTTCCTGTATTGGCAAGTGTTCTAAGATACATGTAAATGTTATAGTCTGATAKTAATTAATTTATATTTGGTACCTCTTCTTTTATATGCTGCTTCATGATAAAAATAATGCACTAGCATCTGTAGGATTTGAGACTTCCTTTTACAAAACTCAGTTTCTCCCTCTGCTGAACGAGACAAGCCTTCTCAGCTTTGTTTGCTTTCCTTCCCCTTTTCCTCTTTGTTCCTCCTACACTTTGGGTGTGTGGGCTTTGATATGTGTGCAGTTTTTTCTTTCTGCCAGCGAGTCTCTGCACTAAGTGTCTGGAGTAGACTACACTTAGCTAGTCAATGCTTTTTCAAAGTATAGTGTTAAAATCACGGAGCTGAGCAGGATGCTAAGCTATTAATCCAATTTACTGGCAGATGAACTTGCCAAATGCAGTAGTTAGAGCCATGTCTGCTCTGCACTCCTTCACTGAGGTTTCCACCTCCACAAAAGCATCAGCAGAAGGGGGTGTGTGATTACCTTCACCACAAGCTTGTCCTGAGAGAGTAGGTCTGCAGGGAGATACCAGACTGCTCCCTGGCAGATGTCTGTTTTCTTCCCTGATCTTCACTGTGAACAAATTAAGCTCTGACAGGGAAGCGCAGCAGGTTGCCGGCTTTAACTCCCTAACTGTCACACCAATAGTGATGGTGTGGGTGGGCAATTTATTATTTGCTTTTAGTAAAGCCACTACCTGAGTAGAATAAAAAAAGTATTTGCAAAAACCTAATTCTTGACTTCTGAGTTCCTGTTTTAAATGTGCTAATTAGCCCATGGCTTTAGGTAATTAACAGTTCACAAGTACCATTCCTTAAGGTGTCAGTGGAAAATAATTACCGTGGGTGAGATTGCTTCCTAACACTGTTGCAACAAATAATTTCATTTCCCTGAGGAGAAGCACTCTTATTCGTATGTATTGGTGTCACATTGCTGGAGAGCTGATCAGTTCTTCCAGGTGCTTGCTGCATGTTAGAGTTGTGTAGCTGGAAATGTAAGATTTGGCAGCTGCTTCTAAATTAAACAAGTCAAGTGCTGAATGCAAACTCAGGCTATCAGCTGGAGATCAAAGTCTTCAAGAAGAAAGTAYGTTGTTGCTCATTTCTTCAGCAATTCTTCTTTACTTTTGTCTTTATACAATGTAGGCAAGCATTGCCAATGATCCTTGGTCCAGCTGGAACGTTGGGAAATCTGGGAACTGGGATAATGGAAATGCTGTTGACAGCTGGGCAACGAAACCTGAAAGTGCAGCTGGCCAGAGAAACAGCGCTGCAAATAACTGGGAGGCGGCAGCAGCATTTGGTCATCCACAGGCATATCAAGGACCAGGTGTGCTAATAGTGGTCTTTCATATTGAATAAGTTAGAGTAGGTGGACAGTAAAGGTAAGAATTAATTAATCTTTCATAAGTGTAGAACATGGCTTATTTAAAAAATAAAACCAGTTTCCTAGTAGCACATTGTCATGTGGGTAATCTGGATACTAAGATAATAGGGTTTTAAAAAATTAAATGTTTTTTTAAAATCAAATCCACAGTAACAGACACCTCAAACTTGTACGGAAATCTGACAAACCAAAGTCTTATGCGTATATGATCTGTTCTCAGGTGTGTTGTTCAGCTTGCATAACTGGAACTTTTAAACTCCCTTGAATTTGTGCTCTCAGGCCTTTGAAGGAAGAGTCTCTTAAATCCTTGATTTTAAGAAGTGACTAGTGTTTCCAAAGGCTTCTCTACCTTATTGTAGTAAAAGCCTAAATTTAGAGGAGAACTCATAACTGGGGAATACTAACCTGGAGTCTGTGAATATGGAACACAATTGAATTCATCTTAACACACCATCACCTCTTCTTTCTTGTTGATTTTCTTTTCCTTTCCCTCCCTCAATGGATTTCTAGTGCAGTGCTTTGCAGGTTGTATTTCATGGAGATAGTGGTAATTGAGGAGGAATCATAAAATAGAAGGCTGAACTAGATTTTAATATATTTACCTCGTTGATTATTTGTGAGTGTTGAAGTACCTGCTTCTGCTTTTGAAGAGAAATTATGTAACTTTCTCCTTTCCCTATCCCCGGCCCCCTCCTGTACTTCAGCAGCTGCTGATGACGATGATTGGGATGATGACTGGGATGACCCAAAGTCARCTTCACCATCTTACCTTGGTTACAAGGAGACTGAGGCATCAGAGGCTGGGGGAGTCCAGCGTGGAAATTCTCGTGCAGCTGCTATGAAGTTACCACTTAACAAGTAATGGAAAATGCAGGGGAAATGTGTACCTATTAAAGAGAATTGGAATTTGTCAAGATGTGTAAATTCAACCTTCTTGAAATATGCAATGTGAATATTACAGTTTTGGGGTAGAAGAGAAGATGGGTTTGTAGTTCAGCGTACTCCGTGGGTAATCAGAGGACACAGATCCCTGAAAGCTTGAAAGTACATGAAAAAGATGTATAATTTTTGGAGGTGTTACACAGGCAAATGATCCTTTCACAATGTCTGAACTTCTAGACCTTTAAAATTTAACTGTCTTTGACACTGTGTTCTTAATGAAAATCAAAGATGGTGGATGGCTTGTCCATACAGGAGAGACTGATCAGAGATGCTGCCCCAGAGTTCTTGAGCAATTTGAGTTTCTAGTGGGGAGAAGTTCTGTTGTGCTATGTGCATCATCCAGGTTGATTCTTGAGCTACAGAAAGTTTCATTTTATAGATAAAAATCTTACAGTAGCATGAAGTTTTGTCAGGGTTATGCTGGCATTATCTTATGTTACAACTTAATGTTTGTTTATTCTAAAACTGCTGTTACTCTGAGAGCTACTGTGTGGTAATCTCTAAATGGATAAAAGCAGAGTGGAAAAAGATTGTAGAATAATGGTTCCTTGGCTGTGTAACTAAAATTGACTGTCTCTGCATGACTAGTTAATTTAGTTCATCAGTGGGTTTTTTTGTCCTGTGTTGCAAGAGTACCTCTGCATCATTGTTTACTTGTTGTAAATTCTCAAAAATACCTTATTTAAGGGTTTTTTTTGTCTGTGAAGTAAGTCCTCCTTTATTCCTCATGTTTCTGCAAGCAGGTTGGCAATACTTCAGGGCTAATTATCTTCGTAATTAGAAAGAGGACCACTATTTGCTTTTTATAAGACATAAGACTTTAAGGACATTACAGTGATTTTTGTATGGCTTTCTTTTAATTGGTGGGTAAATTATTTAGGATAATTCATGTTTAGAAGCACTTGATAAATCTGCTGTTTGTCATTCTTTCAGATGATTGAATTCTCATAATTTGGAATCTCAGGTGCATGAGCATCTCTGTGTGTGTTTATGTGTATTTTCAGAGTGGGTGGGGCTGCAGGAGAGTGACACATGTTACTTTGTGTCCTCCTGTTATGTTTGCTCTGATACACTGCGGGGCACAAATAGCCGCTTGCTCTGGAAGATGAGGCCTATGTTACACGCACCCCCCGCCCCCCCATGAAGTTGGATGTCAGTAGCTAAAACTTCCCTGGTTTTTTCAGTGTAAATTGTTGGTTGTTAAAGTAATTCACATAAATTCTTTTCTAAACTTAAGAAATGCTTAGGATTTTTTTCCTGTAATGGCAGGTAATTCTGCATATGTCAAAGGAAGGAGAATCTGGAATAAACTTACCACTTCATTTTATTGTTAGATTTCCTGGATTTGCAAAACCTGGAATGGAACAGTATCTGTTGGCAAAGCAGCTAGCAAAACCCAAAGAGAAAATTCCCATAATTGTAAGTTGGGAATGTGTGTAATTTTTCTGTGTGGGTGGTGTGGTTTGTTTGGGGTTGTTTTTTTTTTTAAATTTGTTTGTTTATTTGGGTTTTATAATCCTCCTCACCTTTCCCAGTTTTTTTCAACTAAACTTTTATCCGCAAGGTTGTATTTGGGTCAGAAGAAACTGATACTGAAATATAATTAGAACTGTCATAATAAAAATTATAAGGATGATGGTAATTATTTTCAGTACTCTTTTCCTCATGCTGTATCTGTATTACTTGTGATCATGAGCATGAGCCCTTTTGGGATCGGGAGGCAGAGCAAATGCATTACACTGTCTATTAGTTATTTAGATAATTATATGTAGGAGCTAAATTCTCCTCTCCTCTAAAGGAGAGGTTTGCAATATTCAGCCCTGATGGTCAGGTCATTTTGTGATCTAAAAACCAAACTCTTCTGTATATATGCTGTTCTAGTGAAATATGGTTGAAATAGCCCTAGAATTCACCACTCCTTTGATCTTTGGGAAAAATTGTAAAATATACAAGATAAACTCAGCTGTGGTAACTCGTCCCTGGTTGCAAGAAATCTGTCTATTTCCAGACTCAGCCTCTCACAGAAATCAATAGAAACTCTCAAGTGAAAAGAGAAGATATTTGTCTCCTTGTTTGCAGCTCGTACAACAAGATAATATTTGCAATTTCTTACAGATTGGTGATTATGGCCCAATGTGGGTATATCCTACCTCTACATTTGACTGTGTGGTGGCGGATCCCAAAAAAGGTTCTAAAATGTATGGTCTCAAGAGCTACATTGAGTATCAGCTGACCTGCACTGTAAGTGTATCTGAAACAGGATCTTTTGCCTCGCAGATATATGTCATTTGTATATATAAATAATACAGTTTCTGTGACTTGGTAAGAGCATTGTAAGAGTAAGGGGTAGTTGTTGTACTTTTTCCCCCCAAGGATTTGCTTTGTTCTACAATTTCAAGTTCTTCTTGTAATAAGGCTCTAAATCATAAATTTTATTTGCATTCCATGTAGTTACCATTCTGGTGATGCATACAGATGTCCCTATCTGTAGATGCCTGTCCAAGTTCAGAGCTGTGTTTCTCTTACAGAACACTAATCGGTCTGTCAACCACAGATACAAGCACTTTGACTGGTTGTATGAGCGGCTCCTGGTTAAATTTGGATTAGCCATTCCAATCCCTTCTCTTCCAGACAAGCAAGTAACAGGTAACTATTCCCAGTTATGAATTCATGGAATGAGAAATAAGGAAATCACTTTTTTTTATAAGATTCAGTTATTTCTTACTGTTTGTTTTTCCCATTATTTTAAAAGAAGGTATCAAAGAAACCCCAACCTTTCATCATTCAAAACTTAAAATGAGTTATGACTGATTGATAATAAAAGATCTGTACTAAGAAAATCACCTCAAAACTCAGGTTTAATTATCTAGTCCAGTGATTAAAAAAAAGATAATTAAAAGCAAACAAAACCCCCTAGTTACTACATGAGATAATAATTATTATGGGAGAGAAAACTACTTATGTTCCATATTTGCTGATTGGCTGGGCAAATGTTTTTGACTGGGTTTTTTTGGGGGGTTGGGGAGGGGCATTGTGTTCGGTTTTGTTTGGATTTTTCTCTTTTGCATTTGAYTGTACATATGTTATGTTGTAGGAGCTTTGAAACAAAGTTCCCAGAGGAAAGGGAGCATCCCCTAACAAACTGGGGTTTTTTTTCCCAGAGGAAAGGGAGTATCCCCTGCCAAAGTGGGGGTTTTTTTACTCCGTAGTGAGATGTTGCAGCTATTTCGCCTCTTGCTTGATTTCACACTTGAYTTAGAAAGTATCTTTCATTTGTATAGCATTCTGCTCTGGTTTGATGTCAGTTCAGGTTGACCAAACTTTCTGAAGCTTGTGGAAGTTTTTTGTTCTGCCTTCAAGAAAAGTGGGAATGGACCCTTTAAATGCACATAAGTTTAGTCATTGCAATAGAATATGACAGTGCCTGTGCATTTTCAGTAGTCTCTCTCTTCCTTTCTACAAGTATGTACTAGAGTGCATGTGAAGAAAACAATGGAGACCTGTATAGGAGGAAAATGTATTACTTTAGGCTATTTTCACTTGTGTGTTTTCTGGTAAGATTTTTGTACAGCCTTTAAGACAAACAGCCAAAACCAAACATACAAGCACCGGCAGGGCGCCAACCACTTGGCTGTGGGCATCACTCAAATGCAGCAGCTCTGCTGTGTTGGAAGAAAGCTAAGCATTGATGAAGTTGCTGGGATAAATGCCGAGGAAACTGAAAAGTGAGGAAGTGGCTTCTTCCCTTTAGCCTCGTGTTTAGAATTGACCAGTATTTTTTTTTAAACATGTGCATGTGGACTAAAAGGAAACCAGAAGACCTGATGGGTCTCTGGATTTCATTGTAACTATATCTTAAAAGACTCAAGAGTTTGGCATCACATCTTGGCAAAATCCATTGCCATTGCCTGTGAATTTCTGTCTTCTGGAATCTGTGAGAGAGAATAACTTGCCTCATGCCAAAAAAAAAAAAAAAAAAAAAAAAGGCATGTCTCTTTCTGAAACATTATGAGGAAACCGGCAAAATGGTCCTTATCCTTCATTGTGTTTAGGAGGTTTCTTTCTGAAGACTGTCTACAAAACTATTTCTATCTGTTGGTCTTGACAAAACAAGACTCCAGACTGACTGTGTCAGGATCCTGGTCTTGATGATATACTTAATGACCAGCATGTTACTTCCAATTGCCACTGTTCTCTTGTTTTGCATTCCTTGCAGRAATGCTGTGGAGATTTCTATATAGATTAAAAATGAAACAAAGGATTACTGATGGGAATATGATGTCTCTTCCATAGTGGTTGATTTTTTATTTGCTAATTTGCAGGAAAAGTACCCATACACAAAGTTCATTTTTCATTAGTTGTGTTATTTACCTGCTAGTCTTGTTAGTTTCCATATTTGCAATTAAAAAAAAAACCAAGAAAAACAACAAACCACAAAAATCTCAACCTTGTAGAGGTGCTGCCATAGTAACTATACTGTAGCATTATATTGAAAGAGCACATGCGTTCAAGGCTTGTCGTCTGTGCTGCTATGGAAATTAGAAGAGTTGGTTGCTGGAGGAATCTCTTTTCTTTCAAATCCTCTTCACTGTGTGCTTTAGAAGTCTGTCGTCATGCTTTTTTTTAAATTAGAAAGGATTTCTCTCAAGAAGACACAGTTTGTGCTAAAACTAAAAGGTTCTTACGAATACACAGTGATGATGCACTACTGGTTTAAAAAAATGGTTACCTATTCAGTTTGTGTTAAAAATATCTTAAGTACCAAAAAAATCAGTTACAGTCTTACACATATGTATATATTCTAACCAGTTTATGCATTTGATTTACTGAGATTTTTTTTTCCCCCCCCCAGTTTACCTATATGGAAATTTATTTRGAGGAGGCACTGCTTTTTTTTAAATCAAATATTTTTGAGCAATCCAAATTCAGTGTTTTTTGAGCAGTTTAATTTCAGTGCTTGGTTAGCTAGTACATGGCAATTTGGAAAGTAGTTCCCTTTTTTCCAATGTTTTTGAACCTTATGTTGACCAAGACTTTACTACACTGTATCAGAAAAATACCTGCATTCCAAGCCTGTGCCTGATTTTTCTGTCGGATCATCTGAATATCTAATTTTTCCATCCAAAAGTTTATTGATTTTTTTCCAAAAAATGTATTTGAATTGTGGGTGTGTATTATGATTTTTTAATATTTCCTGGCTATCTTAAAAAGGAGGAGAACTCTTGATCAGTAATCAATATACTGTAATTTAAGGATTTTTTGAGTTGTCAGCATAACGGGCCATTCACTTAAGAGTCGAACTCGATGATCCTTGTGAGTCTGTTCCAACTCAGAATTCTGTGACTCTGGGATTCTTGTAAGTTCTGAGTCATTAAATTGTTAATAACTCTCCAAATGAATTACAGGTTGTTTCAATTTAAATTAAAAAAAGAAACAAACAAAAACGAATTTGAGGGTGCTAGCCTGTAAATGCAACAATTATTGTTCAATGTGTAACAGGGCGCTTTGAAGAAGAATTTATCAAAATGCGTATGGAGAGGCTGCAAGCTTGGATGACGAGAATGTGTCGCCACCCTGTTGTCTCAGAAAGTGAAGTTTTCCAGCAATTTCTCAATTTCCGAGATGAGAAGGTAGGAAGTAAAGTTCACACACAGATTGAGATTGAGGAATTGCTGTCCCCCTGCAGTTCCCCTTCAAGCCAGGAGTTCAGCTCTGTAACAGCCCTGCTGTGGGCAGTAGTGACAGGCTGGAAACTGCTGGGGTTCCTAAGTCAGCTAATTGATCAAAACAAGGCATAAAGTTGCTCATGTGAAATGCTGTACACCATTCCAACAGAGCTGGGCTCTTCAAAGTAGCTTTGTTGCCAGTCTTTTAAGGGACAGTGTGTGTCCTCCAGCAGAATAGGAACATATATAAAACTTTCTTGTCTGTTGCCCTGCTCTGTCTCTGCTGGATTTATTAATCACTGTGATCCTCTGAGTGGTGCTGCTCGGCTAACGAAAGCTACTTCATAGCAGATCTGGGTTGTGTCTGATCCTGTATTATATTTAAAGACACCCCCCCCGCCCCCATTCCTGTCCCTCAAAACCACAATTTTTCACTGAAATGGGTTGTAATAGCATTGTGCTGTGGTCTTACCTGATATAACTAGCCATTTTTTATTTCCCCACACACACTTTATTCTGGTTTTTTTAAGAGGCTTTAACATCTTCAGTAAATAATAAAGAAAGTAAGCAAACCTTCAGTAAATAAGGTTTCTTCATAATTGAGCTCTAGCTCAGTTACTAATGAGAAAATAAACAGAAAAACTCTGCTCTGCTGCTTTCTCCTCTAAATTTCATATTKCTAAATACACATAGACTTTGCTGAAAAAGTAAATTAGCCAGTCTGGTCTTAAAATCCTCCATGGTTCAAGTCCTGTGTAACTAAGGTCGCAGCTGACCAGTTTTGAGTCAGAGGYTGGACTACAAACCTCCTGAGGTACTTCTAACCAGAATCATTCTGTGATCCTGTAAGTAGAGGCTTCATAACATAACATAGTAAGTAGTAGTCCTGGTGAAATTCTGTTTGGATGGCTAGTGGGGAGTTGTATAATACTTCTTCTGATATCAGACTTCTGATATCAGACTTATTCCATGGGCAGAGACAGCTGAATATCATTGTTCTTACGTTGTGTTTCAGTAATACACAAGAAGGGTCTGTTGATCCCAGAATTTAGATAACAAAGCGCAGAAAGGAGGAGGGGGAGAACTTTGGGAAACTGAAAAAATCTTTGGCTCCACTGAAGCTTTCATTTTTTAATGAAAGGTTTTAATTCATGGGTGGTCTGTTGGTTAACAGTTCTCATGAATGTCCTTAAGTACATGCCCTTAAAGAAGGATGAACAGTGGCAGTCAAACTTTGTCTCTTTTTTTTTTTTTTTTTTTTTTTAAGGAGTGGAAAACTGGAAAGCGGAAGGCAGAAAAAGATGAAACTGTAGGAGTCATGATCTTTTCTACAATGGAACCAGAAGCTCCTGACTTGGACATGGTAGAAATGTAAGGTGGTTTCTTTTTGCATGGGTATTATGCATCTGGGTATACAACAGATACCGAGGCAATACAAAACTCAAGTACTAAGTGTGCACAAATATTCACGGATTTGAAGAGGTATTCATCAAGGCAGAGCTGAAAAATTGTTTAAATACAGGATTTTCATATCAACCCTTCCAAAACTTGGTGGAACTCTATGTGATATCTTTTTGACTTCAGTGGCTGAATACTGATCCTAAAACAATTTATGCAAAACTAATTCATGGGATAGAGTACTGTCAGATCCTATGGAGTTATGTTTTATATTTCTGTGGAAGTATATTTTGATCTTTAATCCTTCAACAGCTCCAAARTGTGCTAGACTTGCCAAGTAGCTTAGGATAACTGTAGATGGACCAATAACAAAAAAAGTGTTTCTTTGAAGTAGTTGTAYGTAATGCACAGACAATATGATTTCAATATCTGTAATACATGGAAAGCTATTAAAAATGAAAAGTTTAAATTATTAAATTAAATTATCAAATTTCATTCTGGAAGTGCAAAGGGATGTATTTGTTTTTTATATGTATATATTATATATACATGCACTTTTTAATGTTTATTCTCTTGGTGATAGACCTTTGGGTTTCCTACAGTGAAAGACTAGATTTACTATGCAGCCTTTATTTCACTCCCTTAGGCTTAATAATTTTTCTTAAAAGACCTGTAGTATGCATGACATGCTTTGCTGGCTGTTGTAGAACATAGAAACTTGGATAATGTTGTGTGTGTGTGTGGATAAACTAGATAGAAGTGTTCACAGCAGCAAAGCAGTAGCGTATGTACACCTAGAAATATCCCAGCACAGACTTTATGCAAGTGATGCAGGGCATCACATCCATTAAGATGGATAGAATAGCTGGGTGGTAGCAGTTCTGTACCAGCAAAAAAACATGGGCATTTTTAAGTCACTTCTGCTTCAAACATGAGGATTGCAAACGTGACCATTTTTCTAAAGTGATGTGGTTTATGTATATCCCAGTCGCATAAAAGCTGAAGTGGTGAATGAGAGGGAGAATTTTGTACATAGGGTGCAGGAGAGGGTATATACTACCTACAGACCCCTGGCAGAGAGCAACCAGCATATGGTCTGCTAAACACTTTGTCCCCGAGCAGGGAGGGCAGACACCAGCCTGAGGAGAATGCTCACCAGAAGGCATGGGTTCCTGGGCTGGGGCTGGCAGCCTGGAGTAGTTCTGGGGACCTATTTCCAAGCCATTGCAGGGATGGCTGTAACATCTCAGATCTGCATGTTCTAGTGCCTGGGAGTGCTGTTAAAAGTGTGTATGAGTCTTGAAAACCATTACTCCACTTACAAAGTGGACAAACCAGCTTGTTCAATAACTTCTAGGTTCTTCAGGCCAAGGATGTTCTTTACTGAAACAATTTTGCTAGTATTTTGAGAGTCCTGTGCCATCCTGGTTTTGATCGAAGCATGGTAACCCTGTACTGGTTCATGAGCTTTTTCGGTGATCATGATACCATAAAGTCTGAGGTACAGAAAATTAAAGGATGTTTTGCTGCTGAGGTAAGGGGAGTAAAACAAGAGCCTCTTGGAAAGCCCAGGTGCTGTTTTTGTGCAAATAACTCTTTGTGTAGGGTTTCGAGCTCAGGAAGGAAGTGCTGATGGGGAAGTGGAAATCTCTGGGGGTCTGGGCCACAGCTGGAGCTGCTGCCCTGGCTCTGAGAAGTCGCTTGGTGTCCCCTTGCTGTGAGAGCTGTTTCATGCATGCTTTGGCTGAGAGCAGTTGTAAGATCTGATGCAGCTTAAATAATTCTCACTGGAAATTATAAAACATATGTTTAGTTTTCTTTTGTAGAGTTCAGATACCGTTGCTGTGTATGTAGTGCTATGTTAAGGGCAAACTTTGGTAGCTGCTTGAAAACATGCTTAAAGAGAAGTAAAAGGGCACATACTCATTCAGAATTCTCCTTTGAGCATCACTGATTTTTATTTCTTTTTTGCTCCCTATAGTGCAACTCAGCACAATGATATTGTCAAAATAATACGAAATTACACATATATATTTCCCTAGGAGAACTGCTATACTAATTTTTATTCACCTATATTAGACTTTTATCAATATATCTGACACAATTACTTTCTTTATATTTTTTCACTCTTGTATGAATTTTACTACTTCTGTTACACTACAGTAAGAATGATAGTCCAGTTCCACGTGTCTACATGTCTCACAGAGGAGAAAAAATAGAATGAGTAATGCCTGTATCTAAAGAAGGGAAATCTGAACTCAGTGAAATGGCAGAGATTTCAAGGAATTTATTTATATCACTGATATTCTTTTAAGACCTAGTTGACACTACTATACACTTTAGTATTGTGTTTAAAGTTAGCATTATGCATCTATTAAACTGCTTTTTGTTTTGCTTTTTCAAAATGCCACAGAGAGCAGAAATGTGATGCTGTGGGTAGGTTCACCAAAGCAATGGATGATGGAGTTAAAGAGCTGCTGACAGTGGGACAAGAGCACTGGAAGAGGTGTACAGGGCGTAAGTGTCCTTCTGAACTCAGTCATTTCTGTGCTGCTTTTCTCTTTTTTTCTTTTTTTATGTCTGTAATTCAAGACACATCTTAAAACTAAAGGAAATTCTAAATTATTATGAGAATTGTACAGCATTCTGGGCTGCTTTCAGTGTCTGAGAGTATAAATTGTGCAAGTTTTTTGTTGGTATGTTTGATGTGGGTTTTTTTTTGTTGGGTTGTTTGGGGTTTTTTTCTTTATCTCATAACAGAAATATCTGGTCCCTGCCCATAGGCTTAAAAATACTTAAATAATTCTAGTAATGCAACTAAAGCCCTTGTTGGACTTGTTCTCATTTATTTGTCATGTATCTACATTTTAGTGACATGGGCAAAGTAGACCTGTCTATTTGATGAAATCATAAATAATTGCACTTATTAACCCCTTATTTAGGATTCTTGCATGCTAGGAGGAGTGATTTAAAGATGAAATCAGTTTAAGAGAAAAAGAAAAGAAAAACCAACTTGATTCTAACTTAATCTTTAGCCCAATTCTTTTTTTTTCCTATCTTGTCTCTTCCTTCCCACAGATATTTAGGGTTGCAGAACTTCACACCAAGTCCCTATGACTCTGCCTGGGCTCTAATTTCCTAGTCCACAGCAGTGTTCAGTGTTTGTGGCCACCACAAGGCAGCTATTGAAAGGAAGCAGGTACTACAGCTGAGGATCATAATAAGAAACACTTCAGGGCAGGCTGTAGTGTCTGGCAACCAAAGACCTATCACATAAATCTCCTCAAATCTCCTTAATTTTTTTCTACTCTCCTTTTAACTCCCACAAAAAAAACCATTGCCCCCAGAATTTGAAGTACATCTCCTGAGTTATGTTTTTGCCTCTTACTAATCTAACACTGCAGTTGAATATTTGGGGCTGACCAGAGAGAATGGGAAGTATAGAAGCTCCATCTCTTGTGGAAGTGATYACATTAGACTTTAGTATCGATAGGATGTTAACTTTAAATTATTTACATTTCCTCCCTTTAAATAAAAAGGTTTCCTTCTACACATCACTGACCCTCCTGCTGGTCAAAAATAGACTAACACATGACAGAGCTCTAACATGGTACAGATCTTGCTTCACTTGCAAATCATAGTTAGGGGAAGGTAGAGAGCAGGGGAAGGAATAAGGTTCCTCAGATGAGACTGGAAAAACAGCATTGCTTTGCAGTTGCAGAAGCAATGATCAAACCAAGGGCTGGCTGTGACTTGTGCTTACAGTAGAAATCCAGTATTTTTTTAACTGCTAAAGTCTTCCTAAGCTTACAACACTAGTGCTTTAGATACTGAATGACTTGTCTAATACTTACAGCTATTAATTAGTTAGCATAAATGCAGCAGTACAGTTGTGATTGTGTCAAAAATTTTAACTTTTAATTTTCCAGACATTCACAGTGAACACAAAAAAAAGACTGGTAAAGTGAAACATGCAAAACTGAAGAATTTTAGTAGTCTCTTAGGTTTTAAGTTCCCTGTGAGCTCTAGTCCTGACTTCTAATCAGAAGTATTTTTGGCACTTCCTGAGTAATAGTTACGTGCCTTCCATTCAATGATATTTAAAATGACTGACAGTGGAAACTTCTTTACTATATGTGAAAAGAAACCAAACATTTTTCACTAAAGTTTCCACTGGTGATTAAGTATCATTTTAACGGCTGCTAACAGAACTCTAGTACTCTGAATTGTACTTGTTGTGTAGGACATACCAGTTGTCATAAATAGTTTAACTTCTGGACAAGACCTTGATCAAAAATAATCAATAAAATTAGGCAGTTTGGGGGGCTTGGCTTTTGGYTTCTGTTTTTGTGGTGTTTTTTTATACCACACAAAGGGGCTCTGTAAAGATCAGGTTGTGTGGGATGCTAGAGCAGCTAAAAACCTTCTATTTGCCTGGACAGTGTACCCTCTGAATACAAATATTTGATAACAAAAACCACATCTACTTGGGTTTTTTTCTGCTAGCATAGGTAGCATATAAAAAATTGCTTTTGCTTTTCAGATTGCTTTTTAGGCCTCTGGAGTGGTGCTGTTCAAAGTGTTAATAATGAATGCACTCATAAATCACAGCTGATTGATTTAATTGTGATGGAGCAATTTATGCATGCATGTTCAATAAATAGATTATAAAAAAGCACTTTTATTATTCAGATATTTGCATCATTTTTATCCCTAGATAATGTTGGTTTCTGGTACCTTTAAATATAAAATTCATGATTTGAGGAGAGTTTAGGTATTATAGGTCTGTATAATGATCTCCTCTCTTAAAATATTAATGAGACCTATTCTCCATATCACACTGCAGCAGTTCCCCCTCTTCCTTCCCCCATGAGGGGGAGGGAAAAAGAAAATCTCACTGTATGCATAGAAGGACTGAGCCAGGAGTGCAGTGAGATTTCATTTTTTTTTCTAATAGCATTCACACACTGTTTCCCCAACTGTTTGTACCTTTCAAGAATCCAGATTGCAATTGCTTTATCCAGTTTTGGAACATGTGTAGCAGGGGAGGGGGTAAGAATGTGACTGTAAATGTGTCACTAGAGAAAATGTAAAACCTAGTTGTTTTTGACATCTGCTTCTATCAAGTTTTGAAAATGCTGCAGATTTAGTCTCACTTACCCTTGTTGGTTTTTTGCTTTTGTTTCCTCTCTTTTCCTCATCCTTCTCCCACTTCCAGCGCTACCCAAGGAATACCAGAAGATAGGAAAAGCATTGCAGAGCCTGGCCCTGGTCTTCAGCACTAGTGGATACCAAGGTAGTTCTATAGCTTCATTTGTGCTTTGCTTAAAAAGAGCATAATTACATCATGCTACTTTTTTTTTCTGAAGATCTTAACACTTTCCTCTTTGAGCTTTAAATGTCAAACATGATTCTGGAAAACATACTGAAACCTTTCTTCTGTGTACATATTATGAGGTTTCTATATTCCAGTCTGCAATCTTGTTTTCTCTCACTGTATAATTTTGTGGTGGGTTAGTGGTGGTGGAAGAGTTTAGTTTGATCTCTTAATAGATAATCTGGTCACTGACCTGACGGACAAAACATGCTGTGGCATTTTTTGTGATATCAAAGGGAAAGGAGAGAAAATGCAGTCTTGAAAATAGCTGTCACAAAACTATTGTGTGACTTCATGATACAACAACTCCACATGAGGATGGAAAACTTACTACAATGTTTTGTAATCCGTTATGTGGGCTGCAGGGTTGGCTACTGTAGCCTTTTCTTGCCCTTCAACTTCGCTTCTCCTTCAAGAGCCCTAAAAAAGAGCCTATCATGTTAGGTATGAAAGTTGTGGGAGGAAAAAAGGGGGCATAAATTGCTCAAAGATTTCCTAAAATGTAGTCTTCAGACCAAATTTAAAATTCTGCTGTGATGTGTTAAGCTCTGCCAATGTTTTCCAGATCACTGGAAAAATATTTCCTCATATACAGAGGGAGCCTGTTCAGTCAATTTTCTCTGGGATTCTGCTTTCAAACACGTTTAAGCGTTTGGGGTTTTTTTCCGGACTTGATAGCAAAATTGCTGTGTTCTAAAACTTTAAATGTTATAGCATAGAGGCTACCTGAGATCTTTCCATCTTAGAACTTTTAGTTGACCAATACTTACTCTAACTACTCACTTATCCCTTGCTTTATAATCTTAAAACATTTTGCCCCATAAACAAAGTAATGAAATGTAACCTTATGAAATGCAGGTTCTCTGCTACTGTGGAAGCATTGGAAATATGCATAGTCCCCATAGTTTGTTCTTATCTGTGTCCTGTACTTTGACAGGATGACTGCTTAGTTAAAATTGCAGCATAGCACAAAAAGTTACTTTTGGATGTGAGAATGAAGTAGGGGATTTGCATGGTTATGTATTCTTAGCATGGATTAGAAAACTGTATATACTGGCTGGATAGAATCTGTAGAAAGAACTCTTGAGAAAAGATTCTGAAAATTGCTTGAGCTACAACACACATTCTTTCGCCAGGATAAAGGGAAAACAATATGGTTTAAAGCTAGGATACAAAACTGCAGATCAGCCTTAGAAAGGAAAGCTTCAATTTGATTTCCAGCATCTTTGAAGGGTATGAAGAAATAGATCCCATGATGGTTTGGGAACAAGGCAAGGATGTCTCTCTTTGCTGCTTGCTCAGTCATGCCTGGATGCACCTGAGTATCTTGCTGAGGAAAATGTCCTTGCTACAGATGCCTTTGCCCTGGTTCCATATATTTTGCTCTTTTCAATAAATGATACCTGCGTATTTTTTCCAAATTAATAATATATGGGATTCTTGGCTTTTTAATTTGAGTTCCCAGGAAGAGAGAGCAAGTACAATACACATGTGGCTTTAAATGTCTTCATCACTGCTGCCCTCACTCTGTCCTGCCTGCTGTTTGTGTGTGATTTCACTTGATCATTTCATCAGGTACAGGTCTATGGATTAAGCAGATTCTGTGCAAGAGATATAAGCACATGGATTTCAACTGATAGGGTGCAGCTTTCCCGATCTCAGTATTTAAAAGAGGACACATTCCTTCCAATGAAGAAGTAGTAGCTGGGCTGAGTATGATGTATGATTTTTCTGGACTATCAGTAAAGAGGAATGGCTCATTCAGCCATACTTAAAGGCATTCAGTTCAGTTTCTGTTGGGAGCTGAATCTCTTCATCCTTGTTTTTTGGTTTTGGTTGCGGGGGTTTTTTGTTGGGGTTTTGTTTTGTTTTGTTTTTTTATACTAGAGTTCTGGAAGGCCACTGAAGATTGCAATGACTGATTTGATGACAGAAACATTTCTAGCTACTGGAAGCTGACTTCTGACATACTGAATATACTGTTAGTTGGTTCATTTGCATAGTTGGGATGGGATGTATCTACTGTCCTTACCACTTCCATCAGTGCTGCCTGCTTCCTCTGCAAAACCTTATGTGCGGTGATGTCTACTGCCTTCTCTTCTAATTTCCACCGCAAAATGTTTTAAGATTGCACCAGGCAAGATGCACTTGTTAATCTGACTCACTGAAGCTCTTTTTCTTATGCTACAGAATGAGCCTTATCAATTAGTTGCCAGCTCCAGCACGTATTAGGAATCTGTCCCCAGTATTTGTGCAGGCAAGGGTACCTTTAAAACTATTGAGGACACCCTGAGAGGTTCTGATTTAACTTGGCTATGGGCCTATGTGCTGTCCAATTGGTTTTAAGAATGCATGCTTTGCAAGCATGATCCTGGTCCAAAAATGCATATTGGACAGTACCAGAACATGCCTGGAAGTGTCTTGCAGCCTGGCAATGTGTTGCCTATGTTACTGTGTCATAGGATGCTCTTAGGTTAACACAGCCTTAAATAGCATGGCCTCTCTTTTGCAGTGCCAAATCTGGAGGAGTCTTTCTCTGACTGGTATGCCATTCAACTATAGTAAGATCTCCTAATCCTACATCACCCCTCACGAATTCTGTTAGGCAGTTACATGCAAGTTTCACTATCCTRCCAGCTAGCAACAGGCAAATCCTGCTTTACAAGCTGTTTGTGTGCTGAATGTATCAGTTTGAGGTGTACTTATCAAGAAAAATGTTCCTACGAGTATTTGCTACTAGTACATCAAACTTTGCATTTTTTCTTACTGAATTATATTAAAACATGCTTTGAAAGAAAAGAAAACAAAACCACTTCTTGACAAAAAAAGTTCATCTGTCCCAGTCAAGCCTTAGAGTATTAGTTCCCTCAATATGTCTGGTGTGTTCCTTCAGAAGTGATTATCACTGCATTTACCAAGCAGTTGAACTGCTAAGAGATGCTCTATTAAACATCTCCAAAAGGCTTCTCATAGTTTCCTTTATCTCCTTATGTAGGTATGCAGCCTGTAAATCCATGAAAATACCAGTTTCTCCTTGTGGTGGGGTTGAAATATCTGTGGAATATTACTGGCCATTTTAACCGCTCTTTTTGCAACTACCTTTAGTCAGCGCTTTTAGGCCCCCTCTGTTTCTTGTGGGGATATATGTAAGGCACACTAGCATAATTTTGTTACAAATGTTAGCAACATTTGGGGCTTTCTGCTTTTTGATCGATTAAAGAACCACTGACATCCTGGTATATCCTTGCACTGGGACCCAGCTCAGCTTTCACARATTGAGTTAAGAAGCCAATTCCCAGCTTTGCATCTGTTCAGAAGCTGAGAATGTTAGAGACTATAACCCTATCCAATGAACAAAACTCTGACCAAAATCCATGCTGAAAAAAGTAATTGTGAGCAATCTGCTTCTGGAATTCAAGTTATTCTGGTGGATGAGCATGGGAGTTGCAAGTGGTATCTCTGAAACTTGGACTGGTGCAGGAAGTGACCTATATGAGTGAGCAGGGCATGGCACTGCTGATAATGTGTATTAGAACTTGGAGGGTGCTTCTGGTGAGAGACAAAATCTGACTCTCTAAGGCTGCCCTGGCACTACCTGAGAAAGAGATGATAGAAGAAAAGGATGTAGTATGAGGAAGTGCAGAAATTCTTCTACCAGTGCTGTGCCTATCTATTGTTGAGATATGTACCTCTTAGCTCTCACAATGGGAATTTGTGTTGGTTTTATTTTTATTTTATCCTAACAGGCTCAAATAGGACAAAAATAATGATTTCTTTAGCAGTGTTTGTGTTTCTGGACTTACTAGTTCTTAGGATCAGTCACTTTCCCTCAAAGCTTTTYGACTTTATGAAACCAGCCTAATGGAAAGTAAGAATCAATTGATAGAACTGAAGCAACATTCACTCATTACCTTGTTTCCTTTAGGACATGCTAAAATGAAGGAATCCTATGTAATAAATCTCTAACATGGATTAGACTGTATGTTGTAGTAAAAGAAGATACTTTAATGTTCAGATTAATCATTAATGAAATCAATGGTAATTTTCAATGAAGTCACTGATTAATGTCTGTAGAATAAAATAAAAATGTTCGTAAAAGACTAACCTCTGCCTAATATCCAGACATGTCTGAAAGCATGAGAAAAATATTTTTTTTCTTAAACTCAAGTTTGATGTCTGCAAACCATACCTTCCCCTTTCTACTTTCTACCTCAATTTGCTTTCTGTACTGTTGACTACATGCTTTGGACAAGCTAACATGGATGGAAAAGTCTGTGGTCTTTTGGGAAGGTGAAGTGGCATGAAACATACAAGAATGTAAGGCTTGTTTCCATCTTTGTCCCATGTAGCAGTCCTGTTAGTAATACAGTGTTATGAGTGCTTGTGGTATTGTCTAGCTTAAGATTTATGGTGATGTCTGTATTGTTAAGTATAGATTGTAGGGCCCTTTGATCTGTTTTTATGATGATAAATGTTAAAAACTTACTCTGAAAACCAGTGAGTTTTACAGAGCTTGAAAATATTATCTAAGTGTTCCCTAAAGGATCAGAAATCTTGTTGACCAGGAAAAAAGTTACTTGAGCCTCCTTCTGCTTCTCTGACCTTCGAACAGTTATGGTCCAGGATTGTTGGAGAGCTCAGGGCTCATCAGCTTTGTTAGTCCATTTTTTGTCACCCTCCTCATTCTTCTGTCCTTTCCTTTCTGGTAGACTTCCTGTTGCCCCATATGAGGGAATACCTGTGTATTTAAACTGCATAAAATTATGAAATGTGGAAGTAAATAGTACTAGTATTGTGGCAGAACATTTATTTTCTACAAGATCTTCAGTTTTCCTCCTTTAATTTTTTAAAAAATTCTGTATTGCTGCTGGTTATAAAAGGATGGATAGGCATTTATGATTGTAAATACGCTATTTTATAAAGTTGCCTTGAAACAAGGCAAGTTTCTTGTTGCAATTGACTTACTGTAATTTGAACACTGATGTTTGCTTTTAGGAGAATCTGATCTCAATGGAGCGATAACAGAAGCAGGGAAAACTTATGAAGAAATTGCCAGTCTTGTAGCAGATCAGGTAGGAGTATTATGAATGCAATGGCATAGTGTGTACAAACATATCACCTATTTGGATTACTTATGACTTTTCTTTTTTCCTCTTCTATTAAAACAAAGTGCTAGTGCTGTAGACCAGTTAAATGAAATTGCTATTAACTCTTTTAAATGCACTTTCGTCTTCTTTTCCACTCTGTGTCAGCTCAGGGTGCATGTGATGGGAGGGTATTTCTGTGGATCAGAAAGCCCACATTCTGGTTTCTAAAATACTAAAATGATTGTTTCCTCTTTAAATGTGTTTATTTTCTGATGTCTGTGAGCTGTTTTCATTACTGATACAAAAGAATGATATTTAATCAAGGGTAGAGTTCCTGCCTTCCCCCTGCATTTCCCAAATGTCTACAGGATCCAGATTTTGCTGTTGCCCCTTATGGGGGAATACCTGTGTATTTTACCTGTTTCATTGCCTTSACAAGCAGTTGCCTGCTTCAGTAAAAATCTAGCTGAAATAAACCTTGTTTGGTATTCAAGTCATAAATTGATGTTTAACATGTTAAGCTTAAAGTCTCCAAAATGCAGATCCTCTTTATCTCAAGGCTGAGTCTGAAAGTTCTTAAAACAGCTTTCCAAGTTGACAGCTAAGGAGATGCACCTGTGCATGTACATATTTGTGTATGTAATGAGGTTGTACTGGTAACTCTTCTTGGGTGAAAACTTAAGGCAAAACCACTCATTTCATAAGCTAGTGATGAGTAAAACAAAGAACAGGGGCATCTGCTCAATGATGCTCAGTGCCTTACTCTAAAAAGCTTATATTTGGAAAAAACCCTTTTCATATATGAAAAACTTGCGTAAACAATTAATATTTTGGTTTGGGTTTTTTCTATTGTTTCTTTCCATTTTTTTCCTCTTCACCCTTTTTTGGCATCATAGTTTCTTTTCTTTGATGTTAATATGCCACAGATACTTTTACTAATGTTTATACTTTGTTTATTAGCCAAAGAAAGATCTTCACTTTTTGATGGAAACAAATCACGAATATAAGGGATTTCTTGGTTGCTTCCCTGACATCATAGCAGCTCATAAGGTATGTGAAGAGCCTTTCCCTTTAAGGACTGGGCAGTGGGGACAGCAGCAAAAATGGTACCCTGCATTTGTGCAGCAACCTGGCCCCCGCTTCTAGAAACACTAGAAAGTTTCTATGAACGTTTCTGTGAAACTGGTGTGTTCATTTTCAAAATAAGAAGTACTTAGAGGGGAGGGAAACTAGAATTTCTCTCAAGATTTACRAATATCATGACTTTCTGCTATAGTAGAGCAGTAGAAGGTTCATGATTTTCTTCAGGTTGACTTCATGTCTCAATGGGGTGAGTACCAGTAGTGTAAATTTGTCATATTTGAGCCTTATGTGGTAGTTGATATTAAAACCATATGACTATTGTAGGAAAACTTGTGTCCACTTACATGTCTGGATTGATAATATGCGATAAATAATCATGCACTGCCTAGAAGTTTCTTTAATATCAGAAACCAGAGACTAGAGCTAAGCTCTAAYATTTCTGGGGGAAAGAAAAACAAACAAAACAAAACACCAGCAACAGAAACCAACCACTTTGTTCTCTGCAACACAAAAGCCACGGTGTGTAGTTCTGGATATTCTGCCTTTTTTTTTTTTGGTCATAGAGTTTTCCTTATGGTCGTGTGTCTGCTGCAATGTATTTCAGGAAAGTAAATCTTGTGAAGTATTAGAACAAGTGCACAAGTATGTGGGTTCAGGGGGTTTTTTGATCACTTCAAGTGTTAAATGTATAGAATAAGAACATAAGAACATATTTCTGAGAGCAACAAAGATAAAAGCATATCAAATTTGTGTATTCTTTCTTCTGGACATTTACAGTCCCTCATCCCACAGAATCCTTGGGGGGAAAACACCATAAAAGGAGAAGAAATGTTTTTAAAACTTGAAACACAAGCCTACTGCCAAGAGACGTGTAAATAGATTCTCTTGAATGTTGTTTGGCACAAATACATTGTGTAGGGGAGGCATATTTTTTTATGCTTGTTACTTATGTGACACAAGGATTTTCCTGGATTGATGGTTATACATTGCGAGGAGTTGTAGTGTCTTGAAAAATAGCTTAGGTCGTCTCATCTTGTACAATGTGCAAATAAGGTTCTACAGGCATTTGATTGTTTGAGGCTTTGGGATGTCAGTTATGTTGGTCAGCTGTGTTTTGAAACTTGGTTCTTTTGTCCTTTTTCTATTTATCTTTGTGTAGTATTGCTTGTACCAAACTCAGTTTGCTGGTGACTCTGTTCATGCCTGTGCTTGAAGTAACTTTTGGCAAGGACTCTTGAAAGCAATAAAGTGAAATAACAAACTTCAGATGAAAATGTGAGAAGGCAGAATAGGTAATTTTGTGGATATATGTGTATTGAATGCAGACTCAAAATGTGGCTAGTGGCATTTTATATTACTATAAAGACCTCTAAGTTGACTACTCTTTTAATTTTTCTGCATTTGGTTTCTACAGGGAGCAATAGAAAGAGTGAAGGAAAGTGATAAGTTAGTTGCAACCAGTAAAATAACGCCACAAGACAAACAGAACATGGTGAAACGTGTGAGCACCATGGCTTATGCACTACAAGGTAAACAAAATTTTGACCTAAATGGCAATGTTGTAGACCTTTGAAGGACATCTGTTAAGTAACATTCTTTGCAAGAAAATCTTTGTACTACCAGGAATAAAAGCTAGGCATGGGGGGCTTTTTTTGGGGGCGCTTTTTGTGACCTGCTTAGATTTTTTTAAATTGCAGTTATTTTGCCCTCTCCTTTTTCTTTTTAATCTCACATTGCTATTGCAAAAGATACATGTTTTGAAAATGCAATTTAAAAACCYCAGAACAACTACCCCAGGCTGATTCTTTGATTTGGAAGTGATCATGTCTCATATTAGAAGCATGGACGTTGGTGCAAAGGAGCAGTTCACCATGTGCAGAAGTGTTTTTCTGACTTTTGGTTTAGTCAGATGTGATCCATCTACCAGTCGAGATTCATGTTCTTATCRATAAGATTTTATTTCCTGGATGTTCTTTGAATGAACTTTTTCCTCTTTAGGTTAGAGGTGTTGTAAATATAAGGTGCAGCACAGCACACTAGAAAAACTGGGGAAGTGAGGAGTCAGGGCTCAGTCCTGCAGGATATCAAGCCATTAAGTGCATCCTGTTACTGACATCAATGAGATTACTCACTGCTGACGGAGTTGCATCTTTTTTAGATGACTTAAAGCCAAGAGTACTCAATATTTTATGTGACAAAGTCAGAGCAGCGCACAAAACTGATTTTAAAAACAACCAAGAAAAGTCCCCACTCCCTTCTTCTTAGTCACAGTGACGCAAGAGGATTGTGCTGTATGTGCAGTAATTGTGGAAGAGACCTCTAGGATGACTTCTACAGTGTAGAATATTTCTTCTCCCTCTATTGATATCTCAAAATATATTTAATGTTTTCTTTCTGCCATAAGCTGTGATCTGACAAGAGATGTAGAAAGTGGTGCAAGATGTTTTGGGTTCTGTAATGCTGTTTCTCAGGTATCTATTGAAACAGGCTCAGTCAAGAATGGGTCAGACACTACTGGTTGTATCCTTTTTTGTTCTTTTTTTTTTTTTTAGCTAAATATTTACATCTGTGGCGTACAGCTTGATGTCCATACCCTTGGAAATCTGAAAGTCCTAGCCAAATTCTGTTGGAAACACTTCAGGAAGGAACAGTTACCTCAGCAGGAGAAAATCCTGTTGTATTTTTTATTGAATCTTTGTTCGCCTGAATATTTTAATACAAGAACCTCGCTTTGTCCAGGAAGTGTCCAGATTAGTGTGTAATTGACACCCTACCAGTTTTACAAACAGTTCCATCATAACTTGAGTGCTGCAGGCAGAACAGGTTGTGGAAGCATGAGAACAGTAACTGTGCTGGCGGGGCTGGACACTGAGCTTGTTGCAGACTAACTTGAGTAAAATTGTTTCTAATTATAAATGCTTCTCTTAAATAATTTGTCTCCTGGGTCTAATTGCAGCTGAGATGAATCACTTCCACAGTAACCGGATCTATGACTACAACAGCGTCATTCGTCTCTATCTGGAGCAGCAGGCACAGTTCTATGAAACGGTAAGGTACAGGCTTTCAGCACTGTTAGCTTGGCATGTGCTGTGCTGCAAATACTCACAGCACTTAATCCATGCTCCCATAGGCAGATATTTGAAGAATTGTACAAAAAATTGTAAAAAGAAATGTAAAAAAACCTGAAAACCCAAAGAATGAGTTAGAATAATATTTTCCTATAGAAATTGTCCTATGTACATGATTGATACAATAAACCTAATAGAACTAAAAAACAGTGTTCAGAAACCTTACTGTTGACAGCTTGACTTTTTTTTTTTTTWAATTTTTTTTTCAATGCCAGTACTAGGCTTGCAAAGAATTTTAGTTCTGTGATGTGCAGTAAGCAAGGCCTGCTGCACTGAATACAACAACACATTTGAACAAAACTTTCCTCTGGATTGAGAAGGGAAGCTTCTGTGATTTAAAGCCTGATGTATACAAGTGTGAGGCAGGAGGGACAGGAAGGTTTTAGGTGGTATTAAATAAGTTAACTCTGAGCACTCTACCTGCCACCGTACTTCTCCTTTAACATTGTTCTCATGCATGTATTCCTTGTGATTTTTTAAATTTGACTGAGAACAAGTTTTCTAGTGTAGTATGTGAGTTTGAATGTGCTGGAACCTGACTTCTATCACTAAAAGGAGTCTCATAAGTAACTGGTGGCCCTTCACAGCAGTAAAAGTTGCCAGTGGGGCTTCAGAGTTGTCTTTAGTGGATCCCACTAAACTTTAGGTCCCCTATCAGGTTACTTTGCTTACTTTCTTTGACACATCTGATGGGAATAGGCATAGGTTTCCCCTTACCTTCTCTCATYCTCTTCTCCAGTCTGTTCTGACCCCCAATACATGTTCACATGTGGGGTCTTGGCTACCATGAGAACTGTGAGGAGTGCACAGAAGCTTTGTTCTGATGTTTCAACCTTGTTTCAGCAGGGAAGTGGGTTTCCTGGAAAATCTGGCTTTGTTCCTGCCGCCGTCTGGTGTAGTGCAGTGCTAGATAAGCAAATAGGCAGAATAACAGCCTTGCCTACAATGCTATCTCCAACACAACCTGAGCAGTGAAAGGACAAAATTAACAAGGCAGAAAGTCTATATATGAGAAGAAATGTCTTTATAATGGAATGTTCTGAGAGTCCTGCATACACAAAACCTGCAGTRAAGCCTGCAGTTTTTCATCAAATGAGGCAACAATTAATTTCTTAGCCTGCAACCATATTTCTGCATGGTGTAAAGTGACTACATATTAACTATGTTCTGTTTCTCTGTTTCAGATTGCACAGAAGCTGAGGCAGGCACTCAGCCGCTTTCCTGTGATGTAGAGAATAAGGAGCATTCAACAATAAAGAACAACTCCAAAGTGCTTTTCTGATGTGGGGGCAATGATAATAAAAACTTGTTAGCCTTTGCAAAAAAAGCCCCCCAAAAAACCCCAAACCAACAAGAATCAGTTGTAAAAAAAAAAGTATTATTTAAAATTCTAGTTTATCAGCCTAAATCATACAATAAGGTTCTCCTATCTTGAAAGCTCTCCCATTTGTATCATTATTGAAATAAAAACAGCTGGGTAATGCTGTCAGTTATAGGGCTCTAAATTATCAAACTGATATGTTGCCATGGACTTCATGAAGACTTCTCTATCACATGTTCTTCCAGAAACTCTTGATCAACATCAGAATTACACATTTGTAGCTTTTTTAAGTGGGAAAGCAGGCAAACTTGAGAAAATGACTTAATACTCATTATATTCAACTGAGCTCTCTAGYGATTCAGTAACCAGGAGGAATTATTATTCTGTATGTTTCTGGCACATGTTCATGATAATCTCCTGAATGAACGCTTTGTTCTCAAGTTTTGCTTCCCATATGCAACCATGGCATCCTGCTCCCAGTATGACTTCTGGTAAATATAAATCATTCTTCCCTTTCTTCTTTTTCCTCCTAACTAAATCTTGTACTTGTGGCGCACCACCTCAGAGCTTTTGTCAGGCTCACTTTTTCGCTATGCACTGTGTAAGAAGACAAAGTACAAACAAGGAACGAGCCATTCAGGAAGGTGTGAAAAGCAGTTTTCCATACCAGCACTTTGACACCCCCAAGGTTATGCCATAAGGCACTGGTGTTTCTCAGTGCTGTACAGGGCCAGCTTCCCCTCTGACAGTTTGAAGTGTTTCAGCAGAAGGGACACTGCCACGTCTAACCCCAACTAGTAGAAGTCCTCAGATTAGAACTAAGCTCAGGTCTTCATGTAGTAGTGTGGTGTGCTGTTGGTTCGGGTTAACTTTTTGTTGCCTTCTAATGCAAACTAAAAGGTGACAAAAGTACTGAATAACATCATTAGTTATCACACAAACTCTGTGCTTTGATCATTTTTTATGAAGTGACTCAGTGTCCTCTTCCATACTACTGGAATACCATTTGAGGCCTTGGCTTTTCACAGAATCAAACCAAAAAAGCCACCACCAACTGTGTTCACAATGGGCACCAACTACAGTAATTCATTCATTTCTTGCCACAGGCAAGCAGGAAAGCCAAAATGCAGTTTTTGCTAAAATGTGCCTAGAAAATAAATATTTTAGAAAAAAAACCAACAACTAAGAAAGGCATTTTACCAATAAGCCATTCTAAGTGACGGGTACAGTCTGCCAGTTCAATAGTTGCCTTACTCTGTTTTGCATTGGTGTTACTTTTCTGTGCTAGAAGGAAAATCTGGGTCTGCCTGAATAACCTGAAACCAAACCAAACCAGACTAAGCCTAAGTCTAGATGCTTTTCAGTGTCACGAGTTTTGTTCACATTTTATAAACCTTGTCTTTTTCTCCTCYCAGTTTTAGTTGTTTGCTTCCAAAATTCTGTAGCGCAGTGTTGTTTGATACAGCCATTTAAATATGTACAAATTGTAAAGAATGTGTATAAATGTTTTACACCAAATGTAAGATCTGCTTGCATGTAGAAGCAGCTTATATAATAAATTGTTACAATGTGTACAGTAAATTCTGAAATCACTTTTTCAAGCCAGCATTTTTTTAGCATTTGTATATTCACATTTTGGTAATGAAATCTCTTTGTAACAGACTCTTCATTTGGGAGGGGGAAGGGGGTTCTTTTTACCAATCTTTAAATAGCTCCGTATGCACTAAAGTTGAARGTTCTTTATCTTGAATAGATTGTTTTGGAAACTTAAGTGTAAGCTCTGCATTCTCAGTGCAGGGAAGCTATGACAGTAGCAACTGTGTCAGATGCAACATTTTGGAAAAAAAAACAAAAAACAAAAAACAAACAAACAAAACTGTTTAAAGACTTCTAGTAAAATGAAGTTAAACTGATAATAAATATTTATATATATCCACCAGACTATTTTATCTTTTTCTTTGAAATCATCATGTTGGTTTTTAACAAGGTGAATGCAGTATGAGGCAAGTCCTCCCCATAGCTTTTTGCCAGCTTCCACACTGGCCAGCTGAGGAATGAGAAAGCATCCCATGTGTCTTCCATAAAGCAGGCATCCCAACTGGATGGTATAATAGTCCTAGTGACTGCAAACCAGCAAAGGCTACGCATATGTTGTAAGCTTTCTTTATTCAGGTCAGTCCAGCTCGTGGTTGATGGAACCCTCCTGACTGCAAATAAGTAGTAGAGCACAGTGCTACTGTGTATTCCTGGCTTTGTGTCAGCATGGTGTTGACCCAGAATAGAAATTCGATTGTCTTTGATATTTGTTTTTTAAATTAGAYATGAATAGTGGCATAGTTAAGTTGCGTGAGTTGCGGGTAACAGAAAATGTGCACACTGAAGATGTAGTCATAAAACAGAAATAGCAAGTTAATGTAAGACTTGAGCAGTGCTCTCCTGTGTTTTGTTTGCCATAGCTGAATGATTTGTGTCTGCAGCATCAAAAAGCCTTAGTACTGTTTCCTGGCTTATGTTTTCCTTCCAGGGTGAGCCAAACACTGGCATTAGCCCAGTGACTTCATCAAAGACATCAGCTGCCCAAGCTGTTCGGTTTAACTTCATACTTTAAAAGTGCTTATTCCATTATTGCAACTACAGCCGTTTTTTAAAAATAAAAATGTAGTTGTACAGAGAGGAATGCTACCTGTATTTCTTGTTTGCAGTTAACCCCACATGGCATGAGACTACAGCAGCAGACTTTGTTGTATGGTATGGTTTTGGAGGAGTACTGTTGACTGCAATTAGAGTATTCTTTAATGAGGCCTAACTTTGCATGAGTACTGACATTTTTACACTACTGAGAAATTCCTGTTTTCTGTGACAAGATAATTGAGAAAGTACTATCATAACATACACTTGATTCTGTAAATCCTAATTAAATAATACATCAATTTTACTGCTACCAAAATTAGTCTAGTTCAGTCTCTTCTAAGAGTAATTGAGAGTAACAGCCTTGTAAAGAAAACTCTCCCAAAGAAAGATACAGCTCTTGTGCTGTGGCTTAGTTTGACGCACACCAGACACTCTGCTAGTCTGGATTGGCCAAAATTACTCCCTCCACTGCCTCAGGGTGTGCAGTCATCCAGCAGAAAGGAAAGTATTTTCTAGGCAAGTGTCCTGCTACTGCTGCTTCTGCCTTTCTGAGTGCTTCCCACTAAGATGTGAGCATGCACCAGGCAGAGGCCAGTTAGTTGTGTGTATGGGGTCTTTGGTCAGTTGTTTTTTCCACACACTTTCCATATTTTTCTGTAACCCTTCTAATAAAATCAATGCTAATAGCTGATATAATAAGTACAGAACAGGAGAGGTAACTGCTTTGAGCAGAAAAAAACTTTTTTCTTGTCTATAACAAGACAACCCTAACAAAAACAACCGTATAGAATGTGAAATACATTGACTGGCTGGTGACCAATCCACCCATCCTGTTGTGTGGCAGTACCAGTTACACGCATGCTGTTTTAAAGAGCATCTGAGTCACAAACTTGGATTAGCTGTTTTTTCCCTTTTTTAAAATTTTCTTCCATGGCTCTTTGCACATGAGTTGTGACTCTGGGATCTTTGCAGTATCTTTGGGATACTGAATTTAAACTGGCTTAATTTCCTTGTTTTATAAAGTTTAAAAATGTGTTTGCCTATTTTTAATCTTCTGGGCCTTTTAAGTCTTTCCTAATTGGCCAGATTTTCTTAAACTATCCTAATTTTTTTTGCCTTGTTTCAGATTCCAGCTAGTATACTTACTGCATTCCTGAACTTTCTGAACTCTAGGTTCTTCTCATCTACAGGGTTAAAAACTGCTTCACAATAAGATTTATTAGTTTCTTTGAACTGGTCCTGTCAATCTGAAGCCAGCTTTCTCATGTTTACTAAATATTGCTCTTCCCTCATTCCCACCTGTGCCTGTATTCTGTTAAAATAAATTTTTGTATGTCACATTTTTCTGCCAGGGCTGAAGCAAGACTGCATGTAATACTTAGTATTTTCTGTTAACAACAGATTTTTGCTATCCTTAGTTTTCCTTTTATACCTAGCATCTTTAACAACTATTCATTTTTAAAATATATTTGCTAATAAACTTGTCATAGCACACATTTGTCAATTCAAGGTCACTTTTAATTCACATTGCCTTCTGTTGCAGTTAAATCTCAGTAGATCTAAATCTAAAATTGTTACTCTTCACTGTTCTTTTTTTAGTCTTGTGAAATGCCATTTCCAAAAAACCCAAATATTTGACGAACTGTTTTCCTAAAAAATATGTAATTTTAAAAATGTCGTAGGTTGCTAGCTCCAAGAGACTTGTTAGAGGTTATCTTAGCAGGAGTTTAAAAATAACAGAAAATATAGAAAGATCGTGGAGACGTTTAAAAAAAACAGTATTAAGTGGTTTGGTTTGGTAACCTGTCCCCCAAAACACTCACCAAGAGAAAGGAATAGGGGACAAGTGATCCACATGTACAGTTGAATGTAGGAATGTGCAGGGCTTGTGATAGTGGAGATTGCTGAGCCAGTCCCTGGGGGCTGGCATGTCTGCAAGGGACGGCATCAGACTGAGGAAACTGATGAGCCAAGTGGTCAGTAACCAGGCAGGGTCTTTGGTCATCCACAGAGCTGAGAAGGGAGGAGTGAGGGACACAGAAGAGAGCATTTGTCATGGACCAGCTCAGAAGACACTTTCCTGGGGCAGTGCAAGAGCATTCCCTGAAGAGTTTGGAAAAGTGGTGAATGATAAGAGAGGAAAGGTCTCATTTACGGTTTTGAGTTCCATTTCAGGAAATTTTTTTCCTGAAAAAATTTGCCCAAAGGCTAGAAGAATGAGAAAAGGGACAGCAGTTAATTTTATTTAGCTGTTGAGTCCCTGCCAGAAATAACAACACTTTAGAGCCCTTATGCACTTTCAGTCATAATATATCTCTTGGGAAAATGCCTCTGTGCTGGAATATCTAGAAAGGGTGAGCTTAGGGTCAGTGAAAGGTTGGTCCTGATGCTCCAGAATTGTTGAGTTGGTCACTCCCATGAAGGGGTGACCAACAGAAATGCTGTGTCTGTAAACATGACCCCGAAGTTAGGGGAGGAAAAGCACTGCACATTATCTAAGACAGAGCAGATCAAGTGCCCTGGCACTGACACAAAGTGAAATGGGGTGTCTAGCCAAGGGAGCAAACTGCTGTCTGATGGTTGAGCATTTTGCTTTTTCTTCAGACTTCTTATTGCCCACGAACAGTGCCTGCCCTGAACAAGGACAGGTTGGAGCCATATGAAAGCAATTAACAGGTGAGTTACTAGTTTCAGTAAATTAACTTGCTTGGAATGTGATTTTTTTTTCTACAGGCTTCCTTTCAGGAAATGTTAGTGTGGGGATGGTGGGACAGACAGGTATTTTTACCTTTTGCTGTCAGATGCCTGTACCAGGATGTGTGAGTTTTCTCTACCTCACTGATAAAGAAACAAATTATAAAGGGACAAATGAATTGTTACCTGCCAAGAAGGTAGGAGGGCTGAGAATGGCACCCAACTGCTAATTCTGAGGAAGCCATTTAATGCTGAAATTCACCTAGAGTCAAAACTATGATCCCTAACTCCTACCCAGCTTCCTTCTCCTCCCTTGGGCCTTCCCTGCCAGCCCCTTCAGCTGATATCTGACTCCAGAGCTCCTGACAGTTTGCAATGGTCAAGTTACTGATATATCCAAGAAGTACCTATTAAATTGCTTGTCAGAGCATCCCCCCACACCCACCTATAATTACATGATGCCTTAATGACTAATGAATTTGGTCACCCACAGGAGACACAAAAATAGTGGAACAGCAGACTGGGGATTGTAAAGAGTATACTCTCCTTTTGGTACCAAAGAAGAGGATAAAGGGGTTGAAAACAGGGCAGTAATAAATTGGAAGACAAGCTTTTTATTTGTGACCATTTATAACAGCATATCTGAAGAAAATCAGTCTGTTGAAAATAAAAGTAACAGTTGTGGATGAAACTGGATGCTAAATATAGCAGTATTCCACTGGAGAWACTAAATATTTATCAGGCTTCATTGAGATCTGTAGTTACATCGATATGACTGGGTTAGGTTTATTAAGGTACAAGCTGTTGTGCTCTATAGCCCTTGGTATACAGGAGTGGTTGCAGTGTCTAGGACTATGAATTATTTAGAACAATAATTATGTTAAAATACTTAGCAAATAATATTGCCATTTCAGACAGCTGAACAAACACAAACTCTTTGTAGTATTTGATGGAAATAGATCTCTTAATCCTATTAAATGAAAAGGTTGAATGTATCACTTCATTATGTTTACTTTTCTGCTTTACGTTTTGGGAGAAGAGTTATCTCCCTGCCTCCATGTGATCCTTGTGCATTCCCTGCTCATCAAGACCTTTGTGGACCCATCAAAATTTATTACACTCCTAACATAAATTGCATTATATTCACTTTGTTGGCATCTCTGAGCCTCTGTATCTGATGCTAGGGCCGGAGGGGGTCACTGCTAGTATGTTCTTGCCATTCTGTAAGACTGTCTCAAGGGCTTTGGCAAGGATGGCATCCCCTTATGATACTACCAGCCTTCACAGTTGTCCTCTGAACCTGAAATATCTACAGGCGTTTCTCAAAGCCCCTTAAAATCTTTATGTGAGAATCCAATCTTTTTGTTTGGTTGGGTTTTTTAAACCTGTCACTATAATGTCCAATGACATGCTGGAAACAAAGCCCAAAATKAGAGAGTGACACTGTTTATCCCATGTTCACCTATCTGTATTTTATTATTTGTAATTAAATTCTTGCCGAGCCAGGTACAGAATCCTGTSAAGTTTGGTGCATCCAATAATTCATCAAGTTAAACACTTGACAAAGGAAAAGCTGCCTAAAAAGTGAGTGCCATACAGGGGTGAGGGCCATTTTTCTAGCTGTTGACTAGTTCCTGACCAGTTGAGTAGTATTTTTAAGCTCAGTAAAGATTTTGTTTAAAAATTCAACAGCTGGAAAATAAGTGAAAAGTTAAACATAGCATCTGCTGCAATATAGTAGCAAAATATAAACCAGACTGCTTTCTGCTGGGATGGATTTGCTGAGCTTGACACACTGCCCCAGAAGATTCCCATCTGATTGCACCCACCAGGACTGGTTATGGCAGCAGGGAAAGCTGAGGAGTAAGAAAACTCATTTGTCTCCCCTAAGTAGTGATGCTTTTTTACCTGGTTACAAATTGCGCCTACCAAACTTAAAGCAAGGACTTTTTACAAACCTTTGGGAAGAAGGTAGTTCTAGAACACTTCTTCCCTACTTTGAGCGTGTTTATGCTTACTTGGCAGTAGATAAACTTTACTGGGGTAACAGCTAGTGCCAGTCTATCTGCTGCTTACGAACAGCTGATTACAGTCTTAATGCTTGGCAGAAAGGATGCAACAACCAAAAAAGCCTCACAAACAAATAAACCCACAATGCAAGTGTTTATGAAAGTCTTACAAAATTTAAACCAAATTCACAATCAGTAAGAGGAAGTTCCTATCCAAAGACTGCTATACCATAAAATAAGTCTGCAGAATGGCTGCACATCTGTTCAAATGTGCTGTAAAATCAGCACTGGAAAAGGGCAACTTGCAGGGACTGCAGTGGTTTCAGAGGGGATTGAGGGTCTCAGCTCCTAGAACAAGAGCTGAGTTCAGAAAAGCTGTTTGTAGGTGCTGTCTGGCACAGCTCCCCTCTGGGCAAGGAGTTGATATCGTAATTATCTAGTGCTGGTATCTAATAAAAACRACTACTAGTCTAAAGTCATTTTTAAATAGTAAAACAAAACAGCCCTTCCTGAAGGGGACTGTTGCAGGGAAAAAACCAAAACCCAACCAACAAGTAAACATTGTATTGGGTGGCTGAAAGGCAGCTTGAGCAGATGCCTGCAGCGGCACATAGGCTCTGGGCTGTTTCACACTGCTGTGGAGCCAGAGAGCAGTAATCAGCTCAGGTCCACTGCTGAACCCGGGCTGGCTCCACGTGTGTGTGTGGCACACAGGTCTGGTGATCAACTCCTCTACAGCATGGAGAAAGACAAGACAGATGTGCACTGTCACTGTCTGTTTCCCTCTCAACCCCAGGATGGGATGACACCTCAGCTGGCCTTCTGGAGCCAGCTAAGATCTCACAGACCATATTGGTTCTGCCCTGKGCTTTGCCAAAGAGGCTGTGCTAGACAGCTGCTGGCCCTGAAGGCAGAGAGCGGGTGTTGTGTGAGCGTAGCTGGCTTCTGGCATGGTGAGGAAACAGTCTGAGAAATGTGTCTCAGGATACCTTAGATTTTTCTCCTGGGACTTCAGCCACCAGCAAGTTGAACTCAATAGCAGCATTAGGCAACAGTTCAAGTGCAGAAAATCATAGAAAAAACAGTAATCTACTAATCAACATGCATAGATGTGCCTCTTAAGGCAGCAGGCTTCTTAAAAGTAGTCATTTTATAAAGGCTTCTCTGCAATATATTGTACCCTGACTCATCCATTCTGAGCACCAGCTCCTAGGATTAAACTGAGTTTAGTTAATTTGACTTCTCAGAGGCATTTTTAAGTTCACAGAGCACCTCGGTTTTTATTCAGGCATACTGTGAACTCTGTGCATCACTGGTTCCATGTGGAAAGGATCAGCACCAGTTGTGGCCCTTCCATGTAGCTTGCAATAAATCTCCAGGACCAAACAAAGCCTATTTCAAATTTCTGGAATAAGTAAAGAGAGAATTCCACTGAACTCCTACCAAAATATGCAGGGAATATTATTCAAGATAGCTACTCTGTAAGAGCAGCACAGGAAATCTGTCATTGCACCCATCTTTCTAAAAGACACAGGAAGCAATTGCAGTAACTCTATATATCAGGGTCACTAATAACAGTCTAACCATCAGAGGACCAACTGGGCAAAAAGCACCAGGGAACGAAGCATGGGGAGGGACAGAGAAGAGGAAAGGTAACAGGATGATAAGGAAAAAAAAGCTAGTGCTGAGGGCAGCAAGGGAGGCAATCCAAAGAGCTACAGAAGCAGAATTAACAAAAACTGCAGCAGACATTACAAGAGGTGGACGGTAGTGGACAGGGGGTGTGACAGAAGAAGGGCTCTTACTTTTGGCTTCGGAGGGACAAAGCAAGCACTTGTGTCATGCTCCAGCTTTCCCTGCCCTCCAAAGTTAGTTTTACACCGCCCAGTAATTCTCACACCCCAGAAGCTGGCTTTCCCCCAAACCCACAGCTTTGCTGAGCTTTTCCAGCCACACCCACACAAGGTCTTTCCACTTCACACCCCCTTCCCCCCAAGATGCTGAGATTATTCTGGTTTGCCCACACTCTGTGCTCACCCCTTCCAATGCATTACAGCTTTCCCAAGTCACTGGTACTACTAGGGTGCCTGTAATGGTGGCTGGTACTGAAAGTGAGGAAATGTCCTAGGAACTGTGTGCAGACTACAGGAAAAGATGGCTTCTCACCTCCCTGTCACCCTGGCAATTTTTGAGGCACACAGACAGACACACACATATTTGGAGGGGAAACTAAAAGGATAGTAGCCTGCAAATGGGTTTAGCTCTTAATTCCTGCAACTTTCAATCAGCTGGGCCAGTGAACCTACTCACCAATGTGGAATAATCATTTTTGCTATGTCTGCAATGACCAATCCCCAGGCTAACAGGGATTGCATGAGAGCTACAGGCACAGTGAAATCTAAACCACCTGCACTCTCGGTGGGAATGTATCATTCCAATCAGCCTCAAACTCCCATAATGATTTAGAAGTTAATAGTGAATGTGGTACGAGTAAGAAGTACAGGCAATTCTTTCTGTAAAAGCAATACAAAAACCTTGTTTTAGTGAAGCAGAACGGCACACCTAAATAAACAAGTCAAATTGTCGAATAACAAACACTGACTAGCAAGCAGAATGAAGGCTAATTATGTTTACCTGCACATACACATAGTCTGTGGATTTAACTGGTGCATTAAGAATAATGTAACATACCAAAATGGTTGTTCAAACAACTTCAAACCATGGTATTCCCTCAACTCTTCTCTGGTCTGTTCCCCTCATTCACATGCTGTGCTTTGTCAGCTACCCCTTTACAGCAGCACTGACAGAGATAACACCTCATTCTACAGTCCTCCTTTCCTTTCAAGAAAAACATATGTTATTCACTCCACCTTCAGCATAAATAGGGCTGTGAAATAGCTTGACTCCTTAGCCAGTTTGCTCTATTTTACTGTTTTAGTTTTTCTTTAACCTTCCGCAGTTCATGGCTGGTGTTGTAGTGAGGAACCCTGTTAAGTACTCTGATTTGAATTAGTTCATATCCACTGTCTTTTCAAACTATTCAGTCTAAGTCATCTTGTCATAAAGCTGCTGAGGAGAGGAACACCTGAGATTTATTGCCCAATGCCATTTCTGCAAGATTTTTTAAACTTTACTAAAAGCAGTTGAAAACAACTCAAGCCCCCAGCCTTCAGGCAAACAAATATGTTCTCTTCCTTCATGTGAATGTGTTATTACACTGCCTCTTGCTCCCCTTGCTCTTTGGTCTGGAACTCCTCCTAAATCTGAAAATTAACAGACAGGCCTTTCTAAAGCATGGGGAGGCATAGTATCACAAAGCACCTGTTTATAAAATGAAATGAGAGAAAGAAGCCTAACTTCAATTTAAAAGCACCACATATGCCATACTGGAAACCACTCAAATGGAAAAAATGCTGAATGTTTGATCATAGAAGAGCAAATCTATGCATGGAAGACATTTTGTGTTGGTTTGAGACAGTGACTGAAAACATGGCTCTTTTTTCTATGTGGGTTAGTATCTGGCATACAACCAGTAGTCCATTATCCAAGGCATGAACTAGAAATTCTATATCTTAAGAAAGATGCACCAAACTTTACACCTGGCAAACGTTTCCCATTGAGTTTTTATGTACCAACTGGGGTTCTGGATTGTATTTAAGATTTGGGAGAAATGAACCTACTCATTATAGAGACATAAGGTTTCTTTTCTCAGTAGTTATAGGATGGTGGTACTGCTTGTGAGGTAGCTGTTGTGTTCCACAGATCACGGCTGCCACACACTGTGTCTAAATCAGTTTTAAAGACCTATGAGATCTTTCTGAAGAAAAGTATGAAACAGTAAAATATATCTATTTACACAAGAAGAAATAAGTGTCAAACAATAGCAGTAGACTTTTGTCCCTTGTGTTCTCCAAAGTTAGTTACTTTTTTTCTTTAGGAAAGCATTGATTTAATGTGGGGTTTTTTTACAAATTCATGTCTGAAGGTAAACATAGCTTCTAAAACTCTATTGATGGCATGATTTGATTGTATTAAAGAGGTGTTCTCCAAATAGGAAACTACTTTTTAACTCCTTTTCTTTTCATTCAAATACTTGAATAAATCTGAAACTTTTAAATGCACAGGTTGTGTTCACCAAAAAAAAAAAAAATCCTTAGTTTATCTTTGTGGTTTATATGCAAGAAAAAAACAGAACTGGATTGTGACAGAACGTTAAGATATCAGCCTTCATTGGTTTTAAATATACATTTCTGTGACCACAGAACATGTGCTCATCTAACAAAATCCTGTTATAAAATACTACACCTGTAAATAGCCAGTACTGAACATAAACTCAGTTAACATGTCCTATTATGTTCAATCAACTCCCGCTAATGTTTACACACTGAAACTCATAAAAGATACTCTCCCTTGAATATCTGATCCCACTGAGTGTAGACTATAGTTCAATAAGCTTTAAATTAATTAACATTAATTAGAGTTATTAATTGAGCATGGAAATGCCATTCTCCTTGCCCTCTCTTCCCACCCTCCCATTTCTAAATGCCTCATTATAGGTCTCATCTACCCTTATGCTCCTTTGTTTTTTTTGAAGTATAGTCTGTGTTAACGAATAGGACAAAATAACTAAAGATTTTTATGTTAACAGAATTTATTTACAAATGAATTATAGTAAGAGGGATCAAAAGTTAACATTTTCCTCAGTAAACAGTGTACCATCAAAATTATAAAATTATCCAGAAATACACGAAATCCTGCTGTCACTTGCCTGACTGTGTTTTCTCCTTGACTTTTCTGATTTTTGTATGATTTGGTTACTCTAAAAATACAAGGGTGGGCTTTATTCTTTTAAATTGTTTAGCTTTCAGGTCCATCTTCTCTATCATAATCAGCTTTCCCTTGTGTTCTTGCATTGTCCACTCTTGTATTCATCTGTTTCTCTCTGGCTAGTTATAATATTTCAACAGACAATGAAACTTAGAGATTCTGAACAACCATGAAAACTCTGTTCTTCCTTCTTACAGATATGGAGCATCAACAGAATAGATAAATTCTTTTTTAAGAACAAAGTTAGGAATCACCTTGTTGCAGGCAGTCTCTTCCAGTACTCCAGTGTCACACCATCTGTGACAATGATGGCCACTATATACGAGTGAAATGCCACAGCTGACAATCTGGGATTGCCTCTTTCTGGAGTTTTCTTCGTAGTTGATTCATGGACAAAAGGAAGGCCGTTTTTTGCCTCATCAAAGCCACATCCCTTGATATGGGGTAATCAATAAAATCTGCTTGCACTGCTAACATGCAACAGAGGTGTACACAATTTTTGACAATAAGAGGCATGTGCTCACTGAGAAAAACTGCAACAGATATGCCGCAGCTCTTCCTCTGCAGATATTAAGCAGTCCACTTTAAATTCAAATTTTCTATTTTATTAAGCATTTTGGTTTTCCTATCAGGAGTTCCAGAAAATGAGGCAAGAAGCAGTGGAAAACTCTGTGGCTTCCTAGTCCTTTGAACATGAGAAAGGGATACCTACAACTAATCATAAGCATGTCAGCCTGGAAGAAAGAATAAAAATTTTATCTGGTTGTCTGGTCACTATTGCTGCCTAAATAAACGCCATCTGACTAATGCTGCTCTTCTGCACATAGTTTTGGGATGAAGAATGTTAAGCTCTAAAACAGCTGCTGTTACTGAAAATAGTCTTTTAATAAGAACAGCCTAGTGTCTGTGAATGCAGTCAATCTGCCTCTCCAGACAGACCTCTTTCATTTAGCACACACAGAGTTAAAATATAGGTGGAAGAGGAGGTGAGAAATTCCACTGACCTCCCAGCAACACAGTTTTTCATTAGCAGTATTTCTAAAACTGTTAGCACTCCACCAGAGCACCTCTCAACCACTTCTGGTACACCTTCAGAGCTTGAATTCAGAGCCCGATCTTCTGCCAATCTGGAGCTACAGCCCGCAGCCAGATAGACCCTCACTCAGTCTGAGCCTAAAGCTAGTTTGCTTCCAGTCCAACCACCTTTAGCAGCTGAACCTGCACTGTTTATTCACTTGACAAGCAAGTTTATTCATCCAAGCAAGGAGCTGTGAGATTTAGGCTACTGATATACTTAAAGTCAGGCATATTTTTAGTGTCCTGCTGAACCAGAAGCTCAGGTCTGCTTTATTAACCCAGTCCTCTCCCTTGAAAATAATTGGTTAAAGTGTAATATGAATTATGAACAGAATTATTAGCATTCAAATTTCTTTCTCCTGTTGTAAGGGTCACARACCCCAAGGGCGAGGCATACGGGGAGCTTGTCAGGAAAGGTTGTAAACAGGAGTGGAAATTTGAAAATATTGTCATTTACTGAAGCAAAGAAAATGTCTCTGCATCACTCCTCTTACACTCATGGCAAGGTCAAATATTCTTTGTCAAAATCTAAACAAACAAATAAAGCATACTGATTTATSACTCATGTTTCTCATGCTCTTCAGAGTTATTTTTAAGGAAATGCAGTTGATTTTGTTAAGTAACAGTGACCTAGCTCAAAGTATATTGGACTGTCTCTGTAACAAAGTAACAGATGTCTTTTGCACACGAAGTTCTTTACCAGGCCAAGAGAAGTGTAACCAACTAGAATAGAAAGCTCTTCTCTCAATTTCACTTACAGTGTAAGAGGTGACATTAAAACCCCACAGCTACTTTCAGAGCAACATTTTGAGGACTTTAGCCTAAAAATGTTGTAATGCTTCTCTGTGTCAAATTCAGCTTTAAATAAAATTCATTCTAATGTTAACTAGAAAATGCAAAAACAACAAAAGTTTTTGCATATTAGCAGCAGTTACTCGTTGTTTTGAATGTCATGTGCAGGAAAAAATACGCTGAAATATTTCCTCTATTTATTCTTTACTTGCTAAAGTCAAAAGTGTCTCATAAAAGGCAAAACCCAAACTGTTTTCAATGACCTTGTGGGCACACACATTTCCTGAGGAATTTGTGACCACTGAGGCTATRTGCAAGTAGCCAGAAACCTCCAGGAAATGCCATCATCAGTAAACTTTTATATTTAATCTCAGAGCTTCAAATAATTACCACCTATTCCACTAGCATAGTATTGGACACAGATAAGTATATTTTGTTTGTTTCTCTTGTGTTTCACCACAGCTTTTTGTAGAATCCCAAACTCTACAAAATTCACTCAACAGTTCGTAAAGACAGACGAGTAACAGTACAGGGACATTCACCCATTCTATGCCCCAAAGCCCTCTGTTTTGAAACACCCCTGTTGCTCCTCTTCAGCTGGTCTTCAGACAAGCATACAATGCCACCTGCTAAGATCGGCATGCAGGACTCTTTTTCAGGGAGGCAGTTATCCGGACTCTGGAAAAATCCATTACCATAAGGACCTAGGAGCAGGAGTCATTATAATGCACAGCATGCTTCAGAGATAAACAAGGGGCTGGGGAGGAGAAGGGAATAGAAATGCAAACCAAACTGAATGACTTTGAAGAAGATGGAATTKTTCAGAAATTACACTGAGGTGATTTCTACAGCTGAGGTACCAGCTGAATTTCTAATGACAGAAAAAGAACTGTGCTTAAAAATCTGTATAAACACACTGTGGACATCGTCTTCAACACAATTCACGCCACAGGTGAGTTAACAGGAACTGAACTTGATTTAGTAGCTGAAGGCTGTATCCTCCTACCACGGAGGCTTCCCCTAACATACCAGTGCTGCAATTTTGTTTGAACTGCATTTCACACAGTTCCACAGTCAGCAAACATCAGATCTTAAGGATTCCTYCTCTTCTGAGACAGAGGGAGAAGGATCTCCCTGCCCCTATGAAGACAGAAGCTGGAAAAGGAGTTGGAAAGAGAAAAGGTAAGCAAAGGAACACTGATGCTGACGAGATATTCCACCCTCCAAAACACTCCCACTAATCTGTGTACGTGGAATAGTAGAGAGAGCCCACCTGTTGTTTCTCAGCTGAAGGCAGCAGGGACAGCAGCAGATCACCTCCTACTTCTTAGCTGTGGGAACATTGAGAAAGCAATGCAAAATACCTGTGACTGCTCAGAGGTAGAAAGAGTGATAAAAAACCAAAGACGGGAGTGTGAAGAGTGGCAAAGAAGCTAGTGTGATGAAACTGTCAAGGCAGAAGATTAAAAGGAAGGTGAAATCCACAGAGAAAGGAGGATGAAATGAAAAATTGCTGGGGAGGTAATGAGGGCATATGGCCTGGGTGAAAACAGCTGCTGTGGAAGAGGGAATGAGTTCACCTGAAGGACTCCTCAAGTGACTACAGGAATTTAACTGTTTCCATTATACTCACATAAGGTTCAGAGCACGACAGCTCAACTCCAAATGTCAGCTAAGAGATGATCTGTCAATCTCAACAGTTTCCCTTAAAYATGGACTTCCATGCATTGAAATACAGATAGTTCGGTTAGATGAGAAGATCTTATCAAAAGGAAGCCTTTGCACACATCCCCAGTACATCAAGGAAGGTTCCTATCTGAGCCGTCAAGTTGGATGTGATTCTCTGTGAAGGAGGTTTGTAAAATGAACGGCTTTATTCACCACTCCTCTTCACCATTTTCTGATTGTTGCTTTCTCAGGCTCGTGTTTGTAACACAAAGTCTATTTAATTGACTTGCTGCTTTTTGAGTGGATGTTTTGCAACTGGAACACACTGGGGTGATCTGTTTGTAACAGATCACAATCAGAGAGCCACCTATGAAGCAGTGCTTTGTCATACACATTGCTAAAGGTTTCCAGTTTTCCACCTTCATCTGAGTTTTCCTCTCACGTCCTTATCCCCTCATAATGATTTGAGATGCTGAAAAAATACTGTCCTAGGTGCACCAATCCTTTCTTCAGTATTTTACCCAACAAATCTGGCACTAAGTTTTTTATTAACAATCCTAAATTGTGTGTTCTTGGAATTTGCAGTGAAAAGAACTAATGACAAAAATTACTAAAGAGTTACAAACACCGGCAATAGAACAAAAAAAAAAGGAGTGGGATTTTTTTGCTGTTATTTTTAAACATGTAAGTGTATGATCCAGGGCAACTTTTTAAAGTAATGTGATACAACCCCCTTAGGCAGCACTAAGTATTAGTAAGTATTAGCTAAGTATTAGCACTAAGATATAAGTATTTCATCTCAAATGAGCACTTTTCTCTAGGGAAAGAGTGAAAGATGTCAAAGACATAAACTGATTCTTGGTCTGCCATTCACATAGGGTAGCTGTTAGAAAGGCATCCCCTTTTCTGTTTAAAATTGAGCATGGCTAATCTATGTTCTTACATCCTCTAAAACTCCCAAACTTTGCCCTGTGTGCTGGCTCACYTTTTTCATCCTGGTCACTTAATTTCTACAGTTTCTGGGTACTTTCTTTTACTTTACCCAGTACTTTTAAATCTCACCCTACATACTGTAATCAAAGTTTATTATTGGGGGCGAAAAAAAGCCCTATGCAAACACTAATCCCACTTTCCCTACCAGATCCTTTCAAAACGCTTTTTTAAGGAAGCACTATAAACAAACATAAAATTAATCTCCTTTCCAAATCACTGCTGGTTATAAAATAAATAAACCAGAGGTGTGTGACAGGAAGGCAGTACGTGCTTTTCAGTTTGTTTCCATCAAGTTCGAAGGGGACGGGGACTGTGACATTCCACCTGGCAGAGCACAGCCATGACCGATGTTCTCAGCGTGAGACAATAATAACAGATGGTAGCCGGGGTATTTTGAGTTTCGCAATTTTCTCTACATATACATTTAAGTTATAATTAATGTTGTTAAAAAAATTAGAATTCTGCTTGGTTTACCCGTGTACGAATAGGACTGCATATTCTGTTAGAAATTACGGCGAGTTTTTCTCTCCTCCGAACGCATTTGTGTACCTGTGCCTACCTCCTCAATCCACTCCTTATGGCTGAACTCTGGGGAAAAAAAACAGCACTCACCCTGCACAGACTCGCCAGGGAATTGTGACGGGAGTCCTGCAACACCAGAAAACGTGCATTATGCCTTTACGCCAGGCTCTTTATACGCATCCCGCGGGACAGCGCACAGTCAAAAAGGAGCCCCGAGGGGAGCTCCCTGCCGGCCCTGTCAGCGGGGAGGGACGCCGGGAGCCCGGGCGGCCGCTCCCCGCAGGAAGCGGGAAGGAGCGCGGCCTCTCCCCGGGCGGCAGGGGCAGCAGCGGCAGCAGCCTCCCCTGCCACGCCAGGAGGCGTGGAGGGAACGGAGGTTGCGGAGGGAACGAGTYCGGCGCCTCAAGGCGTTGCTGGGCCCGCCGCGCTCCCGACGGCTCGACGGCGACCTTCACCACAGCCGCCGCGGCCCGGACGCGCCCCCGCGGGGGTGGGGAGCAGCACCGCCGGGCTGGAAACAGCCCAGCCGAGCCAGGAACAGCCCGGCCGGCCGGGAACAACCCAGCCGGGCCGAGCCGGGACCCACAGCGCCCCGCCGGGCTCGGCAGCGCGGCCGGCGCTCCTCCCTTCCCTCCCGGGCAGGGCGCGTGGCAGCGCCCCGCCGGCGGCTTGTACCTGTCCCGGAGGAGGAGGAGCCGGGGCCGCGGAGCCAGAGGGACAAAGTTAGCTCTGGGAAGTTTACCGCGGGTGGGAAGAGAAAGGCRGAGAGCAAAGGGGAAGGTCGCTCCCGCCCCGCCGGCCGCAGCCGGAGCTCCCCGAGGAGGAGGACACAGCAGCGGGGCCGCCCGCGGGGGACGCTCCGCTTCCCTCAGCRCTGGGCACCCCCGCACCAGAGGCACTCGGGGGCACTCGAGGGCCTGCTGAGGTGACCGGCGAGCGGGAGCGGGGCGCGGCCGCCCTCCTTCCTTGCCCGCCTCCCTGGGAGAAGCGGCCGGCCAGGACCGGGGACGGGCGCTCGGAACAGCTCCCGCGGGGCTACCGGCGGTCCCGAGCGCTGCGCCGTGCGCCCGACGAGTCGGAGGCTCCTTCGCCACCCTCTCCGCCGGGACCCCTGCGCCGTCCTCCCCGCGGCCGACGGCACCCATGGCTCTCAGCAAAGGGCTGCGGCTGCTCTGGAAGCAGGAGCCGGGGCCGAGCGCCCTGCTGGAGGCGCGCAGCCGCCAGGACTGCCTGTTGCTGGAGGCCGGCACCGTGGCGGCGCTGAGTAAGTGCGTGCGGGGCCGCCGTGGGTGCGCGGAGGTGGCGTGTCGGTGGGTGCGCGGGAGGTGGCGTGTCCGTGGGTGCGCGCCTCTGCCTGCGGAGGGGCGCTGGGGTGCGGTGGCAGCGCCTCACCTCGCTTGACACCCCGACCTCCGGCACGACCCTCCAGGCTTGGCCGCTTGCTGTCGCATTTGGGTGACCGCTGGTACCCTGCCATGCGTGGAGGATTGGCCAGCATCTCTTCCCCATCTGTATCCGACCGGCCCTTTCGCTGCTCTGGATGTCTTTAGCCCCCTCATCAGTAGCCGGGGTGGAAGAAGCGGGGGAGGCCACCTGTCTGCCTGGTGACAGAGGGGATCTCAGCACAGGGCACCTTTACTGTGCAAGACTTATCCTCTACAGCCTTGACTGCAGGGGAGGGTCCAGGTAAAGGGATGGGGTCCACTGCCTCTTGAGGAAATTTTTACTCAGCTACATCAGGTGCTAACCACCAGTGAAGACAGCCCAGTTCACGGCAGAGATGTTTTTGGATGACTTGGGGTTTGTGTCCCATAAAAAAACCTGTCTTGCTGTGGTGCCAAACCTGCCCCTGTGGTTTGAACAGTATATGGTTACTTCAGTGTTTGGCTCTTACTGGAGGATTCTCCTAAATGTGCTCAGGGTTGTCTCACCGTGTGTTTTTGAAACCTGTCACACATACGTTAATGCAGTGCTGATGTTGCTAATGTTGAGGCAGACACAGAAAAACGAGGTGACTGAGAATGTAAAGTGCAAAAGGCAACGCAGGGGAACACATGCTTGCACTGTGTTCTTAAATAGTTTTCTGTGTAATACCTGTGCTTGCAATCATGCTGCCGTTCGCAGTATTGTAGGAGTCTGTGTTCAAGCAGCTCAAACTGTTGTAGTAAGAACTTTGTGTACATTGTGATTTGTACAATGTCAGTCACAATGTCAGCTCAGAGTCTGGGTCCACTGAGCTGAATCTTCCACAATGTACAGTGGCAGGACATGCAGACTAAAATGCTCGATTTTCAGGTGTTGGGGACTTTATGGATGATGAAAGCCAAAAAGATCATAAAGGGGCAGCTGATTTTGACAGTGGAAAAATTTTGACCTGTCATGAAAAAGATGTTTTTGCCACACTGTGGGGATTTTTGTTTGTTTGGTTTTGTTTATTTTAGTTTATTGAAGTTTTGTGTTGTGTAGTGTTTGGGGGGTTCAGTTTCATGTTAAATTCTTTGGTAACAGTGGACGTGAATGTGTTACATTTTTCTAGGGTTTTTTTGTGTGTCAGTTTTCAGTGAACTGACAGTGAAAAGTCGGTCAGTACTGAGCAGCATTCTACTCATTTTCCCTGAAACCCGTTGATAATAAAACTCTATATTGATATCGGTGGGTTTTGGTCCGTATTTTGTTATTCTGATACAAACCTAAAGCAGCTCCACTTCTTAAAGCCAATGTGCATGAATAAAATGGAAAGACCAGTATTCGTCTAGCCAGCCCGAGCCATTTGTATGACCAGTGGTTGGAAAGATTTGCAATCTCACTAATTAAAGGAATCATCAATATAGAGTAGATTTTTCTCCCCCCATATTGCCATCCCCCATTTGAATTGCTTGAATTGAATTTGAATCCCCCATACCTAAAATGATTTAGCGGCTGGAAAGTTGCCCAGYGGAAAAGGACTTGGTGGTGCTGGTCAACATCCAGCTGAACATGATCCAGCAGTGTGCCCAGGTGGCTAAGAAGGCCAATGGCGTCCTGGCCTGTGCCAAAGTAGCAGCATATCCAGAGAAGAACAATGGAGCCAGTGAAGGGTCTGAAGAACACATCTTATGAGGAGCAGCTGAGGAAGCTGGAGGTGTTTAGCCTGGAGAAAAGGAGGCTAAGGGGAGACCTTATCGCTCTCTCCAACTACCTGAAAGGAGGCTGTAGCCAGGCACCRGGTGGGTGCCTCTTCTCCCAGCTACCAAGCAAAGGACAAGAGGAAATGGCCTCAACTTGCATCCAACTTGCACTTGGATATTAGGAAAAGTTCTTCATGGAAAGGGTGGTCAGGCATGTGGGAACAGGTTGCCCAGGGAAGTGGTGGAACCGCTATGCGTGGAAGTGATCCAAAACTATGTGGAGGAGGAAGTTGGGAAATATGGTTTAAAAGATGAACACGGTGGTACTAGTTTAATGGTTGGACTCACTGATCTTAGACATCTTTTCTAATCTTAATGATTCTATGATTTTCTGATTTTATGGTTATAGGATTTATATAGTCTCTCTTAAAATGTGTTAGAAGAATGCTGAAGTAGTGATTTGTACAGTGTAAACAGCCTGTTTGCCATGCCTTTTGAAAGTCCAGTGTCATGTCTTCAGATAATTGTAATCACTCATAGGTTGGCATTCCGCCCACTCCATGTTAATAACTTTGTCATTTTATTTCATTTGCTTTCTCTATTCCTTCCTGGGTTGGTTCCTGTATTGTAGGAAAAGCTAGTTTGTCCGGTGGAGCCTGTTTAGTTCATTTCTCCTATTTATGCAGCAGAGGACCAGAAAAGGAGGGAAAACCAGTAGTAGGTATTGTGATGGTAAATTTAGAAGAATTGTGGAGAGGAAGCTTCACAGCAGGGTGGTAACAGAAACAACGTTAATTCTGTTTTGTTTGACTTGCCTTTAAGTTGTTACTAACCATAGAACACTGCAATGGGAGGTTAACATAAACTTTGTATATGTGTGGTTTCAGACATACTGGATTGTGTTAGTTTTGGCTTCTCTGTCTAATTTTCTCTTTCTAAAATAAAGTTCTTTAAAAATTGCATACCTATGGTGAGGAGGAATTGTGCAACTGTGCCTTAGGCAAACCTCCGCACTAAATAAAAGCAGATTTGTGTATTTGGAGCACTTCAGTTGTACAACAGTTCATGCAGTTTTGCAATTGCATCCTCATGTAAATAGAAYTGTAGGGAGGAATAGTCATAGAAGGACAGTGGAGGCCTGACCACACATTTTAATCATTGTTCATTATTATTTTTCCATAATTACCAAGTATCTCTGCCCTTGAACAGGCACATCTGCACTTTTGGAAAGTTTAATTGCTTCTATAATAACTTTGTATTAGAAGAAACTAAGATGTTGAATTTAACCTAGTTCAGGTGGCAGAAGGGAGTGAGAATCATCCTAGAAGAAGTGGTGTTACAAAAAAGAAATCTAAAAAACCACATGCTTGTACAAACACAATGTCTATACAGGCCATAAACATCTGGCAAACTCATCATTAAAATAAACACTTTCAAATATGTAAGCTAACAATTTGATGCCGTTTTGTGAATGGATGACTTTATACTTTTTCCTCCCATAGTATGTTATAATGTTGACAATTTTACTGACAAATCGGTTATGTTTCAGAATTTCCTTACTGCATACAGAAGTTTAACACCMGAAAAATATTTGCATCCTTGATATCAGTAGTGGAAAAGTGTTATAAAGATCTCTAATTGTCTGAGATGTCATCAATTTATAAAATGAGAACACTTGTCCTGTAATGGAAACCTAAAAAAATCAAGAAATCAAAAATCACTGTAGGAAATCTAGTTACATATCCCTAACCCCCCTAACTTAATCTGTATAGTGATGTAATATCAACAGAACAGTTTTCTGTTCTACTGTAAGTTAAATAGTATTTTTGAGGATGGGAGTTTTTCTTTCTCCTCTCATGATGTCACTGTAGGGTGGAGGGTAAAATTCACTGTTTTGAATTGAACAGCACATTTTGCCAGAGGCTTTTTTTTTTGCTACTGGCAATCCTGAAGCTTCAGTCATCTCCAGAAGCATGGGTGACAGCTGAAACAATTTTTCCAGGAATTCTCAGAACTAGAATATCAATATATTCTGTGGAAGAAATGTAGAGTTGTGAAGGATGAAGAAAAATTGTCACTGATTTAGAAGGTTTTGCTTTATACAACAGGGAGTGTAGATACAGATGCTGTTCCTACTTGAAACACATTACAGTTTCAATGGTTTACAGATGAAGTGAACTGCACAAGTAACAAGGTAGTTCTGGACTGCTGTCAAGGCAGTTGCTAAACTAAACTAAGGCTACAGTGCTGAAAATATGGTTATTTAACTTTATTATAGCAGGTAATTTCAGTGAAAAGCTGTCAACAGGAGTGCTCTGCTATTGAAATTCAGCATAATAATGTTTTCTCAAGGGCAGAGCTAAAGTGTGGAGAGATTTTTTTTTTTTTCCACAAACTCTTTGATTCTGCAGCTGCTTTTATAAAGGATGTTACATTACCTGTTATGGTAAAGCCTAAATGGCCATGGTGTCTTGGAAATAGAAAAGCTGATACAGTGCATGCTTTTGCAAAAATGGCTGAAGTTTTTCCTCCAGACTTTCACCCACAGATCTGTGAAGTTAGCCTTTACTAGAGACAAATTTACATAGAGCTGAGGTGCGTGTACACTCGGTGGAGCAGCTCTGTGCCTCCTCTGCGGCTTCAGTTGCCTGTGTGTGTGTGGTTCTCTCATGTGGCTGAGTGAAATCAGGGTATAGTCTTGCAAAACCAGGAAGCAGCAATTGTTTTCCTGTGTATCTTTTCTTTTGTACAGAATTCASTTTCTGTGCTGTATGTACATTCACTGTTTACAATTAGCTTTGGCTTTGTATCTATGTGAACAACTATGCCAGTGAGTGGGGTATGGAAGTCAAGCACCARTACTTGGGTAAGCACACTGTGAATGTATTTCTAAGTACTACACACAATCCAAGAAAATGAACCCTCCAGCATGGCTCATTTCTACTCTTATGCCAGAATATTCATATAGTAGCAAAAATTTTTGTGAAGTYTTCTGTACTTTAGTGTTCAGACTTTTCCATTTGTGGATCCTGACAAAACTTGTGGAAGCAATCTACAGAGCAGAAATCTTGTCTTCCGTGGCTATGCTGGCAGTGGGCACTTGCAGCTGTGGTTTCTCAGGCTGAACTTCACTGCTTTAGATTATAGGAAAAAGTGTGTGTTGCAATTCTTTCACTATTGTCAAAAGGCAGATTTGGTACAGAGAAGGGGGAAGATGTATTGGTGTASTGTGTTGATTAAAATACTTGTTTTCTATGCTAGGAAACTGCTAGTGGTTTTGAGGGATGAATTCTTTGTAGTGGTTATGTCTGTAGTGACTGCAAGATTCTATGTAAATATGAGTAATACGTGGCAGAAACCACATTAAGATAATAGCCAAAGCTTCAGAGAAATCACTTAGGGACTTCCCTTTTATTTTTATTTTCTAGACTGCCTTCAGCAGCACAGAGCTGGCCAGTAGAAACCTGGTAGTTTCATGAATCCATTACTCTCTGATTGTGAATGTATATATTCATATATCCACATGCAAGTATGAAAACATAATCTCTCACTAGAAGCAAAATGTTCTCAATCTAATATAGAAAGCCAGTGAACTAATCTTTCCAAAATGCCAATTTTCTATTTTGTTTGTTGTATTTTCAACCAGAAATATCTCTTACTAGAAAATTGGTAAATACATTGCTTAATGTTTGAAATATTTGGACTCTCTTAACTGTAACTTTGACCACAGACTTCTTCCCAGCTCTGTACTGCTTGACCTATATGGTGTTTCTGAATACAGTCTGACTTGCATAATGCCCGCGTAGCTTGGATTGTACGTGAACAGGAAGATTCTAGTGATGAAAGATACTGAAAATACAACAAAGTGCTTTAAATGTGTCTGCAGATGAAAGAAAACACAATTTGGAGGCAAGTTAATTGTCTAAACTYATATATTACCAGACATTGGAATTATTTGTAGGTAAGATGCTTACGGTAGTGTATATATCAGGGGTTTGGTRTGAAATTTCTGTTTGATTATAGATTTCCCCTGTTTCTGGGGAAAATTCACACCTGTTTCCCCCAAATGCTAAATGACATGAATAAAGTCATCCCATGACACCAAACCTATGTTTCTTAAAGTACTTAGAAATATGCTTGAGATTACATATGTATAGCAGTACCTACAGCTAAGCAGGTGACTATTTCCAGAATCAGGCTGAAGAATCACAAGGGACACACAGAATCCATAACCCAGCCTCAGGCTCTTTTGTTTCAAGAACTTTTCCTTCATTTTTATCTTTAAGTTGTAGGTATTACTGTGTCTGTCCTTAAAGTTGGACCTGGAACTATGGTACCTTTCTACCCTCTTACTCCAGGCATTGACCTTTCTGGGCTCCATCTGTTTGAGAGTTGTGCTGGTTTCTGCTGAAGTCTGGGGAATCAGCCCTAAGGAGAGGTTGAATAAAGGGCAGTGCCTATGTTTGGCCAGTTCCTGCTAGCTGTTAAATTGAATTTGCAGCTTTTACAAGCAGGAAGTCACACTTGGATAAGCTATATAGTATAGGTAGTTGTATGTCTTTTCATGGTGTGGGGTTTTTTGGTTCTGAAATATTTTATGCATGGAACAGGTCACTTTTAATTGGCTTTATTGTAGCTTAGTTTCATTGAATTATTGTGTACCTCTTGTTTTGCAAGGGTTAAAATGCTGAGCTAACTTGCCAACCTTATTTATCATTTACATCAGGAAGTTGTTCATAATTAAGAAAAGTGCCTTAGAAACACAGATCATGTGCAGATCTGAAGCTATAGCAAACAGTACAGTTGTGGTAGTTATTGCAGAAGGGCTGATACTCAATGATATGCTTAGTGTAAGGAAAGGTTGSTAAAAAATTATTAATGGGAAGCTTTAGTGGAGTTTGGTGATTGCTATGTGTACTGTTGAGTTACCTTAGCTATTATTAAATTGTAAAGAAATGTATTATGTAATTTCAAATTCAACTTGCTCTCTAAGTAGAAAACTTTTTTGTTTCATCAACTTGTGTAGCAGTATTGTGCATTAACTATRTATGTATGTATGTAGGTATCTCAAATTGGCTGGCTTGAAAGAGGAAGAATTTTACATGGGAGCAGAGTATAGCTAAACATCTGATCCTCATCCTASATTTTCAAGCAGACCACTCTCACTGCATCACTGCATCTGCATTTCAGAGATTTTATGAAAGCTGTTGCAGAATAAACCTCCCGACTTTGGAACATTTAAAAGAGAAACACGTAAATCATTTTCACATTACCACAAAATCACATAATCACAGAATCCTTAGGGTTGGAAGAGACCTCAGGGGATCCAGTCCAGCCCCACTGCCAAAGCAGGGTCATCTAGAGCAGGTGAGGCAGGAATGTGTCCAGGTGGGTTTTGAATGTCTCCAGRGAGTGAGGCTCCATGYCTCCTGTTCCAGTGCTCTGCCACTCACAACATCAAGAAGCTCTTCCTCATGTTGAAGTGAAACTTATTGTGTTTATGGCCATTGCTCCTCATCCTGTTGCTGGGCACCACTGAAAAGAGTCTGGCACCATCCGCCTGTCAGCTGCCTTTAAGGTGTTTATATGGATGAATGAGATGCACTGCCGAATGTTGGTAAAACTGTGTTTTCTATATTGTTGAGACTTGTCAGATATTGGAATATGTTTTCCCTGTTCATCGCCATCCCTTAGAATGTCGCAGAAACTTTTCCCTTTAGCTCTCTTCATGCAACAAAGTAGCACATCAGTTAGTTTTGTTCACTCTTGTTCACTCTGTAGCCACACTTTCTGATTCTGGCTCGTGTGTCCTAGCACTCTCTAAGTGCTCTAGGAGATATTTCAGAGCAGGTTTTGATGACAGTTATTTGAGATTTCAGTAAGATTCTGAGATTTATAAATATTTCTTTTTAATAATAAGATTTGAACCTGGCTCAAGTCCTCTGCAATAATGTCCTTTGTGCAACACTGAGGAGTATAACAGGACAGGAGACTTCAAATCGCATCAGCGTCTTTAACAAAGGGAATTTACATATGCACAGACACACAAATTTGGTCTGTATGCACTAAAGCATTCTGGACTCTCCGTTTGCATGAGCCACCAACAGAGCTGTGTCTGTCGTGTTCCTTTCCAGCTCCTTCCTGCTCCTTCCTTCCAGGCAGCTCCGCTGGTGCTGCTGCCCCGACTGATGCTCCTGTGCAGCCATGGGTTCTGACAAGTGGCCTCCCCACAGCAGTGGTGTGTTTCTGTACCAGGACTGGCAAAACACAGCAATTTGTCTGCATATTTGGAGAAGTCCTGTGCCAGGAGCTGACGTGTGTGTGATGCCACTGGCTTGACCTGGGAAACTCCAGTGGGTTCTGTACGTGGCAGTGGCACGTGCTTCTTGCCAGTAGTGGAAAGAGCTGTATGTTGCTTAATTCCACACTGAAATAAATTCCATTCTTTAGGATTGTGCTCTTACCAGACACTTTTAGCAGGCAGCTTTCCAACTTGTAATTCTATTTTGAAGGGTATTGCCATGCTTTCAAAGTGACTTTTGAAATGCTTTGAGGTTGTACCTGACCTGCAACTTTATGAGCTCCTGCGTCAGTCTCAGATCTGAGTCTCTTGGTGTTTCTCTTGTTCTAGATTTCTTCCTAAAGCTGGAATATTTGGAGCAAGAATTTTGTTCTTTTATTTTAAAGTAGCACATTTATTTTTAAGTAGACAAGCTTTTAAAGCAGGGAGCAGATTTAAGAAAAAATTGTCAGTATGTTGTTGCTGCTCTTTTCTRCTTAGTAAAGATGCCATGGAAAGTGAAGCATCACTTTCCTTAACCTGTTTTTTTTTTAATACATAAGAAAGCCTTGACAGGGAGAYTTTTTTCAAAAACTGACACATTGTTACATTGTTATAGTCTGTCTAAACTGTTTTAGTGAAGGTTTAAGTGCCCGAGAACTCAGCTTGCGGAGTCTCAGGTCTTAAGATGTCCTGTTACTGAATATTTAAATTGTTACTGTCCAGAGATTTATGTTATCCATTAATAATCACTTTATCCTCTGTCTGTTGCTTATGTTTTGCTTCACTGGTGTGTGTGATACCAACATTTTACTAGTTTCTCCTKATTTCCTCAGTGTTCTAAGAAAGCAAAGTACATAAGTTGTGAAAATATGGTAGCAAAAACAAAACCAAGAAAAAATTAACTTCTTTATTTGTCACGAGTGCAAAAATTGAAACAAACATGTTTTCATTACCCTTGGGGTTTGCCTCTGCTAAGGAATTTTGTGAGAGGAATTGTCCTTCCTTTCACTTGGAAGTGTCAGCAATATATGGGATATTTATTTGTTTTCTTTGCTTCTCACTGAGCTCCTTGCCTCTTGAGATTTATAAAGAGAAGTCTCTTTCTTTTCTGTTCATGCATTGCAAGCGGTCCAGTTTGTCCTTTTTATGCTCAGAGGTTTCAGGGGTTTTTTAACTGCTGARGTTAATTAGGAGCATAAGATTGCGTATTATTGGCAAATCTCTAAAAGTACCACGTTGYTGTTTATCTGTAGTTCAAGAAGTAAAAGGACATTTGGGGGTTACAGTCTGCTTTCCTCACTTGGGAGACTAACCTTGCTCCTCATTGGGAAATAKATACAAAATGCAGACTTACTCATTCAGAAAGAATGCTGGTTTTATGTTATAGCAGCCAGTGACAAGTTAAATCTGTGTTCTGTCTTAATATCTARGTGTTCTGTGTGTGCCCATTGAAGTTGGTTGTTGCAGAAATGCACAAATATAACATCAGCATCTGACCCTTTATTTATTTAATTAGCTAATTCTTACTTCGCTAAAATTTGGTTAATTCCTCTTGAAATCAACATCTGGTGTTGTGTCTACATCAAATCATGTTATCTTGCATAAAAAATTTCCAGTTCTGTCTGAAATTAGACTGAGAGTCTGGAAGCATAAACTCTTTTTGTACATCAAGAAAAGATATTGTATTTTAGCTTGTGGCAAGACTTGTTTTTATTTTTGTTCTTATTTTAGAACAGTGTAAACTTTACATGTGCCTATATATTTCTGTACTTATTCTGGATCTGATGTGRCATCTGTACCATAGAATGAGAATGTTACTAACAATGTTGTTTGAAAATATAGTGAGTGCTCTTCTTTCTTCCAGGGTGGTGTGTGGACAGGCTGTGCATTTCTGTCCCATTACATTTTATTCTCTGTGGTTTTACAGCATTTTCAYTCTACCTTTGTACTGTAGTTTTGTTGACTGAGAAAAATCAACTGTGGGAAGTGTTGGTGTAGGCAATAGCAATATGAAAATTTTATAAAGACTGGATAACTAAGTTTTCTGCCTTTTTCTTCATTTCTTAGCTTCAGAAGAAAAGGATGCAATTAAAGGACAGTATGAAAAACTCATGGATGCTTATGGCTGCTTAGGAGAGCTTCAGCTTAAATGTGGTAAGTGACCATCTGTATGACTGAGATTATAAAATGCCTGGACAATGCTAAATGACAATAAGTGGCTAAAGTTTTCTAATTCCTTAAATTGTGAAAGCTTATTGCACCTTGTCATGTACAGTCTGGAAAAGGTCTGTTTCTTTTTCTATTTTGTGCCAAAAGCATATCACTGAATGATGGAAGGATTTTTTATCGATTTGTTTTGTCTAACATTCTTAGCTGCCTGAAGATAATTGGCATTCTTCTTTCCCTACCACATTTGTCCAAGGCAAGCTATGATTTCTTAATTTTTCTCTTCCCTAAGGACCATGTTTAGACACTGATTATCATGGTCATCCGAGACTACAGTACTACAGATTGCCAGTTCTTGCTATAATGCCTAATTGCCTTAAATCAGGTCATTCACATAGCTAAGGATTTGCAGAAGCAGGCCTTTAGCTTCAATTAGTATAATAAGGAATGTTTATTGTCATTGCTGTGAATTTCTGTACAGTTTGGGAATCTTGATTTAGCAAAGGACTYGCTATTACACTGCCTACAGGAATGTTAATGGAAATAACATGTTTTAAGAAGAGAACTGCAGTGATTGATTTGAAGATAATAGGACCTTACACAGTACATAAAAATCACTGATGAATTAGATGCATAAATAAAAAACCACTACATGCATCGTTCCCAAGTTCTTACAGAAAGCCTTATTTTTCGCTTGAGGGAATGACAAGGCTTTTCCATATAACTTGATGCTCAGTCAAGGAGTCTACCGAAGGCAGTRGTGGTGTGAGCGCTGCTGTATTTAGGCCAGTAGATATAACTGTGTCTTTTTATATGCCGCTTACCATTTTGCAGCCTCAGAAATATGACTTGAAATTGATCTGAAGAGGCAACTGCAATCTGAAGGATTCCTATGTCATAATTTAAAACTGTAGGCCCATCTAGTCTTTTAAAATGAATGTGGACTTTTTGTTTGTTTTGTTTCATGTGGAGTTAATTAGACATTTCTCTGGAGATTTATATCAATTTGCTAATGTAATTAAAAACGGAGGACTTGTGATTACTTTTTCTTGSCACTTGGATCTGTTTTTCTTCATACAAGTCTAATAAATCCTGTTATGGTAATAAAGGAATGTAGCTATTGAATTCAAGCTCTTCAGATAAGGGTAGTTTCTTGCTTGTGGTGGGAACCAAGTATACCCAGTTTTGGTCTTCATATTAAAAGGTGAATGGTATCAAATGGGGTGTGAAATATTCTCAGCCGTGTTTTTTCTCRTGTCTTTATTTCTTCTTGAACAATATATGCTTAACTTCTTAAAGTGTGAGGTTTTTCCTCTCTGAGCTTTGTCACTTCACCTCTGCCTTGTTCTAGCATTGGATTGCAAGTTCTGGTTCAGGACTTGCTTTGGAAGGGATTGTTAAAATTTTATCAGTAATTGGATAAAAAAGTTAACTACTAGAGGCAAACTTCTAATTGTGATTCAATGAAAAGTCAGAGGGTCATGCTGTAATGGTAAGCAAAGGTAAGCAAACATTTTCTGCTGCTGAGCATGTTTAAAAAAGCAAAGGTGATTGCTTGTCTGCTATCTCACTGTTCAAGAGGTAGCCCAGGTTTTTGTCAGTCTGGTCTAGGTCTTTCATCTTACATGTAAGTGATTTCCATYGCTTTAGCTGTTGCTTATGTAAAAGCTTAACACTACAGAGGAATTGTACTGGGTTTGTGTGGCAAGGTTTTGGTAGCAGGAGATGCTACAGGTGTGGCTTGTCTGAAAAGCTGCTGGAAGCTTCCCCTGTGTCCAGTGGAGCCAATGCCAGCCATCTTCAAGACAGACCTGCCACTGAGCAGGGCTGAACCCATCAGCAATAGTGGTAGTGCCTCTGGGATAACAGATTTAAGAAGCAGGGAGAAAAGCTGCGCAACTGAAGCTGGAGAAGAGCAGGGTGAGAATATGTGAGAGAAACAGCTCTGCAGACACCAAGGTCAGTGAGGAAGGAGGGGCAGGAAGTGCTCCAGGTGCCAGAGCTGAGATTCCCCTGCAGCCCGAGGTGCAGACCATGGTGAGGCAGCTGTGTCCCTGCAGTCCATGGAGGTCCATGCTGGAGCAGAGATCTACCCGAAGCCCGTGGAGGGCCCCACGCTGGRGCAGGTGGGTGCCTGAAGGTGGCTGTGACCCCATGGGAAGCCCATGTTGGAGCAGGCTCCTGGCAGGACCTGTGGAGAGAGGAGCCCATGCCTGAGCAGRTTTGCTGGCAGGACTTGTTACCCTGGRGGGGACCTACGCTGGAGCAGTTTGTTCCTGAAGGACTGCATCCTGTGTGGGGTACCCACACTGGAGCAGTTCATGAAGTACTGATGTTGGAGAAGTTTGTGGAGGGCTGTCTTCCACGGGAGGAACTCCATGTTGGAGCATGAGAAGAGTGTGAGGAGTCCTCCCCATGACGAGCAAGGAGCGGCAGAGACAACGTGTTATGAGGCGAAATGGGGACAGCCCCCGTTTCCCATCCCTCCTGCACCACTGGGTGAGAAAAAATTTGGAGTAAAAGGAGGGATGGATGAAGGTGTTTTTAAGATTTGGTTTTACTTCTCATTATCCTACTCTGATTTGATTAGTGATAAATTAAACTACGTTCTCCAAATCGAATCTGTTTTGCCTGTAAGTGCTGAGTGATCTCTCCCTACCCTTACCTTGACCCACAAGCCTCTCATTATTTTTTTTCTTCTCTGCCCACCTGCGGAGGGGAGTAACAGAACAGCTTTGGTGGGCACCTGGCATCCAGCCATGGTCAAACCACCACAGGAATGCAATGTAGCTTTTTCATTTTTGTATAAAGTATTTTAGCAGCTGCAAACAAAGGCATAGTTGGCTGGCTCTTCACTGAGCATCAGTGATCACACAGACTTTGTTCAGGACTATCAGTATTTTTTCTTACTACTGGAAACCTGCAGACCATAAGTACTAAATTTACTGAGAATATTTGTGAAAATACATTYCACTGGGATATTAAGAGTATATTTGTAGAGCAGATGGGAAGACTTTTTGCCAAGACATGAAAGATGTTTCTGAACATTTTAATTAATCTGTAAATATCGCTACTTAGGAATCCAAATAAATCACATTGTATGCCTGCCAAAGTAGATCGTGCTTTTCACAAGAAAGAGATTAAATATGTGAAACTGACTCACAAAGTTAATGTTTCCCACCAGTAATAACATTCTCTTCTATGTACTTATGTCTGTTAACATGACTCACTAAGTTCTTCTGCTTTCTTTTGTGAGATGGATGGCAGCAGAATGAATTGTACAGTGTTTCTGAGCTGTATCTCAGCCAATGTTTTGCTGCCAAAGAAGATCTAGCAGTGACAAATACATCTTAAGCAAAGTGTTAAAAGAGCTAGCTTTACAGTGTTTGGTTTAGACACTGTGATGTCAGGAAGAGATGCATTTATAAGGTGATATTTTAACACTATCACCACATACGTTGTTTAATTTAATACAGCTGCTGTATTTCAGAGGCATTCTGAATTCGTTTTTCTGTGTATATACTCTCTTGCACATATACAATGTGTAGTTGAAAGGAAGAAATTTCAAAGGCAGAAAGGACGACTAAATACCTGTCTTCTATTCCTTTTGCACGTTTCCTAAAAATGTAATTGTATTTAGGAGAGGAAGAAAGAGTATCTTTGAGACTGAAATGGYAGTTTGGAAAATCTTGGCTCTTTTCATAATACTGCTGTAGATTTCCTCACACATTTTGAGCTAGGTGGTTAGAATGTACTACTGTGCTGCGTTCTGTTGCTATTTTTGAAGACTGATAAGAGGCAAAATTGTTTTTTAGTGGACTATAAAATGGAGTGGAGTATGTGTGGAGTGGAGATAGAACAGACTGAGGGAACATAAGGCAATGGCAGGACTGTGATGGAATGGAGAAAGAGAAAAAATTGGACCAAATTAATTTTTGAAAAGAAAAGGCATTCTTGAGTAAAATAGTTACAGTTAAGAAGGACAAAACAAGAATTGAATATTGCCTCCTTTTCACAGCAGCTTGTAATAGGCAACACTGAAGTCATCCCCTAAGTTGCAGGGGAAACAATTGCCTTGAGTCGTGTAGACAGGTTAAATACAGAAACTGCAGCTTATTATTGTACAGTGTGACGTACCAGAACTGCATTTCCTGTTCAACTTGGATAAAGGCAGTTGGTTTCACAAGAGCTTTTGAAAAAATGGATGGAAATTATTGTCTTGTTTCTGTGCTAAATATTCTTCATTCTCTGCCTCTCTTGTCCAACCTGCTAAAAGGGCATTCAGCACATGTTGCTGTGAGCAAAACTTTTCTTACATTTCTTCAAAAGTGTTCTTTTCAGGTGGTTGTGGTGATGTATAGCTGCAATGGGGCAAAATAATGTTTTGATCACAATGCATGAACATTTATACCCATTTATCTGAGATCAAAATTTGGTCCGTAAGCTTTGAAAGAATTTTTTTTTCTTAGTACTGTAGGTGGGTCTTGCTTTTTCGTAGGTGTATTGCTGTAGAAAGCATGACCAGTAAGGAACATTTCACTTCTTGCTCTAAAATTATTTCACGGATTTCTTTAAAACGTTGCAGGTTGCATCCCAAGGACAGGAGGGACATTTCTACAGTTGTGACCTTCAATTGCAGTTCTGACATTCCTAAACCAGTTTCATCTATGTGTGCAGTTTAGAAAGGCTAATATGAATCATAATTGTACATTAAACTACTTGTATAAGTTAAAGGAAAATAAAAAGATTTTTATTTTCCAAGGTGTGGGATGGTAAATAGTCTACAGCTGATGTGATTGGTACAAAGTGAAATGTAAGAGCCAGACCTGGTGCCTTGATCACTTCACAGGAAAAAAATTCCAGTTTTCTGATTGCTTTTTATTGGCCCTAGTGCTGGTCCCATTCAGCATGCATGTTGCAGCTGTTGGGTGAATATAACATGTTTTCTGCTACTGTATTGCACATGAAATTGAGAGGAAATTACCATAAATTTTCCACCCACTTTATTTCCATTAATTACTTTTTTTTTTTAATAAGAGCTGTTGGGCTCATGTTTCAAGAAATAAGATGAGTTTGGCCTGTCCTGCACTCCAGAGATGCAAGGAGGTCCTCAGAGCAGGAAGCCTCTGTGGAGTGGCTGCGGTGGTAGTACTGACAGGGCCACTGACTTTAGGGAACTGACTTACTGTTAATTCTCCTTTTGATATGCTAGCATTTTAAAACTCAACTTTCTGTCTTATTTGAGCTTGCACTTAAGGGGTGACTACTTGTTTCATGACTTTAGTACTTTACTTTCCATATTGTTGTTGATGTTCTGAACAGAAGAAATGTAAATACCTTGCATACTGTTTAGTTCCTTTTAGAAGTTGTAACCCCATAAAATGCTTCCTGATGATGCTGCCAGGTGGGTTTGACTGGACTAACTGATGGCTGGTAATTTTTCTTGTGCTTGGTGTTGGTCTGGTACTTCAAATGCTACTTGCATAAAACACTTTTACTGGAAACTTAAAAGGAGCAGTATTTTTATCTGTAGAATTGGAAATGGTAGTGAGCTGCAGTTTTGAAAAGTTAAGACTGCAGAGGTTGATGGAATACTCTTGATTGTTTTAAGGGGAAATATCTTCTGGGTTTAAGGAATATCTGGGTGTTTCAGTTTTATCTATTTCATTAAATTTGTGAAATTTTCATAGTCCGTTCAGCAAAACTAATTTTAAAAATCCTCCCTTTCTTGTGTGATGGGCTCACAAATCCACTTACCACAGGAAATTCCATGTTGTGTTCATAGCAGGATTGTTTGTTTGTTTGCTTTAGGGGGTGGGTGGGTGTAGTAAACCAGGAGTGCAACTTCATGCATTCTTTTATGAGATTTACTGGGTAATAAAAATTAATATTTTAGGAACTAAAAGAATTTTTCACTAAATTCCTGTCATCTAGGAATGTTATTTTCCTTGCAATGAATGAACAATTTCCAAATAACATAGTATTTGAATTTTTTAGAAGTGGAGAAAATAGTTTTTAGTTTTGCTTTTTATAAAAATGACATGTTCCAGTAGCAGCATACATCCTGATTGAAGTAATTTAAGTAATTTCTACCCTTAAATTGAAGTGCATTTTGGTTGTGGTTGATACAGCTGTTTTCATGTTGCATATCTATTTTCAACAGAAAAGATTATGGGTTGTTGACATTTACATAACAGGAAAGAAACCACACAGACTTTTTAAAGTTTAAATTTAGAAGTAAATGGACTGATTTATTTTTTTCTTTAATATAGTCATAATAATCAGACTTTCAGGCACTGACAAATAAGCAGAAACATTTTTCCTGTGTCTGAAAATGTTATGTTTCGCCCATATTAGATACTATTTGGATATGTAGTGCTTTTGTTTCACTCCTTGAAATAACATTTGCAATATGAGAAAATGCCAAAGTGAAAGCCTGAGTGGAAGCGGTGCAGTTATCATTTCCATTACACATTGGTCAAATGTGTTTATCAATAAATATAAAAACATTGACAGCCTGGGTTGAGGGAAAAGGTGTGAGAATAAAGGTTTGGGATTGAAAGAACAGATTCCCAGACATAAACTGATGTTGCTGGTAAAGAAGAGAACACAGGGAGAGCTTTCTCTGTGTGTAGCTGTGTAGCTTAGTGGTGAGTAATTTCTTACACCTTAATGGAGACCTGACTAAAAGATGAATAGTGGAGTAATGTTTTGGTAGCATTAATTCTGCTGTGTGAGGTTCTAAATGGGTGGAAGGCTGACAGGAGCATTACCTCTGCTCAGAACCTCATGGCTACATCTATGCTGTGAATAAAAATGGGCAGGACACAGGCCATGAGTACTGTCAATAGGATCTTGTGATTAGCTTGTTCCCTGTGCCAAGAGTGGCATGCGCATCAGGCAGGGATCTTCCTCCTGCAGACAGTGCAGTGACAGGTTCCCAAGAACACTGTCCAAATAACACCTGGGATGAAAGTGCTATCAGAGAATGCAGCTTGGGACTTTTTTCCAAGGTGCAAAGTCAGAGAGATTTGTGTTAAGCTGGGGCTCTGGTGTTGTAGGGTTTCTGCATTCTGTCCGTTTTGTAGCATATCCTGAGTGATTTAAGCAAATAAGAGAGGTTAGAGCTGGTCTGAAGACCACTTCAGATCACAGAGCAGCCTGGGAGGATAAAGTGGCGAAGCAGGCTAACTTTGTCATACCTTAAATCTATTTGTCTCTTTTCATCCTTTTTCTCCAGTTTTCTGGCCTGTAAGTGTGAACTCCTTTGCCAGCCTGTCTCTGTTCAAAGGTATGATGAAAAGTGCATGGTGGCTGCTCTGTAATTTGGAGTACTGTAGAGAGACTTTTTCTGTGTATAAAGAACTGTAGAATGGCCTGAGTTGGAGGGGACCTTAATAGACCATCTACTTCCACCACCCCTGCCATGGGCAGGGACACCTTCCGCTAGACCAGGTGGCTCAAAGCCCCATGCAACCTGGCCTTGAATACTGTCAGGGATGGGACATACACAGCTTCTCTGGGCAGCCTGTTCCAGTGTTTCACCACTCTCACTGTRAAAGATGTCTTCCTTGTATCCAATCTAAACCTGCCCTCTTTCAATTCAAAATTGTTGCCCCTTGTCCTATCACTACAAGCCCTTCTGAAAAGTCTCTCTCCATCTTTTGTTGTAGGCCCCCTTTATATGTTGTGAAGGTTGCAATAAGGGTTCCCCTGAGCCGCCTTTTCTCCGGGTTGAACAACCCCAAGTCTTTTGTGTGGAGTTACTGCCCAGTGGCAGAAAAGTATTACAGCTTCCGAAAACCAATCTCGTGATGCTTCAGGGACCTGCTTAGGTGTGATTGCTCTTTTTGAGCTTACTAGCTAGTAGTTTGTGTAGATGAGTATCCCACTTGGGGGTGAGTGGTTGAGTGGAGGAGGTAGTAAAAAGAGTCTATAGTCTCTGCTAAGCAATAACAAGTTTCCAGGTAAGGCAAAACTATAGTTTTGATTGGCTTTTCTGTCATGCTTTATTCTTACTCATTGCCTTCTTAAACTAAAGGATTAGTCTGTTTAGATCCAGTTATTTTCCGCTGATTACAAGCGTCTCAAAGCACAGGACCACGGATAACAAGCTCACTACTATTAAATTTTCGTCTTCTTTGGCTATTTGGATGTTGACTTTCTCATTTGATCTCTTCTGAACCATCTAGAAAAGTTTAAGGTCACTGAAGGCAAAGGAAGTACTTGTACTCTTTGTCTCAGCATCCTACCCAGACAACTCTCCAAGTCTGTCAGTACTGGTTTTTTGTGACCAACAAAGCTGATCGATATTAAGGCATATTAATAGTGCTTCTATGTATTGCTTCCAAGTTCTCATGAGTGAAGTTTACTTTGAGCTGACCGGTTTTGCATGGTTTCAGCTAAGTCACAGAAGCCATTAGCTATCCTGAGAGACAGCTAACTCCTCCTAAGCGTTTCTGGAGGCTCAAGACAGTATTTAGTCAGTTGTGAACTCCCATAGTGATAACTAATGTGTCTCCTACTCTTAGTTCTTTATAGTTATGCACAGTCATGTGCAAAGGAGGAATGAGCTATCAGTATTTCTAGCCCTCTGCTATGGTGTCAAAAGCATGGAAGACTTACTTCGTGAAAGCACTCAAGAAGGAGAACACAGCACACCCTTGTTACAGAAAGAAATGTGATGAACAGAGCTTTTTAGTAAATACCACCTACACTGGTCTTTGTACAAAACTGGAGTCAGCAGAACAGAATGAACAAGATCTGATCTCCCACCTTGTCCTGCCATTCCAGTCCCATGTGCCCACGCAAATATTCTGGCCCTGCTGAAAACCACCCCTAACTCAAGTTTTGTAGCCAGCCTGTGATCTGAAAGCAAAGGACTCCCCTGCTGGTGTTTCAGAAAGAGAATAGTTGTTTTGTGAGGGCTGGTCTGCGTTTTCAAACAGTGGGTCACCCTGGAGGGTTGAAAAGTGATCCTACGAAGTGTTCCCTTTTGCTGTCTGAAGCCATACTGTCCCAGATTGTCACTGTGCCCTTAGCTAATTAACTTGCTCTTGACAGGTCAGCTGTTGGTTCTGCTGTGCTAAATTAATAAATCTTGGCTCATTTCCGCCTTTTCTTGCTAACTGGAGTGAATAGGATGACATTGTCTCCATTACAGGCCAATTTAAGTGAATCAAACAGTTTCTTCATAGCAAAGCCAGTGTTTCCAGAAAAATTGTTCTGCTGTTTCTTAATTATCTTTTCAGAGATGATGAGCAGAGGTTGAACTGCTTCTGTGTATGAGAGATCTGATTACAGTGGTGTTCTCAAGCTTCAAAATTTATCTTTTACTTTTGGGGCCCTGGAGTTCAGCTGCTTCATGATTTCACCCTTTGCTTCACAGTTATGGCAGCTGTAATTCTTTTAGTGATAACTGAGGTTGTCGTCTAATTGTGTGACATAAAAAGCAAAATCTCAAGAATTGGTAATATTGAACTTTTATGAATGTCTGAACACACCCAGCTTCAGCTGAAGCCAGTAAAGTATCTGAATACTGTGTGTTCTCTAGGGTGGTGAAATTGATTTTTTGAGTAGCGGCCCAACAGTAAGCACATTGCTCTTCATAAAGTCAGTAGGGAAAACACACTGTTGTGCAGCAAAGGATGTGGATGGATACGTATTGTGGAATATTGTGCAATTGCAGCCACTTACCTGCAGTTAAGGGGAATTCAGAAATGTAAAGAACGTAGCGTGCATGCCTGTCGTTCCTATTTGTTCTCTTGTGAAACAAAGACGCTGGCCTCTGCTGGAGCCCTRTCGGCACTGCATGTGACAGGACTGATGAGAAGCTGTGTCCACCTGGAAGTAACCCTTGTGTAACTATCTGTCATTTTCTAGGTAACACTCGGCTGTACTTTCTGGTCCTGGTGACAGGCTGTACATCGGTGGGAAAAATCCTGGACGCTGAAGTTTACAAAATTACTGCAACAGATTTCTGTCCTCTCCAGGAAGAAACCAAGGAAGACGAGCGTGTTACTGCCTTGAAGAAAATACTGAACTCTGGGATGTTCTATTTCTGCTGGCCTAACACAGGCTCAAACTTTGACCTGACTGTGCGAGCTCAGAAGCAGGGTGATAACAACTATGAATCTGGTAACTCATTCTTCTGGTGAGTACTGCGTGTTACACCAGTCTTCTGTCATCCTCACCTGTATCTCACTGGTCAGACATTCTCAGAGGGAGATGAACATGTGCATTTCAAGTGCATCTCCTTTTATTTCACTGACATGTCCTTTTACAGGGCAGTTGGCCTTAGTGAATTCATGGTAACTTCAGTTTAATTAAAACTAATCTGATAGTGAAATGCAATTATAAAATGACATTTTATGCTTCAAAGAAGGAGACACAAGGTGTATATTGCTCAGACTACAGAAATGTCTCTACATGTCATGAATAGTTTCCCCTGCAGTACTTTTTAATAATTTTCTTTAACGTTATCTAATAGAAACCTGCACTTGAACTGTTCATAAATCCTATCATCTGCACTGAACTATCTGTTATTTCTAAAAAGTATATGTTTAAAGTCTGTAGTTTAATGTTTCAGTAATGTGCCCCAGTTTTTATGTTGAAAACATCAATATTRATAAGTTTACAGTTCAGTGCAAATCTATGTTGCACGAAAGAAAACTTCTGTGATACACTGTTCTGTCCTTTTTACTTTCTTGTGCTTATAAAGCAAAGAAGAAGTATCTCATATTGTGGTAAGTATTGGTTGAGGGGAAAGGAGAAAACACAGTGCTGTGTTTTGTCTTCCGTAGGTGGATACATGGTTGATGTAATTTGGTTTGTTTGCTTTACAAGTTTTGGCAGAATGCTTGAATTTCTATACCACTTCCTCCCCAGCCCCCCTTCTTTTTAAACAAAAAGATAGTCACACAGGAGGCATAGCTGTTCTGGAAATAAATGAGGGTTTGATGTAGGTGGAAAATAACTGGCAGGGTTAAATGTGGATGTGTTGCTAGAATGTGCGATAAGTCTTGCGGCCCAAAGCAGGTGAATATTAAATAAGCAAGAAAGTTCATAATGGGTGATAAATTAACTTGATAGAGCAGTTCAGTTAGGCTAAATAATCTTTCTAGCTATAATATGATTTTGACTGGTAAGATCTAGTGGTTTAACTCCGAAGAGAGATATATAATATTTGCTTTCCACTGTGCTCCGAAAGCTCACCAAGCATGTCAAGTCAAACACATGGCAGAAATGAGTTGTGCTCCAATGATGAGACTCCTAAGATGGCAATACCCCATAATAAAGAAACAACCTTTAAAGCAACTCTTTGTCCCTGTACTCTCTTCYGAAACTTTTCCTCTTGGAAGATAAGTATATTTGAGCTTTCCTTCTTTGCTGCTTCTGGCTTGCCTAGAAGTAGCTATTGAAGAGTTTCCATTCTCATATATGTTGTAGAACAGGTATAAATAGTGACAATCACATTTAGGGCAAAAAGATGTTCCAAGGAAAATTTATCTTGAGGTAATTAGGTGATAAGGGAAATTTCAGACCGAACAATCGATGCTKGAGAAAAGTAAAGGGTGAGATAAATAGTTACACAATGAAAAGTGTCAGACCTTCGTTAAAGGCAGCACAAACTGCCTGTTTAATGAACTGCAACAACAAAAAAAATTCTACTGGAATTTGCCTGAGTGAGGACTTCCTTTGTGAGTAGGACTAGAAGAAGGAGGTGCAAGAGAGAGACAGAATTGGTTTAGAGCTGCTTTTTCAGTTAGATATTTAGATTAAAARTATAAGAATGACTTGCCTCTTTTTCAGATAAATGCTGTACTCTAGAAGAACAATTCTTTAGGTGTTTCACTGTCTTTTACAGGTCTGCTGTTGAGCAGGAAATGGTCATAAAAGAGCTTTTCTTGGCCCTCCTGTGTGACTAAAGGCACATTTTGAAACATGAAATAAGGAAAAACATCATGATAGAAGAGACTACCATCACTGTTAACTAGACATGATAATTTTCTCGAGCTGTTGATCTTAARTTGAAGCTTAGAAAGATGTTCCTCTTCATTTTAGCAGTACTTTTTGAAATATTTCCATTGACTTACAGGTCCAGTTTCTGCTTGGAAATTTTTTTTCTGAAAATCCCAGTGGATTTTGAACCAGTTCTGCATCCGGTAGTGAATGCTAAGGTCCAGGCAGTACTGTTCCAAAAGAATAATTAATTTGACAACACTGCAATTTGTGAAAAAGATTACTAAATATAAATGTATTTCTGGAGCTGAAAGAGGTGACTTTTGCATCTGAATTTATAAGACAAGTACAAGATATAAAGACAGCACCTTGGTGGTAGCTCTGCAGTTAAAATTTGCCATGTTCAGTTCACTGTAGTAGTTCAAAAGGGTTTCTTCCTGATGTTTCCTGGGTTTGGATAGAGATAAGGTACAGCAGAAAAGGSGTCATAAAACATTAATTGATTAAATTAGTGGTTGTTGTCAGGTGGCACCCACGCYTGCCTGTTTGTTTTATTCAGTAATGTGTCTGTTGTTGAAATTTTCAGGAACCAGCTATTGCATGTGCCCTTCAAACACTACCAGGTGAACTGCTCTGACTGGTTACTCAAAGTGGTCTGTGGTGTTGTGGACATTCGCACTGTTTATGCTTCCCACAAGAAGGCAAAAGCCTGCCTCATCTCTCGCATCAGCTGCGAGCGAGCTGGTGTCCGGTTCCATGTGCGAGGGGTCAATGATGATGGACACGTGTCTAACTTTGTTGAGACAGAGCAGGTAAGTGGATGTATCCAATGGCTTTGAATAATTTAGTCCACTCATGTTTAATTGGGGCAAAATTTTCAGCAAGAATTAAGGGAGTTCAGAAAGGGKTTTTTTTTCAAGAATATTTAAAATATTATTGCATGGCAGATCTATTCGTTCTTGCCCATTAAGCATTTCCTTGCAATCTGCTCTTTTAGCATTTCTGACTTTTTCATTCACACGGTTTTCACTAACACCTTTGGATTTTTTCCTCAGTGTGAAAGTCTGGCCATTTGACATTGTAGTGATATATAGACATAGGTTTTTAAACCATTCAGGAAGCTGTCTAGCAAAGGTGCCATGTTTGCTAGGACATCATCTTTGGCTAGTAAAGTTCCCTGTCATCTTTTGCTAGTAAAAAAAAATATTGAAAAAATAACATCTTGTCAGAGTCAGGCAAATTCCAGTTCGACTGATTTTGGAGGAGACTGCTTTTGTATTCCCCTTTGGTTTGTGGGGGATTTTCTCCAGTGAGAGTGGTGTGACAGTTTTTATACACACACGGTAAAAGTCTCATTTCCAGCTGATGCTGAGACAAATTACRTGTGAAATGCATTCAGCAGACTCCCTTGATGGGCACAGCCAAACGAAACAACAGAGTCACTTGGTTTTATTACACGTGGTTTAGCTTGCTACCTTGAAAGTCGGTAAAAAGCACTGGACCGTGAAGAATCTGAAGTCTTCTGTGCCAGCTGAAGTGAGTGCTTTCGTATTTTGAGTACATTCACCTTTTCCTTTTTGAACTGAAGTAGTAATTACTAGTAGTCAGAACCATCATACAGAAATGGATGACTCTATAAACAGAATAGATAAATGGCTGGTAGTTTTCAACAAAGGACAAGGATTTGCTCCTGAAATTYGGTGGTTTTCAGCATCTTGTGGGCATATCTACAAAGCTGCATGTGTAGCACAGATTGTATATGTATGTGTTTATATATGTAGATGCATGTACAATGAGAGTAGATTGCTTATGTGATGCTCATAAGGGCTGCATGAAACAGTGAGTGCAGCATAGAGATACTTCAGGTGTGTCATTGTAAGCCTGTGCCTGATGGCTGAGGATGGCATCCCCTCTCAAGGGTGCCCACTTCAGCACTAAGAGTATTTCCTCCTCTGAGCAATGAGCTCACACCCAGTGCTCTCGTTTCTGTTATCCCACTGCATGAGCCAGGCATGCCTTCAGACACCTATTGTCCAAAATCCAGCCATGTTTGAGTACTTTACAAATTTCCTCTAAGATGTTGCCTTCATCGTGCAGGTTTAAACTTTTCACCTGGTTCTGCCTAAAGACATATGTAGAGCTACCTTAGATTTGACAGTGCTTCATTCCTCAGGAGAATGCCTGGAGGAGTTGTGGACTGGTATTCCCCAGCCTGCTGGTGAGGTTTGATTCCCAAGATGTGCTCAAAGCATGCACAATGTTACAAATGTGACCTCCTGCACAATGGTCAGAGTTCTCGCTGGGGATGTGGATGACATTTTGCTTGTGTCCCTCCGTTTCCTGGTTTGCCTACATTTTCAGTTAGGCTGACAGCTTTCCACTTAGTGCTCAGGCTTCCACAAATTCTGCCTGTTGGATGTGAAACTCTTGCCCCGCAGTGCTTGCACCTCTAATGTCAGCCTCTGAATTCTCTGCTAATAATTCTCTTTTGTGCCTCTGCTCCAAAGCAACTGCAGGTCGAGTCCTGCAACATCTACACCTTTCTAGAAAGTCTGTCAGTGCATTGGGAGATATAGAAATGTCTGCTTACTGAAAAGTGGAATTTTCCCCTGGAACCTGGGAACAGAAGAAGGGGGATATGCCATTTTAAGTAATAACTTGATACATTCGTGTATTTTAGTTGAGTATTTTCTCATGAATATTAGTGCAAAGCACTAATCCTGTTATTCAGGATTTGAAGAATGTTCTCTTGCTGAAGTGCAGGGGAAAGAAAGTGTTAGAAAGGGTTGTCAGCTTTCTTTCAGATGAGTCTCACGCTTGTGGCACTGCACTTAGCAGTTGACTAATTATGGAAAATACTTCTGCTATCCTGCTCACTAGTTGGGTCAGAAGTAACTCATTCTATTTAATTATATTCCTAGAGTACTTCATGTTACAAATTATTAGCATGAAAAATAAGATAGCCTTTGCATTCCAGCAGAAAACCTGAGAATTGGCTCCTGGTGAGTGGCAAAACAGTACTTGATTGCTGATGCTTCTCTTTGCTGGGTCTGGGTCAGGCTCTTCATGGGAACTGCTGTGCTTTATTCCTGTTCAGCCGGATGCTGAAGTGGGAGAACTGAAGGCTTTTGAGTGCTTTTTCAATTGGGTAAGCCAAAGTGCGAGAGTGAAATGGTTTTAGGGTGAAAGGCTTCAGTGGTTTCAAAATTACAGCACAAGTTTGCCATTTTAAAGGATTTTATTTGGTTTCTAAAACCAAAGAAAGGAAGAAAAAGAAGGTTGTTGTTACTAGTGGTGCTAAACACGAGTTTTACCCAGCTGCATGTCTCAAGAAAGCAAAGTTGGGCTGGGATACTGGGATACTTGAGATCCAGTTCAAGCTGGCATCACCTTGCCAGTAGGAAGGAAGAGTCCAAGAATAAACTTTCTCCTACTTTCGTAGTAGACTACTGACTAATCTCCTATGAGGTAACATCTTGGCTGAATAACATTTTGTTTCCATTTGCTGCAGCCTGTACAGTATAATGGCATGTTGGCTATGCGCTTTCATGGATAAATAGCACCCTGGGATTCTGAAAACCCAGGACTTTTCCCCTCTTTGTAGGAATTGCTTCCAACATTTTTCTGTTTTTAGAAGAGGGAGAAACAATTAATCTTATCTCTAGGCAGCTCTTTTATGCATAGATGGTATGCTTTTGTCTCCCACTGAGTTAGCCTTGTGGCATTTTAGCTCTGCAATGAGTCATTTTTTTTGTGGGCTCACTTAACTGCTGTGACTCACAGTATTTGAGAAGAAGGGGAAGAAAGTTAAATATCTTACTTCACTTTTGCTTTAAAAAAAAAGAACAACTGCTAGTAGCTTTTTGATCATTTGGCTTGTGTCTTTACAAAGAAAGAAGAAAGAAAATATTATAGGGAACATTTAAAGAAAGAYGAAATGAAGGGGAAAGAGGGCAATCTGTCTAACGTGTACTTCCAGCTTTGCTGACAAGTATTTTGTAATGGTAGACCTTTCTACTTGCAATGCTTGCAGCATTGCATTTAATTCTCAAGTAGTTTTAAAATCGGTCTCTGTTTCTCRGTTGTAGCTTATATGTTTCCCTTCACCTTTTCTTCCTCTTCTAGTGTTCCTTTGAAGTTGAGAATGTTGCATTTTTGTAATTCTTTTCTGCTGATAGCTTGGAGAAACTAGAATGCATTCTTCATTTAGTTTCTGTGCTGTTACTATTCACATGTCAGCTCTTCCTCCAGTTATCCTCCAAAGAGTTATGCTAAACTCTTAATATCTTAGTATGTGACTTATGAGGAACAATTCTAATTAAGCAAAGATAAATAAATGGTTTCAGTTTTTCTCCCCTTCATGGAACTGTTCAGTAAAGAAAMCTGAAACCTTGAGAAAGCATTGAAAGGAAATACCATTAATTTGGATTAACCTTACTTTTCTTCCAATTTAAGAAAAAATGTCAGGCATGGATTAAGGAAAATGATCCCTATTTCACAATACCTCCTAGACTGTGTTGGATAGCTCTCCAGGAGAGGAATGGATGCAATCATGTGGTTGATTTATTTTCTGGATCAAGTTTTAGTATGACCCCAGGCAAGGCAAAAAGTATTATTTTGGCAAATATATCCTAGGGTCCTGTGGTCTGAGCTAAAGGGACTCACAGAGAGGTGTGTTTAAGCTATCTGCTGTCCACGCTCTTTGTGGGTTCTGTGACAGAGCTGGGGATCCCCAAATAAGCCATCTGARTATCCATTTCATCAGAGACCGTGTCTCTGTGCGTCCCTTGGGTCTGTAATGAATTTTGCCGTTTGAAGTTGTGACTGGATGATTATTTCTTTCTAATGAAGCTGAGTGATGGAGATTAGTGAATAAATTACTCCAAGCAATGAATGGGCACAGCATGCTGGGATTAGAACACCAGCAGGTTGACATAGATGTTTGCTTCTTGCCCAGAAGCTTTCTAGCAGTACCTGTGCATGAAGCTTGTGTTACCAGGAAAGGTCCTTGGATCGCAAGGGCAAGGTCTGGCCCTATGCAACAGAAGAGAAAGACTGAAAAATGTCCTCTTGAGCTGTCAGTACTATCAACCTTGATCCTGGAGTTGGAGAAAGAGACCACAAAGAGGGTCTAAGACAGCAGAAGTTGAAAGAAAAACATGGCAAATTCTAACACCAGAGGCCAAGTAATCCATTGTTAAGGCAAAGATGTCTTGCACATGGGTTAAGTATCCATCTGCTACTGCAGATGAGAAACTGGTCTGAAAGTTCATGCAGCTGACTAGATTGGATTGTACTATGGACCAGAGCCTTTGAGATTAATGAAGTAGTCCTCAAGCGTTTTGASGATTTCACAGGAATGAACATTCTCCCTGGGGCACATAGGCAACAACTTGCTGTCATTTTGGATCTAAGACAAGGGATAAGACTCCACAAAGACACATATTTAGCCGTATGTATGAATCCTAGTGACAAAGTGTCATCCAAAAGATTGTTGTTGAACTTTTAGAGGAAAACCAGTGTGATCTTCTTGGATGTATTTCTTGTCCATGAGTTAAAGAAAACAGAAGACAGGAAAATTCTGGACATAAGGCAGTTTACTTTTCTTTATTTTCTTAAAGAACTGTTCATCTTTTGTCTAGTACCTTAGAATAAGGGCAATGGATCTGCTAGAGGACAGGGTAATAAAATCAAAACTAGAACAACAAAAAAATGGGGCAGATAGGTACTTGTAGAAAATATGATATTGTGCACAAAAACTGATCAAGGCTGTGAAGAATATGAGAAAAGAAATTCTGTACTTGTCCATGTGTAAGCAACAAAGTTGGAATCTTTTATTTATGAGTGTAATTTCAATCTGAATGTATTATCAGTGCTTATTTAAGATTTTAGCAAATAGGGTTTCTTACGGTGTATATGGCAATTCTGATTATGTCCATTCCTGACCTGGAAAGTCCTCTTAGTCTTTAAACCTGCTCACTTAACAAGTCTGCTGGTAGGAAATCTGGTGCCACTAACAGTGTAAGGTCAAGGGACATATATACTAAAAGGCAATGTGAAGATCAAGGATCATGTTCCTTGGAGTGGTGAATGAAGGATAGCAAGTATCACTGAAATTGAGAGAAGATCTGCACAGTTGTAATGCTTAATGAAATGGTTACAGTCTGTTTAGGAAGGAATGACTGGCAGAAAAGTAATTTTAATGAGTTTCTCACTCATTAAAAAAATATTAGGTCTTTTTCCAACTCGCCGGCAGCTTGGAAGAAAATAATTTTGGATTCATCTGGGTCTGAGAATGAGGTGAAAAGATTGCAAAAGACCAGAGAATTGCTCCAGAGAACAGAATGATGAGCTCTGTAAGTGAACAGGAAAAAAAAAGTACTTTCTTGTGAATGACTGTGTTGGAGAGGCTATGCTCCCAGTTCCTAAACCTCATCTAATTTCTAAAAGCTACATGGCAACATGCATAAAAACGTCAGTTTCTTTAAAATGTTCTGTCATCATACGGGAGTCCTGTAAGAGAGCTCAGCTTGACAGAGGATTCCCCAGCCCATCACATCGAGGTTTAGGCATCCTGTTTAGGTTACAGGAATGATCCTCAAATAGTTTGAATATTTTGGTTGTTGTTCAGTTCTCCAAATGGACAGCTTAATAGAGCAGAAGACAGAAGAGGTAATGGGTCAAAACCAGGGCACAGAGAATATGAGCAACAGTAGTAACAAACATCTGTTAACTCACTAATCAGTGGAAATAGAGCCTCTGTTAATGCAGAAAGAAATATTTGGTCAGTATTTTTCTTCTGTATTTGGCAGGAAGAAGGTAGGTTATATATTCATGGTCTGTAACTGAGAAAATACTTTCCATTTAAACTGTASCTCAGAAAGATGTTAAACTGCAGGTATTAAATTCAATTATTATCTGTTGATCAGTGGGTCTGGAGAATTTGAAGCTACRTGTCTAGAAGAGCTGGTCAAAGGGATTCTTGAGCTGTCAGTTTTGCAGTTAGGTAGGGAAACAGGGACTTTCCAGAATATTGTAAAGAAAACTGATCCTCTGTAGCAAGCTGTTGGAGTGGCCAAATTGTACTTCAGGTAAAGCTTTGTCTGTATTTGTCATCCTTAGATGTTTCATTTCAACTCATTAATTGCTAAGGTGATGATTGTTGTCAAAATTTTAAGCAGGCCAGTCCTGAATCTTTTTTGCATGGATTCAGGTCCTGATCTTCATTTAGTATTAGTCAGGATAATGCTGGTACTGTAGTAGTGCTATTAATTTACTTTTCCTTGGAATGAGCTTTTTTGGGTTAGTGACTGTGAGTGAAAAGATGATTCAGTGTGTAGAAGTCACTGACTCATCTTGGCACAACCAGTCTCAGCGAGAATGTGATAAAGAGAAAGAAGGTGGGGCTGCTTATTCCTCTCATAGTCCAGCTGCAGAAGGAATGAACTCTTCTGAGCATGAAAGTACAAAGAAAAGGTGCACCAGTGTGTTGCCACAGTAATTAGCTCCTGCACTCAGGTACCAGCAATGTTCAGAAAACTTTACTGGGGGAGCATGTTTTAGAGGAACGTTACTCAAACTGTGAGACAGGCCTTGCAAAAAAGCTTCTCTGAGCAACCTCCTCTCTTCCAGGGGGTTTTGCTAGGATGGAATGTAACAGAGAARAGGGTTCTTAATTCATTGGTGAGAAGCTAAAAAAATCAAAACATGGTTTTGCACTACATCTGGGCTGGCAATCATTCCAATACTGACATCGTGTCCATGATGACGCCGCTTAAATCTTTCACCTTAGTGAAATGGAGACAGTTTTAAGTTCTCTGCGAAAATATGGTAAATACTAGATAAATATTTTGTCACCAGTTTTATCTAAATACCCACCTCTTCTTCTTTTCACAGGTGTAGCTCTAGAAATTGTACATTGATAATCCTTACAAAGATGAGAGGTCAAAGTCAGGCACTTTTCCTGAGCCACCCGTTTGCCACATCTAGTGGCAAATCCAAAAAGACAAACCACTTTAAAGCAGTAGAGAAACCCATTTTCATGTTCTGTTCTATTTTCAGAGCTACTAGCCAGCTGGCGGCAGCTGTGCTAAATGATATGATGTGGTTAGTGCAGCTACCTGGATAACCTGGATACCATTCCTCCCAAGGGCTGCAGAACATTCATTGTCATGCATGAGATAACGGAGATGTGTATCATGTGTATCGTGTATCCCCTGTGGAAAACAGCCAGGATTCCACTGCTAAGTATAGGCCAGAGGAGTGAGCCAGGCTTTGCACAGTTGCTCTGTGGTCATATTGAATCTGAAGATAGTACCTTTTATGCTAAGTTAACATATAATGTAATGCTTTGATTGGGGGCCGTGGAGGGGGAAGGCAAAAGGAGAAATCAGTCTTTGTATTTTGTATAGATTTGACTCAAAATCAGCTTGTTAACAGTGGTCATAAGAACACATACAAAGGGAGAGTTTGAGGTCTGGTTAGGGAAGTTTGGAACCTCTTGCTGTAAGCCCCCTGGAAAAGAAGTAGATCACATTGCTGTTCACTGTACCTCAGGATGGGAGTGGCAAAGCTGCTGGTTTCAGAGAGTTTTATTTGGACTCTCTGACAAGGCACAGCACGCAGTGAAATAAGAAATGGTAAATACAGCAGGAGATAAGCTTATCCCCCACCTGACGTTACCCATCATCGGTCACAAGAAGCAATGACATTTTGCACAGTTAAGTTTTGTGAGAGAGACAGCAGGAGAGTTCATGCCTGGTCTTTTTGAGTGTCTCCACCAGTAGATCGAATACATCTTGATTGTGGATGAAAGATTCCTCCCTTCTTGCCAGTGGTGGTGTTTTAAGTTTTCTCTTRTTGCTGGTGAGTAGTGAATTGAATCTGCTGTGGTGACATGAAAGCAAATACGTTGTGCTTTGTTTCACTGCCTGTGAGACTATGGAAAAGGGGCTGAGCAGTAAGTGGATACAGTGAGATACATGGTTTACTTTTTTTACCCTTTGAGTTCAGTGTCTTTAACTGTCACCTGATGAAGGGGCCACAGGCCGATAGATCTATCTGCAGAACTCTTTTCCTTTATTTTATTTTTGCAGACAATTTACTTGGATGATGACGTCTCTTCCTTTGTGCAGATCAGAGGTTCTGTTCCACTGTTTTGGGAGCAAACGGGGCTTCAGGTAAACAAATAATCAGAACGTCTACCTTGCTTATGTCTCTTGCTACTTATAATTTAGAATTAAAATAGAATTTAATTTTTTTAGATGAGATTCAAAGCTCATTCTGTGAAAGTCCTGAGCTCTTTCATTTTATGTTTACCTTGAAGGAAATTTTGTGTGTTTAGATAAAGAAACTATACCAGACAAATGGCTATAGGTAACTGAAGTTTAATGTTTTCACGTGTTCAAGTGCCTCTACAGGGAAGTGTTTGTAAGGGACTCTGTCCTAATGTTATAAACTGAAGATTACACCAATACCTTTATAACATTTTCAGTTTTATTTGTAATAATCTTTTCTTCTGAAATGCCTGGTTGGCTTGATGATATCGACCTCCACAATACAGTTGGAGTATCTAGGGATACCAGTAGCTCTGGTATAAGAGCATACTACCTTGAAACATAGTAAAATATCTGGCTGGTGTGTTTTCTAGATTTCAGTCAAACGGGTGATAATGATCTAATCTGATCTTCTGCAAGGCAGAGATGTAGGATTTCATCAGGAGATTATTGCATCAGATTTAGTGGGTTACATATGGTCTCTGACTTGCAGTTTATATACAGTTGTAAGCCCAAATAAGAATTGTCCTAGCACTCTTTGCCTTCTCTTAACCGAGGGATAAGCAACTGAAATGAGTATGCACATACATGCATATATGTTAGTAGAGAAAATACATCATATAACTGGGGATTTTAGGTACTTTACAGGTTATATGATACTTTTTTTAATCATTAAACTATAAACTAGGTACTGTTCAGAGCCACTGGATTTAGCACAAAAGGAAATGACTAAAGGATCTGTGTTTTTGTCTGTTAGCACCATCCAGTGCAATACTTGCTTCTTTTTCTAAAGCAGGTTTGTCCATATGATTGTGCATGTCCTGCCCATATTGTAGCTGTATCCAGCACTGTTGTTCCATATGTTATAAAGCCATCAAGTATTCAAGTATTTTTGGCTAGTGGGTAATATCTCTAATTAAACAGAATTTTTTATTTTGTAGTAGGCCTGTGGTTTTTGCCTGATCTGGATTAGATTATGTACTCTTACTCCTTGGGCGTGAATGTGCTGGCACTGGTGGTAGAAAGAATTGCAGAAACCAACCTCATGAAAAACAAATAAAGATGATGAAGTACAGGAAACAATGTATGATCCTATAAATATTTAGGAGTGTAGTTTTCGGAGAGGAAAGAAGCTGTCTGCGTACTGTAATAACAGTAGCTAACATTCAAAAGGAGCTTGAGGCTACTTTATTAAAATTATCCATATTTTAATATTAAAATATAATATTAAAATATTATCCGTATTAAAAGTCCTGTTAGTTTGCTGGCACAGAATTTCCTCCTTCATATTTTTGAATCACTGTTCTGATACTTTTTAAAGACCTCTGGATACACAACCCATAGAACTGGTGTAAGTGCAGCCTTTTCTACCAAGGCAAGGGCAGTAAGAATGCTGGGCTCACAGAATACTTGTGTGAGGCAGTATGTGCTATTTGCAAGAGGAAGCTGGCAAAGAGATGTGGTTTATTTGGCCATAAAAAGATGTGTAGGTATCCCTTTGCTTAATGGTAATTGTGTTTTCACTTGTAGTTGTAAATGTTGCCTAATAAAAGCTGGGGCTTTTGTATTAAGGGGAGTGTTAATGTGTGGGGGTGGTTGGAGTCTGTTAGAGGTGTCTGGTGCTGTTAAAAAAGATGTTTTTCTCTGAAAGAAAAAGGGAGACATCTAGTGATTTAAGACACTAGCATTTTAAGAAATTTTTTCTCTTTCTTGTTTTTCTAATATTTTATTTTAGGTTGGTTCCCGCCATCTAAGGCTTAACAGAGGTCTGGAAGCCAATGCACCTGCCTTTGACAGGTAAGTTTCATTCCACTTTGGCGGTAACACAGCACCCTGGCATGTAACCAAGACACCACAACTTTGTCTTCCTAGAAAATCCTGAGATGTGGAACATCTCTCAGATGATGTGGCCAGTCCTCCCACTTTATTAAATTGGTTTCCTTAATTTAGTCACTTATTTTTTTGCCTTTTTCCTTCTTGTTTTCAGTGGTAATTGAATTAGTTTGGTCCTCCCGCTTGTTTCTGTAAAAGCTTAGAAATACTGAGTGATATGCAAAAAAGGGGTTTGTGTAACCCTTTGTGAGCCAACAAATGTGAGTTTACACTTATGGTACACAGAATACATGTGCTTTACTACTATAACSCAGGTAGTTAAAGAGTTCTACTTTCTCTCCATTCTGGATTTGGTTTTCATCCTCCTTGTTTTACTCCTATACAGAAATAGCAGTACCTTGTTCAATGCCCAGTGTTGTATGATGCTATTATGCTGATGTTTTCTATTTTATGCAAAGGCTGTCTTGTAAACCTTTTTAAACAATTAAGACTCTGTTTGTCAGCTGGAAACTGTAGAAAAATAYATACATTAGCTTGATTTCTTCGAATGTCTGACTATGAAGGGCTGTCCTCTAAGGGCATGTTTCTACTGATATCCATGGGAACAGTGCCTGAAAAGCACATGAAGAATTTGGTCGGTGGGAAATTTTCACCTTCTAAGTGCCAGACCATATGATTAATTTCTGTTTGGTTTGGTTTTGGCAGATCAGGGTGTATGTTGATTTTGAGTAAAGCCTCTTAATTACTGCAACTGGTAGCAAACATGACATAAGTGACTGTTAATGGTTTTGCAGCACTGAAGACCCAAAACAGGGATTAGAATCTAAAGAGAATATGCACCATAGCATTCCCTGCTCCAGAGGTTCTTGGCCTACATTCTCCAAGCTTTTAAGGCTCTTAAATCCTACTCAATTCAAGTGCCTTTGAGATTCATGGTCTCATGGCCATCTGGTGCCATGATAACTTGCCCTGCCAGTGTCCCCGAAGCTCCGTCTTAGAGGTTTGCATTCCACAACAGAGATATTTCATGTAAGAAATAAACAATAACTTAATTCAGCATCCTCGTGTACTGCCCATGAAATTCAGAGTACCTCAGGAAGGAACAAATCTGTAAGACCATTTAACCCTCACCCTAATGCAACTAATGAATAGCTTTCTCCTAAGGAACGTGAACGTAAGGATCAACTTGCACTATTCCTTCTTTCCCTTGTGACTTTTAAGTTAGATGAAGTTAGGGGTATCTCTGCTTACTGATCTGCGAAGACAGTCCTTTGAAAATGGGCAAGGAATAAGTGACTGCTTATATGGAAAAGTACACTGGAATTTAACAACCTGCTGCAGCTTTTCTGAGAGGGTTAATTTAGCCTGTTATATTTAACCATGTGAGAAACAAATGGTAATCTTGCTAGCAGATATTTTTGCATCCTCTCTCTCTGAGAAATCCTCAGGGAGCTTTGCTTACAGTACTCAAACAGGTGACTTGAGCTTCAGTAGTTTTGTTGGAAGGAAGCAATACTGGCAAAGAGGTAGGATCTTGATGCTGGGATCAGAGGGGTGCAACTGTATGGGGATAGTCGTCATACAGAGAACTAGTTGCAGAATCAAGAATGCACCAGAAAGTATATTTAACCATGTTTCTTGAAGGCAGTGCTGTTGACTTCTTTCTTTTCTCCCCTTCCATGGTTTTCTGTGTAACTTATTTTTGGTTAAAGGATTTAAAGAGTTATGCCAGAAGATGTGKGCTTGCTGTTTTTCTGACACTTTGCCATTACATGTCGTTTTGCAGCATGTAATAACTTCTCATTTTTGTGAGCGTTTACTTTCCTTGTCTATTTCTATCCAGCTTCCTCCTAAGTACTACTGCAGTGTTGTTTGTACATGATGGAAATCAACTTTAAGATCTAATTGTTTCTTGATGAGCCAGCACAGCTTCTGTAGTCCGTGCATGCCAACTTGAAAGTGATGTATTGAGGGGAGAATGGGTGTCTCAGCATCTGACTAAAAGCTSGTGACTTGAGAGTTCCTAAATGTCAGACTTTGAGATTTTTGTGACACAGACCAAAAAAGCACCCCACTTTATACTTGTCCTATTTTATGCTTTTCCTGAAGAAACTGGGCCAGATGACTTGGCTAAAAGGACTTTCGTTCTGATCCAGTGCAGCAGTTCTTATGATTGCTAATCTTGCTTGATTTGAGTTCAGAGTGAATGTCTCAATGTTGCAGTAGCTCAAAGATATTTGAACCCTGTCACCTATGACGTGTGTTTGGACCTYTCTGGCCTTGGCACTGGAGTCCTAGGCCTCGTTGCTGCTGCTGCTGACTCTTAGTAGTCTTGGCCCTGCAAGATGCTGGGCAATTCCTTTTAAAGTRTAATACGTTTTCCTCTCTTCTTGTCTTTCCTATGTAGTTCCCAGGCTCACAGCCAAGAGGTAGAAGCATACAGAGGGCGATGTCAAAGCTAACAGTGACATAAAAGATTTGGGGCCTATTTCCTAAGATGCTTTTTTCTTTAAGTTCAGTATGAAATACTGTATCTATTAATTGTGTACTTTTACCATTTTTACTTTAATAATTGATTGCAAGGAAACTGAGGAAGATGTCTGTAGATGGTGTGGCTGAAACTTTCTACTGGATGAAACAACCAGTGATATCTACTTCTGTGCTTTGAAAATGGTAGTAGGCAACTTAACGTGGTTTTGTTTAGTACCTTTATGGTTACTTTTGCTGTAGGCATATGATGCTTCTGAAAGAGCAGTATGGAAAACAAGTGATCGTTAACCTATTGGGAAGCAGAGGAGGAGAGGAGGTGCTCAACAGAGCTTTTAAGGTAAAAGCAATCATTTTCTGTTTAGCTGCTGATTTCTCTTGAGCCTCCATGTTCTTCCGTTTTCCTTCTGGCCCGGGAAGTGATGAMTAGTATATGTAAAGAAATGACATTAACTCTTTGCTACATTTTACATACTGAGAGAATAGTGCTGCTTAGTCTCATGGCTTAATTTCCAGCACTTCCTTTCTGCTTATTTCTTCATCCATTTATTTACACTCTCTTTAACCAAACTTAAAAAGAAATTGCCGTAATACTCTTAAGAGTAGTTCACATTTGCAAAAATGAATCATGGTCAGCTTTGACATAGTATGTAGCCGCCTATGCAGTCAGGAGCCCCAGGGRATTGTCAGAACTGCCTGGGGGCCGGGCCCTGAGCCTCACTCACTGGGTGTAGTGACCTAGCATCACTAAGATGTCTTGCTTTGATAGTAATGGGAAATACCTATCTTGCACTGATTGTGTTGGGAATTGGCTGCCTGAGCACCAGACGACAGTTTGGTACATGGAGAAAGATTTTCCTGGCCCCTAGGTGTCCCAAGGCACAACTAATACCTGAAAGCAAGGATGTCAGGCATTGTAGAATTAAAGCTGTGCTGAGTTCTAGTGTAGCATTCTTATGGCTAGATTTTTAAAACTAGGGTGAACTTGAAGCCACAGATTGCCACTGAGTGGGATTTGCAGCCGTGCAATAGCTGCCTGTATCTTGCTGGAGATTGATGGAAGTCTGCCTCCTTAAGTACCTGTTGCTTTAGCAAACTGACATAGATACTTCAGGGTACATGTTCCTGAAATTAATCATTGGATGCTTTAAGTACACACCTGTAGTAAGTGCTATCTATTTATCAYTGGTAAAGAATGATATCAACAGTTCTGAGTTGAAATGTGTACTATGTGAAACTAAGCAAAATAAAAATCATAGTTAAATAATAGTGCCTAATTTCTTTCCCTCTCTGTTGCAGTAGTGAACTTTAGACAAGGAGTGTCAAGTTGTTTGTCAGTTTTTCTGTGTGACCATTTCCTTCTCCTGCAAAAGAGCTGGGAAGGACTATCTGATTCCCCAGCAGAAAATGGGAAAGTAAAGGTCTCCCCTTGTACAGAATATGGCCAAAGAAAGTGATTATGACTAAAGCTTGCAAGGCAATGAGGAAGGTATAGAAGTGAAGTCTGGTCCAAGCTTCTGTTTTCACCTTCTTACTGAATTTCTGCATGACAAGGCTAAGCCTCTGTAATCTTTTGTTTTCCCTCTCTTTAAAATAGTTTTTCTAGTTTGTTTTGCAAACGCCACAAAATTTAAAGGTAAGAGATAACCAGTTCTGAAATGCTCAAATAACTTATGTGGATACAAATATGATATTTGTTGTTAATTTAATACTGATATTTTCTCAGACTCTCACATTCTTGAAGACTGTGTTATAGCCAGTATCATGCACCCAGAAATTAAGTCAGAAACAGGGCATTTCTAGAATAAAGACCTTGCATTTGTTAATTTAATTTAAATAAAGACCTGTTTTGCCTGTTTTAAAAGTAAATAAACTCTGAAAATACCCTGTGAACTGAAAGAATTTAGACTGACAACACTGAAAACCRAAGTTTCATATTCATTCAAAATTACTCCTTGGTCAGTTCTTAACCTTTGTGTTTTAAGAAATGGATGTTACAAAAGACTATAGAGTTAATTYTACTTTGATGATTTTAAAGGGCTTGAATTAAAAATAAAGTAATTCATAGGGATGTGATTAGGATTGCAAGCTTGTCTCCTCTTCTGTCATTAGTTTCTCCATCTTTCTTTCGCTTTTATTTCTTCCTCTTCTCTCTGCTCTTGCTTCAATCTTAGTAATTCTTATCACTTTTGGTTCAAAATATAATTACTGCTGCTGGGCTCTCTTTATCAGAATGGCATGGTTACCATTCATTATCTGTTACCTAATCAGCTGTTACCAGACCAAAAATCAATACTGTTCCCAGGAAATGCAGTTTCTCTCATAAGCGTTCCCTATAACAGATGTAATTATGTTTACAGTAAAAGCAAGGCTATAGTGTAGAGTTGTGAATACTCTGACAATGATTTACACCAAGGCAGTGGGTAAAYGTCATCCTCAAGTGCATTACTAGTGCTAGCATCTGTAAGAGCAGAATGGGATGTCAACAGGAACAGTCTAATGAAATACATTTTACAGGTCTCTTTCCAAGCACTGCCTTTAAATTTGTTTCTGCAGGGAAGGCTTAATGGCTTACTTGATACATGTACACTTTTAATGTAATATCAGATTTATTTTGTCCAGTGTGTGTCACAATGTAAGTGGAGAAAAGCATCCATCTCTTGRGATGATAATGTGCAGGAGGCAAGGGAATAAACAAAGGCTTGCATATTTGGACTTAATATAACAATTCTCTCTGGCTTCCTTGTGGAGAACAGGATATATTATTGTGTCTATTGCGGATACCCTAATGAAATTTGTGGTGAATACGGAAATGCATGTGAGGTCATTGAAATTGGAGATGAAATAGTGAGGCTATTTGTGCCTCTTCTTTCACTTTTGCAGTTTACCACAAACACTYTATAGTACGTTTCCTGACATGTAATTCCTGTCTTACTTCCTCTCCCTGAGCCTGCCTAGAGCATCGCTTTTGCTGTCCACCCTCATGCTCAGAGGTAGCAGCAGCCCACTGCTGCAGGGCTGCCACCAGCCAAGGCACAATTCTGATGTATACTTTGCAGTTACAGTTTGAGTTCCCCTGTGGGAAAATTGGGGTCTAACAGTCAGGTTTACTTCTGTGAAGAAAACAAACAGGGAACTTCATTGCTTTTTTCATGTCTGGCCTTTCAAAATTCCCTGTGAACTGTGTGATTAATGATCAGGGCTTATCAATGATAAAAGCGTGCTGRTATCAATCCTTACATGTGGCTTGAGCAGGATTTGTTTTCCTTCATTCTCTATCTAAACAGAAACTGCTATGGGCCTCTTCCCATGCGGAAGACACTCCCATGATAAACTTTGACTACCACCAATTTGCAAAAGGTGGGAAAACTGAGAAACTGGAAAATTTGCTGAGGCCTCAGCTGAAGTTGCACTGGGAAGACTTTGGAATATTCACAAAGGGCGAGCATGTAAGTCCATGGTGAGTGTCTCTGCCCCTCTGTCCCAGTGTACCCAGACACTGCTTGGYCTGGCATTCCCAGATTTCTTGCTGTGTTTGGACCATGACCGTAAATTACCRTCTTGAAATACAATTTTGAGACAAAGTGTAGTCTTGGTGCTAAATCAATTAYTTGGCTTAACTGCATCTCCATTGTTTAAAATCTGCAAATTTACAYGTGCATGGATTTGCTAATACAGTGTTGCAGACAACTGTCTGTTGTAGTCAAGTAATTAGATGTGTTAATGGAATAAATTACGCACAATGTGCTTGCACCATCAAAATGTGGGTGGGTATATTCAGGCTGAACATTTGATGATCTTGTTCAGTCAACTCATGATTAAATGTTATTTTGTAATATACCATTTTTTCCTCCCTCCTCTTGTGTTTGKTTACCAAAGTCTGCAGACAGGTACATTTCGACTGAATTGTTTGGACTGCCTGGATCGTACTAATACTGTACAGGCCTTCGTTGCACTGGAGGTGAGTTTGTCAGAGGAACTTCTGTGGGATACCTGTAGTGCATACATTGTCTGTTCCRTGGGAAAGACAGGAAAGAGAGCATAAGTCTCAGTTATGCAAGTCTGTCTTGCCAGCTCTGTGATACAGAACGGTGCTGACTGGAATACTGAGGAGAAAAGGCATAAACACATTTAAGAACAATGTTGGTTTGTTTTTGTTTTTTTTTTCTTCTTCTTCATCTAATCCAGATACTGCTTGCTCAATTAGAGAGCCTTGGTTTGAACTCCAAACCTATAATTGAGCGCTTTGTGGAATCCTACAAGGAGATGTGGACTCTCAATGGTCATAATCTGAGCAGAGTATTTAGTGGCAATCGTGCTCTTGAGGGGAAGCATAAGGTAAGGAAAATGGCAAAACTATTTATTCACAAGTAAAGAAAGGTATCCTATTTACTCTTCAGTGTCACTTGCACTGATCATTCCTGTCTGACCTAGGTTGGGAAGCTCAAGGATGGTGCCCGCTCTGTGTCTCGTACCATCCAGTCAAATTTCTTTGATGCAGTAAAGCAGGAAGCCATCGAGTTGCTGCTTATGGGTGACTTCTTCAGTGAGGAATATGCAGACAAAGGCAAGATGCTGATGGACCAAACTGCACTGCTGGGTAAAGCCAGTGTAAATCCTTCGCTTTTCTTCTATGTCTGCTTTTAGCTGTCAGATATAAGCAATTGTACCCTTTTGAAAAAAAAATCAATAAATAAGCTACTTTTGCACAGATCTGTTGTTTAAAACACTACTTTCAAGTGACCATAGCACAACTCTGTGTGTTTAAATTCTACTGTGCTTATTTCTCATATTTTGTTTTGAASTTTTGAGTATGTTTGTCTGCTCTTTGATAGTTATATTCTCTGACAGTTTAGAATTGGACCAGAGGGAAGGATTTTAGGGCTATATTCCCAGTCTGGTCCTGTCTGAGTTTGTCTTGWGGAAGTCTCTTGAACTCAGCCTTTTTATCTCCTTATTTTTGTCCTTGCTGTTTGCATGTGCTTTTAGCCTTTTGCATCTTTAAAGGCACATCTCTGTTATTTTGGTTTATTTCCTGCTTTATTCCAGGCTCCTGATAGTCCACAACATAGACACATTTGTTTGCACCCATCTAGAATAAATGCAGCTCTCTCTGAGAAGATATTTACGTGCAAAATATAGGATAATTTCACCCACAAGAAGTATTGGATGGTCAGTTTACTCCAGAGAATCATTCAGCACCACTTCAATCCTGGGCTTGTTCTCTGATGCGGACCACAAGGAATATATAGATAACTTCTCTATGCCTCACTGCCAGTGCAAGTCGGGTAGTTAAAGATTAACTTTACTTCGGGTGCTTACACAGCAAAAGCACACTGCTAATTTTCTATACTCAGCAAAAATAAGTGAATATAGCAGTTTCCCATGAGGAGTTCTGACCAGGCTAGAGAGCCACAACAGTTCTAGATTTGTACTGATGTGAGTCTCTGTGCTTTCTGTCTTTCGTTCCACATTCTAAATTTCTCAGGGCTTCAGTTTAAGTCATAACTTGTGACATGCTTGATTGCTTGTCCTGGTTTCAGGAATAAGTTCATTGTCTTCCTAGTGTCTGGTATAGTTTTGGATTTAATATGAGACTAATGAGCGAGTGAGTGGTTGTATGTGGTCCTTAGTTGCCAACCGGTTTTAAACCACAGCAGGTTGGTGACACACTGGTGGTTTTAGTTGTTGCTGTATTGTGCTTATTCTAAGTCAAGGACTTTGCAGCTTCTCATACTCTCCCATTCAGAAGGCTGAAGGGCTACAAGAGGCTGAGAGGGGATGCAGCCGGGACAGTTGACTCCAACTGGCCAAAGGGATACTCTATATGATATGATGTCATGCTTGGTTTATAAATTTGGGGGGTGGCCGGGGGAAGCTCACTGGGGGCTGCTGCTTTGGAACTGCCTGGGCATTGTGTGGGGAGCAGTGATCAACTGCATTGTGCCACACTTGTATATTCTAATTCTATTATCATTTTTTTTCCCATTTTCTGTCCTATAAAACTGCCTTTATCTCAATCCATGAGCTTTCTCACTTTTAGTCTTGCGATTCTCTCCCCTGTTTCGCTGCAGGGGCAGGGAGGGAGCGAGTGGCTGGGACAAACACTACTAAAACACCCGTTGCCCAATGGGGTTAAACTATAGACTATAGACTATAAACTACTATAGACTAAACTGAAAAGATTATGGGAGATAAAATAATTTTTTTGTTTACTATTTGAAGAAGTACAGAAAAATGTATGCTGAAAGTGAGTGACCAGCCCTTTGCAAGCTTTCAAAGGGTGCCTGGTTTCTGGAAGAGAAATTGCTGACATCAACCCCAGTTATTTTGCAGCTATTGCCATTGCCGTAGGAGTTATTCCCTACCTTTTGTATTGTTGCTGCTAGGGTAATGTCATTATTTCACAGCGGCTGAGCTGCTGCTATCTGGATGGTTTCTGTCCTTTTACAGCACATTCTTCTTTTACACACCAACTTTCTCTCTCCCCTCTTCTGTCAGTAACTCCAAGTATTTTGAAGGCTATGTCAGAGCGTCAGTTTGAATTCACAAGCTTCAAGCGTGTTCGTGTTGCCACGGGGACCTGGAACGTGAATGGGGGAAAGCAGTTTCGAAGCAACATCCTTGGTACCAGTGAGCTGACAGACTGGCTGCTGGATTCTCCCAAGCTCTCAGGAGTTTCAGAATTTCAAGGTAAGACTTCACAGTCAAAATGTGTAAAGCAGTATTTGCTGGCATCTCTAGAGACAGTGAGTTGGGACACAAGATTTGACCAACCTTTCAAAGGCAGTGCATCTTGGAGGGCATTTTCTGTCAGTCCTTAGGGGTGTATTCAGCTCCTTTGTGCTTGTGCTGCTCCCTGCAAAAGTGGAATGGTGTGTGAAGAGCTCATGATATCAGAGTAACTCTTGAGTCTATACCATGTGACTGTTTTGAACCTTCAGCAGATCAGAATTCAGAGCTCTCTTTCATGCCATCATGAGATGTATCTGCCCATTCTGCGCTCTGTATGTCATTTTCTTCTTCCATATCTTTCTTCTTTGTTCATTATCACGAGTGTGAGCTACGTGCTTAGGTGCCATTAGAACATCTCTTTGGTCTCTTATCTGAAGCTAAACATATCTGTACAATCTGGACTCTGAGCTTGTCTGAAAATGTTACTATCAAAGCCATCAGACAAAAAGATTTACTTTGTTTAAGGTGATTTCCTTTTTCTTTAGCAGTATAGAAAACTTGTGCTTGTCACTTGCTGAAATTGGCTGCTGAATTTCTTATTTATGGAATAGGGTCAGATATTGCAATTGATTTACAGATTTTTAGGTAAATGAAAAGTGAACATTCTGTCATTTGAAAATGAAGTGGTGCAAATCTATGGCAAATCCCATACTTTTGTTGGTACAGTGGAACATTTACCTTCCTGCAGGCATCACATGATTAGTCCTGTACCTAACCTTGTGATTCAGGAATTCATTCCTCAAATCCTTGTATAAGGGCTACCTTATACAAGTTGTCTCATTTGAACTCTTAGTTCCTGTGTGATATGTGATTAAGTGCAGACCACTGTATTCTGAACGGCTTAGGCAGGTGATCAGTCCAGTCTATTTCAGAAACACTTCAGATGTGTTAGCACWTGACTCTGCCCATGATATTAAAATTTGTTGAGAGCCTGTCATGTGTTAGCCTTGCCAGGTGTTCCCCTGAGAGAACCAGAGGCGCAGAACTACATGGTACAGGCAACCATAATGTAGTAGGACTAAGCAGCTTCTGGAAGAGAGCTGAGTTATGTGAATGGGCAGAGCTAGGGTGCGACCATGCAAATGTCTGTATCCGTGTGAATGTCAGTGCAGTGCCTACACAAATGGGTGAGTCTTCAAAGACAGATGTCCCAAATTATTAATGGGAAATACACATGTGACAGTGCCTGTCTGGTGAAGCCAGTAAAGGAGGCTAGCTGTCGTGCTAGTTTCACCCTTGTGTCTACAGAGAGTTGCTGCATATTTTACTTTTAATTCGTGCTTTCTGAGTCAGATCTGATTTAGGTTCCTATGTTTCTCTACTATTTAGGTCTTCATGTTGAATTAAGTTACTGTCACCATGGTCATATGACGGTTACAAAAAAATAAAAACCCTTTAGGCAATGGACAGACCTGATGGGTCAACAGATTTGCTTCACGCTATTATATGAGAGTATTTGATCTTTGGTGTTTTACCAGAGTAATGTCGACAGGCTGGGGAAGGAGGGGTCAGTGTGTTCTAGAGTGACCCAGCCTTGAGAGCGGGTGATCTAAGAAGGGCTTGGAAGAAAGAAGGCAAGAAGAAACTTTGAAGGCTTCCTTAAACAATTAGATAAATTTACTAAAGGCATTGTGATGGAAGTGACATACTGGTGTGCGGACACTGAAGTTCAGTTACATAGGAATCCGTGTCAGAAAGGAAGGGCACGTTGGGTAGAATGATGAGCGGATGAAAGATGGTGGGTAGTGAGATGTTGTGGCTTTAGTGATGAATGGGGTGCGGGAGAGAGATCTTAACATTGCTACAGTATAATGCTCTGCTCTGAACTGCTTCCTGCAAGAGAGATGGAGACCAACTGGTGGGAGAAAAGCAGGAAAAAATTTCAGAGGAACTGCAGGGGTTGTTTTATGAGATTAGATTAAAGGATCTATGAATATGTATGGCTTGGCAGGGGATACACAAGCTAGAACTACAGGAAGGATCTCTGACAGAAATTAGAGTACAAGTCGTTAGAAAAACAACAAAATAGTAATTCTGGTATGACTTTTCCTTCCTGTCAACAGATGATGATAACTGCCCTCCTGACATATTTGCAGTGGGATTTGAAGAGATGGTTGAATTAAGTGCAGGGAATATTGTAAATGCCAGGTAGGTAAAAAAAAACCAAACACAACAAACCAACCAGCTAAAAAAATCAACCAACCAGAAAAACACCCAAAACTGCAAACAAACCAAACCCCRGCAAAAAAATCATCTTCTCCAAAGGAACCAGCCATGTTCATTTTTATGGTTTGATGTATAAAATACTTCCTTCAAAGTCTCTTGCTTCTAATCATAGCTGGAAATATGTTTCCTCTTAACAAATGTCACTGGGATGGTGTTGAAAGTGCTCTTTCCCTGTGAACTTCTGTACAGTAGAATACACTGTATATATATATTTGCTAAGTCTCCTAAGTCTTTATGTTGGCAGGGAAGAATTCTGATGGTTGACATTGGTTTAACACTTGTCCTTAAAGCACTGGCTGATGTTGGAAAAATGCGCTTAATGACTACAAACATAATTGACATTCATGTGGAATTCTAAAATTATCTAAAAATGTCTGTGTGGCTAATTGTATTTGTGAAAATTATGGCTAGAGAAGAAGTCAAATGCAAAGCTGAGCTTGACATATCGGCATGTACAGTAGGCTGTTGTGTTTGCTGRTCCTTTTGAGTCTGAATGGGGGGAACCCTGAAGATCATGTTTCCAAAGCTGATTCATCAGGCTGGCCAGGTGTTGTCTGTTTTGGGAATGGCAAGGTACAGCAGTGCTTAGCTTGGCTGCTGGGCTGGTGGTATACCTGCATGGATAAGTTCACTTTGGAGAAAAGAAAAAGCTAGATTTACTGAAGTGAAGGTATGTGCACCCATTCACAAACCTTAGCTAAGAACAGCCAACAGCTGTGGGTAGCTAGTCACCTTCCAGTCAGAGAAAATCCAGAGAAGATCTCCCTTTGACTRTGAGCACAGGAAAACTTACAAGTCATGAGATTGATACAGATATTTGTTTTTATGGTTATGATTGCTCTAATCAGCTTCCAGTTATCCCCAGGGAATGGGTGTATCCAATGTCATGTGAGTGTGGATCTTTCTAAACGTAGTAGACAAAATCGCTCACACATCCGGAAGCAGGATAACTGTACTTGTGTGCTCACTGACCTTGCTAACTCTGGGCTGSCTTACAAGGAGGTATTATCTGTCTCTGCCATGCATCCTACAGCACTTCAAGCTAATGGGATGTCTGTAAACCTAAGGCACAGTTAATCTGTTCATTTTATTGACTATGTGGTTTGTTTTGATTCCATTAAATGATTTTATGTTTGTTCCAGTACAACGAATAGAAAAATGTGGGGAGAGCAGCTTCAAAAAGCTATTTCCAGGACTCATCGCTACATTCAGCTGACATCAGCACAGCTTGTTGGTGTTTGTCTTTTCATCTTTGTACGACCATATCATGTCCCCTTCATCAGGTAAAAAAAGAACAAAACCAAACCAAACAAAAAGAAAACCAAACCCCAAACCAACCAAAGAAAAAAAACCACAAAAAACCCCAAAACCCGACCTGTGTCTTCAGTAACATCTGCTCTTGGAATGTGGCCAGASAGTGTGGGAGTGATTTCTCAGCTTGATGGGAGTCATGCAAACATGGATTCTAGTCTCTGCTCAATGTGGGAGAGGCATGTTTCCAGGCAGCAATATTCTGGAGTCCGTCTCCCTGGGTAGCCTCAGTATCTTCCTCCAGTTCAGATGAAAAGCCAGCCATGCTCCAGGCTGACAGTCGGTGTGGAACACCTTGTTTGGGTGCTATCTTTCTGTAAAAGGAATGACCTAGGCTAGTAGGTCCAAGAGTGTTTGATGCACCGAATGAAGGCAAGTGCCTTCCTCTGCCCGAAGGACAGGTTTTACCTTCTAGCCTCTACTGTTTCCTTATGGAAACAGGGGTAGTTCTAGACCTGAAAAGAATGGTGGAAAAGGTGGAAAGGCAGATGTGGGAAAGAGACCTAATTTTGCCCCTTGATGTTTTACAGAATTGAGAGGTAAAAGAACCTATAAAGGGTTTGTCTCTCCCAGATGTCATGAGAACCAGAACTGTGTGCCTACAGGGTGCAGAGCTGTGTGTCTCAGCTTACTAGCACTGATGTCCCTGGAGAGTGACCAAATACCTCCTAGAAGATTACCAACACGGGGAAATACTTGCATTAAAATGCCTTTGCCATGGGCAAGAATTATGCAGGCTAAGTGTAAATGGTTAGGAAATGAATAATTAGCCAAAAGTATCTTCAGGCAAGTGTCTGACCTCAAAGCCCCCAATGATCCAAACACTCCTCTCTGCCCCATATTAGGGCACTGATTGGCCACTGCATTTTGTGATTAAAATATCAATAGCTGCCTCTTTCTTACCTGTGATCTCGTATCTACTGAAAAGATCAGAACAGAGCTTGTGCAACATCAAGTGCTGTAGGCCAGGCAGAGCAATGCAATCCAGGTAACTCTGATGGTCTTAGATTGCTGCTTTCCCCATAATCTTTCTTCAAAATGATTTTTAAAAAAACRCKYTTTTTTGCTGCTATGAAGCAGTCCAGAGGAGAAGGACTCCAGTTTTTGGCTTTCCACCTGGCTTACAGAAAATTTGAGTAATCCAGTAGGAAGTGCGTGGTTTAAATGGAAATCAGAAGCAGAACAGCACAGTAGCTCTGCCACAGTTGTCAAATTGCGAGAAATTGGATGGAGCCATTTGAAACTCTAGATAAAAAGGGAAGGGCTTGATTTTAGTGGCCAAGTTTCGTCATTTAATGCAAATGTGCTGCTATGTGTTATATGAGCATAATCAAACCTAACCTGTATGCTTGCATTGTTTTTCCCATGTCTAAAAAAGAAAAGGAAAAATGATCAGAAGAGCAAAAAAAGGCTTCTGTGCTTAAAGAAATTGAAGAGATTTAGACAGAAGATAGAGAATAAAGAAATAAAATGAGACAATAGCTGGTTTATACAGCAGTGAAAGGATTGATGAAATACAAGCAGTTGAATTTACAGTGAGTTATCTCAGCACAACCTTTGCCATGAATGCAAATCAGATGAATATCAGTCAGGAGATGGGTAGGCAGGCAGCAGGAAGGGAGAACTCTTCAGAGTGAAAAGACTGAACATGTGCTCCTGTAGGGGTGCTTAAAACCTATTGTTTTATAGAAAACTTTGATTTTCCTTCTTTGCCTCCCTGAGGGTGTCTTCTGGTGGTGTCCTGCTGTCAGAAAAAGACAGGAAATTAAAGAGGGGGAAAAAAGGCACAAATGATGGGGGAGGAAGAGAGAAGAAAATAAAGGAACCTATAACATCTTGCATCATTTAGATCACGAATTTCTGAGAATAGCTCAGATAAGATTTAGCGGTTTTGTGCATGTCCCTTCTTAAAATCAGTAATATTCTAGTCAGATCTGCTTGACTTCTTCTCTGGAAAGTAAATTTTCTCACTGGGAAGGACATGTACGGTGCTGAGGTTGGCTACAACAATGATCTTGTCATTTACTTATCTGATCAGACAACCATGCTTTGTTCTTGGAGTAGCCTGGCTGTTTGGGAGAAATTATCTTGAGAGCAGGTGGTCTGCTTTATCAAGTTAACTTTCTATAGTGAAGTGTATGCTAATCATCACATTGAAATACGAAGTAATTAACAACATGGAGACCTTAAGCAATTTGTCATCAGTACAGAACTCATTTCAGGAGTTACACATAAATAGTTGTATCCAATAATCACCAATTTTATCACATCTGATTGAATGAATTATGGGTTATGATCTGTTGCTCTTTAATTGATTGAAAAATCCGTCACAAACTGTGAAGCTGGGTTTCAACACATATGGACACTAAATTGTTAACTGTCTGAAATCAGATTCCCATATGTTCAAAAGTAAAAGGAAACGTAATAGTAAATCTAGTTACTGTCATTATTCTAAGGATCATGGTAGAGGTAAACTTGAAAAGTATATTCTATAGAAATTCCCAGTATTTCAGAAATAAGGTCGTGCTGGTCTGTTTGGAAGGGACAAGAAGAGGAGGAAAATATTTTCAAATAGTTTTATTTCTGTACTATTGTATTATACTTAATTTAAAACGTAAGTACATGGACATCACCAAGAAACTAAAAGATGTGCCTAAAAGCAGCAAGTTTTCTAGAGGGGAGAAGACATGGCATTGTTAACTGGCTTTTCCTTTATGTTGCAGTCAGAGTAAATTAAATGTTTGTCCCTGCAGCCGTTTACTCTGTTCACTTCCTATGTTTTTTTTAATACAGGGATGTAGCAATAGACACCGTGAAGACAGGAATGGGAGGAAAAGCTGGAAATAAAGGGGCAGTGAGCATTCGTTTTCAGTTCTATAGTACCAGTTTCTGCTTTATATGCAGTCACTTGACTGCTGGGCAGACTCAGGTGAAAGAGAGGAATGAAGATTATAAAGAAATCACACAGAAACTCAGCTTCCCAATGGTAAGTTTAGATGTATGTATGCTAAAAACATTGGAGATAAAGGTGGTATCTTCACATCATGAAAGCTGGTCTCAGGCTGTCTTTGATGACAGGTCATCAAAGAAGGCTTCTCAGTGACATAAAAGAAAATGGCAAAGAAAATGTTAAAAAAAATAAAATAAGGAAGCATGTTTCACAGGAGACTAGATACCACCCAATATAGCACTTGTTTTACACAAGTACTACTCATTTCAAAAAACAGAGTTGCTGCAGTGCTTGAAAAGTCCTCGGCTTTGTGAAGTTTTCAAGTTGATCTTTGAGAACAGTTCAGCTTAGTTGACAAATCTGTAAGGCTTCATGGATAAGCTCTAGGTGACTGGTGTTAGAGCTGGAGAGCATGATATTGATAGCTCTTGCTGGCTCTAGTTAGTGAGAATTCCTGAAAGACCATCCGTGCCATTCAGTACAGCAGTGCCTTGGCTGCTTCTGGTCGAGTATGTTATATCAGTTCTTGGTCACTGACATGGTACCCTCTGTTCCCTTCATTTTGTCCTGGTGAATGTGTCACTCTCAAGGAGCTGCTGGATTTTCTGAGAGTGTGGCAAGTAGGCACCATTGGTCTGTATGAATAACTTTTCCCCTAAATTGTGTCAAATCAATCACCCTAGTGTTTTAATTCCAACTTGTCTCCTCAGGCCAGTAGGATTTGCTGTGGGATTTGCTAGTAGTGCTCCTCTGCTTCCTTTAACGTTGATTGCTTTAATTTCCACATTATCTTCTTTCTTGGACCTCTCCGGAAAGGTCCTAACCCAGGGAGGCGTTGGGCCAGTTTGTGTGTTCTGGTTAGTCAGCAAAAAATGGCATTTAGGTTGCAAAGCATAGAATTGTACCTTCCTGTTGTTTRTAAGGTTTAGAGGCTTGGCACATGCAGCATATCAATCGGTTGTTTTATGTGGGATCTAATACTGACAGACTGGATGTCCTGCATAGAAGATCTGTTCCAAATGGCCATAAAGTTGTGCTTATGGTAGTTTTTCCTTCTAATGCCTCGTTAACTGTTTGATGTCCTTTACACTTACAACAGCTAAAGGTACCTTGTGTGTATAATGCATATAAAGAGTGCCCTCTAGTGCTGTGACAACCACAGTCTGGAATGTTTCCCTTACAAATCTCTGTGGTTTAGGGGTTTATAGCTTAACTGGAAAAAAAAAAAAAAGACTGGTTAGAGGATAGGATGCTAAATTTAGAACTGGAGTGAATTTTCATTGGTGTTTTATTTTAATACCTTTACAAATCTGTGACATGCACATAAGATTAAATCTGGAGTTGTTCTTACTCAGGAGCTTTGTTGCTAAATTTTCCTTAGTACCAGAAGCACACTTTGTGTTATATTTAGAATATGTAAATCTATACATGTGAAATGTGTTAGGGAAACAAACATCTATTTTGAATATTCATGACAGCCAAATTGTGAATATAAAGCTGGATTCCAGTGTAGACATACCTTCAGGAAAGAGGGGTCCGAGTCTGACACATTTACAAAATTCGGCTCAGTGGGATGCCAAAGACAGTAAAGGAACCATTCTATTTTAGCACAAGATGAGTTTTAAGAAATAGAATGTGACAAGTAGGTCCATTATTTAGTAATTCAGAGAGACTGAGTTCTACATTTCAGTGCATTTTAAAGGTGTTTTCATGAATGTGATTTAGCATTAACAGTATTCTGTACCTCAAAACTAGGGGCAGAACATGTTCTCCCATGACTATGTCTTCTGGTGTGGCGATTTTAACTATCGCATTGATCTGACATATGAAGAAGTCTTTTATTTTCTCAAACGTCAGGATTGGAAGACACTTTTGGAATTTGATCAACTACAACAGCAAAAATCCAGTGGAAAAGTAAGGCAGTGTGTCTCATTTTCTTCAATAACTGCGTGTTGGCTGGGTCTTGTTTCTTGAGAGAGTGAGGAAGTTGCGTTTTTACACCCTTGTTTGTAGCAATTTGCTTAAAAATCAGAACATTGTTTGCGAGGAAGTTGATACACCACAGTTGCACCTTCCTCATATATAACTTAAAGAGATGTTATTTCTTTTAATAGATTTTTAAAGACTTTCATGAAGGGACTATTAATTTCGGACCAACATATAAATACGACGTTGGCTCAGAGGCTTATGATACGAGTGATAAGTGCAGAACCCCCGCATGGACTGACAGAGTGCTTTGGTGGAGAAAGAAACTGCCTTTTGAAAAAACAGGTGCGTAGGATCCTTCTTTATCTGAAAGTTGCTTTAGAATTCATCTAGAACCCACTTAAAGGGATTTAATCTAGGGAATGGTGCTTTACTCAAGTAGATGTTCTTTCAGCTTCACTGGATTGTTTCAGAGATAGAGAAAGCCCTTTCTTCCCGAGTGTGTGAACAAAAGCTTCATGCTACAGATTGAAAAGGTGCTGGGAGCTCAATGAGGAACTGAAAACAATCCAGCTGTTGTAATACAGAAATGTTTCTGTTGTTTTTCCACATAGTGTCTGTGTTACAATGGTTGGATTGTTAAAACTGCTGTTTTCAGTAGATGTGTAAGCAGTTTTCTGTTCAAGAGTTCATGAGTGGCCAGCACAACAGAAAGGCTGTTTTCACTTGTTATTCAAAAGTTATAGTTACAAAATAAAAAAGTATTTCTTTGCATGTCCAGGAACMGTTTTCATAAGCATTCTCTCAGTCTGCAGGAACATCTATCCCCCAATGTTTCTAAAATTTGAATAAATTCATATTAAAGGTATAATTGCTGAAGAATTAATTTGGTCTGTGCCTGCAGATGTGATTTTTCACATGCCTGGGAACTTTTGCTTGGAATCTGTTATACCATGACTATGTTAAGTATAAAAACTACAAAGCAAAACCAGGGCACTCAGAGAGTACGTCAGCTTGATACAGTTATTCACTCTTATTTAAGCAATGAAAAACAAAGTAAAATGAGGATCTTAAACCATTGATAGAGATGCAATCCAGGAAAGAAAAGCTGTGTGAGACACAATAAGGAAGTTAAAACAGCCCTCTTGTGCTGACTGTTTTCATTTTAGGAGAAAGAACACCTTTCAGCTTTTTCAATGCATATTCCTTATTTTGCGTAGCAAGGCTTGCCCCTGGCCAACTTTAATATTTGGAATACACACGGCACATAGGACCTAACTAGCTGGTCTGCAGGAGTCAAGGCAGGTTCCTTTCTTTAGGACTTGTAGGCCTCCCACAGCTGCTCACATGGGTGCATAACTGACTGATACATTCCCAGCCCTGCAAAGCTTTCTAAGTTTGCTGCCAGAGTTCCTCTCCTTTACTGCTGGTGACAAGGCTCTTCTGCCTCTTGGCTCTAATTGTTTTGTGTTGCTTCTTATTACTGTTATAGGCTAAAGGGCTACTTGCTTTCTGAGAAGAAAATGTAGCCCCAGTGTGAGTGATTAAGCAGAAGTGCCATATTCCATATTAGCTCATTTTCAGCTCCACAGAAAAGAGAGAGAGAGTTATCCATTTACTCAAACAGTGACCTAAAAACTTTCCTGCTATTAACAACAATAGAGTACCTCACTCTAGCATAATGTCTGGAGCACTTTCTGTCACCTTAATGGGTTGCAAGAGAACTGTTTGGAGGTTGGATTTGCATGGGTTTGGTTTCTCACATCTCTTGTGTATTATTTCTCCAATCCATGTGTAATATTCAGATTTGCAAAGTAATTTCCAAGTATAGTGTGTGTTTTATGCTTAGCAATGGGACAGGAGGTAAAATACTAATACGACTTTATAAACCCATGTTGTACAGGTATTTAATTGGGTGACATTCAGGTCAACCATTTTGCAGCTGTCTTATTCTAGTGATTAGCTGTCTCAGTTGCACTCTCAGTCCTTTCTCTAATTTTCCTTTTCTAGTCCCTGATTTGTAAATCTTGTAGGATACAAGCTCTCCTTTGAATGATATCTACAAGAACAGAAAAACCCCACCTCCCTCTAATAGGGTTTGTGAAGAGCATCCTAATAAAATAGTGTATAATTGTTAGTAAAACTAGCTTTGAGTGTGTTTTAAATCATGTTTTGTGTTGCATAGCTGGAGAGATCAATCTTCTGGACAGTGATCTGAGTGCTGATAGTAAAGTCAGGCATACCTGGACCCCTGGAGCCTTGATGTACTATGGGAGAGCAGAGCTGCAAGCATCTGACCACAGGTAAAGTCCTATGCAAACAATCAGAGAGAGGATTACCAGGTTAGAATGTGTCATGCTGAATTACACCTTCAGAGTGAGGGACCAAGTCTGGTTATAACAGGAATTACACCCTTATTCCGTGTTCAGTATCTGTTTGGTGGGGATTTTTCCCCTCATGGTGGGAAAAATATGCCGGAGTGGCAAGACTCTACAGTCGTGTTTGTTTTTGCTGCACTATGATCTCAGCGGGTTGGATAAGTTGCAGCAACAGGTGTAGAAAACAGTGCTTTCTGTTTGGTGTTGGAAAAGCTCTGATACCTAAGGAAGCTGCTCGATGGACTTCCACTCAGCTTGCTGCAGGAGAGGAGAAGGTTGGGACTGGGTGGCCTGAAGAGGTATAAGCCAGGCCACACAAGGCCAAGTTTGGCCTCGTCACAGTAGTCAAGTGTGGGGCTTTTGCACCTCCCTTAAAAATGGAGATGGGAGAAGGAAGAAAAATCAAAGACCAGTGCTTCTGGTTGGTCTATATCATTAACTTCTCTTTAGGGATATGAATGACCTTTCTTTGTTAAACTTGTTCTCTGCTTCACTTCTGAGAAACTAATTGTGTCATAAACACACTTTGAAAGGTCCCTTACATTCAGAATATTTGTCTCACCCCTTGCATGCCCTACGGAAATACTACAATATTGCTCCTCCTAGCAGGGCTCAGTGCGTCTCATGGTGCTCTTGCGTGCCAGGACTGTTCTGTATTCCTCTAGCAAGGGAAGAACATGCCTCTTGTAATCAATTTCTCCGTGTCAAAGCTCTGACATTGCTGTGTTCTGCAAAGCACAGTGGAGCTGCTGCTCTCGTTATGTAGGACCCTGAGGATGCAATCTGTGAAACATGGCTGTTATACATGGTTTTCTATTTCAGCAAACTTGACTCCAAAAACTGCTTTTTAATTACAGTCAGCAGGTTTGCTTTCCCAAGGTTTGTGCTAGAAAAAGGGCATAGCTATATCTTCGTGACATATGGAAATGCATTATGATTCACAGTGCTTATAGATATAGTTAATGCTTCCTATATATTTTTCCCCTTTATTATCCCTTTCTAGCCGTGCTGTTGTTGCTTTCATATGTTCTGGTAATGCGTATTCAAGAGCCAGGTCTATTGCAAGTAGAAGGCAGCATTTTTGACACAGCTGTAAGAGCAGCCATCCCAGTCACTGCTTTGTGTGCATGCAGGTGGAAATCTGAGAATGTGGATTGCATCCACTGAGATGAGTTTCACTCTTTCAGACAGCTCTCTCAATTTAATTCAGATCTAACATGCAGAGAAGTAATTCGTGAGAAATTACTCAAGAAGCAAGTTTGCAGCGTTGGCTGCTTATAATGTAATGGATTGGCACGTATTTGCTACGTAACAATATTATACACTTAGAGTACCTTGTCCTTGGTTTTTGGAAGAAGATATGTGGCCATGTCTAACAGAAAATAATATATACCCATCCTGATTTATAGACGTTTGGAGCCACAGCTGTTAGATAGAGTGAAGTATCCTGGTATTTTTGGTCTGCAGGTTTGCCAGAAGTGATGCATACAATTGCTGTTTAAATTCTTTTATGGTGTGTCCTCACTGTTACACTTAGCTAATGCAGGACTGGGAAAAATAATTAATAGTGCTCAAGGCATGATCTTGACCACTGCAAAAAAAATGAAGCTTACCTGTCCTGCTTCTTGACATAGATTTAAATTTTATATAAGCACTTCTTATTTTTAAATAAGCATTTTTCCTTTGTTTCGTGCAGGCCAGTGTTAGCTATTGTAGAAGTGGAAGTTCAGGAAGTTAATGAAGCTGCCCGTGACAGTGTTTTCCGGGAAGTGTCATCTTTCCAGGGACCACTGGATGCCACGGTAGTGGTAAATCTGCTATCACCAACACCTGAAGAGAAAAATGAGTTTCCTGAGGACTTGCGTACTGAGCTTATGCAAATGTTTGAGGATTACGGCACTGTTGTTCTGGTCAGGTGAGTCCAGGATCTGAAATGGCATGGCGTCTATTAAAAAACACAGACTAAAAGATCCCTTTTGTCCTGACAGAGTTAACTTTTTACTGGAAGGTAGTCTGTAGAATTCCTTTACTGCACGTTGGATTCTTCATTAGAGATTGAATACAAGTGTTTCGAGTGTCTTATACCTCTCAACAACCTTTTAAAGAAGTAATCTAACAGCTCTCTTGGCTGAGTGGAAGAGAATTTTATTCAGTACAGGACTATAAAGCAGAGGCTTTGGTGTAAATCATCACCTTTAGATTCAGGCCTCACTTCTATGCATTGCTGCTTCTAGTGGCTGCTCAGGCCCTGCTTCACTTCCTCTGGGGAGGTCTGCTCTCTTCCACCACTCTTTCACACTCAGTAGGGTTTCCTGGCTGGTTCTTCTTTCTGTTGGGGGTGATTTTGCTTGTTTGTTAACAGTACAGCTTCTCACAGGGCTGTCACCCACTGGGTTTGAGAGGGAGAGTGTGATACCTTCTGGCAGAGCAGCTTAATTTAATTCTGATTGATTCTCTACGGGGCTCCAGCACAGCTATGAGACTTCTGTTTGGAGAAACACAGGCAAAAGACCTAACAGTTGACCTGTGGGGAACACTACCAAAAGCTTGTTTATGTTGTATTTGAGTCACTTATTAATGGAACAGGCTGATGGCCTGTTGTTGTACAGTTCTATGAAGTACCAATATAAGCAGAGGGTTCAAAAGCAGCCCTGCAGGAACAGCAGCACCACCTTGCTTGTGAAGAAAAGGAGCAAGGAAAGAACATATTTTGGTGGATAGCTTTGGCTTTATTTTGTTTTTAAGTGCTTTAGATCTTGGTGGTATACTAGTCTTTGGGAATATCATGTCCTCTGAGGTGAAGGATATGCAGAGCCATGGAAGTTAGTCCAGAGGGAGTGTGGATATTGGACCGGGTATCCTGTCAGCAGCTGCTGAGATGCTTGTCCTGCAGTTCCAAGGGCAATACAGTAAAGGGCAGGGTGCCRGGATCACACAAGGGAGGATGGGAGAGAAAACGGACCCAACTGGGATTCATAGATCACCTGCTCCTCCCCAAAACATAGAATTGTGAAGGAAAATACAACTAAAACAAAGTAGATGGCTCTACAAATGTATCATATATATAGATCTATATGATAGTTTTCTATCACGCTTGCCTTCAAAGGGTTTTATTCAAAAGTGAAGTAAAATGCACCGTTTTTTCTCCTCTGCTCTTTTTCACTAGGATCAGTGGAGGTCAAATGCTGGTGACATTTGCAGACAGCAAGTCAGCTCTTCGTGTTATGGATATAGATGGTGTCAAAGTAAGATTTTCTCAAACCTATAATAATAATTTCATAACAAATTTCTCAAAAGTGGTTGCTTAGAATGAGGTACTTGAGCTTCTACCTAAATCAAGTAGCATTATTTCAAAGAAAGTTAGTGCTCACAAAGTCCTTAGCTTTCACAGCTGCTGAGGCTTTTAATGCAGTATTTCAGTTTCAGGATGGCATGAGGTGACTTTTTGTAGAGCTTCTAAGCAGTGCCTAGGATCTGGCCTCTGATACCACTGCAGAATACATGGACTTGGTCGTTGTCCTGGCACTTGAAGCAGTTCTCCTGAGATTCTGTGTGACTTTATACTGTTGCCAAAGCATCCTCGTGATTGTGGTTTGGAGATTTTTTGTTTCTCTTCRGTGTATCAAACAGACTCCTTCTGCTAAGCTGTACCAACATGATTCATTGGCCTCCATGGCAAATTCTGCATTAGCAGTAGGCGTTTGTCTCCCCATCCCCCGCTCTTCTTTCCCACGCATGTGCTCTACAATTCATCAACCTCCTCATTTATGCTGACAAAACTGTTTGAGGGGCTGCCCTGTAAACTCAACACTGAAGTGATGGATTTAACTCTCATTCTTCTTTCATATTTACAGTTTTATCTTTTAATTTGGCTCATGCCGTTGATGTAATTTACAGCATGGACCAAAGCACAGTTGTATGCATACAGTATGGGAAGGTGCTGGGAACCTAGGTTGGGAACTTTTCAAACTAATTTTCCTGTCAAAGCTGCTGATTTGTCTGCATTTCACCCCAAATGTCATAGAGCAACACATATAAACAGCCAAAGTCCTAATCTCTCTGAAAATATACTTTCCATATACATCAACCATCATACATGAGATTTTCTGGTCAAAGTCTCCTTACAGATGGCAGTAGGTATGAAACTCTTGTGTGTTTTAAAGCTGCTGACTCAAAAATGGCACCCTCCCACACCAATATTACTATCACAGTGTTGCTTTGATGATATTTGATGTTTCACCTGTTTCTCCAGTATTTCCCAAATGCAGCAGCAGTGCTTTTGAGCTGTGAAGCTCATTTTCTTTCAAGAGTATTGTTACAGTCTGAAAACTATGGGGGTAAGAAGAGTGTTTCCTTTCCATTTAGTTTCTGAAGTGATGCTTTAGTTGCATCAATTTCTGAAGCAAATTGTACAACAGACTGGCAGCACCTGCTTATTCTGTTCAAGCAGTCTCGTTTTGTGAAGGTGCTTGGCAAAGGGAATCAATTGTTTCTTTGCTTAGGTTAGAGGCAGAACAGTGAAGATCCAGCCCAAGACTAAGGACTGGCTAAAGGGCCTTCAGGAGGAAATTGCTCGAAAACGGGACAGCATTGTCCCCATGTCCCCCACGGCAAACTCCCACCTTCTGGAAGAAAATTTTGACTTCTCAAGTTTGGACTATGAGTCAGAAGGTAAGCAACAGGTTTCTAAGCTAAGTAGTGAGAAATTGCTTTGCTGACTTTGGTTGCACAGAGAAGGTACAGTATGAGTGTCAGTGGTATCTTAATTTGTAGTGAAGCCACACTTCTGAAAAAGAGGCCTGTAATTAAAGCCATGGCCCAGCTCTGTGCCTGGGTAGAGAACTGTTACTTAGATCATCCTGTCCATTTAGTGTTATGATATATGTTAGTAAATTCAATGTATGGTACAGTTGTCTGTATAGAGACACACTGTAATGAAACACATGGGTTGGTTACACAAGAATCTTGCCCAGCCTATATATTAAATTTATTGATAGTATAGATTACCTGGAAGTATAGAGAGACAGAGAATGAATTTGCTCATTARTTCTTTGTTATCTAATATTTTAATCCAGGTGATATAGAGGATGAAGATGATTATTTAGACGATGCTCTGTGTCAACACCTAGTAGCAGACACAGCAGAAGAGATGTCTGAGCGCTCCGGACATTGCACATCCACAGCTTCTTCAAACAAATCTGGACAAAACCTTCGTCTGTATAAGGGTAAAGTATCTACCTTCCCTAAAGTAAGACCTGAAGGTTTGTTGTTTGTTCTCCTGTTGTCTGTATTTTTCTGTTCACTTATATTTTCATTCTAGGTTCTTCTGTATTACCTATTCATGCTCAACTCCCCTTGAGTTAGTGACTGTAACTGAGGTCCTCAGGCATAACAGCAATACAAATAATTAAACTTGGATTGTCCTTCTCTCTAGCCCAGGGCAAGGCAGGAATGCTGAAAAATGCTGATTTCCTTTTATAGCCAGAAGAGATTCAGTCTTTTTATCTGTTTAATGTTGTTTGGCACCAGAACATACAACAAAAAATTGTGTGTTATTTTCTTATTGATGGGGGCCAAAGCAAAATCAAACCAAAGGAATCCTGTTGATTCAGTGATGGCCTCAACTCTGTCCTTTGAGCAGCAGCACTGGCAGAGCAGTCAGGTGTGAGCTGGGAGGTGATTGTGTTCAAGTTACTTCAGAGGCCTGAAGTTTCTCCTTTGTTCCCATTTGATTTATTTCTGAAGGAGCTGAGGTTCATAGAATATATATATTAATTCTTTTAGTTCTTCATAAATGTGTTACCTTTTTTCTCAGTTACTTGGCTCATTTGCACATTATTGTGAAATGACTCAGTAAAAAGAAGATAAAGCTGTATGAATAGAATACTGATAAAACTGCAGCAAGAGCTAGCCAAGCCAGTCGTCGTCTTATGAGGGGATGTGATCAGGACATGCTTCAGTGGCCAAGCATTGACAGGCTGGGCTATGTATTAAACACCTCATTGTGACAGCAAGTGATTCAGTAGCTGTCATTCTGCACTCCCTCAGAAGTGCTTTGTCTTCTGACATAAAAGTGAAAACTTTAATACCTTCAAAGGTTGAGTCAGAAGTAGAGTTCAAAAAGATTAAATGAAATTCGTACACTTACACAGACAGATTTTCCAAACAGCGTGATTTATAGCTTTCTTGCCCACCTTGAGTCATAGGCTGGGTTCAGTGTGGCCAGACCCAGAAAGCTATCCCTGAGTCAAGGAGTAATCAGTCATTATTAAATACTGTGAAGTCAATCACTTTGTATTATAGGATGCCTTGCCCTCCAAGCACCTCTGGCCTACTGTGTGATGATTCATTAAGCCACAGAGAATTGCGCTGAGTCTTGTCACCCACACTAACTCTTCTCCACAAAAAATATCACAAAGTAAATAGAGGTTATGGAGTATAGTTTGAAGGAGGTCAAGGTGGAGTCATGATCTCACACAACTCAAAATATGATATATTCAATTCATCTTAGTGTCTGCAGTTTCCTCCATAAGCTTCCAATTCTGCCTGAGTAACTCCTAATTGAAGGTATGATGATTGTGTAGCTGTTGTTAGACACAGATGGAAACCAGTGACAGGCACAACAGTGTGTGCGTGTGTTTCTGAGGTCAGGGAAGGGCACAACCTCACAAAACTGATGTCCCTGCCAGCAGCCTTTCAGGGAAGGGATTGTGTGGTGATGGCTGTTTTTTGTTGTGTTCAGTTTTACTGCCAGAACTTCGAACCGTGCCTCCAGGTGTCTGCATGACTCCTTGGATCCTACTGATGAGCCCTGATCTGCAGCTTAGAAGTATTGAAAATGCAGAGAGCAGGGAGAGGGCAGTCTGGGCAGACCTCAGGCCCTGTCTCAGTGGCTGCCATCCGCTGCTGAGTGGGAGTAGGAAGCTGTGAGGCAGCTTGTGATTCCCTGCAGAGCACAGCTTTCTGAAAAACAAGAACTTGTTAAAAAATGTCTGAAGTATGAGACTGCTGCTACATAATTCCTTCCCCATCCTCTCCAAACCATAGGGACAAAACTAAACCCACTGAATCTTGGAGCCCTAAAGAACGGAGCTGCATGGCTGGGCAGCCATGGTAGGGTGAGACGACTGAAGTGAAAGTCCTCACTATAGCAGATGGGGGAGCATAAAGCAATCCATAATTCTAYGCTCTCCAGCTGTCAGAAAGATGGGATGAAAGACTGAGTAATTACTGATGTAAGGTGCAGCCAAGAACTGGCAGATTGGGGCAGCTGTACCTGTTGGAGATGGTGCTGGAAAGCAGAGATGTGATGATTGAGCCATTCAGACAGATTTTTCTCTGGTACAAAAACAGTGCAAGAAAAGGTGTCTAATCCTCAGATGGAATTCCTGTGTTCAGAATGGAAAAGCAAGGAATTGACCGTGATTAGCCACAACAGTTTGAATGAGAGCAGGTTGCCACCAAGTCTGGCTGTGAAAATCTCAGAATCTAACAAGGTGTCCAGTAACCCTGAAATCAGATGCAGGCAGTCTTCGTGTCAGCACAGACAGTTATTAAATGGTGGAAAAGGAGAGAGTGAGAGAAGCATTTGACAAAAGGGTAGATGTTTCCTGCAGAGGGAGCAGGCAGACATTGCGGGAGAGCAAAATACCATGAATGGAACCATGTTGTGTTGCTGAGAGACCTGGCTGAGGCTTGCCATTCATAGTCACCTCTCTGCTGACCACTCGGATTTGGTGCCTCTCACCCAGTGGGTATCAAATACAGACTCTTGCTAAAATCTTCCTAGATGATGCAGACCTGGCCGATCTGAAGCGGGAGCTGGAGACAAGTGGGGAATGCAGCCGCCGGACCCCAAGCAGGTCTCTGTCCATTCCTACCAGGCCTCGGCCACTTCAGCCACCACAGAGGCCTCCCCCTCCGGGTGAGTTTAACTTTCTTTAATGTGGTGTTGGCCCCAGCTGAACAGTTTTTGCCTGCCATTTCTGGGTGACAAAGAAAGTAATACCTTGTTCTGAAATGTCAGGCTGTTGAGGTACTTGTACTTACTTCCCAGCCTGTTTCAGCCTGAGTATTACTGCCATTAGTAATGGGGGAAGTTTGTCTTTAGATGACAGATACTCAACAAAAAAAAAATGCCTTTAGGAAGGACAGAATGGCCCATATATTTCATACTAACTCACCACTCTGGTTAGCGAGTTGAGCAGCCACTTTGTGGCAATAAAAATACTGAGATTTATGCCTGCTGACTTCCAGAGTCACTGAGTGTTTTCTCACAGTTTTTTGGTTTCTGAATTAATTGTAATCAGGGTTTTAAAAACCTTTGACAAAATACTTGTTCTACACAGTTTTTGTCCTTTCCTTCTTTGCAAGCAATTCTTGCTTGCTTTTGTGTTTATGAAAGAAATGCAAAGTGGATTATGATTTTCAGTGAGGCAAAAAGGGGAAGTGATGCTCTTTGCCTAAGCTCTGCCCACCTGAGATGCCATCCAGAGCTGTGCTGCTCCTGTTTTTATGGCTACTTCTGGATGAATGCTGATTGCTAGATGAGTGTAATCATCTTTGCCTCCTGTTTCAGACAAGCTATACATCACATTTTTCTTACAACCCAAAAGTGTCTCTTTTGTGTACATTTTCCAGTCTTAAATTAAAAGTTCTGTCAGGCTCACCTGCTAAAGTGAGTTCTTTAGGATTATTCCCATTCGTTTCTGAGTCTGTTGCACAGAAGTGCCAACACTGGTATCTGTATTTCTGTTCTTAGAATGCACTGTTAGTACTCAGCTGAGGTTCTCTAATTAATTAGATGAAAGAAATAGTAATTAGGAAACTGCTTCCTGAAACAGGTCAAGATTTTGGGAGGGCAATGGCATCTCTTTTACTTATCACTAACAGTTTCCAAGCACATTGGTTTTACTCCATTGCAGATAAAATGTTGTACCAGCTCTTGAATGTAAAAAGCCATTTTCTTTATTCCTCTTCCAGCTGGAACATCAGGCAAAAAGTCCCCCTCAGATGGTTCCCTCTCTCCAGGAAGCCATTCCACCTGCTCCATCCTGGCAACGGCAAAGCTGCTCCCTGGAGCTCCTCAGCAGCCAGTGAGTCCTGCTGCTCAGCACAGCCCCTTGGCTTTGCCCTGATCTCTTCCATCCACACTGAGTATCACGTACAGGATCACACCTGTCATACAAGGAAGGAAGTCCATCACATGTCTGAGCTGAAAATGCCAAGATAACTTCTTGTACTGTAATACTAAACTGTAGGCTCTGCTAGGCAGCAGAAAAATGTCAATAAATTGCCAGGAATTGGGAAGGCCAAAGAGGGAGAGGGAGAATGAATGGTGGAAGACCAGGGCACTGTTGGTTTATTCCATGTGCTGCTTTCTGACAGATGCTAACTTGAATTTTTAACACCATCATCATACGCTTTAATTCTTTTCTCGCTTCTGTTTTGATGAGCCATGCTAGTGCCCAGAATGCAGGAAAAGTCTTGACCACTGCCTGTGGTTAGGGCTGTTAGTCCCCTGGGGAGACCAAGACCACAGTGTGGGAATGCCTCCCCATTCCTGTCTTGCTGGATGAGAACCCTAATGTATTGAACAAGTGATGGCTAAGGAATTAGCTGTGGCACTCAGGCATTGGCCTATCTATCAGCTGGTAGCAAAAATGTAGAACTTGCCAAAAGATTCCCCACCATTTCTTTAGTATTTATAGATCACTGAATAGCCACTGGCAAGAACAGAATTTTACAGGTGTGTGAGCTTAGCTGTAGAATTACAGGTGTACAAGAAAAATCAGTTCTCCCAAGGTTACTTGTTCTTGTATTTTTTTAAAGCCTAAAGTCCGGACTGGAATAAGCAAACCTTACAACGTCAAGCAGATCAAAACCACTACAGCTGAGGAAGCAGAAGAAGCTATTAGATGTCTTATGGAAGCCAAAGGAGGTGAGCACAGCATTCTAACTGACTTCTAAAAATCTTTAAATAAAGAAAACTGTAGGTGTATTCATCTCATCACAGCCCAGATGCACATATTTCTATTCAGAATCTCACCTGAACATATTCTTGCAAAATGGTATATGGTATTCTCTGTCAGTTCTGATAATGTTAACCTTTTCTTTCAACATGATTTAAATTTTTTATTTTGTTGTAGAACCTGCTACTAGGAGCACCTTGAGTTATTTATGTCCAGATTTAGTCAGAAAAATTAAAATATAAAGATGGGATTTTACTAAACTGATGGTGCCTGTGTTAGCTCAGAGTTGCGTAAAGGATATTTGCTGCTCTATTTAGTGAATGCTCACTATTCCAAGCAGAGCTGCAGAGCAAATGCAGCTCTAGGAGAAATAACCTGGATTCTGTTCACATTTGGACAGCAAGTATAGCTATAACCTAGATAAAAGCTTGCACTGCTTCAGCTTGAATAGCTAAGCTAAAAGGCTACTCTGTGTTTAGGCCCTCTATCTGGTCTCTGGAGAAGAGAGCTTCTTGCAAGGGCAAGTAAGACCACGAAAGCAGCTTAGGTACTGTGAATGTACCCCCCAGGGTTGTATGCAGTCTTTCTGCTGATGCTGTGTGGATGAGAATGGCTACCTGAGTTTGCAAGGGTCTCAGCTTAGGAGAAAACCATCGCTTTTCATTTATAAGTAGAACAAATGCAGTCTGGAATAATCCCATTTATTTAGAAGTATCATAAAGGCATCTTGATGTTTGCTCCTCAGTGCTGTTCATTTCATTTTGAAATCAGATTTACTCTTCATTAATTTTGAAATCCACATTCACTTGGTGTGGGTAAGAAAATTAGTCTGGTCAGCATCACTTTCAGTCCTTTGTACTGTACCACCAGTTGGCATTTACAGTTCTTCCCAGGGTACTCTAAAAGATGCAGTTGGTATTGATTACCTTGATTTTCCAGATAGTGGCAAAAAGAGACTCTTCTGAGTCCAGTACTCCTGAATGCCCAACCAGTGGAGGTTCCACTTGACCAAATGGTGGCACAGCACTGCTGGCTTGGCATGAAATTATTTCAGACAGGGAAGTTTTTCCCTAACAGCCTTTTACAAGTGTGACAGGATTGCAAAGGTCTGTGCTTATTGCTAAAACCTACCTTCTTGGCCTGAGTCAGCCCTGCAGGCATGAACATTTTGGGAAACATGATTGTGAAAGAAATTATCTGGAAGCTACATTCTGATCAGGCCTAGATGCCATATTTTGCTTTCCAGGACTACAGGAAGATGCCGTAAAGCCTGTTCCAGCCAGAAACCAAACTTTCTCCAAACCTGAGCCTCTTCCCAGCCTCACAAAGTCAGCATCATTTCAAGGGTCACAGGCAGGACCAGTGCCTGTTCCTCATCGTCCACCACCCAAAGTTCCAACTCCGAAGAAGCCAGTGCCCCTGCAGAGGACCGGAGTCAAGGTGGAAAATGTAAGAGAGTTGCAGCAAAATGCATCCAGCCTCCATCACACAATGCGAACAATGGAGGGGAGGGCTGGGTTTTGTTTGTAGGAAGTTCTGTCATGTCAGCAGGTGCTGACATGATTTTTTGTATTTTAGTCACAAGGGCATAAAAATGCAAGAAAGATCAGAAAGAGAGCCATATTCAGCTTTTCTATTTGTCAGTCCATGCTCTTACTTTTGTTCTGGTTTGTCTAAACCTTGTAAGGATTTGAGACTCGTTTGTTCTTTGTCACAGTGTCTACTTTTGACCATGACTGGTCTGTTCTGTAATGATTTGAGGCAGCTTCTTCATCATTTCTGTGTCTTGTGTCCTTCCTCGCTTTTCTTGCACACCTTGTAATGGGATCCAGCATTTCAGTTTGAATTCTGGAGTCTACTCAAGAGTTCATGTTATCAAAAATACAAACCTGTAGGTGTTTCTGTCAGGTCTCTACAATGGAGATAATAGTTCACCCCTAGAGCTGCTAAAATGATTATCTAATTTGTAAAGCAATTTAAGTACAAGAGAAAGACAAATATAACCTTTTATATTCTTCCTTTGACAGAATCTCTGTTAAGGAAGCTCTCTTCTAAATTGTTAGGGCTTCTGCCTTACCTTCCTGTGGTAAAGGCATTCACCCCTCTATATGTTCTCTATAATGGACTTTGTGCCATCCTTACTTAGCAGACTCACAAAAATAAAAAAGGAAACYAAACCCAGACAGCACAGTCCCTGCCAAGGAGCGGTCAGTTTGTTTTATGKTGTCGCCATTCCCAGGTCACTCCTGAAAGGTGCTGAGAGGGATTGCTATTTTGGTGTTACTTATGTGAGAGCTTCTGCAGCAACAGATCTATTTCCGTTTGACTCTGCTTTGGAATTCCACTCCTTCCTCCATCTGAGGGAGGTCAGATGGGAGTTGTGTACTTGAAAACCTCTACCCAATCCACCTCTACCACAGTCAATGTAGGCAACTTAATAACGGCACATGGACAGAAGTGGCACAGGATATGTCCAGCATGAGATACTGACCAAATATTTTGCCTGCATGAAAAAGCCTGTACATTATCTTTTAATACCGTGCAAGAGTAATAAAGACTTTAAATGCTTTCATTCAGTCACACCGAGTGTGAGAAATCTGAAGCAGTCCTTGCCCTCCTAGACTGAGGTGGGCTCATTATTTATATATTGTTAAATGGTGGATAGATGCGAGACTGGACTTTGAGAGTTTATTTTTATCTTCAGTTGCCAGCATCAGTGAGACAAGACAGAGCCATTAATGCATTTATTTGGTTAGCTTAACCTAATTGTCCTTCAGCCTTATCTATCTGAATAAGCTACACCTAAAGGCATGTGCCCATTAATTTAGGCCTCCCTATGCATTCTYGCTTAAATAACATTAGTCAGCAGAGAGATGTAACAAATAAATAACTCCTCAGAACTCTGTTAATTTGGCCCAGAGCAAAATCCTAATGTGCAAGGGAGATGGTCAGAAAGAGATGTATTTCTCATATGGGGAGTGAACAGGCTGTGGGGTCCGTGTCCTCCAATAGCTCTCTGTAAATGAACAGGGGTGCAAGGCACGATCCACGAGCCCAGAGCCCAGCAGGTACAGTGGAGAACTGTGCTGTCAAGCCTTCTCTTTGTACTGCTTTTTTTTACTTCCAGGACTGTCAGCTTTTCTTAGTAATGCTGTCAATAAGACTTGCACCAGTAGTGACTCAGAGTTTAAGGTACTCTTTTTGTTCTCACATTTCTCCTTCCTTTTCCTCCTCAGGCCATGTCTACAGAAGAGCAATTCGACCAACAGACAGCGCAGTCTCCTTTTGGCTTGCTAGAGCCCCAGCTAGAAGCTGGAGCTATTCTTTGTCCAACCAAGATCACTCCAGTCCCTAAACCCAGAACAGCACAGGCTGGGAAGCCTCAGGAGAGCAGGGGGAGCAGTGAAAGGCAGCCCCCCTCAGCAAGCACAGCTGAGGCCATTGTGCTGCCTCCCCAGAACGCTCCCTTTGCCCCAAAGGTGCCACCACGAAGAAAGAAGTCGGCTCCTGCAGCTTTTCATCTCCAAGTTCTCCAGAGCAGTGACAGCCCCCTTTTTAGTGGGTCACTGTTCAACTCCAACAACAACAACCCTGGGTCCTGCTCCCAGACTCATGTCCCTGCTCAGTCAGATCCTACAGCCTCTCTCAGCCCAGAAAACACCACAACTAAGACCTTGGCACCAGATGCTGCAGAACTGATGGCTAAGCTCCAGGGCCCTCCTGTACCAGCAGGCCAGCATCAACAAYGCTTGGATACCAGCTCCCTTCCAGAGAACACCAATCTTCTGGACCTGGACACGCGCTCTTTCTGCCCTCTTTCCATACAGGCAACATCAGCTATTTCTCCAGGACACACTTCAGAAAATATAAATCACCCCAACCTGAAAGATTTCAGTCACTGGGTTACATTTAATGATGATGAAGACAGCAGTGYAGTAGCAGAAGGGTTCAACAAACTGCTGGTCTTAGAACAAAACAAAAGTACCTTAACGAAAACAAATACTGATTTAGAGTTGTAAAATTTTGCCTCCTTAGTGCTCCTACCGAAATCACAATTAAGATGCAAAATAAAAAATAGTTTTTTTATTTAATGAAATAGATCATCTGTCCATCCTACATTTCATTTTCATGTTTAAAGATACTGCCCCTGGAGGGAAGTATATAGAGTACATACAACCTAACATTATCTTCAGCTCATTTGAAAACTTCCTTATTCTAAGTTATTTCTTTTTATTAATCCATCTTAAGGTGTTTTATTTCACTTCAGGTACAAATTGTATGTAAGAACATGTAATGATGTATGGAAAAAAAGACAGAAAAACATTTTCCTGTGAAATGTATATTTTAATCAATTTCTGTTGTTTGAAATAAAGCATCCTTACTTCGAAGGGTTAGAGTGCCACAGTTATTCTGGAACAAACATCCAAAAGGGGAATGTACACCAGTACAACAACGGCAATAACACTGGTATTGTTCTGCTACAAGTTTCCAAAACTCACCCTGGTTTTTTGTTCACAACCAGCCCATGTCCAACAGCATATTTAGAAAAGGGACCACAGTTGTCCACATGCTATTCCACTGCAACGAAATCCTACAGGCTGCTTGTGCAAATCCTGAGGAAATATGGGGAACAGTTGAGACCAGCTCATGACACAGGTCATTGGCTTAGAGATGTCTCATGCTAAAGGCAGTTCAGAATTCGGTCGTTGTGTCCCTGTTCCCATTCTGTGTCTTCATCAGCAGATGCCATGTCAGTGTTTTATTTCCACAGTGCAGATGAGGAAAGAGCTGGTCCTTTTTGCCTTGCCTGTGGGGCAAAACTGCACACAATAGATGGCATTTGTGCAAAGCAGGCAGTTAAAAATGATAAACAGATTGCAACTTGTCAGGGTAACATGTTAAGAGAATCATCAAGATCTTTTCTTATTAAAGGAAGGAGAACATTTTTAAGCAGTTGGTGAAGCTGAAAAAACAACTTGTTTTCAAAAATTTTTTTAAGACGTATTAGAAAAGGTTTTTTTCTTTTTTTCCATTAAATTAATTGGCTTGTTCTCAGCCTCCTGAACACTGGGAATTCAGCCATTTTCTTCCTCATAATGCCTACCTGTTTTGGTGCCACTGCCAAATTTTGAACACAAGACATTCTGTAAGAGAGGATGATGCCTTTGAGCACTTGTCATCCCTGCTCCCTTGTTTTCCAGACACTTTAAAAAAAATCCCCAAAACCTTCAAAGGCCAAGGCCATAAAACCAGTGCTAAGCTTCTTGTGTGAGTGTCAGTTTAATGTGGTTGCAGGCTGGTGAATAATGCTAAAGCAAGATACTCATTTCCCTACAAGATGACAGAGCCTTTGCCTCTTGGTCCTCCTCTTAAAAAAAAATACAGTGAATATTTATGGGCACAGCTCAGTATAAAACATTAGCAGTAAAAAAGAAAGAGTACGGTATATGACCATATCCAACATTTTCTGCAAAGATAATTAACAGCTCTAGGACAGCTAATTTACATGTTAATGAAAGTGTTAGCAGGAAAGCCAATTAAACTGGATTTATACAAGTCAAATAAAATCTGCTTTATTACTCTCCTTGAATAAGAGACGGATGTGGCCTTTAGCATTCCATCTTATGTCTGTGTATGTGGCAAGCTGCCCACTGAAGTATGAATCCCAGCAGCAGCCTGGTTTATGCTATCAGTGACAGCATACACTGCTCAATCGCAGCAAATCAAGGGAAGGGGACAGACAGTCCAGCTGAAAAGGTTACAGCACAGAATGAGGAATCTCCTGTCTCCATAAATTACCTTCCACACCGGTGCCCAACATCCCAGCCAAGTGTTTCCTCAGAGGCGGGAGCTTGTGACCTGCTTGTGACCTGGGTTCTAGTTTCAATGGTCAGGGGAAGCAAAGCAGGGCCAGACTCGCTCTGTATTTGGGAAATTGCTACAGGAAACTCAGACTGCAGGAGGTGGCAATTCTTTCCTTCTCATTTGGGATTAAGCTGGCTCCCACCATGTGAAAAGAGGCCAAGTAACGTGAACCATCGTTAACCTGATGTCCACAGCCCGGGAACCCACAGCACAGCTCTGTTCTCAGCTCTGCTTCCCATCCTTTCTGGGACATTATCAGTGGAAACAAATGTTCTCAGTGACAGCTGTCAGTCTTCAGGGACATGTAATGGGTTGTAGGGAGTGGTTATCCCATGACATTTTCCATGTCATGAACCCAGCACGTGGGATTCTAAAAATTGTTGATGGTGGCTGTGAAGCCAGGTAGGAATGATTTACCAGATACAAGTGTCTGTGTGCTTATTTAATATGAGAGGCTTTGCAAAAGACTGACACCACATGAGTTTGCCCAGAACCCCACAGTACTGCAACTTCAGGTTGCAGCAGGCACCCTGGTTGCTCTGCTGAATACATGTTTGGGGTTGGTAAGTGGTTCTCCTTCGTAGAGCGACTGCCTGATAGCTTTTCTAGGTGGGTTATCACTAAACAAAAATAAAGAGAATCAAAACATTGGTTAGAATTTTTACTCTGACAAAACAACATTTTTGCTTTCCCCTTTTTGTCCAGAACTGCCATTTTCACCAGATGGAAAATTTCTCATTTCTAGCCAGCTGCTCTGCCTGGCACCAGAAAGCACAAAGCAGTGAAAGCAAATTCACAGCACTGTAATCCCAGCAATTAAACACTCAATAGCTGTTGCTACCAGAAACACCAACACAGTTACACAAGAGTGCTGGGCAACAAGTGCAAGAGGGCTGACCAACCCCTTTTAGCCCTCTCTTCCTGTCTTTACTATTTTACTCTCCAATGCCACAATGCAGAGGAAACACCATTTCCTCAGACAACTCACACACACCTCCCCACCACACCTGCAGCCAGGCCATTAGATGGGACTAAAAGAATAGTTTGAGRCCTGAGAATTTACATAAAGACGCTACTCTCAATTAGTGTGACACCAGGAAGCACAAAAGCATCAAGCTCCTGATGGGAAGCAGACATGAATGCTATGCAACAGACCTGCTGGCCCTTGAACTGATGTCTGTACATGCTTTAGGAGGCACTGCTGCAAAACCCAAAAGCACAACTGCAAAACTGTTCAGTTTGGCAAAACATGGCAGACCAGCTGCCCCCCAGTATTGTGCCTCTTACCCAGGATGAAGGGTAATGTTACATTCTTCCATGAGACAACTACTAAAAAATAATGCAGGTCTCTAATAAAAGTGAACATGATCCAGAGTATTCAGGTGGCAGATCATTAACCTTTAATACATTTTGTGACATATCCAAGACATTTTTAAAATCACGTTTTATTACTATATTCCAAAAAAAACCCCAACAAACAACCCCCAACCCCCCAAACCCAACAATCTCCCCACTAAATATTAGTTTTAAAAGTTACACATATATAAATACGGTTACAAAAAGGAGAACACTGCCTTAGGAGTTCCAGTTACAAAACATAGGTGCATTTACTAAGATTAATGTTTAATGTCACTTATCTGAATCTGTGTAAGCCAAAGAAGTCTATTAAAACTAACAGATTTGTCACACTAAACCAGTGTTCAGTTATTAGAAGTCTTGTCTATTCACCATGAATTCCACATACTCTCTACTTTGTGAATACAAAGTGTACTAATATATTTACACTCTGAAGTCTAAACCACAATGTAAAAAAGATAAAGCTCTTTAGAAATTATGACAGTTCTGTCACATTTTCTACATTAAATACTGCCATGCAGTGTTCTTACCTACATCTCAGATAGGGGGGAAAATGCTTTTTGCTAGTGTAGTGCTGTACATTCTCTGTACTGCTCTTGTGAATTTTACTATGCAACTCCCTCAGCTCAAGGCTCAGCATCCAGAAATGTATTTTCAGCTGCAGTGTCCTCCTGGGCTAGCCTATGGACCAGGCAGAACTGCCGTGTCTGCTGGCACAGGCACCACGCCCATGCAGAACTGCAAGGTGCATCCCACCTCTCTGGTAGCTTTCACAGCCATCATTTTAAAGTAACATTGGATCCACCTCACATAAGTGATGTTAGGTGACACCTCAAGCCTGTCATCAATAGAGGCCTTACCTAACAAATGGTCAACAAAGCCAGTACAGCCTTACCATAGCCTATGTTTGTTTTCAGAGAGAGCTGCAGCTATAAAGAAAGGAAGTAAAGAGACCACAATCAGACAAGGCTGCTTTTAACCATGGTGCAAACTATCCAAGACTTCAAAAAAGTGACTGTGCACTGCCTTTTTTTTTTTTTTGTCTAAAAATACTGATTTCTCATCAGTACTGTTAAGGTAACCTAAACATAAACTCAAATAAGACAACACTGCTGTTTTTCTCTGTATCTACACCAAAAGATACATTTGGGCCCCAAGAAACCAAAATATTTGTGGTAATCTGCACTTCCAGTGGGGCCTTACGATCTCCTGATTTTTTTTCTGCTTTACTTTTCTCTACCTGAGCTCCAAACTGTAAGCATTAGCCTTCCTGTCAGGGCCTACATTTGTCTTACTCTACCTAAACATTTTCAATGCTCTTCTTTAAATCAGCTAAAGAAAAGTTTCTATATGAGTTACATGAGCCAGGGATTTGAATGTACCAACTTCTTGGTATGTCCCAAGAGTAAAGCAGAAGAGCTGAGCCTCCGTTCTACATCTTCAGTGTGAACAAGCACAGAACTGCCCTGTCTGACCAGATGCACACTGTCCTAAGGAAAGGAATCTCACAAGTTGCTAAGACTAGGAGGGAAATGTACAAGGAGGTGAACATTTCTTTTMTTTTGTTTTCATTAATACAAACAGATCAACACAATGGCAATTTTTTAAGAAAGGCAGCTTACCAACCTATCTCTTTCTCATGCAGAAAACAGATGCAGTATCTGCTGACCAGTCTGGGTGGTGGTCTATTAAACGAGAAGGCAAATGAGAAAACCTCCTGTAATTGGGCCACTAGACCAAAACGCCACCTTCATTCATTTGGATAACACTTTCTCAGGCTTAACGTGGCCAGTAAACCAAAATTTTTGCAGCAGCCACATGCTGCTTCTCCCCTTTGAAACAACAAATAACCACCTCAGTTAATTGTTTCTAATCCTCTCTATAAGACATTGTCTCAGTTGTATATTTACCTGCCTTCAAAGCAAGCTTGGTTCTGGTTTTTTTTTGCTAAAAGAAGATATCCTGGGCACACACTTTCTTTTTGCCAAGTTTGTATTTGTTTTGAATGTATTTTAGAAATAAATTGGAGAGGTGCCTAAAGTTGGAGATGTACTGGAAATTATTCAGCAGCAGATACTATTGACATAGCACCCTTGTAATTCTGCAGATCCCCTAACAAATGTCAGGAGAAGTTTATGTCTTACACCAAATGGAGGGCGCAAGCAGGCAAGGATGGCAAAACCTCAAAGTTCTTGGGCTAAAACATCTTGAATGAACTTCAGTGTACGTTGGTACAGGAAAGCATCCTTCTTCTTTGGCTTACAAATATTTAGATGATTAACATCCACTGGAATAAGGTCTCCAATTCCTAAGTCTGCGAAAGGGAAAAAAAAGAAGAAAAAACAACCAAAGTTCATAAGATGACCTAGACTGAAAAGCACATCTTGCATTAGCAATTTCTCTCTCAAAAGCAACTTCTCCTGTCTTTAGTGTAACTGTTGGGTCATCATTATTTTTTCATGTGCTAAAAGCATCAGTGCACACAGTTATGGCCAGACAGAGCTGTATGTTGCCACAAAACCCACACTGGTACACTACACCATTAGGTCAGAGTTCTACTATCTTTGTTTGAAATACACTAACGTGTATTTGTCCATACAGAAAACTTTGATGAAACAAAACTTCATTTACCAGCACCTGACTGACAGCACAGTCCTGACTGAGGTTTTAAGCATTGACATGATCAGGGATGTAGTTTAATCCATGGCATCTTGAATCTGATCACCACTAATTGACCATATTCCTTACAAAAATACTTTGATGTGGAGATTAAAAATTGGACTAGAATGAACCTGAAATATACCATGAATCACTACACACATTTCCAGGCAAATTAAGTATTTATATTGCTTAATTGTAGAATACTGATTTTGGGGCACACTACAGCATTCGTTCTTTCCTGACAGCTATCAAGCTAACTTTCCAGTTAAGATGCTGTGATTGCCACATTCCAGTTTATTGTCTACTCATTCAGCTTCTAGAGAAATCCTCCATTTTGCTCTGACCTCTGTATTTTTAACCATGTAAAATTACACTAGAGAAGGATGAAGCTTTGCTCTCGTGTGCCCAAGCAGACATGCAAGAAACAGGGAGCTTACTGCTTTCAGCTGTATTTTGAACTGAGTGAATGGTGTGCTACTGAACTGCCATGTACCCTCTCAATGTTTTTCAAGAGTACTCACATGTTGCACTGGGCATCATCTCTAGAAGAGGAGAGAGATGCTACAAAATTTTAAGTCCACAGTGCTTATTTGGTCTCTGTTATTCAGCCCTCTTTTTAATCTTATTTTGCTAAATAAAAAAAATAAACAATGTCCAGTTTTTCATGCCTTGCCAATAAGATTGCATCAGCAATATTTCTGCAAAACATGGCTGAATATTTTTGCAAAACAGTATGTCAAGAAGACATAGTGTAAAAATACTGCTAAATATTGACTCAGAAAAACAGAGATGTATAGTCCACCTTTTTCAGAGCAACTGACCTTGCACTCAAGCTAATGGATTCAGCTGGTGGAAAGCCTGATCTGAAACCCAACAAAGCAATGATTGATGTTTAAGGCCTTACAGATACCTTGGGCAGTGCAAAASAAAACCTGAAAACATAAGACTTAATTCTCTAAGTTGAACACGCATAAAAAAAGCAAGGGAAAAATTTGTCTGATTTTCCCTTCCCCTACAGAAAGCAAAAAGATGGAGGGAGCTCTTCAGGAGGCAAACTCTATAGCTTGAGTTCATGAGACATGGAAGGTAAAGATTCTTAAAACCGAAAGACAGCTTCGTGACTTTTTCCTTCCATTAGCAGTTTACTAATTTTCTTTCTTATTTTTTTAAAGGAGGAAACAGTTGGAATTTGCAGAAGCATCTGAAACACTATTCAGCCTACCGATACAAAGATAAACCACAACTAGTCATAATTCCAGAGGAAAGGACAGTGTAACAGTAGACCAGGGTCTACCCTGCTTTTTCCAACAAACAAGTGTTACTCTCATTTAGAAAAAGCAAAACAAACAACTGCTATTCTAAGATCTAAATGTAGTTGCTTCTGATCTCAGCAGGGAGGCTCAACCAAAAGTTTAAACAAAAACTCCCACAATATAACAGATGTATTTTTCTAGGTTTTCCTACCATAACATTTATAACCCTTCCTCATTATCGATGCTTACACCAACATATATAAAATTAAATAAATTAAATGGCTATTTGACTTACCTGCTGATTCCAGAGGTACAACATGCAGTTTTAGCATGCTGCCTATGTGTGTTGGTAAGGTTTCTGCAAAGCTCAGCACGGAAAATTTCTTGTCTTTGGCAAAAGACAAGAAGTCATCATTCAGCTCTTTAAGGGCAGGAGAATCTGAGACAGAGGAACAATTTTTGCAGTGTTATAAGATTATAGCATTTTTCTGGCAAGACAGCACTGCTAAAGAGATGTTTTTGAAAAATTAATACAACAGTAAAATGAGTAGCATTTTGTTTGTAATCCTTTTTTTCCAACTACCACATGCAACAACTTGGTTGGACTCCCCCTTTTCCCCTCACCTCTGCAATCAAATGAAACAGCTACTCAGAATTACTTGCAATAATTCAACACACAACCCAGAACATAAAAAGGAAGTTTGTTGTTTTGACGCAGCTTTTTCTGACAGCACAATGAAAAGCACCATGAACAGATTAGCAGAGTTCCCTGTTGTTAGATGGTAGCAAAGTGAACATACCCTTGCTGAGTTCTTTAACCTCCACAGACGGGAAGAGGAGATATCTGGCATTTATAGAATATTCAGCCAGCTGGGAACCATGGTGAGGTACGCTATAAAATATGATTCCTCTGGTGTTGTTTACAATTTTATCCATTTCTGGATTCTTGGAAGCATCCACCAGCATCTTTTTGACTAGAAGACCTGGCAACAGAAGCTGAATTAATGCAGGGATTTAAAGCACTGTGAAATAACGATCATGCTATATTAACCATGAAACAACTAACCATATTCTTGCCTTGCTTGATTAGTCCTTAGATTGTCAAATATGTGAGATTAACTTGAAAAAACCCAAACCAAGCCTGAGGAGGCATCAATATAAAATGTCAATGAATGATGCAAATCCAATTTCAGTTTGCTTTATGTGTTGCTAATGACATTTACTATATGCCTGACCATGAAGAAAATTTTGCCTGTGCATTTCCATTTACATGAATTTCACTCACTGTGTTTTTAAATCAACACAGCAAGAACAAACAGCAATAAAAATCCTTTCAAAATGTATATGCTATTGAATATAATGCACTAAGAAAGTAGAAATCTCTTTTTCATTTTTAGTTCTCAACTAATTTTTTAAATAAACTATTCTGAATAATTACATTTCAACCTGAATTTGGTTAACAGCTTATTCTGAAATAAAACTGCAAAGAAATACTTTATATTCAACAAGCAACATGCTTACCACCCATGCTATGGGATACCCACACCAGAGGTCTGTCTCCAATCCCAGCAGCTTTGAGCTTGTCAAGCAGCTCACTGCTCCTGAAAGCAATAGACTTCCTGCAAAGAAAACACAAACACCAGCATAATGGAGCACGATAGGTTAAAAGGCAATGTTAACACACAATGAATTTTAGTGCTGCATGTTTATGAAACTGAATTAGGTACACAAACATTAATTATCTAATTACTTTTACTACATTGAAAAATGCCAAAAATGTTTGCAAGGATGGCTTCACAAGGACAACAGGAATTGAGCTAAATTCAGTTTCCTGCTCTTGCTAGAAAGTTTTATTTTAATTTTGATCAACAAACATTTCCCTCAGCTTGACAAGTTGTTTTGTGGGGTTTGAGAGCATTTCATTTACACATTGTAACAAAACAATTTTTATTGAATGAAAGCAACATTGGCATATAATGAACTTTCCCCCGGCAACACGAACAAACCTCATGTCTGACAAAAATGTACTTTGCTAAACCATGCTCAAAATGTGCAGCAATGTACAGAAATTTAATAACTAAGTGTATGATCAACCAATACATTAAAAAAATCACAGCTAATGTCTGTTACACTTGCTAGACAACAATCTCCAAGTGCTCTGTACTGGAATAGCATGAAAGTACAATAATCTTCACTTTATAAATGAAAAAACCGAGCTCTGGAAAGGATAAGCTACACACTGGAGGTCGAAAATGAATCTGTGGTACAACCAAAACAAAACCAACGCCAATTCCCAATCCAAGCTTGAAAGTGCAGCATTTGCACTTTACATTACTTCTTGCAGTGTAACAAGAATCAAACACAGAAGGCCCTTGGGTAATGGAAACATCAGGATATGGGGGCAACCACTGTGCAAATTAATTCACTTCATCTCTATCGGTCTCAGCATTCCCACTAGCAACTGCTTTATAATACATACGTAAAGGATAATCAAATGTGTCTTTTCAGTTGAACAATAGGATTTAGGCTAGAAGAGAGACATAAAAATTCACTTTTGAAACAGTGAATGAGACCATACATTGAAGAGCAAACCTGAGGTTGTGTTTCTACTGCCACATCTTTGTTCCTGCTAGTTAAAAATATTTTCATTATCTTTCATTTATTACTAACCATATAAAATTATAAAATAATCAAATATTATGCTTGGGTGACCATAAATAGCAGGTAATATAATTTTCCATTTTGTAATGAAAAAGATGTTATCTTAGGGAAAAAAAGTAAATATATGTTTATTTTTTTTAACATACTTACTCCAGGCAGACACAAGAAGAGTTTTCTTAGAATCATATATGTTGAAAAAGACTCTTAAGATCATTGAGTCCAACTGTTAGACCACCACTGCCAAGTCCACCACAAAACCATGTCCCTAAGGGCCTTATCTGCCCATCTTTATATTACATCTAGGAATGGGACTGAACCACTTCACTGGGCAGCCTCTTCCAGTGAAGAATTTTTTCTCAATATCCAATTTAAGCCCTCCCTGGTGCAACTTACAGCCATTTCCAGTCTTCTTTGGACCTATAGAGTTAACCACCTACAGGCTTCTTACTGTTATTTTTTTGCCTAATTTCAAACAGGCATATTAACAGTCATGTCTTACTTATTTTTTCCCTGTTTACATGTTTTCTTTAATGCAATAATTGTACTGATCTTCCGTATAGCCAGAGGGAGGAAGGAATGAACGAGTACCAAGCTCCCAGTCTATACACATGCTGAATTTTTTTCTTCCCTGCACAAAATATAATTAATTTTCAGATTCTTAACCTGTAAGCAGCCATGCACACGCCTCCACTGCAGTATACAAGTTAAATTTACAGTACTAGTTACATGCTTAAGTATCTGCATAAATGTTTGAAGGATCGATTTAAAAATCACTGAACTCAATTACTACACCTAAAACCCATTCAAGCCAAATAACCTTTACAGGCTCAAAGTATTTTTATTTTTCAGAAGGAACATGTGCAGCGGTAGCATCTTCCTCTGGCCTACCCTGTTCAAAGCCAGCAAAAACACCATTCTTCTGGCACRGCAATTACACTCTGACTGAACCAGATACAGTTGCTGTATTTTACCCATCAAAGCAACATTTTTTGAATTAAAGTATCTTTGTATCAGAAATAGCGTGGCTAGCAGGACTAGGGAAATGATTGGTGAAGCAGCACCTCTAGTCCTGTGCTCAGTTTTGGGCCCCTCACTACAACAAAGACATTGAGGCGCTACAGCAAGTGCAGAGAAGGGCAACTGAGCCAGTGAAGGGTCTGGAGCACAAGTCCTGTGAGGAGAGGCTAAAGGAACTGGGATTGCTTAGCCTGGAGAAAAGGAGGCTCAGAGGGGACCACATGACTCTCTACAACCACCTGAAAGGAGACTGTAGCCAGGTGGGTGTCGTCCTCTTCTCCCAGGGAACCAGCAACAGGATGAGAGATAACAGCCTTAAATTGTGTCAGAGAAGGTTTAGGTTGCATATTAGGAAAAATTTCTTCATCAAAAGGGTTGTCAAGCTCTGAAACAGGCTGCCTAGGAACTGGTTGAGTCCTCATTCCTGCAGGTATTTAAAAGGAACGTGGATGTGGCACTTAGGGACATGGTTTTGTGGTAGAATTGGCAGTGCTGGGTTAATGGCTGCACCTGATGATCTGAAGGGTCTTTTCCAACCTAAATGATTTTATGAAAATATACGCTTCATTTTATACGGAGTATAAAGCCACCGTACAGTGATTTCTTTGCTGTGCTTATGAAGCATTATTGTGACACTTTGAGAAATACTCCCCTTAAGATATAAAGTTGATGCTGTATTTACATTAACTAATAGCATAATTTAGTGTCTCCCTTAACACGAAGCAGAACAGACTGTAAAAATTCAGAAAGCTGCTACATGTAGCTATCCATGAGGCTAAAAAAACTCGAGAATACCAGGACTGTACTTAATGGTTTTCCAAATTTGATTTTCCAAAGCAACAGGAAAAGTTAAATTCACTCTTTCACATTAGGTGATGTCAAGGATCAGCTTTACACGTCTCAGTCCTGCCCCCCTTCCAAACTGCAGATGCTACATTTGTTACCTGTGAGCCTCAACAGGACATTTTGCTTTCCAGTCACTCAAATGAGTGTCATACTCCACAGATATGATTCTAAGGGAAGGACAGTCTGAAGCGAGCCATGTCTAAATTAGAGAAAAGCAAAACCAAAGGAGCTTATAATTGAGGTACTTAAACTCTTACAAGCAGTGGAGAAAAGATGTTACTATAGGGACAATATCAAGCAAGATTTTTGCTCTTCAGTTAATCCCCAAATAGATTTTACATCTGGATTATTATTCTTTTATTACATGCTGGCAAACTCTAGACTGTTCCCCAGCCACAAAGTAGGCAAAGGATGAAGACTGATCTCTAACTCGTGCGTTCCTAGCTCCCTCTCCTGGGTGAAACAAGAGTTACTAATATTACCAACAGCATTGATCAGCTCAGGTTTCACAGAGATACTTTAGTGGCTATACCAGTGTGAGTTTGCTTGAAGCAGTACCTACTTATTCACCAGCAATACTTAAATAGCAATCTGCACAAAGTGAGGTAGTCAGGCACTTACGCGAGAAAGGAAACTTAATTTAAAATGTTATTCTATACATCTTTTCCTCAGTAATAACATTCCATTAAAAAAAGAGAGCATAAGGAAAGCAGCCATTGCCTCCTCTTTCACTAGCATGCGAATGATGTTGAGAACATAAAACTTAGCAGGGATTTTTCCTTGCAAGAACAACAAACAACTCAATAACAAAAATATATCAGGAACTTAAAAACTGCTACTTATATAACAAATTACAAGTCAATTAATTCAAAAAAGACACCTGCCAGACAGTGTCCTTATTCATGAGAAAACAGCAGCCACACATGAAAATGTTACTGTCTTTTTACCTTTGGCCAGCACTGACTATAGTCCTCTTCCCCTTCCAAGACCTTTTTATCCAAATGCCGGTCAATGTCTTGCTGTCGCCAGGTCTTAAATGCTGCTCCCAAAAGACCATGAACAAAAAGGATGTCTGCTCTGATGGGCTGGCTGAGCAAGGAAAAGGAAATTTTGAGATACACAGTGGTACATATTCTTTTAGCAAATTGGAACTTTTAACCTAAGGGATGCCAAAATACTTTTTTTAACACTACATGTGATTTCTTATCTTATGGACAACATTTCATGATATTTCAAAGAGCATACTTGGATCAAAACAAAAACCAGGGATCCACACAGAAGAGTGATATAAAAAGAGGTAGGGAAAGTACCTATCTTACAAATCGTAATTTTCTATAATGAATAACACCTTTCCCTCCAGCTACTGTTAATGCAGCCTGGTAGCTCCAGCTCTATCGTCAAATTAGATCTTCACTGTAACCCGAGTAACACCAAAGACCCAGGGAATAGCTGCTACTAAGTGACATCCGACGCTGGAGACTGCTTCAGTCCCAGATACACAATCACTATTAAAAGATGCTAACTATGACAATTTACTGCATCTTAGACCAACATGTGCTGTTGCCAGTAGAATAATTACAAGGCACTGCATCCCAAGACATACAGTGCAAAGGTTAAACAGTTGCAACACATGCAAAGCAGTAATTTCATGTTTTGCGTTCAGATTTTTCCATGCATTACAGTAATACTCTGTTCATGCTCACGGACTGCTCCAACCACTTCTCTTGTTTTCCTCCTTGAGAATCTAAATTCAGTCCTCTCAATCCACCAGAGAACAGGAGGGGCAGGGTGACATCAGTACAGGAGCACTCTGATGTCAACTCTTACAAAGTTTTGTAACAGAACAGTGTAACAAGTAACTCCAACTACAGCATTACAATGACTCCTTCTGCTTTACCTGCTACGATATTGTGGATGTAAGACATATACACCATCTGGATATTTTTCTTTCACCGTGTCCCTGTCTAGATTAGCCAAAGCTCTGGATGCATGAGAAGACTGAATGACATGTGGGGATTTCATTACTTCAGCAAGTACAGAAATCCAACCTACATTGAGAAAATAAAGTGGCAGGTTAACTAATAGAAACATCATCCAAACAAAAGAATTCAGAAACATCACCCGTCAAACTATACTTGTGGAAATAGATGTTAAAACTTAAGAAAGGTAACATAAAAATAAATTATTTCAATCTACTCTTTACCTCAGGGAAACCAAGGCTAAGTAAGTGGAATCTCCAAAATTCAAAAATTCAGAGTGGCAAGGAGGCAATGTATTTTACTACTGTTCAGCTTATGATCTGAAGGAGAACCTCTTCTCAGTAGAAAAAGAAACTGTATCAGCAGGTCAGTACAGTTGTCAGAATGAGAATAGATCTCTTTTAGCAGGTAAAATGCCAGGAAGATGGAGAAAATGAAGCTTGAAGCATAAGAAAGGGATAGAAAACAACCTTCAAGAGCAATGGCAGGTAAAAAAATTGATGCTTGCTGTGAAAGTACAACTATTTCTAATTTTAAAATCCAGTGTAAGAAAAACTCTTTATGGAATTAAAATATCTCCACTATTCTAAAAACAGTATATTATTTATACCTTAAAAACGTAAGATAATTAAATTTGATACAATCCTCCATAAAATTTTAAGTCATAGGTACTATGACTTACAGACATTTTATGATACCCTACTTAAAGTGTAAAATTTTCTTAGACATGGATGGGGATATTCATAGACTACTGAGAAATGCGAAAGAATATCTTTTACGTGCACATGCACACACATGTTTCTTTAAAATCCTGATAAATCTTACTGCTGCTAGCAAAAGTGGCCTATAAATCACGATTATATTACAGTCAAGTTCATAAATAAAACCTGGGAAGACCTTGAGGAGAGATTTTCAAATGCAAGTTTATTTGAAGAACAACAATTTACTTCATGAGCATTGTTTCAAAATCATGTACATTATGTTGCTACTAGTATAGCCAGGAAGTTGCTAATTCAAAATAGTTCACTGTAGACTGAGGAAAAGAATGAACTGACATTTGAGTTTTGTTTTAAACAAACAAATAAAACTGCTAGTACCTTTGAGGAGTGTAATTTTTTTCTTAAGAATTATGTATTTAAATTACATTTCTAAGCAGAATATATGCTGACCACTGTGCAAGTTCTACTTAAGAACAATACTATCTAAAGTCTACTTTCAGTTCTCCAAACACAACAGAAGACTGCCAAGCTAGTCTGATTAAAACTTGCTCAGTCTTCGGGTTTACATTTCTCTTAAATGAGCCAAGATGAAGAGTCAAAAATAAGCGTCCAGAATCCTTCTGCTCCCAGATACCCCATCACAGCTACTACACAGTGCATCACTGTTTTTCTTCTTTTTCCTGTGCCAGCAGTTTTTGCAAGGAAAAGAGCCTTAGAGATTCTTTCTTCTTATGCATCATCCAGCAATAAAAGAGAAGCTTTATGAACTCTGGACTAGCAGTATCCAACTGCTCATCTCTGGAGTCTGATTCACTGTCTAAAATTCCTTTTGTACTGAGAGCTGTGTCCCTGGGAGCTGCTGACTATCCTGTTTCAATCTCTTCTTCCACATGTATGGCTTCAACAATCATAAGAATTTGAAAATGGTGCTAGAGCTCAGAACAAAGGCCTTTGTAGTCCAGCTGCCTTTCTTCAGAAGCAAGCAGTGTGGAAGCCACAGAACAATATAAGAATAGAGCAATAAAAGGGCAATTATGTAGTCCTGATTCTACTCTATACCCTCTGGTTTACTGCAGTCAACTTGGTTTCCATATGTAGAACTGTATGGATTTTTCTTCTCATGGATTTGTCTAATCACTCCTTGAAGCTTTGTGAGTCTTCAACTGCCACAATGTTCTGTGGCAAATTTTAGTTTGGTCATGCAATATATGGAAAAATACATATTTATTTGTTCTGTCTTTTTATAATTTAATGTACAAGAACCTTTGGTCTTGCATTACAACAAATAGCAGATGACAAATCCCTTTTTGCCTTCTCTGTGCCAGTGAAGAGAACTTTATAAATCTTCATCATATTCTCTTTCAGTTGCTTTTTCCATACTAAGTGTCTTAGTCGAGTTCTTTGGTCTTTTTATCTCAGCCATTTCAAATTTTTAATCACCCTCACAGTCTTTGCCTGCGCCTTTGCTACTTCTCCTTTGTGTAACAGAGACATTAAAAATGCACAGTGCATTTAACAGGCAGACACCAGCTTGGACTTAAAGAACACCATATTGATATTTTCTATTTATTCATTTTCTATTAATCATTGTTTTGGTACAGGATTTTCATTGTGGTATTTAGAGGATATTAAAAAAGCAGCATGAGAAAAAAGCTTAGCAGAAGTTACAAGTCTAACACAAAACAAAGGAGGGCAGGACATCTTTGTTGCAAAAGGTGAGGACTGCAAGTTGGTCTGTTCCTGTACAAGACTAGAAGTCACTTAAAATAAAAAATTTTAAAAAATCTACAAGGCAGATGACCTGCAAGAGCAGGAAACACAAAAGGTTTTTGCCAGTAATGTGAACCAAACATGAACAAAGTGCAGATTTTCACCATCCATCAGACTTTGAACACCTCTCACTGACACACATTGGCTAGACAGCAAAAAACGAGTTTTTAATCAGCACCATCTAAACAGTCCATATTTTTTGTACTAAAAAACCCAAACAACAACACCTCCCCACCCCTGCAAATATAAACCCTAAACCACTACCATAGTCCTTTGCATTTTACATAGGCACTGAATCATCTGAAAATTTTAGGGTACAAATCTGACATTCAGACCGCTTTCCTTTTACCTGCACGTACTATGGATGAGTGAAGACGTTCATCCAAAGCCATATTTCCAATGATGCGAATTATGTTCCTCTGTATCTTCGCTGAATCTTTACGTAGCTGGTATATCCTCTGTAGCAGCTGAAGTCCTCCTTTAGCTTCAATTTTATCACAGTGAGAAGAAATCTAGCATAATATAGTAAATACAGTGACAATAAATAGATGTTTTGCAAAAGGTTCTTTAGATATTGTTAATCCACAAATGAGGGAGTTCTAGGAAGCAAGTATAACACAGAGCCCTTGTTACATAGGAATTATTATTAATCTAGAATTTATTATGCCATATCTGAAGAGGAAATAAATATTTTAATATGCAAAATGCATTATTTCTATGAATCGACAACTTGGAAATAGTATCACTGCTCTACTCTTCTCTACATCTGAGGGAGATGAAAAGGTCTCCACTTGGCATGATCAAATTTCGACTCAAGTTCTAGAGTCTGAACAGGTCAATTGTCTGTATTTGCTAAAGCACTATCTCAACCAGAGCCACTTGTCCACCATCTAAAATGCAACCATTATAATTCCTTCTCTTTGAAATGCAAAAGTACTGCTATCATTACCTATAGGCATGATCCTAAGGGCAACAATTTAGTCCAAACAGATGAATATGCGTGGTAGCTACGAACTGCTGATATCCTCAAGTCAAGTCGGTGGCTTTCACCAGACAGACATGCATTTGGAAAGAGTACAGTCACAACTTGTTTAAATTGAAAATCTGCAATATAATAAATTCTAGACTAAGTCAGAATTTCTATGTATATGGAAGATGTGAAAAGAATACTGGCAAACTACACTTTACCCATCCCTAGTATCAATAAGAATTTGATGTTTCTAAACACTGTTTCTCAGTGTTCCAGGCTTCTGAACAATTACTTGTACTCAGAAGAATGTAGCAATAGGAAACAAGCAGAATCACTGTTACAAAACATACTCTTCATCTATGTCTGCAAAAAACAGACTGGTCCTGGGAAGGCCACTGTATTACCTGCTTGCTGTGCAATAGTCTGCCCAAGAATACCTTTGTGTATAGGTAAGGTTTGCATTCTGTTCTGGTTTCTGATTAGAGTGAATCCATGGGGCTACTTTGCTTTGTGAAAACCTGGCACTAGAGTCTCAGAGCTGCCCATTTACTTCTTGGAAAATACATAGAGATATAGCACAGGGGAACTTGTAAGAGCTAATTAGAAACCACAGCAAAACTTACATACAGTTCCCCATGAGAAAAAAAAATTAGTTTGTTACAGTGCCTTCATTTCACACCAGTCTCAGTTGTTTGAATATTCTTAAAGGAGGAGCAAGGAAATGGCAATTCCTTCCCAATACATGAGAGTGCATTAGAAAGGAATGTCTATAAATGTAGCCTTTCAGTTACAGTTTAAAGGACAAATTACCTTAGAATGCTGTACTAAAGCCTGCAAGCAAAAGAGTTCCACTGTCTCTGAAGGGATTTTACTCAATGTCTCACAATATGGAAGTCCATTTCCTCCAAAACACCACAAGCCTCCCTGAAATGAACAACAGTAGAAATTATAACACGTTTCAAATGGCTACGCAAAACAAGGATTTCTAAATTTACGTGGGCAATGATCTATAGAAATTGTTTTAAAGAGTGCACAGCATGCATGCACTTTTCAAAATGTACAAATTACACAACAGGACACCATAAATGTATTTACTATTTTTAACTGAAAACTAAATTTTCAGTCCATAGCCTCCACAGTCTATTAACTTCAAAACATACAATAAAGGGGGAAAATGTAGSATTTTCATTTTGTTAATGAATGTCATCTTTTAAGATCATTTGCTTAATCATAAAAGAGCAAGCATCAGACTAACTCCAAACTTGCAAAAATTAGGCGGAAAAAAGGTCTTCAATATGTGGCACAGTCTCTGAAGACCAGTCTCTTAATTACACAGCAGAAAAACCAGCATAACCTCAATAAAAATCAAAATGCTTCCAAGTGTGGTTTCTTACCAAAGCTCCCTTTGTAGCATGAGCTCTGGCTGTGAAAACAATAAAAGGAGTGATAGTATAAAAATAGCACACATAACTCTGTCATAGAAAATAAGAGTTATTGCACTCTAAAATCTCTAAATGATGACTGACAAGCATTTATTAAAATGACATTCATTTTTGTTATTGCATCTTATAAAAAATAACAATCGCTGATCAAAGAAGTCAACTTTTAAATGAAAAAACAAAATTCACGAGAGTGGATGAAAGTGGCATTACAATTACTATTTTTAAGCAATAATGGAAATTTAAATGACATTTCTAAAGCCACTTAGGAAGTTGTTGCACAGAGTTGAAGAATTCCTGGATCCAAGTCGAAACAGACCATGGACTATTCCAACTCTGGTTTGGTAACAGGGACCTTTTTCAGGGAGGCTTTACTATTTAAGGTGTGCTAACAACCTACCATTTTGCTAGTAAGACTTATCAGAGGTTTAATAATCTCAGCAGTAAAAAAAACCATTCAAACAACAGTGAGCTGAAATGTGAAAAATCATTTTACAAGCACCACAAAGGGAAGGAATGTTTTGGACAAAATGTTGACACATTTGCTTAATGGGAACCCTTGTAAGATATAATCTTTCACTAGACCTTTCAACTACTACAGCTGGGAAATATAAAGCTTTCAAACAGATAGACTGTATTTACAAAATATTTTGCTTATGTTCTTCAATTGCAAAGTGTCTGTATTTCTCTTACTCTTACAATGACCAAAAATATGGAGAAAGGTTGGTATCTTTGAGCTCTGCAAGAACAAAGAACCCAAACAGTTCTATTCTGCGTATGGGAACTCACTCTTTGTGCAGCAAGAGTCTGGCTACTCTCACGTAAAGCAAGAGATGTGAAGTACTGGACACATGGATCAAGACCAGTCTGAGGCAAAGATACTAACAGCAAGCGAAGTTCATCTTCTATGGGATAATCCTGTGAGAATTAAGAACAAATAGCTTTTAGGGTTTTTTGTTCAAAGCATGAAGCAAAATACAGAGGAAAGAAATATTTGAAATAATGGAATCAGCCGTACTAATGAGGCAATAAAATACGAACCCTGGACTTAAATGCCCTGCAACTTATGTAACTTATATCTGTAAAGACTTTGGAAACTGATAGTTCTAAAAACCACCATATAAGTGATGAAAAGGAAGTTTTACACTTCATACTTCAGTGGCCATATTCTAATGGTTCCAAAGAGCAGAAGAAAAACCAGTTCCTCTTGGCACAGGAAACATGAAAGTTCCTCCTTAACTACACTGAAATTTTCACAGAATCATAGAATACACAGAGTTACAAGTGATTCACAAGGATCACTGAAGTCCAGCTCCTGGCACTGCACAAGACCACCCCAAGATTCACACCATGTGCCTGAGAGCATTGTCAAAAAGCTGCTTGAACCCCATCAGGCTTAGTGCTGTGACCACTTCCCTAGGGAGCCTGTTCCAGTGCCCAACCACCCTCTGGGTGAAAAACTTTTTCCTGACACCCAACCTAAACCTCTCCTAACAGAGCTTCAGGCCATTCCCTTGGGTCCTGTCACTGGTCACCACAGAGAAGAGATCAGTGCCTGCCCCTTGTCTTCCCCTCATAAGGAAGTTGCAGACTGCAACAAGGTCTCCCCTCAGTCTCTTCTTCTCCAGGCTGAACAAGGCGAGTGACCTCAACCACTCCTCATACAGCTTCTCCTTAAGGCCCTTCACCATCTTTGTTGCCCTCCTTTGGACACTCTCTAACAGCTTAACATCTTTTTTATATTATGGTGCCCAAAACTGCATACAGGACTCAAGGTGAGGCTGTACCAGCACAGAATAGAGTGGGAGAATCACCTTCCTCATACACCAGCTTGTGATGGTGTGCGTGGGTGCTACTCCATTAAAAGGAATGTATACATTACCAGTAAAAAAGAATTTTATTTGCCCACAATCATGGAACTTGCAATTATACTAATCCTTGCTAAAATCAGAGAAGGAGACTTACATGATGTGTAGAGTTGCCACAGTGATTTACTTCAACTTCGTAAGTAYCAGATTGGCAACTCTTAGCTTCAATCACCTAGCAATCATACTGCTGTAAAAATATATACACAACCATATACTAGTGTAACCTAGTACTTCAGGATTGACAGGTACAGATCCACTATCATACAATGTTACAAAGATAAGAAAGCAAAAACTGAGAATATCACTACCAATCAAAGCTTCTGTTCAGAGTTTTGTTGGTTAAGATATACAGATATTTTCTGACRGGGACTTCTGCCACTACTCATTCTATTAGCATTACAAAACACCTTGTATATTCTATTTTGCATGCCACTTCTGTTTATTGAAGAAGCTGATATGATGACATGACTGCTTAGACCATCATTTATACAATATATACACACACACTTAAAAATTAGCTTAAAAAGAAAGCAAGACYAAATTTATCCAATCAGGATTCGCTGATACTCAAAAGCTGGCAATGAAGACGTGCACCTACGGCAGAGCACCACACTAGTCCTGAGGATGCAAAGGCCTCCAGGAGCACTCTCTATATGTAGGATTCTGTCAGTGTCAACAAGCCAATCCAGGATGAGTTTTCTACATTGCCTATTAGGTACAGACAAACAGTGTGTGTATCAGACTGGTAACTGGCTTAGACTTCRCTGCCTGTAAATACGTAATGTGGACATACAGTCCAAGAACACTAATTGATCAATGCTTCCAACCCTACTGCTTTCCATCATGCCACTCGCTAATGCCAATATACCCCAGGGGTATATCATATATTACAGTTTTGTATTTTGGTCTTAATTTTACTACTAGTTAGTCAATTTAGAAGAACTCCACTTTAAATGGTTAATAACAACAAAAGCAGTAAAAACTGCAACTAAGAATCATCTAATATCTACTTTTCATTTACTTACAGTCTTTATTTTTGGCAATGGTGGTGGAGGCAGGAAAAAGCGAAGGTCAACGTCTTTGGATCGAGCCAAACCTATCGCAGTCCTTTGATCACAGGTTTGAGCAACTGTGCCATATTGATAATCTGTTGTACAAGAATTTCAATGTTAGGGTTAAAACTAACCTTAAATACTTCATTTGGGTTTAARTGTAGCTGGTGATCTACTTTGTAAATATTCTTGAAAAAAAGAACCCTCTCTCCGCAACCTACTTAAAAAATCCCTTTGATTTTGTAACCACAAATTCCAAAAGTTAAAAATGACAGACGTTGGACCAGCACTACACTGAGCTGAAATACACCTGGGCACTAACTGTTCATTAGAGACCAGTTTTTCAGTGGCAAACTGAAGGAAAAGAAAATAACCTTGAAGTGCATCAATACTTTTTTCTATAAAAATTTGCTTCTATTCTTGTTGCTGTTATACAATTCTAGAACAAAACTGATAAGCCATTTAAAATCTACTTTTCACAGATGTAGATTGGCAGTATTTTTTCTTTGGTGGAGATCACTTACACCTGCAAACTGAACTCACTGGAGCTGTGCTTTGGACAAACTGAACACTTTGGTCCTGACTGTGGAAAGTTAGCACATACTTTCAGTCCTAAACTTTCTTTGACTTGGTTTTGAAGTATTAGGTTAAAAAAAAGCCTGCTTCCCTCATGAGGCAGTTGGCAATAATAATTAGTGTTTGTGAAATGTCCAAATATTACAACAATGAGCGCTAGAGAGAAAAGGAGATAACAAAAAGCAACTACATTCCTGATACTGGACGTCCTGTGCTCTGAGATCCTGAGATCATATGCTAACAGTATTCTCCTACAAAGGAGACAGTTACACTAAATTAGTAGACAAAGATTCAGTTTTGGTACATTCTAGCATTCAAATGTTTTCAAACACAGTTTGCTGGTATAAATTCCCTGTGGAAATTAATTAGAATTTTAAAGAGGCGATTTGAAACAAGATAAATTCCATGGTGTGGAATTGCACTGAAAGAGTGAAAGATCCACAACTGGCTGAATTACCAGAATAATGAGAGTCCAGAAGAGAATGTCACCTAGTTTATGTAGCCTAGTGATAGAGGGGAGAGAAGAACACACAAATACACATACACACACCTCCCCTTTACTTGGGGTTTCAAGGATATTTGCTGCTAAAGCAATAGGGAGAACTTATTGCTATTAAATAGTAACTAGGACAAAAAATGGCTTACAAATAATGCTTGCATATACAAGCCCTCTACCTCTAGTTTGTCATTACTACCTATCAGCTCCCAACCAATTTTTAACTTAACCATGGCCTTAAACTCACTTCTACAGAGCCTTGTAAAAAAATCACTGCCAAAACTTGTGACTGTGTTAGCAGTCCCAACAGAAAACCCAAGGAACTAACAAGCATGAACTGCTCTCGCACATTGCCACAGCAATTGTTACAATTCTCTGACGGAGAAACAGAGAGAGGCCTGCACTGCAGACAGGCACTCTGTGTCAGGGTATCAGAAAAGAACAGTCACCTGAAACGTAAATAATTCCCCTGCATTTTCAACCAAGTCTCAGAGCATATTTATGCTTCTGGGAGCTACTAGCTTTTCTTCATGTTCTCAGCAGACTTGGAACAGCTAACTGAGACTTTGTGGAATTTCTGGGATGAATTAGGCTACATCAGCATACATTACCATGCCAGTGATTGTTGCTTGCCAGGTCTTGTACAGCCTGCAGTCGGACTGCTTTGTCTTCTGACTGACTTCTCTTTAAGATAAGCCATAAGGCACACTCATGATCTTCTCCATCAAAGGTACTGAATTGTTCTTTGACCAGGAAACAGATGAAATCCAATTATCATTAATGAGCATTTTAACAGTCACATTTCTATCTGTTGACTAAGAAAATATGTTTCTTTTAATATTTTAATATTAGTTGTTCACAGTAATGTAATCTTTTAATATTAAATTAGTACAATAAACAAAGACAGAATGACACCAGTAAAATTCTGATCCTAAAATGGTGGGTTTGACTCATTTTAGTGGCACCAAGTTGATATTTCATATCTATGTGACACCCACAACCCCTGGCTGGCACTTACCAACCAGAATTACCAGGTTCCAGAAGGAGCTGCAAATTATTTGCAACTCTTAAGGCCCTGACCTTGAACAATGAATTTCATAGGATGACAGTGGAGATGCACATTGTTATAATCATTTAAAAGATAGTTAAATGAGAATAGACAGTATGCTTCAGGAGCACAGTTTCTTATACAAATTGAAATTTTGTTTTCAATTACTCGAAAAAGCAGCAACACTTACAAAACGACTGTGCTGCTTTCAGTTAATATTGTCAATTTTGATGAAAGCATAACACACTTTTCTAAAATGAGATTTTGAGAGTACTTCATCCCACAAACACCTTTTGTACACAAAACTGGTATCAAACATTAACTTCATATCTTAAGCTTTAAATCTCCCCTGGAACAAGAAAAAAACCAACCCTCAAATATCCTCTTAACCATCACTTTCATTTACTTTAAGAGAAGAAATTGTTTTCATACACAGAAAATAGACAACTGGCTGATAATACATATTAATACAGAAATTATAAGTCATATTATCATTGTTCCAAGCAGAAAAGATCACGCTAACTTTGTAAGAAAAGATATTTTACTTTCTAAAAGCTCTACTTCTTATTGTTAAAAAATAATAATCACAGACAAAGTCCTGCTTTCAATACCTACCATTAAAAGGTCTCCGGAAGATTTTAGCTTCTGCTTCTAGAATTTTCCTCACTGCTTTATGGATTTCTTTTCTGGCTTTGTATGTGATCCCTACAAGAGTATTTTTATAATAATGAAGTCTGAAAGACAGTTCCCTCACATCACTTTTTGTAAATACGAAAACAAAAAATACACACACATATACATACGGACATACATAAAGACAATTATCTCATATATAGAGAACTACGTATAGAAAGAACTATCTTAAAAAAACCAGTCAGCAGATTAAAATAAATTTGGTGACATTTTTTGGTACAAGATCTCAGGAAATATAACTTTCCTTACTATATAAGGGTGACATCCAGAAACATTCTATTCTCTTAGAATTCTGCTTTTAGAATCCAAACAATTACGCATCTTACCTTGATATTCACTTGGATTTAGAGCAGCTGTACGTACATATACATAGGATTTAAGTTTTTCCTGATGTAGAGCTTGAGTATCGATTTGCAGTAACTTATTTAAGGACAGGACTTCATATGTGATGAATACAAAACCTCTTTAAAGAAAAGAAAACTGCACATGAATATTAACTAAAACAATATAATGGAAAAGAAGTTAGCAATAACTTCGGTATAAATTATCCAGATTTTACAAAATATATAACAGATTATTTTGATTTAGCAAAGCAAAGAAGAGGCTATAAAATACTTGAAATAAGTAATAACTATTAGAAATTGTGCTTCAAGACTACATTTCACTATGTCTAATGTCCACTAATCTTATCATACTTTTTGAAAGATACACATATTAAAATTTTAACTGTATACATAAGTTACATATATGCTTGTCAGTTACAACTTACCCTAGTATAAGCGATCCAGTTACCTTCGCAATTTTTCCTTGAAAAAATTAAAAACAAATGTCAAATGAAGTTGTGTGCATCACCTCAATATAAACATAGTTACCATTTGATTATCAGAGCATAAGAATACCAGCCATTAAGAATAAGCTTTAAAAAATTTTTCTATTGCTCTCTTTCAGGAAATCCTTAACCAAAATTTATAAATGGAGAAAACATTATTCGATTCGAATTTCCTGCTCTCCTAAGCAAGATGATAAAACATGTATCCTGCCAGTGCTATTTACTTAAGAGTATTGCTACCTCTCAATTGCATTCATTGCTCAGCTACAGGAATCAACAGTGAACTTTCTCTGCCTGTACCACTAGCATGGATTTGGAACTCTAAATTATTTGAAGGAGTTAACTTTTTCTTCCATATTGGAGCTATTTCTTAAATTTATATTATTACATACAGGAGTATGTTCTTCGAAAAGTCCTGCAGAGTGTCTGTAAGAAAATACATTTTTAATAATAATTCCATTGAATCTAATTTATAAAGCAAACAGATAATAAACACACGCTACTTGGAACATTTTTCCTTTTAAGCCTAATGACTCTTGTCAGATTTCAGCTACTTTGTCTCTACAATGTTGACCTGATTATGTGGATATAAGGATCTCTATACAGAGAAACTATTATCATTACCAGAAGCAGCAAAACCAATGGAACYCATCTCACCTATCATGAATAATTTCTTTTCCTCAGCATGAATTGGGAGATTTGCCCCACAACCACTGCTACCAGCTTCCATCTTTGTAAGGCCATAAGAATTTTGCATGCAGACAAGAGGCAGCTACATGTTGAAGAAATAACTGGCAGAGAAGTTTGAAAAAGAAAAAAAATATGCAATGCTTCCTATGGAGCAGAAATTGAAATATCCTTTCTTTAATGCTCGAAATAAACTTTAGAATCATAAGAATTGTCATTCTATGCAGAAAGCACCAAAGAAAGCAAGACAGACTGCAGAGCTAATCCAGTAAACAAAGAAGAAATAATAGAAACAAGCTTTATGCACTGTTTAAGATGTAATTATTTCACAGTTCTAGACGTTACAAAAAAATCCGATACAAGCGGAATTCAAGATAGTTTAATGAGATCACGTCTAGTTAGGGGAAGACCCTCTAGTGTTTTTACCTGTTGCCAGATAATCTGCTGGTCTCTTATTACATATCACTATGCAAAGCCAGGTCAGAAGCAGATAGCAGAGACAAAGAGAAGCTTTTAATCACAAAGTATTCAGGAGTTTAAAACTTCAGTATCATTTAATTATGCATGGTATCACATCATTCCTTCAGGTCAATACAAAATGATCTGTACTTACTGATATCATTCCAGGGTAGGTGTGTTTTAGCAGCTGGACCAGAGGTTCCTATTTTTCTGTAGCAAAATACACAGTARGCAGCCACTGACATCCTGCATGTTATGGGGAAAAAAAATTAATTACTGATTTGAGAATTACAGCAGAAAACCTGTAGCAGTTTTTTCCTGTCTTTTTACAGGAAAGGTCATGATGGCAAAGGTCACAATAAACCATGCTCGTGTCATTTCACTCCATATAAAGCACTCCAATTAAAGAACTCCATAAACGCTTCAATTTAATATGCTGCATTTCAATTATAAGAAAAGTTTAAAGCAGTTTTTTATCAATTATGTGTTACTGTTGATTTTAGTGACTAAGTATCTCCAATTAACTTCTCTGCTTCTAAGTTTCCTTTCCTACTTCTTAGTCACCCTTCCTTAAATACCAGATATGGTCATATCTTCATCAAGACACTACTGAATATGACATGGGCTTTAATACAATTCAGTAACCAACTGCTTTCAAAGTTTATAATTTATTGTGTTGGTAAGTGTTTCATTTTGACTAACAAGGCTTAAAGAACTACTACATATTTTTTGCTTTAAAGGCAAATCCAACTAATAATTCAAAAATGTGAAACCTCTACAGTTAATAAAAATTAATACTGGTTCTCAAATGCTCTGACTCTGGGCTCATGAAACTCACGAGGCACACTTACAGGCAATACACAGAGGATGCACATCACTCTAGAAAGGTTCTAGCACATGCAAAGGAATGAGAACATAGCCACAGCCACAAAGAAGAGGAGAACCTTTTCTAAAATCAAGACCTTAGCAATTCAACATTATGAAGCCACAGAATACCAACAGAATAACTGCACTGTATTCATTGAATGCTGAAATCAAAATAGATTTTTTTCGAAGTCACAAACATAGACATATTAGAACCACCAAAGTTCTAAAYGCATAGGCAACTCAATGCAAGAATGAACTTTCTTGGCAGTAAGGGTCTTCATGAAAATAATACCTGAGCTCTTCAGAAACATGAAACAACTTATTCTTCTGACCTATATATGATGCAAGATACTGAATTTTCCATTTTACAGGCAGGAGGATGAGTGTGCTGCAACTTCCTTACACATTTTAGGTATTACCTTGACTCTTTTAACAAGTGGGACTATTCAGGAAGGACCATAAAGGAGCCATGCACTTTGGCCCACTGATCAACACTGTACCTTAACCTGTGCAGAATAAGGTTCAGAGGAAGTATAATTTTATTTGTCAAGCAATGAAAACCAAGGCAATTTAGGCCAGGCAGAAGCAACAATTCTTGCTCCTACCACTCACATATACTTACCATTTTATGTATTAGTAAAAGTTACAGCCTTTATTTTTGACTTTTATAAGGAAAACTTGCTTAAATTAGGAAAATTTAAAATTGGCTTTGGCAACCCACAACAACAATCAAGTTCTGCATGTTACTTCTGATCGAGATCTCAAGTCTTAGCAGACAGAATGTGTAGTATTTTTAGTACAAGAATTATGACAAAATCTAGAAAGAATATTACACATAAAAAAMCACACAAAAATGTTCTTGCATACACTGCAGAAGTAACATGAAACTCATATTTTTTAAGTGAAATTTTAGTGTCTGTATTGATGCATTTATACTAACTGAAATACTGAGTTAATGTGTTTAAATGGATTTAAATCCACATCAGTATCTCTCATACACTAATCAAATTCTTGGTGGAAACATAGACACTCTTATTAAATGTCAAATTAGGTCTATATTACCACGATCACAATTAATTCAAAACGATAAAATGTCACATGTGTAAATCTGATGTTGAAATATAGAAAGCTGATACTCTCCTTGAATTTAATGTAATCTCTACAGACCAAGGAAAGCACTTGTATCACTTCTTCTTTAAGTGTCCAACATCTCTAAACAAGGGGACTTGTTTTGTTTCCTTCCTTTAATGTGTCTGCCCTCTTTTCTCATTTCCTCAGAAGTTTTGATTTTCCCCTTCTCTCTGGCTTGTGTCTGGGCGATTTTTGAAAAACATCAGCATTACCCCAGCACTGTCACAATCACTGCAGACCGCTTTTTGACTTCCGTCATTTCAACACAGTTTATCCACTCACTTCAACAGACTACAGAACATGTGAAACACTTTTAAGACCTTGATAATCAGTCCTCTAGAAACACCTCTCTCACCTCCACTCTCTCTGTCTGATGGCAGGTCCTTTGCTACCTTTATTCACAGAATCACAGTACTCACATTTATTCTTCTCCCTAACCACAGTCTGCAATAAATGTGGTTCAGTGACAGCAGGTGCCACAATTACTTGAATTTAAAAAATGCAGTGCCATTTCTCTGTTGCCAGGAGCCTCTGTCCAGGGCTGAGAGCAAACACAGATCATTGAATATTAAGAGGTTGGAACGGACTCCAAAGATCATCTAATCCCAACACCCCTGCCATGGGCAGGGACACCTCCCACTAGATCATATTGCTCAAGGCCTTGTCCAACCTGGCTTTGAACACTGCCAGGGTTGGGGGATCCACAACCTCCCTGAGCAACCTGTTCCAGTGTCTCACCACCCTCACAGTAAAGAATTTCTTTCTAATGCCTAGTCTAAATTTCTCTTTTTATTTGTACCCATTACTCCTGGTCCTGTCACTGCAATTCCCGACGAAGAGTCCCTCTCCAGCTTCTCTGTAGGCCCCCTTCTGATGCTGGAAGGTTACTATGAGGTTTCCACACAACCTTCTCTTCTCTAGGCTCAACATTCCAACTTCCTCATTCTGTCTTCATAGCGGAAGTGCTCCAGTCCTCTTATCAACTTCGTGGCCCTTCTCCGGACTTGCTCCAGCAGTTCCATGTCCTTCTGATTTTGGGGACCCCAGAGCTGAATGCAGTACTCGAGGTGGGGTGTCACCAGAGCAGAGGGGCAGAATCCCCTCCCTGGCCCTGCTGCCCTGGATTCAGCCGGTTGGCTCTCGAGGCTCGTGCTGAGCTTTTCATGCTTGAGCACTGCCGGCTCATGCTGAGCTTTTCATGCTTAGGTACACGCAAATACAATGCAAATATAATCGTACCCTATTTCGCAGCTGGTCCAGGCAGCCATGAGGCCCCTCCCGCACCCCTCCGTCACGACCCCCGCGTGGGGCAGGGACGCCGCTGCCTCGCGACTGCGCCACCGGGGTGTATTAAAACACCCAACCAAAAAGCACCACCACAAACACAACCTTAAGCAATGCAACATGTAAACGGGCAAGGAGCTAACCGGGGGTGGCTCTGCGCCTCTTTCCGAAGGGGAGAGACAAAGCACCTGAGCCCCGGCCCGCCCCCGTGTCCCAGCCACCATCCCCACACCCCGCGCCGGGGCCGTCGCTCCTACCTTCCGCCTGCGCCGCCGCTCCCTGCGGCGGCTTCCGCGCGCCGCGTGACGCCACCGCGCCGCCGGCAGCCCCGGCCAATCCGCGGGCGCCGCCGGGAGGGGGGTTGCGCGTGCGCGGGCGAGGCGCTTCCGCCGGCCGGGGAGCGGTGCGGGAGAAGGACGGGCCGGGGGGAGCGGATCGTCGGGGAGATTCTCTGTCCCAGGAAGAGGTGAGGGAAAGGCAGGCAGGCAGGCAGGCAGGCAGGCAGGCAGGCAGGCAGGCAGGCACCGACCGACCGACCGACCGACCGACCGACGGACGGACGGACGGACGGGCGGACGGACCGACCGACCGACCGAATCCTTTGGGAACCCCTCTGTCCCAGGCGCAGGTGAAGGGAGGGAAGTACCGAATACTTTGGGAACCCCACTATCCAAGGCGGAGGTGAAGGGCGGGCGGGAGGGATCGGATCCTTTGGGAATCCCTCTATCCCGGGCGGAGGTGATGGACGTGCGGGAGGGATCGGATCGCTTGGGAGCAGCTCTGTCTAAGGCGCAGGTGAAGGGCAGGAGGAACCAGCAACTCCGCTGGTCCGGGGAGTGGGATGGTCTTAAAGGGTCTCTGAGTTTAGCTGAGGTGTTGTTTGGTTTTGGTTTTGGTTTATTGTGTTTGTTTGGGTTGGGGCTTTTTTGTGCTCTCAGATTTCCTGTGATCGCCTGTGCGACCCGAAGCAAGGCTTGTTCGTGCCGGCTCTGCAGCGCTTGTAAGAGAACCGAGAAGATGGTGAATGTTCTGAAAGGCGTTCTGGTTGAGTGGTGAGTAACAGCTTTAAGTGCCTCTCCTGTCAAAGATTGCATATTTCTTTAGACCTGGAAATACTCTAACTGAAGAATCCAGACGAAAGGAATTGTTGTGGGGACAGGTGGTGCTGAACAGAGAAAATTGTGGCCTTCGTGGGAAGAAGGAGAGAGACATTTGTAGATAATCCTAATTCCAAACTCCATTTTTCTTCTCAATATACCGTTTTCCACTTATGCTTGACCTCTTTAAAGAAAGCTGCATATGAATATTATCTAAAAAAATATGATGGCAAAAAAAGTTAGCAATCACATTGGTATAAAAATCCAGTTTTTACAAAATATATAATAATGTGCAGATTATTTTAATTTAGCAAAGTAGAGAAAAGGCTATAAAATATTTAAAATAAGTATTAACTATCAGAAATTATGCTTCAAAGCTATATTCTACCATGTTTAATGTTCCCTTAATATTGCCACACTTTTTGAAAGATACACATTAAAATTTTAAATGCATACAGAAACTGTATACATGCTTGTCAGGTACACCTTGCCCCGTATAAGCGATGCAGTTACCTTTGCAATTTTTCCTTAAAAAAATCAGATGTTCCCTTTTGTTCTTTATATTGCTTGCAAAGAAGGATGCTTCTTGTTGTTGGTTGTGAACAATGTGTTTCTCTACTGATTCTTGAGGGAGATGAGGTAATCTTTCATCCTTTCTTTCCTGTTTTTTTTTAATCAACTCTGCTAAATTCCATTCAAGACTGACATGAGGTTCTGTTTGTAGATCATATTCGAAAGGAATGTGCTTGGACTTTTCAAATGTAAGCTTTTGATGTAGGTGCAATATAGATGTTTTCATACAATCTCATCTCTGGGCTGAGACTCAGACCACTGGCCACCTCCAAAGTAAAAAGAAGTGCCACTCAAGATTTGTGGGGTCATTGTATAGCATTATATGATGTATAAGATTTCTGCTGTAATCTTAATCTGTTAATATGTTTGCAATCTACAACTGCACAAAAGCAGTTCCATACTTCCAAAATGTTTTCTTCTAAACATTTAAATTTAACTTAGGTGACATCACGACTGTTCAGTTAGGGTGTGATAAAGGTACAATTCATACAGGAGCACTTTCTCCATGCTATACGACATGGACTGGGATCTGTGTTCTCCTGTGTTCTCTTTTGCTTTAAGAAAACATGCTTTTATGGGGCTATTGCTGAAATCAGAAAGGTAAGTTCAAACTTGCCTTATTAAGGGTTGGATTTTAGGTTTTTATTTTTGGGGGATTTTTTTAAGCTGCTTTAGCAGCAGCATAGGAGAACTCTGCTAATCAAGCGGTTGGTTTTACTCATTAGCCTTTGTTACCACTTTATTTTTGTCTCTAAAGTAACCCAAAACACTACTGTGAAGGGAACAACTTTTTCTAAAGCTTTATAAACTGTATTTAAGTGGTGAATGAATCTTGAAATGAATATTAGTTTTCCTAAAATCTTTGGGAATGTCTTCAAGTGTTCAAATGTTTCTTCTGTTTGTTTATATCTGTGAGGTGGGACCTGATGTTTGTTTGTCTCTACAGTGACCCAGCAATGAAGCAGTTTCTGCTCTACTTGGATGAGTCAAATGCTTTGGGAAAGAAGTTCATCATACAAGACCTGGATGAAACTCATGTCTTTGTATTAGCCGAGCTGGTCAACTTCCTCCAGGAGAGAGTGGGCGAGTTAATGGACCAGAATTCATTTCCTATTACTCAGAAGTGAGAAAAACCAGAGAAATTAGATTACTGCAAGTTTTGGAGCAATGAATTTCAATAGCTTGGGTTGTTACTGTTTTGATAGATAACACTGTGGCTTGTAAGTTCTACATAGAAGTGGCTACTCTAGAAAATGCATCATTTTCATAAACAAAATAGTCTGGAATTGGATTTTGTTTCTCATTTTGAAAGATTGTCATATCTTTGTTAAAATGCTTAAAATTATACATTTGAGGACTTCCCTAGATAATTTTTGGTGCATGCTCTCTGGTTTTCCTTTAGGATTTTTATCTTGGAAGATGGTATGACCCAGAAAGTAGAGTGGTGTTTCTGGATTGGAATGCTGTATGGGGTTCTCTGACGTGTTGTGTTCCTGTGGAATTGATTGAATCTGATTATAGTGTGACTGATAGAAAGTAAAGAATGTCTGTTCAAGTATGATCTGTGCTTGATGGAACATCTCTGTAAGTTGAAGGCATGGTCAGATACTGCTTTAACTTAATGGGTTTTATACAGCAGAATGACAGTTGGTGTGAGTGTTTATTTTGTTTGGTTTGTGGGGGGTGGGATTTTTTTGTTAAAACATGTTACAAATGCCCCATACTACTTGCCTACTTTTACAAAGGCTTTGCTTTCTGAGTTGTTCTGAGCTTGGGGAGTGGTGGTGGCAGTTTGGGGGGGAAGGACAGATATAGGGAGATTGGGACAACAAAATCCATTACCCTGGATCATCACAAATTAAAGGGATAATAGAAATGGGAGACCAATACTATAGGTATAATTGCTTGTCTTTTTTCACTAAAGGTAATAGTCAAAATAAGCTATGCGATCAGAAAGAGGAAAGAGACTCCCGTGCTCTACCTGCAAAAAAGAAAGCAGAATTTGGATTTTTGGTTGTGTTGGTTTTTTCCCTTCAGCTTAGCTCTTCCTCCCATATTGCCCTTTGCTGCAAAGATAAAGCTTTGTAGTTTCATAGCTTGGTTGTTTTGTTGGTTTTTTTTTTACACGGTATTGGTAACTTTAGCTCAGACACTGGCTTGGTTTTCAGTCCTACTCATGTACATCAGATAGATGCCACATTTTTATCTTTGAAAAAAAAACCTAGTAGAAAGGCTTTTATAAGGAACAGTTTTCCTTACTGACTTTCCCACTGCTGCTTGTTTTTCTTGCCCCATAGATATCAGACTAGTTGGTGGGTTTGTCCTTGTTTTTTGTTTAGGTTGGTTTTTTGGTTTGCTTTTTTGCCCCGCAGGAATAGGGAAGCTTCAGGAGAAAGTTTCACTAGATGTTTTTAATCAAAAAGCTGTCCAAAGAAAGTTCTGTAGAACTGTATATATTCAGGCTCATGTGCATGAGCAAATAGCCCTGTAAAATTTAGCTTCATGTCATTTCTGATACCTTTCCTTCTTTCTGACTGTATAGAACAATGGTGTTTGGTACAAGTTGTTTAATCTCTTTCTTTCACAAGGGGGTGCTTCTGGTGCTAAAAGATTTAAACTTCTTATTTCAAGTAAAGACACGTAAATCTTTTATAAATGGCTTATGATTCCTTACCTCTTTGTTGAGATTGATCAAACATTGGCCTCATAACTATTATTTTGTGGAAGATTATTGGGTGCTTATTTAATGGAGAAATAATCAGTAGTTTTAACATGGCACTATAGCTTAGTATGATTTATTTAGAAGTGTCGGTTTCCTTTCTTTGGAATTGTGGTTTATTTTCCATCCAGATTCTGCTGAAAGGTAAATCATCCATCACTCTCTCTTCAAATGACAGCATTGGAAAAGTCATGTATGGAATTCCACATGTTGAGCTTCTCTGTATTTAGCATGTCTAGTGCTCCATTTCTATTGTGACTTTCCTTTTCAGTCTATAATAAACTTCTAGCAGTTCTTGTCTTTTTCTCCTGGCTAATTGTACAGCTTTGCTGTTGCATTCCCTGTGTTTTAGCTTATATTTACAATTGAGAAATGGCTTATGCAATACAGAGGGATAAAAGCTCCAAACTGTGTAAACTAAACAATTAGGCATGTGTTCTTATATTCTCTGCAATTTATTTTTTTTTTTAGCAAACAAGATTATGGACTTTTAACTTCTAAACTTGTCAATACTTTGATCCTTCCTGCAACCTGACAAGGCCTAACTGATTCTGTGCTGGAAGAATAAACAAAAGACGTAAAGAAGCAAATTGGTATCATCATATGTGGTCTAAGGAACTGAGTTCTTTGTAGTTCCTAGAGAAAAAAGGGTGTTGAATCAAGTAGTGTGGTGAAGGAAATCCAATGAGGAAACTTTTAGAACTTGAGTATGTATATGATTTTAAAAAGAACACAAAAATCCAAGCAAGGGTTTCTGGGATTTGAATAAACTTGGACCTCTGAAAGGTTTTGATTGTTTTAAATGTATGTAGTCCTGGAACTTGTATGCTTTAACAACAACAACAACAAAATTGCTCAGATGGGAGGAAAGTAGATACTAGTGTTAAAAATATCAGGACATTTTCAGATAGTTAGCGTTTACAGTTAGGGAAATGTTTGTGCTGGTTTTCATTCAGGTGTGAAATATTGGTGAGTAGTCCTTGGAATGAAACACTGTGTTAAGGATATATTTTTTAAAGGCTGGAAGCATTTGAGAATAAAAGCTTAAGGAGATCTGTTTAAATATATGCTTTCATAATAGAGTTGATATGGTGAGAAAATCAGCTCTCACTGTATTTGGAATATTATATGTTACTTGAATGTTTGTATCCATAACTAATAAGTTCACCTTTTTGCTAATAGCTAGCACAGGAACTATAGTCTTCCCAGGTCCTGCTTCAGCAGCAAAAATAGAGCTTGAAGAACAGATTTGTTGCTACTTGTAAAAGCACCAAATTTTATCTTGATGGGCTTTCACTGCTCACTTTTTGCTTTCAGTCTGAATGGAAAGTATTTTGTCTACTGGAAGRAGAGCATGGTAGAACAATTACCTAAATGACACTTACTTGAACTTCATGTATTACTTGCCACTTATTTATACTTAGATCTAAAAAAGATTGCAAGTTCACTTGTTTGCATTTTGTGATGTAAACAGTTGCTCTTGTGTAGTTACTGTAACTTGAACATGCTCATAAGTACTGCTCTCATTAACACAAATGCAGAAGCTAGAGAGTAGTATTTGACAGAAAGATGAGAGATCTCTAAAGCAAGGTAAGAGAATTTGAATAATTCAAACAAAATGTTACAGGGGAAGAGAGAGATGGAAATTGAAAATGCAGCTTTCTAGTAAAATAAAGCAATAACACCTCATTTTTATTGAAGATTTTACTATTGGGCATTTTGATTTTTTTGTTCAAGCTTCATATTATTTTTTTWAAATTTGTTTATTAATGGGATTCAAAGAAAGCTGTGTAAAAAGCAAGTCACATACTTAGGTACTTTTATAAATTGTGGGATAAGCTAATTCTGGAGAGTGGGTTATTTTAACTTGGGGGTTGGCAACGCAATGAGTATGAGTCTGGTTAACCGTATAGACAGGGATTATAATGACTTGGTTCGCTTGTGACAAATGCACAAGTCCCTTTTCCGTCTCTCTGGTAAATCAACTAGCCCAGGAAGAATAATTCTCCAGTGCAGTAAAGGAGGGAATAACCAACAATCACTAGAAAGAATGGATATGGCCTCGAGAAAGAAAATAGAGAATGCTGTTGAAAGAAAATAGAGAATGCTTCAGGGAATTCTACGATTTTACCTGAGAGAACCAGACTGACTGGATTTGACTTTGTAGCTACCTGAGAGAACCAGACTGACTGGATTTGACTTTGTAGCTAAACTGCCAGTGTTGTTTCATAAAAAAGTAGGCATGTGAATCCATTTGGGTGATAGTGGTTTTGTTCATTTGTTTAATGTACTTAATAATGAAAATTGAGGAACTTGGGGGTTTTGTTTTTGTTTTGGGTTTTTTTACTTAGTGCCGAGCTAGATGGCTGTGTGATGCACTGTACTAAACCTTCTCAAGTGCTGTTGTAAATTAAGAAATCCTACTTTGCAGTCTTTCCAGGTTTGTAGGGTGCATTCAAAAGCATGTCTTCTGATTCTCTCTTTTTTTTTTTCCTAATGTGCCATAACAACAGATTTTACTATTTTTTTCTCACTAAGCTCTGTGGGCCGCCACATGTATGCAAGAACAATCTGGAGAACACATATTTTATGCATTAACAGGATTGTTTACTGTGAATTGAAGTAAGCAGGATTGTTTACTGTGAATTGAAGATAATGGTATTTCATGATGTCATTAAAATGACTTAAGTTGACCTTTCTTAGTTGGCATCTTCACCATGAAAATGTCCAATTTCAGTCAGCCCCTAGGCTGAGGTTGCAAAAGTAAGGCACTAAAAATCATACATAAATGTATATGTGTGTGTGGATATATATATTAAAAACAAAATCAAGTTTTTAATCATATAAATCAACAATTCGAGAGGTATATCTTGCTCTTCCAATCAAGCAGTAGGCCATTGAATTTTGCAAGGTTTTACCTATCTGCAACAATTGAAGAAAACAGTAAGCTTTCATAATAAATTTTTTTTTGCAGTTTCAAATTCCACACAAATTTCCACACTGACTCCTTGATTATTCCAAAAATAATCCCTTTAAAGCTGGTCGTGGTTACTGTGAAATGCTTTACTAAGTATGTTAGAATTGGGTGTCCATGTTTGTTTTGTAATTTAGACTGTAGCAAGGCCTATATGTGCTCTACAAAATTAAGGATTCAAAATAAATTGAAGTTCATAGTGATGGAAGAATAAATTCTTCCTAAATTAAGTCATTATATTTGGTCTTATGACTTAACAATAAGAAATTTAAACAATGGGATATCTGATAGAAATTTGATGGTTTTTGTTTTGGGGAGTTTGGTTTTTTTTGTTTTGGGGAGTTTGGGGGGGTTTGGTTATCTTTTTGGGGTTTGGTTTTTTAGTTTGGATTTTTGGGGTTTTTTGTTGTTGTTTTGGGGTTGGTGGTGTTGTTGGTTTTTTGTTGGGGTTTTTGTGTGTGGAATAGCAGTAATACTTTACCCATCTTTGTTTCATATAAAAAGATTTTCAGGACTGAAAAGCTCACAGTTTGAAGGCAGACCAGTAAGGGGAGCTCTTAGCAATATTTTAAGCTGCTTTTAAAAAAATTGTTGCAGCCTGGGCAATGCTGTGTCAGAGACTTACTGTGCTTTGGAACATTAGATATGCTTTCAGCTAGAGATGAACATTTATCTTCAAAGGATTCTTCTACAAAAGTATTTGCTATTGGAGATTTTGGAATATAGTATTTTTAGCTCAGAAGTGTCTTAGATGTTCAGTTATCCAATGTTTTCTTTCCATACTTAGGTACACAGTCGTGTTACATTAAAATGATGAGTCTGAAATGTCCTTCCCATCAGATGTTACTGGTGGGTCTGTGTATCTCCACACCATAAGCCTGCTTTAGGAGTTGTTCCATGTTAAGTTACATAATTTTTAGTGAGTGTAAATGAAAAGAAGACATTGTTTATAGGAAGTAACATTGAATTTTTTTCCTCTTTATTTCCTCATAATACAAAATGCATGTGATTGTACGGTACCTGTTTCTCAGATCACATGCATCTTACTGTATGGAAGACACATAAAACCTTCAATCTTACTGTATTTCAGTCTGCACTGGGGATTTCTGCATCTATATCCCTACAGTGTTGCTAACAGTACATGGAAATGAGACATATAGAAAGTTTTTCCCTCATTGGCCCCCCAAATGAATAGCTTTCTTGGTTTACACAAATATAATGGTAAAATTGTTCCCTAAACAAACAAAAAAACCACAATGCCTACCAATTAAGTTTTAATATGAGGGGAAACCCCCCCCTAAGACCTTGAATGTTAGTGATTGTACTTTTCATGTAGACCAAAAAAGTAATTTTTCATTTCTGATTCAATAGCAGTAATAAGAAGATTAACTACAAACTAGAAACAGACTATAAAATTGCTGCCCAGTGAACAAATTTTAAAAGTAAAAATTTTGGAGTATTATTGTTAGCTTTTAGCTTATTGTGCTTGAGCAATTCTAGCTGTTAGTAACAAGTCCTGGAAGAAGACTTAAGACTCATTCATGCAGGAATGTTCTTGAACACACCAAAGAAAAGCCAGCCAACGTCAAAACTGACAGATAATTGATTAGCCACAAAGCTAGCCCCTCAGGAAAGAGCAAGCAAAATTTTTGGATGACTATAGATTGAAGGAGTGGGTTGTCAGAGCCATACAGTTGTTCATTTTTCTATTACTGAAAAGATGGACCCAGTTGAAAATTGCAGGATGTGCAGAACGATGGGTACACTTGCAGCTGTGAATGTATCACTTGCAGATAAGATAGTATTGCACATTTTTCTGCAGTGTTGGCATAGCTCATACACCGTCAGTAGAGAGAGGTACTCACACTTAAGCAAATGATGTCTCACCATTTTGTGTGTTCTGCTCCTGATGTATCAAAGCTAAAGGGGTGAGATGGGAGGACAAAAGAGAAAAAAGGCAGGAAAGAGGGCTAAGAGTGATTTAGGCTTGTAACTGTTGTTTCCTGTTAATTCTGATATTGAACAAGATCAGAAGGAGCATAAGGATCAAAAAATGTACTTGCAATTAACTAGAACTTAATTGGTTTTAAAAAGGTCCTGTGTTTATCATCAGAGCCAACATATCACAAGGACTGTGACAGCAAGTTTTCTTAATATTACCTGTTATTCTATTTTGCTCTGTCCTGGATGGAACTGCTTTTCTATGAGGAATGATAGTGTAGTTTTACTTCCTTTTAATCTCTTCATTTTCCTACACTGGCAACTTTATTGGATGTAAGATGTGCTTTGCATGTGTGTCATATGTATATCATTAGATACACAGATATTCTAGAAGCTAGAGATTCAGCAGCAATGAGTAACCCTGGAATAATGATGACCTTCTCTATCATCAACTAGCTTGAAATTAAGATATGAAAGAAAAATATCTCTTCAGCGGTAAAATGAAGCATGCCCTCTGTATTTAATTTTACTTTTGGTCTAAACAAAGACTAATTTTATCGTTTAATTTTAGGGAAGTTATAAAGTCAGTATAAAACTGAAGAAAAAATAGGCCTGCTTTCTTAATGAATATTTGAAATCAATATTGTTAAGCACAGCCGTGTCAAGGTCAGTGTGACAGAGGACTGTGACAGCTTTTTGCTATTGGCCGGGTTGCAATCTGGGCAGAGGGAGCTGCAAATAGCATTTGAAAGGAGCAATAGATTAGGGATGAGGAGTGGGCAAAGCTAAGCATCTGACCAAATCTGTCAGGAGGACTAGGGAACCTGAAGTCTTGGAATTAGTAAATGTTTCCCCTTTTGGCTTTAAATAGGGTTTTTTAAAGCTCTTTCTGCCTGCTTAGCCTGCTGTGTGACAGCAGGAGCCAGAAGGAGCTGTAAGGAGTGGGAAGGAATGATTCTGAGGGTGTATGTGTTTCAGAAGGTGGTTCCTAAAGTTGTTTGCTGCAAGCATGAAAAACTAGACCAAATTGAGACTGCCTTTTCAATGTGCAGAGTTATTCTACCTCATTTTTCCTAAAATGTACTACCAAACAAAAGGAACTGTGAAGGTCCTGTAAAGAACTTTTATTGTTTGAATTGATAGCTAGAAGAAGCAACCTGCTACACTTCTAAATTTGAACAAGTGAAGGAGGCTTTCATGTAGTGCGTTTTTTCATTGTCATCATAGTTACATGAATATCATAACCAAAGCAAGTCATAAGAACAAATAGAGATATAGACTCTATATCTATATATATCTAGAAACAGGTACCGTACAATCACATATAGACTCTGAATATAGTCTACCTGGAATTTACTAAAGCCTTTGACACCATTTCCCACAGCATTCTCCTGGAGGAACTGTCTGCTCATGGCCTGGCCTGGTGCACTGATTGTTGGGTAAAACCTGGCTGGATGGGTGGGCCCAGAGAGTGGTGGTGAATGGAGTCACATCCAGCTGGCAATCTGTCACTTGTGTTTTTCTAGGCTCAGTACTGGGGCCTGTCCTGTTTACCAACCTTATCAATGGTCTGGACAAGGGAATTGAGGGCACCTTCAGTCATTTTGCAGGTGACACCAAGTTGGGTGGGAGTGTTGATCTGCTGGAGGATACAAAGGCTCTGCAGAGGGATCTGGACAGGCTGGATCGATGGGCTGAGACCAATTGCATGTGGTTCAATAAGGCCAAGTGCCGGGTCCTGCACTTGGGTCACAACAACCCAAGCAGTGCTACAGGCTTGGGGAAGAGTGGCTGGAAAGTGGCCTGGCAGAAAATGATCTGGGGGTGCTGGTTGACAGCTGGTTGAATGTGAGCCAGCGTGTGCCCAGGTGTCCAAGAAGGCCAATGGCATCCTGGCCTGTATCAGCAATAGTGTGGCCAGCAGGACCAGGGCAGTGATTGTCCCTGGGTACTTGGTACTGGTGAGGCCACACATTGAATCCTGTGTTCAGTTTTGGGTCCCTCACTACAACAAAGACATTGAAGCACCGGAGAGCATCCAAAGAAGGACAACRGAGCTGACGAAGGGTCTGGAGCACAAGTCTTACAAGGAGTGGCTGAGGGAGCTGTGGGTGTTTAGCCTGAAGAAAAGGAGGCTCAGGGGAGACCTTGGCAATCTTTTAAGTGATATCACTGAATTGTTTCTCACCTGAAAGGAGATTATGGTAAGGTGGGAGTTGGTCTCTTCTCCCAAGTAACAAGTGATAAGAGGAAATGGCCTCCCGTTTTCCAGGGGAGGTTTAGATTGGATATTAGGAAAAATTTCTTCACCAAAAGGGTGGCCAGGCATCGGAACAGGCTGCTCAGAGAAGTGATGGAGCCACAGTCCCTGTAAATGTTCAAATGGCATGTGAATGTCGCGCTTGGGGATATGCTCTAATGGTTAACATGGCAGTGCTGGGTTAACGGTTGGACTCGATGATCTTACAGGTCTTTTCCAAGCTTAATGATTCTATGATTCTACAGTACTCTTACCTCGTGGGAGAAAGAGGCCTTTCTTCGCCCAACAATATTTCTTAAAATTTAGAGAGGAAAGGGATGTTTTGCAGTCCTTACACTGAGTAGCATTACTGTAAGGGGAGTCTCAAGGGGAAACAAACGTAGAAAATTGGAGTGCTGATAAGGATAACCAGACCTTTCACATCCGGAATTTATTTTGTGTTCTTCTAAAACTAGGATTAAAATTATCAGTGAAATCCCTAATCAGGTATTCAGGAAAGTAAAGGGTGTTTTTAAACCATTTTATTTGGATATGGAGCTGCTTTCTATCATTGTATTATATTTTGCTAAAACCATAAAAGCTGCAAAAAATCATCATATTTTTCCAATGTGTTTTTCTTCTCTTGAATCTAGGTTGAAATGGTTTTTTTCCAGTGAAGTAAGAGGACTTGGACATTTGATCACTTTGATTCCTTTATAGAACTACCTGCAATAATGCAGGCATTATACTGTAATTATGTTGGTTTTGGGTTTGTTTTTTTAAAGAATTAACATTTGATTTTACAACAATCTCTGTATGCGTCATATTTTCTATTATGGAAGGTGATAGTACAGAGGACAATAATTTGGGACACTGGTGATAAACTCTGCTTAAGACCTTGAATATTTTGATGGCTTTTCTCTTATTCTTTCATATTTTTCAAGAATTCTCTCTTTATTTTTGTATTTGAATATTATCTCCATTGAATTTTGAAAACAAAACCAGAAAAGGACTGCTTAAGCTTTGCTGTTCTGTCCTCTTACTTAAACTGCTCATGTGACCACACTTGGAAATGATAAGAGGTTCTGAAGAAACTATATATGGCATGGGTCTCTGTAGATTTAAGCTAAAAAAGATATAAATTTATATCTCAGCCATTAAGGCACTTGTCTGAAAAGCCTAGGGACCTTGGAAGTATTTCCACCAGCTGCTATTTGTTTTAATATTTTAATGTGCTCTTTGCTAAGGAAGTTTTATTAATTGATCTTTTTTATATTGTGGACATATTCAAAGGTCTCACTTTGAACTAGGGTTTCATATTGCTTCTTATGAAATGCATAAAAAGGGAGCCTAGCCTGATGTAGTGAATGAAATAGGCAAAAATTACTGTGTTTGTTTAATAGAGTAACATACAGATAGTCATGTCTTTTTCTCCTGGCCCTCTTTTGTACCCATTTCAAGTTTAATTTACCATTCTTCAATGTAATTGATCACAACTGTATGCAGAATTTTAGGTGAAGTCTTCCCAATAACAGTGCAATATTTTTCATATTCCAGAACTCTCTTTGAAATTCTGGGAGTATTATCTTCTTTCACGATGTCATCAAATTAATTCCTTGTGGATATTCTCTTGCTGACTGACAGATATAGATTTTTCTCGTCCTTTCTTTTCACTTGATGCCTTTAGTTTAAAATGATTGCTTTTAAGTCCTTCAATTCATGACTTTGAACTCTATACTATCATATTTAATCCTATTCATTTTAGTGGTCTGTTTCTGAGGGTCATGCATCATTTTCTGAATTATATATCTATTTTGAGTCTAGGCTGTATTGTTGATCCTCAAGTTTGTGTCGTCAGCAAATTTTATTAGCACACTCATGTTTTTGTTCTAAGGTCACCTAACAAAAATATTAAAAAGGTCAGTATCATGACTAATTGTTCAGGGACTCCATTTATTGCATCTCTTCAGTCTGTTTTCTTTGGAGCACCATCCACCGCCACAACTAACTAGTTCTGATCCCCTGCCATCTGTAGCAATCCTCATCTCTTCAGTTTAACATCTTGTGTAGCATAATTTGAAACACTATGCAAAATTAAACACACTGCCTCCCCCCCTCCCCCCCCATGAATATATTTCCCATGTTTAGCACTGTAGTGGTTTGACCCTGGCCAGATTCCAGGCACTCACCAAAGCCATTCTATCACACCCCTCTGCAACTGGACAGGGGAGAGAAAATATAATGAAGAGTTCATGGGTTAGATAAGGACGGAGAGAGATCACTCTCCAAATACCGTCACAAGCAATACAAACTTGAATTAGAGGTATTAATTGAATTTATTACTAACAAAATCAGAGCAAGATAATGAGAAGTAAAATAAGACCTTAAAAACACCTTCCCCCCACCCCTCCCTCCTTTCCAGCTCTACCTCCTGCCCTTCAGTGGTGCAGGGAGATGGGGAATGTGGGTTATGATCAGCTTATCACAGATTGTTTCTCCCACTGCTCATGGAGAGGAGTCCTTCCCCTGCTTCAGCATGGGGTCCCTCCCACAGGAGACAGTCCTCCATGAACTTCTCCAACGTAAGCCCATCCCATGGGCAACAGTCCTCTCCAAACTTCTGCAATACGGGTCACTCATGGGTTGCACTCCTTCAGGCACAGCCTGCTCCAACCTGGGTCCCCCATGGGGTTGCAAGTCCTACCAGGAATCCTGCTCCAGCGTGGACTCCTCTCTCCATAGGTCTGCAGGTCTTGTTTTCCCTGTTGAGGTCTTGAAAAAGTGGGGCAAAATATAAGTGGAAGGTTGGAGCTGCTTCCACAACAAAAAATGAGGCAAGAGGAAGGTGGAGTGAACAGCCAGTCAACTGGAGGGATTGATTAATCCTCATTCAGCCTAGCAATTGTTGTCAGCTACTGAGGAAATCCTTGTTCTGTTGAGGAATCTGCTCAGGCAAGCTGACTTGTTTCTCTTTCTCTGATGTGTTCCTCTGTGGTGGAGGAAATTGCAAGGTGAGGTACATCAAAAGGAAATGCCTTTTGGAATCAGCTGAGCATATAAAGCTAAAAAAAATGAGTTAAGTTTGCATGTGGAAGGAGTGAATAGATTTGCATGTGAAAAAAGTGAGCAAGTTTGCATGTGAAACTCTTCAATGCATTAAAATGGGACGGTCATTCATGATGTAAATCCAGATGAAGGTGAAGAAGGAAAGTAGAATAATGGAGGCATCTACAAAAGCAGTTTTTACATTGTTACGAAAGATACTTCAATACCTATTCTAGTTTAGGTCCTGTGAGGTAGTGTTCTGCAAGGTGAATTCTACATGTCGTTTTTTTTTTTTTTTTACTACCTATAAAGGAAATTTTTCTATTTCTTTTAATTTAGGACATTTTGGTAATTCTCAGATTTCCTTTATTTCCTGGAGGACTGAAGAACTGGAATGAAATAAAGGCATACCTCAGTTTTAGGTTTCTTGATTCTATAGCATATGTAGCTGAATTGAGCTTGTTGAACTCAAAGATATTGCTAAATTTTTATACGTCAGGCTTGTCTGGATTTAACCACATGCCAATGTTAAACATGTTTTTGCTTACCTGCTAATGATTACTTCTGGAAGATGCAAAAACTTTTTTTGTTGTTTGTGTAGAAATAGGCCATTATCCCCTCAGTAACTCAAGAACTGATTTTTGTTATTTCTTACCTTAGTTATCTGGATTTAGTAGATTTGCACCTTAAATTAAGCTGTCTTTAGGACAGGATTAGCTATGAAGAGCTACATCCCAAACGATACTTAAAAAAAACCTAAGCAAACAAAAAACCAAACACCGAAACAACAAACAAAAAACCTCCATGTTAAACAAAAGGATCCAAAACGATCTTAACAATAATGGTTACATTTGATTTTTCAGTGTACTTTCCCTATCTCAGGGATCATATGAAATGCTTCTAGGAAATGTTTGTATTATTAAAGAAACAACCACCTGTGGCTTTACGTATAATGAGTATATGGAGAACTATTGGCTCACCAGTTCTGGGAATACAATGCTTGTGGAAATCACAGTTCTGTTCTTTGCAGGGCTAATGTTGCTTGCATTTGGAAGGCAACCAAGTCCTGTGCTTTGTTTTCTGTCCCAACATACCCAAGTTGTATAAATGAGCATGAACAGAGTGAGCTTTTGAAAGGTGAAGAAATCATGAAAACTGAAACTACATGGGGAAAAAAGTGTCTCCAGTGAAAACCATTTAATGTAAGAGAGTATGAATATTTTACCTGCTAGTTGGGCAGGCTAAGGAAGGTGAGTTGAAGATTGTTTTCTTGTGTTTTTGAAATTAAAAAAAAAAAAGGACATTCAAAAAAGTTTGCATAGTTGCTTGTAGAAAATGGGATTTATCACCTGCCTTCATGAATGATCATGACTAGTTCTTTCAATAGTGTCTGCCTTTAAAAATACAGGAGATATTACAAGAAAGTCTTCCTGAAAAAGAGGCCAGTTTTGGTTCCTTCGAGGGTTGTGTGGAATTATTGGATTATAGAAATGGATAGATATTAAAGTAGCTGCTTACTCTCACAGCTGGGTAAAATGGAAAAGCATAGGCCTGGTCATGATTAAAATAGAGCTGAGTTCCTTCTGAAAAGGCACATGTCTATTTGCATTTGTCCTTAAATCCACAATATTCCAATAACAAAAATTAATTTACAAGCTTTTCTGCACAGTTACTTGACTGATCTTTATTATCCAGTCAAGTTGGCTGGATAGCTAAGCTTTTCTTTAGGCCATCAATTCCAAGAACTAAGCAAAACCACAGCATTCAAGCAAACAGAAAGCAAACCAACCAAAAAAAAAAAGTGGTTTTTTTTAGGCTTTGTAATAAAACTAACAACGATCTATGAGATTGTGATTTTGATAACATAATTTTAGGTTAATGTTTCTATTCAATTGTATTGCTGAAGTTGCATTGTGTTGCGGTTGGACTATTGAAATGTTTATACTGTTAACTCCATAATATAATCAACTGGTACTTTAGGTCAAACTTGGTAGACTGGAGGAAGGGATGAGTGGGCTAATGAAGGAAACAGTTGTCTCTTTCCTTTGAGTTTTATATGTTTTGTATATATCTTTAAAAATATTGTGAAGTGTGAATTAAATGTGTTTTAAAGTGCTTGATTATCCTAGAGATGTAACTTTAGTGACAGGGACAAAAAGGTTTAAAAAAGTACAAAGTAGTTTCACAAACCTGATGCAATACAATAGTGGTGTTTTCCTAAGTGTGATCTGTCTTTGCATTTACAGAGCAACAGTGTCCCCGTAGGCAAGTTAAAAAGACAAGAGAGTTCATCTTCCATGTATTTTCCTTCAATCCTTATCATGTAACAGGGTGCAGAATGGGTGGGACTCCTACAAGGTATCAGTCAGTCATGATCATAGTTTGCAGATGCTGGTGACCAACTACCAAACATAGTTTTCTCTTGTGATTTTGAATCCAGCAACAACTTCTAATGCAGCTGAGAGAAAGGACTAGTGGGCAACACTGTTACACCGTAGTTAATGTGCCTGCGTTGGAGAGGACAGGATTACAGGGGGGGTTAAAGCTGCAGTGGTGTTTTGTAAACCTCTCTCTCATGTTTTTTGCTTTACTACCTAAATTTAATTCTTATGATGTCCTGTAAACTATTATTTGAGCTAAGGCACAGGTAGCTGAAGATAGACACAAGAATTGAGTGAACAGCACTTTTAACTGTTTTGGCTCCTCAAAATTTTCTACGGAAGAACTAATCCAAATATATGAAATGTAAGACCAGTGGTGGTGATGGTTGTCTTGTGCAGATATCCAGTGGGTAATTCAGGGAACCTGGTCTTCACAGCTCACCAGTTGATAACAAGTGCTGTAATGCACCCAGAAATGGAGCCTGATAACTTTTTATTGCACTTCAGCTATAGGATCTGTTACGAGGTGCCCCAGAGTTTAGCCATGTAGTGTAACCGAAAATCTTCAAAAAAAGCAACTTTTTTTTCTAAATGAGAATTGTATTAACAGATAAAATTTATACCCAACTCTAACACTTTATCTCAGGCTTCAGTCTTCCAGATTTTCGTACACCTAGCTGGTCCTCTGGCACAAAATTTGGCCCCTTCTTGCCATAGCTTGTAAGATAAAATCCTTATGGAGCTTTGGGCAATGGTGTGAAAAATATTTACCTTTTTAGTTTCTGATATGGTCTGTAAGTTTTGATTACTAAAGCCAACAGGGATCGGGCCTTTTCACTTCCTGCTCCCCATGTACTATTCATTGGATGGCTTTGCTAGAGCTGATAATCGCAGTTTGTTCGTGATTTCCTCAAACTACTAAGCGCTTCACACTTTTTATGTTCAGGCATTTTGTTGCTCCTTTCTGAAGAAAGTGAATGTGCACTGAATGTGATACCAGAATACAGCGTCACAGTTTGTGTTTATTGAGGGTCCCCCAGGTCTTGTAGTGTTGATACCTCTGGATTGTATCCTGACTTGCCAAGTTTGAAGGATAAAGGCATTGTCTCCCACGAGACACCCCCTCGACCGGTTACTGTAAGCATTATTTTCTGGGAGCATAGGTTACCCTTAGCATGGGACACTGGTCAGCACAGTTAATTATCACTCCCGTGGCGTTTGGTGTGAGTCAAAGAGGCAGGAATACAGCGCTTGTGATTTTTGCAGGGAGGAGCGTGAAGTACATGATGGGGCTTGATGCCCCAGATATTGGCACCAAGTTACTTTGCTTTTTTCTCAGCCCTGAAGGCAGGAGGGGTAAGTCAGCGCTCAGCCCTTTGTCGTCAAATCACGCCCGCTATTGTGATTTCTGCTTCAGAGCGCGGTGAGGGGCTGAGGGGGCACAGGGACGTGGTGGCGGCTGTTTCCCCCTGCCAGACGGGCTGTTCCCAGGCCGCGCTGCAGTGTCTCCCGCCGTCGCTGGGGCCGTGCCCCGGCCGGGTCCCGGGGGGCGGGTTTGTGGGGCAGCCCCGCACCCGCTGCGGGGCCCGGCCCGGCCCGGCGGGGCCCGACTCGTCCGGACGGGCGGCGGGGGCGGAGCCGGGCCGGGGCAGGGCGGCGGTCACGTGGCGGGGTCACGTGGCGGGGGAGCCGGGCCCAGCCGTCGCCGCCGCCGCTCCGGGAGCGGTGAGAGACGGAGCCGGGAGGGCGGGCAGGGAAGGAGGGAGGGAAACAGGGAGCGGGGGGGGGAGGGAGCCCGCGGGCGCGAGTGGCCGCCGCCCGCTCCGCCGCCGCTGCCGCGCCGAGGTGAGTGCGGGAGGTGGGGCGGGATGGGCCGGGCGCTGTGCGGGGCCGCGGGCGGCTCTGGGGCTGTTTTCCTTTTGTTCCGGTGGGCGCCGGCGGCCGGCGGGGCGGTCCGCTCCCTGGGGCGGGGGGATCCCGGGGCACCGCCGGGACGTGCGCGTCCGCCGTGTGCCGCGTCCTTCCCGCGGCGGCTCCCCCGCGCGCGGCGGCACTGGCCGGGCTGAGCCTCGGGAACGCGGGCGGGAGGCTGCCCGGAGCCCCCGTCCTTCCCTTACACCTGCGGCTCCGGGCCGTGGGGCCGGGGTGGTCCCCGCCCTCCCCCGGAGGTCCGGGAACGGCCGAGGGTCCGGGAGCCCCGGGCGGCGGCGGGGAGGGGAGCGCTGGCGCTGGCATCACCTGTGACTCTCCGTGCACTGCCCGTAGTGCTGCCATTTGTAAATATTTTTGCCTTTTTCTTCTTTTTTATTTTTTCCCCCCCCTACGATCCCCCCACGCCCCCGCTTTACCGGGCTGGGGGCACACGGTTCGGAAATGTGCCCCGCGATATGGTAAAATTCGCCTAAGGAGCGCAACTCCTTCGCATTCTTTTGTGTTGTCTTCTCATCGTGCCTTTCAGTAAGCGGCTGTGTGCGAACGTGTTCGAGCACCTTGGCTTCCTAAAGGTTTCCGGAAAAGTGCAGGAGTCGTTTACCAATTCAGTGCTTAAATTTGACTTCGACATTAGGACACACAATTAAAACCAGCTGTATGGGGTCAGATCAGAGGTCTTTCTTGTTTGGATTCCCCTGTCTGCAAGTGGCACATAGCAGATGCTTAGGAAACACCATAACAACAGGGTGAGCGTGCTGTGAATCTTTGGGAAACCAGCCAGGCCTCCAGCAATTTGAGGTTAAGGGATTGCCTGAGTCAAATGTGATGTTTTAGTATTTAAGAGTCCTTTTTCTTCCATGGCTTAGGTATACATGTTTTCAAACAAAAACAAGACAAAGGCCTCAACAGAATTTTTTTTTCTTTAAAAAAAATATAATTGCACTCATGTTATTGTTATAGGTAGTTTCATTTTGCCAGGATTAAATTTGCCTGTCCAAGGATTACTGATTCATGAGCAACATCCTGTGTTTTGAATAGGTAAGGGGTATTTGCAATGGATGTTTTCTATGCCTATGGGAACTGTAAATAAAAAAGAATTGTTTCTTAATGTTTGTTTTTACAAATAGTTTCTGAAATTTAAGTCTTAAAGTAACTTTAATAAAATGAAGTATAGTAAGAGCTTGTCAATAGCAAGTGTTTCACCGTAATACAATATTGACACCTTTGAAGATGATGATTTGAACCACTAACATTTAACTATTTAGACTTAGACTTAAAGAGTTAACTTGTTGTCTCATTGCATCATGATTTCTGGTAAAATTTTTTTGAGAATACTGTCACAGATTTTTCCATAATAGCAAAATCATGGTGATCCCCAGGGATGCTATCTGTCAACTAGATCCTGCAATCCTAATTCAAGAAATAGCTCCATGCCAGTAGTTCCTAACCTGATTGCTCTTATAAGGAACATTTGCACGAGTGGGCCTCATTTTTCACAGGCAATATGAATGTCAGGCAAAGTAGAGCTATTTCAAAAAACTGCATATTCCCCCACGCCCCCAATGGAATTTTATAAGAAGGTCATTAGCAGTTTCTTGGGGGCTGAAAGGAGGTAGTGGGTTGATGTGTGTGTATAGATAGCTATTTATAAGATTAAAAATAGCTTAGAAAACTGACAACTATAACTGTTATGAATGATTTTCATAGAAAGACAGTTATTTTTTTCTACATTGCATCACTGCTTCTAACAACAGACGGTGGATTTCTCACCTAGTCAACAGATGTTTATTGTAAAACCCTTAACACATTTCATTATTGTATAAAAACCCTACTCACGTTGAACTATACTGAGCTCATGATGGACAGTTTAAAATATTCAATACATTTCCTTCAGTAAGGCGATGAATAGATTTAAATGCTTCCATTGTAAGCTTGCACCAAGAAAGCTGTTGTAGTGCAACTGATTCATTTTTATCACAAAAAAATTCATTGATTCAGCTGACCTTTCAAATAAAATCAGTTTTGTTTATAACTAGCCTCTAGAAAAAGTTGTACTTGTTTTATGTAATTATTAAGCATACTTATAATACACAGCTTTTAGCAATGCTTTTCATTAGTAGGTCTCAAAGCACCTTGCAAAAGAATTCAGTGTAATTATGCTCTTCTTATCTTAGGGTAATTATTGTTGTGTTATCTAGTGCTCATAAAGAGATCATTGTCTGCCTGTGATCACTATAAGAAGCTCTATAAGAAAGTCTAATAATCAGGTTTTTTTATTTCGTTCTTTTTTTACAATAAAATCCCCACAAACTCACCTTTCTGTTTTGTACAGTTTTCTGTTGTAGCATTTTATTTCATTTAATGATGACAGAGGTAATTTTATACTGTACCTTCCATGCCAGTGTTGGAACCTAAGCCTATGCTTTATGTAGGACAGATTTCTCAGTGTCAGGAGAGACCTTGCTGAAGGCTTAACTAATTTCATTGATGACTTAGAAAATTATTCAGGACAGTTCCGGTTAAGGTGATCCAAGTACTAATGGTGCACGTCTGTATTTCAGTTACCAGGGAGCTTGATTGCTACGAGTTCGTACAAATGTCTGTTGACATTGATCAGGAAAAAAAAAGTGTGTGTGAATGAGTGAGTTACATGGCCAGCATCCTCATATCTTCTTTATTCACCTTCATCTCCACTATGGTAGAGCTGGTAGAAATGGTACAGTTTTTCATTTTTTTGAGTTACTGTCAGTGTCCCAATTATGTAATGCATCTAGTAGCAGAACAACTCCTGGTGCTAGAGGTGTGAAGTACACACCTTCAAGTTGTTTTCCAGCTATCTCTGTCAGTTGAGGTGTGCAGATGATTATTACTAATTATATTATTGGTGCATTTTCATAGTTTAGTTAGGACTTGAGGCCTTATACTGGGTTGATATTTTGCAAAATAGGATAAGAAGTCTTTTTTCTAAAATTCAAGAAAATACATTAAATCATAGTCATTTGGGGATAAAATACAAGTTAGGAAATGTATGGAAGATTTGATAATGGAAGGATTATAATTTGGAAACTATGTAGTGGATTGTATACTAAATAATATGTGAAATGTGTTCCTAGATGGTGTAATGCTGTCAAGAAACATAAGCTAGTATAACTTAGATCCAAGTTGTAAACCTTTTATTAAAGGGAACAGAGGCTTAACTGCTGTAATGAAATATTTGTCAGACGTCATACAAGTGTAGTCAATGATTTCAGTTGTCTCTCTGTAGAACCAATGCCTGCTTGTTAGCAGGCTTGCATCTAGATTTCATTTAGATTTGTGTGGTTTCAGATTATTTGGAAAAAAGTCCCAGAGGAAATGTTTTGAGAAGTTTCAAGAAACAGTTTCAAGAAACTGCCTATTGCTGTGCTCATTGTTTTTGTGTGACTCTTGTTTTGAGCCATGCTTTTGTATTTGATCCATTATTTCTCTGTTGTGTAATTTTAAACTAATGCCTTTGTTTACATCATTTTACAGTACTTAAAACTTAAGTATCTTTTAAATGGTCCATGATAATAGTTTTTAGTTCGTGCTTATACCCATGAAAGGTCTTAGTATTATTCTGCTGTGTGCCGTATTTTTGATAGCTGTAATATATCAAAGCTGGTCTGGAGAACCTCCCACTGGAAAGCTGGGCTGTTTGTGTAGTGTGGAGGTCCTTTGTTGCCTTCTGCATAGTTTGAGAGCTAACAGACCCAGCTGGTAGTCATGCACTTTCCTGGTGCCCTGGGTTTGAATAGTCTCCAACGTCCTTGTCTAGTGCAAAATACTCTTTGCAAAACATTCACTTGAAGACTGACTCTCTCATTAGAATATAAAGATCCAGCATTTCTCAATACTCACATCAATCCATCCTATCAGTGCTTCCTCTGCTTTGTACATGCCATGGAATAGATTCCTCTCTTTTGAAGACACGCGTTTCATGAAGTCTTTGTTGAAGCAAGTATCTAGCAGCTAAACTGTTTCCTAAATAAAATCTTCATGTATCTCTTGTTTCACTAGTTTGAACAGTAATTGCAGTGTAAAATTTCAAAGGTGACCAAATCCATTCACAAAGCCATTTAAAGAAAATTAGTGCAAATACTTTACCAGTGCTCTCTGGCACCATTTAAGCAGACAAAAAATATAAAAAGGAGCCATGAATGTTGGACACAATATGCAAGAACAGAATCTTTCTGCGCGTATAGCAAGAATATGATAGAAGAACAGTATTTTTGAGGATAAGTAGCAAATAAAGTTATTGGGAAAAGCAAAGGTTGACTGCTTACTGCGATTGTGATGGATCACAGTCCACAGGAGACTCTTTAGTTGGAGAAAGACCATAACTAACAAAATTCTTAAATGAGGGAGAAAGGACTCTCACTTTTATTCTCTTTTGGATGCAGTATCCAGTACAGTGGGAACCCTGGTCTTTTGGGCATCCAGGCATTAGTAGCAATGTTATTGCTGCATGTGCTTTATAAAGAACAGATCTCTCTATTCTAATGGAATGGTGGGATAACTTTTAGGAAATCCTTTCAATTGTAAATAACTCAAAAATAAAACACAACCCTAGAGATCTACCTGTCTAAAATCTGATTAAAATACACAGAAGGTAGATTGGCTAATAAAATCCTGTCTTCCAGATCATAGAGGGTGTGGATAATAGTTGATGTATAAAAATATCAAAAATGTTCTCATAAAGCTATTTTAAGTCTTAAGTAAAACTTTTAAGGGGGAGTGAATTCAGCTAAGGGAGAAGGAGGAAGAGTTATATATTTATGGTGTCTTCCCCAGCTCTCACAAGTCATGTAAGTATATTAAGAACTGTTACTATATAAATATCTTGGCTGCCATACAAGTGCCCTACATAGTGTTTGGAAATGAGGGACTTGAACAGTGTAGGTGTTGAACCAGCTTTAGATATTGTACCTTCCTTTTTCCCAGGCACAAGAATATGGACCTACAAATGGGATATCAGCTCAGGCCAGAGGTGTTTCTACATCAGTGTCTTGTTTTTAACAGAATGATAGTAGATGCCTAGAGCAGAATGTGATAGGGCGTGCAAACAGCTGAGTGTCTGAAGGGAAGTGTCACTGGGTTCTAGCAGGGTGCAGTTTAGGAGTCTCTGGGCAGATGGTATTTAATCATTTGGGTTTTAATAGTTATGGTGAAATTATGCCATCTTTTTCTTGAACTCTTGATAGCTTTAGCATCTGCAGCATTGTGTGACACAAGAATAACGAAAGTTTAACGTGTCCATTTTTAGTTTGTCTGTTGCCAGCTTAAGAGTTACAGTCCTCCCCTCCTTTTATTTGCATGGTGTAAAACCCTGTTATTTTTAATTTGTAAAATTTGATATGAAACTTTTATGGATAAAGTTGAGTGCTTGATGTGGAACACATAGGTAATGTTAGGGCTTGTATGTAAACTCTTGTTTACTGAGAAATAAATAGAAAGACCTCTTCATAAAAGTTCTTCACTTTCACTAAAGTCCAGTTTATTTATGCTTTGCACTTATCTCAGCGTGGAACTTGAGAACTGCTTATAGCCAGTTTTGCTATTACCAGTTGTCGGGGTTTGACACTGGCCAAACGCCAGGCACCCATGAAAAGCCCACTCACTCACTCACTCTCCTCTGCTCTGCAACTGGACAGAGGAGAGAAAATTTAACAAGGGGTTAATGAGTTGAGATGAGGACTGGGAGAAAACACTTGAAGGGCAAAACACGCTCAACTTAATGATACAAAGTGAATTTATTACTAACAAGATCAGAGCAGGAGAATGAGAAGTAAAATAAACCCTTAAGAACACCTTTGTCTTCCCCCAACCCCTCCCTCCTTCCCACTGGCGGTGCAGGGAGATGGGGTGGAAGTTTTGGTGAGTTCATCACTCAAGATATTCTTTCCACTGCTCAGGGAGGGGAGTAATTTCCCTGCTGCACCGTGGGGCCCCTCCCATGGGAGACAGTTCTCTGTAAGCCTCCCCAGCATGGGTTCACTCCCACAAGCAGCAGCCCTCCCAAAACTGCTGCAGCGTGAGTCCATCCCACGGGCAGACAGTCCTCCCAAAACTGCTGCGGCGTGGGTCACTCTGCCACGGGGTGTAGTCCTCCAAGGACAGGCTGCTCCAGCCTGGAAGCAAGGCCTCTCTCTCCATGGGACTCCCTCTGGATCACAGCGTCCTGGTATCCACCTGCTCCGGCGTGGGCACCTCCCCCATGGGCTGCGAGTGGACCCCCATGGGCTGCAGGGGGACAACCTGCCCCACCATGGTCCTCACCACGGGCTGCAGGGACATCTGGGCTCCTGCGCCTGGAGCACCTCCTCCCCCTCCTGCACTGACCTTGGTGCCTTCATTGTTGTTTCTCTCACATATTCTCACTCCTACTCTTCTCTGGAAAATTACAACTGCCCCCAGCTTTGTTGTGATTTCTTAAATCTGTTATCGCAGAGGTGTTACCATCATCTCTAATTGGCCCAGACTTGGCCAGTGGCATGTCCATCATCAGAGCCTGTTGAGGACTTTTCCAGTTTGGTGTGTACTTATCCCTGGTTTGGATTCGTATTTGTTTTCTTAAATGTTAGGGTTTGTTAGCAGATCTTTAATGATGTTTGATGCCTAAGGCAAACAATCCTTTGTGGCATATATATATTTTTTATTTTATTTTTTAGATTTGTCAGGACAGAAAATGGGGCTGCAGCCTCCATTGCCACTGTTTATGAATTCAGTTGGCTAAAGCAATTAAAGTGTTTGAATTCTAGGAGAGATTTAAATAAATGCATTTGAATTTTAGAATGGCATGGGAAGCTCTGCAGTGAAAATCTGCTAACCTGCATGAATGATCAAGGAATAAAATTAAACCAGCTCATGTTACAGGTGTGTGGTTTGGAACCATTTGCTGTTTTTCCAAAGCGAAGATGAAGATATAAAAAAGATTAAAAAAGATTAGAGTGATGGGGGAAGGGACGTGGTTCTTCTAAAGATACCTATATGAAGTCTTACTATGAGTTGTAACAGACCACTATAAGCAAGCATTTGTTTCAACAACAAAACTTCAGTGCAGCAATAGGGTTCTATTAAAAGCAAATACAAATCATAGGATTAAGTGATTAGGTCCTCTTTCTCGGAGTTGCAAACTTTTTAGAGGTGCATTCCTTCCAGATTTTGCCAACCCACTGAGAAGGCAAAACCCATTCTCTCTTCCTTAATACCAGTAGAATAACCCTGTGGAACATGTATTAAATCCAATCTAAGTTATTTCCCAGTGTTGCAAAGAGAATTTTTGAATTTGAAAGTCTGTTCAGTGGACTTGTAATAAAATTGAGGAAAGTATGCTATATAAAAAAAGTATAACTTGAGCTCATTACTTGTGCTAGGAGTATGCCTGTGCAGTATTAGTCCCTCCTCCCAGAGGCATGAGGAGCTCACGCTGGATAAATGCATTGACAGCATCTCCTGAAAAACATCTCAGCCTACATGCTACAAGTCTGATTAGCAAGGTGCTGGTCTGCCCTTCTACAGAGGAAATGGATGTGGAGAGAAGACACAAGTGAAACAGAGCAAACATGAGGTGTACAGACACAGTTCACCCCCATAATATATGTAGTTCACAAGAACTGCATATTATGTGCTTTCCAGTAGCAAATTGCTGACTGTGTCCTTCAGGGAATAATGTTCTGTGAAAAAATACCCATATCTGATGGATAAATAACCAATACCTGGATGACAGAGATGGTGAAGCCAGTGGAGGCACAGGAACAGGGCTGACATGAAGCAGTGTGAGAATTTAATAACCATGTTGACTCTTATAGGTAGGATTCGCAATGACTTTTTGAAGGAAGGATTTTAGAGTCTGGCTGCTGTGGCTTTTGCATGGCATCTTCTAAACCCTATTAAGGCGTCACAGAGGACTTTGTTTCCTTAATTGTTACAAATTAGAAGTCAATAATGGGAAAAACCCACAAACTAGTACTTACTTTTATTAATAAAGGAGTTAGAAATTGCTCTTCCAAAGATTTAGATGAAAGACCACTGAATAGAAAGTGATGTTGTAGCTTGGAAGATGAGGAAGATGATGTATAGAAAATTCTTACAATACAGTTCCATTTTCAGTACTGTGTTGGTGTGTTTTGCAGTCATTATTAATACAGAAAAGAGATGACCTGAACAGTGGTTGTTCTGGGCTAAAAGTGCCCAAGTAATGGTCAAAAGTAATGCTGCAAGATCTCATAAAAGATAGTCTCCCATTTCCATGAAATGCAACAGTAAAGTCTTTTGTCTCTGTCATAGGGAGGTTATATTGCAAAGGTTGAATAGTTGTCTTACCCTTCTCCCTTTGGAGTTTGCTTTAAATATTTCCGGTGGTTTGGAGGAAAATATGTGTGATTTGATTGTCTGATGCTGTGGTGCCAGAACAAGCTCTTGCAGTTTTAAAATAGTATTGCTCATTAAAGCTCCAGAAATACTAGGAAAACTTCGTTCCCTGATTTGAATTTGAATTTGTGTCCATCCCTGTCATCCAAGGATGCACAGGAAAACCAAGAAATAGCCAGCATTTGTTTAATGAAAATTCTCCTAAAACAATCAAATGACCTTTGCATGGGAAATAATAGTATTTTTTTTAATAATGTCTTCAGGAGTAGATCTACTACTGGTTGTCCATCTTTTAAGGAGGATGTAATGGGACAGATGCGTTGTGAGGATTTGGATCACACTGATTTGCCTCCAGCCGTGTTGTCACAGTTTTGACAGATATCATGGTTGATGACTGAGTGTCCATAGTGATGTGCAGCTGTCTGTTTTCACTTACATTTACTTCTGCTTTGCTTTGTTGGCGTGCAAGCTAAGGTCTCATTGCTTTCTGAGCCTAACACTTGCTTAAGTTCTTGGAATAACTTTTCTCCCTTGGAGTATCTTAAGAGGTTTGGGTTGTTGCCTTCTTCACTGGCAGGACTAATGTGGAAGGACTGAATGGAAAATCCTTAAGTGTTGACATTGCTCAGTTTTGTTTCTGTTGTGATTGTCCCAAATGACATTTTTCAGTATACCCATCTATGTGTGGGGTGATAACACTTGAGCTTGAGGTGATGCAGGTTAAATGGAAAAAGCACTGGAGAACCTACTAAGGAGTACGTGACTTGTTTGAGTTTGTGCTCCTGAGTAGGCTGGGAGTTCGGGGAATGTGTGGTGTATTTTTTCTGTGTGTTTTCATTTGTTTGTTATGCTTTTGGTTTCAAATTATTTTTTCAATGTTTAGGACAGTTTCTTCCAGTCTTTCTGGTTAAGAGTTATGACTGTATTTCCTGGATGCTGATATTGTTACTGTCTTTGCCTTCACTGAAATTTACAATTTTGCCATTTTGTGCAATGCCAGGCAAAAGACTGAGTTTTGTTATTGCTTCCTTGTTTCCTCTACATTTTTGTAGCAAGTATGATCAGGAGAGAAATCTTAGGGGTTTTTTTTGTTTGGTTTTAGAGCACCTCATTCCGTTAGCTGATCTAAAAATCTACCTGGAAAATTACCCCAATTTAAAAATAAATGACAGTTGCATGCACAGCAAGATCTATTTTTAGACAAGATTTCTGTCCTGTTTTTACTTAACTTTAAATTCAGAGTTTTACCTTTATTTGAGACATCCTAATGAATTTTGGCATCTTTTCCAGTCCTTCATAATGGATAAATGAATGAATCCTCTAGATCAGATTTCAGAATTGTTTTTGTAAGGGAAGCCATGCTTATCTTCAGATAACTGCAGGTATTCCAGTAATTCCTAGTGTGTTTGAAGTTCTGCCTCAGCTTGTTTGGTGTTTACTCTAGTGGGTCTTGTGGTTGGAAAGGTGAAGTAGATTGTAGGAGGCTGCTGCCATAAACAACTTAAAAAGCAACTGCAACCTCATGCAAATGAGTTTTCTGATGAAATGATGATTTAAAAAAACCCAAACTCAACCTATGTCAGTCAGTAACAGTTAAATTTTGATTTTATTTTTTGTGCGTTAGTTGATAATTACAGCAGCAGACTAGGAGTCAAAACTCCTGTACTTCTCTCTCAATCCTACCATAAGCTTCTGTATTGCCTTGAGATGCTTAAATTGTCTTTTACTCAGCAGTATAATGGGAATAATGCTGTTTTCCTACTTCTCATAGAATTCCTGAAAATAGTAGAAAACTGCTAAGAGACTGGATAAAGGGTTCAAAATATCAGGGTCGTGTTGAAAGAAATCATGATGTAGTTGGAATTGAGTCAATTGTTCACTCAACTGAAGATGACTAGACTAGGTACACCTTAAAGTAAAAAAGTTGAAGAAAGAGAGGGGTCTGAAATGGGATAGTTGAAAGTATAAATACTGTTATGTTACTCTGTATTTCCTGTATTGATTCTTGAGACACTATATTCTTGGCTTATCACTTGTTGTCTGTAAACCGTCAGACACAGCAATGCTGCTAAAGTTATGGTACTTTAAAATAATAACAATGGCAAAAGTGCATGGCTGGATGAGGTACATGCATAGGGCATGTATTTGATTATATCCACTAAAGCACACTTGTATTGAAAGATTCCTCCTCATGTTTGTAGCAGATGGTGAATCGCGGAAAGGGTCCACAGCATTGCTACATTAGAGTATGGTGCGTTGGGAGTTTCCGGAGTTAGCAGTCCCAAGTCTTTATCATTCATTCATTGGTGAGGGTGTATTTGTGACAAAAAGGTTACTGCATTTTGTTCTTCCCTGTGTAATAGAAAATATATCTGTGGAGTATTCGGCTTTATTCATAGAGATGATTTTTGGCTGCACTTATTTATGTAAGGTTGTGGGAGTTTTCATTTTCACAGTCCTTTAGCAATGTTTGTGTTTACTCAAGCAGTACAAATAAAGCAGGGATGCTCTTTTGTTGGAAAGTCTTAGCTTACCTGTTTGGGATTGTTTCTGGAGAACAGACTGCTAATTCCTATTATAATTTTCTTTAATACTTGACTCAGCTATTATGCCCCAGATATATTTTTGAACAGTGTAGTGTATACAATATGCAAAATATAATTTATTGGTGTCAGTGTTAAGATGAAAATTAGGCGTTAGGGTTATGTAGTCTGAAGTTCCACTCAGCCCTGTTTTTGCATTATATGTGAAGATGCCTGCTTACCTTAAACTAATGTTCTTTTCAGAGAAAGTAAGACGTAAATTCACAATACAGGTGTTAAGGTATGAAGCTTGCTCTCACACATAGTCAACTGTTAATAAGCCTGCTGTTTTCTTGTATCTAGGTATAGGTAGAGACCTTGTGAAGAAGAGAATTGTACTGCAGGCAAAGAGGCAAATATAAAACTTCTTGGGTCACAGAGAGGAGTCAGAAAAGCCAAGAAGGTCATTGTTTTGAGGCTTACAGATGTTCCGGTGCAAATGTTTCTTCAGAAATTCAGCTGAACAAGTGAAAAAGCCATGAAAAATGTAATGAACAAAATTGCATTCTTTCATGATAATTTTCTTAGCTAGGTTTCTCAAGTTGTACCATGAAGCTTCCTGGGTGTCTCACCTTAGCTGCTTGTCAGCTCTCTTTGTAACATGTCTTGTTCACCTATCTTTTTTTCTTTCTATTTTTTGAGGGACTTATTCTTTGTCTTTACAGGTTTACTTGTCTTCTTTGAGTAGCTGAGTAAATTTGGGGATCTCTCAGGGATTTAAATTCATCAAAAGATGATAGCACTCTCATGTTTTTCCCCTTTTCCCTCTGCATTTTTGAGTTTTTCTTTCAGGACAGGCTCCTGTGGCTCCATGGATGATACTGTGCACAGTTCCTCAAAGTGAGACTGATAAGGTTTTTGCTCTCTAGGCTGTGATGTTTGTTATGTGGCCTGTACCACAGTACTCAGGCCTTCTCTTTCAAGCTTTTCTTGCAGGATATTTCAAAGCTCTCTGTTTTAAAGTACAAATAAGTGATAATAGRGAGGGAAAAGTTGAGGGAGATGCTGGATTCCATACCAAATAAAACTCAAAGAAGTGCACAGCTTGTTTGGCAGCATTAGGCTCTCTATTGCACTTTGCAGCACACTTGCTTTGACCTGACAGCCAGAGACCTTTTGTTCACTGTTTTAGAAAATTTCAGACCCAGAAGTCTAGTAAAAAGACTATTTAGACAAAAAATGGTGTATAGCCACTGCTATGAAAGCCATAGTCTCTCTTCTTATGTTAAGGTTTTCAGACTTAATGTAGAGATGTCCCATACTCTCTACTATTTGAAGGATCAAAGGCTTAATAAACGTGATACTTCACATTGTGAGTTATTCGCCCTAGCACCCGTTCACATGAAGTATCTTCTGCAGAATTTTTCTAGTGTTTAGAAACAAAGTGGACAAAGTTTAAATTTTCCTCAAGTCATTTGTTTAGCCTGTGTTTGATTATTTCCCCCCCCCCCCCCCCCTCTAGATTTAAAATCTTAACTGATCATAGACAAGACATTCCCTCATGCTGGTGATAAGTCTGAATCTGCCTTGAGACAATTGCCTCTTTCTTAACATGATGTTAGTGGAAAGCCTGAAAATGCTGCCACATAGCAGTTTGCTTTCTCAGCTAGAAAAGCATTGTTTATTGTCAGTGGCTTGTTAGATCCTTTTGTCTCATAGAAAGTGATTGTGTGTAGCATAGTCGCAACATCCTTCAGTCAAATGCCCTGACTCTTTGTGGTTACACCCACAGTCAGCAGGGTATCATGGTATGTTCATAGCTTGAGAGTATAAAGACGTACTTCGCTGAACCTAGGCCTTGATCAGCTGCAAGGATTGCTTCCTGCTTTCTACTGTTGTTTTTTTTGTTGCATGTTTGTGTTACACAGAAATGAAAATGAAACAGGTACACAGGTGTTGGGTTGAGACAGATATATTGGTTGTCAAATAGGTATTTTTGGCGTGTCCTATCCTGTTCCCCCAGCCATGTTATGTGGTTACAGTAGTAGCCAAAAATATGTCTGGAAAGAATCCAGCATGAGGATAACACTCTTCTCTCAGGAGTTTGCAATCTGTATAATTTTTTAAGGCAAACACCTATTACACATTCCTATCAGTTGAGTCTTTAAGAGGATAATATAAAGGGAATCACTGCCCTCCTGAATTTTTCATCAGCATTTTCTCTCTGTTTTGCTTAATTGCTCATTGTACATTGTTTTTTTTAGTAAAACAATCCCATCTTCCTCTGTGAACTTAGTGTCTAATTTACTGAGAGAGGATTGTCGTGCATTGTGGATTTTATGAACATGTAATTTCTCATGTCAAACAATTTAGCATTTCATTGGCATGCTAATAAAGTGTGTCAGTAACTTTGGTTTTGTGTCCTTTTTTTTTTTTTGAGTGTAAAAGTGTCTTACAAATGCTGTTACTAGTCTGAAGGGGACAGATTCTCCCACTTTCCCTTCCCTCCAAACCCAGTATCCCTACTGAGCTAATTAAACATGCCTCATACTTGATGACTGATGACGCTCTAGTATGTGTGTACAGACTCTTGGCCTGTTTACTCAGTCCAGGTAATTGATCCTGTGCCTGAAGTCTGATTTGGGCCTTTTGCCCAAGAGTTTAGCATCACGGCTTCAAAATAAAACTGTAAGACTTCCACATGTTAATCTAGTGCTCTTTTTACCCTGCGAACCACCTGCCTCTTTTTGGTATGACCTTAATTCATCCCATTTTCCCAGAAGGAAACTTGTTCTTTGTGTCTCTGCTTTCCTCTTGGAGGGATTCCCTCCAGCTCTGCTGTTAATTGCGTGACTGGGATAATGTTTGTCGTGACCCAGTGTCTCAGCTGGAAGGGAGCAGATCAGTCACTGGTCAGGTTGGAGCCAGCTTCTAAAGATTGACTTACTGCTGCCATATGACACTGCACAGTTTGGCAAATAACCATTGCAATTTTTCTTGTCATGAGTGCCTACACAGGTGGCTTTGAATGAGGGAAAGTAGAAATACTAATTTCTGCATAGCACCTCTGTTATGGACTGAACATATGCATTATTCATGCCATGTTCATCCATCTGAAATCTTGTGGATGTTGAGATTGGAATTATGAAGATTCTATTTTTTTCCTGAAGCTTTAAATAAATAAAACTAATACATCTTAAGGGCTTTTTTTTTTTCTGTCTGTAAAGCAGACAAAATGTGTTGAAGTCTGTCTCTGTCAGTTTGATATGTCTTCCGCTGTACCTGATAGAGACTATGACAGGTCTACTGCTGAACGATTAGAAGAGAATGTGTGCCTGTACCTCATGCAATTCACTTTAGAATTTACCATTTTAGCTTAGTATTATCTTCATTATCAGCTTTTAAACTGAGATTTGGGACCTTTTTGTGTTGTGATGGAAGTGCAGACATGGGTCCATAATGAAGGAGGAGCCTTTGGCGATACCATTGCGAAGTCTTTCTACTATGCTGTGTTAGAGAGCATTTACAGGGTGGCTAAAAATGGGTATTAAAATATATTATTTTTAAGTGGAACTTTTTGTCTTAGTCTATTGTAGTAAATTTAGCCTTCTGTAAAAGTTGTCAAATGTAGAGAAAATAGCTTTACTAATCAATAGTGTGAGTATGTATTGCTTAAATGTTTTTGCTGAGGTTTTAAAAGTGCATCAGATCACTAAAATCAGGAAAATTGCAGGGTAAATAACTGGATTCAGTTTGCTGAAGGGGCAGATCAGCTTGCAACAGATTTTATTCAGTAGGCATAGATAAAAAATTGTGTGTTTATTTCACTATAGTTTATGTCAGGTTTTTTCCAAGGAGAAGCTGAAAAGGATTGTTTTCTTCTTACAAAATGCAAAAAAAAGGAAATTCGATGTTGAGATCAGCTATTTCTACTGATGTTGTGATGTAGAATCTAGAAGGTCACCTCAGTTCACAAGCTAAAGGTAATTCTTCCTTTTATTTAAAAAGAAATACTTTAATTTTGAATGAAAAACATGATTAATATGAATCCAAAACATCTAGTGTGTAGTTTTAGTAGTAATGTTCTCTAAATCTTGTAAAACTTGGATTTCTATAAATGGAATTCTAGTTTCCTTTGAAAGTAACTTGATACCATTGTGAGTTGGTAAGATAATCCTAAAATGCAATTCTTTAAAATGTTGCTTGAGGGGAGCTTTTTTTTTTTGTTATCCCCAGCAATATTGGTGGCATTGGATTCTGGACTGTTGTCAGTCTTGTTCTAGGCTGAGTCTTATAACACTTCAGAATACCTTGTGTTATGTATGAATATATTGTGTATCAGTGGGGCATATATGACAGTTTAGAGAACATCTGGGCCAGAATGCTAGTCTGCATTCTTCTTTTGAATGCAGGCTAGAAATGGGCAGAAATGTTTTGACGCAGGATAGAAATGAACTGGAAAACATCAGATGAGCTACTCTCAGTGGTGATGGGATCATACCACAGACTGGAAGCCAGTAATGTTAACTTCTGCCTTCTTATTTCGATATACTTATACTTAATACTTCAGTATTAAGAAGGGTGCTCCAGCTCTGTCCCATGGGGGAAGTTCCATGGTGCAGCCGAACTGAACTAACATCTTTCTGTTTCTGAAAGCTCTTCCTGCACCCAAGTCTTGTGCCTGCTCCTTTGCTTCAGTTCCAACACACATGTGACCCATCAGATTTAATCCCTAGGGCCACAGAATATTTCTCACTTTTTTTTATATTTACTTTCTGGTGTTTTAAGGAACTGAGTCTGCCCAAGGAAATGTCAGACAGGCGCCCAGCAATGAAAAGAGGGATGAGGGCCAACTGGATCTAGGAAGGGAATTTGGCGTGGGTCATTGGGGTGGCAGACATTAAAAAATCTTTCTATGGCATAGGCTGCATTGAACAGTTTGCTTGTCTTGCCGGCCTTTAGGAAGGAATAGTAGTTATCTATCTGACAGGGTTGCTAAAAAGACTTTGCAGTGTGTGCGTTCAAGACATTACAGGGTGTGAGAGATTTTATAGAAGTAATCCTGCCTTACTGTATGCTGGATGTACTACTACTTTTGCCATAAAACTTTATTTCTCAAGAGACAAGATGTCATAAAGCTGTTGGATTGCCATTGATCCTGGTAACTCTGCCAGTCACGTACCGGCTCTTCTGTTAAAGAATGATGAAGCTCTCTTAGTAATTTTGTGGTAAGAGCTGGGCTCTCTGAGTCATTGAAGGTTGCTATGAGAAACCCAGTAGTGCTTCCATAGGGCATAGCAATGTAATTATAGAAGCTTCATTTGAAAATTGATAAGGTGTCAGTTATTTGTAGCTCTGCTTCGGAGCAAGAAAAACAATAAATGTTGAACAGAGTGGATGACCTGTGTGCATCCTGATTTTCTCTGCATCTGCGTGTGGCCTTCCGGGAGACAGGCTTGGGTTTGCTTTTAGTCTGTTACAGCTCTTGCTGATCTGGGTACAGTTCTGAGAAACAGCAATAAAGGGCATTCCCTATCAACCCAGAGCAGTTGCTTTGTACTTTGGCTTTAGGCTCTTGCAAGGAGAGCAACAGATCCAAGAATCACAACACATTTCGTGAGGTAATATTATTAAACAGTAAATGCCTTGCTATGTTCTGCTTAAAAATTTTGATAAAATGTTGAAGCATTGAGATAGAATAATCCTGCAACATCTGTAAGGCTCTACATAAGAAACAAATACTGTTTTATTGTAGAACATCCCAGTGTATGTGCTCCCCATCTCAGTGGGAGACTGACTGCCTAGCAGAAGATAGTCTGTAATCAGATCCCTGCAGCTCTGCATTGCTCTAGTGTGTCTGTCTAGAATCCAGTCTCTTGCTTCATTTTATGGTTCATATTGCTTTCTGTGAGATGGGTTTCTTAATCTCAAATGAAAATTGGTAAACATGCAAGGGCAAAATAAAGCTTGTGAGTTAGATTTATAAAAAGCCATGTTACTGGTTTCAGTTAACTGAAATAGCAATTTAACCACTTTTTTAGATGTGAGCTTTAACTCTCAAGCTTTAATCAACATATTTTAGCTTTCCAGCCTTTTTTGCTTACATTGGTTACAAGACTTCAGAAAGTACTTAGCTACAATTGGCATCTGAAACAAAATCGTATGTATTTGATATATTATTTTATTGACATTTTGCTCTTAAAGGTGGGGAAACATCCATGAAACTTGGTAATACCGTCCCATACCTATTTATCCAATAGAAATTAAAAAATGGTATGCAAGATAATGAAACAAACCAGATAGGCATTGCAGATAATTTATAGCTGTCTTAGAATACTGAGGGTAGAGTATCTCGTTCTACATGGATGGAAACAGGAAAGAAGTATTAGAGATTTCTTAAACTTAATGCTACACTTGGATCATTCCTGAGAGCGTGGGGAGGAAATTTTGGTTTTGTTAGCAGGCCCCTTAAATGTCACTTATGTGTGGAGTTTTTTAGCGGTTAAGTTGCTTAAACACTTTGTGTCCAGTAGGGATTGACAGGAAAGGATGGAATATTTGTTTTATGGGTTATCCATCAGTGAAATGTTGTTTATTCCAATTCTTAGGGATAGGTTTTTGGTAGGATTACTGTGGAATTGACACTGTGGGGAATAATTGGAAGATAAAACTGACATATTACTAATCTCTCATGTGCATTAATTTGTAAAATTATTTGTTCCTATATGATAATTGCCTTTAGGGGTTTGCTTTTTGCAAGCTTGCTGTGGAACATCTGTCCATTCACTTGTATGTTAGGGTTATTTAGCATGTTTGGAACAGTGTATGCCATCTCCTTGCACTCTCTTATGGCTGTGCGGTTTTATTAATGCACTGAATTGCTCGTCTCAGGAATGTAATGAGTGGGTTATTAATTTTTTTTTTTCTCCCAGATAATCCTAGCAATCTTTCTGTATTCTGTTTTGACCAGGAACACAAGCATTACACAGCCCCTTGTACAAGAGAAATACATTGCGATATAGACACAAGGAGAAATAGAAGCAGCAGCAAAACAACTGTGCTGTGATGGTGTACAGGTATAAACAAGGCAGTATGTTTACATGTAATGTCTTGTTTTATATCTTTTTAGAAAAGAAATACACTCATTTCAGGCAAACATGTAATCTGTGGATTATATATTAAGTATAACAGATTTTTGGGGGAGGTTTTATACCTTGCATCATTTTAATCAAGCAGCCCGGTACCGAGTTGGTAGGTTGACAATCCAATGAAATCAGCATCTGTCAGGTATTATTTGAGGTTTTGGAGTCACTGAGTAACTAGATTTTCCCGTATTTAGTTCTTTTAATAGTTAGGAATAGAATTTTTCTATTCTGACACTGTAATTTCTGTATGCTCATCATCTGTCTTTGTTTCATGCTGTCATTCAGCAGCAGAGTAAGTGAAAAGTAATACATGATTTCAGTTATTGGGGTAGAATTTTCTTAAAATATCATTTTTAATTTACCTAATTTCAGAAGCCTTGTATGAAAATACTTTATGAAATACTGTATTTTTACTCTTTTCTCTAAGTAATGTTTGTTTTGTGCATCCATCTGCTACATGTCTGTTTCAGGCAGATGCTGAACTATTGATTTCATTGCAATCTAGCTAATAGAGGTGACAACAAAGCATATAGTTTCCTCATAGTAACCTGTTATTATGTGGTTTGTGCATAATACACAGTTAACGGAGAAGGTATTAAGGTGTCAATGCAGCATTAGGCACTGAAGTACTATACTGTCTTATGTCCCTTGAATCTAAGAATAAACTGGAATATACTGATCCTCTTAAGCTACCGAATTGAAATCCTGAAAAAGATGTTTTCATGTAATTTGTTTTAATAGACTTTGTAAGCTCAAGGGGATGACTGACACTGCAAGATTATGATGTTACCTTGCCAAGCTGCTTACCAGAAAAAGCAGCAGAATTTTGCTTGAACAGTTTGCAAGCAGGATTTTCTAATACAGAAGAGGAACCTTCAGTACAGATGTTGAACCTTCAGTACAGATGTTGAGTTTTACAGAGGGAATTATCAGGATGGGTTATATGTTGTTTCTTTTCTCTGACTGTTCTGCTTTTTCATCCCTTCACAAAAATAGCTCTTAACATAGTAAATATTGGGCTTTCATAGAGCTCTAGAGGTACTTTGTGAAGTACTTATTTAACTAAAAAGATAGTGAACTAAAACAAGTTTGTCTAAATATATAGTAGTCTTAGGCATAGAAGGAAAAAAGTAACTATGTAAGATAGCTATAAAATTTTAGGTCAAAATTATGTTATGAAATGACCTCAGATTGCTTTTGTCTTATTATTACTTTTGTCTAGAAAAGGCAAGGCGTGCTTGAGCAAAGCGTGATTGCAGGACTCTGACCTATATTTGTCAGATTTAGCAGAAGCTGTCTGCTACGTGACACATCATCTACTAAATGCAATCATATTACTTTCCCAAATCCAAATTTTCAAAAGGAAGTACAAAATGTATGAAGCTGATACTCTTCAACCAAATCAATCTTTCCTCTGGCTATTTTGAAAAGTTTACTGTCTTCCTCTGAAGGCCCTTGTGTTCCTTGGGAAAGGCAATAAGGTGAAACTTGGCAATGGGAAAGGAGAAAATCCAAAGAAAGAATGCTGGTGTGTTTTTGGTTTTTTTTTTCCACTCTTCTTTAGTCATGCATAACTTTAGCTTTAATTGTATGTGAACACATTAGCTCTGTGTGAGTGTTTATCTAAAAGATACAGATTTAACTGCAGTGATGAATCTTCCCTTTTGATTCTCATGCTTTGTAGATTTTGAGTCTGAGCTTTACAAAAAAAACTCTTTTAAGCATAGGTTAGGTAAAGATGCATTTAAGGAGGCATTGAGAGTTTTCTGTTGAGGAAGAGAAATAATTGGGCCCAAGTACCTTGACAGTTACTGCAATTATATAACTTCCTGGGGAAAAAAACAACAGAATAAAATTAATTATAGCATTAGCAACCAAGTAATGAGAATATTACTTTTCCTTAGAAAAACCCACACAGATTTGCAATGATTGTTTACTGTCTTGGTGAAACCTGAATACCTGTTTAATGGAAGAGTATTTTCATAATTTTGTAGAGATTATAGTTAGAAGCAAACACTATATGGCAGTTGTACATAGGGCGTTGAAGCGAAATGTTCAGAATTCTGACTTAACTGGTTTCTCCTTGAATATTCTAGAGCTTCTGCAAATCTTTTTCTGTTCATTCATTTTCATCTGTGATCATTTTAACACATTTATTTTTCATGTTTAAGAAAATAGAAGACACGGTCGTTGATAGCCGTCCTTCCTTTGTAACAGGCAATTTTTACCTTTTATGTACTTCTTAATAGAAAGGTTGTAGTGTCCTAGTCATGCATGAGGAATGATAGAGCTGTTGGTGACTACAGCATACTGCTGGCTTTTTAAAATTTTATATTTTAATATAGCTACCTAGATATTTCATATGTCTAGCAGGAATATCTGGCCAGGATGAAGAGAGATTCATAATTGTGAAGACAATCTACAAAGTAAAACTACTTGGACGCAAGACTGCTCTGTAAACTTACCTAGGTGCACATCTGCCTTCCTGCCTTCAGCTTACCCACCAGAACATGACAGTGCCTGGGGGATGCCCGTTTCTTGCTGACCTCCTTGCTTCTGTCTGGACAGGTGGTCAGTCAACCTGTGACACATTAATGCAGACAGAGCGGATCAAAAACATCATTCACCTAACGGCACGTGTGTATGCAGCTGATCATGTGCCCTCCGAGTCTTGGTAGTAAAAGAGCTCCTTTAAGAAGACTTCTTTGCTCCAAGCATTCATTTAAAGCTCTTGACTTGTACAAAAGCTTCTTCAGTGATTCTTGATTATCAAAGTTATCTAAAGCAACCACTCCTTGGGTTAGTCTGTTTCCATTATATTATGTGCCTCTTTTAACCCAGAGATTTTGGCACAAGCTTCCAGAACCATGAGAAAAAAGCATGGAACTTGAAGCAAAAGGGAACAGTTAGAGGGAGGAGATGAAACTGTTCTTTAGCTTTGCATCTCTTTATTGCAAGGTCAGGAGTATCCCTGCACTGCATCTAGACCTCTAAGCAGTGGTTGTGAGGTGAGTGCAAGTCCCCGAACACAGACTGAAATCTTCAGTTACAGCACATTTGAGGGACAGCCAGGACTAGAGTTAAGCTCTTGATCCCAAAGCTGAAGACTGAGAAACCCAAGTTCTTTGAAAAATGCAATTCCTGTCTTTTCGTATTTGTAAGTCTATATATACACACATATCTCCAATCTGCTAAAGGTCTCTGTGTAAGAAGTGCCTTGCTTCACAGCTCTAGCCAAGCAGCCTCTGGTGAGCACAGGGCTGGCAGTGGGTCGCTTGTACCCACAGTCCGTTTCACACCTGTGGTGCAGCTTGCAGGCATCACCAGGAGCTCCTTCCTTGCTGCAACACACTGCACTCAAATTATCAGGTTTCTGACTTAAATATGTCTTGCTGTCCAACAAAAATAATTCTTGTTTATGAGATTCTTCTGAATTTTCAAAACTGGTGACTTCTGTTGTTCTCTGCCTTCATCTCCCCCTCCTTTTTTTTTATTTTATTGTTCTTTTCCAGTGTGGCAGTGCATGTGTCACATATAAAGGTGTATTGGGATTTTTGAGGAGAATATTGAAACTTCAGTGTATGTTCATAAGAAAGTATTAAAAAGCCTGTGGGCAGATATTGGAGATAATTAGGAACTAGCTGGAACTGCTGCAGACTCGAGGGATGTTTGCAGGCTGCAGAATGTTCCTGTGGGAAAGAAATTGCTCTGTAATTACAGGCAAGGTCAGTGCAGTCAGTTCAGTGGAAGAGATGGTGAGAGCTGGGGCTGCCTCCCTTGAAGGTCTTTGGGTGTTATTAGTGAGACACAGTTGTTGCCACTTCTTAAGGAAACACCCGGTGAAGTATACAGTGCCTAAGCGTTCTCTGTGCTGTGAGGATTGCAAGCCCTTTCTTGAGGGAGAAGATTGACACTTGTAAGTGGAAGGAATTTCTTYGTCACACTTCACATTTCTTTGAATCTCTAAAACTTTTGGATGTGTGTTTTGGTGGTGTGAATCTCCAACTTGTTTAGAAGGCTAGTATTTATTATTTGTGCATTTTTATTTTCTGAAACAAGTCTTTCAACATCTGTCTGAAGTATTTCAGCTAACTTCAGTTTATTTGAAAATGAGGCATATTTTCATGGCTGATGGGTAGCTTTGGCTCCAGAACATCCAAAATTCATCATTCAAAAGCCATCTTAAATTCATCCTCAAGAGCAAAGCTTTGCTTCCCTCTCTTCTGAGGACAAACTCTGAGTTCGGAAATATTCTGTGCCCAGACTTTGTTATCTATAACCTTCAGGTGGCAATACTAGTTGCAAGTATTCCTCCCTTCTCTTTCTCACTTGTGTTGTACCTTTTCCAATTTGCCACTGCAGCCGAATGTGAGGCAGCAGTGGGACTGTGTCAGGGATTGATTCAAGTTAAAAGAGCAAAAACTTTTGAGCACGGTTCGAACTGATTGAAATCTATTGCCATATTTCCCAACGCCTTTGTGCATGGTGAGTTCATTAAGGGAAGCTCTCTTAAAATCGGTTGCTGTTCTTGGAAAGTAAGTTTTTGGCAAGATCAGCTTCTTGAACTGCACAATTGAAAGAGTTCTGGTGCTTTCTGTTAGGAGAGGCAGGGGGGATATGGTTTGCTACAAGGGAAGCTGAGAGCATGACTGAGTCTAGTAAACCAGATTGGTCAAGCTGTTAGGAATCTTAATTTCTACAATTTTTAATTAGATCATTTCTCTGATGATCATTCTGGCTTGAGTGAGGGGCAAAGTGTGCCATGCGAGGGGTTGAGAAAGAAGTGATGAGAGTGGTGGGAGCAGAGATATCTTGTTTGTCTTACAGCTGAATGCTTTGCATTGTGAAGTGTAACTTTCAATTCTTTTTCTGGTTTGCTTCCCTGCCATATAAGTATAACAGATCTAGCATTGTTTGACTCAGAAATTTCCCATGAGCGTGTTTGACCAGTAACTGATTAAAGGGACTTGCATCAGTTCTTTCACAAGTGGATATATTATTTATTCAACAAAAATATATAATTGTTAAAGAAAATGTTTCAAAACCAAACAACAACAAACAAATTTTTATGTTCTCTCTTGCATGTTTTGATAGGTTCAGATATCTCAAATACCCTTAGATCTGAGACTCAGTCCATTCTGCAGTGCTTTTTACTTTTCTAATGTCTTTTACCTATGAACAGTATAACTGTTTACCTCACTTCCTGCATAGGTAGGATTTTTAACAATCTGCTATATTTCATGTCTTCAGGCCTCCTCCTTTTGGAGAATGTGTATAAATTTGGCAAGTCACAATTAGTAGCTTCCAACAGTTTGCTTAAAGACCCTTGGTGTTTTTCTTGAAAAATATTTTCCTGAAGGCACTTTAAAATTTGTTCCTTGAGTGTTCTTTATAATTGTTTTTTTAGTTTAACTCCCATTTAATCTGATGGTGTAGCATCAATAATTGAAAGTGTAATGTATATGATAGTTCTAGAAATAAAACAAATATTTCCCTAATTTTTCATGTAAGAGCTATACATAAAAAAGATCTTGCACTTTAAAAAATGTATGCAACATAGACATATTATCTTCTCCATTATTACTAGAACCGAGGAGGCTCATTCAGCACATCAGAAATGCCAATCAGCTACTAGTATTTTTTATTTTCACTCCTCTGGGAGTGTAATTTGGGGAGGAGATGGCAGAAAGCTTGTCAGAGTATCTCATTGAAATAAATTTTGTCAATATTCACAATGAATATCTGCTGAACAGCCTCTAATACAAGCTACACTTCCCTCAATATGCCAAGAAATAAATTTTCAGTCGCATTTATTTGCTTAATGATATATAGGTACGTATAACTAACATTACAGTGTCTGTATTACTGGGCTGGCAGTAATCAGTGTTGGATCACACTGCCTGGCATTACACCTTTGCTACATATCTGCTTCTGGGCAACTGTGCTGGGGTTGCAGATCTTTCCGCATCTCTGATTAACATGACTGACTGTCTTCCCCAAGTAGGGGAAGAGCTTCCAGAATTACACAAGGAAAAATATTGTGGAGAGAAAGCCATTTAAGAACAACGACAACAAAAATCAAGTATCTTCTCACTTCCTTTTCCTCTCCACTCTTCCTTAATTTTTTGGGGGGTAAAGAACATTTTTACCACCACTAGTTAGCTTATTGGTATTTATTTAGAATCATGTCCTCCAAATTAATTTTGTATTGCTGCGCAATACACAAGAAAGCTGTTAACCTCGGTGACTAATGCCACAATGGGAGGTGAATAAAGCAAAGATAGTTGGGAGATATAAGTGAAAGAACAGGAAAACCAGTACCTATTCAGGTCAAAATTAAATTTTTTCCCTATGGAATTGGCCCATTTTTGAAGGAAAAAAAAATCTTTTACCTCCAAGCCAGTTAATATTTTCTTCAGGCTTTTTAGGAATTGAGCAGTTAGTTTTGTTAAATAATTTTCTTTCTTTTTTTTTCAGATAGGATTATTTAATAGTTTTTGTTAATTTATAAATTGGACTAAATAAACAACAAATTGTAGCATCTTACCAGCTTCTACCTCTGTAGTATTTAGCCTGTAATATAGTAATTATATCAGAATGTGCCAATTTTGTAGTATAGTGTTCAGCAGTAACCTTGGAGGTTATTCCCACAGTCACCATTTGATAGCTCGTGGGATCAGCTTGTCCTGAACCGGTTGTGGCTGGCACTTTTAAAATATCTTGCTGTCTTTGTGAACACTGGTGTACATTTTTTCCTTCTTAGACTGTAAAGGGAGGGAAAACTACAGTTTCCTTTGACCTTATGCAGGTTTGATAGGAAGGAAATCTGGTTAGGCTGAGAAATCCCAAAGTCTTTTCTCAAAGACTCTTTAGCTTATATTTCTTTCCTTAAGATATTTGGGCACTCAGAATCTTCCAAAAGCAGGCTGTGAGTCCTTATTTGTTTTGTTTTGGTTTTTTTGAAGATAATAATTTAGGAATAGTGTGTACTCACTTCAGTTTTCCTTCTTCTCTTCCCTTCACAGTCCCCTTTTATCCTCACCTTCAGACACTCTGCTCTGGAGCCCTGAAGAGTAGGGTTTTGAATAAACATAAGATACTGGAGAGCTTGCTGCAGTATTGGTACATTTGGCTGTGCATGACTTCTTACTGTCAACAAAAGAGGCACCTCAACAAAAGATGCATGAGAACAACCAAATATTCTTCTGGTTGTCCAACTGTGGCTTAACACTTACACTTTATATAAGTTAATGGAAACAGAAGATAAAAATGATGAGTTAAATATTGACACTACAGTAGGAGAGCTATTGTGTATAAGCTCATTTTTTAAATTAATACCTAAATTTTCTGTCATGTAGAAACTTTCTGCTGGGTTTTGTGTTTGAGAAGAGCCATGCTTTCAAAGCAAAATGAGATAAAATACTGTGGATCCTGCTTTCCTGGGTCACAGGTCTGATATATTTTTGTCTCATTAGGTGTTACCTGTACTGAAATGTTTTACATCACTGGGCTTAGACTCAAAACGGTATTAGAGGATGAGTTCAAGTAGCATCTTCCTTTGTTAAAGGGAAAATCCAGAGAAAAGATATTTTCAGCTATCCTTTAAGTGAGAGTGAAGGTAGGCGATTTGTTGATTTTTTTTTTTGTCCTAGTAGTCTTAGAAATAATTTACAGCACAATCAGGATCTGGTGTACTCCTGTGATTAGCCCTGGTACTGCTGTGAAAGGAAAGGTACATCAAGTTTGACTATAAAAAATCTGCAGTTACAAATTTAGTTTGGATGAGTTCCTTCTGGAAGGCCAAGTTCTCTTTATATGGTGAGCCCAAACTGACTTTGCACTAGTGGTAAGATTGTGCAAGTAATACCCAGCACTTCTGTTGTGCTATTTATGCTCTGCTCTTGCGCATGCTTCCCAGTAGAGGCGTAAACCATTACCCTGGTGTTCCATGGTGGGGAAAAACAAGACAAAAAGCCTGGTTTCAACATATGAAAAGAAGCAGAACTGTGAGACTCCTGTAATGACAGCAGAAGGGGAGTTCTAAATTACTGATCTTCTAGAGGGAAAACTAGCACCTGAATCTTTTAATTGGGTTATTTCTTAGGAAATACAGAATGGATAGAAGTGAAGGAGAAGGGAATGGAAGGAGTTAAGTCTTAATATATAATATATATAATCTTAATTCAGCCTGTATTTTGAGTTTTTGATACTACAGTCTTAAAAGTATTTCTTTTCTTGTCTCTGAATATAACAGAAAGGTAGTGTCGACCCTCAGTGATTTAAAGGTAAAATATTCTCATAGGTTGTATTGTATTGAGAAAGTATTTGAATAATGACGGATTTTATACCTTTTGTAGTTATTTTAGATTTTTATCTCTCGCCGTCCAGCATTTCTAATGCAGTTAGTATTTTTTTAAGAGGAGAAGCCTTTGGTTTGTCTAATCTTGAAAGTGAGGGTAAATGGGACTAAGGTGAGAGAAGGTTATTGACCAAGATGCAGATGAGTCCCTTTCTCAAACTCGTTAATGTTACATGCAGTGAATAAGGACAGAAATTGCATACAGATTTTATGCAAAGCTGCTGCATCTGTAGTTATCTGTATTTTAAAATCCAGTTGTAAGCTCATGGTTCTTGTACAGCTCAAACAATTCTGTTTAGTGCTTACCTCATTCTGCTCCAACTGATATTTCAGAGACTTTGTTTTCTCAGTAAGCATTTTTTTGCTTTGTTTCTCTGTAGGATTAGTAAAGGCATCATAATACACATGCTGCTAATATAAAATGTCAACTCTTGAGTGGAGATTCTGTTAGGAAGACTCCAATGGGTATGAAAACAATGGCACTGATCCTTCAGAGGATCAAGTTTGCTTATGGAATAAACACAGAAGTTCATCTACAAGCCATTGTACTCTGAAAGTTTTTCTGTGTTTTCCTTTATATGAACTTCCTTTGGATTGTAATTGAGAAGCATCAGAAATTTGGAAAGGTGACATTTCTCGTATCCTCACCATGCTATGATGAAAAAGAAATTAAGAGCAGCCATTATTTTTAAAACTTCAGTGAGTTGAAGTGCTGAAGAGGTCTGGCAGTGACTCACCAGATCTCATGCACAATGTTCTGATAAGTCAGCCAGCTATGTAGTGTTGTAAAATGCTTTACAACTTTGCCTTTATATCTATACATTTGTTTTCTTATCTTTTTTCTTTTTCTAAAAAAAGTCTTACTGATACATCTATGCTAAAATGAAATAAGTGGTTAATTACAGGAAACATGAGGTTAGTATACTGCTGTATGTAATAAAAGAAAGACCCTTTTTACAGCTCTCATGAATGTTATGAAAGCAATTCTTAATTTAAAGAGCTCTCTTTAGCAGTAACTGTATAGATGCAATAACTGTGCATATGTGTGCACTTGGGACACAACTTCTGGGCTATCCTGAATAGCCTTTTGCTTGGTCTCCTGTGCTTTATTTACACTCTTCTGTATAAAACTGACTTTGGGGAATTTTTCTCCCCTTTTTCAAATGGAGATTTAGGCAGGATTTGAATAGTTTTTAAATTTACCTGTATTGATTCAGACTTGTATGCTTTAATTTTGAAGTACCTTACATCTCTTTAAGGAAGTAGTTTAAGCCCTGGAGGAATCTTCCCAGTCTCTTTGACACTGATGAGTTCAGCACTGTACTTTTGTGGTTGGAAGCATCTTTTCTGGGAGCAAAGTCTGAGAGCTGAGACTCTTCAGCCTGGAGAAGAAAAAACTCAAGGAGATCTTCTCAATGTGTACAAACATTTGATGGGAGGGAATTAAATGAGAGAGACAAGCTTTTAATGGTGGTGTCCAGTGACAGAACCAGAGGCAATAAGCACAAACTGAAACACAGATGGTTCCCTTTGAACATCAGAAAACACTTTACTGTGAGGATGACTGAGCCCTGGCACAGGTTGGCTGGAGAGTTCATAGGGTTTTCATGCTTGGAGATATTCAGAAGCCACCTGGATTCTGTCCTGGGCAGCTGATTCTAGGTGACCCTGCTTGAGCACAGTGGTTGGACCAGATAATGTCCAGAGGTCCCTCCCAACTTGGCCATTCTCTGATTCTGTTTGTGTGCCTCAGGGTCTAAATCTGTGTCACTAACATCTCCCTTCCCTATCCTCACTCCAAAGTTGTGAAATCTTTAAGAGTTTGCCCCAGAGACCGTGACTGGAAGAAAGCTCTCCCCCCCCGCCCCCAATGTATCCTTCCCAGATACATTTCATTAGCTATACATGTCAGTTGTGAAAAGTTTTGGGAATTTTGAAAGTGAAAAAGAAAATGTTGTCGTTTGTGTGTGTATATCAAATACAAATACGAAATGTGCATGTGTATGAATAATGTTTTTATCTATATATAATACAGGTAATTTGTAGGAGTCCAGTATAACTCTTTGATTACTGTAACAGCAGTCCTTTTGTCTTTAACTTATTAACTTTTTTCCTTTTTTATGTGTGTGGTTTGCCTTGCAGAGTTGGAAGAATCCAGGGATTTCAAGTTTTGAGTAGCACGCATCTTACAAGATTACCACACCTAAACTGAAAAGGCAGAAGCAGCTCTGAGTACCAGATCAGTGTGTGCACTGCATGTACATGAAAACGCACATGTGTTTGTCATGACATAGACTTGCTCTGGCTTATTCCTGAGAGCTTTGCAATTGATGAAAATTAATTTCAGAACCAGATGGAGCACTTTCACAGCACAGGAATCAGTAATCCATGGAAAGACACCTGCCAGTAATGTTCAACTTTCCACATGGTCTTCACGGGTGAAAAAAGTTTGCAAGAAAAGAAAGAAAAAACACCCTCTGTGCAGAAGAAACCTAATAAATACCTCCACAATCTAAATCAATAGTTGTGAGGGACAAAGAAGAACCAAGAGGGCAGAGGAAACTGATTTTGCTCTAGCAGAGGAATAATGTATGGTCTTCGACATGYTTTGCTTTGGGCTCAGTAGATTGTGAACGGACTAGTAAATTGTGACCTTCTGTTGAGTAATGGTGACTGGAAGTAAATAAGTTGAGGAACTATGGGACAAGTCTGGGCACTGAACTGAGCAAACCTCGCCATCCTTCTTGAGTTAACCAGGTCATCAAACTTGCATATTCTTTCTCCCTCTCCTTTTTCCTCTTTTCACTTAGTCTGGTATAAATACTGAATAATTGAGCTCATAAATGTTATTCAAATAAAACGATTGGAATACTTCATATGTTTCCTTCTTGTACAGCTGCAAATGTTGTGTCTGGAACTATGAATCTGTGCTGTAGACAAGCATCAAGAAGGAAAGATCCGATCAAACAAGCAAGGAAAATACCTAGAGAAATAGTGAACCCAGGAAGTCAGATTTTTAATGCTGCTTCTCTTTCTTTTTTAGATGATTATATTTCTTCCTTCCTTGAATTTTAGAAGATTTTGAAAGAGTGCTTACTTGATGTGCTTTAATTCTGGCATTTGTTTTTTATGGTAGAATGAAAAGTCGGTGATTCCTTGTAGCAGAAAAAAAGGGAAAAGTAAAGGAAAAACAGCTTGACATTTTAGACTGTTTCAGAGGAGAGAGAACTTCATGGTTCACCTGAGGCAAACTTACCTACTTTGAAAGCTAAAAGCTTTAGAGCATTTTTGATTCTGCTATAAATGAAGAGGGGGTTCTTTTTCATTCGTGTGTGGCAGCAAAAAGTGGGAAAGCAGGCAAGATAGCGTGATAAACGGTTCAGGCTGTGTTGGGTCTCTGGTGGAAAAAAAGTGCTGCAATGAAAATTGGATTGGCTTTGGATTGCAAAAACTTTTGAGTCCAACGAGCGGTTCAGTACCAAGAGGGATTTCCCAGCTGGCCTGGCACACCAGTGCCTGCACAAGTTCGGGTCTGTTGTTTCACACGGTTTGTGTGCCTTTTTTTCCCTTTATGCAATCTCTTTCAGCTTTAGCAGCAGAAATACATCAGATGGAAAAGTTATGCCAGAGGGCAGCTTGGAAAGGAGGAATGTCATATATATACATATATATGTATGTGCGTGTGTTTAAATTTCTGCAACTGAACTTTTGAAGAAAATCTGACTGGAGGAAATTTTAAAAGCCTTAAGTTACTTGAAACCTACACATTTGCAACTCTTTGTCTCTGGAATTGCATTACGCTAAACTGGAATCTCAGGCTGTATAAAGATTATATCAAGTTGAGCAAAAAGATGACTTAAACATTTCTTGAGCGCCTCTTATGAAGTAGCTGTTTCTCCAAAGGATAAGTGCACCCCCACTCTACAGACTCAAACAAAAATGAACCTGAATTTTTTTTTTAAGTGTTACTTTTTCTTAGCCAACTGCCATCATCTTTTATAGAGGAATTTTTCACTATGCATTTGGTGGATATTTATAAACACTGACCCCATCCTCCTCCCTTTCAATGATCTATCCCAGGTCAGTCTTATCAATAAAAAAAAAAAAATTGATTTAAATTTTGTGCACTAGACATATTACTTTCTTATGTCAAAAAATAAAATATTTAAAAAGCATGTATGCAGCAGTGGAACATGGGCCTGTTCTTTGCAGCGATTCCAACATCCTCTGCCTCTCCTGGAAAGGGAGAGTCCCCAAAAGTGAGAAGGAGAAACCGGTGTGCAGGAGGCGGTACTATGAGGAAGGCTGGTTGGCAACAGGCAATGGCAGAGGAGTTGTAGGCGTCACTTTTACTTCCAGCCATTGCAGGAGGGACCGGAACACCCCTCAGAGAATCAACTTCAATTTGAGGGGCCACAACAGCGAGGTAAGCAAAACGTGTTACACTTTAAAGAAAATGTTAGCTATCTTTTTTTTTCTTTTTTTTAAAAGTATTTCTGCTTGAAATTTGAGAGAGTGGTATGAAGGAGGCTCAAGACTAATTCGAATGTGATTTGTAYGTATGGGAGTCTTTCTAGTAAATTCAAGCATATGAGACTGATGGTGGGAAGTTCTCTGGAAATGGGTCTGGTTTTGGTTTGGCCTATTTTCTCCTTCATTCCCCAGCACCTCACAGTTTCCAGGCAAATTCAATAAATGCATGTTAACAGGAGTTCAAAGTTGTGATAGCTGACTCTTTTACACACTGCTAAAGTCTGGCCTGGAAGACTAATGGAAAGACAGGGGAATGGGAGAAGAGTTGGTTGAAGTCTGCCAGATTTTCAGAAGCTGCAAACTGGAACAGCCTGTGACAGGAGACAACTGTCATATCTGGAAAAACTTTTAATTTTGTTAGAAAAAGGGCCAAGTGAGGCTTCTCAGAAAAAGTCTGCGATGCTCTGCAGTAAAGTGCTGTAACTTCAGAGAGCAAGGCATTGTCCTGACTACAATGATATAAAAACTTTTCAGTTTTGTTTTCTGAAAGGGATAAATCTGTTGGTATAAACTGGTATTTCAGCTGTGCTTTATCGTCTTCCTGGCACCTATTTCTCTCTCTGTATAATGCTTCATGGAAAGTGCGGGTGATGCCCAGTAGCTTGACAAGTTTGAGGACTTGGTCTGTTTGCTTTTTAGTTAGGATGTGTTTGGAGGTGCTCTTTGAAATGAATCTGTTGAAATCAAAGCTTTGCTGCTAGGTTGGTGGGTAGAATGAGAATTTATGTACTAAAATGAAAACGAAAGATAAAATATATTTTTTCTTGTTTCTTGTGCTCCTTATTGAGTGGACTCTAATATATGTTGCCCTTTCAACATAAGCTGGACCAAAGATTCAGAAGTGTGTAGTTTTGGTTCTTGTGTAGCATTAATAACAATCCTTTTATGGAAAAGGGGGAGCAGCTGATAGATACTTAGTCTGACATAATTGCTTCCACATGCTTTGTGTGTATGGAGGTGTGTGAGTGTATGRTAAATTATATAGACTTTAATATGTATAGATGAGAGACAGATTCATGTATATATTTGTATCAGGTTCATGAAAAGAAATTACAGCCACGTTTCCCCAAAGCGAAGAATGATGTTTAATCCAGCATTTTGGTTTGAACGATAACTAGTTGTCAGTTTAATTTTCAATTACATGTTGCATTTTACTGTTGAAGTGTATGATACAATAATCACTTTCCATTTCTCCATATTTTTTTATCTAACTTCTCTGTGAACCTGGGCACTTGTTTTTCTTCTTTTGCATAATACATGTTTTGGAAACAATATAGGAAGTGCTGTTTATGGGAATGTGAAATCTTATTGCAGAACTTGGAAATACGAGACTGGGTTTCAGGATATGCCCAGTTAAGTTGAGAAGATGCTCATGTGCATGCTGCCCTTTGGGTTTGACTAGTTTTGCTTTATTTACTCAGTTGGCCATTACATTCTCTTTCTGGGTCACTGCGTTGTTGCTGTGTGGATTTAGCTGTGCTGTTGTGCATCCTTTCAACTAACAGTGATTGGCATGAGAGAGAGACTCAAATGAAACGAGAATGTTCTGTTTGAATCTTTTTGTTGTTGTTGTTGTTTGGGTCAAGCTTGTCATTAATAAAGGGTTGTGTTTCTGTAAGTAAGCTTCCTGATATCAGAAACTCTGTGAATGACCAGAGTAGAGCCTGCCAATCTATTTCTCTGTGTGGCACTACGAAACTGATATGGTGGGGTACTACTGAAGTAGGAGAGAAGTGGCTTTAGTGGAACTAGCTTTCTGTGATGAGCCTGTGGCTGCTGTCAGATTTTCCTGTTGTCATATTTCTTTGACTATCATTGTAAATAAAAGTTCATTCTTAGAAGATGATGTGTTATACAACACTTCACCAGGCTTACTGAATTTAATTCTTTTATAGGAGAATCCTACTGACTTGTGTAGGAATGAAACTGTAATACAGGATTTGTTAATTGTTACAGGTGTGTAGTTGAATGGACAGCAAGATTTTTTCTTTAGAAAACACCTTTCGTTCTAACTCTGATGAAAGATTCTTGAAAGAAAATATTGAACAGCAGTGATTATTGCTAATATTTGCATAAGAAGTAGTAAACATTTTGTTTTTCCATTCTCCTGTTAAAGAGTAAGCCAACAACAACCTTGTCTCTACTGTGTAGCACAGTACATGATGGAAAATGCTGATTTTGTAAGCACATCCTGTTGTGTGTGTCAGATTAAAGCCATGTTTGTTGTAAAGAATGGGCCCTAAGGAATGTGATTGACTTAAAACTCTAAGAGCCTGTTTGATTCACTGACCAGTTCTAGAGGCATATTGTATTGTCTTGTTCCCAGAAATGATGATTTATACCTATTTGATAGTTTCTTTATATATAATTGATTTATAAATGGTGATTCATACCTATATTTTTCTCTGGGATAAAGCTAGGGTGCCAAGTGAAGTTTATTGCTTTTCAGTCATACAATGCTACTTCAACATTAGTATGCATTTGATTATAAAGTATAAAATGCTGAAATGATCGGAGTGGAAGAGTGAAAATACAGAAGCTAAATGCTTTCCATTTGGGGTGTAGTTAACAGTGTGCTGTGGGCAGAGCAGTACATTGTATTTCAATTTTAGAGTAAAAATCTAGAAGAAGTGGTAATGTGGCAGCACTGTGCTTTGGCAAGAACGTGAGACTATTTTTAAGTGAGTCAAGAAGGTGAATACTTGTGATGTATTTTTGCTATGTTTTAATGATTGCTGAAGAGATTCACTGAAATCTTCTTTCAGTATAGTTTTTTTACTCTAATAACGTGCCTGTAGCATGTAAGAACAAACAAGAATGAAGACTCCCCAGGACTAAATTACTGACATGCATATTATAGTGATGGATTTGAATGACTCATCATGTTGAACAATAATTGAGAATTAAAAGCGTTGTAGTGTGAGCCACACTTGTGTTTTTACAATTGCTTCCAGGTTGGTTTTTAGAGTTTGCAAAAACCTTCCCTTTTTTGTAATTACTAAGGAGAATCAGAGGAATTAAAATAAGCATATTCCCTTTATTCCATGGCAAGGGCTGAAAATTTTGCATTTTGTGATAGATCTTTTTTTTGATTTTGGCATTGTGTTTATAGTCCTGAATCTTATTCACATAAGGCTCAGCATTCTGAAAAACATGGAGACTTAAGTGGGCAAATATCAAAGGCAGAAGCAGCCTTGCTGCAGAAGGAAGGGGAGGTGTGAGTTGTGCAGCAGTTGTGCAGCTGCTCTGTGTTGCACATGTTGTAGGAGGAACATGTTTCATCTCTGACCATGGGATAGGAGGTGTCTCTGTGAGGGTAGGCAGTGGAGGGAGCAGATGAGAATGACTGCAGAGGCACATGGTTCAGTCTGGCTTTTGAGCATTTCAGTTGTTCTGGGATAACAAACCAAGAGAGGCTGGTGTTCACAAGATTTTTGTCTGGCAGAAAGGTTAGAGGCCAGGAAAATGTGCCAGTGTACCACAATGTGTGAATTAGCAGTCAAAGAGCAGAGATGTGGTGGTCTAAAATACCTTCCCCTCCCCTGCATGTGTAAGTGCAATGTTGTGCACAAATCAAAGAGTGAAATTTAGAAGTCTTTGATTTTGACGTAACTTGACTTTCCTTGGCTGCACTGGGAAACTGTTTTAAAGGAATTGAACACATTCCTCCTATGACTCTTATTATTTCTGTGATAAATTCAGGATTAAATGAAAAATATCTGTTTACTTAAGCCTGGTCAGGGTTTTAGCTATAGTGACTAGTAGGCTCTGAAGTGTTGCGAGCTGAATATTTTTTTATAGTGCTACAAAGACACCAACTTTCAGCATCCGATCCATCTTGAGTTTTCTGGGGAGAGATTTTCAAGGGGATCTGTGAAAGACAGTAAAAAAGCCCAAACTTATCTTTAGGAGGCTTCAATTAGCCTTATAGGGATTTTTCTTCCAGACATATTTGTAAGATGTCTGCAAATCAAATTGGTTGGATGGTGCCATTTTAGGTATTTCTTCTAATGGTTTCTGTTGTGTCTAGTGTATTAAGATGGTAACAATTTTTATGAAACTTAATGTTTCTTAAATTATTAGTGCTTAAAAAAATGTTTTGCAGGTGTATATTTTCTTTTGACTGTGCTAACTAAAAAGACATCTTTGATATATTTAATAAGTCAGTATGCTAATTACACTGAAGCATTAAAAAGTATTCAAGAATATGCAAATTCAGATAGAGCGAATTAAGTAACATGCTGAATACATTATTGAGTATATATAACGTTTTTTACTGTAAACATAAAGTAAATTATTTATTTACATTTGTCATTATTGGAGTGTTCCAAGTGCATGTCTACAGCTGCAAAAAACCCACCCTGTTTCATTTAGCACAGGTTTTAGAAATAGATAGGGATGTAAACATATCTCAGCTGGACTGTCAAATTAATTAGATACAGCTTTTCAAAGGAGCAGTGTCCTTTAAAAATATTCAATACATGTTGCCTTTCATAGTACATTAGTTATGGAAGCCTGCACAGTTCTTGGTTTTGTTTTGGTTTAAAGTGGAAGGAGCTTACAAATGGTTTTTCCTGTTTAAAAAGAAAGCTTTTCTTTATTCTGTCCCGTCTTTTTGAGGTTGTATGTATCTTGCAGAGCAGATTCTTTCCAGAAGTCTATTTCTTGTTTAGGAAATAAATTTTAAAAACCCAAACAAGTAAGTCCCTTCAGTAGTGTTTCTTGCTTTGTAGTGTCACAGATAAGAATACAGAAAAACAATACAGGAAAACGTTTTTTGTTTGTTTAAACTTTGTTTTAATGTAACTAGTATTTGAACCTTAAATGTGATTTTTATTATGCTTCCTGGACAGAAAAATCTAATCTAATCTAATCAGCATGTGAGTGTTGACAGCATTGATCCCTTGTATCAAATGTTGCCTTCAGACACAGCTGGAACAGTTGTTACTGGTGAATAATTAAGAAATCTTGAAGTAGAGTGATGCCATGATAATGCCTTTTGGCTTTAGAAGCCTCAGTGGTACAAGACACACACTGTTGTAAACTGCAGTGGTACTGCAGATCTCTTTTCTGTTTTTCTGTCACTGCACACAGAAGACAGGACGTTTGTGGCAGAAATACTGTGTCTTTGTTAAAGCAAGCTAGTGTAATTGGAAAAGACAGACAAGCTTTTGGGCATACAAGGTTCTTAAGGAGGACTTGTATTTCTGAAAGCTTGTGTAGTTTTTAAAACCCTCCTACCTGATACAGTGCTAAATCTGTCTACAAACCATGCCCTTCCTCTGTCCTTAAGCTATTATGACTACAGAAACAGAATGCTGCAGAGAGAGGCAGAACTAGTGGGAAGTTACTTGTAGGACAATAAGTCCTGTGCCTGACTGTGCTGGCTCTGTTCCATTTGTATTATGATGACTATTGCCAGACTTTTCTGACTACCTGTTTTCAGAGAGGACAAACACATTAGGATTTCGTGGAGGCTCCTTATGATGCCTTCTAGAACTGTGTGCTCTGTAGTGGGTCTGGGTCCTTGAATGCTTGTATTTCTTAAAGCAAGTATTAAGAGAGCCAAAATAAATTTTAAACCTTTTTGTTAGTCTTTTACCAATCTTTTCAACATTTCATGAAGTTTAAACATGCTCCATGGCATGCAAAGATGTCTTTCTTGGCTTTCTCTTAAGAGGGTTGTCAAAGAAAATAAATGGAGCAATAAGTTGGAAAGAATTGATTCTTTTCCCTTAAAAGACAAATAGCAGTCCTGCTTCTTGCCATTTCTATGCCTTGTATCAGTTTGCAAATGCCAAGGTATGGCCTTAACTGTAGCAGTACACCTTCTGTATAGTTTATTCACTCTAAGAACTGTGACCACTTAAAATGTGCCTTTTACCTTTTGTTTGTGATACTGGTTTTTTTTCAGCCATGCTCAGCTCCTACTTTCACAGATATTTGGCCCTTTCTGTCTGTCTGTCCATCTTTCTCAGTTGCCTCGGAATCTCAGCCTCTGTTCAATGCACTCTCCTACTATGGTACAGGATTATGTTTGTTCTTATGCAGTCATGTGGCTTTGAGGCACACCATCCAATATTGCTACAATTGTTGTTGCGTAATGAGAGTTGGTAATGCTGCACTGATGTGCTACTTGGAAGCTGCTTTTGTAGGTCATGCAGCAGTTTGTTTCCTCCAAAGGTCAGGTCGTCAGCTTGGGAAAATTTTAAATTACAGTTTTTCTGGTTTGTGGTACTAAGCATCTAGAAAATCACCCTGAAAGCTGGGCAAAAGAGGAATATATGACATGAAAACAGTATTGTCAGCTTTTAAACAAAATTACATTTGTAAGCAGGTCATCAATACAGTTTTAAATTTTATTGTGCCATAACATGTACAGTTTTGTTGTTAAATAATTCTACTCAAAAAAAGTTTGAAGTGGAATCAAGCTCACCTTTATCAATAATGCTGAGAGATAACAACATGCAGATTTTAAGATAATGATATACCTGAGGGGCATTTCTTGCTTTTTGAATTAGAGTGAAGATACTCCCTTATTCTATATAGAAGCAGTTGTTCAGCATGATAATTTGTGTGTTCAAGGAAAATAAACGCATTTTCTTTAAAAGAAGTTTAATGATGAGGATCTATTGATGTACTGAATAGGAGAGATTACTCACCTATTAGACAGTTGATAGCTTGGAATATGAGCACTTTCTGAGTAAGGTGCTCAATAAAGAACTTAATATGAAATTCTGAAGGCCTTGTATAGCATACATATGTATTGAGCATCTGAATAGTGGAGAAATCAGATTTTATGATAGCATTTCTGAGCCGTGATAATCATGAACGACACTGCCTTGGTTTAAACAGTTCCCAGAGGAATTAATCAAATTACAGATAGTTTGAACAGATAAGATACCCATTACAAACTGTAAACATTTCACAATATAATTGAATGTAGAGTACCAAGTAACTGCTTGTCAAGTATAGCTGGAATGTAGTAGGACAGACAAAAGAAATTTTATAGGCACTTATCCTTGGGCAACCAGCATCTCTGCTTTAATGGCAGTCTTTTATGAACATGTGTGAACCTCTGAGGGAGTTTGCAGTATCCTCTTTGCATTAGGAACTTCCTTAAAGAGAGGTAATCCATTTGTATAATACAAATGTTATGGGAAGTAATGAAAATGAAGTTGTATTGGGGAAATTCTTGTGAATTTTCAAAAATTAGTGCTGGCTTAAGGTTTTCATCAGAATTGTGATGTTCCAGTTCTAGAATTACTTGACAAACTAGTACACTCGATAATAGCACCCTTATACATTCTTCCTTTTTTTTTTTTTTCCATTTTAAGGAAATAAAATGTATGTAAATGACTTTACTGATGAAGAAAATACGGCTTTGTTTACCCTAATCAGAATGTTGAACCTGAGCAAGCAGTGCAACCCTTACTGCAAAGAGGGCAGATGGTGTCCTTGGTGACATTAGAAGTATTGTGAGCAGTTTTGATCTTTACCCCCTGCACAGCACTGGTGAGGTCACACCTGGAGGACCGTGTTCTGGGAGGGGATTCCCCAGTAGGAGAGTGCTCAGTGAAGGGCCACAAGGATGATTGAGGGACTGGAGCACCTCACCTGTGAGGAAAGGCTAAGAGAGCTGGGACTGTTCAGCCTAAAGGGAAGGGTCAGTAGGATTTTATTAATGTATATAAATACCTGCAGGGAGGGTGCAAAGAGCATGGAGCCAGGCTCATTTTAGTAGTTCCCAGTGACGGAGGTAAAGGGCACAAACTAAACTGCAGGAGGTTCCTTGTGAACATCAGAAAATGTTTCTTTACTGTGAGGGCAGATGGCTCAGGTAGCCCAGAGAGGTTTTGGAGTCTCCATCTTTGGAAATACTCAAAAGCCATCTGAACATAGTGCTGGGCAAGCAATTCCATGTCCCTGCTTGAGCAGGGAGCTCAGAACTTCCAGAGGTTCAACCCCAAGCACTCTGCAACTCTGTGAAATCTATTTGTAAATCTAAATGAAATTCTTTGCACCAAAACTGGTGAAGCAGCATCAAAAAACAGCTCTTGAAGGCAGGCAGGAAGTGCTAAATATACAAAAGTGTGGAGAGAATCCATTCAAGTTTGGCTAAAATGAGAACAAACTGATGTGCTAGAGGAGGAAGAAATTTTTTTTCTGAGGAGAAATCCAGATGGTTTTCCAAGTAGTCAAGCAGTTGGAGAGCATAGTCAAATTCCTTATGAAGAATTATAGGCAGAGATTATTAAAATGCAAAAGAAAGTCAAAGCTGTTGGATGTGAGGGTAACTTCAGAAGAGAAATAGAATTTGGGAAGGAAAATTGTCATTGAGCTGAAGAGGAGAAGGAACTGCATAGATGGCACAAGCCATGGTGTTTGCTAAGTTTTACAAGCAGCTGCAGAGCGTGAGTGTCCGAAGCTATAGAAATCTTCACCCCTGCTTTAAACAAAGTGATAAAAAATGCTAGATGTAGACATTGAAAGACTAGAGTTCTGGAGAAAATTGTATCACAAGGTAGCGCTGGCGTAATTACTGAGCCGGCTCTTCTGCTTATAAAATGAGAAAATGGCGAGGAATTGTTTCATCAGGGAAAGACGAGGCTGAACTGTGAAGAAGCCTTCAGCAGCAGATGCACACTACCTGGGATAGGTGTGTACGTGTACCTGCGTGTGTGCAGGAGCAGCAGGTGTAGCTGGACTGCAGCCAGTCTCAAAATGTTGTCCAAGTGGAGAATGGCACTGGCTTTTGTGAATCTGAGCAAACATGCGGGGGATCTGGCATGCACTGACAGTCAGCAGAAGGCAACAGTCAGTTCCACAGATGCAGTTTCCAGAGGATAATGGGCAGCAGCAGAAGGCTGATTATCAGCAGTATGGTGATGTTCCTGAAGTTAATGTCATAAGTGGTGTCCTGGAGAGGGGGCCAAACATAAGGATCTGCAAGAGGTGTTGGAGAAGCTGGGAAAGAGGGAATATTTCAGCCTGTTGAAGAAGAAATCCAATCTTCTGAGTAAGGTGGAAAAATGAAAGAGAATTCTTCCACCCAAGGAAGAGACAGCTCCAAAGCCTCGAACCTGAAAGAGATAGAGAAGGTTGAGTTTCACAGAAAAATGGATTCCACTGAAAGGAGTATCAAGGTCATTTGTCAGGTAGAGACACAACAGAGAATTGTGTCAGTGGAAAGAAAGGTAGGAAGGAGACTCAAATAGTCTTGATTATTTGATTACAAAATACTAAAAATGGAAGTATTTGTAATTTGTAGCTGCCCTGATGAGGACCTTCCTTGAGGAATGATGTTATTTGTAAAGGATGCACATGTGAAGATATGCCAGAAGGCTGTTTTGAGGATACAGTGAGACTGCTTTCTGATGCTCTGCTTTGGGTAAAAGGAGTGTTGATTGAATACTAGAGAGCTCAGTTTATAAGGGATGCAACAAGGCATTTATAATAGGGCTATCATAAGTAAAAGGGGTCCCGCTTCTTCTTTCCCTTCCCCCAGTTCTAATTTGGTCCTATGCAGTATTTTTTGGGCCTGATAATATACAAATATCTTGCTCCTCAGTTGAGCAGTATTCTGGGAGCATACGATGGAACTGTTTCTGGCTGCTGCACAGAAGTGAGAATGTTAAATGCCTGATTAGTTAATGAAGGGTGTTCCTATGGAGGGAGTTGTATTTATTGTAAGGAATGGATACTCAAAGCGTTTAGTTCCTTGAAATAAGGTGTCTTAAAAGTATGCAGATGACTAAGCGGCTAAGAAAGGCTGCAGTTTGAGAGTACCTGTCACTTCTTGTTCTGGTAATATCTTGAGTTAGGCATATGCTTCATGACCTGAATGRGACCAATACTGAATAAAGTGTGTGAAATGGAAGAACAGGCTCAGATTGCTTTACTGTACAAAATGAGCTGTTAGCATAAGTTATGTTTATCGGTATGGAAGATAAATGTTTTCTCATGTACATCATCTTAGCAATTCTGCTTTTGCCCACAAGACACCTCATTGATCACAGATGTTAGAGTAGGAATTGCTGTTTTCCTATGAAAAATCATCATCACCTACATGTTTCATTTCAATTTCATTGCCTTTCCAGCATTCTTACTGTTTCCAGAATAATGCTGTCAATAGTTTCTTCAGATTTAGTAGTCCTTTTACTAATTAGATATTCCAGACTCTGCACTCCACTTGTGAGAGAAGTCTGCATGTCATTAGCTTTCTTGAATGTTAGCAATATTTATGTACGTTATAAAAATGTAAAACAACACTTGTTTATTGAGAAATACCTATTGGCATATACATAGACGTTGTTCTTGTTTGAAGGAAATCAGAAATCTTTTGAAACAGTGCTTCAAATTGAGAGTTGTTCATAATGACAAAATTTGTCCTGCCGTAAGTTCTTTCTCCAGACGAAACAAATCCAGCAGGGAGGTTAACAAATTAGATTGTAATATTGTCATTTTAATACATACTACTTATGAAGCCAATTATACCTTGTTATTATGCCTTATGGCTGCCATAAAGTCATTCTATTGAATAAACAGATTCAAATTAGGTTTTGACACAATGTTATTATGTATTATTAAAGTCCCTGCCTGAAGCTGGAGTTTCTTTGGGTTAATTGTGGTAACAGTTCGAGTCCCTGTGGTCACTGAGTACATGTTAAAATCGTCCTTGCTCAGCCAGCTTCCTCCTCACTTGCCTCGAAATGAAGAAGTGAGATGTAGTTGTGATTACACTGGCCAGGGAGATGACTGTGTTTGATGCAAGGCAGTAGCTGTCAGTAATTACAGGTGTAGGTCATTTTTCCATCCTGAAGGTCATGAGTTGCTGCTGACAACTAAAATGAGTCATTTAAAGTCTGAAATGGGAAAGGGAGATGCCTTCTCTAAAACCAGATGATCCTACACTACCTTTTGAGGCAAATGCATGTAATTTTGTTTCCATACATACAGAATATTTTCATAATGCTTTGTTCATATTTTAGTTGCTTTCTGCAGCTTTGATGCATAATTGTAACAATAATGTTTGTCAGATTTGAAGAACTTCATCTTGTCCATAACACTAGAAAGCACAATATAAAGAAGTTGTATTAATACGAAGCTAATAGAAGTGCAAATAAATGAGACATACCATAACTGGTGATACTATTTTAAATGACAGCGTAACATTTTTTTTATAGTGACCTTTGAATATTCTTATTTTCTAGCTAATGGTTTTTCAAATCTGTTGTGAATAGGCATGATTCACACACTGATTGAAGGAGTAAGCTTTATGTCCTCATATTTTGCCTATTCATCTGTTTTGTTTTGAAGGAAATTATGTTTGATTTTACTATGGCTGGTGCTTTGAGTTTCTTTTCTACAAGTTCCCCATTTTTAGTACATGAAGAATTAATGACAATAATAGCTGCAACTAAACTAGAAGCACTTTTTTTGATARATGTAAACAAAATAATTCTTGCTGTGCACTAGGCATTTTATTGCTTCATTTGAGATATGTTTTCAATGTAATTTCTGAGCATGATACTTTTATACCGAGATACACTTGTGATTAAACCTTAGTGTATCTCATGTTTGAAAATAATAACACAGAGACTTAAAAGATTTTAAACTTGAGGGTTTTGAGCAGCTGGTTTTTTAAATTTCTTGTGGCCTTTATGTTTGTAATCTTAAGGACAGAAATTTGAAAGCTTTTTAATACTGAAAGCACTCTAGTCTCTTAGGTTGTTTTTTCTAATACTAGTATTGGAAATACCTTGCTATTAAAATTTTATTTTTAAATTAGTGGTGCAAATACTAGTAGCAACTGAATGGCTGACATTATTTCTATTCACTCTGTAGAAATTGTAAACTTTCCGATATTATTGTTGTGCTGTTGAAAAATAGATAGTTTTACCTGGTGTGCATCCATTAGTACTTTTACTAGCATTTGTTCGAGCAGAGGTTTTTACTTACTAGATGGAAGCATCTAATATGTAATTAATTTCACATTAAGTGGTAGCAGCTTTTATGAGAATAGGGAAAGAGCTCAGAATTTAGGTAGAAGTGGGAATGAGCCTGAAGGGTAGGTAGGGTTTGAGTTTTGGGACTGTTTGGTTGCAAGTTGCAGGAATACCTGAAGGGAATAGGTGGCAGAGAGAGGGCAAGCCTGCCTGCTGCTTTTCTAATGTGACTTTCTGCCAGGCCTTGGGGTTGGACCTATGCTTGTGATGTCCTGAATTCATAAACAGCTATCAGATGTGGTCACAATATCTCCATCCTCTGCAGTGAGTGATCCAAACCAGAGATGACAACTTTAATAGCTGTTAGTTAAATGTAGACAGTAGATATCAGTCCTGCTCATCGTTTTGTGGATTGATGGTGGATGTCAGGAGCAACATGTAGGTTTATCCTACTTCTTTTGTAAAACTTGAGCAATTTGTCAGACAGCCATTGTGTATCACAGAGAAAGATTAAGCTATCAGAAATTATGAAATGTCAGCATTAGCTGCAGTTGATATACCATGTCAGTTCATTTCTTTGAATGTGTTGGTGCATATGTATTGTGATTCAGTTTTCGATTACCTGAATACATACTTCTTTTTTTTTTTTTGACTCCTTGTCATTCTCTTCTGTTCAGTGCCTGTACGGTGCCTGTGGATGAGGGCAAGTTGCCCAAATGAGTTTTATATTACTTGTTTTGGAAAGCAGTAAGTATGCAGTGAAGGGCATGAAGAAAAACAAAGTCTAACAGTTGGGCAGCTCAGTGTTGCTGTGGAGGATATTTTGGTTTTTTACACATACCTTTTCACCATAACCAGGAATGCATTTCTTGTTTTCTGAGAAGTGGTAGTTACCATTTTGCTATCTTTGGAACTGTGAAGATGAATCAATTAATTTTCATTAAATGATCAGATACTATAATTCTACACAGGTAGCCAACATTTCTTGGCATTTGCCTTTGTCAGTCTAATCTTGATATTCTGGGAATCTGGTTTCACAAGCCAATTTAAAAATAAGTTTTCGTGACTCATCTTCAGAGTTTGTTCATGAGTAATGTTTGACCCCACAGCACATGGGCACCAATACAGTGGGTTTTTTGGTATATATCTAGCTAATCTTGAGGAATTCCTCAACAGACAGCATAGCTGCCTTCAAAGCTCGAAACTTTAGGTGTGTAGCAGTCGGAGTAAGGACGTATTTAGCTATGTTTTACATGCAACACTCTGTGATTCAGTCAATTCATCAACTTAGAAATCACCTGTTCTAAACTTTAGAACAATTGTAATGATGTAGATTGTGCCCTTAGGATGGATAACACGATTCCTGTTGATGGGAGGTTTTAATAATTGAGTTTAGTGTTGTTGATAATAACATTAGTGATGTCAGATCTAACTTGTTAAGCCTGATTTTAAAAGTATTCTAAAAAAAAAAAGAAAATCTGTGATGTACTTATATGCTGCAGTGATTATTAAGACTGAGAATCACAGGTATTTAATTGAGTCTGAAACATGGTATGTTACTCTCTTGGGTAGGCATGAAAGCTAGAAGAAAGTCAGATAGTAAATGGAGTGAAGTTTCTTATTGTCAATTAACTACAGAATCACTTGAGAAATGCAGTTTATTGGCCAACTCATTTTATCCTCACCAGTACTGCAAATACCACTGCAGTCCAAAAAATCAAATTGAGCTTTTAATCTTCACCAGTAATCAAGGTTTCGTAGATTAGTGTAGGTTTGCTCTCCTATGTCATCTGTTCGACATGGTATTTCGAACAGGTTTAACTGAGTTTAATGGAACATACTGTTGCATTTATGAGTAAACATATTCCTTTTTTTATGAAAGAAACAAAAAATGTTACCATTCTTTTTATTGTGATAACTTTGAGATGTTAACTTTTTATCTTGAATGTCAGTGGAAGTGAGTTTTGAATGCACATGGGAGCAAATTTATTGTGTAAACAGTTGCTACTGTTAAATAAGTCACCCTTAAGGCAGGCTGCATTTTAAAGTCCTTACATTGCCAGAATGCGGCAGAGGCCCATGAAATACCTTACAGAAGGTGCATGAACTGTATAGAAGGCTTTAAAAAGAGAGTAAAATGTCTTTTAAAATAACTTTTATACTTCCAGTATATTGCAGGGAATGCTTTTTAGAGTTCATTGTCCAGTGGGATGATGGCTGATTTTCCAAATTATTTTTATAAGTGTTCTTTAGCAATGACGGTTCCATCATACTGTGCTGTGGCACTCATGGGTAACTTCTGTCAGTGTAGATTTAGCTACTGTTCTTGTGAAATTGAAATTTTCCTTAATAGAGAAAGATGGGTTATTATTTTTTAAATATTCGTGAGAATGGAACTGCTTTTAGTGGAACATGTTAGATTCTCTAAAATATTAATCTGGTCTGTTTATAATGACAACTTTCTATTTGTTTTACTTGGTTTTTGGTCTAGTTTTTTTTTCAAATTGAAAGTATTTGAACTTTTCACTTAAAATACAGTTTTCAGAAGCCATTTTACTCACTCCTCTTCATCTTTGTATTTCTGCTTAAAGAAAATAGTCTACTGCTTTCTTCATTCACTCTTTGGGATATGTAAGGAGGGGAAGCCTTGAAAATACTTCAGATAAAATTAAAGACACAGATTTCTATTTTTGTGAGCCAATAGTAGTCTTATGTTGAAGACAAGAGGTTTGTTTTGAGAATTTTTGACCAGCTGAAAATTTTTGGAACAACTCTAGTCACGACAATCACGTAATTGTTTGATGGAAGGCTGCTCACCAATTTGTATTCATTTTTGGGTGGTTATTAGCAAGCGAATAACTCTGGTTGCTCTTTTGAAATTTCCTGTCACTTCTTGTCATTGTTGCTGGAAGCAGTGGGTGTCTTTGCAAGGGATCAGCCTGGCATTTTATACCACATTTCTCAGAGGTGATGATGAAAAGTGCAGTGTATATAGACCAGTGATGGCTGACGTTTCTACCCGGATGAACCAATATCTTATTCAAGTATTAAGAGAAAATTGAATGCTTTGCCTCCTCCTCTGCCACATGACTGGACTTTGTGTGGGACATGTACTGCTGTCATGTACTTTCCAGAACCAATAAAAATAGGCAACTTGTACTGGTGGGTTGTGTTTGTCCTTCAGGTGGAAGTTATCTGAGCAGCAGCTGTAGAATGTGCTCATGACTGTGCTTTGCTGGTGGTGCATATGTGGTGCCCAGGTGCTTTGTCACAGCTCTGCTAAGGAATGCGATCTGGCTGCCTGTCTTGTTTGTGTTGTTACCACCAGCGATGATAAATTGTTATGCTTTACACAGCTGCAAGAGCCACTGCATGTCTTCAGTGGTAGCACTCTGTGTTGTAGATAGCTGGAGCTGATCTGTGCCTGGAGACAGGGTATCCCTGAAGCTGAGTTGTAGCAGAAGCTCTCTGTTTGCTTCCCACATTCTGCATTTTTCCCATTCCCACATTCGGCTTTTTTTCAGTGAAGGATCCCAGCAGTAAGTGGTCAAGTCAAACTACAGAGCAGAAAAGACTGAGGCAGGATCTCTCAGTCACAAGGATGCCAAACCAGCTGACTTCAAAAAGCTCTTAAAACTTACAAATGTATGACAAACTCCAGTAGAAATAGAATGCTGGATCTTTTAGAATATTAGTCTATTTTATGACCTCCCTTTTAATAATAAAGCTGTATAACAAAGTGCTCCGGGGTCCTTTCAGATGAAAGGCATTAGATACTGGCGCCTTTAGATGTTTACCTCTTGTCTGGGCCTCTGAATTTGTTTATCACTAAATGCTTTATTGCAACAACTCTGTTCTTGCCCATGTGTGGTGTGAAACCATTTGAATGTCATTGTTATTTATTTTAGGTCATTTATTAAGTTTCCTATTGAGGCCTCTATGGCCTGAATTAAAACACTAAAAGGAAATCTCTACATAAAGCTGCCAAATAAAATACATAACCAGGCAAGATTAAAAATAAATAAATAAATAAATATATAAAAATCAGGCAAGAGGTCTGTTGGGCTTGTCCTTGTGCAAATCACCCACAAAGGGATTAGTTCCCAGTTACTGAAAGGAATGGAAAAAACATGGGTAGCAGATAAAAGAGCAAAGGGAGGGGACCCAAAATAGGCAAAAATAGCTCAGTTGAAATGAAATAAACAAGTCTTGCACAAAAGGGCAAGAAGAGAAGTGCATGCTGAATTGTTAACACAGAAATGTGAGCTGTTGCACAGGAGTGGAAGTCATGGTGCAATGAGGCATCCCGGGCCTGGATCTGATCCAGAGCACGCAGAGTGCCTTGCTGGCATGCAGACCACAGGCTGCAGTTTGGTTTTGCCTGTCCTTTTCAACCTGCTCATGGACAACAAGCTGCGGAAAAGGAGATGGCAATGCTGATACAAGTAAGAAAGCTGCTTTTCTGAAACATGAGTTTGCTTGCTTTGGTTGGAATTAACAAATTAGGGCCCTTATCCACCTGTTAAGCACAGAAGACCCAAGTACTACAGTGTTTTGTAGGACTAAGCCTAGAAGTTGTAAAAAAATGCATCCTTTTGAGGATTTGGATGTTATGAGCCTGGGTGATGTCTTGTTATTATCTTTCCCAAGTAAAGCCTTTTGTAGCCATCAGAATGCTATAGGCAAATGGAGATTGACTACAAGGACTTATCTGAAATATCCTGGCTTTGATAGATTTCTCCACAAATGGACCTTACTTGTTATAAGGTTAATTACATTAAATCTATGTCTCTGCTGTGTTTGTTATGTGAACTGTAATCCTTCACCTGTGCCAAATTATTGTCTGCAAACAGGTTAAATTATTGAGGGCAGAAGAAAAGTCTGTCACGTGACTTGGTATTTTGGTAGGGTCCACCCATGCTCTCAGCTCTACATTTCAAAACAAACACACCCTGAACATTATGCTGCACTTTTATTGTACTTTCTGGCAGCCTGTGATTGGTTTCTGCTTTGCATGGCTGCCACTTCATGGTGGTATTACTGACGGGGTTTTTTTCCACATGGGCCATTTAGATTTTTGTTTAAATGCTACAAAATCAATGAACGATGATGATAATAACAACAGTAACAACAACCATCATCATCATCATCTTTAATTTCACTGTTGCTTTTTCTCAAGTAACATTTCAGTCATTTTCTCTCCCTGCCCCCTTACAGTTTCACCCTTTTGTATTAAAAATATTTTACAATAAAATTACCATGTGTTAGTTTTTCTTCTTTTATTCGTGTTGAATCTCTTTATGTGAACTCAGCACTTGTGAAAAGCTAGAAGTTGACTATTTGGAAGGATAATCAGAGAAATACCACTTAGAGTGGATATGCAAAAATGTGACAGTTGTAAGAATTTTTTCAACCTTTAAGGTTTAGGCTTGCCTGTTGCCAGCAGTCCAGGTGCAATCCCCAGTGCTGATGCTGGGGTGGCTCCCATGTGGAATTCCCTACATGTCGGGGTCAGGAGCACATGTATAATCGTCTTCTAAGTGAAAGATTTCAGTCGTTACTGTCCTGTCTTAAAAGTATGACCAAAGGCAGTCTGCAGGTGACTAGGAAGATGTCACAAGTTCTTATCTACGGAGTCTTGTATAAATTGGAGAATTGTAAACTTGCTGGTTTATGACCAATATCCAAGGGTTGTTCTATACAGTATGGCTGAAAGTTTATAAAGTAGTGAGACATTGAAAATTTCAGTTTCTCCTTAGTAATGTGTTTGGTATTTGTAAGTTAAAAATAGAATGGCTTTTTTATTTAAAACATACATGAATTGAAATAGCTAAAAAAATGCAAAGTAGAGCATATCAAGCAGAGCTCTGACTCTGTTGTAGTTTCCTTGGACAATGCAGTTGTCTTTGTAAGTCCAAACTTGTCATACCCATGTGAAGCATCCTCTTCATTGTAGCTTTGAATGGATCCACAGATGGATGCTATGCCCAGATATTCAGGCATGCAGATAAAAGGAGTGTGATAAAAGTAGTAGTTTTACACACTTGTGCATATTCTGCTGTTTAGCATTTCTCAATTCCTGGTCTTCGCTGGTTGTATACTGTGAGACTTCTGGAAGCTATTACTGCAGTACTGGTTTTATGGTTGTGATAAAACATACTCCAGTCTTCCGAGCTTTCTAAGAAGGTGCTGTTTGAAAAATGGAATATTTTTTTCCTTTTTTTAATCTGTCATTAACTTGAATTCTGCTTTTCTGTTTTCCTAGTATTTTTCATTTTGAAATTAAACTTTTCAGCCTTACCATGTTCTTAGTGTTACTCAGTCTGGCTCATCTGATGCCTTGTCTTAATTACATCCACTCCAAACCCCATCTGTATTTCTGAAATGGCTCAGTCCTACTTTCTATTGTTCTATTTTGGTTCCCATTGCTTAATTGTTTGGGCCAGAGATTTCTGCCTGGACTTAAGGATGTGAAAACAATTTGAGGAGTCTTGCAAGGCCTTCAGGTGTTCATGGCAATTGGGATTTGAAGCATTTGATCTGGTAAGGCTCTGTGCTGACATGTTACAGAAACAGATGTATGTTAAGCTGCCTATATTGTTACATTAGCTTGCTTACAGATGCACTGTTCAGTGTTCTTCAAATAACCCTTGACAGAATTTTAACTTTATTATACAATTGAACTTCTGATGTGATGAGAAAAAAAGACTTAAAACTTCAAATATTGACCTCTTGAAAAGAAGAGTGAAAAAGAAGTAGAGCCGATTTTACCAGAGGCAGAGAGAGAGAGACGGTTAATGTTGGCTCTGGAAATTTTTAGAATTAATTTATTAGTAGTTTGAGACAGGACAGCATGAAGTTTTACATGTTAAAGGCTTTGTCCACAGTGGTTAAGAGCATCCATAGAGTATCATATGAAACATCCAGATGGCACGGTGGTCTGTCTTTGGCAGTGATTGGTAATCAACACACCAGAAAGAATTTAAGCACTAGTAAGCTCATAATTATGCTTTTCTGATACAGATCCAGGAGTCTGCAGCTCAGGAGCTCTCTTGGCAGGGTATATGGGCCTTGTGTCCTTATGACTTCTGTGAATTTGTGTTCTTATGACTTTCTTTTGTGAATTTGCCTAACTGCTTTTTGCATCAGTGTAAAATTTTGACCTATCCTGTATAGTGAATTTACCTGTGGGCTGTGTGGAAAAAGTATTTCTTTTGTTGTTTGAATATCCATACTTCTGATTTCCTCCAATTACTTTTGTTTCTCTGCACTGGAAAAGGCAGTAACAGTTGTTACTTATTTATTCGATGCCACTCCAGTAGTTTATTTTTGTGATTTGTATCGTGCTACTCTGTTGCTCCTACAGAATCTAATCTACCCGTGCATCTGAATCATCCATTTTCCCCCTGTTCTGAGTGTTTTGAAGTTGACTTAGATGCGTTTTGAGACTAGAGGAGCAGCAACTACACTTAGTAGAAATGAAAACCCCTACAGTGGCATAATGCTGGTCTCTGTTTTCCCTTTCTCCCCCACCTCCTTACAGTTGCTAATGAAGGCCAATGTAATAATGACAGTTGCCACTTGTTATAGTTAGGGCTCATGTGTTTCTTTGAAAGAAAGCCTCGTGGGGAGCATTTTAACTGGTGACAGATAGAGGACCTGACATGGGCTCCCAGTACAATTCCTGCTTCTTTGTTCCGTGTAATATTTGTCAAAACAGTGGCAATGAATGATGATACGTATTTATTTTTTTTCAGCATGAGGGATGGCTGCATTCAGCATGCACACACACAGATAAAAGAAGTTGAACAGCTTCAAAAGCCATGTCAGTCAGACTGTCAAAATCACATTGACAGACCTGGAGTCCTGTATGTACAGATGGGACCTGAAAGTGAAATCTGTTTGCTCATGGGGGTAAAGGGAGCTTGATTTGACAAGACTACCACAGAGAACAGCTGGCTTGATTAGCTGTGACCGCATCTTCACACGCCTTGTAAAAGGCTTGCCCTCAATCGTTCTTTTTTTTTTTTTTTTCCCCTGAAAGCTGTGTTTCATTCTTGGAGATGCACAGCATTCATGCACTGTCCTCTCTGGGGCACCAGCTACCTTTGCAGCCCTGGCCCTGCTCCTGGGATCCTCCTGAGCCACTCCCTGCGTGGGGGCTTCACATGAGGGGTGAACAGGCAGGAAAGCTGCTGTCACTGTTGTACCTTTGCTTGTTCTTTGGAAGGTTTGCAGAGAAGCTAATAGAGGAACAGAATCCACTTTTCCATGTAGTGGAGTTATAATAGAAGAGCACAAAGCAAGCAAGGATGTAGGCTGTGAACTCTTGTTCCTCCAGAATGAGCCCTCTCAGGGACCTGAATTCTTGCTGGATTTTGTAATGAGGAGATGTGTGCTTGTGCTCAGGAAATCCATCCTATGTACCTTAGAGAAATCTTAAGTGGCATCAAGCCTTGAAGCTAAAGAAAAGTTAGTTAGCTCTTGGCCAGAAGATCCAGGCGTTTTTTGTTATGCAGTTGTCAATTCAGAGCAGCTCTTCACCTACCGAGTTAATGGAAATAAGTGTGTTTAAAATGTTAGAGGAGGTTTTTCTTTCTGGCACCTGTAGCCTTTATGTATTTAATGTTGTCATATAATCAATTATCTATATCTTGTACTTTCGTCATGAGAAAGAAGATAATTTTTATTTGTTTTAAAATGTGAGCATTAAAAAATTTGTGCATGTAAGCAGTATACTTGATTTATCTCTCCTGACGAGGTAATAGGTATGAATTATTTTGCTAGGCTTGGTCCATGGTAATACTGATGTTCTGAAGTATTGATCTGATTTCTGGTGAGTAGTTTTTGTGATTGCCTTTCTCAGAAAGATCTCATGCATTGAGGGAAAGACTTGTGGGTCTTATTAGAGGTGTCCACTTTCCTGGCTTTGGTCGTGCTGCATGCAGTGCATACTCTGATTTCGACTAGCAGATCACTTAATTCAGTAACATTTGTCCTTCTTGAAAATGGTGAACATTTTTTAAAGTTTTTTTAAAAGTTTAAGTGAGGAAGATATTAAAGGTCTAATACCTGTATTATTGACTGCAGTAAAATACATTCATGGAAATCATGGAAATGATGCAACTTAATGAGCATGTTTCCTTGAGAAGGTATTAAAATGTGAAGAGTAGGTGAAGGACACAGGCACCTACAAACTAGAGAAAATGTACAAAGGAAAAAAGTTGCCGTAAGATAAAGATTTGGAAAGAACAGAAAAAAAGCTAGGATACAATAGTAGTTAAAGGGCTAAAGAGTCATTGTATTGGGAAGTGGAAAAAGAGAAATTTAGCCAGGGAAATTTAGCAGACATTAACATGAATGAAGTTCTCACAGCCTTAATTTATTACTTAAGTGTTCTTTAAAATGTCAGAGGCACTTGTTTTTACTGTCCATTAAGTCCTTGTAAATTCTGATTTTTTTATTTTTGTTTTTTGTCTGAGTAGAGAGCTGAGTTGTGCCCAGTGACACAACAGTGGGCACAAACTGAAAGACAAGAGGTTCCTCTGAACATTAGGAAATGCTGTTTTGCTCTGAGGGTGACTGAGCTCTGGGACAGGATGCCTGGAGAGGTTGTGGTGTCTCTTTCCTTGGAAATACTCCAAAGCCACATGGATATGGTCCTGGGCAGCCAGCTTTAGGTGTGACCCTGCCTGAGCATGGGCTTAGACCAAATCACATCCAGAGGTCACTTCCAACCTCAGCTGTGCTGTGATTCTGCAAAAAAGTCCTTTAATTATAAAAAGGAAAATTTATTGCTATTTGCATATAAAATGCTCAGCCAGCATAATGGACACTTGCAAAAAGATGCATTCACCTCTAGATATTAAAATGAGCTTTCCAACCAAATAAATGTTTAAATGTTATATTTCAGTGATAAGTGAGGGCAAAAGGGAAGCTTCAGACCAGCATGAGTTTGGGGCTCTGTCTCCTCTAGTTGCAGAATGGAGGTTTTGTATAGCACTGTTGATTAAACATCTTATTAGGGAGGATAATATTCAGAAACAACTTTGATGGGGCCTTGTTAGCAGCACTGAGTATTCAGTGTTTATGACTCACCGGGATGCTTACTAATGTATTCTTGGGTGAGATCTAAAGCCTTTTGTTTGAGAAATTGTTTTTTTAAAGTAGAAGTGCAAAATTGATGAGAGATTAATTGCCATCCAAATCTGACTGTTTGGCAGGACTTCATGTGTAAATCCATTGGCATCAGTGCTTGGTCTAAAATTATGATGACATTGACACTAAAATGTGAGGCACTGGCATTTTAAGATGACTCCCTTTAGGAAGAAATACTCTTTTAAAATCAATCCTTAAATCTGAGCTGCAGGCTGGGAGAATGTTATTTGCTTTTGATAAGGAATGTGAAAAAATATTCATTGAAGGTTTACTGAGGGACAGAAATGTTGCAGGCATGCAAAGTTAGACAAGGTAAAGCACTTTGGAGAGGACTGTAGAGGAAAAGCCTACTTTCAGAGACACAGAATAGTAAGTGTGATCCAAGACAGATATGAGCTAATTGGCTGACCTTACTGCGTTTTCTGTGAGGTTTGGCTTGAAAAGCAGAGAAGTAACTTCCAGTCGAAGGAAATTTTGTGTCTGCTTCTTTGAACTTGATTCTATGACTTGCATTAGTAATTATCAATGTAGCTTGAGCTGAATTACAACTTTTTTTAATGGTACAGTATTTTTTATTTTAGTTAGTTCATGTTTTTAGTGTTTTGAATGTGAAAAAAGCTACGTAAACGCAAAGTGTTGTTATGTCTTTGGACCACTAGTCTAATTTGCTTACTTGCATGAATTTGTGCTCCAATTCCACTCTCCCTGTGATTTCCCTTTATATATACAGCTTGTGTTGCTTGGGATAGATGGCTTAGCTGGGAATAAAGCTGAATTTTTCATCATTTTTCTCAGAATCACTTGATGACTCTTTGTGATGCTAGTTCCCTTAAGGGAGGCATTCATATTTTTCTTAGTTTTTTCCTTTTCCTGAGAGTATTCAGAGCTTCACATTGTTTCCCAATATCTAAATCTAAATTTTAGTATTTTTTTACTTTTTTTCTAAATGGTGAAAGTATCTTTTTATTACTTTTTTTAAAAAAAGGCACACTTAATATGAAATGCTATCTTAGTTCCCTGATATGTGACACAGCAGTATTCAAATATATTGTATCTCATTCTCCATATCAGAGATTTACATAGCACTTGAGTCTTCTGTGACTGTGGAGTTTAATAAAATTTAGATTGCATCTTAGCTTTGATATAGAAGTTATTGTTTTTCAAGATACTGGATTTTGCTTCTTATATTTCCTCTCCATATAACTGTAACTGATGGATGCAAATCCATCTGCAATTCAGCTCACTGTCTTGCTGCATGCTACAAGGTAAATTTGATTTTTATGGAGCAACTTGAAATAATACTTTAATAAGGAAGAATGTGTAAGTTTATGAAAAGAATATTGCTTTTTGCTGTCTGAGAAACCAGACTTTGCTTTTGTAGGTCTCTTTGGAAGAAAGAAAATGCCATGGAAACTGAAGGTCACCTTAATATTTGGAAAAAAAAGGAAAGAACATTTAGCTTTCCATTGGGTTAGGCAAGATCTTGGTTACTATTTAGTTGGCCTATTTGGATTTCAGCATTTATGGGAAAAGATGCTGCTTACAGTTTTTAAAAGTTGAACCATCCAATTATGGATTCCGTACTGGTTCATAAATGGAGAAGATTCAAAAAGTTAAGTGCAAGTTAAACTAGTCAGTTGAGATTAGATTGCATCAGTCACTAGAAAAAAAGAAATGTTTCTGGRGAGTCTAGCATATGTTTGCTTGGAAAAAAAAGATTGTGATAATAATAATGTCCATTAGCAGAAGTTATTCACAGCAGGAACTTCACTGAAGAAGTCTGGTAGCAAGCACCGTGTAGTTAAATGTTTTGACTTGCTGGGGGAGCATATAGGATGCTGTCTCTGGCTGCTGTGCAATGGCAGCAGTGTTTTGAGTGTTGTGAAAGAAATGAGATGGGAGAACAGAGCAGAGGAAGAAAGGAGATCAAAGCAGAAGCTCTTACTGTAATAATAATGAGAAAAAAAATACCCTGCAAGACCCCTGTTCTCTTTGTCCCTCCTCCCATTTGATGGTATTGAGAAGTAGTGTTTGAACCAGAGCAGGGAATGGCCTTTCTTTTCAGCAGATGTCTTCCAGGAATTTCCAGTAGTGAGTAAATAGATGTGTTCATGGCTGGGAGTGCATGTTTCTTTTTATAGGCAGATACTATTTTTGTTATGATCTATTTATAATACTTTACTTTTTTAGTTCACTGGAGAAAAGTAGCTTGTTTTTCATATGAGCATCTTTCGGTTCTCATGTTTTCCATGTCTTTGAAAGCTTCTACTCAGTTGTTTCAAAAGGTAAGGGATTTTTTTTAATAATTATTTTTTAAATTGGTCGATTTTGAAGCTGCAGTAACTTCTGCTTAGGTGATCAAGCTGTTTGGTGGTTAATAGGCTTAATTTTAGGTGATTTTAATTTTCTTTGAAGGTCTGTAATGGCCAGCACTGTTTAATTCTGTCATTATTTGTAGAACTTAGCTTCTGAATGTTATTTTCTAGGAGTCCATTAGGAAACAAACAAATAAGCAACTCTGGTTTTTTGCAAACATTAGAGAAATTGCTGAAAAAAAAGATTGAAAGCTGCAAAAGTCAATGGGCTTAGGTGATCTCCTGGAGAAAGAATGTAGATATACTCTGCAGGTTGTCATTTACATCAAAATAAAATTAACTTGGCACTAGTACTATTAGTATGTCAGTGTGAGCAATGATGATGAGTTCTTTTAATCCTCATGTCAGTGTTTACATTGTTATAAGAATTAAACTCTTCAAAGCTGTAGGAACCCAAAGAAATGGGACCAGTGCATCATCTAGTTTGGCCACCAGTAGGTCACAAACTGTAATACCAAGTTCACTGCAGGATTCAGTAACTTGGAAAGCCATCATGCAACTTGTATCAGATAAAAATTTTCTCTAGCAGTTAAAAAATGTCCACTCCTTTTGTTTCAGATGTTGCAAGCTTCTATTTCATTGAGAAAATGAAAATTATAAGTCCTTGCATTATTTTTTTCTTACCTCTAAGTAAATATCTAGTGTAATAGATCGTAGGTAATCTGTAATTTGCTTCAAAGTAGTACTGAAATATGAACCCTCTCACATGTAGCTGTCCAGAGAAATGCAGAGGGCTATTTGAGACAGATTAACTGGTAGGAGTTAATGGGACCTGAGGATGGTCTGCTTGTGACTGTGCACAGAGATAACCAGATGCTTCACTCCCAGTATTGTCTTCCTCATACTGTCAGAAGTCTTTGTAAGTATCTGTCATTATTCTAATGAAAGACTGCAGACATTTCACAAAATCAGTTATTTCAGTCTTCTCCTCTGGGCAAAGGGAAATTGAAGTAGTGTTTCATTGATGGCTGAATTGCTACCAAAAGTGCCCCAAATGAATCCTTTGTGTGGGAAGACATCTCAACACATGCTGTCTTTTTTGACTTGTATATGGATTGTATAGAGATCAAAATACAAATGCAGTGCACCTGAGTTACGCCTTTTAAACGTACTGTGAAAATCACCTAAGTTATCTAAAGTTCCTAGAAAATTAATGCATTCAGGTTGGATTATGAAAAAGAAACAACTTGTCTGCATAATAGCTGCTGTTGGAAGTACATGTTTATGTGAATCGGTTGGTTTGTTTTATATGTTGCCTATTTTTTTAAGCTCAGAACGGGTACAGAGATTGTCACCTGCAATATTTTTAGGCTTTAGGGCACTTTTTAAGGGAAGAATGTAAATTATTAAATCCAAACAAAGAACTCTTTTGTGAGGAGCTCGGTGAAAATCTATTTAGTTTTGGTCATCCTCCTTAAACTTGATTTGTATTCTGCCTTTGGGGGAACAATGCTACCATACATTTTAATAGTGTAAAATCAGTTATTAATTTTGGAGTGTTGATAGTATTTCTATGCATTTCTATTGCTATCTCTTATGGATTGGTTGTAGTTCTTTTTTCTTAGTGTAGCATTAGACTGGGACTTACTTCAGAGCCTGTCACCACTGGTTCATATTCAAGCAGAAGAGTGACAGCCAAGCTGAACACTGGGTTGAAAGCGCAGCTGTGTAGCAGTTCCAGCTCCTGCAGTCCCGGGCAGGCAGACTCTGAGAAAGAGAGCCAAATTTTGCTCTCAGGAAATCTGCAGCCACATCAGTGAAGCCACTTGGATTGAAGGTTGCTTAATAGTTACGTAAATCAGGTTAACTGCCCGTGTCTCCTTTTGGGCTATGCTAAACTGGCCACTTCTGCACAGTCTGTACAGTCATAGTTCCCACAGATAAGAGAAAGAATTGCATAATTTTTCTACCTTTCTTGACATACCGTGCCTAAGCAAGACACAAGAATTGGCTTCAGAAGACCATGAAGTATATCAGCCCTCCAGATGCCCATTGAAAACAATTAAAATTCTCTTCTGACTACAATAGAATCAGTCATGGTTTTAGCGTTACAATAAATAATGTATTTGTGAAAAGATGGATAGCCTTAAAAATTATGTGCAATAGTTGTTGTATATTAGGATTTTTCTTCAGGAAGATGAGCTAGTAATAAAAGAAACATTGCTGTATATTTATGTAATCTTTTATTGCTTACAGCATATTAATGACAGATGGCAGTTGTCACTAATTATATTATTACAGAAGATGCAGCTCTGGAATGAGCTTCTTTTTTTGTGTCTTGGTTATCTTTTATTCTGAAAGGAAAGTCCAATACCCAAATGGTTTGGTGTATTGAAGTTGAAAGCATCTGTGCTGGTAAGCCAGCCTCTCACTCGTTAAATGCTTTCATTTTACCTAAAATAGGATTGTACTAGGCTGTTGCTTGGCATGTTGCACCTGTTCTAGTGTTGAAATGAGTGGGTACAATATATTTTAAAAAGTGTGAAAGAACACTATGGCAGATGAAACACTGAGTGCCCAAATGTTACAAAATTCCTGAATTAAATTTGACTGTAACACAAGTTTCTGCTTTATGCAGAGGTTGCAGGAGCAAGTCTTTAACTACACAGCCATATAATGGGATGTCCTCTCTTTCGTATAACAGAATACCTAGTCTGCTTGCATTTTCTGTGGAAACCTCCAAAACCAGCTTGGCATTATCACTTGTTATAATAGTTGGTGCTCAAAAATAAGAAACCTCAAAAAGCCTATGCAGGAGMAGTACCAACCTATGTTAAGTGTTAGTCAGTGCCAGTTGCCTGTGATATTATAGGATTCCTGGCAAATGGTTTAAAAATCAATGTTTAAATCCCTGACTGGCATGCAGTAAGGGTTTGTTAACAAGGTTTAAAAGTTTGGAGAGTTGTAGCACATAAGCACAGAAATTTATGTCAGGAGTTTTGCAGCTGTAAAGAACCATGCCCATTTCACATATCAAACTGAAAGGTGCTGAAAAATATGAATCCAATTGTGTTTCTACCCTGTATTATACTTAGAGAAGCATAAATTTAAAAAATGTTAGTACAGGCTAATGATGAAGAATCAACCTGAGGAGGTGTTGAAGGGTTAGAATTGCATGGTTAGTAATAGACTGTAATAATAATTTCATAGTGGTAATAAAAATATAACAATATAATATATAATAACATTGTAAGATGTAACATGCATAATACAATATATAAAATTATTAATATGTGTTATATATTACATAATATATACACTATACAATACATCAAATATTATGTAATCATAATATAATAATGATGATGATAATAATAATATAGTACAGGAATAGGCTTCAATCTCACAATTGACCTTGCTTTGAAGGTGCTTGCAACAATCTCTTTTCTGGAGCCAGTTACTAGGGTCGGACTGTATTCCCTAAATGCTGCAATGTGGTGTTTGCACAGGCTGCAACACAAGAGCAGAGATGTTCTTAAGGGATAAGAAGGCAGTTGTGCTCTCACCAGTTTCTGTGCACCAGACCTAGTGCTTAGCAGCTCTGGAGAGGGCCAGATGAGCTGGTTGAGCACCCACAAAATGAGTTTTGTAGAGGAATTAGTGCCATTTCGTCTGAGTTTGCTGTTCATTTTACTTATTCGGATTATTGTGTGTATGAGCTGTTCACTGTTTCTCTCTGAGTTGTGCTTAGCAGTTTGTGGGCACTTCAGTGTTGTGCACTGTAAAGATTAACTTGCAAAGCTCATAATGTGGATTTTATGTGGCAATGATTGGGTTTTAACATGGCCTTGTGTTTAGTTCTGAATGCTATTTGTGGAGGACAGAGAAACACAAAACCATCATATATTTTAGAGGGAAGTAGGAAAGGAACTGAAGGAAGGCTATATGTGGAAAGCAGTTTTATAGGAGTTGGGATCTTGTTTGCTCTGGCTGTTCAGGGTAAAAGAAATAATGAGCTTATGTTGCTGCAGCCTAGAAAAATTAACTTTAAGGATTCATGGATTAAAAATGCAGGAGCAGTTAGCCAATAAACTAAATTGCTAAGGGAGATAATAGAATTGTTTATTTAAGCCCATATAATCATAGGATAGATGAGGCTCCTGTCTATTAGAGTTGTCTTAGTGGCATTGTTTCTGAGATGGTACAGCAAAACAGCTGGCTGAGGAGGTCTCCTAAAACCAAAATAAGAAACACATTAGGTAGCAGTAATTTGATGGCTGTGGTAAACACAAGGTTCAGAATAAGCTTCTGTTGATTTAGGTACTCTCATTTAAGCTGTGTCTTTGGTGTCAGCTGAGCCAAGCAGTTTTGGCTTATAGAGGGAATGGAGAGGCTTTGCTTTTTCCAGTCTCAATCTTAATGTTTTTGGGGTTAGATGAGACATTTTCTCAGTCATTTCCTTGCAGTGAATTGTTTCTGCTCTTTTCATTCACAGGTAGCTTTATGTGTGGATGAAAGGTTTGGGTTCATGTAGGCACTTTGAAAGCTTGCACCTTTATGGCCAAGAAAGGTTCTCCCCATGCAGTGCATGACCATAAATTCTCAGCACCTCTGGTGTTCCTCAGCATTATCTATAAAACCTGGCAGAGGAGGATGACAGTCTTTCAGTAAGCAATAGCTGATAATTTSGTATCAGCTCCAGCTGTGCAGGCTTTGGTAAGTGACTGTTTGGCCAGTCATTTAATCTTTTTCTGGTTTGATTTTCCCTTTATAAAGCATGAGCATTATTAATTCCCATGTAGCACTCTTTTGTTCATATATAGATCATAAACTTTGGAGATTSCTTGTTGTAGAGTATTTGTGCAAAATGTAGCACTGTGGGATCCTTGTCTTAGCTGAAGCCTTAGCTAGAGCACTAGCATAAGTAGTGGCAGAAATAATAAGGTCCATTCCCTATTTATCGCAAACCTCCCAATAAGTAAGAGAGCTCTTTAGGTTGGCACTTAGTGTAAGTCCCCATGGACTGCTGAAGGCTTTAATCAGGAAATTGTTATTATATGAAATCAACAGAACAAACGATAAATTTATGAGGGAGTTAATTTTTCAACCATATATTCCCAGTGCAAGCCCTCATTAAGATGAAAGTCATGTTTAGAATGTGCACAATTAATTCAGGAGAATTTACAAAAATGTTTTAAATGCTGGAAACAATACAGCCTGACATTAAGTAGAGAAACCCCCAAACATGAAAAGTTCTGGAGTTAATGTTAAATTTCATGTATTTGACTTTCTTCTGTGCTCAGAAATACATAGCTAAAATGCATGAACTACTAGTCTTCTGCAATGTGCTTTAGTGATCAGAAAGTTGTGTCTGTGAATAATGTATTGTATTCCAGTTCAGATCAGGCTGACTAATTAAAACACATAGAAATCCATATTTTCTATCTGTTTTTTCCCCCTAGTTTATAGCCAGAGAATAAAAAGAAAGATTTACATGTTGATTAGCAAAGCCTTTCCACGTGGTGTATTTTTTTCCCTGTAGCGGATGGTGATTGTTTTGAAAGAAAGGGACTGTCACCTTTCCTAAAGCTAGATTGCATCACTATTCCTTCAGGTGCACTGGGATGTGGCCATCCCTCTGCGGTATGGTTCTTAATGGAATTTTCTGYTACAGAGCAAAAGTCATCAGTCCCTGTTAATTTAGAAAGAGTGGAGGAAGATGACATGGCCATTAATCCTTAAACAGATAAATAGGCAGAATTTTTGAATGATGCGTGAGATTTCAGGAAGCTTTTAAAGTATGTGAGAGATCCTTACACTGAGATCCCTTGGGACACAGGAATAATTTAAAGCAAGATTTTCAGCATTTTAGTAACCTGTTCATAATGTGATTTATATCTAGGCTTACCTCTGAGTTCTGCATTTTGTGCAAGTATTGCACTTGCAGATGTTGGAATATATCGTATTATTCATATGTAACTGTGATTAGATCTTTGGTTTACTTGGAAAACCTTACAACAAATAAAAATGGTGGTTGGTATTCTGCAGTATCAGAAAGAKCAATACCCAAAATTTGTTTTTTAAGATAGATTTAGGTGCTCTGCCCCCCCCCCCCTTTTGTTGTTATAGACAAATCTTGAAATACTAACTATGGTTAGTGCCTGCTGAGACAAAAGAGGTTAGTAAATATTTCATTTTCTGATTACTAGCCCATTTTATAAACTCAATTAATAAATTTGCAATTCAGATTTTGTCTCACTTTATTACCAGCCTCATTTCTTACCTTTAAAGGTATAATCTCCACTGAGCTAAAATATAAGTTGTCTGGTGGATAAAATCTCTTAGGGAAACACTTGGGCAGACCTTCAATATATCTACTTATTTGAAAGACAGAGATAATCTGCTACAGAAATAAAAATAGCATCTGAATTATCCAGAGGAGTCAGAGAATGAAGCTACTGGATTAGAATACTGCTCATTTGTATGTAAATGTACTGTCTTTGTTCCTGAATTTGATCCTTAAGATCTGTTAATATGGAAGAGTAAGGGATGAAAAACATTCTTGAAATTRATCCAGACAGATGCACACAGGTTAGTGCTGTGTGGCTAAATCATGATRTACATGCTGGGGATTATCTGAAAAAAAAATCTATACTTGAAAAAGCCAAGCTGAATGCCTTGAGAGAGCAAAGCACTGCATCTATGTTTGCTGAGRGTAATGATCCTGAATTACTTTAATCATGTAAAGACTTATATTTGCTAGAAGGTTTCAGTGCCTAGAAGATCAAGTGGCAGATGCCTGCATTTTAGCAACTGTACATTGCTGTTTACCTGTGAATAAACATTACCCAAATGAATGGAAATATTTTGTGGAAGGGTTTTTTTTTTTTCTAACTTGCATACAGGGTTTTTTTTCTGCAGACAATTGAGGGAAGGAAAGAGCAGGGGAAAAAAAAGGAAGGCAAAGGAGACCTTTTTAGTCTTAGAGACTAAGACTTCAGCCAAACCTGTGAATAGTTATTTGCATAYTTGAATCTTGTGGTAGCTTTGTGGCTCTATTCAGTTATATGAAGCTTAGGCTCTCTCAACTGAGTCCTGATGCCATGCATTTCCAAGCCATACTGGAGTTGTCATTTAGAAACTTGGTGTCATGGAAATGTACCTAAGGAAGTTAACACACCTGGCTGTGTGGGTTTTACGTTGCATTCTGTCCATACCTAAAATTATACAGTCTCAGGTCTGCTGTCATGGTTGCTGATTATGTCACAAAAGAACAGTTCTGTATCTTTCTTTACCAGGCAAAAAATCAGGAAACAAAACTGAAGGAAAACAGAACTGCTTATTTGAAAACAAAGCAAGGATATGAAATCAAGAATTTGAGAAGTAATGTTAGAATTAAGGCTGTTAGTCTTCCTCAGATTTTCTTCTTCACATGTGTTATGGCTGTCTGCTTGCAGAGATAGTACATTTCATAGGTTTTGTTCTTTGGATCCTTTGCTCTCACCAGGACCCATTTTTAGTGGTGCAGGCTAAGAGAAAAGCCACTCCTTTACGGCTGTAGTCTGACTTTGATGGGTCCAGTGACGTGCCTCTGGACATTTTATGCCATGTTGGACAGGCGGTGGGCAGAGCAGCCAGGGGAAGGTGCACACACGCACAGTCCTGCTGTTCCAAAGGCACTTTTTCCCACAGCCAGGAAATGTTGCATTCTTTCAGTTTAGCAATTTTTTTTCCTGAATTTATGTAACTTTTATAAGTTCAGTGTGATGTTGTGAAATGAGATGTTGAGAGAGAGATTATTTGCAATAATTTTTGGATGCATTGGACTACTTTGTCTTACAACACAGCATGCTAAAAATACGTAATTAGGCAAATGATGAACTTTTAAAAAGTTGACGTTTCCTAATACTTTCATTATTATACATTAGCTTAAACTTGCAGTCGACATTTTTTTGCTTAACCACACTTAATCTGTCTAATGAATAGAATTTTTTATAGTTTCCCTTGCAGTACTTGCAATAGTCAGTCTCTGGACATGCTTTTTGCATAGCCTCCATGTTTTGCTGATCTCTTTGTCTTCCATGGTTATTGGTCTGTAGCACTTGGTATAAAATTGAGAAAGGTCATCTGAAAATAATTGTCTTGAAGAAAGAAAGCATGCTATGTATATAGTTGGTTTTTTGGCTAGTGCGCTTCACAGTCTGTTATCTCTTCCATTTGTGTGACTTGTTTCCCACTTAATTCCATCTTTTGCCTCCTGGCAAATAGCAATATGCCTCAGCATAATGATGAGCAGCAGCAAAGGTAAAAACAAATATATTTATATTCTTCCCTGCCTTCCAAATTTAGAACTGAAAATAGAAGCTAGTTAATGTCTATTGTTCAGAAGCGTAACAAATAAACATGGTTTGGGTAAAAAGGCTGGATATACTTCCACATTTTTCTATGTTATGCTTTTCTGTAGTATGTAAAGATTTTTGTAAAATAACTTAGGAGTAGTGCTGACTAGAAAAAGATAAGCAGGAGGATAATTAGCTCCTGGAAACACTTAATATGTAGCTTTTTTTTCAGTGAGACTTCAGAGGCTCAAAGCTGAAATATGCTGAAGTATTTGTAGGATGAAATGCATGACACATAAAAAGCAGCATAGTGCACACAAAGTATTTGGAGTCCATCAAGGCTTGGAATAACATTTTTAATGCGCATATCCACCTACTGCTATTTAATAATTCTGCCATCAGTGCCTACTGTTCCTCCTCACTATTAAGTTAGCCCTCTCAATACTGCAGCACAATTTTGTGTTTCCACTGTCACTTGTTTGATCAGATGCTGAAAGATGTTGCCCACAGAGGCAGTGGAGTCTCTATTCTTGCAGCTACTCAAAACCTGACCGGAGACAACCCTGAGCTGGAGCAGGGTTTCCATCTGACTCTGAGCAGGGACAAGGTGATCTTCAGAGATCCCTTCCCACCTCAATTTTGTGATGAGGTAGCAAAGAGGGATAGCTTTTAATAAAAAATGCTGAAAGTGTTGGGTCATGCGCAGACTCTGACTGCAAGGGGAGATGGGATTATGTAAGGGCAGCTTTGAAAATGTTGGCAGATCACGGTCATAGACGTTTTTTGCAAAATGTCTCCAGAACAAGTGTAGAAATATCAATGCTAGTAAGTAATCAAAAGGCAGAACGAAGAGCCTAAAACTAACTAGGGGATGAGTGTGACAAGGATGTTATCAATAATAATGATCACCTTAGGCATAGTACAAACTAGATGTAATAGACGAGTTGATTAAGTAAGTTAGCAGGTGCTTAAAGGTTTTGAAAGCCAAGAATTGGTGCCAGATTGGCCGTGGCTGGAATTTTCCACATACCAATCCGTGGTTTCATTCAAGTGAAAGGTGATCAAAATGGTTATTTTAGCACTGCCTTAATGACCAAAGGTTGAGGTGTTTTAGAATTCTTTTTCTTTCCTTTTCCCTCCTGGAAAGCCTGAGAGGCAGGATGGCATTAGAGGCAGTACCTTGGGGCTGGTATTTTATGTTCTCCTGGCAGCCACCTTCGGGCAACAGAGTGACCGGGGCAGCCATCTCTGCAGAGCCACTGAGGGTGGAGGCTTGTTGGTGGCAAAGATGGCTGGGAACACGAGCTGTGGCAGGCCTGTCTTCACTATGGCTTCTCTTCTCTCTCTGGAGGGCCATGAAGTCATCGGGCAGGAACTCTGAAGTTGTGTTTTCTTTCAGGTTGTTTTGTGGCCAGAGATGTACAGGCCTTTGAGGTTAGAAAGGACCACTGTAAACATTCGGTCATATCTTCTATACTGTAGGCCTTGGGACGTCTTTCAATTATCGTATTAATGAGCTTAGACATGGATTATCTGTTTTTAGGAGCTTGATAGATCGGCTGTAGTTTAGCCTGGTAATTATCATCACTGTTACACATCTCCTCCTACTGATTTTCTTGCCAGAATTTAGCTGGTGATGGATCTTTGCTAGTGTATGTGGATAGTGAAATAAAAAGCTTGAGAAAAAACTGTGGCAAAATAAAGCATATATTTAGGATTAAGTAATGGGTTAGAAAGTGTTTTCAGGAAAATTAAGTTTAAGAGGTAGATACGTAGTTCTATAAGCCTTTAGTATTTTTATTCTCAATGGTGTAATTTCAAGGCCTGATGAAGAGATATAGTCAAGAGTGATGGTGACAATCATGACTGTTAGACAAGATATGGTCTTCAGTACAGTGATGCCAATTTAGTGGCTGGCTACTGGCAAAAAGCAGGCTCCCTTTCCTACCCCCAATTATTTTCTCATTTTTTCTGTTGCTTTGTTTATTTTTCGCTTTCCTGTCAGCCTAGCCCCTGAAGTAGGGGTTATGTGAGTGCTAGGACAAAAGGTTGGACAGGAATAGTTCCTGTCTGGAGTAGCTCACAGTTAGATGGGCTCAGCAGTGTCTTTCAGATCTAAGGTGACATAATGAACCCCGGGAACTAAGGATCTGACTAGGAACAACGTAATTTCATCTTGTAGCAGAGGTTTGAAAAATGTGTATTTTCTGAGATTTCCATTTAGATTTAGTTGTCTTGGCAATATTAAATTGAGAATGCGGAATATTACCATWTTAGGACATTGCTGTAGGAGTACATTGTTAGTGTGGAACATGCACAGACTTGTTACAGGATTGACATTGGCATGCACACGATTTGATAACACCTCCTGAATAATAGGGTATAGGCAGTTGATGCCCTGGTGTTGTGTGACTGACAGGCACCTGAGGAGAGAAAGTTAGGGCAGCACGACACCAGAAATGTGCTTCTGCCTCTTTGGCTTCCCAATCTTACACATCAGGAACTGGAAGAAAAAGGAGTAAAAGTGGATGGTGCTTTGTCATCTTGTTTCACAATGTGGTTAAAATTACGATATGCTCCTACGGACACATCTACATTAGGAGATTTAGTAATACTGTCGTGTTAAAGGCTGTTCTGTAACTAGACTTGACCTGAGTTGGACCTTACTTTTGAATATACTGTAGGAGAGAAGAAAGCAGATTATTGCTATTTTTTCATGTATATTCTGAAGTATCTCATATTTAAGAAAATTCTTAGATACATAATCGTACTTGTGCTCTCTTTACTTAYTGGTTGCATTAGAGAACTGGGTAATTGGTGCTCTTTCAAACTTCCATGAAAAGCAGAAATTGCATGAAACATTTAACAAAGAAGGACTTTTTTTTTTGGAATATTGTCCAGCCTGTGTTTGACTGCAGCTTATCAGAAATAAGTAATGAAGAGTTTTATACACTGAAAGAAAAAATATCTTCCCTTTTCAGATCTTTTAAGTGTCTGGTGCTCATATATGGGTATATCTTTTATAGTGGCATAGAAGGCTTGGCAGTTCTGATGTGAAAATGCATGGGATATTTTAACAATGAGCACCACCCCCCCATCCCCCAAAACACAGCCATAATCAAACTCTTTCATATTTGTGTGCATGAACATGAAATGTGTAGTTATRTATATGCTTATAATGGGGCAGAGTGGCCATAGTGGTTTCCCTTGTGTCTGATTATATTTCTGAAAACAGCTCTTCCGCTCTAACACCAGTGTTTGAATGGGATAAAGCCTCATTCTCCTGAGTTTACTTAAGTCTGTAACTATACAGAATCACAGAATAATTGAGTTTCAAGAGATCTCTGGAGATTGTCTAGTCCAACCCTTGTGCCCAAAGCAGTGTCAGCTGGGACAGACCAGTATTGTGTCCAGTTGGATTTTGAGCKTCTCCAAGATGCAACTTCCCTGAGCCCAAATAGCACAGTATGTGGTATAAAATATTGAATATGGGACAGGAAGTGAGGTGAAGAGCCAAGATTTATGGTCCACACTCCATGTAAGCACGTACTTCAGTCTTACTACAGTTTATGTTTGGGTTTGAGTGCAGTACTGAGCTAGAGTCATCAGTAATGTTTATTTTCATTTAATGGTGATTTTCTTATTCTGTTCARTCACAGAAATCAGATGGACAGTTGCCAGTTCTGCTGTCTTTATGCATGCCCTTTTATTTTCCTAATGTTGGAGAGAGCTACATTTGGGATCCAGGTACAACCATGTAACCCTATGGGCTTTGGTCAGTTTTATTACTAATGACTAGGAATATGTTTTCGTTTTTATTACTGTAATACTACATAGAACTGTAGGAATTTATAATGTTTGCATATGTAGAGTTGTCATTTATTTATAATGCATGCAGTAATATATTTTTTATGCCATAAACCCTTTACATAAAGCCTTTGAAAGAGTAATAAGGCTGCAGCAGGCCTGTACAATAATCTTGTCATCCTTAAATTATTTTTCTGAAGCACTGCCTCTCAAGCTGTCATGTGGGATACTTTAATCTCTTTTGCTGATGGCATTCACTGTGTCCGCTTCCAGGGCAGCCACAGGCAGACCTCTTTAGAAAAACAGATGAAGCAGTTTATATATAGCATTCCATTTATTCCTAATGAAATCAAATGGCCTTGTGGCCAGGACKTGGGTTAAAAAGAGCAGTTTATTGAGAACTTCCAAATAGGATAAAAAGGGTAACAAATGGTGCTGTATTCCCTGGCTGGTTGCCTTTTCAGTATCACATGGAAAATTTCCCTCTGAAATGGAAAGAATTCACCACACCCCTGTTTATGTAGAGGTGATTCAGTACTTTCTTGAAGATTTTATGAACAGAAAAAAAAAAGAAAGATACACCTCCTGTGGCACTGGAGGTCAGAACTGGGACGCCAAAGTAACTAATATGTAATATTTATCAGGTTTCACGATGTCCCTTTCTAAGCAGATGTGTCTGACTGGATGTTACTTTTAATTGAGATGAAAGGACAATTTAAAAAAAAAAAAAAGATTTCAATTCCATTGCAATTATGAATTTAGAGGGTAAACCTGAGATTGTTTCTAACTGCAGTCAACTTCAGCATGTGATATGATGTGCTGTAAAGGCCACAAAGACCTCCTGACCATGATTCCTCATGGACCGAGCTCTAAGTAGGAAGTGTACTTTATCTATCAGTGCCTGCACAGTGCGAAACAGTGCTTTTCCATGGAAAGACATTTTGGGTTAGGATTGCCCCAAATCCTAACCATTAGCTGAAAAAGGTGCTGGAAGTACATCAGTGTTTCATGGCAAAGTGAGTCAGATGATGCATGAATTGCAAACCTATGAAAAGTCATCATCTGTTCACCTCATTGACTGTACTTTTATCTTGATATTACAGGGTCTAAATTTGTTTCTTGTAACTGTAATATTGGTAATCCAATTGAATTGTCTGCTTGAAAAGTTTGTTCTTCTAATTGGCTTCTATTATAATATAATTCTTTAGAGTTCAATTAGTTCTGTAGTATGGCTCCATGGTTTAATAATGATAAAAACCCCTCTGAAACAAAGTAATTTTACATCTCTGTAAATGTTTGTGCTGGTTTCAGCTGGGGTAGAGTTAGTTTTCTTCACAGTACCTCCTATGGGGCTGTGTTTTGGTTTTGTGCTGAATAGAGTTGATAATATAGAGATGTTTTTGTTATTCCAGAGCAGGGCTTACACAAGAGCCAAGGCCTTTTCTGATTTTAGTACTGCCATGCTGGTGAGGAAGATGGGATCCATGGGAGGTTGGGAGGAGACACAGGTGGAGACAGGTGACTCCAACTGACCAACGAGATATTCCAGACCATAGGACATCATGCTCAGTGTATAAAGTGAGGGGAAAAATGAGGAAAGAGGGGATGTTTGAAGGAATGGTGTTTGTCTTGCCAAGTCACTGTTATGTGTGATGGGGCCCAGTTCTGCTGGAGGCAAGTGAACACCAGCCTGTCCATGGGAAGCAATGAAGCCTTGTTCTGCTTTACTTGTGTGCATGGCTTTTGCTTTCCTGATTAAATTACCTTGATCTCAACCCATGAGTTTTCTACCTTTTACCCTTCCAATTCTCTCCCTGATCCCACTGGTGGGGGAGTGAGTACATAGCTRCCTGGGGCTTGGTGGCTGGCTGGGGTTAAACCATGACAACGTTATAATCTCTCTCGTGTGTTTATTGTCTGCCACTTTTCCCCTTGGCACCTGCCTGTATGCCTTTGAGCTAATTTCCCATAAAGGAAGGCTTTTTTCCTAGGTGTATTTCATCATACATTTTCTCTAGGTGACCAGTGGCTTTCACCTGTTTCTTCACTCTTTCCATGTCTTTTGATTTTTAGTACTTGAACATTTAGATGATGTTAATCCTGAAGGGYCAGTTGATTAAGACAGTTGACTCAGACTTGCAATCAGACTAGAGAGAGCACCTTTCATGAATGTGTGCCCAACTGTAATAAGCCTGTAGAAGAAAATTATATGACCTTCAGCATCTTTACAGTTGAAGTGGTGGTTATTATTTGAAAGCCACATTTTTCAAAAGCTAAGAAAAATATGTATTTTTTCAAGTGCTTGAATTTGCAAAATCTGGATGCTGAAGGTAACTTTTCATTGACCTGAGTATTTTGGCAGCTGTTGGAAGAAAGGAGTGTGTAGCCAACTGATCTTTGTTAGTTACCATGGGCAATCCACTTTTTTAAGTGATGTAATATCAGAATTTACAGAAAGAAAAAAACCAACTTAGATGCAGAAATTTTATTAGATTTCAATCAGATTTATCTTTTAAATTTGATACAGTTTTGTGCTAACGTAAGTTTGAACACAAGCTTCCTAGCTTTTAACAGCCAAAGACAGGAGTGGCCTTGGTTTCAAAAGGAAACAAAAATATGGAGAATAGTAGAGCTCTCTTTTCAGCTGCATGACACTGCTCTTCACTTGTCCTCAGCCATCAAACCTCACTTTTCCAATGGTATTGCAAGTATTATTTCCAGGATCTCATGTTCAAGATTTCTTTTAAAAACAGAAGGAGACCAACTGCAGAGAGCAAAGCCTGCCCTGTAGCCAGATGTAAGCTCACTTTGTTCATCCCTTCCCTAGTCTGTAAAAGCTGTAAGTTCTCTCTCATATATTGTTCTTCACAGCTTACCAGCCTGGAAAGCCGGATATCAATATGAACTGTACACTGTGTCATGGAGAAGATACAGATAAATACACCCACCTGTAGAGATGGGGCTGGAGCCTATGGGTGATTACTTTTGAATAATGGATTAAGACATTTTAGTGAAAACTAAAGGACTGCAGTTTTTWTTTTTTTTTTAATTTTTCTTCGAAGCTTCTCAAGAGTGTATTTGTAAGCAGCTGATTCCAGAGAGCTTTATGGCTCTGAGGTTGTGCTCCTGGGCTGTGCTCAGGAGAGACCTCCATATCCACATCCCACCATGTGGTTCATGCCCCATCGGTCACTTGGCCAGAGCCTGGCAGAGGCACTGCCATCCATCTGGTCCATTTATCAGCTTTGACTGCGGTTGCTATTTTGGAGCTTTCAAATAGGCACAGATAACAAAAAGAAATTATTTTGAGGTTAATCATATGATGCTGAAAAGCAAGTAAACCACTGAAATCATCGCAAGAAGCAAAATGTACAGAAAGAAGAGGCAGGAGTACAGAAGTGGGATAGATATACATTGATAAAAGARATGAAGTGTCACAGACGTTAAATAGATGAACAAGGGTGAGGAAAATACACATGCTGTAAAAAYTTGAATTTTAAATTAATATCAGTTTATATTGTAATGTCAGGGTTATACTTTATAGCTAGAACAAGATCTCTGTCATAAATCCAGACTGATCTGTTTGGTCTGCAACTAATGGACTGAGGAATTACTCTTCTGAATTTATGTGCTGTTATTGTTAACACAAGGATGCATTGCCTGTTACACTCTTTGGAAATGAAGATGTTTCTCCAAGCATTTTGAATGCCATATTTACTTCCCTAATCATGGTTGCCAGTGAGGAGGTTTGCACTGGCTCATGCTTTGAACCACCTTCCTGGAATACTCTGGAAAATGTGTTGAGATATTGTCTGCTACCTCCCTTCCTAGGCATTCCTTTAACTTGCCTTGACAATCGCATTAAGTCAGGTTAAGGTAAAAACAAATGTGGTTTCATTTGTAAAGTTCTCATTATACAAAACAATGTATATTATATCCCGTAGACACAAAAAAAACCCCAGGGAAAACCAAGCAATTATCTGCGTGTTAGGTTAAATCAGGGTATTCCTCATAGCCTTTATGGAGTAGCTCACAGGTTGCTAGAAATTGATGTCCCCATGGCCAAGGAGATGTTTCACAAGGAAGTCTCTGGTCTTAGATGTAGCAGTGGAGGAGGCTTAAGGGTAAATATAAGCTGTTAGAACCCAACCTTTTYTGCTGTTTGCTTGGGTTTCATTTGTAGTTAAATCCTTTGTTTCCTTCTCCCTCATTCCTACACTTGTGTAAGAATTACTGATGCATAGGTTATTCTGTTAYAGATGCCATCTGATCTGTTAAATAGTGTCACTTTATTCAAATACAAGGATCTCTTTGGCTAGATTTTCTGTAAGGCATTAGGCTGCCTTTTTGGTAGATGATTTTCTCTACTTGATTAAGCTGTTACTAAAATGTTAATTTAATGAAGAGGAAAACCGTGGTTCCCACCTGCTAAGGAATCACAAAAATCTCTATCTAGTGCCTTTTCATGCTCTGGACCTTGTAAGCATTCAGTTCAGCACCTTTGTATGGTTGCATAAACCAAGACTGAAGTATGTATTGCTGACTCTTGAATTAATCTACATGTGACTCTCTATAGACCACTTCAGGGTAAAAAAGGAGTTGAGATGACTGTTGTGGTGTTTTTTTTTTTTTCCTGTTCCTTAAAACGGTTTACTTTTTTTTCCTTGCTCCTCTTCCTAAAAGTCATAGATCTGAGCCTTTTGCTTCTTGTATGATGGCGATGAAAAATTGCAATCCCATTGTAGGCTTAGTTTCTCAGTCTGTGATTTCTGACTGTATTAGCATATGGCCAGAGCAGTGGGTCATGCACTTTTCCATAGTAAGCTTTTGTAATTAAGGATACCAGGTTTTATCTTATGGACTGAAAACTGTTAGAASTCCAAAGTTGGTTTCCAGGGGCCTCGTAGGAGGCATTGCATGAAAAATCTGGTTCCTCTGCACAGCTACATGATTGAATTCAGTAGATTTGCCCTTTGCACTTTGAAGGGAGTAATTCTCATATTACTATTTTTAATMTTGTACAAATCTTTTGATTTGCCATTGCCTTAACTTTTGTAGAGCTAATTATAATTCGTTCTTTCAAGAAACCATTATAATAACTGGGGGGAAAAAAAAGGCCTGAAAAGTGTATAGCCACCCTGCGCTATAAATGCACTACGGAAATGTGAAATGTCATGCATAGATCTGTAATCCTTCAGGGATGGCATTAGCCTTTGATGGGATCATTCAGTGAAACTGCAGTGTGAATGGCTCTTCAAGATGGTGAGATTTTAAAATAAATTTTAAAATGAAATAGGCTTAGTTGTAACCATTCTGACTGAAATGCTAAATTCATATTATCAGATTTATTTTTACATCTATTTTTTATCTTTAGCAAGCTTTACAAAAGTCCCATCTCCTGATGTTTCTTAGATGTTTGGATGAATGCATTATGTGTTTGTTTTGATATGCTCCCTTTGTCTTGGCATTTGGTGCTAGCTTGAAGGAAAATAGGAGCATTCCTTGTAGTTATGCACCTTTGCCAAATGTGTCTTTGCTCTTTTGTTCAAAATTGGTGTGGAGAGAGTGGGTGTCGATTAAGGAATGCAGCTGCTGTTTTTGCTGTTCCCTTAGGAGGTATTCTGTGTTCCTAACARTAGTGCTGGAAGTCAGGCAGGACTTCTGCAGGTCGGCAAGGTTTCTCCTCTTTGAACTTCATTGTGGGCTGTCCTACAGTAACTCCAGTGCGCTGTCTTATTAATCATGGCAGCATTGCTGAGTGTATTTTTGGTATCTGAAAAAACAACTTGTCACTTGAATGATTGCTGGATTTGTTTGTTAATTTTTTTAATCATACTGTTGGATGAATGACTGCCAGTGCCTCAGTAGCTCAGGCAAAAAAGCACCAATATGGTTACTGGCTTAGTTTTAATTCACATGGTGTAAATCCCAAGCCCCTCTATTAACTTCATCCGCGTATATTTTTTTGTACATACTTTTTTTTCTGAGAGTTCCTGAGAGCGAAACACAGTCTAGAATTTAACACCAGAAAGACTCTTCTGAAGTATTGTCTTTAAAAGTAATTCACTTGCACTGAACTGGTAAATTGAGAACTCTATTTGGCATAGCTTTAGTTTTTGATCTACAACCAGCAAATGCTGGAGATTACTTAATAGTTATGCAAAAAGCAAAGAATAATTCAACAGCTTAATAATGTCCTCCTTTAATTACTTTTTGCTCTCTTTTTATATTTAATTTTACATTGAATGAAGTTTTCCTTAGAGTAATTCAGATGTTGATTAGATAAATGGATTATTCATGATGGAAAAAAGTTTAATCGAAGTGGAAGCAAACATCTTTGCACATGTGGGTACAAATACAAGCAATATTTTTTTTCATCTTGTTTACTTTTAGCTGATTTGCAGCAGGAATATCACAGAAATATGCTCACAAGGTAGTTTTTGTCATGTATGTAGTTACTGAGTTCACACTTGGGAACAAAATTTTCTTGAATTATTTTATATACCGTGTTTTTACATTGGCTACTTACTAGAGAGGAATTGCTGGTGAAGAATGTGAGCAAGATTCAAAGCCTGTGATTTCTTGGTGCTCGGCAGGAACACAGCCTAGAAGAGGAATACAGCAGGTGATGTAACTGCACTGAATACTTAACCTGCATTAGGATCATTATACTGATTTTTTTCAAAAGTGTTTCTTTCTTTCCACCAAATTTTTGCCAGCAAATGAGGGTCCTTGCCTTGTCTCAAGATGTAGTTGTTAAGCTGTCTGGAAAGCAAAGCTAAGTAATTTTAATTTCAGAAGGGTTTATTGTTAGATGGTTTTAAAATTAATCTGTTTAAAGACAAAGAGTTGTACAGTAACAGTGAGTAAACAAGATACTGATAGCACTAGGGAAGCTTCACCGAATATAATACAGAGATATCTGCTTTGGTACAGTTGCATTTAGCTTGGAAAATCTGTATTGTGAATTTTCTGTGCTGAGGATGTATTTCAGGAGCAAGGCATACACAAAGTTGTTAGGTATAGCTTGTGAATCACAGAGACGAGTGGGTGCAGCAGACATGTCCTCTGCTGCTCCTTGGAGTAAGTACAGGTTGAGTTAACAGCATAGATTTTGCTGGGAGAGGAATTTTATCTTAATGTCCTGAGTAAAGCAGCAAAGTACTCTCTTAGGTAAAAGGCTTGCCTGTTACTGAGGTGGTCTGCCACCTCTTGTTAGGAGGTTGTGTTTTAAAGTGCCTACAGGTTTGTGAGTTGGAACCACTTGGGCTGAAATTTATTAGTTGTTTGTCTAGCTTCAAGATGATACTTCTTTTTTCTTTGAATACTTCTGTTATCTCTGTATCAAGGAATAGGGATTTCTGTCTCCATATTCCCTAGGTCTGCTTTTAGACCAGTTTATAACTCCTTGAAATCTGGGAGAAGCAATTTAAATTTTAGCAGTTAAATCTTTCCTTGTGCTGGTCAGATTGCACATGCATCCATCCCACAAAGTGGCTCAGTGCAATGGTAGCTGATGCCCCAGGGATGAGGTTTGACTATTTCTGCTTCGGCTGCTTCTGCATTGAGACAACCAAGGTGAGGGTGGAAACAGGGAAATCAGAGAGCACAGGTGAGGTGAAAGTGATGTGTACAATGTGAAGGCAAGAATGACTGGGAGGGGAGAGCAGAATTAATGAGGAAGAGCTGTGGTGGGGAAAGACAAGTGAATTTGCCTGGGAAAGGAGACTGGAAGATGAGGGAAGSTGTAGCTGAAATGGGGGTTTGAAATAGAAAGCCCATCAAGGAGACTGGGAGTGGGAACTGTCAAGGGGGAAATAGAGGAAATGCTTGAGGAATGGTTCTTCACAAGGACATGAAGAAGCAGAGAAAGGGGGACTAGAATGAGGTTGGACAAGGGTGGGTGGTGGGGACAAAACAGGATGGGACCCAAGGACAGTTTGGATAGAAAGGGGCTAAGGAAATTTAAGCATAGTATGAAAAGGAAAACAGTGTAAAACACTATTGGTCTGCCATTGCTATGATAAGCACTTCATTCATGAGTCTCTCTTGTCAGTAAATATCTGTGAAGCCCACCAGTAAAATCTCCCAGCACTTTGCAGAGGTGGGGATCTGAGGTACAGCAGGCTGCTAACATTCAGTGTTAAAAATGGAAGAATTTAGCTAGTTCTTTTGACCCAGTGAGACATAGAAGAACCTGAAAATATCAGCAGAATTGCAACCACTTGATCCACTTGGTTCTATTTAAAGGTCAGCATTTGCCCTCTGTTACCCTTCAGCAGTGTCAGATCTTCCTTGTTCTCACTGTATAGTTAATGTAGGAACCTGCCACTCTGTCAGAGATGYTAGTGGTTTGGAACTCCAGATGCACAGGTTTAATCCAAGTTGATCACTCACAGGCCGTATGATTTTGGACTAGCTAGTTCCCCATAATGAGCTTTATTTTCCCCATCAGTGATTTGGGGATAATGATTTCTAACCACTCTCCGTAGAGGCCATTGAGCTCCYGAATGTCACAGTTCACAGTTCTCAGGAAGAGCTGAGAAGTGCTGGTTGTGCTATTAATGACAGTTTCTTTCTATCTGAGTGGTGACTTTCGTTTTTCTCTTTGGACCATTGTGTGACTGTGTTAGGACAGAAATTGAGAAGAAAGAAAGGAACTGCCGGGGATAATAGGTATGGTGTAAGAGGGACAGCTTTCTGTATTATTATCCAGACTCACTGCTCGGCCAAAACTGGATGCATTTGTGTCTGCAGACTGGACTGACTCAGACTTCGTAGGGAGTAATTTCAAAGCCATACAGACCTCCCTAATGACACCTAGTTTATATGAAATCGTTTTAAAGAATCTGGCTTTATTAAGTAATTGTGAGCAACTTGGACCCTGGCACTGAGTACTGGTTTTGTAGCTGCTGTGATTGTGCCGCTTGTGCTGTGATCTTGTGGGCTGCGGGATCAGGCAGCGCCACGGGAACGTGGAAGGGTGAGAGACAGGGCTAGGAACGGGGAAACTGTAGGATAGCACGTTTATTGTCATACATTGTTACATGAAAGTTTTAAGAACTTTATGCAGCTGCTTATCTTTGAACAAGAGAGTTTTTTCATTTCATGTTTATTCTTGCTCTTACTGCTCGCAGCTCTCTTCGAGCAGAGAAAGCACCTCAGTGCTGTGCTGTAGATGCTGATTTATGGTGTATATCTGCATGTATGAATTTGGATTTGAATTCAAATGAGAATCTGTGTCAATGTCATAGGTATCTAGCATTGAGAAGCGATTGCCTTTCAGTGGCTTATGTGTTGTATTTAGTACAATTGTTATGAATATTTCCGACCTTTGTCATTCTGTCAAAGTTGTCGTTGAGGAACACGTTCAGGTCAGAAAGATTTTGGTATGTCTTATTGTTAGAGAAGACGCTATCATATGTGGTATAGAGATGAAGAAAATGTCTCATTTACTACTAGTTTTTGAAGTAGCAATCAGTGCATTGCTGCATCCTCAGGAGTCTGTGAAAGTAGTCAGGCTCAAAAGGCAGTTGGCTGAGGAAAGTGCAGTTAATTCTGTTAAGCTCTCACAGTAACGTCACTTCCTTCTATTCAATTAGAATCTTTCTTTCTTTCCTGCTCATTTTTATTGTTTTTGTTCTTGAGGTTTAGTGACTTTTTATAAGGTCATGTAGTGATAGGACTAGGGGAAATGGCTTTAAACTGAAAGAGGGTAGTTTAAATTAGATAATAGGAAGAAATTCTTTACTGTGAGAGTGGTGAGGCASTGGAACAGGTTGCCCAGSGAAGCTGTGGATGCCCCATCCCTGGAAGTGTTCAAGGTGGGGTTGGATGGGGTTTTGAGCAACCTGGTCTAGTGCAAGTCGTCCCTGTCCATKGCAGGGGAGTTGGACCTAGATGGTCTTCAAAGTTCCTTCCAACCCCCAAACCACTCTAAGATTCTGTGATTGTATGTTGGTGAGAGTGAGCCTGACTGGAAGCTAGCAGACAGTAGACTGGCTCTGCAGCCCAGTGTCTCTGGTGCTGCTTTGCTCCCAGAAGCTTTTGCACATTTGCTCCTCAACCAAGCCTCCAAATCCTGMTGGGAAGTTGGTATGAGAGCAGATTAAAGTGCTTAGATGTTCTTTTTGGGAACAGGCCCGATTCAGCTGGTTTTGAAGACCCAGATGCTTGTGAACTTTAGAGGCTGATATCTTTTTCAACTGCAGTATTCCTTTTAACCACTTCCTATACTTGTTTCTGTCCTAGCTTTCCTTCTGGAACCTGTAGTCATTAGGTAACAGAAGCCAAGGCTTAGATAAAAGTATTTTGACATTCTTTTGTCTCAAATCTGTGTGAAAGGGTACAGATGCTGATTTTTTGTTTTCAGGGAAAAGAAACTTTCACAAAACGTTATATTGGAAATAYATTAAGTAAATATACATTTTATGTTGCATTTCCATGTAGTGTAGCACTACCTTGAGAGAGCTATTGTCTTTGTACCATTTGACACAGTTCTTCCTTACAAGCCTGGCTCTGTGGCTGAACCCATTTCTTACAATGTGCCTGCAGTTATGCTTAGGGGTCTTAAAAAACTCCCTGGCAAGTTGATGTGCYGGCTTTTATCATACTTATCTGTTGTCATAATATTTGCCTCTATGCATTGCAGGTTGAAAATAGTCCCTAAGCAACTCCAAATTGTTCAGTCCAGTACTGTAGAATGGTCTTCTTTGTACACTGACCTCTCATTAGAAAAACATTTTTTTTTGGATCACCTCCTCTCATCTCTTTTCACAAAAGAGTGTGGCTGTAATTCCTGAATGCTGTTCATGACTCCCAAGTTGGGAATTTCTGTCTTAGAATAAGTCCTCCAATGTCTGCCATTATCAGTCATGAAATACCTTGACTAATGAACAAAATACAGTACTGTGAATTGTGGTTAATATCATGCAGTGGTGATATAAAGTGGACACCAAAATGCAGATAGTATATGCTTCAGAAATAGAGAATGTAATTAGAAAAGATGATTTAACTGTATTGGATTTGTTTTAGCAAGTGAATTTAAAAAATCAAGAAGGTTAATGAATTAATCTTAGTCTGTGGTCTATGGGTCTTTTAATCTTCCGTTCTGTTTTTAAGAGTAGCTCTGCTGTCTCCCTAGTGTAGTGACTGTATGTTAAATAGCAGGTCTTTAAAAAAATGGGGGTTTGTCGATTTCACCCTTATTGCTGGACCTTGGTTCTGATTTTGCTGGATCATGATAAAAATGAGAATTACTTATATCCCACATCTAGAGAGTMAGGTTTTGGACTCTTGAGACCAGAAATGGCCAAAAGTATTATGTAGACTTCAAATGGGCTGTATGAGCAGGGATGAGTCTCAAATGAGAGCTTTGTTGAATAGCGAGAGTATGCACAGCTTGAGTCTTAGAACAGTGTGGATTTAGCTCACAAAAAATCCAATTTCGAAGGAAATCTCTTTACTGTGGGTGAATTATCACATCCTCTAGATTTTGGGTACATGGTGAGTGGATAAGTTAGCCTGGAACACATAGCTGCCCAAAAAGAAAAGRGTTTTTAGGACCCGCTTGCGGAGTATGTATTTCTGGCCTTCAACCTTTTTTAATTCACTTCACATGAGAGTTGTGCATTATTTATAGTGAGTGTGGGAGATGGAAAGAGTACTGTGGAAGAAAGAAAAATAAACCTTTCAATCATGAATTCTGGTTTTGGCTGTGATGCCAGTTTGGGGCAAGATGCCAATAATTTTGCACCCAAAATAGAAGTGCTAAAATCCCCCAAAATTCACCAGTCTCACTCATGATCTGAATATTTTCTCAGATTATAGTTAGGAAGCAAACCACGAAGTCTTGAGGCACGCATCAGCCTCACGATCAGAAGAGCAGATCATCCTCTTTTAACTCATAAATGTCTTCCTGCTCCTTTGAATAGCCTTTAAAGGTCAGAGATGACCTCTGTGTTCAGGTGTTGTGAAAACAAACCAGCAGATGTCTTGGGTTTGATTCTCCAGTGCTTGGTGCTCCAGCCTGGGCCATACATCAGCAGCAGGCTTTGTCTTGGCTGGGGCCGGGCATGCTGAAAGCTCCCCYAGAAGGCACTCAGGTTTTGGAGCTCTCTAGGACTGTAGCCTTTCTTCGGCTCTGGGGTTTAACGTGACGGGTGGAACTCAGTGTAGAAGTTGAGCAATGTTGGGCACAAGAGGCCACCACCATCAGATGAACGTGCTCTGCTGCGCGGCCAGTCTGCTTCTGTCCCTGCTGTGGTACCAAAGGGGCATGGATGCAGTTTCATGGACAGCCTTGTGCTATCACAGCCTATTCAGGAAGTTTATTTTCCTGCACTGTAGTTCAGCAACAACTTAATAGTTGTGAGAGATTGTTTCTGCCATCCGATGTACCGTGTGGCCACTCACGCAGTTGCATTGGCACAAGTGAAGGAACAGCAAGATGAGAACCAGTCGCGGGAACAAGCAGCTGAGATGGGAATTTTGCCCACTGAAGAAGATTAATACAGCCGCTCCTCCTGAGTCTCCCACAAAGAATGATGCTTGGAAGAGCTCCCTCAGGCAACCTGGGAGGGTTTGTGTAGATCCTAAGCACTGCACTGGCACTATTCAATAGTGCCAAATTTTTGTTGAAAGCATGCATCATTTCTCGCATTTCTTGTTTCACTTAAAACCGAACCATGTTCATTCTGTTCAGTGCTATGGAAAGAATTACTTGAGGAGTCACAGCCTTGTTGTTTGGAAAACAGGAATATTGCATACTGCAGCTGTCGACTTGGGTTACTTGAAAGGGAAGGCAATGCCCCGTGTTGTTAAAGCACGTCAAATGTTATTTATTTTGGTCCTGGTTACAGAGTAGCCTAATAAACCCCTGTTCAGCCTAGGTAACAGAGAACATAAAGACAGAAGAATAAAAGCAACAAACAACACGGGCGCTTTGGGTTTGGTTTGGTTTTTTTTTGGTACATGTACTTTTAACATACTCTACTTACTCTTCTGTGGCTGCTAGAGGCTGCCAGGGGACACATTTCATGTTTGAAGTATCATATATGTAGACACTATATAAATGTTACAAGTAGGGCAAAGATTCAGCCTGAATCTGTTGTGAAGCTGTGAACTCTCCTTATCTCATGAGAAGAGATGAGACCAGGTCTATAGGATACGAGGTATAAGGTCTATAGGACATAGACCTTCTCAATAATCTCATTAATTGTCTTAAGTTTCTTAGTTAATGTCTCTAGTGCTAGTTTACACAAGCATTCAAAAGTCATGTCTCAGACCCAAAATTTACAAATTTAACTTAAAAATATTAAACTTTTCCAGCTTTTTGTGTGTGTTGAACTGTTAATATTTGTTATTCTACGCCTGATGACCACATTAAAATACCTGAATTTTTATGGTGTGTTAAACTATAAATGAGATTACTTTGTGACCTTCTGGTGTGTTTTGAAATCCAGCAAACAGGGAGAAAGTTACGGTAAGTGATCTCTTACACAGGCTTAAAGATCAGGAGCAATTTTTTCCTGTAGTCCTGCGAGTGAGAGAAAGAAGGGAGAGTCTGTTCTGCCATCCACAACAGATCCTGGGCAGTACCTCTACCTGGAGATGCTGCAGCTGGGATGCAGTAACTGGCTGGTTTTTTGCGTGCACCTTGCCTGGAGAGCAGAAAACCGCTGTCTTCAGAAGGTGCTCAGCTCTGGGACTCTCAAAGGAAAGTAAGCCCATAAGGTAATCCTACAGCAGATAAAAATGGACCCCGAAAGGCCAAAATGCTGGCAATGGAGCACACAGCTGAAGGAAAAAAAGGAACAAGTGACAGAGAGTGCTTAAATGAATGCGAAGCTGGAAGTTGGTGAGACAACTGATGAGCTTGCTGGGTGAATTGCCATGCACACAGGGAGCAGTTCAAGAAAGCAGAATATTGCAGAGATGTTAAATAATTTATTTGTAGTGATCCTCACTGCAGATTTGTGTCCAAATTTATCGAGAGAGCTCAAGTATGAGGTGGCTGGGGTGTTAGACAAAATATATACAGTCTTATTAGAAATAACATAATAATAGGAATGTGGAACTAAATGTGTTAGAAGGCTCTAGGAAGCATCTAGAGAATTACAGCCCAGTAAGCTTATACTGGTAGTTGGCAAATTGGCTGAAATAATAATTACTGACAGGTCACAGTTTATAGATTGCAGCCATAGAGATTGCACAGAAGAAAATGATGGCAAACTGAAGGGGAGAAAGGTGTTTTGGGGTATGGAAAATCATTTGATTCAACTCATGAAAGCTTTTAGAAAGTCTTGTTGTCCTTTGCGGAAGGTTATTAAAAAACATGGTATAACTTAGATGAGAGTCATGCTGACATGGCTCAAAACCTGTATGGAACATAGAAGCAAAGGGCACATTAACCAATTAGACCTTCTAACAGTGGTATGTTGATAGATCCCCACTTCAAACTGGTGGGGACTGTTCTGTTCTTAGAGGCGTGAAGCAGCACTGTTGTGCGATTTTGCCTGCCCCATTAGCCCTGCTGAAAGGCAGAATTGGGAATTGTCTAAATGGTGTCTGATCCCTGAGCATGGAGAGCTATGAAGCTGTCAGTCCTACACTCCTCCATGGAGACCTCCACTTAGGAAACACCTGGGCCTCAGAATAGCAAGCTCTTTTCCAATATGTGGCTGACTTGAAAAATACAGTAGTAATGGAAAAAATCCTGGTAATTTTGAAAATATACCTTTAAAAATGGACATTAGGAATAGGAAAAGTAATAAAGAACAGCATGGAGAATGTTACCAGAAGTAAAAGCCGATACATGAACGCCCTTGTCTCACCTCAAAATAGCATTCAAGAGTTAGTGGGAGTTCTGGGAACACAAGATGAAGCTGAAAAAGAATTGGGGAAATCTCAGTCGTGGAGAGTAACTGAAGAAAATTGTGACTGTTTACCTTGGAAAGCAGATGAGTCAGAGAAGAGGCCTGCTAAAACTGTATAAAACAGCAAATGGTAATGAGAAGGTAGATTGGGGTTTCTGTTTGCCTTGTCTTAAATCACTAAAGTAAGTGAATGTTTAAAGGAATCAGAAGGTTGCAAATTCCAAAACTGATAAAAGGAAATTCTTGTTCAGGTCTGTGATTAAGTTGTGAAAGTCACTACAGCAGTAAGTTGTTGTGCTGAAGCATTTAACGAGGTTTTAAAAAGATTATTTTAATGGATATCAGAAATATTTACAGGTGCCATAATCCATGTTGACCAATTTTGAAGGGAAGTTTAATTAAACTTGAGTTTTTAAGACTTTAGTTACTAGGGATATCTTTCTATTCTGTTCCTGGTTGTTCTTCCTTCAACATAAAGTGTTAGGTTAGTGGTGTAGTTGATTAGTATTTGTAAGCCAAGTGTGAAATTAGTTCTGATTCTCAGTTACATGCTGAATAGCACCCCTGTGTGGGTGGTGCCTGAATTCAGAGTGGTACAGTCTGTTTTCAGGCACTGGCTGAACAGAGTAGCCCAGGGTAAGGGTCATTCCCGCTATTTCTTGAAGTTGCCAGGGTCTGTGGCTAAACAGATGTATTCAGGTATGAGATTCCAGAAATGTAATGAGATCAGGAACCGATGTGRTTGTAAATTTGGTGTTGAGTTGCCTTTTTTTGGTCATACATGCATTATGTGTATGAGTAAAAGATTTTTATCTCTTAAAAATGCCCTAAAGCAAGAGAGCTTTCTGCACTTATGTTCTAGAATTCATTTCACTTATAGTGACTGGAGGGCATGATGTAGGCAACAGTTGTCTTTTGCCTGAAGCCTTCAGTTAAACTGTTTATGTAAATAAGCAAACCTAAAATAAGAAAATAATTGGTTTTGTTTGCCTACAAAAGCACATCTCATTGGTGCAGTTCCAGTGTGCATGGTTTTCATGGATATGCACATGAGTATGGGATATGTGATATCTGAGCACATAGTGATGAACAGTTCATCATTTTTGTCAAGATTTTGGTTGGATGAAATTATATTTGTCTGTATATGAATTTCACTCTGACATTTGCCAGACATCAGTCAGTTCATGTAGTCCTGCCATTTTACCTGATAGTAACCTCCCCAGGAACTGTATTTGCAGTCTTACGTTCAAGTCAGTACTGATGTAGTTATTTTCTGAGTTGTGCCTCTTTATAGGTGACATGATATTTTAGGTTAATTTAAGAAATTCCAAACAATAATTAATGATGTTGTATACAGATTTGAAAGGTGTGAGTTAGATATTTGAAAAGACCTTGGAAATCAAATCCTCCTGAGAAAGGAAAGCTATATATGCAAAAGACGAAACTAATTTCTGCTTAATTGCCAGAAGATAAGGTAATTCCAAAATGTTAATGGAAAATGCTGATATTTGGCCTTCAAATGGCAAGCATAACGCAAACCTGCTGATTGGAATCAGTGAAATGGTATGGAAAAAAAACACCCTACTTGAGAGTTTGGGGAAATCAATGCCTAATAAATCATGCATATGCCTATGCAGTAATAATAATAGAATTTTAGAAAGATTAAGAAAGCTGACATGGTTTCTCTTAAAATAGTGTTAACTAACTGGGTCATAAATGCAAATAAGATTATTAACTGTAGATGACTGGCTTATGGTTACAGTATCTCAGCTATCTTGTTTGCACTGCATTAACAACAGACTCTCCAATGCATGAGTCTGCATCACATGGTTTTATTTTTAGTACTGATAAATCTAATATTTCAAGATCATGTGAAGCTGGGCACTGGGGTTGCTCAGTAGCTGCCTCTTCTGCACTCACTCACTTTCTGCTGGGACACAGTACCGAGGGCTCCCTGACTTGTGCTCAGTCCTGCTCAGCAAAGGTGTCAGCTTTGGCAAACAGTACATTGATATCATTCTTCTGATACTGAGTTTGAGATTTCATGATGCTTACAGTGTCAGGAAGGTTGAGAGTGTGGCTGCAGGCCAGGCGGGATGCCCCTGCTGTGGCTTGTACCAAGCAGTGGTCGTGGGCAGGGTGTGGGCATCATGAATACCTGCGCACAACATTTTTRTTGGTATTTTCTACAGAAATGTACTTTGAAGGAATTGCCATATAGAAGCGGTAGTAAAGTGGGATACAACTGCAAGGACGTGGTTGGTGCTAACATGGAGGTTTGCTGTAATACCTCTGGCTGGTGGGCTGGGATGGCAGAGCAGGAGGAGGCAGTGGTTGCCATGAGCTGCATATTCAGCTTCCATCTGAAGCTCTGGGATAGTAGATGATGGAGGAAGCTAGTAAGTGAGAGCTGTGGCTGTGGGATGCCTGTGCTCCACTGTTTGGGGATGCTTAGCTGGAGCGTTCTCAGCTCGGCTTCATCTCCTGCCCTGTGCAAGCTGAGCTTGGTCATGAGTCTGCTTTCTGGGGCTYCTTCACTCCTGCATCTAAATATTGTGATACTTGATGGTCCCTGTAGTATCCATGAGTCCAACACAGAGTACTCTTTGGTACTGCATAAAGGACTTTGGTGAAAATCACTCTCTGTTGGATCTAGGGTCCCAGTTTTGATTCCATGCTTTTGATCTGTGGCCCTAATGCTCCATTTCGTTGTTTTTGGAGAGAGGGAGGCCCTCTGATTTTTCTGCTATGATGCACTCAGAACCGCCCATACAACTAGCCTCCCTGCCAAGACCACTAGCTACGTGATATGAACACTTTCCAAGTAGAGCTGTTTGATCATCATGCTGGTGATGTCACTGCTCCAATTATTAAAGGTTTCTGAGAAAGTTAATGTTTCCTGGACTTTTTCACTCTGCTGTTCTTTACGAAATGTTGTGCTCTGGAAATGTTAGCAGACTAACATTTCAAAGTGTAACAAGAGCACACACAGAGCAAAACTTACTGGAGTGACTGATTGCTTGCAAACATGAAAATAGCTGGCAGACCATCTAGACAGCCATCACCTATACCCCCAGACTACAGACAGACACAAAAAATGTGATTTAATCATAGTTATATAAAGACACAGATCATTCCCCTTTACCCTCCTGCAGAGAAAAGGACTGTTCTGTATTCTGTATAGAATAGGATTTTCTTTTTATCACATACTTATCCTGAAATAATATGCCTTTAGTCCATATATGTGCAACATTTCAGCAGTGAAACGAGCTTTAAAGTGATAGTGTTCTGTAAAAACATTAGAAAATTAAAATAATTTATTATTTTCATTAATAAAACACAATTATTTTTCTTAAATCTCAATTAATAAGAAAAGTGTGTTGATAACAGACCCTCTGAACTGCAATAACCACATGTAGTCAGTTAACACAAAAAAAAGTAAGTCCCTGCAATATACGTTCTTACACTATGTCAAAATTTGTATGAAGTATTTCCAAAGGTTGGCTTCATTCCACCTTTTCTTTTAGAAGACTGTTCAACTATTTCTTTCATTGCTGAAAGCTTTACTTGGTATTTAACCTAAAATACAGTTTCCTGAATATCATCCTATTACTCACAGTAACATTTAATAATGTCTTACTTTCCTTGTTTTTTCATGTCATTCCAGCACTTGCTGACCCTTTGCATGACTCTACTTTGCCAGTATGTATTTTTTATTATTTGCCTCTAATATAATATCTCAATACTTGGATTGCTTTCTGTGCTTTTAAAACTCTTCCAAGAAGGATAAAACTTACTTTAAAATCTGTAAAGTGTCATAAAGAAACCAAAATTATGAATAGAATGAAGGCAAGCTTTTTCTCCAGCCCCATCTGAAGTAAAGCTATGGATGCTTGGTAGGGGGTCAGTGTTTTCTCCTTTGAATTTGAACTTCATTGGACTGTGCCAGTCAGAGATCTGCTGGCAAAGCTCTTCCTGATGCACCCTAGGGTACCATTGGCCCTCTTGGCCACAGGGATACACTGCTGGCCCATGGACAGCTTGTTGTCCACCAGGACCCCCAGGTCCTTCTCCACAGAGCTGCTTTCCAACAGCTCAGCCCTCAGCCTTGTGCTGGTGCCTGGGGTTATTCTTCCCCAGGGGCAGGATCCTGCATTTGCCTTTGCTGAATTTCGGACCGTTCTTCTCTGCCCCTCTCTCTACCCTGTTGAGGTCCCTCTAAAGGGCTGCACAGCCYTCTGGGGTATTGGCCACTCCTTACTGCATTGTGTCATCAGTGAACTTGCTGAGGAGCCATTTGTCCCTTTGTCCAAGTCATTGATGAGTAAGTTAAACAATGCTGGGCCCAGTACTGAACTTCGGGGGACACCGCTAGTGACAGACCTCCAAATAGACCCTGTGCCACTAATTATGGCCCTAACAATGTATTTTATACATTAAATATTCCAGATGCTCGTTGACAAGCAAGTGATTTGGATAGAAAACRTCTGCTCATTTTGCCTGGTGAAATTTTCTCAAGGATTTTACTGAAGGGTGTCAAAAAGGAACAGAAATGTTTCTACTTATTGCTTTTCCTCTCTTTTTTGGGGTGAAGCAAAGGATAAACTAGACTATAAAAATTACTTTCCAGTGATGCAGCGCATATAAGCTAGCGGGCCCATGCTCTCGGATACAGATTGGACAACTTTCATCTCTAGTCTGTGGTTCATATACTGGCTGGGTTGTTAAAGGTTGAATATTGTTGCTCTTTGGTCTCTGAGAAGCAAGTCAGTTTTAGCTCAGTTCCTTGTAAACTGCCTTCTGAACCACTGGTAATCCATGTATTTGTTAAGACTTGCATTAGCTAAGGTCAGGTATTGTCCTTAGTTAGATGTGTGTTACCTATCACCCTTACAGCCAACAATCTGATAGTCTCACAGTGACCCTTATATCCCAATGGGGTGCCCAGGGATTACATTCCCAGCCTATAGTTCAGYCCTCTAGATGCAGGTGAATACAGTCATTTTACAGTTCTGTAGAGCAAACCTTCCCTGCAGAACTTCCCTAGCCTGCTTTTTGCTTTGTCTTCAAGCCTAAAAGTTCCAAAGACTGTATTTGTTCATAAGATGTGCAGTCCCAACAACACGAGGGTCAATGTTAGTTGAGACTTCTGGATGCCACAGCAGTAAAAAACAATAACAGTGATTTGTTTTTTCTGGTCTTGTCCACTTCTCCTGTTACAATCCTTCTGTCTGAGTAACTAATTCAACCCCATATTTATAGCTCCCTTGTGTTCACTGGGAAGTCAAACAAGTAAAATTATTGGTCACTTGGCCAACTGCATCGTGATACAGTTTTTATTTCATGAAGAAATAGCAAATGTAGATGAAACTTCTTASAGAGGTTTGCTCTGAAAGCAGACTGTGCAGAATTGCAGGCTGGCTGAAGCAAGAATGGCATTTTCAAAATCTGCTATTTGGCTTTTTTTAGAGTTTGGCTTTTCTTTATCTGGTATTCACATTGTCAGAAGTTTGTATCTTATTTGCAAATTAGATGGACCAGTGTGTCTCAAGCCTGAATTTGAGCCTCTGTGGTTTTTTTTTTTAAATATATATATACACACACACACACACATATATATATATACATATATATTAAAAAAAATTATTGGTAGGTATCTGTTTTCTTATTTATTCTGATATGCTAGGTTGAATGTCTTGTATGTAAATATTGTGATTTTTAGTTATTTGTATTGTTAATTTAGTTTCTCCTTTTTGTACCTTTCTGTTCTGAGAGGTGCTGAGTGGCTGTTCTGCCCTTTCTGCATTCCCTGTTTTCCTGACCGCTCCCTCCATTGCGTTGTCCTCCTTGGAAGTAGACACTATTTCTTTTTCCACTTTGTTTTCTGTGTGCATCTCAGCAATTATACAGTCCTTTCAATAGCTGTCCTAAACGCCACTTGCTGAACATCATATGAATGACCCCACTGGGGCAGCYAGCAGGTGGGGATCAGGTGGTGGCCTTGTGCTGGAAGTTAAAGCAGGTGTCCTACCTTTGCAAAATAACATGGTAGAATTTCCTCAATCTCACAAAAGGATTAGGGATCCAAAATCTCTGTGAATCACACAAAGACATTCTAGGCAGTCCAGTAAAGATTATACAAATGCTTTATTTTCTCAGTAGCTGTGACTAATTTAATGTCACCAGAATTGCTCAGATGGACAGAAATGTTCTTCAATTGTGTGTAACTCACACAGAGGTCATATGGTTGGACTTGATGATTGGGATAACAATAGTTGGGTATTTCAGATACCAAAGTAGTCCCAGTTCAGCCGTGAAATGCCCAGCTATACCATCTGTCTCCAATCCACCTTATAACTGAGCTTAATTAGATTAGTGCACAGCTATTATCACCTGGGAGATGTTAATAGATTTGAAGAGCTGATCTGTGCTTCTTCTGAGGTTTGGATTAGTTTTAGTTCCTTGTGTTTGAAAAAAATAATTAGGGTTGAAGTATTGTAGCTGTTTGAGAAATAATCACACTTGGACAACACTCTCCTTGTGAATTTTAAGGTCTTTTCTGTTTACATTGCTGACAAAAATCAAGTTTGCACTGTAGCTCATAAAGGGTGAAGTTCATCTCCTTGGAGAGGGCTTGCACAAATTTTATGCTGCGGTCAGGTTCTATGTAAGATTTGTTTGGTGGACCTTTACAGTGACTTCAGCTAAGCAGGTGCAAGCTAAGTTACAGTCTAACCTGTAAAATCATGAAGAGAGTTACAGGTCAGCTTCTGATTACAAAATCTCCACCATAAATGCTAATGATGATGTTCAGAAACCTGGAATAATGTTACTTAATTGCTGTGCTGTATGAGTTTGAATATCTGATGAGCAAAAAATTATCTGTCACCTTAGTATATTTGATATGGGCAGATCCTCTGTGTGTGGTCGTGAGACACCATTATTTTTCTGGCACTTCTCAGAATAGACTCCAGAAAGTGAAGCACTTGTGTTACCTTCTTCCTCTTTTTAACTAGCAGAGTTTTATATAACAGCATTTATACACAGTTCTAAGAGTTGTCTTTAAAATTTTCAAGTAGTGGAAATATGAGGTTTTTTTCTTGAATAATATTTTTGTGCATGAATATATGCGTGTAAAGTTATAAAATTATACTTCAGTATTATATGAACACTTGATCAGGAATTTTTAACCACCAAATTGGGATTGAGTATAAGGGTGAGTGTGGGTGTCATAGTCTCTTCACTGGCTTTTTCCAGCAATTCACTACCCTGGGGGTATTCCTGAACAAGATAGTATTTACAAGGTAGAAAGATAGTATGGGAACTCCTAAGCAGCTGCTGTTAGAAAGCAGAGTAGAGCTAATTAATTTGGAGTAGGAATTGTTTTCACTAGTGTTTATTGTTATCCTGTCTCCTCTGTTTTGTTTTGTTGGTGTTGGTTTTTTTTATTCTTTTGTTTTGTTGGGGTTTTTTTAGGGGGAGAGGGTGGTGTGGGGATTTTTTTATGTAATTACTTGGTGTTCCATCATTTTGGATATAATACATGGTCCCAGACAGTATTTTATCCTTGATTGCATATTTTTAAAAGGAAGAGAGACAAGAAAAGCCATAGGTTCTGTTACAGAGTTTCTATATCTCTGTATCCAATGTTTTTCTGTATTTTTAGCCAGGAAAAAAAGACAAAGTATTTTATATCTGTTTTATATTTAGGGTGTTTTGGTTGGATTTTTTCCCCCTCAAAACTTTTAACAAATATGTGCGTGGTCTCTGAATACATATAGTGCTGCTGATGCATTGGTGGATGTCAGTGAGTGTTATTTTTGTTGTTAAAGCATGAAGCTCATTTACAATGAGCTTCTCATACACAGTCCAAAAGTGAATGTAAATGTGGAGGGTTTTGAAATGGTCCTGATTTATACCATCTGTAATGTAATTTTGTCAGATGTTAGTGAAATGAGCATTAGGCTCATGTACTTTTAATTTAATGTAGACTAAATACAAGAGAATTTTAAATCTACTGCTTTTTTTCTTGTGGGAAAATACTCCACCATAGATGCTCAAAGTCAAGGAACTGCCAGCTCTACAGTTATTGCATGTGTCTTATTTTTAGCAGGAATGAACCTTTCCTAGTGGTGCTCATCAGTGATTTGCTAGAAAAAGGGGAAACTATGTTGTTCTTGGTATTTTGATCTTATAGCAAAATGGTTGTTCATCTTTAGCTAGAATAGTTGTCTCTCCTTTCTTTATTAGGTTGTTTTATCTATATGGAAAGTAGAACAAAGTGAAATCTTTTTTCTTATAAAGGAAGGTGATGAAAGTATTATTTTGTCCTTTGCTAATMCTTTTCAACATTCGGTTTTGATTTATTTTTATTTAACTTGGACTTGACCCTGCATTTATAGGGAGTATGTATGGGCAATTAAACAGAAGTATCTTACAGCCTAAGTACAAGATGACCATTGACAAAGACAGTGGTAGTAATGTGCGTGCTATAAAGGAATTTCTCTCAATGGAAGTGAGCGCGGCATAGCTTAAAAATTATTTTTCTGTGGAAACAGCTGTCTTTTCTGTGAAAGACCTTTTGGAACTTAAGAATCTTTGTGAAGAGAAGGGAGTCAAAAGCACACCGCAGACCTTATGACTGTCACACTGTTGTCTGCAAGATGGGAGATGAGCAGCTCTCCACCCATTTCCCCTCCAAGAACATGATAGTGTGCAGATATCTTGTGCGTATGGGTGATTGAGTTTAAGTTTTAACTTTTTCGTGCCTTAGTTATTTTCTTTCAGATTATAACCAACGATTTTCTTTAACAGCCCTTGAAGGAATAGTTAACAAACTTACCCACATGAGAACTGGTAGCTAGATACCAACATCTTCTCATCCATGCTACATTCATATCATCTGTTATTTCTCTCTCACATGCAACTTTCTGTTCTGACAAGTGAACTGTCAAATCTTCTGCTGCCCAAACACATGTATGAGATATACTTCAGATACAGCTGATTTCTGTTGGTGTGGTTTTTTTGTTTTTTTTTTTTAATGTCCCCCACAACGGTGGTTCTTTGAAATCACAATTAAATGTGGTGAGTCCAGAGAGAAAAGAGTAATTCCTTTGGAACTGACTCTGTGAGCCACTTCATTTGTAGGAGCATTATACTTCTTCTTTGGTTCCTGTGCGGGGTCTTGGGGATGTTTTCCTCTAAAGCAGGTGATAACACATTTTGTGTTCTGTGAACAAATAAAATGGTTATGAGGCAAATCCTTGGGACTGAAAGACTTTGAGGGTGTACTTTTTAAAATGAAGTGTATCACTTAGGGAACGTAAGGAGATTTGTAAAGCTTTAGAGCCTTTCTGAGTCCTCGTCTTGGCAGTTTACTATCAAGGCCCCTAAATGTATTCAGTGAGATGTTGACAGTCTAGGTATTTTTAAGACAACATCTTACTCACACTAAAGGCATTTCTTCCTCAAAGTAGCTATCCAAACAAATTTTTTTTGCCATTGTCTGTTTGCCAAAATCACTTCCTCAAGCTTTTAAAGATCAGACTGCCTTCCATTGGGGATTGGATGGATACCATATGATACCTTTAAAAAACAGGTGTATGTGGTGGGTTGGATGCCAACCTCAAGATATGTTTTAAAAATAGTAATATTTGTCATTCATCTGCAAAGCAAATAAGCAAAAGTTGCTGGAGAGAATCAACATTCTCCCCAGTGGGTGAGCAACCATGTTGTTACTTACAGAAGCTACCAGCCACTCACACATAGAGTAAGTGAGCATTGGGTGAGTGGATACCTCCACTGCACTTACTCAGATTGTTACTGCTGGTGAACTGCACTGCTCCTACCTGGCCATTTCTCTTTCTGCAGCTGCGTAGGTTATCTGATGTGTGCCCTGAGCATTGTGAAAACAAACACCAAGGAGAAATGGGAAAAATATTGGAGCAAGCCGAAAAATAGCACAGAGCTTCTAATGTATCCCTACATTGTACTTAACTTCGGAGTCTTACCTGAGGTGTTTGAGTTACAGAGGTAGTTGCTTTGGAGTAGGGTTTCACATGAAAGCCACAGAGAAGTCTGTGGTCAGGAGAAAGTACAGAGTTGGACCTGGGCCTTTCATCTCCATTAAGGTCAGCACGTTATTGCTGGTCCAGCCTTACCTCTGATTCCAGTTAGCACAAGATTAGGTCCCCAGCTGAAATGCTCAGCTTATTGATAATGTTATACCGTGAAATCAGATTGTGAGCTTAAAAATATATAAAAAAATTGAAACTCCTTCTCAAAGAGCAGAACAAACAAGATGTCAGCAGCTGGCAGAGTAATAAACTTCTTTCAATGAAAATGTGGGATCCTGGGGTAAAGGATGTCCGAATGACMGTGGAAAGCTGTGCTGGTGGCAGCAGCCGAAGCCTCGGGGGCTGTGAGCAGCTGCCGTGCCCTTGGAGCGCAGCACCGCTGACCACAGCTTCTCCCGCGGCAGGGGTCGGGGGATATTACATGACATCCATCCTGCAGATAKCTGGAGACTCCTCCAGGCCTTCTGAAAGGAGAGCTCATTTTTGTTATTTAGACTAAAGAAGCACAAAGAATTTGGATGGTGTTTTCTGTCTTCCAGAACTCATTTGCCATTCGTTTACCCACTCTGTAACCTGCAGCCCGTATTGTGAGTTGGCAGTTTTTATCAAGAAATGTAAATCCTGTTATAGATTTGCCATTTTTAGCTGCAGTACGATGTTTGTTATTAATAGTAGTAGTTTCTTCTTAATAATTCCTTGATGGGTATCATGCCTAGGAAAGTGACAGCTCCATATACAAATGAAGCACTTCCATCTGAGTGTAATGTCACTGGAAACAAAAAGTCAGAGCTCTGCAGGTGTGGGAGAGATGTGGAGTGTATCATTAGAAAATGAAATGGAAGACAAGGGGGATAGGAAAGAGAGGTGGTGCCAACTAGCTGTCTACCACATCTGCTGCTTTTTTGTCTAGTATTATTAGTAGGACAATTACTTATGTGATGCTCTTTGTGTGATTGAATTAGTTTGAATGGAGAGAATTATTCTGACATTATTGTCATGGCAAGAAATAAAGGTCAGAAGTGAACGTGAAAGTAAGAACAATTGCAAACAATTTGTTTGCAGCATGAGAAATTAGGAGTGAGAAAACTTAGATAACCTTTCTTTTAAAAAATACTAACATTTAAAAGGCAGTTAAATGTTTCATTGAACTAAACATATGCAGAAACATTTGGAACCAAATATTGGTTATAGGTGAAGTATAGTGAGAAGCAATAGCTCATTAACTACAACCTTAGTGCTTATTCTGGGCACCTGTTCTAACTTGCCAGTGATGTCTTAATTACAAAAATCCACTTCAGCTAACTAAAAAATGTTCAAAGTTGGCACAAGTTCCTCAAGGATTTATTAGGCATGTGTATTCATGCAAATACCCATGTTATATGTATGTAATGTATATACACATACATACATATATCTGTATCTCTCTGTATTAGGGAGGGAGAGGCACTGAAATGTAGTAGCATGTAAAGGTGGTCATTGTTTTCTCTGGTTCTTGTACTTCTGTGTTTCATTTCTGTTGCCCACTGTACGTTCCTCTCTTTTCTTTGATAGATATACTTACACATTTCTTCAGCTCTGTGGCCATTAAGGTGTGTGCCAGTGTGTTGCACATACTATATGCACATATTTATCTATACTTGTAACCATGAGTGAAAGTCAATGTATTTATTAGGGAATTGCTTAATAGGACTAGTTGCTAAAGCAAATAGGTGATGCTCAGTGATTCTGGGTAGATTGTCCAGTTCCTTTTGTTAATGCTTCTTTTCAACCTTCATATGTTCCTTTAAAAATGGAAGTACTTTACTGAAAGCATAAGATTGAAAGAAGCCTTCAAATAGACTGAGTCCTGTACTCTGCTACTGTAGGCAGTAGTCTAATCTCCTTTATTATTCTGTCCTAGGAACAGCGAGGTCTTTTGCTGTCACTGCTTGGAAGATGGAACTATTTCAGCACTTTCAATGGCATTAGAAATGTATGATTTATTTGGGGAGGTTAAGGCCAGCTATTCCATATGCTCAATGGAGTTATAATGCATCACATCCTGTGCACCCTGCAAAGGTGTCTACTTCACTTGTAATTGCRGAAATGCTCATGCCAGATAGAGGAATGTGGCTCTTCAGGTGTACCAATTGTGCTGTAATCAAACATTGGCATTGAGTATTCTCTGCTCTCCATTGCTATGGTAGTCCATCTGCAAGCACATCTCCATATCATATGGGAAAATGAATGCTGGAGAAGACCTCTATCTTTAGAGCATATGCCTCTCCCCAGTAAAATGGATGGAGGATCAGGGATTTTAAAAAATGAGTCACTGTGACTCACTACAGTGTATCCATAATAAAGTCTATCTAAATTTGGCAAGGAACTCTAGGAACTAATTGCCCTAGTTACTTACCGCTTTTATTTTTTGTAGATGTTTGGTCCTTGCTTCTATAGCAATTATGTACTGTATGTACAGAAATAAGATTTCAGTAATGACTGTTGTATGGTATTCTAGATTAAGGACTTCTGCTCTTGYAAGACTCATTGGTGTCATATTTTCAGTAATCTCCTTCAAAAACTGAGATTAGGAATAACAAAAGGTCTCCGGACACTTTGAATTTTGGTGCTCATGTGTTAGAAAATGTGAAAAAATTAATTAAAGTGTCAATAGCATGTAATAAATTTAGATTACCAAACCTGATTTCTGTTGGGAAGAGATTACATTTACTATAAATTCAACATTTGCTACTCCAAAAATTGCAGTTACTCAAAATTTCTTGTTTAAAATCTTAATAGATAATAACATTATTAGCAGCATTAAAATATGCTATCAGTTCTTGGGTAGAGTTTCTAGCACTTTTAGGATTAATTAAATTTAATTACTGAAAATCAAGTTGGCAATTAAAACAGAGATATTGAAGGTCCTGAATGCTGCACTTTTGAAACAAATTTTTTACCCCTATTCCTCGTATAAAAGCGAGCTGAAAGAAAACAAGACCGACTCAAAAGCTCACTGAACTTTGTCGAAAGTGTCCTGTTTAGAGGCAGTATGTTGGCCTTTATATTGTACTTAATATATTAGGCCAGGAGTTCCTTAAAGTTTCGTTCATGGGAGATCATATCCTGTATGAGATAACAGTTTAGAAGCTGATTAATACCTGTGATACATTTTTTTCGAAGAGTAGAATGAGCACAATTTGCAATTTTTATAGAATTAAAAAAACCCACAACCAATTAACCAACAAACAAAAATAATAAGACAATATAGAAAGGCAGTAGGGACCATGAATGGTTGACAGACAACTTACTTTCGTGCACCAACATTCCTGCTCTTTTGAAGATAAAAACAGATAAAGATAGATAACAGACAGATAACAGATGAGATAAAACAGTTCAGTCCTTCAGTACCATTGTGAAGATGCTAAGTAGAAAGCAGAGAACCATAAAGGCAGAAGTAAAAATGGGTCCTCTGTGAGTTGAAGCTGTTAGTGAAAGTAATGATATCTTTGCATTTATGGGTTAGCAATAAAATTCCTGTTTGCAGACGGGTTATTCAAGCTTATGTGTTATTTGAGTGTGCTATCAATGGACATGTTTTCATATGCTTTACATTTTAGGCAACATAAAAGTCAAAAGTCATCTTAATACTTAGGGCAATACTTCTTTTCTATATCTTTTCTTCAGCGTGTTGAGTGTCTAAAATGAAATTGGAAATACTCAAAGCAGTTGTGGACTCAGCATCTGCAGTCAGATGTTGAACGTAAATTATGYCAGCATCTTTAAAACTATCTCATAAAATAATAACATTTGCTCTGTGTTTAAATGAGTTGAATTTTCAAATTACATATTACAAATTTGCTTATGAGACTGTTATCAGAAGGCATATAAAATCATTGTCTCACTTTCATTTCTGATTATAAAGCATTAAGTTTATTTTGGAGGTGACTAATTTGTATCTAATTGGGATGGATGGAGGCTCTAGTTAATCATATTTACATTCACATGTACGATTGGATGTTCTATCAAATCTAAACAAAAGATGGGTTGTACAGAATTTGAATAAAATTTTTCAAGCTTTAACAAGATTCCTATTTAAAATAGAAAAGAAACAAACCACAACAAAGTAACTGTTGTCACTTTATCCATAATTTGTATTACAAAGTCAAGTTATATGTCTAATCTATAAAATCGTGTGTTCACCTCAAATCTTTGCTGGACTAAACAGGGCAATTTTAAGACAGGTAGTAGCATTCTTAATAGTGTTAGCTAAAAAATTCATGTTACTTGAACAAGTAGTTTTCTCTTTGTTCCTAAATTTTGTCTAGCAATTAATTCTATCTGATCTATGAAACATGAACATCGAAGTGTTTGAAGGTCTGGTTTTTAGTGGTGATAAGTACCTTCCACTCATTAATAGTCATTATTAGCCTTAGCAGCTGCCAGCTTTTAAAGACAAAGATTTTTCAGTGTTATCCTTGAGTTTTTCTTCACTTCTTTCATGATTCTGTTAGGCATTGCTGGCAAGTACAGTTATGTAATTGTTGCATTTTGCCTCGGGGTGGATCAAATTATGAATCTGTGCATTGGATTTATACCAAAACGAAAACAAAATTTTGACAAATCTGTGCTATTCTTGCTTAGGTGGAAGGGATAGAGTGAAACCTCCAACAAAGTACATCTGCTTGCATTTTTATGATGGAATATTTTATTTACTACTCTTCCAACAAAAGAATTTTTAAAAAAAGTTGTGTGTGATATAATCCATCTAGGGGCATGGTATAATTTGCCAACTGGAAGCAGGACTGGTGACTTAGAGTGCACCTACCAGCTTTTATAGTCAAGTAGAAGCAAGTGTTTTTCTGCAAAATCTCAAATGTGATTCTTCTAAGCTGTGTAACAACAGAGAGGTGATTTGTCATACTTGCTTCTCCCCATAATCTTTACATATGAACGAAGAAATTGTTTTCTTGTGGTTTAATGGTTCAAGGGTTGATGCTTCAGGCTGGTGAGCTCCACTAATAGATACGTTCTTGAATTCTGACCCTTGACACTCTGAATAAGTGTAGCACTCACTACATAAGTGTAAGATCATCCTTCAGCTGTCAACTTTAGGTTTTAGGTATGCATATTTATATCCTAGTTCTGAAAATCACTGCTAATTTCGATGTGAAGCAGGAAGGGTCTGTCTACGCAGAGCTCATCTTAGGACTGGAATCTTTAGGAGGATCAGTCCATCTCTGTAAACAGCAAAATATATTTCAGGAAAATCTTGCYTGTCTCTTTTAGATGATTAATTATCTATTTAGTTTTGTGAAAAAGCATCATTAGAGCTGGATGCTTATTAAGTAGTTGAAATAACACTCTACTAATTGACTATTTAATAGATATTTACTTTGTTTTCATACACTGTGTCTCAGTAAAGTAGCTGGGGGGGAATTTACTTGTGGATGAATATATGTGTCCCATATATATCTGCATGTTTTTGAAATAAAACTAATTTGGAAAAAAAGTTTTTAAGAAAAAGTCACTAACAGAAGATAAATGGTTTTACTGCTAATTTTTGCTTCAGGCACTACGATGACATGCTTTTTTCAGTTTTATACCAAGGTCTCGAGAGAGACTGTATTTGTTAAATTGGTATTAATTAAAAATGAGAGAGCAATTTGGTAGGTTTAGACTTGATTAGATTCTCCAGAAAAGCCCAGTAGCTCTAAGATGGAGAGAAGAGCCTAAAGCTGCTTTGTATTCCTTCTGCACTCAGTAGCAAAACAACTTTCCTATGAAATTTCTATTTTTTAATAATTTGAGACTCTCAGGGGTTGTTTAGATTATAAGTATTCAATATGAGTATTTAAATTGTGTGCAGAGCATGCAGCTTTATTTGAAGTAAGCAGGAGGTGATGATTTGACAAGAGTCTGACAGTCTGAGATTATGGTGGGGGGACTCATTTGAGGGAGTGTTGGATAATCTGTGCAGGGCTTCCTGTTTACTGCTTCTGTAATGGAGTCCTGCGTTCCAGTGCTCCCTATGATTTTACTGAAAGCGTGGAATGCCTTCCAAAAAGGCCTGACGGTGAGAGATTGTGCGTTTCCTGACAACCACGACAAAATGATTCCAGCTGTTCTTGAGAGGCACCTAATGCTGTGCTGAAAATTGCTGTTTTGTACATCTTTAGGATTTAAATGCGATGATACTTACTTGGCAGTATTGTTTGACTGGTTCTTGTTAAATAGCTGTTAGCTCAACGTGCGGTTTTGGTAATGCTGTTTTTGTTTGTAATCTTTTAAGGTTGTGCTGGTGAGATGGAACGAACCATTCCAGAAATTAGCAACCTGCGATGCCGATGGAGGAATATTTGTTTGGATACAATATGAAGGCAGATGGTCTGTGGAGCTTGTGAATGATCGTGGGGCACAGGTTGGTATGCATGTATTCTCTGCGGTCAAGAGTGATCAAATCTTCCTCATGAAAAGGACAATGAATGGTACTTTATACCTTTCAAAAAGCAGAGGGGAAAATGAGACCTTTCTTTATTGAAAGGAATATGCAGGAATTGTCACAAAGGCACTTTGCAAGCACTTTGGAGTGCTTTCTCCAATAGGCATGACAGCAGAACTACAAGTGATTATAACTACTAATAGTTGTCCTGTCTTGTTCTGTGCAGTGCTGCCTTTTATTAAAACAATAAAAAATTTGTACATGGCCCATATATCTGTATTCTTGTCTTTGATATGTTAAGGTAAGCGACTTTACATGGAGCCATGATGGGACTCAGGCACTTATTTCCTATAGAGATGGATTTGTGCTGGTTGGTTCAGTCAGTGGACAAAGACACTGGTCTTCAGAAATAAACTTGGAGAGTCAGATCACCTGTGGCATATGGACTCCAGATGACCAACAGGTAATGAAAATGGGGCATTTAGGGGTGTCAGTTGGGTTGCATTGGTATGCTATAGAATACACCTCTTAAAAAGTTAAGTAAAATGGTCACTTGGTAAGATCAGTTTCCATAAAAACTGCTGCTCCCACCAATAGTGAAAATTTAATTCATCCCGTTGTTCTCATTAGGCAAATATGATAGTGTACCAAGTTCCTGATCATCACTTTTCATCTGATTCACACACAGTCTGATTCAAAGTTAGTTGTTTGAGACAGGAGTCTGTAATTGTACCCTTAATTTGTTGTCACAGCTATCTTATAAATGCATTTGAGCAGAGATAGAGCCTGAATTATTAAACTGACTGGTCATTTTGTGTAGATTTGTCCAGTCTGCACTTGCAGCAAAAGCAGTTCCAGCAGCAGATACGGTTGTATTTTGCATTCACATAAGCAAATGGATCCAATTAATTGAGTGTTGGAGAGATGTCTCAACCTTATGCAAACAACATAATTTAAAAGAAGGCCATTTTTCCAACTATTGAGTTGCTGAGGTTTGAAAAAGCCAGTTAAAAAAATCCTCTTTACTATTTTTCTGAAGAATTATATGATAGTGGACACATCACCATTTACAGTGTGGCTGGAGCTGGGCCACTGGTTTCATTTGCAGAATCTACAATGGCCCCTTGCTGTTCACTGCTGGGCTGACTGGATTGGTCTTTCCTTCCACATGCTTGCTGTCAGTATKGTTGTATATGTGTATATAATTCAGTGCCGAAGGAAATGATGGGCATAGAATAGTGCAAAGAGAAACTCTGTTATGATCAGAGCTGGATTGTTTTCCTTCCTTCATTTTACACTGCCACAGAAAGATGCTGGTTCAAGACTCAAGGTACTACTGAAATTAGAATACTGTAAATTCATCCAAGGTAGAGTTATTTTGGGAATTGCTAGTGGAATATAATAGCACTAATAATATACATTTCTGCAGCAGCATCTAATAATTTTAGAGTGCTATACTAAGAATAATGAATTAATTATTGCAACACTGCTTTTTAAAGCCAGGGAGTCTAACTGCCTCTTTTTGAATCTAGGGAAATGTAAATCTTGACAATAAATAATTTACTTGAGATCAAGAGGAAGAGACAAGCAGCAGAAGTAGGAGGGGAAGCTAAGATCTAATAGCTCTCAGTCCTATGTTTTAAACATGAGGCTACCCCATTTGTGTGATGCTCAGTTGATGCTGCTGTATTTGGAAATATCTTGACTTGAGTGTTTAATTTGGAGTGGCTGACTGCCTTTAATTCAATTTAGCCAATATGTTTGTACTTTCTAATCTGGATGCTCCATAAGTGGTTATCCCAGGAAACAAACACTTGTTCAGCGTCCAGATAAATGCTTTCGAACATAATGGCCAATTCCAGCTATGTGAAAATTACTTGCTTGACTTACAGACTCTACTGCTGACAAACTCACTGAAATAGACCCAAACCAGCCGCAAGCTTGATGTTGGTCTGCACAGTTCTCCTATGTGGTTTGCAGGGGTTTGCATGTTAAGTGATGATGGATCTTTGTACTATTCCTCTGAGCTGGTAGAAAGAAGTGATCTTCTAAAATATATTTAGATGTATTTGCCTCTGGAGGCACAAGGAAACATGAATCACAGAGGTACTAAGCAAAAGACTATTCTGAGTTCAAACTAAAAATAGCAAATGGGGGGGAAGGACATTGCATATATTACATGTAAATAAGTGTATATGGAAATGGATACCCTTCTTACTAGCTTATTGCCTTACCTAATTTTTCTCCTGATTGGTATATGTGCAAATGAGAACAGAACACTATTCTAGAGTAGCTTCAGCATCTTCCCTATTGTTTAATGTAGTCTACTTGTCAGTACAGTGAGCAAAAGATAAATGTCAACATTTAAATTTATACTTTCCTACTGTTCTTTTTGTCACCCCTCTGGCACGGTGAAGGTTGCTAGTGAAAGTATTCCTGGAAAATACTACACTCCATGGTCCCATGACCTTTACACAATTATCTTTAAAAGTTACATTTACAAGGGGATTGTATTGTTCAGTATCAGTTTTCTGTTGAACTGATAGAAATTTGCTCAATATAGTCAGTCTGTTCACATCACTCTTCAGCTCTCTTAACTTTCTCCTTCACTCCCTTCTGCATGCATCTTCCTGGTTTCTCCTATCTCTTCCATCCTTTCTCCTATCTGTCTATTCAGCACCAGTAGGCTGTCACCTCTGTCAGTCCATGTTAGGGCTCTGTAGCAGCTCTGGAAGAGAAGGGTAATTTCCTACCACCATCTTTCTGTTGGAGACAAGAAAAGGTTGGAGCTGCCATATTGGCAACCATCATCTTATTTGACACTGTGTGTGACCTCTGGGTGTATGTTCTTACTGTGCTTGAAGTAAAGCACCTGTGAGGTAGTGGCTAAGGCCAACTGTGGTTGAAACGACCATGCTTGGGTTAAACTTGGATGGATGGGATTACTCAGGAATGAGACTTTCCTTACACAGTTTTTAAATGTTTTTTTTCAAGGCTACAGGAGACTGTAGTGGTCATGTGGAGTATTTTTCTGGTGAGCAGGCTCACTTAGGATCACATAGGGATGAAAAGGATATTTGAAATGAAAAGTAAATTTGGAATACCAGAGAATGCTGTACCCTGTCTTGAGACAGTTCTGTGGTGTTGTCCCACACTTGTTTGCAAAGAGGCAGTGTACATACCAAGCAGATTGAGGACTTCCTAAGTGAAAAAAACTTGACTTTCGTCTAGCCAAAGGATTTATATGTAATTATAGAAGCAATGTCAATAAGCAATTGAGGATTTTTCCTAAGCCCACAAGTCATATAAAAATCATTCCAGTGCTTCATCTTCTTTCCTTTGTTTGCTCAACTCACAGTGACATTTTTCTACCAACTTCTGCTGCCCTTAGGCCACCCTCTCACTCTCCTTCTCCCAGATTTTACCCATTAAAGAGATTGTCTCTCTTCATAATGGAGAAAGACGCAGTGTCGGAGAACTGGGTGAGAGCTGTAGAAGGGTCTGATTATCCCTTTGTTTATAGCAATATAGTGTAACTCCTTGAACTTCCTTGGGGTTCTTTCTGTTGTTGTTTCTGTGTGTGAGAAGGGAACCAGAAGGAAATCACTGTCCAATAGAGGAAACCCTTGACAAAAGTGAATTAATATATTTTAATTCCTGGATATTCCAAGAGGTGCTAGTAACCTATATTTGTTCCCTGCATCTCTGCTAGTATAAATTATTAGACTTTTCTGGGAGCTGTAAGTGCCCATTTCTGTTCCTCCCCCTTCCCCTTTTCTTGTTGTAAGCTTTTATTTGTGGAAATTCAGAGACTGGCCAGGATGCTATTTGGCTAGGACATGACAGACTACAGGTAYATGTGAGCTTTGCCAGCACACTTCCTCCTGTTTGCTTTGAAAATAAGTATATAAGCAGGTAGGCTAATTTGATTTGCATCCTGCTGGGTACAGCATTAACTGTTGTACGTGGTCCCATTGTGATGCAACATGCATGAGCACTAAAAATGTGTAAATACAGGCCCCAAGGTTCAGCCTCTTCTCTGTCTAATCAGACAGAATTATGCTCTTGGTGAAACAGAAAAGCAGCAGTGTGTTAGGAACAGATACCCTGGGCACTGAAGGGTCTTGAAATGCACTGAAAGAAAACAAAGCGACCAGTGGCAGATGAACTGCTTTGTCTCAAAACGCAGGGTGCGGGAGCTCTGTGTGTTGTTATTTTAGCTTGCAGTAGCTGTGCAGGGAGGCAGTTTCTAAGGTGCTACTCACTCCTGCTCCCAGCACTCGCCATCCTTATTCCCATGGCAACCACAGACGCTTCAGCATCTTTTTTCCCTGACAAGCAGGAGACAGGGGCAGGCTTCAGCTCCTTCCCCCTGCCTGCAGTGCATCAGGGTGGAGCCTGGGACATAGAACAGAGCTTCACATGCAGAAGGGGATGTGTGTGATTTGTGGGTCCAGCAGTGTAGTTGGGTGGGATGTGTGTGCTAGCCCAGCACGTGATGCCTTAGATGTCCCAGAATAGGATCAGCACCGTGCTGTGCCCAGCAGCTGCCATGAGGTAGCCACAGCTCTCACAGGAGGGGGGGGGAGCTGATTAACAAGAAGTGCTGTCAAATGGTTACCAGTGGCACCAGGTGTTTCATGAGCTTCTCACTCAGACTTCTTGGTTTTGGTGTGGCTTTAGTCCTTGGCAGGAATTTTACCTAATAAATCCGCTTTAGTAGAGTCTGTTTTTGGATCCCCCCATTTTCCTCTGTGAGCTATGATTTGCAGTTGCTACCACCTTTTCAGGGAAATGGTGTTCTGAACAGCTCCTAGCTGAAAGTAGGGATAGTAGCCTTACCTAGCTTCCAGAACATGACTTAAAACTAAGGAATTTATAGGTGTTTGAAAATGTTGCATCTGTTTGGGCYCTGCTGTCACCTACGCCTACATTTGCCTGCAGCTCTGGAACGAGATGTTTGTGCTTGCACTCACCCTGCTGTTYTGGTTTTATTCAAGTGCTGTAGTGCACGTCTGATTTGGGCAGTCCTTGCTATTATGGTAGTCACACTGATCAAGTTTAATTATTCTCAGACATCTGGTTGTGTGGAAAAAAAAATCTTGAAGACAGTCTTCTAATGAGTTGACAGAATGGTGAAAGGGAGCTACAGACAGGCAACTGGGGCAGTATGGGAAAGGTAGCTATTTCCATTAATTATTATGAATGAAGAAAAGGAAGGACAAAATGAAAAGGTTACAGCCTGTAAAATTTGAAAGTGTAAGCAATTATTGTGGTCTTTATTAGAATACTTCTTATCCCTATTAAGGATTTTACAGGTTCACATAAAGGAGCCTTAAAAATGCCAGGGAATAACTATATTTTTGTGTCTTAACATACAAAAATGCATTTTTTTCTCCCATCTATTCTGGATGTAGAGACTACCAAATAACCTCACATATATGGTTACGATGACTTGGGCTGCTCAAAATTGCACTGTGAGGTACAGTCTTTGAGCAAAAACCAGAAGTCTTATTTTCATTGATGGATGAATTACTCAGATTACTGAAAGAAATGACTAGAGGCTTTTTATAGCATTGAAGACATGTCATTAATTAACTAGACAGTTTTATTCAAGCCACAAGGACTGCAGACAATGGTTAAATCGCATATAAGGATTTTAACATTGCATGCTGCATAATTGAGCAGCAGCTTTAAAATGCAAAAAGAGGACAGGGGAAGGAGACTTCAGTTGTCTTTCAGATAAATCCGTTCGTTATATAAAACAAACAGATAAACAAACCCCACCACAGCTTAACTGTCTTTAATATTTTGGACTGTTTTTAGAAGCATTTCAAACCTTTGTGGCAAAGTTGCTATTAAAATTAACGATTTCTGCTTACTTGTTCTAAGGGGTCTGTAAATATTTACTGTCCTATTTCAGCCTTTTATAAACAAAATATGTGGGGGGTTTATATATACTTAAAATGTTTAAATACTTTTACAGAGACTTTTGTGTTCTTGTTTTGTATATTTATACATGCTGGAAGCCAGTAATACTTTGGTTTTGCTCTTTGCCTGGGGACTTGGTTTTTATGATGGTACATAATAGTGACAGATTTTGTGAGAAAAGTAATGTGAATTTTAAGTGCTATTTTGCCTTTCTTTCTCCCATCTCTTTTTATTATGTTGTTTTCAAGCTGCATTATGCTGCTATTTCCTAAATAATAGATATCTCCCCCCCCCTTCTTTTTCTGATATCACTGTATGGTTTTATTAGCATTGCTTTTCCTTCGCCTTTTTGTCCAAAGCAGGTTTTTATGCATCATTTTGCTGAGAATACAGCTTCCAGAAAGAAGGAAGGTGAAGAGTTAGATAGCTTGGTGCACTGTGTTGTTTTTAGATTGCACTCTCTTTTTTTCAGTAGCAATGAGCAGCTATGCTGCAGATTTCGGTATTCAAATGAGGACTTTATAGGCTTTGCCTTAAGTTTTGAGGAGGGTAGACAAGAAGAATGTTCTCCTTGGAGCCTCTAGAGCTCATCTACAGCTTCAGGAGCTATGGCATCTTTCTGTGGGCTTATTCCAGACAAATTTTTCCTGCCAGAAACCCTAGTCTGTACTGCACAGTTATTGAGCGGGTAATTGAAGGAACAGAGCAATAAGGTGATACTTCAGTCTGCTTTCTTCTTCCCACTCGCTTCATCTGTGCCTTGCCTAATCTTTCCCTGGATGCTCTTCATCCAGCCTGTAGAGGCGAGTCACTGAGAGAGCTAACGAGATGGTGCCATTTGTTCTAGTCATGAGAGCTGTAACATGGGGGTTGTTTATGGGTTGACAGCATCATGGCTCTTTTTCTCAGCAGCTCCTGCAGTGTTTCATGTCAGTGCTGTTTCAGATGAGTCTTGCAAAGAAATTTTTCTCCTAATGACTCTCTCTGAAAGGAGTAATACAACTGTTCTAATGTTTTGCTCGTCCTTGTACACAGGGTATTTGATGTTTGTTACTGCAAAAAGCAAATACCTGAATGGATTTCTGCATCACTTTGGATGCACAGTGTACTAGGACATACAGATCAGCCTCAGCAGTGTACCTTGTAACTCTTTCGCTATGCCACTCAGGTCCACAATATTGCTATTTTAGTTGACTGGAATCTGGAGTTTATTAAGCGCTGCACATTCTACCACATCTTTGCCTCCCTCGGGAAAGAAGGATGTTGATGGCAGTGACAAGCCAGGGAGGGAGGGAGAGCTGAAGACTTGTGCTATTCAGTTAAGGTGTCCACTTAGCATTTTTACATCCGGTGCTGTTTTACATTTTTGAAGCATCAATGTTTGAGTCAGCAAAGTAAAGATGAGTGCAAACAGAAACACGACCAGTCTCTGTGTGGGAAGTGTCAGGAAGAAAGAAGTCATTTGCCTCTCCTCTCACCTTGCTGGCACTTGTACAGAAAGATTTTGCTTATATAGCCTGAAGTCTTTAGCTCTTTGAGACAGGGAGTGTTCACTTGAACTTGTGGTTTTGAAAAGCTCTGTGCTATGCTTCAACCTTGGGGCAAATAGTAAGAATGAGGTTTTGCAGTGCACTTCTGCAAGAGAGCAGCATGCACTTACGCTGCTTTTTAGGCAGTGTAGGGGAAAAAATTGAACCTTCTGCAGGAAGGTGCTCTCTAAGGTGAAATCATGTGTAGGGTAGGAAAATTGCTTTAATTTGTTTGTTGAGATTTTGAACTGGTCAGGAGAGGGCATGTGAGTGGAAGTGTAGTTCTTACAGAGGAAAAACTCTCCAAACTGTGAAGGTTTTACAGCATTTTTCAGGAACAGTCCATTATTCCATTGCCAAAGCCACTTGGCTGAGAATCCTTTGGCCCCAGGACCCTTTTGGTTCATCCAGAGCTTTGTGGTCTTTTCAGTTCAAAAGAAATATAGCTGCCAGCATGGTTGTTTTGAACTGTATCATCACTGGTACTTAATCCATCAATTTTTTGGAAGTTAGTAAGACACCCAGGAGCAAAATGGGATCTTGAACTTGGGTCAGATGTCTTCAAGCCTGTGAAAAGTCTGAAACCTTGGTGCAGGAAACAAGGATTAGAGTGACTGAATCTGGAGGAGGATATTTGTGGTTTTCTGCACTATGTCTTGTCTGGGAAAGCAAGGCAAAGTTTCATAGTAAATGGCAAAGGAAAGGTGATATTTTTGGAAAGTGATATTACATAGTCCTTCCATTGATTTGACAAAAAGACGCAGTATGCCAATGGAAAGCAGGAGCAATGTCTCTGTATTCTCCACAATGTTTCCCRTCAATGTTTCATCCTGCATGGATTCAACTTAAATCCATTCTCTGTTCTTTGTCCAGGAGCCAGTTTCCTGTGAGTGTTCTGATGTTGAGGGATTGTTGGCAAGCTRAAAAGGGATTAATCCTTCCCTGCTTTCCTTGCTTTTAAGAGAATAGTCATTCTTCTTCAGTGCCTCATTCGGTAACAGTTTATTACTCAGCCTGACACCATGTTGACTCAGTTACATTTGACCTCACCCATTCTGTGTATTTCCTAACCATGCTGAGTTACTGCTCTCTGCCAGCACGCAAGACCTATAAGGAGAGGGCAGAAGCTGAGGGACTAACTTCCATTAGCATATAGCTTAACCCAGGGGCTTCTTGATTCTGTATTATGAAATTCAAAACAACAAGGACATTGCTTCCAAACTGCTTKGTATTGCATTTTCGCTGGTCGAGAGTGCTGTCCTTGTTTCTAAGTAATACCATTTTCAATTAGGAAAAAAAAGCAAACCACAAAACCCCAGGAGAAACTCTCAGACTTCTAAAGCTCTGAAGGAGATTTTAGCTCCAGCAGTCAACATATCTTTCAGGAAATAACTAAAACCTGACTTGGGAATAATGCAGCAGACTGCCAAGTGTATCAGTTGGTTTCTTTGCCTGATTGAGCGGTTGTTGGTAAAATTAATTGCGTTTTCCCACCAAATGTTGTTTTAGTTGCTGTATATAATTGTATATATGTGAGGAATATGTGTTTTCACAGACATGTGTGCACTTTCCTGGCARAGTTTAATGCAAAATCAGAAAACAGCACTGCTTGGAGAATATTCCAGAGTACTTCTGCTGTGGGAGTTCAGTGGTCCAGGCTTGGAGTCCTGTCCAAGTTAATTGCCATAGAAGATGTTCTGTAGAAGGTCTTCAGCTGTTGGCTTTTTGTTCATTTTGCATGTTACTTCAAATGTGATTTTTTCACATTTTCAGTAAAGTGAGGCATATTGTTGATACAGTAAACACTATATAGAAGGGCAACTCTTTCCACTTAAAAATCTAATTGTTATAGGATGCTTTCTTGAAAAATGTCTCAAGAGTCAAGAAAGTGTGTGTCTGGAATAGACAAGTCAGAATTAGTCCAAGTATAATTACAAGAGCATATAATAATCAGTCTTCCTGTGATTTGCCAGAATGCTTTCAAATAACATTATCTTTGCCTGGACAATTGCTTCTATCCTCACATGTCCATAGTAGTTAATAGCTTGAGATCTTGGTTTTAAAACTACTTACATTTTTGACTCCTGAAGTGGCATGCAAGGCTGTATCTCATTTGCAGCCATTCAGCTACTTTATAATATTTTAGAGAGAAATAAAGCCAGTGCAGTTTGAATCCCCAAGTGTTAGTATTTCAGTATTTATTAAATGGATTTGTCACCAAGATTTCCGATGGATTTACTTTGCCTTCTCATTTGAGGGCTTTGTAATACTTATCTAGACCCTATGGACTTTGTAAAAGAGAGAATGAACAAGCCTGAAAGTAGGTAATTAAGCCAGTGCTGCTTTTGAAAGCGTTAATGGCCTCGAACGAGAATTTCACTGCTATATGTGTGTTTATATAAGCAGTTAGCTGAATGATCCTGGGCTGTACCACCCATGTGTGGTAACTCCTCATGTCCAAAGGAAACAGAAACTCTTCTAAGTTTTTTTGAACATAAAGGCAGCCAAGGAAAACCTAGTGCCTTCCCCCGAGCTTGTATGTGAATTGTACTGATGTCTCTTTTTGTGTCAGTTCAAGAAATCGCTTTACAGTGGCTGAATTTTTAATGGAAATAGAAAGTATTCAGCAGGAGACCAGCTGTCTCCCTCACTCTGCTTTTCTTTATTTCTCTCTGCATTTTGAGGTAAAAAGAAGGAAAGCCAGAAATATGACACTGAGAAAAAACAAACTTTCGCTTTTTAGTGTATCCTAAGAGGCGACTGCTGCACTATCTCATGCTTTGTGATGGAGAAACAGTAAACAAGAAAAGCCCAAGGAATGCAAAATGCTAATACAACATCTAAGTGGATTGCAAAATGCTGTAGTTAAGCCTTCACAAGACCAACATTCTTTTGTTAGGCTAATGAATGAAAATAATTAAGGCAATAATTTTCCACATACTTCCTATGTTACTAAGCCTACCTGCATAAATAGAAGGTTGATCCATCATCTTGTATATTAATCACTTTATAGTTCAGTTAATTTTGAATCAACAGAATAGATTTATCTCTGTTAGTATGATGGCATTATGGTGAYAACTGTGAAGCCTCTTCCTATCATAAATACTAATGTTTGTCCAGATGACTAAATCAGAGCAAACAGAACTAATTCAGCTTCCTTGAAGTGCTCAGCATCTTCTGACAGTGCAAAGACAGGTGGCCTTATTAGCATTTTTGCAAAGTGTAATTTCTGAGGTAAGTGCCTACTGTTTCCTAGGGGGGGAGATGGGGGAGGAGGCTGAATAAAAAAGCATAAAGATAGGTCTAAATTTTGAAAAAGTGAAGGTCAGTGAAGCAGAAGACAGAATGAGGCAGCTGTGAATGCAGAGCTGTGCAGGGTGAGTTGTTAGTGGCAGCATTGATACAACCTGGTACAATGGCACCAAGATTTCAGCAGGTGCATGTGCCAAACAGACACACACACACAAAGGCAAAGCATAAAGCCATGCTGAAAGGGAAAGGTTTGCCAAACAGGTAGGAAGAGGAATCCTTCAAACTTTGGAAGTATAACCCTGGAGAATGTTAAAAATCAAAAGCTAAAGTTTTTGTGAGATCATTCATGGTTTACTTGGTGCGGATGCTGATGAGATTTCTGCCCTGGGCTACAAGACTCCTAAATGAGTCTAAGAAAATTAAAAGAGGGTCCTAGAATAAGCTAGTTTGAAATGCAGCAAATCCCTCTGTCTGACTGATACATCCAAATATTATGAAAGATCTTGAGTATGCATAACTTAGCTGCTAGCAGAAATAATCATGTCTGTGTCCTTAGTTTTGAAAGGCAACCCTACTTTGTTGCAATACATTTAGAAAAGGGTTTAGAAATATTCAAGAAATGTGCAAATAAAGTTTACATCTGCACCTCATGACTGGTTAAGGCAAAAATTGAATATGGAATAGCAAAACACCTGTAAACGTGTCTGAAAAACCTGGGTAGGATGCTTCTTCCAGAGGGAGATCATGATTCACTAGTCTTGCAGAAATCTTTGCATGTGTCAGTAAAAGTGATATCTAGAAAAAAACATAGCCCAAATATTTAGTTCTGAAAAAGTCAACACATTCCAATGCAAAAAGACCCCCCCTTAGAATTTTGTGACAGAAATACCTGTATGTGTGCTTTGGAATAGTGGTGGTATGTCCTCTGCATGGCGAAACTGGCAGGTATAGAAACCCTAGCAAATTATAACAATACTGTGTTTGGATGGATTAGCAGAGCAGAGAGAACTGGCCAGGAATCAATCTGCAAAGGGGAAGACTGAGAAGTCAAAAATTTTCACTTAAAAATGGAGACAGTAGGTTTGCCTATATGTCACACTCTGTTTTAAATTATTTTTATTGTAAAATATTGCTGTTTAAAATATTTACTGTTATGGAATAGTAACACTTACAGGTTGCATACACTTTTATTTGTTTTACTTAGAGCTGTAGATTGCTTGAGTATTTCACATCCAGTAGAGCTCAGTTTGCTGGACTGGCCCAGTAAACATCATCTAGGACATATCTAAGTCTTTGCTATTCTAATGTGACCAGTCACTTTCTGGAAAAACATTGTGGTCACTTTGTGCTTCTGGCTGCTACCTGTCCTGTGGGAGATAGATCCATAACTTGAGAAATTGCTCAGTGGAGTTACTGACAACTTAGCCACATCTTAGGGAAGCTTAGAGCACTTGAGATTTCATGACAGATTACATTAATTTTCAGAACATCTTGGTGCATCCAGGAATTTAAATGCAATCTGTTCATGCACCTTGCATGGTCCTACAAGACAAGTTCTGTCTTTATGTGAAAAGTTGGGGTTTTAAACAATCAAATTGTACTAGGGTGGAGTCTACTAGATTCATTTTCAATGCCGTTTTAATTAGTGGAGTCTGTGAGTTGTTTTGCTTTCATGAGTTGTCAGATGTATATTCTTTGTAAAAAGTAAGAGAGGATCTGTTAAAAATCCTGAACCAACAGGAGTAAAGCAGATACATATTCCTTTTCCAATGTTTTAGCATCATGATACTGAAATCTCACTTTAAAAGTGCTATGCTAAAGTAGCCTCCAATGGCTTTATATTTCTTCTGGTAGCTATAGCAAATTCAGCCTCTAATGCTTCAACTTCAGCTTTGGTCAAAGACTCGGTTGTTTCTCTGATGCAGGATGACAGCCCATGTTCTGGAAATGTATTGATCAGATTTCCAGGCAGTTTTGTTTAACCAGCAGCATTAGAAACCTTCAGTGTTAGTACTAAATGTCATGAAGAGAGGCATCTTGTTTTATCAATATCTTTCTGTAACAGTATTGACTGTTCAAGTTGTACAACCAAAACCTGAGACTGGAAATAATTCTGTCTTTTACCCCTCATATGTAAATCGAGTCATTGAATACTTTATTGCTGGGATTGGATTATCCTTGGTTATTATAAAAGCCAAAGGGGGTGTAGTTCTTCTTTGACGATGAGGATGTGCAAAGATGCAGGAATGGACTGTGGCTGGGTTCCCTGCAGATGTAAGTCAGCACAGCTTCACTGGCTTAAGGCTATAAGTCATAACAATTTAATTTTCTCAGCTACTGCATATAATCAGATGCCGTGAGATGGTAGAATCTCCTCCTTTCCTACTGGGCTGGTATATTCCAATTATCATAAAGCTTGAGCATTCTTACTGTTGATGAGTTTAATTTACTTACATTAAACCAAATTAAATAGCAACAAAATGTGTTTTGTGTGAAAAGAGCATCACTGTTAAAAAATTATACTTTTACAAGGTAGTGGGCCTCCTGAGCTGGACCTTCAATGTACCAGGTCTTTGGTCACTCCATCGTAGCTTTGTTGATCTTGGTGCTGCCAAACCACTTTCTGCTGGTTCTGTGTCTGGTCCAGAGCATTACAGCATCACAACAGATCTTACAGGAACAGCGAAGTTCAGCACAATGGATTCCTATGTAGCAAAGCCACTGAACACATTCAAGCTGTTCCTCTTGAGCTGAATTTTTAGTTTCTTAGCTGTTCTAATATTCATCTCCTCGTAAGATGAATACTTCAGAGCAGAATACCCCATCTTTTGCTTACCGTAAGTCTTTTAGAAATCAGTGTATTTCACACTGTTAGTTTAAAAGTCTTCGATATCCTGGGCATTTAAGGGGGTTACAGTCTTGAATGATAAGCTTCATAGCTGATAGTTTAAAAATCTTTAGTTGAAAAACCTATTCATTTACCAAAACTAGGTTGTGAAACTCATCTCAAGTTAGCACAGAGACTAAAGARGTCAGCAGATTTCAGAGAAGGGTGTTTTTCAGGTATTCAGATTTGTTATAATAGATAGGAATCACCCCAAGCTTGGCTTTCATGGAGAACCAAGACACTTGTGTTTCAGAACTGAACCCARCTTTCAACTCTTGGTACACTTAGAAAACTGTGTGTATTATCTCAATGCTGTTTATCACCGTTTTCTCTTCAAACATCTGGGCACTACAGGAGCCTTGCATTTGTGTGATCTTTAATCAACTACAGCTTCACTGTAGTGCAGGCTTTGTTATGTTTGATGTTTTGTAGAGACATACTGTATTTATGTTGTGGTACTGACTCACACTTGGAATGTATTGGGTGATTTTAGGTRTTTGGTTATCAGATTTTCCATATTCTACAAATGGTAACTCATGTAAGATCAGTTGAACTAATGGGCAGTATGAAAGGAGAAGAGACGAGACAAGAGAAGAACAGAACAAGATGCCAAAGAATCCCTTCAGAATAAGTACTTGGGAGGTTTTTAAATTACTCTTACTATCATTTAGCTTTTGAATTCAAGGGTTAACAGACTACTATAACTTGTTCAGTACCTTTTTCCAACATTTTGTTTGACCTCCTAGATCTGCAAACACCAAAAAAATATTAATTTGCACATCTAAAATATAGCTTTTTAATTTCTCTGTTAAATCCTTTAGGGATATCCTGTGGCTCAACCTTTTGTCTGAAGGTCAAGAGAGTTTTATTCATCTGACATAAGTAGCTTGAGTGTGGCATTTATAACCTAAGTAATGTTATGGATGATAACACCATTAGACATTTTTACAGCTTCAGCAGGAGTTCAGCCAGCAGGACTATCAGCCTGATAAATGCTTTCATCTCAAAGGTTGTATTGCTACAATAACCCTGAAACTTAAAGCTGCTCCTTGAAACCTACAGCCTGGCTAAAGAGATGAAGTGTGCCCTCTGATATTTCTAAGTTGCTAAAGAGCTCTCTCAAGTTCCAGTGCAAGAATTAAGATGCTGACATGCAGCTGTTCTGAACTGGAAATTACTGAGTACTTMATAATTTTAAATTATTTGGGGGCAGTGCTACTCGAAAGAATTATCTTTAGATTGAGATGAGACTGAACTCTGAGTGATGAGTCCTAAGATTTTATTCCTACCCAATTACAAAATGTTTTTACAAGATTTTAAGAGGCAGACTTTTATACTGCTATTTTCAGAAACAAGAGTTTCACCTCCTCTGTCTAGGTATTTGCAGTTACAGAACTTTTAGGAGACTAGTAAAAAACTAATCTATATAGACTGAGGGTGGTGTGAGAAGCTAGCGGTGACAACCCGTAGGATTTTGCCTGTGTAGAAGTTTGTTTTGTAGAGATCTGAAAGAGCATGGCTGTGTTTTAAAAGTGAGTAGTGGAAGTGGCTGTGCACTGGCTATGTATGTAAAAACAATTGAAATAATGAACAGTGTGAAAGGAGATGGGATGATACAAGTGGAAGAAGAATAGGAGATCACAAGGGAAGGTAGTGTGAAATGAACAAAGGTTGAGTTCTTGCTTTTACATCTAAGAATAGTAAAATGAGGCTTGTAGCAAACTTCAGCTGCTGTTTTAACCCAGCAACTATTTAACACAAAAATATTTGTAAAATGTAATGATTACAGTTAAGGCAGCCAGATATTGATTTTTTCAATATTTTTGATAATGTGAAACAACGCCTTTGTTTTTCTTAAGATTTTAGTGACTTTACTGGAGTCCTTCTGTTAAATTGCCATTCCAGTTTACAACCTTCATTATGTTGATAATAAAAAAAAATTCTAGTGCTTTTTAAAAGATTTTGACGTAATACATAAGAAGCCACACTTCCTTTCTAAAACTTTGAAAAGTGCAGTAATGACAATTGCTTCCTAGGAAACTACTATTGTATAAGTCTGATACAATACACACTTTGAATGCTGCAAGGCTGGCATGACATCTCAGTAGGAAGATAGAAAAGAAGACCTCTGACAGCAGAGGTCAACGAGGGTGATTGGAGGCTTTGAACAGCAACTGTACAGGGAGATCCTAAGTAGGCTATGATTCTTCAGCTTGGGGAAAAGATGACTAGRGAATTAAATAATAGAGGTCTATAAAATTGTGACCGGTGTTGAGAGTGTAAGTAGGGAACAATTACTCTGTGTTTCTTTCGGTGTTAAGAGCTAAGGGTTGCCAAATGAAATTATCAATTATCGAAGAAGAGGGATTCCTTTTTTTTTTTTTTTTTTGTTGAAAGCTACGTGAGCAGGGGAGATGCCTGCTCAGTGCATCCAGTTCTTTTACTCTTCCCCAAACACTTAACCACTCTACAAAGTTAGGTGAATTTTTGATCTGGGCATATAATTGTTAGAATCTTAAATTTACAAGTATGGAAATATGTGGTAGACTGAAGAGCAAGTGTGAGATTTGACSTTCCTTTTAGCTTCATTTTTAATGCTAGCTAGTTTTCAAGTTGATGGTTGCCTTTAAACTTGCTTTAAAATGTGTTTGCCTCATACAGAATTACGTGATAGCAGCAACAGCCTTGGCTAATGCATTTAATGCTTTAGGATTTATTAGTCCTTATTTCCTGATGTTTTTTCTAAAATTCATCAAATATGCAGGATCTTAACTTTCTTAAAGCCTCAAGACAGAAAAGGTTTATTAAAAGAGAAATTGCAGGTTCCAGTCAGTCTGACTTCAGTCTGTGTGATTGGCTTTGGAGTTGTCTAAGGACAAGAAAAAAACTTGCATTATTCCATTTTGTATTTGAAATGGTGGATGGAAGCTCTTCATCTCTTCCTCAATGGGGAGCACAATGCCTTCCCCTTGGCCTGTGATAATCTACTTCCAGTTGACTGATCATACTGCTTTTGCCCCTTTTTGTTTTGGAAGGCATTCTTCCACCTTCTCTAGCTCATCAGCTGAATAACCTGTCCTTCTCTATTCAGCTTTCTATTTCTCACAAGCTGTTTAAAATCTCTGCTAGGACCTCACTTTTGTCAGCGGTGCCTTTTCTTTTGGTATTGTTATGACTGATGCATACCTCGGTTTCTGCCACCAGGTTTAGAAGTTTTTGTATTATCCAAGAATACTGCAGAATCTCTGGTAGCCTTTGTGCCAGGTTGCTTTAGTTGTAGTAATGATCAAGTTCAAATAAAGTGTAATGTCTCATTAAAGTGAACAAAATGCACTCTCCCTGAAACATTACTTGCTCACAGATTTTACGAACTTACCTGTAGACTCTGCTGCTTTAACTTCATTCTTTACATATGTCTTTGGTTGCAGTGTAGTATTCTGGCACCGTTTCACTTCCTTGACTGCTGTCCTTTGAATTAATTTCCAGCATAGCTAGTTGATTACAAGATGCATTTGAAGGAGGGTCCAGTGGCTGACATTGGGTGGGACTGAGGGCTGTTTGTTATTTTCAGGTACTGTTTGGAACTGCTGATGGACAGGTTATTGTCATGGACTGCCATGGCCGAATGCTGGCCCACGTGCTCCTTCACGAGTCAGATGGCATCCTCAACATGTCCTGGAACTACCCCAGCTTTCTGGTGGAGGACAGCAGCGAGAGCGACACAGACTCCGACGACTATTCCCCACCACAAGGTAGTGATACGTGCACATCCTTCTGTTTCAATTTTGCAAGTGCTCATGAAGATGTCTCAAATACTAGGGTTTTGTCATGCTGTACAAAACCAGCAGGGTGGACACAGCTGCAAGCTCTGGTGGAGCAGGGAGCTGGTATGGGAGAGTGGGTTTGCTCCCAGCTCTGCCACCAGCCCTGCTGCAGGTCATACCTCATCTGTGCTGCTCTGCCTCCATTTGCACAAATGAGATAACAGCAAAAAGCTCGATAAGTTTTCAGTGAGGGTGAGTGAAAAACTCTAGATAGGGACATGTCGAGTTTCACTGATAAGCAGATATGAGGTATTGTGGTGGTTCATATGTATGAAGGTAGTCAGAGTGCAGCCACAGAAGTTAATGCGCTATTATGTAGATTCATGTGCAAAGACACCAGTACTAGACACAATGTAAAGTACTATATATTTAATTTTATCTCTGTTTCATAGGATTTTTGTAATGCTCATTGTTCCAGTCCCATCCTTGATAGTCCTGGCATAAAGAGTGCAATAAATACTGTAGAAGGCTCAGAAATTAAGATATTTCCTGCAATTACACGTGGTAGAAGCAGGGTGATGGGAGCTGGCTGGAGTTATTAATTCACATGCTTCAGAGCACGTTGCCAGTTTGAGAGTCAGGAATAAATCCTTCCCTCTCCTTAATTCTCAATACAACTCATTTGGTGAAATACTTTGGTTTTAAAGTCTTTGGAGATCATCAGTACCAAAGACTTGTGAGGCCAAGGTGTCCATGCACCAAGTCAGTTCCATCCTTCTCATTCAAGTAATGCTAATACTTCCTGTTGATGTGGTTGATCAGTTTATAAGCTCTAGGTAAGATGTTCCTGTGTTCCACTGTATAAAGGCTGAACTAAATGAAGAGCTAAGCTAATATAACCATGATTGTACAATGAAAATTTTAAACACGTCACAACTAGAAATAGTTCTGAATTTGCATCTTGGACCTGAACCGCTGAATTGAGGACTTTTGCAGTTTTAACTCTAATTTGGATTCAGACAAAAAAATCTACATTTTCCAGTATCATGTGTATATATGTCTATGTAATAAGGTTATGTATTTAACAAATATTGAAAGAAGATAATCTGATCACCTGGTAAAATGTTAGCATATTTTAAAACTGAGTTTTGTTTTGGCTTTCAAGACTCACTTCTGGTAGTGGGTGAGATTTGTTACCTTTGAAGGAAGGAAATGAACTTCAACCTAGCAAGCTCCTAAAGCAAGACAGACAACAACAATAAATTGGATTTTGCTGGGGTTTTGTTGTTTTGGTTTTTTTTTTTTAAATACTGAGGTTCCAGTTGGAGGATGGTGAAATTGCAGAGTACACAGATGAGAACTTAAATGATCCAAATGCGTTAGCTTTTTCTGAGTCATTCGGGAGTGGGTGGACTCATTACAAGCCTACAAGCCTATTTTAATGATTACCCAAACATGATGTGTTTTCTTTAGAGCAGATGCAGCATAAACCTCTGAAAGGTGACAAGCGTTTGACTCACAGATGTGTAGGAAGGACTAGAAGTTTGTTGGGATTTTCTTATTAAATTATATACACACAGAGGTGCTAGTTACTAGACATCTTTCTCCAAAATGCTTTCTCATCTGCTTTTTTACAAGTTCAGGAAGCAATACTACTCTTAACTGTTCTGCCAGTTTTGTTGACTGGAAAGATACTGGTTGGGCATTGAGAGGCACTTAATCAGAGACCAATGGCATCTCCTCTCAGGAACTGTAAACAGAAAGAGTTAAACAGCAAAAGCTACAGATGGCTATATTGGTTATGAAGTATTTGAACAAGTGAATTTTAGTGAATGCTGAAAAACAAGCCCAGAGGAGCAGAGACTTTGCAGAAATGTTTTTTAAAGCCGAGTGTCCCACTTGGGCTCACCTCTACCTTTGGGTGCGTTGGATTCTGTTATGCAGACTGGCAGGTACCTTTTCATGCTGCTTCCTAGACATTTAGAATGCAGTAATTTGTAAAAGGTCAATACCTTCTCTTAGAAATTCTTAAAATGTCTCTGTTTGACTTCAAGAGGAGTCCCCAGCACTTGCTCAAGCAGAAAGTGTATCGAACAAATCGCTTTTAATGTAATAATAGTACTCATCACACTGCTTTTCAGCTGGGGTTCCAAGGAAGCCTTCCAAGGAAGGCAACTTCGGGGAGTTGACAATGGAGAAGGACTGAAAACCACCATTATGTAACATAACAGTATATGCGTAAATCACTGTGGATATGCTGCAGTAAAAATGGACAAAGTAAAAGCACTGAGGTTTCACAGAAACAGACAGGCTTAACTGGCTGATCCTGCTTTGCTTTTGCCCATAGATATCGTAGAAATAAGCAGGGAGAGTTTGAGGTTTGGAACCACTCCTGATGGCTGTAGACTGGAGTACAGTGTGTTTCAGCCTGCATGTGATTACTTTTGGTTGTTTACCTTTTGCTCACTCAGAGCCTTGTTTTGCAGATGGACCAGCTGCGTATCCAGTCCCAGTGCAGAACACCAAGCCACTGCTTACTGTCAGCTTCACGTCGGGAGACATCAGTTTAATGAACAATTATGATGACTTGTCTCCTACTATCATCCGCTCAGGGTTGAAAGGTACAAAAAGAAGCCATTTCGCCCCTTCCTATGCCCTGTTTTTCTTGTGTTTTTAATGATGTGTGAATAGGTTATGGTTTTGTGGCTCTGGCTCCTTAAGCCAGAAGTCCTCGGTGCTGTTATTGCCGTTTCCAGCAGTGACATCTGCTGGAGGGAGAGCAGCACTTGGCTGATGGAGTTTTTGTGTTTGGAAAAATGTTTCAAAACATTTTTGAGATCTTGTTTTTATGGCAGTTTTGCGGAGGAATTGATCTGTTTTGCAGTTTTCCACCAGAATATGTTTATGCTTCTTTGTGTAAATGCCTCTGCTACGTAACACTTTCTTTACATGTTTAATTCAYGAGGTCTTCCATGCTTTTGGTAACCCAGTATAAATTGCAATGCTGCTTTGGTTCTCACAATTATTGAAAACTTGCTGGAATTATTAATTATCAAGAGGCAAGTTATTCTGAGAGAGGGAAAATTCCGGTGATTAATTACTATACATCTTGCTAAGTGATGTGCATGAATGTTTGTACAATCAGTATTCCATGTAAAATCTTTAACTCACTTTGAAATTTTTACTGTTCTTACCTATTAAAAATGTCCTTTACTTTGCCAGCACTCTCAGTACAATTTACTGTGCTTTGCCTGCAGAGACATTTTAATTCACTACAGCACATAGGCATATACTTAAATATAGGTTCCATTGAAGCTTTTTCATCTCCACAGGTAAATTAGTTTTAAATTAGATGAAAAGAGAATTAGGCTGTTGGAGCAGACTCTTAGCTGTTCTGAAACAGTGGGATGTTTTTGGTCAAAAGTTGCCCTAATACCCACCCCATAGTTTTTGGATGATCCGTTACGTAGAGTAGTCTTAGGAGGTAAAAAATCACCTTTGAGGTTTCTTTTCCACTCCTTCCTCCTTCTGTGCCAACACAAGAAATTCATGAGTGGCAAGACGTAGCATCATGAGGCAACCCTGTGATCCAGAAAACTTTGTCAGCTGAGAGAATACCAAAAGCGTAGAAAACTGGAGCCAACCTAAAGAAGCTCTTGTGATACTCTCCAATGGGTCTGTTCAGCATTTCTACAGTATTAGAGTAATTAGGGTACTGAGTAGTCTTGAGYTGTCATCTAGTCTAGCTTTCAACTGGAAACAGTAGGAGAAACAAACCCCATCTTATTCTCTGTTTAGAGCTGCAGGGCTCTATCTTGCTGAGGATGTCTGTCCTGTTTCTCTTTCCCCACTGACTTCCACTGGTGGAAAAAAGATCCTTTAAGTACGTCACCCTCCTGCAGCGAAACATTAATGTGCTAGATAGAGTAGAAATACTTTTATTAGTTATAAACTGGACTGCATTGTTTTCGTCAGTAGACAAAAGACGTGCAGCATCTTACTGGATTATATAGATGTCCACATTTTCTGTATCTTCATATCAAATTTTTTTTTCRGGTAACTCTAATTTTACTGGGTTTTATCACAGACAAGAATGTGCAAAACCACTAAATTCAGGGTCTGCATCCTCTCCAGCCACTTGGTATTCTGCTGAGAGTGGATGGTCTTCAGTACTGTCTGCAAGTTCTCATTCATGTATTTGTGTTTAAAATCTCAACGTATTTCTCTGTGGTCTCTGCAGCAAATGTCCTTGCCTTTGTGGGCTGCTGAAGGCTACTCAATGTAAATTGAGTATTTTTAAAGCAGGCAACTATAAAACTATTGCAAGCAGTAAGAATATATTTTTTCTGTTCTACTTGCTTTGCAGAGCTGTCGTTTTACTGGGAATATTGCTGTTAAATTGGTAGAGAAAAACTTGGATAATTTGATTACCCAAATAAAAGTTCTTTTCATCCATCTTGAACAGTCGTGGTAGTTTAGTCATTCTTAGTGAAGTCCTGAACTGTTCAGAGATATCCTTTATTTTTTTAATGCTTTTTGACTGGGTTATTCTCAGCACACTGCTACCTACAGAACTGCTGAACTACATCTAGTAATTGTACTAGTTAGCCACAACTGCTGCCTGCAGAGCTGTTGCACATTTACAGTGCTCTCTATTCAAGATTTGCTGGTACACGTACCTGTAGTGGCTGGCAAGAAGTTTTGAGGGGTGACTGATCCACTGATTTGCTTGCAGACCATTGCCCTAGATGAAACGTCCATCTGATTTTTAATCCCTGTGCTGGTACTGAGAACTTAGTTATTAGTTGAGCTATTTTGTGTAAAGGTTCAATAGTCATTGAAGATCGTGTTGGCAGTGCAAGTATATCAGTAGAGCCACACTGCCCTGGTAGGGTGCTGCAGCCCACATCCACCCCTTTGCTGCCTTTGCAGCAGTCTAATTCTAGGAGTTTGAAAGAGAGAGAGAGAGAGAGAGAGAGAAAACTGCTGTACAAAGTAATAACCCCTCTTCCTCTTGGTAGGGGGATCAGCTGAAGGTTTTACCTGAAGACCTGTGTCCGAAGGAGACTTTTTTTCATTTTGGTAGTTGTGTAGTTATCCAGTTACCAGAAGTGGAGCTGATCAGCTTGCCTTGTTTATTTCTAACCTGCCTATCATTTTACTGTCTGAGAAAGATGAATTAAATCCCGTTGTAGGTTACTTAGAGGGCTGAAATCTAAGAGAAAACAAGAGGCATACAATGCCTGGCTGTGGAAGAGTTACCTTGAGGAACATGCGGCTTTGCCTCTGATATGTACAGAAGCATAATTCCCATGAGAAATATCAGAAAGTTGAAATAATACAAAACCATTTTAAATTGCACATAAAAGTCCCTGAAAATGACAAGTTGACAACTTGAAACAATTTTGAGATCCTTCCTGCCAACTCTCATTTCTCTCCTGCTTCTTCATTTGAAGACAGCTTCTCGCCCACAAGTGTCTTCAAAAGGTTCTTGGCAGATTGAGCATCCCAGAGCACAGAAGTTTTGTCTTTACCTTCACTTTGTCTCAGCACAAAATAGCTGCCTTTCACCTCTGGTTTAACAGTAAAAAGGTTTAAAGACTAGCTCAGTGTTCCTTGAACATGCAAATCTGCCTCTAAAACACAATCAGAAATGCAAAATACTGTTTTAGAGTTACTCTTGAAGTGTGACAAAGAGCTAGAGGATATAAGGGTTTGAAATTAGCATCCCCAAATTAAGTTGTGGGCGTCCCTCATCATGAGGTGCCTGTAAGAGAAGTAACTGATATGTATATTCACATCCGTGTATATGAGACATTAAGCAGTCCCTGTGTGACTCCAGCAAACTCTGCTAAGCAGGTGAGTAGATTTTCACAAGTCAGAATCACAAAATCATTAGGGTTGGAAGGGACCTCTGGAGATCATCCAGTCCAACCCCCCTGCCAAGGCAGGGTCACCTAGAGCAGATTACACAGGGACTTGTCCAGGTGRGTTTTGAATGTCTCCAGAGAGGGAGACTCCACAACCTCCCTGGGCAGCCTGTTCCAGTGCTCTGCTACCCTCAGTGTAGTGAGGTTCTTCCTCACATTGAGGTGGAACTTCTTGTGTTTTAGTTTATGACCATTGCTCCTCATCCTGTCGCTGGCAACCACTGAAAAGCATCTGGCACCATCCCCTCAATACCCACCTTTGAGATATTTATATGCATTGACGAGATGCCCTCTCAATCTTCTCTTCTCTAGACTAAACAGGCTTAGCTCTTGCAGTCTCTCCTCATAAGAGAGATGCTCCAGACCCCTCATCATCTTTGTATGATAATGGCAAAAGAAAACATATGACATGAAGGCCATATATATTTATGGACAGAAGTCCAAGTCTTTTTAGTTTCATGTTATACTGTTGTAACTCTGGTTTGAGTTATGCTAAAAGTTATATTCACAGCCAGTGAGAACATGAGGCATTGCCAGATATTCTGCTTTTTTTGCACTACAGACCTTTCTAGACAAATACTCTTTGTTGCTCTCTTAGTGAGATTATTTATCTGCATATTAACTTGATTCCACTTATTTACCCCAAAGCTGTACGTAGGATCTTCCACATCAGTTTTAACATATCTAGTAAATTCTTGTCCGTAGGTATTGAGGAGTAACTACCGATTACATTTTAGACTCACCACAGAGAGAAAAGAATGTTTTTTACACATTTTTTGCAATTTACAAAATAAAAAGAGTCATTCTCAGAAGTGCATCTATGGTGTATTTTCTACTATTTCAATGAAAGGATTTAGGTTTCTAAGTAGCTAAGTAACTTTTGAGAGCATGTTTCATCTGTTCAAGTCAATTGGCAGCATCTGGAAATGCTGTTCCTATTGCAATAATTGTGATTATTGCAAACCATCTTTGTGATTTCAGATGTGGTGGTACAGTGGTGCACACAAGGAGATCTACTTGCAGTAGCTGGCATGGAAAAGCAAAACCAGCTGGTTGACCTCAGCAACGGTTCCCTGTTGAAAAGCGCACTTGTCAAGTTCTACAACGTGCGTGGGGAACACATCTACACTCTGGAGACACCTGTGCAGGTAGGAGGCATTTTTCAAGTCTGTTCTCCATGCTTTGCTGACGTGTTTTTCCCACATTAGCTCATCAGTGTAGACCTGCAATGTGGAAAACGTTACAAAACATCCTGAATCCATTCTAAAACACAATATAGATAAAAATGCACTATAAATAGTGATTRTTTTCATTAAGGTAGACATGCAAGACTGCCTCTGATTTTAAGGTCCACTGTGCTAGGTACCGTGAAAATATAAAAGGAGAAAGTCCGCTTCCCAAACTTGTTGGGCCATGAACAGACAGATAGAAAAAGAAAATTCTGTTGTTTTGTGGAAAAGTGACCGAGGAGAAAAAAAAACCTAAATAACTTGCTTAATGTTGTAGCAGAGCCAAGAGCTGGACAAAAATATTCCAAGTCTGGTATTGTAACTACAAGATTATTCAGTCTTTGTTATTGTAATTTTCTAATGTACAATCAGTTGGTGTGTTGCACTATTTTACATGGCAGTATTTTACAAGGCAGTATGTTACATGGCATCAGATGGAAAAGAATGAATCAGAAAGTCTTGATTTTGTTCCCTCCTTCTGTACAGACTTTCTCTGTAACCTCAGTCATGTAACTTGCCAAGTAAATGCCAACACATGGTCTGTAAGCTGCTCAGGAGCACAACATGCTTCATAGGTCTTTGCTGATATTTCAGAGCCCAGCTGAGTGTAATTCTGTTTCATTTTCTGCAGAACAGGGATGGCTCCATTCTGATTTCTGTTCATAGTAGTGAAACTTTGTAATAGCTTTGAAATCTAAAAGTGAAGGAAAATGCTGTGGATATATGAACTTAATTATGTTTAATGATGATACCATGTATTATCATTTTTTTTCCAGTACCCTGATCTGGAATGGATGCAAAAGGATGACATAGTAAACCATCTGCAAAGCCTTTGTGTTTGCTTATATTTAGCATTAACCTGTGCTTATTAACCTTAGCATTCTAATTTAGATAGAATTCTTTAGTTGTGTAAAGTGTAAAATAATGGTCTCTAAAGCCAACCTAAATATGTACAGTGACTTCTAATGCTGATTTAGGAACCTAAAGGACTTACCCATAAACACAGCTTTATTGTCTTAAACATAGCCCTTTCAGCAAAGTAGCACAGCCCTTTCCTCTCTGGATCAATTCTGAAGAAAACATATTTACATTAGTGTCGCTTTTTCCCAGACCAGGTAAAAAGCAAACCTTGTTCTGTTGCTTCAGTCCCAGAATTCAGTATGTCCACATTAGCTGTTGAACTGGTGTAACCCTCTGGTGCCAAGCTGTGAAATCTCAGTGTGGTTTGAGCATCAGAACCCATCAGGTCAGGTTGGCTTAAGGTATGCATATGTGGGGGCTCTTCCCTTACTGCTTTGTTCCTGCTAATCAAATTCTCCTTCATTTACATACCTTCATCTCCTCGAGTTCTCCATGTACAGCTTCAACTTCTTTTCATGTTTTCAGCTCTTCTTCTTTCTCCTCTACTTAATCAGCTGGGAGAAAGCACATGTTGTGGCTGACATGGGGGCTAATTATTCTGCTGTTATGTGAGTACTTACAGGATATCTGAGAGGTCAGACAGACAGGTAACTGCCAAGTTTGTACTGCAGTATTTCTCATAATGGAAGTAGTAACATCAGCCTCTATGTTACTGCTACTCTATGCTCTTTCCAGCTGCTAATTTTCTTGGGAATGGCAATATTTTAATGTAATGGAGATTTCTTCCGCCATTGTAAACTGCAGACTAAAAGCCAACAACTTCAGAAGTTGTAAGCCAGGTTGGAACTGAAGGATGAGGAGGGTCATGGAGTGGCTACCACCACTTAMAAATGGAGTCAAGGAGTCTCAGTTCCTTTGGAAATCAGGATAAAAATAACATTCAAATTGATATATTTATGTTTATTAAAAAACTGTGTGTGTAAACCTACCTAAAATTAGAGCCTAAACTTCTCTTATTAGTTGGTGATTATTTTCTTTATTTGGTGCACCTAAATTCATATTTACTCAGCTGCAGGAGAAGTGAGGGGTCTTTCAGAAGGACACCTGTATCTGCTCATGTGGACTTTATTCTTCTCTGTATTTGAAAGCTGGTCTAGCAGTATTACCAGCTAAGTGACAGGAATGCTAGAACATTGTTAAGTATTTAGTTTACTGACAAAACCAGATAAAAAACACTGTTGCAAAAAAATTGCTTGTAACTTCTGTTATGCTGTGCGTCTCCTCCAAAGATGTATGTGCAAAGATGACAGAGTGAGTCAGTGGTCCCAGTAATTTGTCTCATGACAAATTCATCAGAGTAAACTAATTAGTTTTCTGTACCATGGCAGTCAGCCTTGTAATGGGATTTTATAAAATTCATCACTGGTTACTGAACTAAAAAAATTGAAGAAAACGAAAGAATTTCCTCATCTTGAACTCTTCTGCTAAAACTTTCTTAGGAAGAAGCAGATGTGTGACTGGAAAAGCACATTTATTCTAAAAGAGTGTTGTTTCTGAATACAAAAGCCAGAAAAAATAAAACAGCCATGAATATAGAAAATAGTGGATTACAGGTACAGAACTGATTTTCCATGTGCTCCTCTGCCCCAGTTCTTTGATAAAGCAGATGTCTGAAAATTTTATCTGTAAAATATACTGAACTGTTTTTGTTTTTGCTGTTTGTCTGCCCTGTCTTCAGTAGGACATTCAGGAAACAGATTTTATTGTTTATAACAAAACTCAGTCTAAAACTGACAGGATTTATATGCAACTTGGCTGGAATGTTACTGAATATAAAGTCACTGCAAACCTCGATGGTAGAATAGATTTGGGAACTGCAGGTAACTCATCTTGATGATGACTGTTGTCATGGATCCCTTCAAGATGTTTTATATGCTACCTTCTTCTCCAGCTTTAGTGTGGATTTGGTATCCTCTGTCTCATTTGATTAACTCTCTTAAGCTTTTACCTTCAGTGTAAGAATTTATAGTTCATAAACCTAGTTTGCTGACTATAAAACCCTAGAAAGGGAAATCACACTTGTTTAGAAGTATTGAAATGAAAGCAGTAGCTTTGCTTGAAAAACAACGTTCATAAACAGAGTGGTAGAGTTGGCATAGTGTAGCAATCACTCCTGTTCCTGGCTCTGGGCTTCAGCCTGGCATACTGCAAGGATGTATTTGCAGAATATAGTGGAAAGAGCTGAAAAAGCATCGGTAAGGGCTGGTCAAATATTGAATTGAATTTTATGCAAAGAGCATATCTTAAGGGCTGGTGATCAGCTGATGACTATTCAAAAACATACTACTGATTTCTGTAAAATTTCTCTCTTACTATGCTCATCCTTGTATACACCACGAACACCGACCTGATGTACCAAAAATATGCTCAGTTCTTTCAGCTGGCAGTTTTTTCATGGTTCTACTTTTTCAACATTTAAAAATGTGATTACAAGGGCAGTCTGCCCTGCTGGTCGTAATGTTTTTATTAGAAGAATGTTAATTTCTTACATTGTTTGTTAAGTCCTCACAACCTTGCCCTGGCATCAAGCAGGGATGAGAATAATCAACTCATTTAAGACTGTTTTATAATCTTGCTAAAATTGTTTACCAAATGCTGCAACCCAGTTCTGTCACTTTAGAATTTCTCGTCTAATGTGCAGATAAGTCTGTATTTTATCAACTAACTGTACCTGCTGTCACCTCTGATTGGAAACAGCTGCTTCATATCTTCCTATATCCTGAACTTTAAACAGGAGTCTCCTACAGGATCACTTCAAAATTATCTAACTTTAACAAACTTTAACAAACTTGTGAATTTTTTCTGTCTAATGGTTTGAAGTTGTGGCTTATATTTTGGTTCTTTCTTCACTTTTTATGATTTTTTATATGTCCTGGAGAGGACCAGGGGAACAAGAACACAGATTTAGAAGCTGCAGTGCAGATCTCATCTATACACCTTTAATTCTACAGTAAATTTACATTAGCTTATGGTTTTATATCACTGTACAATTGATGTGAGGACAGATTAAATCTCAAGTGCAGCAAAGAAGGAGGATGAGAGTGAACTAAGCTTCTCATGTTGTATAGACAACAATATTAAAWGTAAAAAATGTGTGTTTATCAGTGTAATATTTTTAAACCTAATTCAAAGTGGTGTACYAAAGACTACATCTTTATGGAAGAAGTTTCCAGAAGTCTTTGAGAAGACCACCCACTTGCTGTAGATGTGCTGCTGTCAGCATTTCACAGACTGCTTCTCTGCTGGAAACGTCCCAGCATCTAAATGAATAGATTTAAGATTATATGATCCTGCAGAAACCTGGTAGTTCTGTAAAGGCTGGAGAAGGAAGGTRCAATTTTATGTTTAATTCAGATCAAAAGGATGTGAAAGAAGAGGCTGCTTTTTATGTTACTCAGCTGAGCAGGCCTTGCTTACTTTTCTTCATTTATTTCACACAGACTGTTCAGGTTTGTTGCTTCTGATTTAATGTTGCCTTTCATTTCTATAGCCTGAAATCAATTTTGTTTAGTTGTTATGGGATGACAACAAAGCTTCAAGAAGAGTTTATTTTCTTACAGGAAAAAAAGCAGCAGTTTAGAACTAACTGATGAAACATGCTTTAGTATATCAATAAGGACCTTGATATTCTTCATGTAGGCCATAAGATCATCTCTGCTGCAGAAATGGATTTTGATCAGCACTGGAAAATGAAGACACTTTTCTAGGCAACTCATTCTGTTAAAATGGAATCTCATTGTATTGACTTCTTAAAAAATACTGCAGATATAGAGAGAATATAACAAACATCTGCAAATCAGAGTTTATTACATGAAAAATTGTATAAGGCCACAGCAGTGTGATTTCTCACCATTTTTCACCATCAGTTCTTAGCAGTTAATCTTTTTCCCACTGTAAATATGAGGAGCAGAAGAATGAAGGAGTTAGGTTGCTTTCCCACAGCCATCCATGAATGCTGTGGCAGTACAAAGGTGTGCACGCACTACTCACAAGAGCCAGGTGGGCACTGCAGCCATTCCACCTTTCAGCTTGTCTCTGAGAGGGAAGATTGTGCATCTCCACATCAGCAGTCTCRAGTGAGAGCAAGCAGGCTTACAAGGTACTTACACATGCCATTCACTGGATACTATTTTGCAGTTGTGTTCTTTCTCCTGAGAAAAGTCCTGCTAGTTCCTGGGCTTTCTGCCCTGGATTACTATTTTAATTTCATTACCAGTGGGAGTCCCAGTGMCAACAAACAAGGGATTAGTTCAAGCAGCAGGCAGGCCCCATGGCTCAGGATTTCTGAGCTCAAGGCAGGCAGCAAGAATCAGCTTGAACAGTGTTTCCATTGACTGAACTGCATACAAGTGATGGAATGTATATAAATTATGTTCTCTCCTGTAAGAGAGACAGTTGAGTGACTTATAAGAAGCAACCAGAGAGCTTTGAGCAGGAATATCCATTCCTGCATGCTTTTCTACGGGGAGTCGACATCCCAGCTGGGGGTACAGATTTGAGTAGATGTAGCTCACTTTCAAGCCCCCTCTAAAAGAAATGGAAAAAGATCTCCTTGTTGGCCACTGGTTGAGATGTGTTTTCAGTCAGTATTTCTCCTAATAAAGCATCTATTTTTTTGTGCTTTAGCCAATTGTTTCTAATATATAATTGTCATAGAGCTGAATCCTACATGTTTGTATTTAAACCCTGGAATTCATTCAGGTAATYACAGTTTGTGCTGAGATTTTTCAAAACCTTAAGGTATTTTTATATGCAAAGTGAGGTTAGAAATTCTCATGTTATATTTGTAGCTGCATTTTTTGTTCCTAGAAGAAAAAAAACCAATCGTGCAAACATGGAAAATAAAATTCTTCTGTCATAGAATCTGCTTGTTCATTTTGTAACAGGTGCCATTTGGGTACAACAATTTTTGTCTTTCCTTCTTTGTGCTAAAACAGTGCAAATAAGTGGATGCTTTATGAGGAGCAATACTTTTGTGTTGGGTGTTGAAGTTCAATTGTTTTTTCTCAGTAGAATTTGAAAGGAAAGCCGTGGCCAGCTCATAAGTGACTTGCTGCAGTAATTGATTCATATCCCTTGTCCACCAAGGGAAAGAGTAGGAAGCATAGTTAYTGAAAAATATTATTGCAGCAGTACTTTAAAGGTCAGGTCAGATCTGGCATTTGGGTGATCTTTTATTTCTCCAAGCCTGTAACAACAGGCTAATTTTCCCTGAAGCTTGTCTTAAATCTTAGCCTTCCACTGTAAATTAAGTGTTGCTGAATAGTAGGCTGGAGGAGCACCAAGGGTCCGACCATGTCATAGAAAGGAAGGCTAGGTGTGTCTGGTGAATCAGTAAGCAAAGACAAACTTGTGTGGTTCAAGTGCTCTTTGATGAGGTTGAAAATATTAAAACACATGAGCTGTGTGGGGAGACTAATTGTACAAATGAAAAGTAGAAACGTCATGATTTACAAACAGGTAGGTATTGTGCATGTGTTTGTTTAAACATGCACTCACATATTGTTTGCATATAAATTCATAAACAGAATATGAGTCATCAGTTAGAAGATGACTGAACTATGGTTGCCTGTTGGAAAACTGTAGTGAAGTTTTTGACTTCTGACTTTCTGCTCTTCTGAGCTCCACAGTGTTATGTTGCCAGAGGTCCCACCCCATGTTTCAAAACTTTTGAAAAACCTTGCCCTTGAGGCTGTGTTTAAGATTGCAAAGGTTCTTACACTGGTACTGTCTGTTCTCTGCATGCAGTAGTAACCTGAGGAAAGAAGTGGTTTCATTTTGTTCTATTTGGATGAAGAGTGTCCTMCTTGGGTGTGATATATTGGGTTATAATAGCTGCAATACTAGACATCATGTCTGGGTGTGCTGTATTGGATCATTATAACTGGGACATTAGATTTCTCTTCTGCCGCTAAAGTCTATTCAATAAATAAACATTTGTGTGCCAAGTCACATACTTGTTTGTTCCCTCACTGTGTTTATAGGTAAGCTGTAGTTGATGCAAGGTGAACAGCAGGATGTAGTTTGGATCCCACAGTAATGATCAGGTAGATAGTTCTGCCCATGCTGGGATTCAGCCCTTGGTGAAAATAAGGGTCACTTCTACTAGAGCTGTTCTTAGGCTGTCGTGTGGTGGTACCTAACTTGTGCCAGTGCCTTTTCAATTGCATTTTATTTTGTAAGCAGCTTGAACTGCCTCACTGCTGCTAGAGAGTGTGAGGGCTCAGCCACTCACACAAATAATGAAAATACCAATCAGTAGGGAATACTTCATGTGACCTCTCATCAAATTTAAGGCTTTATCCCACAGATTGTGGTTATGACAAGCCATGTAGTAATTATTGATAGTACACAAAGGATTTCTCAATTCTTTTGAACTTCTCCACTGTAAAATGCCTTTAGCAATTACTGTAAAAATCACAAGGTTCACATGTTGCTGCTTTCTATTTGTATATCAGTCAGCCTGAAGATTTGTGCCTTCATGGAAGTGTGTGTGTGGTGTTGCCTAGATGTAATTAAAATGAAACTTCTTCATTCCTCCTACTTTAAAACAAATACTTTCCTTGAAATTTAAATGTAGGATAAGATGAYGTAGGGAATATATTTTCTGTGAAAAAGTTTTTCATCCAATGCTTTATCTTGATGATAAACTTCGATCTAGTGCCGTGGCAGCTGCATTTTGCTTCATATCATTCACATAAAAACATCTTTTCCCAGTTTCTCACCTTTAAGCATCTTGAATTTGTAAATGGAGGGGAAGCTTTTTCCCCAGACTAGATGAATACCTTCTGGGCTGATCTAACCCTGCTATCTGGGTACCTTGTTGCTAATATAGGAGTGAATAAAAGCTATTATTGGTGGTGTGTTGACCCTATCTTCTTGTTTTGTGCATCTTGTGAAAAGATATTGCAGATACACTGACCTTTCAGTAAATACAGTTCATAATTTAGATGAAAAATATGTTTGCTTAAACTTTTGAGTGCTGCAGATTGTGAAAACAAGGAAGCCCTTCACAGAAAGGAGTAAATCTTTTGTAGTTCAATGATCATAGCTTGCTGTATAATATGCTTCCTGGAGTGAGAGTTTCATCTTTACTCTGTGTTGCTTATTTGCATAGAGATAGCAGATGGGATTGAAATACCACAGGGTGTGTGTATATATGCAAATACAGGTGCTTTGTAACACAGAAAGCAAGAGATGACAGGTGGATGCAACTAACACTTAAGAAGGGCAAAAGTAATGGAGACAGGGCTATAAGAGGTTGCAGCAGACTGGTACTTCATATGGAAAGATGAGATTTAGGAAGAAAGTTTAGAGAATTCCTTGCAAATGGGGAATAGTGTCCTAAGCAGCAGTGTTTGGGTTGTTTATCATTGTTCTGTTTGACATTGTGACACTTAGTACCAGTTGGCCCTCATTCTTTCTATTTTTACTGTCATGATTTAGACGTTTCTGAGTGTAGACAAGCAGAAGACAAAAGGCCATTCTCTGTTTTCTTCCTGGTGCTCTTTCACAGTTCAGTTCTTGTAGAAATAGTTCAAAAGAGACACTGTGCAGCAGAAGACTTTGGTGTAAGACAAGAAAACTGCCTGGGTTTTCTCCACTTGTTTTCTAAGTATCTCTGGGCATATAATTTAACTTTTCAGTTGTAAAATGTGAGCTGTTACCCATGGATGAGGATTGACTAGATGACTGAAAAAATCATTTGGATAGGACATCAAAAGCTTTTTAACACTGCGTGACTTTAAAGTCACTACTTATCCTATCTAGGTACTGAATTTGGTAGCTGATTCCTTGTGTGAAGAGCTTTTAAGCATTCTGAGTAAAAAGCACTGTATAAACACCAACTGGTGTTATTGATGATTTCAGATGTTCACATTCTTCTTTTGTGGGCAATAGCGGGCACTTTTAAGCTTCTGGAAGACTTAGGGTAATGTGCTCGGTGTTGAGTTCACGTGATCACTTGCTGCACAGCTATCTTGGCAAAAGATCTTTTGCAAAAAATCTTTTGAAGTTGTATCCTTTTGCTCTTCATGCAGCGTCCCATCATCTCGATCTGTTGGGGTCACAGGGATTCACGCCTCCTGATGGCTTCGGGACCCGCCCTGTACGTGGTCAGAGTGGAGCACAGGGTCTCCAGCCTGCAGCTGCTGTGCCAGCAGACTATCGCCAGCTGCCTGCGGGATGACAAGGATATCAGCAAACTGACCCTGCCCCCTCGGCTCTGCTCGTACCTCACCACTGCCTTTATACCAACAATCAAGGTAAAAGGAAAGAAATGTGTGTGGTTACTAGATTCCCCCCCTCGTGGTGCTCCAAAGTTGCAATGGCTAAATTATGAGATTTTATCATTTTAAAAGCTTTCCTGTCGTCTTCAAGACCCCACTGATGCATTTGGTGCCTATTAAAAATCTGAAAAGAAGGCTCACACATGCTGATCTGCATTATTCCATGGAGATGGCCTTTCCAAGTACATTACAAGGGTAAAATATGCTGGTGACTCACAAAGACTTCTGAAGAAGCTCACGCTGATGATAATACTGTGTCATGATTACAGGAGGGATTCACAGGGGTATAACTGTTGTCTCCCTACATGTCACATGAGTGTTTATCTTGCCAGGAAAGTTAGACTTAAGACCTGGGGCTGCCCAAACATTTCTGCTAACCTTACTGCTCCAACAATGCTGTGGAAAAATGAACCAGATATTACACTTTTTCCTGTACCACAAGCAGAACCATCTGCACAACCCATTTGTTTCATGGTTTTGCCCTCAGTAGCATCTTGGGATTTCCAAGCTCTTTATCACAGCCTGTAAACCAGAGCATTAACTGGTAAATGCTCAACATTCAAACATACATTTTTGTGATTTTTTGCATATGTTACAGGAGTCTCTTGAGCCAGAGGTCCTTGTTAAAATAATGCAGAGCTAGAACAGCTAATTGGAAATCAGTGGGGCTGGCCCAGCTTAAATGAGAACAAATTATGCCTACAAAATAATAATTCAGTATAGTTCCATTTGGGTAATGGTTTGTGCAACTGTAAATCATTTCATTTGTCAGAGAAAAATAAATGTCTTGCTGTAATCATAACTCCTGGATCTCCAAAGATGCAGAGCAGTGGATCAGACCAGTGGTCTCCAGTTCTTTCCAGTTCTTTCCATCCTTCTCCCCAGGATGCTTTCCATGGTGTTCCAGAGCTACCCCTCTCTAGAGCATTGGTGACAATTGCTTGGCTGTCAGGAAAGGCAGGAAAGGGGATGGGATGGGATGGGCCGGGATGAAGGCAGCAGTTGGCTTTAGCAAGGCTGGGAGTCCTGGTGGGGATCAGAGGGCAGTACAGGGTTGCATCGTTGCCAACAACCCTTGTGTCACCTCTTAGAGGGGATGCCAGAGTGCAGAGTGGTTGTGGGGCTGTGTAGCCGAGAGGCTGAAGTGGGGTTTCCAGAAGCCACATGCCTGTCCTGTTTCATGGGTGTTCCTGGAGCCTCCTCAGCACTTACTTATAATTTACTCCGGCTCTCCACAGTCATACACTCAACCTCTGTTGTCAGCCATGCCTTCAGTGCTAGGCAAGGCACCCTCTTCCATGTGTACATCCCTCTTTCCACTGCAGCTTGCAGACCACATTATAGTTCACTCCTCAGCCCATACCATTTGCCAGGTAAAGGAAGCCTATTTTTTCCTACGTTTTTTTTCTTGTACTTTCGTTTTGAAATAAGCTATGTTGACTTGTACACATTAACAGTATTTGTGTCATACAGGCTATATTGTCCTAGACAAAAGCAGTCCTACTGCTTTAAGACTGAGTTTTTCTTGGATTAATACAGTGTGCTGGCAAGCACTGCAGAGTAACCCACCCTGAGCTTGTGCTTGTATTTCTCTACATRGCACACAAATAGACCCTCAGCAACGATGGAACATGTGCTTGGAAGTGATACAAGAAGTACAAGCTTCTTTCAGAGCTGACAGCATTAAACATTGACAGCATAGTGGCACAGCATGTACCACTACTAACCAGGAATGGGAGTCTGAGTGGCCAGGATCACTTGGAGGGCCTGCAGGAGACAAGATACTCTGATACTTGACTTGACCTTATTACCCAAGTTCAAAAAAAAGAAGTTTTTGATAAGAGCTAAAACTTGAAGACAGGTTTGTTGTCTAATTTAGTGCTCTGACCACAGGTTCAACCTTCCTTTTTGATGTAACTAGTTTCAGTTTTCGTTTTCTGTGCACAACTGCTTTTGACCTAGCTAAATAATACACAGCCACTCTGTCTTGCCTGTGGGTCCTGCATAACTCGCAAAGTAACCTGTACTAGTCTTCACTTGCCAAGTTAGAGTTGGATTCAAATTAAGTTAGTTGTGTTGGGATTAAGTCACCACAATAAAAAAACAACCAATAACCTATAGGAAACTTTCTCTTTCCTTCCTCTTTTAATTAAGCCTCCTATCCCAGACCCAAACAATATGAGAGATTTTGTCAGCTACCCAACAGCTGGTAATGAACGGCTTCACTGCACGATGAAGCGGACAGAAGATGACCCAGAGGTGGGTGGTCCATGTTATACTCTGTACTTGGAATACCTTGGGGGACTGGTGCCTATCCTGAAAGGACGTCGTATCAGCAAGTTGCGGCCAGAGTTTGTCATCATGGATCCTAAAACAGATGGAAAAGCAGGTACAATTGAATTGTTGCTCTGTATAAAAATGATTTAGCAATACTTTAGATATTAAATCCTCAAGAGTCTTAAAAAATATATACATACAACATGGATTGTGGCATCTGATATTTTTTTCTGATGTAAAAAAATCATCAGCGTGACCCAGAAGCCTCTGAAATTGTACCATACTGTCTTCTGTTTTACAAGAGAACTTCTTGTATTCTGAGTAATGGAAAATAGATTGCTAATTAGCAGAAAATATTCTTTAGTCTCAATTTTGAAGTCAATTGTATGCTATTCACCCCTCTGAATCATGTTCACTTGAGTTGAAACCATTGGAAATTTGGAGTTTGAAGGCAGTGTGAAGAACATGTAATTTTTCTCTGCAAAGTTTTATTTCAACTGCTGCCTGTGGATCAGGTTTATGCTTCTGATTACTGAGAGTTATAATTTGTACCAGTTTTCTGAAGCAGCACTTAAATTTTCTGGGGCCTGTCTTGATAGATGAAATCTATGGAAACAGCTTGATTTCCACTGTGATTGACAGCTGCAACTGCTCTGACTCCAGTGATATCGAACTCAGCGATGACTGGGCAGCAAAGAAATCTCCAAAAATCAGTCGAGCTAGCAAATCCCCTAAACTCCCCAGGTAATAATGTCTTGGATATTTCTTCTTTTTCCCCAAGTGGCCTCCTTCCCTCCCTTCCTCTTCTTCCTCTCCTTCTCTCTCTTGACCCCTTGTAAAATAAAAAGCAAACTCCTCTGGGCACATAGAAATCCTCTGTAAGATGGGGGTCCTCTRCAGTGTGCAGTTCTGGGGTGATCTCAGAGACTGGCATAGAGTTGGGCTTTGGGGAGCATTCTGGGACAAAATGTAATGGGACACAATAGGGCACAACTTCTCCCCAAGCAGTCTCAAATAAAGATTTTATAAACTCTCCCACCTCTTCCTTTGCCACATATGAACTCTTGTCACCATGGAATATATTTTGCCCTTCAAACAGACTGTGCTTTTACCCCCTCAGTCCTTAGAGTCCTTGGTCTAGTTAAAACCTTTATTTCCTCAGGGATATTTTCAAAGTCATATGTCCATGCATAGGTGGCATAGATCCTGACATAGGTGGCACTGGTGTTGTGGTGACCTTTCAAGGGAACCTCAGTAGACAGACCCTCCTACACACTGCTTTGGCGAGGTCCTGTAGCAATACGCAAAACAAGCTTCTTAGCTGTTAATTTGTCTYGTTGTTTTCCTGACAGCTCTTCATTATGTTCATTATGTGCATAGACAGAATCTCCAAACCTGCACAGAGCCTCGCTGATGTCTGTGATGTCCCTCATAGGCACTGACATCTGTCTGCCAGCTTCATATTATGGGATTGAGGCCCTGATGCCTTCCAGCTGCAGTTGACACTTTTCCAAAGACCTTGTATTGTGAGCTTGCCCTAGTATGGGGCAGAGCAAATGCATCCTTTTATACGTGAAAACAATGTGTGAAATACCAAAGTTTTAGTTTAGTAGTACTTACTTGACAAAAGAACCATCAATTCCTGAGCCTAAAACTGAACTGGCTCAGGAAAAACTATCTTGCACCCTTGGTTTTCTAAGAGCATACTTTTGAAATGTAACTTTTGTTTGTTACATTTTCTACCAGTGAGCTCTTTCGGGTGGTTGAGCTCATGTTCTTGACCCCCTTTGTATAGGTAGGCATAACTTCTGGCTTAGAGTAGGAGCACTGACAACATTTGTGGAGCCTTGGTTTGCTGTACTAACGTGGAGATCTGTCAGCTGGGGTGTCATGTTTTCATTTCTTGAGACTTTGCTCAAAGTCTGCATAGTTGAAATCGTTCAGCCCCACACCTTTTTATGGATTAGTGGAGGATATATTGTATCTGGCAGAATTGCTGTAAACGTTGCTAGATTAGTTAGAAATCATCCAGCCTGAGTTACAGCATGTCAGTCTCACATATCTTTAAATTTGACCTGTAATTCTCCATCCAATAAGCTTTACAGTCTTTATTAGTCACTTAGAGGGCATCATACCAGTTGTCTTCTTGTCTTCTTCTTCTTACATCTTTACCTTCAAAGACATGAGTTTTGTGCATTGTAGCTTGCCCATTGATGATTCTAATTATTGCTTTACCTRCAGAATCAATATAGAAGCTCGCAAATCTCCAAAGATGTCACGAGCTGCGCAGGAGATATCCAGATCGCCAAGGTTACCAATTAGGAAACCCTCAATTGGTTCTCCAAGCCTRACACGACGAGAGTTTCCTTTAGAAGATATTACTCAGGTATTGTGCACATTTTTACCATACCTGATTAAAATGCATTTCTTTCAAGAGGCAGCAAGTTGTGGTAGAGATCCAGTGATCACCAATGAAAAATTTTCATTTAACTACAGCAACTAGATGGAACAACTAAGAGAATTGCATCTTCCAGATCAGTGTTAATGTTCGAAAATGCCAGTGGAGTATCAGGTGTTGTTTGATAAATCCCAGCACCACTAACCTTTGTCAGTGTGAATCCATGTGAGAGGTTTTTTTCTAGGTGATGTTGTTGGCTGTTTGAAAGYGTATGTGAAAATGCTTCATCGGTTTCTCAGGCCTGTCTTAATGCCACCATAATTCTCTGCTTTGCTAGGGATTGCAGAGATAACAAAATGTTTACTTCAGAGGACCACATGTTCTGTTTCGTAATTAACATGAAACAGTCTTAATTGGAAGGCAGGCAAGGAATTACAACTTTGWGTTCTTTGTGGTGTTCATGTCCTCTGGGTAAATGAAACATAGCAGGCTGTAGAACTGTCTGGGTTATATATTTCATTAATAACAGCCTGTGTTCCTTTAATTTTCTTTTCTTTTGTTTTGTTTTCTGCTCTCTCATGTCACTTTCTCCTTTTTATGAAAAATTCTAGAACAGTTAAACAGAGATAGGACCAAAAGCCCTTTGAATAGAGCAAAAGACCTGAGGCTTAGATCCTGCTCCTAATATTGGCAGCATAACTCCTGGCCTTTGAGAAAAATCTCTTGATCTTTCAGACCTACAATATGTTCACCATGGTAGCAGTGGTTTGGGAAGTTGCTTTAGGAGTTCCAGGGGACTATGTGTTTGTTGTTAGGAGTAATTAATTTCTGTCTTGTTTATCGTTCTAAAAAGTGATTCCTGAGCATAGAATAATGGGCAGGGTGTATCACAGAAATTCTGAAATACAGAATAGCCGTGCTCTTGCTGTGCAGGAGAAGCAAGTGCCCGAGAACAGACCCATTCTCACTAAGCAGGCATCGTGTTGTTCAGATCTTCAACAGCTTTAATCACCCTGTGGCTGTTGTATACATCATTTCTGATAGTGCTTAGATATCAGAATGAGTCTTCTTAATGACTGGGTAAACCAGTTGCTACATTGGCACTTTAGGCTGTTTCAATACARTAAAAAAGAGAGAAGCTGAAATTGCATTATCACTTGCAATAGCTTGATTGCACTGCAGTTTTTTATTAGAGCTTGATGCAGATTTTATCAGGTAAAAATGATCTTGTTTTTGTTTTGCAGCACAATTACCTTGCTCAGGTCACATCTAATATCTGGGGAACCAAATTTAAAATTGTGGGTTTGGCTGCTTTCCTACCAACTAACCTTGGTGCAGGTAAAAGTAAACTGTTGATTTTTTCTTTGCATGTCAAATTCTTCCTAASAAACAATGAACTTGTGCCATCACATTTTTTTTAAGTGATCAAAAGGCTTCTTTAACAAAGGACTTATTTTCTGTGGACAGTAGGAATTAGAATTTATGAAATTCACTGTAAATAAAGGAGATTAAAATCTATAAATACAATAATGAGATGATCAATAAAATGCTAAAAGTCTCACTTGTAATAAAACGGTTAATTAACATTTGAGCCCAGACSTTTATTTTTACAGTTTATTTGAACAAAACCCACACAAATAAAAAAAGTTTTTGCAAGAGGACTATAAAAATAATAGGTTTTAAGTTACTGTAATAAAAATGTTTTTAAAAGTCASATTTTTATGGTCATTTAGCTACGAATTATACAAAAAAGCTATTACAGCCTCATGCTCAAGATTCTTCAAGTCAGTACAGAGCCTCATCATATGGTTCTGCTGGAGCATCAGTAATCTGGTGCCCTTCATTAAAAGTAGCAGTGGTCTAGTCTATCAACCTTTTTCTGGGTAGGCCAGTTCTACCCATATAGTCCTGTTGGAAGGAAGAAGGCTGAGTAAAGAAGAGAGTACCACGTACGAGAACTGAGCTCTGAACTGAAATATTAACACAAGTATAGCAGTTTAACGAGCTCTTTAGAAAACTTATTTTGTCCTGTGTTGCATTATATAGTTAGGTCAGGAGTACATAATGATGCCCTGGATGCAGGATTAGATGGATGGCTTTTGTGGCTGTATTCACTACTATCAGTGTTTGAATGACCACAGGTCATTCTAATTCTCTCATTGCCAGTGGCAGATAGGTAGGAAAAGATGTAAGTGTAGAATAAATGTATAGTGATACTTCCTTCAAATGTTCTCCCAGTTTCCAATAGCTTGGGTTCCAGGGACTTCCTGAGCCAGGAGGGATTTCTTTGTATGTAGTGGTCTTCTACAGATTTCCTTCCTGAGAGCTTTCCAGTTTTCCCCTAAAGTCATGCAAGTCGATAGCATCCTGTGATGAAGAGTTCCAAAAGTAGAATGGAAAAAAATATTTTCRTTCCATAAAAATAGATGTGAATACAAGATGAAGTAAGTAATTATTTAATTACAGAGATGCTACTTCCATTTAAAGAGAAATAGCTGAAAGTAACAATCTCTTTTATCCCATTTATACAGTGTTACATAGTGATTTGACAAATAATGGCTCGCCCATGCACACGTATACAGTAAATAAAAATATTCATAGCCCTTCTGTCTACTTTGAATTGCTTCTTTCTTAGCTTTACAGGCTATTTGTGTAACTGATTTTTTTGTTTCTTGTTACATTCTTTCTCTAGTAATATATAAGACCAGTTTGCTGCATCTGCAACCCAGGCAAATGACAATATATCTCCCCGAAGTGCGTAAGATTTCAATGGACTACATTAACATGCCTGTCTTTAATCCAAATGTTTTCAGCGAAGACGAAGATGATTTACCAGGTAAGGAGGGGCTGGAAGTCTGCCATGTTATGGGTTAAGGTAGATGGAGGACAGATCACTAGTGTCACGGTCCCCTCTGGTAAACACACAAATCAAAATCCTTTAGTCTGGCGGAGTCCTGTAGAACTGAGTTAGAATAAGGGCATTATGTATTATGGGCATTGTTTTCTAAAATATGTAGAAAACATAATCCATAAAGAGCAGCTAAATTTCAAGCGCATTGGAAAATTAATAACCTGCTAATTCATCTTAGTTTGCTAGGAATCCTCCATAGACTGAAGTCTTGCATTTTTCATCTKGATGGGACAGAATTGCAATGTATTGGAAGCCCAAACAGGTTGTCCTTGAAACCTGACAGCATCAAAGCACAGCCAGCTGATAGCAGCTTGGGTTGGAGGGCAGGGTCCCATAAAACTCAGCCACTCTTTGAAAAGTGATAAGTGCTCATTTGGATTTTTATCAATACTAAGAGGCTAAAGTAGTAAAGTGGTCGATAAACAAGGGGGGTCGGGAATAACTTCATTTCACTGAGATGTAAGCTAGCAGAAGATTTTAGCAGGGCAGGGAAGGCTTGGGTGCAGGTGATGTGATGTGGGAGGTAAAAGGACTGGAAGTACTCAGGACCTCCTCCAATCAAAAAAAAAAATCATGCCAATAAAATTAACAAATAATAGASAAGAAGATAAATTAATACATTTTCAGAATTTTAATATCACTGAGGGATTCGTGTTCTCAGGTCACAGGTTTTTGGAACTACAGAAGTGGCTGTCATGCCAGTACCCTTTAAGGACGAAGGAGTGTAAGCTCTGCAAAGCAATTAAAGGGTTGTGCTGGAGTCTACTGAAATAAATGAAAATGCTCCCATTATTTCAGACCAGGGCTTCAACTGCTGGCAGCACCAAAGCTTGTGTCTGACYCAAGCATCAAAATAATCCTCTGGACTTCTAAAGATATTCTTGTATGTTTAAAATGAAGCCCATTTTTTTCACAATCTGGAGGACTTGGCTTGCTTAATTTCTGTCTACATGATATTCACCTGTAGGATCTGAATAAAATAATAGACACATTGGTGACTGTATATATATCATTAACAGGAAGCACTCAACATTTGCTGTTATGAAACATGGTCCAAGCTGTCAGAAAGTAATGTAAAAACTAAATACAAAAGAAAAAAAGTTAATATAAAGTTTTCTCTTCCTGAAAATTTGATTGGATCTGCAATAAGAGATGAAATGGTACTCATAATTCCAGGTACACCATATAAATAGAGAGAAAATTGTTAGAGACTCTTTTAACAGCTCTTTGAGAGGGCTAGTCAAAGATTCATGCTACCCTGTCCTCCATAACAGCCTTCATCTTGTCCACTTTTTCCTTTCTAGTTTCTTCTGAAAATTAATTTCTGATTTAGAAAATGGTGGCTACTTAAATCTTAAAAAGTAGTTTTGGCGATATCCTTTCTTAAAGCTTGCATATACAGGAAAAAAGTACCAGATTCTAATGGGAAAAATATTGCAGGGTAAACAATGATTACATGATTAAAAAAAGCATAGTAGAAAGCTGCTCTTGGGCAGTGGAATGATCATAGTGAGGTACACTTGGGACAGGTGTTTTTTGATGTAGTCAGTAAAGATTTGGCAAGACAAATGCACAGTGAATTGATTTAACTTACAAAGTATGCAAACAAATCAATTGAAAACCATTGGAGAAATGAAGAAAACATTGGATTTAAACACTTTGGAACATAAAGCAACACCACAACAAATGAGATTTTATTTGATAAGGCAAAATGAAGTAACATTTGGGGTTGCTCAAGCCAAGCTAACAATTAAACCTCAAGCTCCAGCAGCTAAATTGCTAAACCTGCAGGCATGAGGATGAAAGCATAGCCTGCCAGCCAAGCACGGAACCACTGCCTTAGGGTCAGTTAAGTTTAGCTGTTGGTCTTCGTCTAAAGGAATGAACAGAACAACCATAAGTATTTGCCAGTGTAGCTACAGTCCTATCTGTACACCTCCTATGTTCATGACTGATGCTGAAAAAAGCTTAGTGTTACTGCAAATGTAATTATAGGGTATAGGTAGATGGCTAGAATTTTAATTAGAAATTAATTAGGAACTGGGCAGCATCTGGAGGAGTCCTGACTCATGGATCTCTTGCCTGATCTGCTCTTGCAAATCAGGTCTCCACAGAATTTGGCACACTTAAAGGATCCTGGATATGACACTAGGATCCTTGATCTCATCTCTTTTCCTTCCACAAACCTACTGTTACAACTCACATATCATTTTCTGTGGGTTTTTTTACAGAAGTCTAATAAAAAATAAAGAACTTGCAATATTCTTGGGTGTTCTAATATAGTATTTATTGTATCCCCTCATTATTCTGTTTTGTTCCTTATCTTGACTTCTGCACCTGTACTTGGGTCCAGTGTCCTCATTTCCCTGCTCCAGCATTTCAGTGGTAGTTCCTGTTGGAATCAATCTACCASTTTTTGCAAAAGGAATTGCAAACAATTGAGCACCCCTCATGCTTCTGCTTAAAATCATGAGAATTGCTTTGTGCCACGCTGTCCCTTTTTCAACACCACCACATGTGCGAAATTTTTTCTAATATACACATGCTTCTTTTCACATTCCTGATTGCAGCCTCTCCAAACATTGATGCTGCAATCACCCTGACTATAGTACCCTTGAATCTATAGTACTTCTTGAATCTTTTTGGCTTCACATCTATTTTCTCACATCTTTTCCTTACAAATCTAAGAACTTATACAAGTTTTGTCTGCATTTCATTCCATGCTATTCCTTTATCTGTTTCAGCTTCCTTCTTTTTGCATTGCTGGTTGCTTTGTCACCCACTATCCTTAAGAGATAATTGTTCTTCCTTTTTCCCAACTGTTGCGTTCTCCAGTTTTCCCCAGCTAATTGAGTCTAGGAACATTATACTAGATACTATACAGTGCCTTCAGCACAGGTCTTCAGCTTTCTTAGCCTATGCTTCTTTTGTTTGCTTGTTYGTTTTGTTCAATTGTTTGTTGATGTATTTACTATCAAAAGTCCCACCTCAAAAGCTAATGAGTCCTGGTTTATCAAAACTTTTATTGATTTGAGTAGAAGCAGTTCAAACCAGATGAAGAGTGAGTGGTAATTCAGATCATGAGAGTCCATGGGGATCGTAGTGTAGTGTAGGCTGAAAGCGAGCTCAGAACTTGACCTCTGAAGTGTCACTCCCAAGAAGTGGCTTTAAAGTTGATCACCAGCTGTTACAAGTAGCTCTTGTGCAACGGGAGTCAGGGGAGACGGGCTGGCGTAGTGTTCACAMTGCGGTTTGATCCGCTGGTTTTGGGAACAGCCCATCCACATGCAGAAGAGTGCGTAAAGGTAGCAAGTAGTTTCAAAAGCCCCTCCGTGACTGGGGCAGCCCCCAGCCCCGGCCTGGCCATGGCGTGGGAGGGATCGCTGGGGTGGGGGGAGGAGGCCGTGGCGGCCGTGACCCCTTGTGTTGTTCCTTGCAGTGCCCGGCGCCCCCGGCGCGCCCGCCAGCAGCCCGCCCTGCACCGTCAACATCCCCATCGCGCCCATCCACAGCTCGGCGCAGGCCATGTCGCCCACGCAGAGCATCGGCCTGGTCCAGTCGCTGCTCGCCAACCAGAACGTGCAGCTGGACGTGCTGGCAAACCCGCCGGCGGAGGCGGGGGGCGAGGGGCCGGGACCCTTCCCGGGGGCTCCGGGCCGCTTTCCCGGCCCCGGGGCGGCGGCGCTGGCCGTGGGGGAGCTGGGCCGCCCGCCCCCGCCGCCCCCGCCACTCGCCCCGCCGCCCCCCGCGCCCCCCGCCATCGCCCTGGCCGACCTGCGGGACCACGCCGACCGRGAGCATGAGCCGCCGCCCAAGGCCAAGGCCCCGCGGCCGGGGCCGCAGCTGGTAGAAGGGGACGCCGTCATCTTCGGGGCCGCTCAGGAGCTGCAGCTGAACAAGATGAACCCGCCGCCTCCCTATCCCGGCACCATCCCCGCCGCGCCCACCACCGCCCTGCCGCCCCCGCCCGGGCCCCCGCAGCCGCCTCTCGACCTSTGCCTCAAAAAGGGGGAGTTCTCCCTCTACCCGGCCGGGCATTACCAGACGCCCCTGGGCTACGAGCGGATAACGACGTTCGACAGCAGCGGGAACGTGGAGGAGGTGTGCCGGCCTCGCACCAGGATGCTCTGTGCCCAGAGCACCTACACCCTGCCGGGCCCCGGCAGCTCCGCCACCTTGCGCATCACAGCTGCCGAGAAGAAAATGCAGCAGCCCTGTGCCAGCGCCACCTTGAACCGGCTCACGGTCCCCCGTTACTCCATCCCAACCGGGGACCCGCCGCCCTACCCTGACATTGCCAGCCAGCTGTCCCAGGGCAGAAGCATGGCGCAGAGGCTGGACAGCAGTATCATTCATGCTACTCTGCGGAGGAACAGCAGAGAGGCAGCCCTGAAAATGGCTCAGCTGATGGATGGTCAGAGAGCCACCTTGCAACTTCCCCCAAAAGCCAAGAGCAACATTGTGACAGCACAGTACCAGCAGAGAGTACCCACGGCCTTGTACACCTGCAGTCAATGCAGCAGTGGCGGTGCTGGCAGCAGCAGCAGTGTGAGCGCTGGTGGCGCGGGCAACATCGCTAGCGCCAATGCTAGTAGCAGCACTGCCAGTATTGGTGGCATGAGACCTGATCTGAGCACAGGGAGTGGCTCCCAACACAGCTCTGTCATTGCTCACTCTGTCAGTACTTCGCCTCTGACATCCCAGTCCTCCTACAACTTGCTGAGCCCACCTGACAATTCCCGTGACCGAGCGGATTATATCAACTCCGCTTTCACGGAGGATGAGGCCCTTTCTCAGCACTGCCCGGTGGAGAAATCAATGCGGCACGTACCCGTGTCCTTGACAGAGGCTACCCTTGGTGTGAAACGGCCGCCGCCGTACCAATGGGATCCTATGGTGAGCGAAGAGATATGGGTTCCTCAGGAAAGGACACCTCAGAGTTCAGTGCCCAACCCTCTAAAACCCCCTCCACTCATCATTGGTCAAGCTCAACATCTGGATATGTCTCGAGTGCCATTTGTTTCCCCCAAGTCTCCAACCAGTCCCACTGCCACTTTCCAGACGAGTTATGGGGTTGGAGTACCTTACCCTGGAAACTACAGTGCCCCACCCATTCAGGGAATGCAGGCCCCCTGCTCCCCCAAAGAAGCTCTGGCCCCAACACAGTTTGCACAGCAGGAGCCCACAGTTGTGCTTCAGCCAGGTTATCCATCCAACCTCTCCTATTGCCCTTTGCCACCCATGTACCCGGGAAGTAGCACTTGCTCTAGTTTACAGCTGCCACCAATCGCCTTGCACCCATGGAGCTCCTACAGCGCCTGCCCGCCCGTACAGAATCCGCAGGGCACCTTGCCCCCCAAGCCACTCCTCGTAGTGGAGAAGCCGGTGATGTCTCCCCCGCCAGCAGAGCTGCAGGGCCACGTGGGCACAGAGGTAATGGTAGAGACAGCAGACACTTTCCAGGAGGTGCTCTCCTTGACAGAAAGCCCTGTTCCTCAAAGGACAGACAAATTTGGCAAGAAGAGCCGGAAGCGCCTGGACAGTCGAGCTGAGGAAGGAAACGTGCAGGCGATCACTGAGGGCAAGGTCAAAAAGGAGGCAAGGACACTGACTGACTTCAATTCACTGATATCCAGCCCTCGGCTGGGGAGGGAGAAGAAGAAGGTCAAGAGCCAGAAAGACCAGCTGAAGTCCAAGAAACTAAACAAGACAAATGAATTTCAGGACAGTTCAGAGAGTGAGCCAGAGCTTTTTATCAGCGGAGATGAACTGATGAACCAGAGCCAGGGCAGTAAAAAGGGTTGGAAAACCAAAAGGAGTTTGAGGACAGCTAGTGAGCTGGATGAATTCAAGTGCCGGAAGGCCAGTGAGAAGGAGGATGGGAGACTGGGAAGCCAAGGCTTTGTGTATGTGATGGCCAACAAGCAGCCACTGTGGAACGAGGCGACTCAAGTTTACCAGCTGGACTTCGGAGGGCGGGTGACCCAGGAGTCGGCAAAAAACTTCCAGATTGAGCTGGAAGGACGACAGGTAGGAAGGGGCGGCACACACGTGCCGGAATGGGGGTCGGGGTGTGGGAAAGCTATGCCACGAATAAGCTGTCTCTCATGCTGCTGAGTGCCTCCTGCTTGTGTCAGCTGCTTCGTGAAAAAAAGCTTTGCCGTGTGGTTGATAAAAACCAGCTGTCAAAGGTCTAAATTCAGCATGGAGGGTGAAGTTCAATTGTAAAGTAAATACACAAAATATGTTTGGTCTTGCTGCAGTCAGGGCATGGGAACAAGTCTTGCTGCATGGGAGCAAGGGTCTCCTTTAGTTTTCGTGGCTCTCACTGCTGAAGGTTTTGAAAGGAACACAGCAGATCTCCACAATAGTAGCTGCACTTGCTGTCAGTGATGGTTGTGGATGACAGCTAATTGAACACTGCTCCCTTCTTGCCCTGCCACAAAGGTTAGACCATAGAGGTAGAAAGTCAGCAGATAGCTAAGACAGAGATGATGGACAAGCAATTAGGTTCCCTCTGTGCCAAAATTTCCCCTTGTGAGCTCTCAGGCCCCTGGGCTGGTTCTTAGTGCTAAAGAAGGAAGACACTGACCCCCCCCACCTAGAACAAAGTGCTCCTGGGCCATTTTTTAACCTCTTGTGGGTAGAAGGGTCAATGGATAGTTCAAAAAATCAAGACATTTAATTTTGGCCCAAATGGCACGTTACTACTACTACACCAAACCCAGGCTTTTAAGTGGAGCCCRTCAGCAGGGCATTGGACAGAGACTTGGGAGACTTATATTTATTTCCTTGTCCAGCTGTAAGTCACTTTTGGTTTATTAAAGAGATGATGGCTCTCAACTTCCTCTGCTTTAACTTGGGAATTAGATGTCTTAAAAAGCCAACCTGCATGACCAGTGGTAGTCTTTTGGTTTTGCTTGTATGTAACAACAGCTCAAAGGCAGTGATCAGAGCCATTTATACCCCTTTCTTCTTCAGTTAAATGGCTGTGGATATGTGCCCATGGGCAGCTGTGCAAAATCACCCAACTACAGGTTTTGTTGGTGGGGCGGAACAAAGCCTGACTTAACTTGTGCAGACAATCTCCATTCTAGCTCAAGGATCTCCACTGTAGAGCAAATACAATCTGGGCCTCTGATGAAGCAAGTGAAAAAGCTGTAATAATAGGCCAAACTTCAGATATTCCCTGTGGAATAACAATGAACAACCTGACTAATTTTGCTTTTACATTTCAAACAGCTCTCACTGCCCCTTTGCTAATTCATTCTCCCTGTAATTATGTGCTAGTGAAGTTTATGCAGAGGGAAACAGAACTGTAAAGAATGCACAGCTTATCGGCTATGAAGTGCTAGAGTGAGGAAATTGGTTATTCCCCTTCCCTGAAAACTCCTTTCTTTGAAAACAAAATCTGTTTTCCTGATGCATTGATGATAGGATATTTCCAAGGGAGAGGCTGCTGTTTTCCTGCAGGAAGCATGATGCTGATGTACCCACATCTGCTGAAGTGATAGGTGACAAGCTACTTGAACCAATGCTGTATGCAGTCTAGCATGTTTTATCAGTTTACTCTGTGAGTCAAATAGTGCAGTCAAATACTCTACACAGACCAAAAGTACAGTGCTCTCACTCTTCTTTGGCATCATACCCCACTCTCTGAGTAGCTCCATTCATATTAACTGAAAAGGCAAGGTATTCATACCAAGGAGCAAAAAAATTTCACTCTTATTCTTCTCTGGTTCCTTTTCTGTGGGTCATTTTTTTTTGACCTTGTTCTCTTTTTCTTTCCCTTCTTCTCTTCTCTTGCTTCTCAGGTGATGCAGTTTGGAAGAATTGATGGCAATGCTTACATTTTGGACTTTCAGTATCCATTTTCTGCAGTGCAAGCCTTTGCTGTTGCTCTGGCTAATGTGACTCAACGCCTCAAATGAACAAGCAGAGACTGGAGAGAGGAAAATGTTAACCTACTCATGAAGTCCAAACCGGAAAATGTCAGGGCAGCCTGCTTTAGGTGTGCAGAGGTGCCTGGGAGTTAAGAAGGCAGTAAAACTGGAAAAGTCTCTTGGTGCCCAGCAGAAGGGCATTAACTCTAATCAGTCACGGGGTGGAGGGTGGGGGGCTGTTTTCTGTTTTGTTTGTTTGTTAGCTTGTTTGTTTTCCAGGTTTTTTTTTCTTTTTAAGCGTTGTGCTGGGTCTCAGAAAGAGCAAAGGGTTGAGAACCATTCAGTGTTACGTGGAGAAGTGTGGCTTTTGGCTTGTTGTGGTGGTTCTGCTGTGTGTGCTACAGTAGCTGATGTAAGCTCATGGGGGGATTAAAACAGATTGCTCTTTTTGATAGACTGCCTTATCTCATGCTATTCTTTTTAAAACAGGGAACATAACTTTTTTCTGGTCCAGTTGATACTACTACTACTACTACTMCTCCTCTACTACTAAAACATCAGTGATAGCAGCAAAAAAGTAGGAAAAAAAAAAGAAGCTATAATACTTGAAGACACATGTTTCTTCTCTGATATCTGCTAATAACTGAGCACCACAGGTTCCAAGAAGGCTTATGTAGGTAAACTTTTAATTTATAAATAGTGATGTATTATTCAGAAGAGAAAAAATTGTTGCCAATGGGTGGTTGTCATGGCTTAGGAATGGTATTCCCTAGTTTAGTGTTCCCATCAAGACACTCCAAAACCATGCACCACTCCCTCACTCCCCCTTCCCCTTTTCCCTTCCCTGCGGTGGGATGGAGAGGAGAATTGGAGGCACAAAAGGTAAAGATCATGGGTGGAGATAAGAACAATTTACTGGAAACAGCAATGAAGTAAGAAAACAAACAGTAGCAGTAACAATATTAATTACAGACTGTACAAGAGGCGAAGGATTTACACACCAGTGCTCATCACAGGGAAACCCCTGCCAATACCTGACCACACCGCCACGCTTGGAAGGGACCCCTTCCCATGTCCCCAGAAAATGATGTGAGGTGGTATAGAATAACCACACCCACTTCTGGCTACTGCAAAAATTAACCCTGTCCTGGCTGGAACCAGGAGAGTGGTTTAAAAACCCACTGTATCAAAGAAATTGATGTCTGCTTGTTTTGTGTGCTGTTACTGGAGATAAACATCTTTCAGTAGGTGACAGAAGATAGAGGAGCAAATAATTACAACCATTGCTTCTTTTGTTACTGGCATAAACATCTTTCAGTAGGTGACAGAAAACTGGAGAGGAAATAATCATGAGCCTTGCTTTTTGTTCACGTTGGTGAGCGTTATTCTCTGACTCGGCCTGCAGTTGAGAGARGTACAGTGTGATCAGATGTACCTCTGAGGCCATGCCTGTGCTTGCTCCTTGTTTTCAGTGTGTTTACACCGTGTAAACAAARTCTTTACAGAAAATGAGAAGACGCAGTGTATTCAGTCCTCTTAGCAATCAGTATGAATCAAGTTCTACAACAGTGTACCACTGCTGGAGTTAGGAAGAAGGCAGAAGTGTAGCAAATCATTACAAGAAGAAATTTAATCAGGGAAACAGATTCRTTACAGGAAACAACATCATGGCTGGCTGGAGAACAAATGAGTTGAAAAAGAAAGGAAAAATTGGACAGAATCATGCCTTTTGTCACCTTGCTGCTTGCTCCAGCTAAGAGCAGAAAGCCAATGTTTACATGGAATGTTACAGAGAAAGGCTTAATAACAGTAAYGTGAGTGCAGTTCTCTCTGGTGGATGTGCAAGCCTGTTGAGCATTTCAGAAGGGTTGCTTGCACAGAAGTTTCTTTGTTGTCCATGTGTTGTGCACATATTTATTTGCTTTTCTCTTTCCTCCCTGTCAGCATTTTGCTATGGAATATGTGTTGATATGGAAGTAGTTTGCCCAGTAATCTACAAACTCCAAAACTATTCATACAATTATTTGGACATTAGATTACAAAACATTGGAGCAGATTTTTTTCAAAAATTAATCTTTTGCAGTTAAAGGCCCACAGGCAAAGATTTGCTGGTTGAGATGTCAATGGCTGCTTTGTCTTTCAACCACGGTTTAACTTCTTTACTTGAAAAACTTGGTATAACTGAAGATGAATATGTGTGATTTTTCTCTCTCTGTTTTTCTTGAGTCCTAGTAGTAGGGCAGATGTGTGTTGCATTTGATTTGTTCTAGAGGAACATGTCACCTAAGACCATGCTGTAGTAGAAATTACCAATATGCAGTGAGCTTCTAACTTCTGCTGAGTGTTCCAGAGCTGTACAGCACAGAGGAGCAGTGCCAGTCAGAGGAGCTTCAGAGAGTTGCTAAGGGAAATGATGAGGCAGATTGTGTAATGCCTCACAGGGTAGGTCCAGGAAAAACCACCTGTGAGATGGTTTCATTGGAGAGATGAAAGAGAAGTAAGAAGGAAGGAGCAGGGAAGTAGATGGTACCATGCCTGTATTATCCCAAAGCTCAGCAGCTTCTGCTTGTGTGTGGGAGTGGTCAGGCACAACATTACCCTTGGCATCTAGGAGATTGTTGTTTGCTTTAATTAATTCCTTTTGTTTCCATTAATTGTCTGGGCCCATTTGTGTTGTTTTTCAYGTGCATGGTTTATTCAGCAGTTTGAGTGCCTGTATGTATAATGTGTGTGGAGCAGAGGAACTGAAGTAGATTTGGTTCTGGTCCCTTGAAAATCAATGGAAATGTTCCACTTGGTTTTTATTGAGGAAACACTATTAAACCCTTTGTCTATATTGGGTTATGTACTGTAAAAACAGTAGGTGGAATTCTTAGTCCACTGATTACAATACACAAGGGGGAAAGTTGGCTGATGAGAGTCCTCACCTGTCCTAAGGTCTGTGCTAACTAGTCGTACCCTAATTAGCATTTGACAGGCACACACTGAACACTGTAAGACAAGAAACAGACCAGGGCTGGCTTGTTTGTGTGCTGAGGGAAGGACCACTTAGTCACATGTCAGAAATACTCAGCTGGAAGAACATCAATAATTTTAAGCCAAAATTATTAGTATGTGGAAACAACGTGAATGCTCTTTTCTGAAAAAAATCTAATCTAAATAGAAGGACTTCTGCATGCAGTTTCTTTAACCTTCCAGAGAACAGTATTCCTCTTCCCTTTGTTCACTGCCAAATCTTTCCAATTATCAGCAGTTTTATTCTAATGGAGAACCAAGAAATGAAACCTGACAAAACAAGTAGCAGATTTAGTAATTTGGTTTCATTGGTCCAGGTCATTGTTACATCCTTCTGATGGCACTCACAAATAGCCTTGGTATAGAAAGAGCTCTGGTTTCTGCCCCAGCAAAGAACAAGGAATAATTATAAAAAATTGGGAAAATAAATGCTATAAATGCTATTTCCAACATCCTTCCCATTTACTTGTCAGAAAATTCTGTAAGATAAGATAATCTTTTCTCTTTTGGAAAATAATTTAGCTGAGTCCCTTTAATTGAGGATTTTAATGTGTAAGAAATACCCAGTATTAGACAGAGAAAATACTCTCAAATATATAGAATTTTAATGAAAGGAATGGGAAATACATAAAAGTCTGAGTGTGCAACTGGATCCTAAGTTATACAAAGAACAAGTGAAAGTCATTTTATTTTCCATTGAAATACAATATAGGAAACAAATTTAAGAACACCCCCAATTAATCACTTAAATCCTGAAGACCACTATTGCATTCAGCCAAAAGATAGATGTTACATTTTCTATTTCATTAGTAAAACCCAGTTTTTCTGTAGATAACTAAGTTCTTCAAGGAAGAATGTAGCAAAGTGTTCAGAAATATCTACTTCTTTTATACATGCAGTAATTTCCACTAGTAAAGGATGTTTTCGCCAAAGCCTTTTTTTTTCAGTTGTGCAATAATTCTAACAGTCTAGGGACTATATTTTGTTTCTTTTGGGTTGGTTTTTTGTTTAGTTTTAGTTTGGGTTTGATTTTTCTTTAGGGAGTTTTGAGTGGTTTTTTAAAGATAATTTAATGCAGATTTCCTGTTAATGTCCAAAAGACAAATTATTTTTCTTGCATAATGTAATAAGTGATTTAGGGATTATTTTATTAGTATGTATCAGTGAGTTATACACACTTATTTATATTTAAAGAGCATCTTTGTAAGTAATTGTTTGCTAGCAGGTATATTTTGCTGCAAGAAATTAAAAATGCATATAGGAAGACCTGGTTTTGCTGGATAATATGCAAAGATTTCATAATGCAAGCAAAAATATTTTTTTGGCAGCTAAACGCAGTGAGTTTGCTATGGAGAACTGTGTAGACTACAAAGAGTCTAGGTGAGTTCTTTGGGATCTGCAGAAATCTGTCTTCTTGTGCTTTCCTTCTTTGTTTCTAACTATATTTCAATTGGGAGTGGTTTCAAAAACAGAAGGCATGGTTTGCTTTCCCTCTTCTTAGTACAGTGCTTTCTCTTGAGATACAAAATAAGGTGGGTTACGTGGTAAGAGAGGGTATAACGACATATGCTGTTTGTAAGAAGATCATTGCGTAGTTCAGTAGGGTTTGGCGATGGCATAGCTTAGTGCTATGTGGAGATAGAAGCAAACCAGCTTGGAATAAGCTGAGACACTGGGAATAGTGCAGCAGTAGAAGGATTTTCCTCTGCTTGGCCTAACAATGCTCCTTCTTCAGCTGGGCTCAGCTGGTTCCAGCACAGCCACAGCGCTCCTGGCAGGTGAGCCAGCACTGCACAGAGCTGATGGAGCTGAACCCTGATGTTGCGTGCAGCAGCTTGGCCTCTTCAGGATGCTCCATAGGAGACCTGAGGCGTTCCTCCACTCATCCTTTTAGGTCTGTTCCAAGAGCAGCATGAAGCTGCCGTGGAGTTTGGCTGCAGCAGCTTTGGGCAGAGAAAGCCCTGGTGCTAGCCAGCAGCCACGGTGTCCATCTGAAGTCAGAATCTGCTCTGCTAGAGTTGCAAAGGGATGAAATCGAAAACCTGATTCTTCTGAAAAAATAAGTGAAATCCTCGAAACAGATCTCCTAAAAGAGTCTAAAAAATTATATTTAAAGTCTGGCATGAATGGAGTGGCAAATTTTAGCTTGAAACAGTAAGAATGCATGCTTCTGCAACATCCTAAGAAACTATGAGAAGGTGGGGGGTGACAGAGGAAAAAAAAATGAATTATCACATTAATAATTTTGCACTCAGTTCCAGAGACAGCAGTAACATGTGCCATGGGCCACCTGAATATCAGCAGATCTGCACACAGTTTCATCTCAGTTACAAAAATTTTCTGTGATGCAGCCACAAGTAAAACAGTATTTTTATGAAGATGCATGAAGGTCTACAGGTGTCAGACAAGGATATCTAACTTTGCTGGAGCCTTCAGCCTAAACTTTCCATTGGTCCGGGCTTTCCTTGATGTGTCTTTTTAATGTCCTCTTGGAAATTCCAAACAGATTTTGGAGCTTGCCTGATTGTTGCCTCAGACAATTTCTGTGTGTTTGCTTTTTGCAGTCTGATATGTGTGATCCTGTGTTACCTTGGTGCCCTGTTACTTGTCAGAAACATTTTAAATCCTCACATGAAAAGAGCAGCAAGTGCAAAAACTGATTTGATGAAGTGAAAGGGGAGAGAAGACACAGTAAATTTTCATTAGCTTTCAAGAATCTGTTTCCTAGAGCAACAGTTTGGAAATTGCACATTTCTGCAGGGCCCAAATGACTCCAGACCAGTAAATCTGACTTAGTGATTAGTAAGAGATGAGGCACTTGCATGGCATGCTGACAGAACTTCCAGCCTCACTACATGATTACACCAAGATACATAGGACAGCAGAATCCAACCCAAAATGTACTTCCCCATTACTGTGTGATTATAAGGTAAAAATGACTTGTATGACCCACAGATCCACTTAAGGAAATTATAAAGCATCAGCCAACAGCCATGTTGAGAGTTTCGTATAACTCCCCTTGAAGAATTTGTCAGATTTTTGACTTTTACTCCCATTTCTGGGATTMCATCACAGAACAGGGGAGCAAGCTGTTTATGTTCTTTAGAGATTGGCATAATGGTTTCCCAGTATAAGAGGGAAGTCAGCTATACTGCTTACAAAAATGGAAAAATCCTACTAGACAAATTTTTTTGTTTGTTTTCATGTCCCTTCTCCTTCAAGGCACAATCCCTCATTAGCAAATACCAGTTTAGAGTCCTGCTGTCCTCTGGACTAGTCTGCAAGGAGGTACCACAGGTCCTCTTTGCACGATTGGTATTTACATGCACCATTCTCGAAGGAATAAGATTAATTACTACTTGTGAACAATGGTCTATGTGAATTATCTTGCCTTTGTATTTGTTTAATTTTCTTCTTAAAAAGTCCCACAGAGATGTTTTAAGATAAAAAGATTGCTTTCCCTGTTGCCTGATACTGCTGAAGATGTATCAGGACTTTGTTTGGGCAATCTGTTTGTTGCTGCATCTAGAAAATTTTTAAGACAAAAGCAATTAACGAAACAAAAGAATGAAATAAGATTCAGTGAAGCAATTCTTGCTAAGAAAACGGAAAGCTTCACACTTCAACTTTTGATTCTGCAAATGGATCTGTAACAAGAAATTTGTGCTTCAAGGCAAGTTGATTGTTTGGGAGCACTATGCAAGTGCACAGATTTGCTGACACATAACTGACTGCAGGATGAAAACAACATGATTTTGTGAGACAAGTAAATGGAAACACCAAATATTTAACCTATCCAGAGTGTTCAATGAAGAACTTAGATGGTATAATATTAAAGACTGCCAGTCTGTTCTTAATCCTTGCCCTCCTGTTTACAATTTTAAAATATGATCTGATTCAGCAATTCCAAATCCTGACAAAGGTTGTCTGTTTTTGGAATGTTTATCTGACTGGCCAAGTAGATGGCTTAAGATATGGATTAAGATTAAAGTAATAATAAAAGAGAAGCATTTTTGAACAGTGTGTAGACACCTGAGTTTCAAGTATTACACAGGAATAATGCTCGGCCTGTAATTCCTATCTATGTTGTTTCAAGCTATTTGTTCAGAACTTTTCTAACTTTCCCTTTGTTTCATTTGCCCGATACATGTTTTGCTTTTGGTTGCTTTTCACTTCTGTTTTACTATTTCTGCATTCACTGCTTCTTTTTCTGTGTTGTGTGTTTGGGGAAGGGTATGTCTGTTCAAGATTTCGTTGTTTATTGTAGATAAAATATATGGTGTTGTGGAATAGCATGGGGATGCATTCGATTGAAAAGGCACTGTAGTGTTTCCTGAAAAAAAAGGGGAGTTGCATTTGTTTATAAATGCATTATTTAGGTACTATAAATTCGAAAGTGATTTGGGATTTTTTCTTTTTTTTTTCTTTTTTTTCAATATTTTTTTATTATTATTTAATGAGCACAGAGTCATGCAGRTGCATGCATTCTTAAGCAAGCAAGCCCAGCATGTTTTCCTTAAGGCTTTTGAAAATTGGGTACACCATTTGTGAACTTCACTTACCTGGGCTATTTTTTAATTATATTTTTTTGAATCTCAAGTTTACTTTTTTTTTTCCTCCTGAATATACCATGGTATACTTGGTTTCCATTGTACTTAAAAACTACCCTGATCTGCCTCTCCTTTTATGTATCTTGTGTAATAGATTTTGCGGGAGGTGCCTAGAAAGTATTGTTGGTTTCCCTATAAAAATGTGGTTTGTCCAGATTCTTTACTGTCTAYATGATTGAGAGATGGACTGATTGCCCTATTTTTCCTTGATGATTTGGAGTTGTAAGAGTTGTCCAGCTGTTGCTTAATAAAATTTTGCAGACTAGAAAATTGCTGATTGGTTTCTGTTGCATTCTGCATCTTGCCAAGCACCTACAATACTTTTAAAGCAGATGAGAAATCTGTGCTGGAACAACCTGAATAGTAACCACCCAGGATGCCATTACATTTTCTCTTTTCAATAACTGTACCCACAAGTTCCACTGAACGTGGTGTGTGTACCAGCCCCATCAAACACTGTGTCGTTCATATGGGAGGACGGATGGCAAAGATTTTGTGGTAATAATGTTCTTATCTGCCTGGATATCAGCTGATTCTTGTAATATTTCTACTCTGCTTGCTTTCCTTTTTAAGGAARTTACTTTTCAGGTATGTGGTACTTCCCATTTTGCCATTGATAAACTGGAAACCTTAACATTACCACAAGGGATTTCCTCTGTCCTGTCATTTTTGACAAYGGAATAAAATGCTGTGATGGCCAGTATTTATTCTCTGGTTTTTAACAAAAAGCATTCTGGGAGCTGAGAAAACAAAAAAAAGGTGGTAAAGTAGTTTACTTTGCCTAATAAACATCCCAGCTATGGCACAAATGAGAAAATCCTGGCATGGATCCTGATAATGGACCCAGATTACAATTGAGTTTTCCAGGGATCTGTGTTGGATCCTCACCTCTTCACCATATTCATGGATGGCCTTGAAAAGGGTTTGAACACTGAGCTACAAAGTTTACTGAYGATGTGAAGTTATTCAAAATAGTAAAGGCATTGGCCAGTTGTCAAGAATCTCAGAAAGGCTTTATGAAACTTGACAATGAGATGGCAGGTGAAACTCAGTGTAGGTAAATGTGAAGTGATACATGGGGAAAAAAACCCAATCCTAACTTCACATTTGCAGTAGTGGTCTCTGCAGTGATCTCTGCTTCTCAGGGGAGACCTTTTGACAGATTGATAGATTGCTCTCTGAAAACATCAAGTTGGTGCTCAGAAGCAGTCAAAAGAGGAAAATAAAATATTGGTAATGATTAGGAAAAGAACTGAGACCAAAGCAAAAAATACAGGATCACTGTATAGAATTGCAGTTCACCACATTTCACATACTGTGCAGTGCTGGTCTCCTTGTCTGGAAAGGTAGAGGTTTAGGGAAGATTCACAGAAGTGCAGCAGAAGGCACAAATCAACTTTTACATGAGGAATTAGTGTGAAGTCTAGAACCCTTCACCCAGGAAAGGAGCTTAAAGGAATTGCTAGAGAGCCACTAGAACAGGAGTAGTGTGTTGGGGCTCTGCTAAAGTTCATTAAATCTCCCTTAGCTCAGGTAAGGAACGTATCAGGGATATCTGATGAGTTTTCAGATAAAATTGAACTTCTACTAAAACGCAGAAATGATGAAATTAGTTGTTAAGTTTGGAAACAGAGAAATGGAACAGCAGTATAGCTTCTGGTCATGGCACTCTGCTTTGGCCTTTTGCTTTTTTGCTTTGGCTGTAGTGTCAGTGTTTACCTGAACCAGTAACTGGCCAGGTGAACTGAGCTGATTATTGCAGTTTCCTGTTAAATCAAGATTCCAGCAGTTTTCAGGTTTTTTCTTTATGTAGGATATTGACTTACAATATAGACATCTTCTGCTTTTGTGTTAATTTGGGGTGTTCTGCCAGCTACAGCACTGTTAATTGATTCAGTCACAGTAACAATCTGTATCTGCTTTGCTCAAGTGAACTGAGCAAATGCAGTTTGTTTTGTTGTTGTAGAAGATTGGTTTTGGAAGGCCCCTTTCTGCTGGGTGCAACCCGCTAAATTAACACGTTGTCACTTGTAGTTTGTAAATAAACTTCAGGCTGCTTGTATCACCTTGTCCACATGTCGGAACAGAAGTGTGAGTAAATGAGAACACTGGAGCTGTAACTGGCTCTGGAGAGGGAGGAGGCATGAAAGGAAGCAAACAGATCTGGGGAGGTGTGTTGTTGCAGGGATATGACTACTGAAACATGCCTGCCTGGGAATGGCAGGTGATGCAAATGCAAAATTTATCAATTAACAGGGGCTGCAGTAAACAAATAAAAACGTAGGCCGTTAGGAAAATATCTAGGAAGGTTCCTGTGATTGTTTTCTTGCCTTGTAGAGGGAGTAATAGCATTTACTTATTCTTTTTTATATATGGTGGGAGTTTTTGTTGATAATAGTACAATCTTACTTTTATGATTTGCATGAACACAAGGACTATTTGTGCTCATTGCTGCCTGTAGTAGGGGTCAGGACGTGCAGACACTTAGAGAACAACATTTCATCAGGGGCTTTCAAAAGAGAAGCTGGGAATACAGCAACTATACATAGAGTTAAGTTCGTATATACGATCTAATAACTACTGGCTAGATTGTGAACTTTTTCACCAAGACAGGTCATTGCTGTTGATGTTCTCTCAGCAATGACGTCTTCCATTTTTTATTGGCATTCCGACCAAAATAACTATCAAAATAGCAATCTTTACTTACTGCTAATTTTTTCAAAAGCAGCCCAGCTTTCATTATGCAATCTTAATGGGATAGAGAGCTAAGTAATTACCTAGTTGTGAGAGAGTTGTACAAGATCCGAAAAAACGCCCCCAACCTGGAGCAGTTCATACCAATCACAATTCATCTCAGACCTTTCATCTTGCTCCTTTCTGTTATAGATGTCTATTGCATAGCCTCATTTTCTGTTCTGTTTAAAACTGACAAATTTCAAATCTTTGTTTGATCAAAGGGAAGTCTATTCATCTGGGGGAATGTTTTGCTTTGTTGCATCTCCTGATACTTCTATCCTTTCCAGCTGTTCCACATTTTCTTTCATTTATCACTTCCCCATGGGTAAGGAGGAAAGTTAGATTTGAACTCTGGGAAGCAACATTTCTTTGTTCTCCTTCTTTCTCATTGCACTCTGTGGTGATAGTCCTCTCTCTTAAAACAAGAGCTTAGTTGTTCCCTTTGTTGCACAGTTTTTGTGAGATTAATGTCTTCTTTTTTCTTTCAAAGCCATTTAGCTATTTTTTACTTTTTTGTAATCTGAGTGTTTATTTTAGAGAAGAGGCTGTATGAGGCAGTTATAGCCAAAGGAAGATACTAAAGATGATTTAAACATCATGGAGTTTTCTAATTGCCTYATGCAGAGGCAGCCAAATGCAGAGTCTCAGCTGCAGAAGTCATGTAATTGTGATTTGACTKTGAAGTGACTTCTCTGTCTTATTTATGATTTTTCTAATGAGGGAAGCATCCTTGTTTTTATCAGATCTATGAACATACCTTAAGATTTTTGTCCTTGAGCTGTTGTGGTAGCTAGTGTAATCTGAGGTAGCAAACAACACATGTTGTCACTTGTAGTTTGTAAATAAACTTCAAGCTTGTTGCATCATTTTAACAGGTTTTATTTGTATGGCTTAGAGAGTCGCTAAAACCAAGATGCCAGTTTTGTTCATAAGTATTCAATAGCTAGTATTGCTATTTATATGATACTAATAATTTTATCTGAAGTTTAAACAATATACAGGCTTTATTAGATTTGACTCAACATATCTGCAAGTGTGAACAGGCAGAAGACATCTTTCTAAAACCCATAGCATATATATAATTCACACTGGAAATTCTGCTATGAACTTCAGAAGTTCCCAATTCTGATAGAGTGTCCCCTCAGGCCATAAACTGAGAGAGCATCATTTGGAGAACTGCCAGAATCCACAATTAGACTTCACTTTTGCAGATTATGGAAAACTCAAGCAAGAGTAAAACGATACAGACAGAATATCATAAGTATTGCAGTATGTGCATGACAAAAAAAGCTCTCCAAAGAGCAAGGCAGTAGTAACTGAGAAAGGAGAGGTTTCTGGGAATTCAGGAAAGATATCGGGGGATGGGGGACCAGTAGTATATGAGACAGATGTCAAGTAAAAACAAAACATACTCATGAGTGGATGCATAAGCATAAATCACTTGTATTCAGATATATCAATACAAACTCTACAATGATGGTCATCTCTGACATCACCACTAGAAAGACAGTGGCTATGGAAGCTTTTTTATTTGGTGGAAATTTTTACTGTGTGAATATTAAATGTGAAAAGAAATCAAAATACAGTGGTAGATGGTGAGAATGGTGACCTCAAGTCTAAGTATTCTGAAATAGAAAATGTTGCATACTAAAAGCAATCCACATCCCATAAGAAAATATCTTTATTTATTCAAACATAATAAAAATTACAACCTCATAGAAAGACTGCTTGCATCTGTGAAGTTATAAGCAAGCCAATGAAGAAAAGATCCTAGATGTGCATCTGGATAGGTCTGAAAGACCAAAACATGGAATTAATGAATATAAATCAATATTTATCATGTGCCAAAGCTGTTCCATTAATCTACTGTGGATTCCTGAGCGCAAGAGACAAAGTTGAAAACAATTTCATCAAAAGAACAGATGATTACAATTATTTTGACAACTGATGATGTCAAGTCTTCAAATTGGATCTCTACATTCTTTTGGAAGAATCTTCATGTGGCATGCCATTGAGAAGTAATCAGCTGAAGAAATTCAACAAGCAGGATGTACAATGAAATTTGCTCTCAAAATTTTTAAGGTAGGCGATAATTATATGAATTAGTAATTCATACAAAACAACTGACAGCCATGATTTAACTGATTAACTTGAAGATAACTCATGAAGAGTTAAGTAAATATGCCTTCAAAATATCAGGTGGGTGTTAAAGCTTTGCTAGAAAAGTTTGAGGGCACATTGGTGTTAATGAGGCAGATGCTGTCAATCCATTTACTGCTCAGCCAATTTCCTCTCTGATGTTGTTGATAACATATCTGTAAAGTTAAGGAAGAAGCACATAATGATACCAGGAGGAGTTGTTTTAGACATGATTCAGCTTCATAGAAACATTATGACTAGGTGTCCATGTAGAAATATAAGATGTTTTCAAGTACCAACAGAAAGAATGGAGTTGGAAAGTGCTTAGGAAAGGACACTGGAGGAATTTCTTTGGAAAAATACGGATTGTTGTACAACACAGAGACTATGGATTCCCTGTGTATTCCATAGGTACTGACAACATTGGATTGTTAAAAGTGTGATTCCTGCTGATATCATTGTTTCTGTTACTACGGAATGAATTTAATCCAAAGAATGAACAGCTAAGTAGCTAAGTGTTGACTTCATTAGTACTAACCAAATGAAGCTGCAAAATTCATTGGCTGTTTGATACTTCCAAAAGATGGCAGGAAAAGAAAGATTCAGGTTGATGCAACAGAGGGTGCAAAGCACGTGGTCATTTCAAGAACAGAGCTGTGTAGCAATGGGAAAAGGTTTTTAATCCCATCAGCAACTCAGTCCTCATCAAATTTGTGGCGGAAGAGAATAAATTTATGGGGTAAATTCCACATGTTGTGAGCCCTGAGCTAATCAGTGATTTGAAAAAAACCTCAGACTTCCTAAATTCTCTTCTGAAAATCTGGTGGACTTCTTTGCATGCAGTCTGTGCCTCAAGTAATGGGTACAAACCAGCCACAATTACCACTGAAGACATACCTATTCTTGAGCTTAGCCTGGGATGCAGCAATTTTGTATCTTGGCCAGAATATCAGATGATTGAAGCACAAGCCTGGACAAGATTCACAGGCATCCATGAAGTCAAACACTCCCCTGAGGTTGATCTGAAACAAGCCTATGTGTCTTGTTTGGGATGTTAACACTGCTCGGTGAGGGAAAGTTGGGAAGTGGAAAACTCATCCAGGAGTAGCAGCAAGAACTGGTGAGTTCATCAGATGTCTTTGAAATGTATGTGACATGAAATCGTGTGATGGGCAATACTTGGTGTCACTTGTATTTGTKTCTTGTGTTAGCCTTTCTTCCAAAGTGGATGAAGTAGGTCCCAGCTGTGTGTGGGCATGTGGTGTGAACACTTACRCTGGAATTTGAAGGCAGTTCCTGCAGTGCAAACCTCCTGCTCAGTCCTGGAAGGGGTGGCCAAGCAACTGGCACCCAGAAGAATCTGGACAGGGTTTGGATCATCTCCACATTGGCTGCCTGTCGTGTTTATTACCAAGTCTGTCATCCTCGGGTCATTGAACATGTCCAAATCAGTAATGCCTCTGGTTGAACAAAGAGGTACAAACTGCAGCCCTTTGCAGGTGCAAGCTGCAACTCTTTGCCTAACAGAAGATTAAAAGAAATATTGAATAATGTAATTTCATTGACATTTGTTAACAATACAGGTGAATTATTTTGTTTGAAATAGAATCTTACAAGAGTTTTAGTTTAAAAACATGTTAAGGTAAAATACTGTGTTGTCTGTTTAGGATGCTTTTTAACAGTAAATGTATACAATTCTTATTGTATAAATTATCTGTTTTTTACAGATAAGTATGTGAAGCTTAAATGTTACAGTGCAAAAAATATGCTGCCAACAGACAGGACACCATTTTTAAAAGCTTAGTTGTTACTTTGAAGCTACCAAAGGCTGTAGAATCTGAAAAAAAAAAATCCAGCAACACAGATGTCTTCAAAACCATTATTAAAGTTTACCTCTTCAAATGACAGCAGCATGTGAATTTTCTGACCTTGGTTCCTTGACTCTGTGAGCTCAGTGCTACTGCCAGGAGCTTTACACGCAGCAAGCTCACCAAGTTAACTGGATATTCCCCCAGGTGCTTCCTCACAATGGCTTTTCTAATGCAGTGACACAGAGAAGCCTATAACTACAGTTATCTATGCTTGACTCAGAGTGATTGAATAAGCCATCTTTTCAGCTCCACAGTGTTGCATTCTAATAGCTTCCCTTTTATTGCCTTGTTCTTTATTTCCCTTGATGTATTCATCGAGCCAATTAAAAAGCAAAAAAAATCAAAATAAAACCAACTTCAACACAACACTTTGGCTTTCCAGCTGTGTTACACAGAGCATACCAGAGAGCCTCAAAGGAATTTGATCTATTGGTGATGGTAAGGGTGGAGGGGGTGGTAAGGGTGGGCAGGGGCTTTTCATGACACCACATCAAGAATTAAGAGGAAACATCCACAAAGCAAACACCAGTTCCTGAGATGCACCTGTGGTAGGAATAGAAAGGCAGGACAGCTCACCCTAATTCATTGGACCCACATGAATTCACTGAGAAAGGGACTTTTCCTGTGGAGCAGGTGATGAACAAAGATACAGACTGCAGCTGTAGAGACCAAATATAATCTTTGGAAGGCCAGAGGAGATCAGAGAATTGCAGGCTACAGCAGTGTCTTATAGTATGTCACAAAAATAAAGTGACACAGATCCTTGCTGCAGCAGAAGTCACATGGGACTGCAAAGCAGTGGGTTTCAGCAAACTAGTGGGAGGAATACTCATTGTAATTCCCTAAGGGACCAGACAGTACACCCACAGGCAGCCAGGAGAGACAGCTTGGATCATCAAAGCATTTTGAGTCTTGAGAGCGGTGCTGATATGTGAGAAAGCAAGCTGTGTTGTGACGAATTGCTCATGGTACAAATGCAACAAGGAGTACCCTGGACATGGATTTGGTATAGATTGGGATTCAAATAACTGTAATTTTAATAATTCTCAGCTCTCTCTTGTGGACAGCAGTAACTGGATGGAATCCTRCTATAGCTTGAAATATACTGTACAGCCCTCAAATAAAATGCTGCTAAAGGAATTCCTTTCTCACATAAGAAAGCAAAAAGTACACTGAGGCATTAGGCAGCGTGTCAAGAGATTCAAAGTTCTGGAGCCAATTCTGCAGTTTTAKCTCTAAAGAAAAACATCTCTCTCCAAAGTACATGAGGTACAAAGTACACGAGCTAACTTTAAGAAAAAATGTGGGAGTCTACTAGCTATACTTTGTCACCCTGAGCGATGCAAGATGGTATCACATACTACTTACTGCTGGAGAACATATTGCTAGACTTGAGCACAGTTAACACCTTCCTTCCTCTTCTGCTCAAATACATGGGTAAATCAAGTACAAAATTAAGTGTCCTGCCAAACTCATTCCTCAGTATAGTTAATGGCTTGCAGTAGTAACCAGAACTGATCTGGGTCAGCTCATCCTGTTTTACTCTTTTTTTCAAAAGGTTGAGACTGGGCTAGTTTGTTGTCAAGAGTGGCACAGAGCAGGCTGAAGAGAATTCCAGCCAACTGGTGGGCACTCTTAATGAATTTTATACAGTCTTAATGAATTTTTTCTCCTATATTCTAGGAGCCTGAGAAAATGCTTRGCTAACAATATTTGGAAAAAGTAAATAGGCAGCAGGAAGTAGACCAGCCATGCAGGCAAAATAACAAAGAGGATTATATTGGAGTCAGCTAAAAACTGGAATATAAGGATGTAAAGTGAGAAAGTTGTTTTAGGTGGTATGTTATTCTGGAGGGGAAAAAAAGAATTCTTATCCCACTGTGTCCTTTGACACTATTATTTGAGGCTATTACCTCAATTTGTAGATAAAATTTCATTCACAGGGCATTTGATGAACTACTGCCTGGGGTTGCAATAAAGAAATTGGCAATAGCTCATGTGAACGAGGTGGGATTTAAATGGATTATGAATGAACCAAGAGATCTTACAAAGTAGCCTGCGATGTGGAATCCTCACTGAGTGGAGTGTTTCTGGTGGGATTTTGCAGAGACAAGTATTAGATCTGACAGTAAAGAGGGCTTAAAAGTAGATACAGGACTGTGGTTGATCAAATCTGTACATAGCATAAAACTGCCAGAAAGGCAAATAGCACTAAGGAGAAGGCAGTGAAACATTACTGACAAAATGAATTTTTAGTAGAGGCAAATGCAAAGCCATCCATTTAAGAGCAAGGAATGTGCCCATATCTTCAAAATCAGTAATTTAGCTCTAAAAACTGCAGGACTGATTTGGAGGCACAGATTAGAGCAGGCATATCAGTAGGGGATGTTAGCAAACCTGAGAACTTCCTGCAAAAAAAGCTAGTACAATCCTCAGATTGGTAAGTAGGGCAGTGGGAAGAGGGAATTGATTTCACCTGATAAAATACTGGGTCTGCTTCTGCTGGCCAAACTTTCAAGCTGTCTTGCAAGAAGGGAGAGTGTTGAAAAACTATAAAGTTCAAAAACTGAAGAAAATGCCTTACAGCAAGATATTTGTCTGCTTAGCTTATTTCAGAGAAAAGCATAATTAAATAATTCTCACTATCATAAAAAACTTAACTGAATTAAAATACTGGTATCAAAAGGCACTTTAATTTAGCAGGAAAAGGCACAACAAGCAGTAATGACTGGGGGCTGAAGCCAAGTACAAAAAGAAGCAAGACACACTTAATGATGAAAGTGATTAACATTGGAACCAGCTCAAAGAAGTCGTGAATTCTCCATTCTATGAAGTGTTCCAAACAAGGCTGCTTCAGTTAAATGCATTTGGATAGATGGAGAGGTCAATGTGTGAAACATGCAATGACCAAAGGCAAATTGTCTCCAGAGGCATAGGCAAGGTCTTGGTGCTCCCATCAGCCAGATGATGACCTGGCTGGCGGACACTCCTGCTCTTTCACCGTCTGCATGGCCGGGTTTTTTTCTTTCCTACAAGGGGACGAGAAGTGAGGACCTGAGGGTGAGGAGTCCCTGTCCCTTGTGTTTTAGCCACACATGCTCGCAGGTCTGGGAGCTTAGAAATATGCCCAAATCCTGCAAATTAGCTGTAGTCTTAAATGGCTGAGTAGGAAACCCATGTGTTGGTTTGCACAAGAAAGAGCTAATTCATTCCAGGGAGCTGCAAACATGTGCTGCAAACCCTGTGAGGTTTATGTTTTTCTATTACTTTGTAAAAAAAAAAAAGTCATGTGCTATTTATAACTGAATATTCAACTTTGTAGTTCAGACAAGAAATGGCTGACTGGAGAAAGGAGATTCCCAAACACAGAATAAGGCCCTCCCCTGTTTCTAGTTAGATCTAGCAGTACCTAGAGGGTCTTACCATTAATTAATGTGTGACTGTGTACGTAGACAATAAGCAGCTTCTAAAAGAAGTTTTCCAAAATGTTTGGCACTTTTCACTATTTCCATGTGAGTTTTAATTGCTTCCCTTGAGATGTACAGACAACAGTTCAGAAACAGAAGTATGATAAATAATGGAAAAGTATCATGTAGTGTTTTATCTGAATAATGACATTCTGTATGTAGAGTAGGTACCCAGGTGCTGTCAGGGGGAGCTGCAGGGGTGGCTTCTGTGGGAAGAGGCTGGGGCTGCCCTTCGTTGGACCAAGATGGTTTCAGACAGCTTCAAATTGGACCCAGCACAAGGCACAGCTGAGCACATGAGCACAGCTGGTGGCACCTCTGTGGAAACATTTAAGAAAAGGCAGAGGCAGGAGGAGGGAACAAAAAGAGTGAGAAACAGCAGGGGAACACCAAGCTTGGTGGAGGAGGAGGAGGTGCTCTATGGTGTGGCAGGGCCCCCCCCCCCCACTTAAAAGTCTGTTGTTTGTTGTTATCCAAATCAGTACCCAAACACTTATCTCAATTGACAATAAATTAAGTTCATTTCCCTGAGTAAAGTCTGGTTGTGTCCCAACGTAATTGGGAATTGATCTCCCTGTCTTTACTCATGAGCTTTTTTACTCTGGTTCTTTTTATTTTCTCCCCTMTCCAGCTGGTTTCAGGGAAGGGAGTAGGAGTGAGGAAGCAATTGGGTGGGAGTTTTACTGTTCATTCGGGGTCAACCCACCACACATTTTTAGTCTGAGATGATATAATTTGCATGATTATTAGTCAATCCTAAATATTCTTCAGAGATAAGATTGTATCTCACAAGAGACATGAATTTCAAAGGAAGAGTAATAGGCATCTCAAAATCAAACTAAAGGTGTTCTGCTTAAAATAGGCACAGTAAAACTGGCAGGATATGTCATTACATGTATTTTATCAAACACGAAACTTTTTAGAAAAATACATCTATGTAGTTTGAACATTGTGTTTAAAATTTTCTCTGAAGTGCGCTTGCAGCAATATGCTGTGTGAGAGCTGAAAAGTAAAGACAGTGACCTATTTAATGGACTAAGATAGCTAAAATACAAGAAATAGCTGCAGTTAATCTAAAGTCTTCACTAGTTATTATCTAGATATCAGAAGTTGTTGAGTTTTTATTTCCCTTAGTATTCCTTTTAATACCTGTGGGATATTTAAGTTAATAAATGTCACTGGTAATTATTATTACAAGTGTAGTTGACACTTGAAAGCCAATAATCACAGAGAAACACCATATAAAATGTTAATGGATACATAGGACAGGCAACCTACTTATGCTCCCAGTTAGGGCATTTCAATGTTCCCATTGCTCTCAACGTGGCAGTTCAGAGAAGAGCAACCCAGCCATACTCAGAGATACACAGAGCGTGAATCAGGTGTGATTAGCGGTTCCTCTTTGTCATCCTTGAAATCACCTCACAAGAGATTCTTCTTCAACTTTGATCAAAAGAGATTTTAAATCTGATTTTATTTTCTTGCCCTCACATCTCTTCAAAGCAGGATAGACACAGGGAAGATTCATCTCCAAAGACAGAGAGCGAGCGATGAGTCTTTCTTGCTGCTGCTGTGAGGGTCGGGACTGCCAGCTGCAGCCAGCTGTGTAGAGTTTTATTCCTCCCAGTGACGACAAGAGCAGCTGTGGCTCTAAAGCCCCTGTCAGCTCAGAGATGATTTGTTATCGATGATCTGTCAGGGGCTGTCCCAGCTGATGCTTCTGTGCCACCTCTTCAAATAAATGAGAGGCTTTGCTTCACGGTGAGCACTGYGCTCTGCTGAGCAGCGTCACCTTTCTGTCCCCAGCACACTGCCGTGAATCCTCTACGTGCACAGCAAGGGCTACATGACAACAGTCGTCGTCACGTCATTGTCACATCGCTGGTTAGCTGTGACAAAGCAGTTTCCTGACAAGAAAAGGAGGCAGTCAAGCCATGATGGCCTGGGGCAAGGCAAGGGTTATTCTCCAGAGTTAAGGCAGCAGTCAATTACAGGGCAGGTGGACCAAACTCACGAGGTTTCTGTGGGGCTCAGCATAGTTTCTACTCTGCAGTTTGGGGATACTCAGTGACAACTCCTGTAATGTGGAGAGACTCAGGGGCATAAATGAAGCTGTGTAACAGCAGCACGGGCTCGCTTATCTTGGCAGTCAGTGCAGACGTGTGCTTGTTTCTGTGTCATCTGATGTGCCAGTCCTTAACCCCACTTAGAAGGAAAAAGGCAGTTGCTCTTTTCAGCCAGCAGCTGCCACTACTGCCTTTCTCTGTCTCACAAGAGTTTTGAAGGAGAAAGTGTTTGTTAAGCAGCTGGACTTCTGCTCGTTTGTAGGGTTTGTTCCTTTGCTGGAAAAAAAAAAAAAAGGTGAGGGGGCTTCAGCTGGCAGCATTTATTCCCTTAACTTCTTAGCACCAGCTGCTGTTGCTTCTGAAAGAGCCCAGAGTAATAATCCTGGTGCTTTTACGTGAATGACGAAGCTTTGTATTTAGCTACTATCACAATATGTGATAYTGTGGCTGAAATTGCATGTGGCTGAAATTGCAAAAGGTTAACTATACACGGGGAGAACCAGGAAGAAAAATGATGGGAGGAACTTCTGTTAAGCTCCACCCTCAAAAAAACCCTCTGTCCATGTTACATGATACAATGCAATGCTTTGAGCTGATGTTGAGTTTGATCACATCATAGTCTTAGACTCTTGGGGCTTTTCTCTCCTTCACAAAGTCCAGAAGCACTGAGGGCATGAATTGAGTTCCAGATACTTAAATTCTAACTGAGATTTGCAAGACTCCCAGTAGTACTTTAGATCGGCTTGTTCTTCGATGTGGTTTGATGCTGCCTCTCTTTAAGTCTGTGCTGTGAAAATCAGCAAAATCAGGTTGACACAGAAGGTGCTGTGCTCAGATAGATAAGCTGGGATACCCTGAAATGAATGGGGCAAATCTATTGATTACTTTTGCACCTTGTTTGCAAAGCTGTCTATGAAACCTTGGCCTCCTTCTGCTTTTACTTAAATTGTGCTTCCTGCAGAATCACACACTTTCCTGTGCCAGCCCAGTCTGTGCTGTGACTGCCCTGGACACCCCATAATGGTAGAAGTGTGATCTGTTAGGTCTGCAGGGCTGGGGGTAAGTGAGCAGCAAGTTGAAATGTTCCATTCGTCAGGTTTTGACAAAAGAAAATAGATTGGCAGTTTTAGTAGAAGTGTCTGTTCAATATTAAAAGTATGTTTTAATGCTTTTCGCATTTACTAAAAAAAGGAAACCTGAACTTTCTTTGAAGAAAACATTTGGATGGAAGCTAATTTTTTTTTCCCTTAAAAGTGTTATCTAGACATTGCTACGGTGTAGCAAGGACAGCATAACTAATAAAGCAGCAGGGCGGCTTGTAACTAGGGTATCATTTCCTTAAAGTCACTTTCTGGTGCTTGCCCTTCTCAGCCCACAGACGTCCTGAGCTCTTGAGAGTTTTCTTGGCTGCCCAAGGCATGGCTAGTGCAGGTCTGTATGCTCTCACTGCCTGCTCATTTCCCAGACAGAGGAGGCCACGCACTGAAAATGTCTGATTTACACATCGGTACATGCTTACAATGCCAAGTACTGTTTGTTTTGTCAATGTATTGAAGTGTTTTGGAGACTCAAAATGCATTCTTCACCTTGTTAGAGTCTTTTGAGTGTTTAATATGGACCACAATGAGAATATGCAGTTAGCTTGTGTCTTCACAAAAACTTCACTATTCACAGGCCTAATTTTAATCCTGTAACGTCTGGTATTTGTTAGTTGAAACACTGTCTGGTTTTTTTGATAGCAGGAGTTGGTGGGTTACTATGTGGTCAGTGCTAACACCTTATCTGTAAGTAACCTGCAGGCCTGACTGCCATAGTAGGTGTGGGACCCTCCCATGGCATTTGAGGTGTAGGGAGACAAGCACCATTGGAAGCCAGCCTGGATAATGTTCAGCACAATAGGGAGGAAACTAGATTACACTTCTGGAATGGTGCTGCTCTGGGGCCTCAAAAAAATCAACCAAACAAAAAACCCCGGTGTTTTGTTTGTTTGTTTGTTTGTTTGTGGGTTTTTTTGAGAAATAAATGCAATAGAGGTCACTTACTTGTAAGTAAATGGTAATCAGCTTCTAATCTTCAAGCATATTTTTTATTACTTTTCCACACTGACTGCGTAATTCCCAGCAATGAACATGTTTTTACTCAGCGCAAGCCTTAAATGTTTTATTTCTTCCTTTTGGTAAAATATTTAAAGATYCCATTGATAATTCCCACCTCTTAGCCTGAGAGCACATTCATCACACATAAMAAAGAATTTTAATTCTTGCTTTGAGAGAAAACATGGCTAAATCTTGATCCCAAATGAAATGTGTTCCCTGAAATAAACAGTTCCAGGAAAATCCTACATGGMTACATCAGCCACCTGTGTGGTAATAAGCAGGGTGCTGGCAAGTTCTAACACAGTCACAGAAGCACAAGGGACCTGCTGAACCTGTCCCAGGGTTTCAAAGCAGCCTTTCAGGAGCTGGTCAGGCTCTGATCTTGAGCTCTTTGCTCCTCTTTGGAGACTGCTCCAGAGCAACAGTGCTGAGGCTGTTAGGAACCTTTGTGTGCARCTTAAATGTGCACGTGGCTTTTATCCTGCTGCTATGTCTTCTCAAGCTTAGAAATATGCATAGGTAGGAAATAGAAATTCTCAGTCTGGGATGAACCTTCCTCTCGCTTTTTCTCTCACCTGCGGGGGAAGACATATTGCCCCTCTCCCACTGCACCACCGGGAATAACCTCTTGCCAGCACATATTTGTGAGAGATCAATTTAAATAAAAATGCATGTTCCAGTCTTAGCATGTGGTAAAATACAGGCTAAGGGCAAGGCTGGGAAATAATGCAGCTCAGCTTCCTGAACATCAAGGGGAAAGATATTTACATGGGAGGAGAAGTACAGCAGAGTTCTGTATTTATATCCTCTAGATACAATTATTGCATATCAATAGTAACAGCGGTTTTGTATTTAATATGGATATCATCATTGGCATTAATTAAAGAAAATTAAGGCTTCAATTGATAGAATAATTTAAATGTGTTTAAATGTGAATTTGTTTATGAAAAGTTTAATATGAATGAAGCTAACATTCTGCAAACTGACTAGAGCTCACTTCAGATTTTCTAGATTTAGACAATGTGAACAGCGTCATTCTTAGTTTTCGACCATTTACATTATTGTGACCGTGAAAAGTGGATGAAGCATAGGATTTCCTTTATATATGTGCTACGTTGGGGAAAAGAGACAATAAAAATCGGGATATTAATTTACATAGAGCTGGTATGCTTTTGAGAACAGTCAGTCTTATTTAAAAGAAAATTTAAAAGATATGTTTTCAGCAGAGGTAATGCGAGCTCTTTGCTTACTTCCCGGGCACCGGCCGCCCCTCTCCGTGGTGCTGAAGGGGCTCCCGCCGCCCCCGAGGGCGCGGACCGTGCGCGGAGGGCCCGCCCTGCATCCACCGTCCCTGCATCTGCCGTCCCTGCATCCCCCGCCGCTGCATTCCCTCTCCTGCATCTGCCGCCCCTGCAGCCGCCCCCCTGCGTCCCCTTTCCCTGCATCTCCTTTCCCTGTATCCCCCTTCCCTGCATCCCCCGCTCCTGCATCCGCTCCCCCCCGCATCCGCCGCCGTCGCCGCTGCGGCTCCTGCGCCGCCCCCGCCCCGCGGCCGCGCAGCGCCGGGCGGGCTCCGGCGGGGCTCCATGGCGGAGCGCGGGGCCTGAGGCGGCGGCGTGGGCGGGATGGAGGCGGATTTCGCCGCTTTCGGGAGCCCCCTGTGCGGCGAGGTCAAGCGCTTCTGCAGGCGGGTGCGGGAGACCTACCGGGAGATCCAAGAGGACCTCACGCCCTACAAGGATGACCGCTACTACCGGTACTGCAGGGCGCGGCTCCGGCCGGGGCTCCTGAGGGGATCCGGGACCGTCTCGGGGGGCGAGCGGGGGCATGGGTGCCGGGCATCATACGAGGAGACCCCGGCCGAGCGCCCGGGAGCGGCCGCCCGGCCCCGGAGCTGCTTCAGGCGAGCGCCCGGGTCCCGCTCCCCGGGGCGGCGGAGGGGCCGCCTGCTCCGCCCTGGGGATGCGCTCTGGCAGCGCCTCCTGGTCAGACAGCCCCACGCCTCTCTTCCTACCCTCACCTATAAACGTTTCTACACAGGCAATTTCCATCTGCGTTCCTCCGTGCTACRCCTTTTCCACTGTTGCAGCAAGCGAGGGGAATGTGTTCTAGAGGCAGGCGTGAAACAATCCTGGAATAGGACAGGAACAGGTTAAGAGCTCAAGAGTGGTTGGCAAAGGTTGAGGTCAGAAGGAACAGATACACTGCGTGGGCTACACCCACGTTTCTTCTGAGCCTTGCCCTGTCTGCTGTCCCCTGTGACTGACCAGTGATGGCTGGACAGTATGCATGGTTTGAGATTACACAAGGCTAGGAAGGCCTCCAAAGGTGTTGGAGGCCTGGGTTATAAATGAAAAGAATTTTTGAACTGGAGGAAGGTTCTGAAAAAGTAGAATGAACATCAGGAGAAACAGGTACCAGGAACTATGCAGCGAATGGATGCTGTTCAGCCACATAAATACAGGTTGGGGTACAAACAGTTATATAACATTTTTGTAAAAAAAGGGTATGGAAATTGTAATCCTTTATAAAATAACTAATTTCAACAATGACATTGTCTTATACATGTGAACAGGGTATCTAATTTTGGGTGTACAGCAGAAACACAGTTCACAAGATGTGAGAATTACACCATCTACTTTAGTCACCACTCCAGACCTTACCTGGAGCTATGTCCTGTTCTGGACACTACAATTCAAGGGTCTGCCAGTGGAAGAGAGGAGAGGGACAGGGATATGGTTAATCAAAGGTCTAGAAAACATAGCTGTGAGGAAAATTTGGGGTTACTCCCCCAAAAGAACAAACATTGAAGTTGGAGGCATAGGAGTTTCTGTAAAGAGAAACTTCATGTTCACCTTGGACAAAACATTGCAGAGTAATATGAATTGAAGCAATAAAAGTTCATGGTAGACATAAAGAAAAAAATTCTGAATGGGAAGGATGGTAAAACACTATAGAAAGGATTATTCAGGGAGACTGTAGCATCTCCATCACTGGAGGTTTTTAAAAACTTCTGACAAACGCATGCCAAGAAAGTCTTAGCTCTGACAGATGCTCTCCTAAGACAGACGGAAAGATGAGGTACTTTGGAAGGTCTCTTCCAGCTCTATTTTACTGTGCATCTGGGCAGTCTGCAGGCACACAGTACCCCAGCTGTTCTGCTTAAATCATTTGACTTCAGTATTCTGTGCCTGGTTTTCCCAGTGAAGGGGCAGGTGGTCCATCAGATTGAACTTGTCTCATTGTTCACAACAGCAAAGACTACAGAGTCAGAGTTTGGAAACGCTGCCTGGCAGTTTGGCAGAGTCTAACACAACCATAGTCTTTCCTGGCAAAAGAGTGACTCCTTGTACCTGAGCGTGGTGTGAGAAGCCATAGGAGGTGATAAGGAGTGATGGGAACGTACCTGTGTGCATCTGGCAGTGCAATGAGGAATACTGGCACTAGAACGGAGAAGGAGGGTTCATAGACATAAGCTTGTTGAATTAACAAATAAGGTCCTGGGAAAGGCATTTTCCATCTTTATTTCCAGAAGAAACTTGAGCTGTCCAAGGTAAACTTATTAATTCATTTTTATGACCTTAAGGGTGTATGGAGGGACTTTCTGTATTGAAGAGGAGAGATGCTACCTCACCAAATCAAATGAGCTTGTAGATTTAGTGCTAGATTGCCCCTTCTTCAGTGACACTATCCCCAAGAGGTGTCAGCTGCAGGTCATCTAGAATGAAATGGAGTAATATTGGACTCTTAGCATGGAAATAACATTTCCTGACTTAGAAGTCATGCTGGTATTTCTCTGCATTCCCAAGATCTTAACCTAAGTGACTTGCCATAAAATAAGTTTCTGTTACTGCCACTGCATACCTGCTGTTCTGGTGAGTGTCCCCCTTCAGCGCTATAGATGGATGTAGCAATGGCACCTGCTTTTTAGATTCCTGGTATGGAGGAGGATTTCTGGATGCTACCATGCATTCTTCTTACAGCCAACTCTCACTTATGGGAAGGAGAATTAGATACTTGATCCTCTTGTCCCTCCTTACTTCACTCAGTACATTTGGTCAGGTTGTAAATGAGCACACTCAAGGATGTAATGTAGAGACCTACTGCTCTCACAGCAGAAGGAATTTTGGAAGTTTGACCAAGGAAATGCCATGTGGCTTGTCTTTACTTCAAACCAGGGAGGTTTTCTAAAATAATCAGGTTACTAAAAGCAAATAATATCTTATACTAGACCAAAAAAAAGAAGAGATGATAAAACCATGTAAAAGTATGTGTTTTCCCTTTCATACACTGTATTCACAGATGAGAGGCTATCAACCACTGCCAGCCTTAACTCCCCTCCTACTGCTGGAACAAAGCCATTGAGCTATCAGCTGGTGGTTTCCATTGCCTCAATCTACTCTGTTAAGCAGTAAGGAAAGGGGGTGGGGGGCCATGCGTTTACTTGTAATCAGTATTTTTTAAAAAAGAAAAAAAAATTGGCTGCTGCAATCTTATTTCTAATTTCTATAAGGACATCCTTCTCCCAGTGCCAACCAGAAAACACAAAACTGGAAAGCCCTGGAGCAGAGCTGATACAGAAATGGAAAAACACCAAGCAGTCAGTCCCCTTTGTGACTCTTAACTCAGGAGTGCTCATTGTAAGCTGTGTTGTACGTGCTTATTCTAGTGACAGGGGACTCAGTACAAGGGCATGACTGAGCTCAGAGCTGGCTGATGAAGTTGTTATCCCAAGTAATTCTCCTCTTGCTGCATGGATGGCTGAGTAATTTCTGAGTCAGCTCTGAGGCTATCCCAGTTTAGTGACGTTTTTTGGTGATGTTTTCCTTTAATGCACAGTGCTCTTGAACACATGGTTCAGCAGCTGTCTGTGAGCAGCCTGTTCTTTGGGCACAGGGCACAACTAAGGTTGGCAGACTCCTTAACCATCCCAAGTTACGCCAACCTCACTCTGCAGAGCCCCAGAGCACTCATACGCACTATAGAGATAAAGGGGTGTCCATGTGAGTGAGTTTATTTTTCCCAATAGCCCAGAATAGGTTCTACCTTGTGCCTCCTGGTGTATTTCCCCATAAGCAAGTGCTACTTTACTCAGTCTTGTGGAGAGACCGAGAGATCAGGGCTGGCCATGGCTCAGCACGCTGATGAACCCCATCTGTTCCCTTAGGCAGACATGGCACATACAGACATGGTATGCTTGTCAAAGAGACTGTGTATTTACAGACTAGTGGGTGTGATATTAAATAACCTATTGGTAACCCAGTGCACTGAGGATTAGTCTGTGGTACACCACATGGTGCTTGGTGCAGCAGATAAGCTCAGAGAAGGCAGAGGAGGAAAAAGTGTTATGCTCTCCCATGAGTCGTGGGGACTGCCATAAAGCACATCAGATTTATTGCAGCAACTTCAGGATTGCTCTAATTTATACCTCTGAAAAATTGCTCCAAACAAGCCACTTGAATGAGCAGTTTGTTCATTTGTCTGGTGTCTCCCCCTCCCACTCCAATATGCCTCCTTTAGCATGCCTCCTGGCCAGGATGGCAGGGCAGGCACAGCTGACAGAGGGCTGGCAGATGCCGACTCCCCCGCTTCACTGGGCCATTTTGAGTAGACTATTGGTATGAAAAGATCTTAGTACCAATGTTACTAAAACACATTTTTATCTCTTCAACATGTTAGCAGTGAGATACCAAAGCTTACCACAAGACTCCAGGCTTCCCAATCAGCTGACAGTTATTTTTCAGTGGGAATTTCAGAACTCTGTACCCTAGGTAAAGTTGAAGAGTTCAGTTTGCTGGAAACATTTTGATAGGAAAAGAAGCAATTGAAGTCCCTACCTGACAGAGAGGAGAGAGCAGGAGGGTGGCCAAATTGTGGGCTGACATCAGAGTTGCATAACTGCAAGTAACAACATGGCATTCCTGAAAAATCAATTTCTACATTAATGAACACGTCCCAGTGGCCAATCAGCTTATACAGAGAAGCACAGTGTTGATGCTGAATTTAGTAATAATACCCAGAGACTGAGATAAATGACATAAAATCTGCCCTGCTTTAAAGAAGGGATAAATTTTAAACTCCTATCATGCAATAACATAACATTTCGTACATCAAAAAGAAAAGACTATTTATAGGACAACACGAAACATATTTTTTAACTTGCAGCTTTAATTAATGCTCGGTGTTACACAATCTTCAAACTACTTGGGAAAACTTAATTCACTGTGGTTCTGCTCCTTTGGCAAAAAGACCAGAGAATACCACATCGTTTGACTCGGCAATAAAGAGAAGCTGCTCATTTTTCCTTAGAGAGACTCGTACTTGTGTGCTTCAGAGAAGAAACTTCAAGTTGCCAAAGAGGGCTGTTGTGATAAGTATACATTTCTTCCCCCCCTTAAAATCTTTCACAAGTGCTCCAAGTGCAAGTCTGTGAGAAACCATGGGGTCAACAAGACCTTGCTGGACAACTGCAGTCAAATTCCTGGAAGGTTCATGCTGCCTCCAGCCTTGACGCAGGCAGGCTCTTCTGTGGCTGCTTCGAGCCACAGCTGGTACCCTTCTCTTGTTCTTCCAGCATCCTGGCAACTGGGGGAAGAACCTGAATGAGCCCGATGTGAAGTATATAGCTAGGACCAGAAGGCTTGAAACAGAGGGAGGAGGATGAGACTAACACTGTAGCTTCATGATTGCTTTAAGCTGCCATAAGCTGGCTCTGTGGCTGGAAGAAGCCATCCTTGCTCTCATTTCCCTGGTCACACATTTCCGCTCTCTTCGTCATCTGCCCACGATTAATCTCGTACCTGCACAGTGACTGAGCAACTGATTCCTGAGTGACTTTTAACTCAGATCATTTCCATTATTTGATTTACCAGTCTACTGCACTAACATTAGTGCTGGCAAAATTCAAAGAGCTCCGGCTACAGAGAGGCCGGATTTTATCTGTGGTCACTGAAGTTGTAGGTGTGAGCTATGAAATTATAAACTGGTCATGAAAGTAAGCTTTAGTGCTAAGGTGGTTAGTGTAAGTAGAATCCTAGCTGAGCTAGCATTCAGCCTGCTTATTCATAGATCAGTCTGCCTCCTCTTGCAAGCCTCATTCATCATACATTGCCCAGTTCCTACAACAGATGAGGCAGACAGTAGCTTCTTGCTCTACTTATCCCAGAGCAGGTCAGACAAGGCACTGAGTGGCACTTTCTTGCAAGAAGCAAAGCCAAGCGAGACTGACTGACTCTGTGGAGAGAGAGGACTTTCACAGTGCCTTCCCTCAAGTGTTTAGTTTGTAAACTCAATGCCAAAATTTTCACAAAAAATAGTGTGCAATGTACACATTTACAGTGCATTTACAACCCTTTGAAAGCTGGTAGATGGCAAAGAGAAATGTGGTCCCATGGCTAATTGAAGTGAGCTGGATTTCAAGCTCTGCCACCCACACTGTTCTCCAGGTGACTTTTGTCAGAGCTCAGTCTCTCTGTGCTTCAAGTTTCCTACCTGTTCAATGAGAAGAATATCTTTTTGTTTTGAGGAGAATAAATTCATGCTAGTGAGACACCTGAGTGCCAGAGGGATTGCAGCAGTCATCCAAACAGCTCAGTTGTGTGCACATAAATGGCAGCGTAACTGCAGAGAGTTGTAACTCTGCAACTGTGCTTCCCAGAACACTGGAAATGGTCACAGATGCTGTAAGCACCATTCCATGATTTTCTGGCCAGGGAGAGCTTGTTGGAGAAGCCTGAAGTGTGCTGAAAGCTACACAATGCATGTCATAGTCACCCATGACCTAATGACCAAAGTGTGGCCTGGCAGTGCTAACTTGTAAGTGCTAACTTGTTCTGAGCGGATCCAATTTGTTGTCCTGATTATTCAAAGCTTTATTTTCTTCCCCACAGTTAATTCTTGTCTACAGTTTAAATTCCTGTTGATTTAAAATGTATGAACACCTCTTCTTCGTCAATTGGTATTATGTATTTCTCAAGAAAGCCTTTTTATGAGATTACTAAGTAATCATCAGTGCCGTAAATCACAGATGGTATAAATACCAGTACCAATGACTGAATTAATTCCCAGCATGTTTTTAGGTTCAGTGGTGTTACACGAGAGTCATACTGGGCGCCACAGGTCACAAATAATGACATAACTGACCACAGAGTAATGGAATGAAATACTTTTGGAAAGTAACTGCAATAAAACCATCTTTCTATCTAAGTAAGCTTTAATGGAAGTATTTGATTGTTGAAGAGATAATTTTTAAATTATATGTTGACTGATCTATCTAAACTATCTAAATTTCTGGGGTCATCACAAAAAGGCTCTGCCTTACGAATATGTGAAACACCAAAGCCAGGCAGTTACTCTGAATTTCAGTCTAGACTACACACGAGGTATCCCCCCATGTTTTAGTAACTTCAGTGCTGGCTTTCTGTGAGCAAACGTTAGAGCTATAAAAAATGAGTACAAAATATAGCTCGGCTAAATCCTGAAACGTGCTTACTATCATCACTACCCAGTGGATCAGCTGACAATCTTTGTTGCCCAGTCTTAGGACATTTAACAGAAAATCAGAACGGAAATCCAACTTTATCCTAACATTGTGCAAGAACAAAATAGTGTTAGGTGTGATCTAGAGCTTTTTATTAAGTAGCGTGTTTAAGGTAGTCACTTACTCCTAGGATTTAATTTCTGCCACTCGTGAGCTGACTGAATTCTCTGCAAACATGATACATCAATCACACCCCTTGAATACCACAAAGCTGCCTGCAGGTGACTGCAGTGATAGCATTTTAATTCCACTGAAAGAGCTGGTAAACAAAATCATTTACAGCCCAGGTGGCACTAAACACGGATGTGTTCAGCACGGATACATCATGTTGGGCCTTTTGCCTTAAATGGATGGCTTTAGATTGGATTTAGAACCACTTATCTGCCATAAGTATTTTCTGTTTATATGGTTAAATTTCCCGCAGATACATCTAGTTGCTACTACTGCAACACAAGCTGGAAAGACACACTGGAAATGTGGAAGATATTGCTGTTACCCCAACACAATGACACATTTGGCCTCATAACCAACAGTACGAGGTTCAACAAGACCAACCACCAGGTCCTACATTCTGGCCACAACTCCATGCACTGCTGCAGGCTGGAAGAAGAGTGGTTGGAAAGTAGCCCAGTGGGAAAGGACCCATGGGTGCTGTCAGCAGCTGAACGTGAGCCAGTATGTGCCCACGTGGCCAAGAAGGCCAAGGGCATCCTGGCCTATATCAGCAACAGTGTGGCCAGCAGGACCAGGGCACAGATAGTCACCCTGTACTTTGCACTGGTGAGGCTGCACCTTGAATCCTGTGTTCAGTTCTGGGTCCCTCACTGCAAGAAAGACATGGAGGTGCTGGGATGTGTCCAGAGAAGGGTAATGGAGCTGGTAAAGGGTCTGGAGTACAAGTCTGATGAGGGGGAGCTGAGGAAGCCAGGGGTGTTTGGCCTGGAGAAAAGGAGGCTCGGGCGGGCCTTATGAGTCTGTTACAACCACCTGAAAGGAAGCTGTAGCCAGGAGGGGGTTGGTCTCTTCTCCCGGGTAACCAGCAGCCGGACAAGAGGAAATGGCTTCAAGCTGCACTAGGAAAGGTTTAGTTTGGACATTAGGAGGAATTTTTTCACAGAAAGGGTGATTAGACATTGGAACGGGCTGCTCAAGGAGCTGGTGGAGCCACCACCCCTGGAGCTGTAAGGAAAGACTGGGTGTGGCACTGAGTGCCATGGTGTCGTTGACAAGGTGGTGCTTGGTCATAGGTTGGACTCGATGATCTTGGAGGTCTTTTCCAATCTAACTGATTCGGCGGTCCTGTGTTACTGTAATTTTGAACCCGCAGCGCTAGGCAGGGCAAGACCAGCCCTGTGCCTGCGCTCCAAGCTGGCTCACCAAAGATAAGCTGCCGCCATGACCGCGTTCCGTTCCGTCCCGAAGGAGCTCTCCCGCCGCCCCGGCGGACCGCGGGCGCATGTCCCCTCCAGCTCGCCGTAGCTCCGCCGGCCCCCCCTTCCCGCTGCCCCGCCGGCAGCGCCGCCCTTCGGCCCCGCGGTCGGGGCGCGGCGAGACCCGTGACGTGTCGCGGGCCGCGTGGCGGCCGCGCGGTGACGCACGCGGAAGGCGTCGCGCGGCGCCGGCGGCGGCTGTGCCACGGCAGCGGCGGCGCGCGGAGGAGGTGCCGGCACTGCGCGTGCGGCGCCGGGATGGAGCCGTGAGTGGGGGCGGGGTGCGGGGGGCGCGAGCCTGAGGGGGCGCCGGTTCGCTCGGGGCTGGGGCTGGGTCCGGGTCCGGGAGATGAAACTCCTTCCTCTGACGGAGGAGCGGAATGTTGTCATTCACAGAATCAAGGAATGGGCAATGTTGAGAGAGACCACAGTCATTGGTAATCTGGTCCAATCTCCTTGCTCCCAGGGCAGCAGACTCCACAGCCTCTCTGGGCAGTCTGAATCCAGTTCGGTTTATACACATTATCCTCATTAAGGAAATTAGCCCGCCGAGGGTTAAATGAATGTTTCTGAGGCTGTGAGGTGAGGGTGACCGCCCGCTTCTTTAGTGGAGCGCTGTGATTTTGCCTTTTCTATGGTGAATAAAACCTCCTCCCACCCCCACAGTATCTCCACTCTCAGATTGCTTGTTAAAGGAAAAAGAAAAACTTGTTTTCCCGGATATTTCTTTGCATGGATGGAGCCATAGCCGTGACTATTTATTCAGACTTAAATGAATAAAACAAACAAGAACTAAAAAAAGCTAATCGTGTCAAACCCACCCCGTGCACACGTATGTAAAGCATAGCCATGGTTATCTGTCAGTTGTCATAGAGCAGTTCTGTATAGTACTGACAATGCTAATTTTATGCCTCTCTTTATGTAGTCACATGCTGCCTCATTAGCTATTACCCGTTGTGGAATACATCTGCAAGAAGAAATTCAAGGTCTCCTGAGGGACACCGAAGCAAGCAATGTCTTTAAACCATGAGAAAGTGCAGGGTGTATGGATAGACCCAGTACTGTGAATGTAGGTAGCAAATATAATCATTCAAGTCAAAGTGGGTTTGATGGTTTTATTTGGGAGTGAGCCTAAAATAAAGAAGAGCAGTTGGAGGCAGAGATGTTGAGGCTAGGATTTAAGAAAAACTGCTGTGCCTAAAAGTGAGTTATTTTTGATTTTAGTATCAACTCTGTGCCTACATACTGCTTAATCTCAGTTGTTTTCCCTTCTTTAAAGTCAGTCTTAAGTGAAAACTGTTGTATAACAGGCTCTGTTTTTCATGATGGTCTTTATTAAAGACTTTGTTGTGCAGTCATGAGAAATGATTTGAAGATGAGGAATAGGCTGAGAAACATTTTGCTGAACTTTTTGAGCCAAAACTTTACTCCAAGAGCAAGTTTTAACCCACCTTTACATCTCACATATGAATGGCTACTGAAAGACTGCAGTTGTTAAAGAGTGCGTGTTTCCAAAGCTCACTCTGTCACAGATTGCATTAGTGCAGTTTAGTTTTTACTGACTGCTATTTGAGATGTCTAAATATAATATTTCTCTGTTTGTATCTCAGTGCTTTCTTCTCCTTTGCAGTTAGTTTCAGACTTTAGTTAATTATAAACTGCTCTGAGTTAGGACAAAGCTGGGCGTAGGTGGTAAAAGCTGCCTGAAAGATCTACAGACACTTGGATGGCTGATCTTGAGCTTTCCTCTGCTGTGGCTGGGCTGATTAAAGCACTGGTACAGCAAAGCACGGTTCTTTACTTGTTTGAATAGGTGCATCCAGAGTGAGGAACCTTTTTTGATTTTCCCATAAATGCATTTCCAACATTTTATTCTTTATTGGGCCTTTCAGATGTGAGAAAGAAGCTGTTGGTGGGGGATCACCATCTYGCACTTAGGTATATTCATAAACTTTACATAATCTCTTTCCAAAAGGCAGGTGTTAAACAATGAACTTATGGGCAGATGACTTCACCTGCTTTGTATATCTGCTGGCTAGGTGAAACGAGACACTTAAAACTACACAAGGAAGTCCTGTGACTCTGGCAAGGGGCAATGAAGAATGCATCATCTGATAGGAATTCCATAAATTCTTGTTTKCCCTCATGAGAAATGTAGTTAAGATTTGGCTGAGTTCTTGTATTTGCTCTTAATGAAAGTGTCCATGTTGTCTTATTGACCTCTAAAGCAGCACTTTCAGTCAGTGGCTTAAATGAGACTTGAGGAGTACAGGTATGAGTGAAAGGAGAACACAGGGTGTRTCCCTACTCTCTCTGTCTCCACTCTTCGTTAGGTACCAGCACCCCTGTTGGTAGGCAGGTGTACACCTACCTATYCTGACTGCTAGGTGTTGCACCATCTGGAGAGGAGTTGGAATAAAGAATGAGCCAATGTCTGGAAYGTGTTTCTTCAAAAGCTCATGAGCACATCTACGCTGGTACATGAGTAAACTAAGGTGATAATTGCCAGTGGTTGTCACACTGTGTTGGCTCAGTGGGGAACTCTGGTGGCTTTCCTTTAATGACTGTGGAGAGAGAGCTGCTTTTCATGTTCACATTATGCATTTTGAAGTGTCTGCAAAAACTAAGCTGTTCAGAACAGCACAAATATATGTTATACTTTACTGCAAACATATGATACTTTTCCAGTTGTCAGCTGTTCTCGACTCATGGACTTTCCTGTACTGAGACATCCTCAAGTATGTGCTCTTCCATGAAGCATTTGGTATCCACTTGAACCCTTATAGTTGATGTAGGCATGTCAACATTTTATGTACCGTTTCTATATATCAAGGATTTTCTTGTTAAGATCAGTACTTTGATACCTCAGTATAATACCCCATACTTGGTATACTTAGGTAGACAGGGAATACCAGGTCATCTGTGGAACTTGGAAGGAGCCCTTGGAACTTGCAAGGGAACTTGCAAGAAAAATACACCTTGGTTATTTTAGTACTGCTGCGGGTTTAATAGCTTTAACATGGTTTAAGTGCATGAAGGCTGAGGTTTTAAGACATTGATTTAAGAAAAATTACTAGGTAATTTCATGTATGATTTGCCTTTTTTGGCTGTACAGTCAGCTATTCTGACTTCTAGACTGATGCAGAGTTTCTGCTGTGTATAAAGGTGTGTGGCAAGGCAAGTGTTTTGCAGGTGCTGTGCCTGGAGTCCTGCACAGCCAGTTTGTGCAGACTTGTAACATTTACAGTTACTTGCTTGCAGTTCTCAGTACTTCTGTGGGATTTTCCTGCCCTCACCACCTGCTTTGTGTGTTAATAAATTTGTAAAGTTCGGATCTCTCAAACTTTACAGTAAAGGAATAATGTAATTTTTTTTGGTAGTGCTTCATTTGGAGAGAATGCAGTGATTCTCAAAGAAAATAGAGGTTGTTATTAAATCCTTGTACTGGTTTAAAGTGGATTGTTTGCCTTGCTTTTAAGGGCTGCCATGCATGCAGCACATGGTACCTGGTCCCAGGGTTCRGGCTGAGCTTATGGGAAGGATTTCACCACCTTTTCTGCAATTCTTCGTTAATGTGGTGAACCTGTAAGAGCACCATTCAGCTACTGAAACAAGAAAGAAGTTTTATTCCAAGCAAAAAGGAAGCTAACTGGAAGTTACCTGTTTCCAAGAGAATGCGATTGGTCTTTTCAGTACTTCCCCCCCCCCCCAATTTGTCTTTAACCTAATGATAACCACCAAAGTGTTGTGCAAGAGATGTCATTGCTTGTATTTGTATTTGTATTTAGGTGTTCAGTAGTAAACTTAAGTTCAGGTTTCTGTTTCCCAAGCTTTGGTGGCACTCAGACAAGAATTCAAAGCCTGAGCATGCACATATAGCAGATCTGGAGTTCTGCCCTACTCCTTGTTAGGGATGATCCTGCAGGGATGAAGGATATATATAGAGTATAGAAAACTCATCAAGAGCCTGTGCAGGTAACTTGAGTTGTCAGTGGTATCTGTCCCTTTAGATTAAGCTGTCATTGCAGAAGACATGGTGTCTCGGATGTTTAAATTAATAATGTATGAACTAACAAAAATGCAACTTTTTCTCCCTCTAAGGAATGTTTTCTCTTGCTCAAGCTTTAGGACAATAGAAAACCCTAGCATAAAAAGAAATATGACTGACACTAATTCTGTGGTTTCTTTTGCTTCCTGTAGGCTGGCCCCGATGCGGTTATATACACTGTCCAAAAGGCATTTTGTTCTGGTCTTTGTAGTATTCTTTGTTTGTTTTGGTCTGACCGTCTTCATAGGAATAGCAGGTAAGGATGATCTCTTTTTAGAAGATTACAGTTCTTGTACACTTTGTGTAAACCTGTTGGTATTTCAGATGTATTTAAATGCTAATGAGCTTACTGTTCCTGAGATGTCTGAGGGAAGCATTACTTTTGACAGGGACAGGGGAGTGTTTCTTCCATCCCATTTTTTCATAGGAGTACTGCCTACAGAGGCTTGGTATTTGCAACTGCTTTGCAGGGGAGAGTCAGTAAAATAAAGCAAGACCAGCTTCATTGTAACATAATTTTTCAGCAGACTGCTACATTAATTGTTTTTCTTTGTATTTCTATCTGTAAAATGCTGGTGCTAATACTTGATTTCCTCTGAGGAAACTGATAACTGTTTGTAAAGCCTTCTAAATGTTTGGGTGATAAATGCCATAGAAGTATAAAATATTTTAGTATAAAAATATTAACTTCACTTGTCAAACATACATGACCAGAGAGACCTCTGGTTTCAGAGAACTTTGTGAGAGTCCTGACGTGACCTGGGAGAATAAGCACTTAGTGCCTAGGTACTTATCCTGGAGATCAGACAGATTTGTGGAAGTCTGGTCAACAAAGATGCAGTGTCACTAGGGAGTTGAAAAGCAAGGGTGCCCTCTTTATTTCATGCCAGAGAGCTTTTCCAGGTCTAAAACATACTTGAAAAATAAGTCAGTGTGCTGCCACAGCAGTGTTAAATATACTGATACTCTGCTGTCAGGAGAGCTTTATCGATACAGAAGTTATGTGACAGGGAGAGGGAAGGGAGAGACTTGTGCTCRTTAAGCAACCCACACTTTATATAAGAATTCCTTAAGGTTGTTACCATCTTCTTCTAACTTGCTGCTGACTTCCACATCACTCAGAATGTCCAGTGTGTTCTTCTATGCCCCCCTCTGACACTTTTTGACTTGCCTGTTGGGTTGTCTCTATCTCTGCCCTCTTCTTCACCTCCTTGAGAACAAGAAGGGCTGCCCAGGCCTGAGAGTCACCCACTCCTGCCTGCCTTGGAAAGAAGGGTGGGATAATTGGAGGCAGCTGTTTGGGCTTTCCATGCCCATCTGTGCCTTGTAGGCAGTACATTTTTCATAATAGCCTTAAATAATAAAATTTGTCTGTGAAATAAAACCTTCTTTCCTGCTGTTTAATTTATTGTAGCAGCCTAAGGTCTAAATAGGCTTTCAGTTCATAAAGGTTAACCACTGATATTCCTGTGACTTGCTGAAGGGCATTGTTTGGCCACTGAAATACTGTATAAATGCATTTGCAAAAGTGCATTTTATATGAATAAAAAAGGAAAAAAAAAAAGAATTATTTAGTGTAATTCGGCTATTTGGCTTTAAAATTGAACCATATTTGTAGTTGTGTATTTATACTGCCAGGTTGCAAGAAACGAAAAAAAGTTGTTTTATGTAAGACCAGACAAAAAGCAGTGCTCCTGGAAGAGAAAATTGAGTGTTTTGTTCTTAATCAGTAGCAGAACCTGAGAAAGAGCTGTGCTGGTGTATTGGATTGCGTCTGCATGCAGAGTGATCTGGTGATGTGGTTACCTTTGGCCCGGGGGACTTGGTTGCTGTAAGCAACACTTGGTCATCTGTACCCTGCTAGGGTTCCCACGCCTTGCCTGTGATCCCCTTCAGGGACTGGCATGCTGTGGGATTCTTGTCCTCGTAAGATTGGTTTGCTGGATGGTTTTGTTGACAAAGCATGAACACCATTCATCATTATAACTTAGGTATTTTTGAAAGGATGCTGTTTACCTTGGGAGGAGACCCACTGAACAYTTACTGTGATGTTTTTCATGGCTTTTGTTGACAGCTGCTTGCTTCCTGTGAATAGAAGGGAGGGGCCCTAACAGTAGAATGCTCCCTCATTAAAGGGTGCAGTCTGAGCATACCTCACCAAACCCACTAAATAAATGAAAGTGTGGGAGATACATCCATATTTTCTGTGCTACTTGAATACGCCATTGCCCACACTGAGCATGTCTACCTGCAGTTTGGGAAGCCTAGAAGAAGTCTTGCTTTTCGTCTGAGTTTGATCTGAGATGGATGTTGCTCTTAGAGTTCTTGTAACCCAAGACAGAGGCAGACGTGTTTGGTCTTTTTTCAAAGTTTCTCTTACGTTCTTTCCCTTTTCCCAGTGGGTCTGTGCTATCTTTGGGATGAGACAAGTGCAAAGAAAATCCAAGGTGCAAAACCCGTTTTCTGTACCTGTACAGTTTTTCTGTTCATCACCTCAGGGTGGTACTTTGCTTTCATCTGTGATTCTGTTAAAGTGAGCAAGACTAAAAGAAAAACAACAACAATTTAAATCGGTCTCCATTTGTTAATAAAGCAGCCACAGCATCATTTTGGTCAGTTCCTTTAAAAAGCTTTTAAATGTTGTTTTCTAGAGGAGTAGCAGTTATAGCACTAGAACTTCATTATTTATTTGGTTGCTGTTCTTAGAAGCTTGGGACTGTGATTTCTCTGTCCCAATATCGGTTCATATCTTCTGATTAAAAAAAAAAACTTAAAAGAGGCTAATTCTGTTGGTTTTGTCAAGAGTTAACTACTGACATATGATGACTTACCAACTGTGAACACTTACTGAAATTGAATTATGCTTTTTAAAACAAAAAATGCCTTTCAAAAATCTGGTTTATATGTACTTGAGAACTGAAAAGTTCAATGATGCAGAACTGACTTTATAGTGGGTAGCTGTTAGTGATGTTGCACTGCAATTCTAATGCAAAGTTCTGACTGTGATGGCTGAAATTCTTAATTTTTCCTCTAAAGTCTGTAAGATGGTTAATATTTTTATTAGAGTGGTTGTAGGAGCCCAAGCAGTGCTGCTTGTTTAGAGCTGTCTTGACAGCTAACCTAAAATACGTGTTGCACAGAGTGATCCCATGTTGCTCATTTATAAACTCCCTTCTTTTCCATTGTTTCTCTGTAATAAGTTTGAAATGTTTGGTCTTTATGAAAAACTGCTTTTCTTGCATAATTTTTATAATACTGAGTTTGTGATTGAAAGAGCATATTTTGAGGATTAATAAAATCCATTAAATTGCCAGACCAGATATATGCAGGGTATATATACATTCCCCTTTAGACAGGGGAATCTTACTGGCCTAAATACACACTTGTATGCCYTGCTTATGTCCCCACCTGCTGTGCATCTTGTCTGTGTTTGTTCACACCCTGGTGTATAGATACAGATCTCTTTATACGCCTCCCTTTCACTTTCCTGGTATAGTCCTTTGTGTTTTGTGTATGTACAAACGTGTGCATTCTTCTTCTCCTCAGTAAATCCTGTTCTTGCGTACCTAAGAAGGCTAAAGGGAAATTGTACTGCTGTCTGCAACCACCTTGTCAGAGGGTACTCAGAAGATGGGGTTTTTCTCAGAGGTGCATGGTGATAGGGGGAGAGGCAACACAAGCTGGAACACAAGAAATTCCAGTTAGATATTAGGAAATTTTTCTTAGCATAAGGGTGGTTAAATACTGGAACAGGTTTCCCAGGCAGGTTGTGGGAATCTATGTCCTTAAAGATGTTGAAGACTTCACTGGACATGGCCCTCAGCAGTCTGATCTAATTAAACAAGAGGGTGGACTAGATGTCTGCCGTAGGTCTCTTCCGACATAAATTATGATTTTACTGCTTCCTCTTTACTGCATACAGAACTAGAGGCAGGGTGCGAGTGGTGGGCATGTTGATGAGTACATGTAAAGTGTGTGTCCATATTCAGGATGACTGGGGGAATGGTTGCATAAAAGGTCTGAGACCAAGCTGAACATCTCCCACTACAATTGGACATGAAATTATTTATTAAATAGATTGTCTGCTTCCCRAGAAATTTTTATACAGCTTCTATGCAGTTATTTTTATTCATGCAATGATATGCATAATATATCATAGCCCCAGGTTTCTGTAGAAAAGGAGGGGGTCAATCTGAGTAAATTGAGAACTGTTGCAAAACAAACACGTGGGTATCTTGGCTTGAACAGACCAGTACAACGAAAATCCATCATTAGTCAGAAAATACTGTTACTGTGATTGTGTAGGTAAGTACTACATGTATATAAAAAGGCATTAGCCTCATGCACCAAATACAATGGGATGTGTTTGACCTGGTGCCTGAGCCTTGARTGCAGTGCTGTATGGACACTGTGCTCTGTGTAAAGGTAATGGTAACAGTTTGGCCATAGAAAATTTATAGTGCAATTTAACATGTTGTTTTTTCAGGTGCTTTCTGCAGCCCTTGTTGAGCTTTGAGTCACTGTAACAACGGAGCCACTGGTGCTTAGCTAGCTTTTTCTGCAGCTGAGTACTTCATGGTTGCACTGCCATAAAAAGCTTGGGATATATATATATATGTAAAAATACTGTATGATTTGTTGTAGTGGTTTAGAGTATACATTCAGGGTTTCCAAAATGGAGTTCTTGATTTCAAATTTACTTCCAGTTTAATCATGCCTAGAAATACTATGGCAGAGATGCTTAAAGGAACATTCATTTATAAATTATATTGAAACATCCAAGTGCTTTACCACTTAAACATGTGAAAAGTGGAATACTATTTACCTGCTTTGCAGGGAAGTGTTTTGTACAGCCTTTTGAAAACCCATATTTACATCATTACTTATTGATAATATGTATACTTCAGTATTGTTTTCTTTCTTCCTTCTTACATATTGTGTAGGTCCTAATGTAATTGAAACTTCTGTAGCAAGAACTGACTTAAATAACAGCCTAAAGGTAAGAGTTAATAAATATTGTTGGATCATATGAATGGCTTTATTTGATGTTAGTAAAATTAAACATTTCCCTCCTTCCTCCCGGTTATTCTAAGTATTTAAAGTTGTATTGTAAAATGTCTTAGTGGTTCTTTCCAGTTTGTAACTGGAATATTGTACTATCACTGTGTTATTTCATGAATGGCCCTGCAGCAATTTCTAGTCTCTTCCTGTGGTGAGCAGGTCAGGTAGAGAATTCTAGGATGTGTCTGCACAGCAGTTTCTGGCAAAGTAACACAGGAGTTTTTCCCTGGTGGAGTAATACTGGAGATTCTTGTAGGGGGTTCAGAAATAGAAATTGAGAACATAAATTGAAAAACAATGCACTCAGTGGCAACTAATGATAGCCCTCTTGCGATTTCCCTTTCTGTCATCTGTGAAGGAATATTTCTTATTAATTGTTCACTGTCACATGACCAAGACATGGGATATGGCTTCCTGACAGGAACCTTCGCATTCATGTTCTTAAAAGCGTTCATATTTTGGTTCTCCGTTCTTGCATTTTTGTTTCTGTCTAGTTCTTCACTGTCAACCTAATATCTAAAGTATTTTTTGTGAAAGTGCTAAAAAGGTTTTGTTGGTTTTTTTTTTGTAAGTACATTTTCTTTAAATACACTGGACTTTTTTTTTTAATCTACTAGTCACCTATATATGTTTGGATTGATACAGTACTATGGCTGGATTTTATTTTTTTTAAAGCACATCTTTATTTCAGATAAGAGAAGTCTTTCCTGCATGTAGGTTTTATCTGTTAATGATATCTTTCATTCTTTTGAACCAAATATGGGATTTTTAGAAAACCTAGCGGAAAATAGGGCTTCTTTTGTAATTATAATTGGACAAGTTCAAAACTGTGTAGCAGATGAAGGCCCAAAAATCTGACTTTTGGCGTAAAGTGCTAAAAATTATTTCTTATGTTCAGGCTAGGCCTCAGGATTTTGGTTTTCATATCTGAACTTTTCTGTTTTATTGCTGCTGCTTTTATGGGCTTTAGGTAGTTGTACCTTTCCTTACTTCAGTGCAAGTAGAAGTGAGCTGTTTAAGCTACTTCTCTAGAAGACTTCTATTTGAGCTGTTTATCACACTGTCGGCAGAGTACCACATATTACTCTCTTCTCAAAAACATTGTCACAAACATAATTAAAATGCCTTTCATCACTGTAACTACAGCTATGTCATGTAACAGTGTGATGGCTGATGCTAACCTTGTGGGGTTTTTTGCAGCTGAAGCCATTTAATTTAAGTTCACCACCACTGTCAACTTACAACCAGCAGCTGTGGCTGACCTGCATAGTTGAGTTGGATCAGCATGATGGTGAGAAGCTTAYCTAATTCTCAAGAAACTGCTGTAGCAACCTGTCTATTATATCTTTAATTTCATCTGTCACACACATGATCCTGTTGCTTTCTGGCTGTAGTCTGTGGGTTTTTCCTCTGATATGTTTTTCTTCTCTTCCACCGCCCTCCCTCAGTAAAGACATGGACAGCACTAATTGAATTGTAAGCAACAGGTATAGGGAAAAAGTTTTGTTATTTCTGAAAACAGTAGTAGCTAGATAATGTGTGTATTTCCTCCTTCATTTTGGGGGGAATTAGATACATAGATTGTAATGATATTAATTTTTCAATAAAGCTTCCCTGTATATACGTGAGAAATACTGTATTAGTAATTGTTAATCTGTCAAGATTCAGTACAGGGCTTGTGACTTACTGCCTACGAATAAAAATACTGTACCCCCACTCCAGTATTAACTGAATAAGTCTGAGTAGTATTTGGATAACATATGTGTTTTAAACTATATTTGGAACTCTATTTGAGATTTCATTTCTGCATGTAGCAATAGATTAATGTTTTCTGTTTTGATTCCAGTATCCCTCAAAAAGAATGTTACTATGACAGTGAAAGTGCTGGGAGTGGTGAAGGATGGCAGCACACCGTATGTTAATAATCAGGTTCACAATCGGACGAGATTACTCAGTTGTGCACAAGTATGTACTTGTTTAAACAAAACTCTGATGTAGTGCATTTTCTTTAAATCTATTTGTGTGCATGTTACTTTACATTGCAAAGAAGAAGAATGGATTTGTTATACACACCTCAGGAAAGACTACAGGACAGTTTTATTTATAATGACAACATAGGTAGTGATGCTGACAAGGTACCTGCCTATCCATCATTTTTCTGCTTACTTGTCTGACTTGTGTCTATTGCCTGTCAAAGACTCCTCTTTCTTTGTTAGAGTTGCTCTTTGTCAGTAAGCAGTGTGTCCTCTTCAGTCACCTAAACAGGTTTAGGAGTACTGAAGAAAGGGATATTGTAGTAGAAGATTGGATATGGGGTTCCAGAGGAGAGAAAAATTCTTGTCCAACACCTCACAGAGTCTGGTTGAAATCAGCTGGCAACTGTGTTCTGAAAAAGCCAAATTTTCTGCCACTGTGAAGAAAAATTTAAGCTTTGAAGATTCTAGTATAATTTTCGCTGAAATTTTTAAGTTAAAGACATACAAAATAGCTTCTCCAGATGCACATCCTTTAGGAGGGACATAGCTGAAGTTTTTTATGATAAGCATATATAGTCAATCAAGTGTTTTCTTTTTACACACACACACGCAAATACGTATGCACACATATMTATGAAATTTGCAGAAATTAATTAACAGTGCTCCATTAGATTTAATTACACACATCCAAGAGAGCAATAGCTTGCGTTTTCTCTTTCCTCCTGTTAGCTTTTACAAATGAGGGATAGCCCCATCTCACAGCCAGTGACCTAGAGCTTGACTAACAGAGTTATTCAGGTCCATCCTGGTGCTGCAAGCAGTTGCTTTCACCAGCTTAAGTGAAAACTAGCCTTGTTTATTGTTCAGCCATTGATCCACCTGACTGACTTGTATCAGTTTCTTCCCTGGTATCAGCTCTCTCTTTGGTATCTTTCAAGAAATTCTTGATTGGACTGATTGAGGTTGGTGAGATATTTAATAAATATCATCAGTATTGGACCATTTAAAAACAAATTCTCCAACCTATACTAACAGTGCATATTCTGGCATAATTTGAAGACTTCTATTTACTGTTCTCCTCTGTATGTGTTCACAGAAATGCAGTGAAATCATTGTTGCGCATCTTGGCTACCTGAACTACACTCAGTACAATATATTTGTTAGCTTTGAAGATCTAAACAAGTTAACATACACCATCCAGAATATTACTTTCACAGTAAGTATAAAGTTTTATACTAGTAAAAGAAGTCTCTCTAATGCTGTAGAAGTGTGCTTTAACTGTAACAAAAACGTATCTGATTTTTGAAGATAAATATAAAAATGCATCATAACTAATTTTTCTGTCACTAGTAATGTGAGAACTATTATGGCATTTGCTATTGATAAGGGTCTGGACTGATTTTTTCAACTCTGTAAGGAAAGATTTTTCTTTCAGAAGGGCTGCTGCTGTTTTCTGTAACAGATAAATTTAGTCCGATTCCTGGGAGATATTTTTTACAATAGGCAAGCTAGACTAGAACATCCAGTTTTCTGCATTTGCTTATAGAGATGTTGCGTCTCTGAAGCATAGTATCTTTTTCAGCCTTTACAGGAGATGTATCAGAATTAGTAAAATTTTCCAGACTTTACAAAAGTGTGGGATGGAAAGATTTAACAAACTCAAAGGAAAAGGAAGAGATTTTTTGTGGGAGGGGGCTGTGCTTATGAGGAAGAGAAATTTTTTTTTCAGCTAAAATAAGTAGGCTACTAAAATAATTCACTGAAATAATCCCATGTGAAATAACTATCTCAGTTCATAGTACTAAAGATTGCTTATAAAACACATCATATGTGTTGATTGGCTGCAGAAAGAAATTGAGAAACATTTGCACTGGGAGAAAATGGAACTAAACCAAGTTCATAATACAGGTTACTATGCTACATTCTACCTTTATACAGCGTTCAGTGTGTCAGAGCAGGTAGCAACCAAAAATCGTGCTGTAAAGGAAAAGTATTTTTTATATACTAAATTAACTTTCTAAATATTAATATGTTCAATATTCTAGTGCATACAGCACATCATTAAAAATAATTTTTAACGGGAAAAAAACCCTAAGCTCACAAACCCTTTATTTAGTTCCAGATTTCAAACAGGACAAAGCGCTGGGGCATTTATAGTTGTACAGTGTATTATGTTGCTTTGTAGGCTGCCTTTAAGGCAGACCTGTATGCAACCCCAAAAAACCCCCAGCCCAAAGCTTTCCTGCAGCAACTAAAATTATCAAAATTATTTCATTATTACAGTTGTTTATGGTGATCTCAGTTGAAATCAATGGATTGCCTTTTGTGTAATAGGATTCTCTACATATAATTTTCATTCTACATTTACAGTTTAAAAAGACAAGACAGAGGTTGACAGATTTAATACATTAAAAGGTAAAGCTTCTTGTTCAGATGAGCAGAGCATATGTTGTACCAGGGAGTTAACATTTCAAAAATGGCTTCAGAAGTGTGCCAGGTATGAGATAAATTGTCAACAGAGTGGAGATTATGCAAACTGACATGTTATAATTAATATTTATGCCCTTCTAATAATTAGAGTAGAAGGAGTCTTTCCCCCTTAATTTGTGTAAAGATTTCTGTATTTCTAGTAAGTTATTTATCCTTCCTTTACATGATTTTCTCTTTTTTCACTTCTGAGACAAGTGAGTAAGCTTTGAGAAAACAAACCCCTTACAGGAAGTTCCCCTGTACCTTATTGACCTCTTCATAATCAATTTATGCAACTGACCTTATAGTAAAGAACATCATACTGGATTTACTCATTTATTGGCATTCAAACTTTGATTGAAAGTGCAATTGAAATGAATGAAGACTATCCTTTTTGTCCTGAGAGTGCTTTAACATATGACAGCACCGAGTATGTTATGAAGTGGCAGGATAAAAGAGAAGCGAGACTATTAAGCTGCTTTGCTTATCTTTTCATCAGATAGTCCTGTGGGTACAAATTTATCTTTCCATGGTGACATTGTGCATTTGGTTATACCTTTAAATTTTGCAAAGGCACAGAACTTTTCGGGGTCTGCATAAAGTGCTAATTGTCAATGTCATATGTACCCTGTCAAAACATTATTCATTGGGCTCTTTTTCTTCTGTTTTCTTATAGTGGAAGACCTACAATCCAACTTTTTCACAAGTGGAAATATGGTTCCGATTTGTCTTTGTAGTTCTTACTTTTATGGTCACGGTAAGATTTTGTTTCAGCTTTTCTGGAGTTTATTATGTAGGCAGCTGATAACACTGCTCTGTAGTGCTGTGTTTAGTAATTTAACCCCAGGCAGCAGACTTGACATATCGCTGGATGGGTGTAAAAACATCTCTGAAATACTTAAGACAGTTGCTGCTTTTATGTTTTTACAAGTGGTATTGAAGGGACACGAAGAAAATAGGATAAATGGGAAAACTTGTTTTTCTAAATTCTGATTTTTGATTAAACAGAAAGAATTTCGCTTAAACAAAGGAAATTGTGATTAGATGCTAAAAACCCCTATTTTTTTGCAGCGTGGGTAGGGTCAGACTTTGGAATAGGATGGCCAGAGTGTGGGCTGTTTGACTCTGAAAATGAGCAAAACTCAGTTGAATATGACCTTGATCTAACTTTAAAGTTATCACTGCCTTGAGTGTGAGGATGGGCCAGATGACCTCAGAGGTCTCTTACAACCTAAATTATGCTATGATTTAGATAATGTCTTCTTTCCATTCTGTCTTTGCTCCTGGAAAAGAAGTGTTTGGAAAAGAAAATCAACAAAAAATCTAAAATCTTGAATTTTCAGATCAGGGACACCAAAGTACTGCACACATGCATAGCATTTTTATTACATAGATCATGTTGCTGAGCAGGTAACTGTGAATGTAAAATGCAATCTGCTTTTTTAAAAAATGAGTTTAAGTGGAAGTTGCTGATAGTGTGTGACCAGTAATGAGGCAACTTTTTTTTTTCACATGTTGTTGATTTTCATGTACTGGCTTGTTTACTCCTCAGTTTGCTTGAGAAATTAAGTAATTTGCATTGGGGTCAGCAAGCAAACTTGAAGTAGAAACTAGGAGACCTGGCTCCTGTTCTCAGTGGCAAAGACCTCATGAAGTAGCCTTTGCAATGTGCTGTGTTCTCCCTTAACTCTGGCTAAACCACTAAGGCTGTATTCCTTCCTTACAAATTGTTGTTGTTGTTTTATAGTGTCTGTTTGCACATTCCCTGCGGAAATTCTCCATGAGAGACTGGGGTATTGAACAGAAATGGATGTCCATTCTACTTCCTCTCTTGCTACTTTACAATGGTAATTATATCCTGGAATTTTTAGAAAGACTCCTTTTTTAAAAAAAATAGAAAAAAAAAAGACAGAGAGAAGGCAAAATGGAATTTCTCTTTGAACTTATAAGCAGCTGTTTAAAAGGCTTCAGAAAACTAAATTAAAAAACCCCAACCCTTTTCAAGTGTAGCAAATTCAAGGGCATAACGAGTAGGTGGATTTTGTTCTTTTTAGTCACATGAATGTCAATTATTTGTTTAAAGCTGTGATCRAAATAGATGCCTGCCATACTGAACCTTTCAATTTCTGTTTGTCTGCCAAGTCTTACTTCTTCATTTTTCAGAAACTCATGCTATAGTTAAAAATGGAGGCTACTTTTAGTCCAGTAAAACACATGAAATTCTAGCACTTTCTAGCAGTACCAAAAGAATATTTGCATTTTAGTCATTTTATGATAATTTTTTAGGTTGGCACCATTAACAATGGTTTAGTAGAAAGTCTAGTAAAACCTGAAATCTTCTAGAAGCGTTGGCAACCATTTGAGAGTATTTCTACAGCAGAGAGGATTGCTGCTGGAGGCACCGTTTTCTTTGTTAATTATTTTAAGATAAAGCAAACTTCAATTTCATTTACTGGTGTAATTTGAAAAATCTAGGGTTTTTGTTCTGCTGAAGATAGATTCTGCTTTACTTTTCATACTGAAAGGTTTTTTTCCTCTCTCTGTTTAACTTTTTTTTCCTTGTTTTGTTACAGATCCATTTTTCCCCCTTTCTTTTCTGGTGAACAGCTGGTTTCCTGGAATGCTGGATGATCTATTCCAGTCACTATTTCTGTGTGCATTGTTGTTGTTCTGGCTTTGTGTCTACCATGGTATAAGAGTCCAGGTAGGAGATGCAAGAGTATCTTCTGCTTACTGAGGAGACACTACTTGCTTGTTCAGTTCTCTCAGAAGGTGACAAAAATAAAACCAAATTTTTACAAAACAGACATTTATTTTACTCATAAAGCACAATGTGACACATGAAGCTTTGGAGTTAAAATGATTTACGGTGAAGTAGATTATCTTGAGTCTACTAAGCCTAAATGAGATAGATGGGACAGTTTTCAGAATTATGATGCCATTATGCTTTGTTCTTGCTTGAAGGGTGGTGTTGTTTTATGTGGTAGTTGATTTGTTTTTAAAACTATTTTAAAATACTGTGTAAGAGAAATATGAATTCTGGAGCCTATTCCTGTATTTGCATTATCAGTGAAATATGTGGGACCTTCTAAATAGGATGCTCCAACTCTACTGCATCTTATTAACACAAATGATGATACGATTTTATGTCTTGTCTAATCACCTGTGCAGGTGATAAAAATACAGGAGGTGAGTCTCTTAATATGGTTCATGTTGAGTGAAACAAAGATGATAGTTATTCTGTCAAGAATGTATAAAATCTCAAATGTGGGTTCACTACTTCACCACACTATTGCTTTCTTAATAGGGGGAAAGGAAATGCATAACTTTCTATCTGCCCAAATTCTTTATTGTTGGACTATTGTGGCTGGCCGCTGTTACACTGGGAATATGGCAAACGTAAGTAATTTAAAATGTAGTGCACAAGTTTGAGCTGAGAGTGTTCAAGAATTAGAAGATTGTTTATAACTAATGGTATCTATTTCTTAATGCTCTGATTGTGATACAGGAATGGAGTTCACATTCTTACATCTGTCTGTTCGCAAATTGGGACTGATTTGAAAACAGTTCTCCATGGACGACAACCTAGTAGTAAATAATTTCATAAATCAGAGTGAGATCTAGAAATCACTACTTTGCCATTATGTTATGGCTCCCTACAAGAATCACTCTAGCACTATGTCTCAATTAGCTTTTAGTATCTGAAGCAACAATTTCTCTGTAGTTAACTATGACATAGTTTGACTTTCTCAACTGTTAAACCTGCACAGTTGGTATTGACATGGCTTAGTCAAGCTATGCTGTCTCTACTCAAAATTCTGTTCATTTGCTTGGTTTAGTGGTTCTCCCTTTTTTCCAATTTGTTGTGTTAACATAAAGGTGTCACTCTTCCCCACCCAGAAAACTTCATCCACTTCGGTACATTTGTAGTTTCTATACTGTTATAGTCTCGAGTGTTTGCCTCTTATTTTATCTCTCAGAAGGAAGATACCTTCTCACCTTCTYCTGGCCATTGTACATTGTTCAAAGCAGTGCAGTTGCAGGAAATGCTCCTGCTATTAGCAGAATTGCTATGAGAGAAGGCCTCACACAGTTTTCTAAGGATTAAAATGTAAACACTGAATCCTGAAGACTTGTAGGAATTTACAAGATGTACATTTTCTAAAAAACAAGTGGGGCGATCTGACATGATCACAATTTAAATGCCCCATATTTCTTCAAAATTAGTTTGGAAAGGAGGATGCTATGTATCATAAATTGTTATGACTCCATTGGAATTCATGGCATTGCCCCAACTTATATGGCCAAAACCCTTTGTTATAAACTCTGTAGAGTAACCTTAAACCTTTTCTTTAATGGTGCACATACCACTTTCTAATTTTGAATCTTTTCTAGTGTCAATGAAGTACATGATCCTACATATCAATACAGGGTTGATACAGGTAATTTCCAGGTAAGTCAAAAATGTCTTCTTGCTATCAAATTGTCAGGTGCAGTTAGGCAGTAGAAGGAGATGGGGTTTGTTCTTCTATAAAAATCTATAACACAATTTAGAAAATAGAAAATGCTGGTCCAGATGGTCTTATTCTGACCAGAGTACTTTTATTTTTGCTTTAGATCATGCATAGACCATATTGAGCTCCATCCCAATGAGAAGAGTAAATTGTCTTGCAAATCTGGAGACCTGACACCTCAAGTTTAGTCACAGACTATTGACTGTTGGGATTGAAAGAAAGATGTTTAAGTCTGTTATTAAGTCAGTTTTGTACATCTTTACTCCTGCCAAGGTCCTCTATCCTAGTAAATTTCAGACTTTCCTGTTGTAAAGGAAGATTTGATGTACRTATGTCCTTGAATTGCTCTTAAGAGCTGTGTTTTTAGAAAATTATTGAGATTCAGCTCACTCTGAACTCGGTTAACAAAATCCTGGCTTCTGTTAAGCATCCTTTCTTTACATTCCCCAAAAACGTACCTGAATGTATCACCATCCTTGTTTCATGAGCCTACTTTCCCTGCATAAATGGACCATTCTATGTGGTGCTTTTGGTAATTAATGATTTCTGTTGACGGAAGAAGGAATAGACCAGACCTTATTAAATAATAAAACCTAACACTTTTCTTATAGGGAATGAAAATCTTCTTCCTTGTGGTGGCAACCACATACATTCTCTACCTTTTGTTCCTGATAGTGAGGGCATGCTCAGAACTTCGAAACATGCCTTATGTTGGTAAGAATATTTCTTTTGATTCTTCCCAGACAGGCTTGCTTCTCCTAGATATAGGTGTAAGTTCACTGATAACAACTTTTCTCAATCTTTTTCAGATCTCAGGTTAAAATTCTTGACTGCATTAACCTTTGTAGTGCTTGTCATTAGGTAAGGCTTTTCAAAGTACATTTCTCAGTACTGTAACTTCTATAATCTTTTTTTCAGGGCTTTGAATACATTTTGTTGCTAATAAAATTGTCAGTGAAACTGAAGAGTGCCTTTTAATAGTATTGTGATGGCAAGCATTTCTTAATTTTTTAACCCTCTTGAGGCTTTTTGAGCTAACTATATTATTTTGATTACCATGGCAATGCACTGCAAGATTTAGAGGTTCACTTGGGAGAGCTCTTCTGGAGCTTTGTAAGCTTCATTTAGTCAAAGCAGAAGTTTACAGTTAGTTTCTTACATTATTGTTAATATCTGTTTTCCCTACAGCAAGCTGTTATTTCAACTTAGTGTTGACTATTGGATTGTTTGTAGTGGATGAAATCTGAGGATTTCTGCTTTTCTCAGCTGAGTGCTGACTTTTAATCACAAAAGAATAATTCTTAATTTAGAACTAGGAAAGCAAATGCATCTTAAAATAAATGGTTAGCATGGTAACATAATTGTTCTCTCATATACTCTTCTATCAATCTGCTATTTCAATTTTGCAGTTTAAGGGGACAGTACACCTGTATGCTTTGTTTTTTCCCCACAGCATTGTTATACTCTACCTACGCTTTGGAGCACAAGTTCTACAGGACAACTTTGTTGCTGAGCTGTCGACTCATTATCAGAATTATATCCTTATGTTGTGATACTGCTCAAGTAGGAATGTTAATCTGTTTTCATGCAGAAGGTACTTAAAAATGATGTACCTGAGACCTTCGACTTCTGCGTGGACTTTTGAAGTTCAGTCTGTTTTGATTGAGGTTTCCTGTCAGCATTTTGTAATTGCTCTTCATAAAGGTTATCATCTAGACAGTGTCAGTCTAAAATGTTCACATCACATGAATCACAACTGCTTTTGATACTCTCCAAAAGGAAGTAAGACTTAGGTATGCATGCCTGGTGCATATCTAAGTAATTTTAATGAGGTACTATGGCAAATTTGGCTGTTTTTGCTGCCTTAGTTGTTTGCTCTGTACTTATCAGCTGGCACAGGGCATACCAAAATATGAGAAATTAAAGAGTTTAGAAGTCAATGCATTTGTGTATTGGTCCAAGTCTACATGTGATACAGGTCACAACAGAATTTAATTGGCTTGGGAGAGACTATTTCTGATGTCTGTTGACAACAGAATTATGATCTGTGTTCCTGGACCTGAACCATGAGATCCTAATTCATTATACTTTCTGAGAGTGCTTGTGTGACTGCAGCTGCTCTGGTTACTGATAAGCTTAGGTATGTGCTGGGAGGTAGGAGAAAACAATATGTGAAGCCTTTAGTATTTTCCCAAAATGATGGCAAGAAACCATCTCCAGAGTTCTGACCACAGATAGTCCTTTCTCCTTCCTTCTTAATCACTGTGCCAAGGAAGAACCTTTTTAAAAAGAAACCAAACTAAACCCACCTGAACACCCCACTTACTCAGCTATCTTTTAGCATTGAAGGCAGAACTGTTCAATCGATTGTGCACTCCAGTGCTCAAGAGCAGACTGTACCTCAGCAAATGTTACTTGTGTTAAAGCTTTGTTTTCAGTGGGAGCTTTACCTTGAAATAGCTCGAGTACATTAGTTGTCATTGAATTTAAAACATGCAGTTTTGTTTAGCCATTCGTGCTCTCAAACTTCGGTAAGGTAAACATTCTTTCCATTGAAACAGCCTGTGTATGGGTTGGGTCTTGCTTCCAAAGGTAATATATATGGAACTATATTGAGCAATATCCTTGACACTTACTACCAGCAGAATTCTTATCATTTTATGGTTTATTGAACTTTTATCTCTACACATTAGCCTTTGTGTATTCCCCTTCAAAGAATGCACTATATGGTAAGTGTAGAGCTGCCATATTAGCAGGTACTGTGCAAGGTCTTTATATTTTGATTGTCTCATTACTGTTCCAACTTGCTTTGAGTTAATGTAAGCAGAAGCTGCACTGTTCCCGAGCAAATTGGTATTGGAAATATGAAGGAACACATAAAGTGTAATCAACTGCTTAGCTAGGCTTCAATTCTTGTGCACTTAGATCAAGCTTATAATCAGTATGACATCTGCATGTCATGGACCAACTTTTGAGGTGACTCACAGACAGTCCTTAGGGAACAACATTACTTCATTTGTACTTTGTTCTAACAAAAGTTAATACATTGGCATGCAGGCAGACTGGGCTCTGGAATCAGTAACATGCTGTTGGAAAAGCAGGAGTGAAACTGATCTTTAACAGGGGGTTTTGGAGAACTTGTTATGCGGAGGGCTGCAAAGGGCCCATGTAAAGGGAGATAAAGGATTGAATCAGTGGCACTTCTGGTTTTGCATTCCTATGTAGAGGATACAGTGTAACTTACATGATGATTATAAAGCATTTCCCTCTCTAACAGATAAAGATCTTTAAAATAAATATCTGTACCGAGCACATTCTCTGCTTTAAGCATTCTGTTCAAGATACAGAACAATAGAAGAGACCAGGTTGGAAGGGACCTGGAAAGATCCTGTGGCCCAACCTTGCATGGGAAAGGAAGCCTAGATGAGATGATCTAGCAGCCTGTCCAATCCTATCTTGTATCCTGAGAACATGCAGGGGGAAGGCAGTACATAGTGGAGTTGGCCCTTTCTTTAAAATTCTTAGAGTTGACATGGACAGAACTGCTAGAGAAAAATGCCGTTTTTCCATTAAGAATAAAAAAAGTACTGGGTGGATGCAGATAAAGTTGAAAACTTTCTGTTGAGTTGCAGAAATATTTATATGTAGACAGCAGAAGGTAAAAGACTGTCAGGAAAAAGATGCTATGGCAAATTGCTAGATTGAATTTTACTTGCATATAACTATGAACTGCAGCTAAGCAGCACGGATCATGCAAGAAATGAAGGCCTTAAAACAAGCTAGAGGGAATTGTCATAAGTAGCCATTGGAAAGTATGTGTTTCTTTTCATCTCACCATAAAGGTGCAAGTCCTTCCTTCATCTCTTATAAGGGTAGAAAATAACTGGATAATCACTGCCTTGCAGTCAGGGATTACAATTTTGGTCTACTATGTTTGTAGCTTAGAAATAATCAAGAAGTCTGTGCTTTTTAAATACATACAAACTTTTGATTAAGAATAATGAATTTATGTACAGGTTGAAATGTGACACAGGAAATTGCAGGGGGGAGGAAATGAACTTATACAACATGGAGAATATCTATCTAAAAATGAGATAATTATGTCATCTCCTTACCTCTTAAGAACACCATGATTATGTGACTGAAGGGTGGAGAATTTAAAGGACAGAATTTCTGTTTGGATATAGTTTTGTTGAACTGTGGTTGTGACTGCCTTGGAACTTGTCGTGTCTGTTGCTACAGTTTTGAGCTAGAACTACAGTCACATTTCTATATTCAACACACTAAATTAACCCTTACTTCTACTTTCCAGAATCACAGTTGAAAGACAATCCTGCTTTTTCTATGCTGAATGATTCAGATGACGATGTGATTTATGGGTAAGATTATAAAATACCTATTGAGAGTTACTTTAGTGTGTTATTTTTGTAATATTCTTTCATATAGTCATTAAATAAGTGAAGGGTTTGTTAGTGAAAGTATTCTGCCTAAAGAACAGAAATCTAGCCTTTTTCTGAAACAGAAATGCAATAAGAAAATGCATGTTCTTTCTTTTTTTTGGTTTCTAAAAGGGATTGCCATGGCACTGATACAAACAAGTAAGACAGTATTATGATGCTGGTAGGTCACAGGCAGCAGGAGTTGTGAGAGGAAAGGGCTTCCTTTTTACACTGGGAAGGACAGCAGGAGTCAGGTGGAGTTAGCAAAGAGGCAGCTCATATGTAAATGCTTCAGGGAAGGAGAATGGCACTTCTTAAGTCTCCAGCACTACTGAATTAGGAATAATCAAGTCTAGCAAAACTTCCTTGACTTGTGTGGGTTTATGTAATATGACAATTATAATAGCACTTGAAACCCATCGCAATCAGGTGTCTCTGTGCTAGACACTGAAAAACACCCATTATCTGCCCTTGATGTTTCCACCTCTTACCAAAGACGCTGAAGTGGCTGGAACAGTGAGGATGGGACCAACACTGCACTAACCTGAAAAAGTTCATGCTGGACTAACTCTATCCATTGCCTGGGATAGCTTGCCTTTGGTTAGTTAGATGAGTAGTGGTAGTGCCAGCTTGCTTCTATACAAATCTGTATGAAAAGTGGCTTTCACTGCAATAACTTTTATTATGCATCATCCTCTCAAGAAAATTCATATATGTTCTTCCCACAAGGAAGAAAAACACATACCAGCTTCTTACCCAAGTAACAATTTGATGCCTCAATGTAGTTTAGAACTTTCCTGTTTATTTTCAACTTCCTGTCTGAACACCATGTTCAGAAGTTTCAACGAGTACCTGTTTCGCAGGAGTGACTATGAAGAAATGCCACTTCAGAACGGCCAAGCCATCAGAGCCAAGTATAAAGAGGAATCGGACAGTGATTGATTGACTGATTGACTGATTTCAATGTAGACAGACTTGTTCATCTGGAATTAAGCCAGTTCTGAAGGTTTCCTAGATGGACAGCTTCCTTGGCTTCCTTACAGGCTGCTGTCATCTGAACATCGACTCCCAGGAAGGACATCCTGCTTCTGTTTCTGTTTACAAGGTTAAAACTGAGAAAACAAATGCTGGAAATGGTTGTGGTGAAAACTTAAGAAACCAAAATTTTTACATGTCTTATAAAATGCCTGATAGTGGGATGTCTGTGGACTAAAACCTTTGTCTGTTTCCATTTAAAAGTCTCACAGATTATATATGGAGTTTCAAATTGCTTCCCTGCTGTTTGGTTTGGGTTTTTTTCTTTTTTTTCTCTTCAGGATGATGTAGAGCATACTGTCATTCATCTGTTGGATTTGCATTAGCTGTTTTGTCTCCTGTCCACTGCGGTATGAAGTGCCTCATTCCCCTTTCAATTTTCTACCTTAGCCTTTTGAGCTGCAGGCAGGGAATGAAGTGGTTTTTTTTTTTTTAATTACGCAAGAAGACAAGCTTTCTATTCGTCCTTCGAATAAGTGATACTGACTTAAGACCATTTTTTAATACATTTCAATAAGTTATTGGATTTGTAAATGCAAGATATGTGCAAATAGTCAAGTTGTAGTGAGCCAAAATAGTCTCAGTGGTGCAAAATTATTTGTATAATATATGTTTCATGACATGCTTTACTGCCACAACAGAAGTGTCTGTATTGGTTTTTTTAAATAGCCCTTTCAAATGGAAATATTTCAGCAACAACAAATCTCAGAAGGAAGCCAGTACTCTTCTTACTGGTCTTTTTGTATTCTGGAGGAGATTGTTACACTTACAGAGAATACAGTAAGAAAGTTTCATAAGGAACTACAGTTTCAAATTTCCAGATATTTCATTTTTAGAGGTTTTTTTCTACATCAGTTTTCCCTTAAGTTGTATTAATAGATAGTTAATCCACATGCTAGGAACAATTGTGGTTGCTCATGTATTGAACGTGCCTGAGAGTCAGCTTGTGAGCATGTTCTGTGCACAGGTCAGCTTCTTTGTAATACCAGTGGCCACCTGTACTGATGGGAACTCTTACTAGCACATTTTGTGATTATCTGTATTCCAGTCTGTGCTGGAACAAAGTTATATGGGAAATAAGTATTCCTTGTATAATGCTGCTGCTTCTCTATTTAGAAGTTGGTTTTCTCCTGCACCATTGTTCAGTTCTTTATTTAAGATGTTTGTTTGTAACTACTTTTGTTTTGAAATACTTGACCTTTCTAAAAGTATCTCCTTTTTTCATATATTCATAACAGAGATATACTCCTGTAAAATTTCTCTGCCCTGCTGCTGTGGAAGACTCTCAAAAGCACTGTTAATGTATTAGAGTATGGTGCTGGGTTGCACTAGGGGTTTGTGCTTATCATTAAAGTAGTTTAAGCAGAATGGTGCAATGAAGTCTTGCTAGACTTGCTGAATCATACTGGGGAAAAAGCAGATTTGTTTGTGCTTTGATGCAACAACTGCTCTAGACCATTTCCATTGCAATTACCTCTTGGTGGCTTTCAGGATCATGAAGGGGAGACTTAATAGGGCAGCAACTCAGAGAGGACCAAAGGAACTGCTCCATGTGGTTGCACGCTTGCTATCGTAGAATAGTTCAGATTAAATCAGTGCTTTGCTAAAGATATGTCATGAGACATTGTGTGTGTGTGTGAGAGAGAGGGAAAACCTAAAATGATGTAGAGCTGTGAAATTTTTGGGAGTATCTGAAATTAAAACCTTTTTGTGCCAGGGATCGTTTCTTTGTTAGAAGCCAAAGCACTGTTGTATGGCTAAAGCAAGGAAACTGCTGGGGAGGAAGAGAAGGTTTTTCCCTTTACTTTCATAATGGGGTGTTACTTTAGAGGAACATATAGGAAAACATTAAAGAAGTATTTCAAGTTAGTGGTGGTTTTCTTTCCAGTGAACTGTCGTAAACTGTACCTTCAGCATTTCTTTTTAGACTTATTTTAAAGTGTATGGGAGATGCTCTGTATCCTAAAATTGGAAAGCCCGTTCTCAATTTTACTATTCCTGAGATGACACTTCCTATTGGAATGTGCAGAGTCAGACTTGGGAACCAACTTGGCATTGTTTGCCCAGGCCAAATCCTTTCAAGTTCCATTGGAGTAACACTGGGTACAGGAAACAGTTATTCAAAAATTGGTATGTACACGATTCTTATATATTCAGATATTTTTTCCTCTGATATTGTTTAATTCTCTCCTAAATTGTTATGAAGAGAGAAAATTTGAGCAATGTGCAAAGGACACTAATGTTTCTTACCACATTCTGAACTGGTTGTTAGAGTTAACTCTGAAATAGTGCCATGCTTTGGGATTTCATTAACTAAAAACATATTTTTAATCTAATTTGGAGATTATTTTTTTTAAGCTGTTTTCAACCCATTTCTCTTGCTGTTTTGTTTGAAGTAACTTTACTACATCACTACATTCAAAGTGGAAATAGAAAAGCTAAGAATGGGAAATGACTACTCAAAGTAAGTATCTCACTATGAAAATAGTGAGAAAATAGTTTCCGTATTAATTTTTAGAGATTATATTTAAGCAGTGTTTGCCATGCAAAATAGCTTTCGATTTTGGAAGTGCTAGAGTGTTACAGTAAGCTTGGCTGAAACACTGTTGCATCAAATTCAGTGTACAGTAAGATGACAAAAGCAGTGAAGCAGATGAGGAACTAGTTTTGATAGCAAGACTCCTCTTATTTCCATGATTGGAAAGCAGAGACAGTATTTGAAGAATATTACAATATGGATTGTAAACAGCTTGGGAGTAGGTGGCGTAACTTCACCTCTGAGTAAAATATTGTAATCTAAGGGTGAAACAAGAAATCTGGTTAAGAAGCTAGCCTGGTTTTCCTTTTATTACTGCTGAAGTAGTTATTTCCATCACTACTGGAACTGTATAAAACAAGAAAAGTACACAAAAAGGCCCCACAGCATACAGTGATCCTGGTCTAAAGGAGAGGTCATCTATTAAGTAACTGCAAGACTTCCACATAACTTAAAGATTACAAGGGACTTTTAAAAAATCAATAATTGAGTGCAAGCCAGTCATAGCAACTATCTTCTGTAGTATTTGCTTTAAAAATACAGTTGGTGTTGGAATTGGTTGAAAACTTTTAGGACTGGCAGAGGAAGCCTAAGGATTAACACCAGTGAGAAACAGGTAATGCATCGGACCTGTAGTACCAATACTGGGGAGAATGGTTCCGGCTAGGAAAGACTTTGATCTACTCTTTTTCTCCGAGCCAAATGACAACATTTTATCCATAGTCACCAAATTTCCCCAGCCATTTCCTTTTGCTTATGCCAGTAATAACTTTTGCATTACTGTAAAACTTTTTTTAGGAGTTTGTAAATATGTAAAATGAAAATACRGAAAAATTGTGTACCAAAATGGTATAAAAATGTGTAAGATAAATGCTCTGTTTAATGAGAAGCTGTAATTAAATGCTGCTTTGAGAAAGTGTGCATGAGGACATGTTAAATATTCTGTGTATCTGTAAGTTGTGCTAATAACAGCAAATTATCAGTTTCTGTTGTAAAACTTCATGCTAATGTGGAATATGAAGGAAAAATATTTTACTTCAAGAAAAGTACCGGGTTTCTTGGAAGACTTTATGTGCATAATCATTGTTAAATATGTTCATAATAAAGTTTTATATCTTTATATTGTATCCTGGGTTTATTTTCCTTCTACTGAATTTTACTTCTCGTAAACTGTGTTCATGATTTACACATATTTTCAGTTTACATGCAATTTCTTATGCATATTTGAACTTGGTTAATTGCATAAGGGTGGGATCCAAGAAGCTGTGTCAGCACAGATGTTTTGTTTGCTGGGGGGTTTTTCATTACCCTGCCTGGACGTGAAGGTGGCAGGACAGGTTGCTAATTTTCCTGAAGGTGCCAGTCAGGTTACACAGGGGACCTGGCATTCTCAAATGGCTTCACAGTGGCTTTGCAAAGCCTGCTGTGATGCTGGCAGTGAGAACTCACCTGGTCAACGTTAATGGCAGCAATAAAAAAAAAGGTTTAGAGATGGTGAAGATGCTGTCATTAATAAAGTTCTTATGGCTCTGTGTCTTCCAAAAGTCTGCTCATAGCTGGTAGACTGCAAAAGTGATGAGCACGTCACTCGCTGTTTGGGGTGATGCCATTTCTTACACAAACTCGAGGAGAGACTGAAATCTCACTGTGAGCTGAACAAAATGGCCACAAACTTCCCTGTACAAATGGATATGCAACTTACTCCTGGCTTTAGTATCCAAGTGGTAGTGCTCATTTACCAGCAGCAGTTAATCCTGCAGCCATTTCCTTTAGGTTTCAGTTAACACAGGCCAGACTCGTTTGTGGCAGTGACAGTAAATGGCTTCCCCCTTCCTCCTCAGTCATCTGAAGAGCCGTGGCAGTAAGTGAGAGACGGAAAACAGGGACTGACTTTATAACTACCCTCTCGAATGCTCCAGCCCCCAGTTTGTGCTAATTTTTTTTAAGGCAAATTAATTACCTAGAGCAAGGACTCTGCAAGCTCATCACCCAAATGCTTTACTTTGGCACTAAGATGAGCTGGCCAGCAGCCTCTGGAAAAAGTGATTAAAATTTAGGTGTTTGAAGGTAACAAAAATTTAAAAATGAGTTACTGTAGAACACTGAAACTGTAACATACAATTGCTATGCAGTTTTACAGAAAAGCACGATCTTAATCATGGGAGAGAGGCACCAATACACAAAAATCCACAACCTCTAAACCCCCTTCTGTAGTCCTAAAGCTGTTATATTGGAAGTATTGGTTATTGCTCATGTGTAAAACCATCTATAAAACTGTTATCTACCTTTCTGTAGCACAACTTCTATTTTAATGCAACAGGAGTTTTTCCTCCTATGCAGCCTTTACACTGACACGCATCTCAAACATTTGGGGTTTTTTTGCAGCTCAGCATATGCATGAACCAAAAAACAGCAAAAAATCAGAGATTTGCTATAATTAACATGAACAACGGACAAGGAATGTCTGAATGGCTTGACCAAGAAGCAAATATTGACTCAAAGTGCACAAAACTATTTCTTTTAACTGCAAATAAATAGCTGAGTAGGTACTACACTGCCAGTGTCATTCTGGCATGATGGAAAGGAGATAAAGTATCTAAGCATCCAGGTGAAAAAATTCCTTAGCAACTCAAGAAAGCAAAGATTTATTCTTCTCATAACAAGTTTCTCTCTCACCCCGATGACTGTTTTAGGCACATTATTCAATCTCTTTTTCATAGTTTTTTACAGGTGTATCATTTCTGACTGAAGACTCAAGCCATGCTAAAGCACTCTCTGCTACAGAAATGTAAGGGATGTACTGCTCAGGCTAAGGTATATACACTCTGTATAGCTCTGTAGCACTAAGACATACGTGAGAGTAAGGAAGTGGCTTGTCATGAAGGAGATGTGAAACTGGAATGTCAGCAGAAATATATAAGCTTTACAGCTCTATTAAAAGTCTCAAATGTACCAAGCCCAAAGCTGCTGATATACACAACTGTTCTGCTCTCCTGACAGCAGATATGGGTAGGGAGGAAAAGAAGTCTAAGTCTTGCCTAGCACAGGGTTTTCCACCATCTGGATACACCAAGCAGAGTTATCACAGAGAGCTCCCCTGTGCACCTAACACTATGACAAACAAATCCTTCCCTGTCATTTCAATTTGCAGTATTATGTCTTTCCAGATGGTGGAATCATACTGTTGTATTACCAATTATCTCTCTCTAAACAGCGTTAGCTGAGAAACAAATTCTGGAAACACTGGACAGGGCTTCCTACAAAGGAGCAAATCCAGATTACTTGGACTGACTCTAGCCCAGGGATACTCTCCCCCACTTGGTCTGTGATTCTTTCAGATTCACTAGGAGTGAGCTAGTGCTTGCAGAAGCAGCATAGCCACTTGCAGAAGTTTTCTGAAGTTCATAACATGCTCCCATTTCTTTAATTAGCTGACAAAACATTACCCGAGCCTCTGGTGAAAACTTGTTTTACTTGTTATTTTTCTGCAATGTTATTCTAAAAGGCAGGAGACTTATTCACATGTTATTTAATCACACTGCCTCAAGGCAGTTTTTTTCCCTTTCAGAAAGGATCATGTTTCACCAGCTATCAGAACTCATCACACTCACTGTCAGCAAAATCAACATGGACTGTAGCAAGTAAGTTCAAGACGTACTTAACACACATAACTGGCTGCAGAAGTGAATGATTACCCAGGTACAGCTTGCTGAGCACTTCCAGAATGTGAAAAATTTCTTATCTGTCTTTGTTCATTGAAGATAATTATCATTCCATGCCCTAAATACCATACAATAAGATTAAACAGGTCCCAAAAATGCAGCCAAGTTACTTTTTGATAAATATAATCTAATTTTCTTACAACTTTGTAGTGACTTTGGCATAATTGTGAAAGTGCTTTGCATTCAGGTATGTACCTCAACTACCCTGAAGAGAATTGAAAAAACTGAAACTTTTTTTCCCTCAGTAACAAAAGAGTTAAGTTTAAATGAGTCACACCAATGGTTATGAACTTCAATAATTTAATGCTAACCAAAAGTACAAAGTGTGAAAGTCAGTGTCTCATTTATATTGGTCTTAGAAAAGAAATCTAGAGAAAGGGTTTACACCGCAGCAGATTTCAGTATTAGCACCTTGAAGAGAAGTTTTGAAGTGATAAAAAAGTATAGCAACACTGGCGTGGTACTAGGTACAAACATAAAACATGTAACAGCATGTTTTCAAATTTCTACATTTGAAGAAAAGTTACTTAAAAAATACATTAAAAACGAGTTGTTCAGGTATTCACAGTTTGAGTGGAGATGGAATCAAGTGCTGGAATAGAAAAGAGAAGAATGAACAATTTCAAGGCAGTTATATTGCAAGTCCGAAGGCACTGACAATACAGTACATGGTCTTATTCTCCCATCTCACAGTGCAGGTTCCTACAAACACAAAAAACGGTTTCAGAAACAGAAGGAAATGACAGTGATTACATGCATGTTCCTATATGCATGTTTATAATTGTTTACTTTGAGAATCTTAAGAATGAAGCTTTCACAACAGCTAAGCATKTCATATATAGCCTAGTTAGCATCACAGCCAAATGGAAAAAATACCAAACAGTATGCTATTACTCCAAAACTACAGCACTTGGGGAAAAAAAAAAGTATGCTGCCTAGTCTTAAAGAGACTGGCATTAAAGCTGCAAGTTGAAAAATCCAGGAGTTGTGTTCCTTACCATCACTGGAGTTGTCCCAGAAGCAAGAGCTTGCTGTATGCAGCCCAGCACCATTCTTTTGCATAATCACACAGGTCACTGTGAGTAGAGAAGCTTTGATTAATTTATCACTAAATTAATAAACATGTAGCTACATTTTTGCTCAGCACAGCACACAGATACACCCATATGCAAACAGGAATGCTTGTGAGCAGTTTACAGACACAGTTCTTGCTAAGATCTTCCCCCACCCCTCAGTGCACTTGCCTGTACCAGCTTTCACAGGAAAGAGAAAGCTGAGCTCACCGATGTACTTGAAGGGCTTCCCCAGCTTTGTGAGTTGGCTCAGGGTTTGTTCCACCACGCCTGTTGTCCACTGGTTCACTTTGCTGTGCTGGTAGGCATTGCCACCGATGGCACCCTCTATGGCCTGTGGGGGACACACAGGTAAAGGAGCTGCACTGCTCTCAACTACGCAGCACCCATTAACCCTTTCCAGCATAGATCTCATACCCACAGAAAAATCCTAAATACTGCTGGTCCACACTGGCTGTTGGAACTGTTTTCAGTGATTGAAAACTTGCAGATCAGAGTCTGAGCCAGCCATAGGGGAAATCAACATAGATCCCACCCTCTAATCATTTTGTGATCTTTAGATTATTTGTAATTTCTATCCCAATGTCCTACAGACATTGGGATACCCTTATGAAAAGGGTCTTRCATTTAAACAGTCCTAAAGAGAATGAGAAAAGGCACACTACAATAGCTCACTCACATATATTCTTTTGTGGGAATGAAATGCAGATTTTTCAGCAGAATCATTTCTGGGAAATAACCCCCAAATTAAAACAAGAGACCCATATAATTGCTGGTTACTAACAGAGCAGAAACCTCCAGCCAAATAATCCATTTGACTTACGAGGATAGTTTCCTCTTTAAGATATAAATAGAAGTACGTTAAAGCTACATGTTTTTCATTGACACATTTTTCATCACAGAAATTATTTTTAAAATAACCACAAAATTATTTCAAATTCAGAAGAGACAGCATATTAAAGCATGTGTATTAAATTTACGGAGTCTAACCAAAACACTTATTTTGCAGCAAGAAAAAGAATGCACTAGTTTACAAGAGGAATTCCAAATCCTCCTGGAAATTTTCTGGACAGAAAATTCATGTTTCTTAGCAACAAGAATAGTTCAATCATTCCAAACAAACAAGAACTCACTTTGGAGAAAGGCATCTCGAAAGAACACAGTAACATGCATATGTAGACAGTCTATAAAAAATTCCCGTATTTCACTAAAACATAAAATCTATTTCTACAGGGTTTAACATAAAATATCTCACCCTAGAAATTCTAATGGGGATGCACTGCAACCAGAGAGGAGTGTATGGAATTATTTTAAATATCTTTTGGATTTGCAATATATATCACAGCTAAAGCTTGGTATCATTTCCCCAGAAGTTCATACACTGGTTAGATCAACAGTTACCTATAATTTGAGAGCAACCTATCTAGAAATCTATTACACATCAGTTATCAGATTTTACCGAATGCCTTTTAGCACACAGCATACAACATATGAAATTTCCCACCAACAAAATGAAAATATTTAAATTACCTCTTTAATGATGCTACTGACTTCATCAACAACAAAGGAAGTCTACAAAAGAAAAAGTAGAATTTTAAATAATCAGTGGACACATTCTTCTGTTTACAGAATTCAAGCTCTGTCAAGAACATGCACAAGAAATTTAATTCATGCTTGTCAGATTTCTGGCAAGTCGGAAGATACCGAATCTTCCTTTATTTGCATATGTATGAGCTCTGGCTCCCTGAACCCAGTCAAGTTGACATTCTTAGAAAAGCAATGAAAAGTAAGAGTTGAACTAATACTGGCTGGCCTTTTGAGTCAAGAAAGCTTTCGAATTTTAACCTGGAAGCATTTTAAAATAACATGCCTAGCACTTGTGTACATATATTCTCCTYTCCCAATAAGCACTAATGTCTGCACATCACAGTGGGCCCACAGAGATAACCTCAGCTTGCAGTTAAATGGAGCCAACATCTCCAGGGCAYCCATGTGGACAAAACATCAATTCACAGCTGACAGAAAAACTGTCATGACAATTTCAGCCAGGGATAAGAGGAAAACTGCCCCGTGGAAACCGAAGGGGAAATGTAGCTCGCTGGACCTTCAGCCTTCGGGGAGCAGAGATTAAGCCATGGAATCAAGAGAGAGAAGGCCCCAACATTTTACTAGTCTTAAAACTACTACCCATTGACATGTATGGCTAGTATGTTCATGTTTTCTTGTTTTAGTCCCTCTGCTCCTGCAGTCTCCCATGTCAGGAGGTTAGAACAAGTTGCCACGACCRCTGGGGCAGCCGCTCACAGGGCTGGGGAGCACTGCCGGGGGGACCACGTGTAGTGCAGCAGCAAGTGACACACCATCTTGTGAGATACCAGTACTGGCTGGTATCTCACAGCCTCCCCTCACAAACCAGGACAAAAGATGTGCTCATAAAGACTAATTATTTCAAAAGACCGACTAAGAATGTAATAATGAACCTAATCAGGTGTATGTTGACTGGGTTTTCACTCGGAGGTCAGTCAGCTTCTCCAGCTGACAAAAATGAAGCACAGCGTAATTGATGTGTGCAGGCAGGATGCAGCTACACCTGCTCAGGAGAACTTCAACATTACATTCATAAACCTTTGGTCAGAAGGTGAACAGTCTAGCCCTCTTCAATGACATGGGACATTCAAAAAGATGTGAGCAGTTGATCATTCTCCATGACAGAAGAAACAGCATATCCTGGGAGACACATGGACAATTCCTTTTCTGTAACTATTTGGAGGCACCAACTTGCTTGCACACTTCAGCATTTTTAGAAGCTTTTATTTGCTGTGGCAAATTGGCTTTTATTTTCAGCTTCTTGATTTTAATTTTAATATGTCTTATTTATTTTCATGGTGCTACGTTTTACAGGTGCTTACATTTTAAGGTGCACCAATGTATTTAACCAAATAAGAGCTACAATTACTAAGATACTCTCTCCCATAGAGCCTAGGTTAGGAACGTGCATGCCAGACATGCTGTGCTGGCAGACATGAAGACTGCTGTCAGGCAAGATGATAAACCACACTGAGCTTTTTTATTCACAAAGTCTGCTCAGAAATGCCTTTGAGTGAGCACAAACACACTTCACCAAAGTAAAATGACTTAAATTCAACCCAAGTTCTCAAAGGTATTTTGATATCTAATTTGTACTGAAACAATAAAGAGATTTAAGAACTTGCTTCTAGGGCTGCTGTTACTTTTCAACCTTCTTCTTTTTTTGGGATGAAAAAAATGAACATAAATTTCTGATACCCAGCTTTGGGATCCATGTGCTATAACTGAGCTGTGAAATAATACATCAGTACCAGTTTTATCATCATGTCATCTTTTAGTAAGATGACATAAACACTTTTTTGTATTAAAAAATAAAGGGGAAAAAAATCGGAAGCTTCAGAGTTTCCCTGCGGTACCTCTCTGGCACAAAGCAAGCAGAGACAATATTCCCAACACCTTGTTTGAAAGCGGTGTTCCCAGGCAACACATGCAAACTGAAGAGCAGTACTACATCCTTTAGCAATTCTGAAGACGTTTTTGAAAACAGCTGTCAGAGTGATGTTCGAGTATGTTAATTATATATTTTTAAAGAAAATATCTGTGACCGTAACATAGGCCAAGACCGGCAATGAGGACGAGGCTTTTGGAACAGCACAAGCCTGACACACCTCTGCCCCTCTCGGTGCTTCGCTATTGTCTCAGCCCGTCACATCGCGGCTATTTAGCAATGTCACAGCTCAGAAACACTGTCCCTCTGCAAGAGCAGCACTGGCTGCTTCCTCCTTCTTAAGGTGGAATCAGGTGGATATCAGGTGGTCATTTGGCACGATCACTGATTAAGACCCTTGATTTATACCACTCCGTATCTTGCGTATGGGGTACGACGCCCCATCGGTGCGCCTGTAACAAGCACACCAGAGGCTTGGACTCCTCTTCCCGCACAGCCTGCTCGAGTCTTCCCCTGACCCGAACAGCCTCGGCCACCCTCCCACCACGGCACTCCGCTCCTCCTGCAGGGCAGCCTGGACCCACGACACCCCTCACGCCCTTCCTCCGGGGGACCTGCAGCGGCAGGGGTAAAAGCCGGGATCGAGGAGCCCAGCGAACACCCGGACAAGCGGCCACCTCTCGATGCGGGGGGGGGGCGGCAGAACAAAGACTGGGCCCGTCTCTCGCCGGTGCCCGGGACATGCGGCTCCACCCTCGGGGAGGGCGACAGMGATGGCGGCGGGGCACGCCGAGGGGTGGGATCCGGGGCGGACAGGCACCGCCCGAGACCCTCCGCTGGCCCTGAAAGGAGACACCGGGCGGGAAGCTGTCCTGCCCCTGCCCCCGTCCCGTTACCTCCTCTCCCGTCTGGAACTCGTCCATGTTCCCGGCGGAGCCGCTCGCGCCGCCACAGACCCTGGGCACCGCCCCCGCGCCGGCCACCGCCCGCTCTGCGCCTGCGCGTCAGCGCCAGCGCCAGCGCACGCCTGGGCTGGGCCCGGTCCCACGCCCTCCAAGATGGCGCGGTTTCCATAGCGACAGCGGCCGGGAGCCGGGCGGGAGGTGGCGCTCAGTGGGGCTGCTGTGGTGGTGTCAAACATCCCAAAGCCTGTGGCCGAGACAGACGGGACAGGCCGCTTGTCACGGCTGTGCTTTTCATACGGATAGCTTGCTTTTGTATTCAGTGGTCCAAGACGTCCTTCCTTGGGAGGTCTTTCTCTGCTTCCTAAGGATCTGCATSTTGTTTTTGGAAACTGCTTGAAAAGAAGGCCTGCCTATTTCGCAAACTGGCAAAACAAAAGCATGGAAAAACTTTCCCTGTCCTTTCATTATATTTTCTCTCGCGTGCCCAGCAGGAGGGGAGTGACRGAGTGGCTTTGGTGGACACGTGGCATCCAGACAGGGCCGACCTGCCACAGCAGAATATCTGAATTCTTACAGTTTTAAGCAGATTATGTTATTTTTAGCAGACATAGTAAGAATCAGGAGAATGAAATTAAAGGACACACTTGTCACAGTTTCTGGATGATGTGTGTGTGCAGTGTTTACAGATTGTTCAAATCGCTGATACAACCAGCCCCTGAGAGCTGTTCTAGGCAGTGGAAGATGCACTTCAGGCTCAGAGAGGCCTGCATGAGCTGCAGGAACAGTTTGGATGAAGGAAGAAATAACTTACGGGGGAGAAGTGCAAAGGGCCATATGGAGGCAGGAATAACCAGCTCTACAAGTGCAGGACCAGCTCACTCGGTAGTTGTCCCATACACAATAGAGTAGGGGGGTGTTTAGGTACAATTTATCTCAATTTCTTATGTGGTGCTGTTAAAAAGATGCAAAAAAATGGACACAGAGTCTGCAGGACATGGGAAGCAGCATTCCTATTGCCTTCTCTGCAGTAAGGCTGCACAAGGAGTACTGTGTCCAGTTTTGGGCATTGTATTTTAAGAAGGTTGAGGGAGTTAGAGCCCCAGGGCCTGAGTGCACCATCTGATCAGTTTTCACCTTGTCTCCAGTCTTTGTCAGGTTCTGCCTCCTGTTTCTTCTGAGAAAGGAGACCCTGACCAGTCACCCCGCTTTGGGGCTCTGTGGGCACCCTGCAGGCAGCACCAGCTTTGCTTGCTCCGCATGGATACCGTGGGACTGTGGCTGAATGCTGAGCACATCCTCAACCCCATTCCAAACCTTGTGCTTGCTGCTTCCAGAAAGCAGAGACAAAAAGGTGAGGACTATGGGAAGGCTGAACAAGTGATGCTTGTTTGAACAAAAGCATAAAAGCCTATAATTTGGTTATATTCTTAGCATGTATAAAATACTGTGGCAGTTTTCCACATCCAGGGATGAGAGTGAAAAATACAGTGAGTTAAATATGTGGCAACTAAGGCTTTGGTTAAATATTAGGGGAAAGCTGATGGTAGGGCTAATGTTCCTCAGCCTGGATTTGGGATACAACAAATCTGTCACTGTGGGTAGTTAGAATCCTCAGGTTACTTCTGGCCTCTCATTCAGTTAAAGTTTTGCCTGAAATTAAGGCCCAGATTATCCAAATATGGTGCAGATATGCATGGCTCTATGCCCCTTTAACAGCTGCTTCCTTGTCCATGATGCATTTGAAGAAGGTGATTAAACTTGACATAAACAGGTGGAAATGTTTGAACCTATTGAACTTAACGAGGTTATAAAAATGCAGGCTCTTAAAGTTCGTCATGTAAGTAGAATTGCTGTGCTCCGTTTAATTTTAACTAGAAATAATGAATCTTGAAACACCTGAAAGAGTTAAGAAGGGCTTCTGTGTTGTAGGCACTGTGTGGTAGAGCCAAGTGCAAGAAAGGAGATTGACCTGTAATAATAGCCTCCTTTTTTTTTTTTTTTTTTTCCTCCCAGGTTTTGAAATAATTGGGATGTAATTTTGAACTTCATTACCCCCACTTAGTTAGACTGACTTGGGATATCCAATCCAAATAATGTTTTAACTTGCAGTTGTTCCCTGTGATCAGATTTCCAGTTGTGAAGTAAAATAACTTTCTTCCTTTTGCAGATGCCTAAAAACTGAATTCTCTTGAACTTTTATTTCTACTAATTGCTATATTACACAGACTTCACTAGAAGACTGTTTTGTTTCCAGGAAAGAACTACTTATGATACAAACCAAGCTTTCTGTGCAAGTCGTGGAGACATTGAGGTTRGAAACATTTTCACATTTATCGTGTCAGAAAAAGAAACTATATACCACTCAAAGGCACTTCTCTTCCTGTGTGTGGCTTGAAGACTGAGCATATTTTGGTTTATCAGTCCGCTTTTATAGTCTCTTGTGCTGAGTCTCCTTTTAATGTTAGAAAAACAAATTTTTTTTCTTTGCTTGTTGCTGGTAACAAAACCAGAGACTTGGCAAAAGCTGTTGTAATGCTAAAGCTCTTTGTTGAGTGCATTTGCTTTTAGCTGTTTTGCTCCTCTGAACATATGTCACTAGTATCAGTCCCCAAAGGAAGGAAAGAGGGTGGAGAACAGCCACCAGTTTTCTTTAAGGAAAGATAATTAAATACTAAGAGTGCTACTCATCTTTTATAAGCAGTTTACTTCACAGTGTCTCTCTTTGGTGGCTGCTGAAGAGGTAAGGACATAATTTTAATCTATTCTGTATGACATAGCACAGGGGGATGTATTTTTACTTACTGGCATGGTGTTTTTAAAACTGCAAAGATTTAATGGAAAAACCACACTTGCAACTTAATTGAGTTGGGTTTCGTTGTTTGTTTTTATTTTTACTCTGTGTTCTGGGGTGGGATGTTATTAACACCACAGACTTAATTTTGTTAAAGCATTCTCAAAGAACTTATAAGTAATTTGCATGCAGCAATGTGAAAATTAAACTGTTGCAGCCAGGTGATGCAAAATAACAGTTGTAATTTCCTTAACTAAGAAAAAATTTATGGAACTGGTCTCAGCAGAATAGAAAATAGCCACAAATTGCAGTAGCTTTTGTGACCATTTTTACTCTGAACTTTCTTAATCTATTCCTAGCTACTGATGTATTACATCCATCTTCTGGGTTAATGGGCGAAGTAATCCAATTATCTCAAGTCAATGAAGACTGTGACTTTAGAAAATCAGTTTATTTACAATTATTTAATTGTCATTATTTTGCTAATGCTTAAGGATCTGAAAGGAGATCAATAATACATTACATGTAGAATTACKTCAAGGAAAAGCTTGCTAAATCAGGCACTTTTAAGTTTAAAAACTTAGAAAATATCCTACCTTTTGCAAACTTAATCTTGTTTTAGGTAGGCCTTTTGCTTGATCTTCAGTAACATAACTACATACTATTTTAGCCTGATAGAAAAAAAAGCATGTGTTTTTGAGGTTGCACTCTGTACGTTAATGTCTCCCTCTCCTAAAGCATAGCCACACTGGTCATCCCTTCTCCATTACAATGGCTTTGGGATTGCTTATGGTATTTTCAAAAAGCTACTGATCCATCTGTGAGGTGCCCGACACTACATTATTTTAAATACAAAATGTAATAATAAATAATGATAAATACATAGCTTAAAATAATGCTTGAACAGATTATTTTATGTGAATTTTGTGCTGAAAAGGAAGAAGTGTTGTGGTATTTACTAAAGAGGTTGGTGCTGCTTTTGGTTTTGCATAGAAGATGCTCAGCTTTGAGGTTAGCTGACTCTGTAAAACATCTAGCCAGCTGGATTCAGTGGGTAAACATGAAAGGAGGGCATCTGTGAAGGTTTATAAGGTTGTTTTTTGCTGTCAAGGCAGGTCATTACTGAAAACACTTCTTTATTACTGCCAAAAAAACTAATCTAATGCAAACAGCTTTGGTGTGAGAAAAAAGTTCTTGTTTTACAATGGTAGAGAGCTTTTCAGTCCAATTTGAACATCTCTGTGAAATGATTACAAATTCAAGTCTGTTGTGGGGCCAAGGATTATCTCCCGTTTTGGGGGTTGTAATACTTTTTTAATACTTTATTTATTTTTAAAGCTACCTCATCATTAAGCTAGATTTTGAGTGGATGTGCAAGAAAAATTGACAGAACACAATGATTGTCAGAGTTGACATCTTCATGAAGATTGAAAAAGCAACTGTAGGAGTGTTCAGGTGCAATATTGCTATAGCTGCTGGCTGTGTGGTGTATTTTAAGTTTTATTGTCTGCAGTTTGTGATGATCTTGCCCAGTAGTGAGAGAGCCATGAGTGGCTTTTCCCCTCTCTGAATAGTGCAGATACTGTAGAATGGAGGGCTCCTGGCACTTTGCTCTGCAGTAAGTTTGTTCTGTTGTTTGGTACCAGAAGATGATCCTCGACTTTCCTTCCTTGTCCCTCAGCTGGCACTCTACTGTTGGCGTAGATTCAGTGCTTATGATCTATCCCTCAGAATAGGGCACGAAGTGTAGCTAGTTTGAAGTGTGTCATCTGAAACCCATTTGCCCAAATGGGCTTGATGTATGGAAAACTTTGTGCTCTTCTGTGAAGAGAGGTAGTCCTTCTTGAAAKAATTTGAAGGAGACATCAAAAAGCAACTCTTTCTGTGTTTGCTTAACTGCAGGTGTTGCTCTTAGTAACTGTTTTACTGTGGCATGTTCTTAATAGCTCTGTAAGACATTCATGTATTTTCTTTAAGATCACTAGGGCAATTTTATTGGATCCACTTAGTATTGACTGTCAAGAATTTGCTAGCTTTTACTGATGCTTCAGCAGGATTTTCTGATGGTGGTCTAGATATGCCAGAAATCTTAGGAGTTTGTAGCAAATGTAGTTTGCCCTGTAATGGGTGTTTTGGTATCCTGTGTAGGGCAGAGGCCCCAGAGTTTGGGGCTTGGCTCTTTAGATTGTATTGACTTAAATGGCATTGAAGACTTCAAACATGCTCATCAATCCTATGAGGTGTTCTTAAGGCAAAAGATGAAAGCAGGTGAAGGATGCAGAGGCCTTTGAAAATGACATATATTGTGTCAATTAAAAAATTGCTCTGGCTTTTTATGTTTCAACTGAGTAATTTCCTGTGAAATTGCAGTTGGTAAGGAAATAAAATATGATTATGCCTATCTCTGTCTCTTTTGTTTCCACAGGAAACCAATCTTTTTTTTTCTTTAACACAAGCTTCTGTGAAATACTTTGTCCTTTTGGTGTCTGTTGAAGGGTTTCACAACCCCCCCACCCCCATACAGGAATGGAATCCAACTTGGTTTTGAATACATATTATCACCTTCTGCTTTTTTTTTGGTGGAAAATTAAGTGGCTTAATTGGGGCAAACTGTATGTAAACTAATTCCCTGCAGTGACAAAAATACATTGTCACTATATATCTGAAGTTTTAGTGGATTTTTTTGGTGGTTTAGTTGGGGTTTTTTGTTTGTTTCTTTGGGTGTGGTGTTTTTTTTTGTTTTTGTTTAGGCGTGGGGTTTTTGTTTCTTTCCTTTTTTTTTAAATTAAAAACTCAGTATTTTAAAATAATGATACAGCAATGCAGATGGTTGGTCAGATCCTCAGCTGAGGTTCATCAGTGAAGCATCAGTAACTGCTTTGGGAAAGCTTTACACTTCTGTCTTAGTGTCTACACCTTCTGCCTAGAGCCTGACTGCGTGTATTTACTTCAGATTAAATTTGAAATGCTTAACCAGTTTTCATATACACACCTTTAATATTTGGTGTACTACAAGTGGAATTGTCTTACATTTCTTGTAATATGCACTAAACACTAGACAGTAATATTGAAAATTAATGTGGTCTGTAAGCTGGTTTAGGTTGAATAATAATTTTCTTTCTTGACTTTGCTGCAAAGTATATTAAAATTATTTTTTATTTTAGTAGGGGTTTTGCCAAAGTGAAGGTCACAGAATATATTCAAACTGCAGTTGTGATTCTGTTTTAATTTTATACTTCTCATATATTTGCAGGTTGACTTTATCAGTTTGGGGGCCAAAATTGTTAGTGCGCTTGAGCTGGAAATAATATGTATCTTAACTTTTTAGCATTTATGTGAATTAGCAAAGATAATAGCATTATTTGGTATTAAACTGTTTATCTAGACTTAACAGATACAGGTAATTGATGGAAGTGACTCTTAGAGGGTGTCTGCTTTTAATCTTGTGATGTCTTTTCAATAAGATGAGATTAGAAAGGGACATTTTTTCTCAAAAATTTTGTCTCAAGCAGTATGACAGTCATGGGACCTGTAGGCCTGTGTTCAAAACTAACTTAAGCTTTTTTATTGGTKGTTTTATGTTGACTGTACAAAAAATGTGAAGGTATGTACCTGGGTGTTAATGGATGATATGGGGAGAGTCTCTGAAGAACAGGACTGTCTTAAAACCTCTCATGTATCTGAGTTACTGCATGAAAGGTTTGAGTATAGCAAAATATGTTCTTCACATATTATTTGAAATGTCTTGAAGAGGTGAGGAGAAGAGATAACACGTATTCTTTTTTTTCCTAGGCCCAGAAATTCCAAATCTACAAGACCAAATAAAGAAACCCAAACCATTTCTGCCACTCCCTTACACCTTCTCTTGGCAAATTGTCCCTCCATCTGGTGACATTGCTGCAAGCTCTCATCTCTTTTGGAACCACTTTCAGAAAAAAAAAAAAAAAAAAAACAAAAAAAACAACGAAAAAAGGAAAGAACAGGAAGTTAAAGAATATGTGAAAAAGTCAAGACTGCTGTGACCTTGATAACTGTTCATATTCCCTGGGTAGCAGAGACAGTTAAGTGATGATTTGTGTGAAGACAGACACAGTTATTTTCCAGGATATGAGACAGTGAAACACATCACCAATCAAGGAAGAGCACAAGCACTTAGTAAACACCCAGACCATCATTCTGGATGTAGTAGAACCCATAGGACAGGAGTCTACAAAACAAGTGAAATTTGGCAAAAATGGCCTGTGAATTTAATCTGAACTTCCTTAAGGAATTGGAACGAGAGGCTGTTCTGGAAGTCCTGTACCGTGACCAGATGGTGAGAAAAACAGAGGAGGAAAGAATCAGGTATCTGCTGTTCCCCTACTCCTATTTTCTGCCTTTTTTTTTTGTTTTTCTGAATTACTCTGAATTACTTTTCTGAATTTTTTTGTTTTTCTGAATTTGTTGTCCTTCCAAGTGTACTCCTTTTTTAACTTCTTGTTAGCTAATGCCTTTTTATTCTCTGGGGAAACTAAGGGTTATCCAGAGCCTCTGGAATTTACCACTCTATTGACTCTACACTAAAGATGAGCAAATACTGTTCAGTGAATAATGTACTTKATGAATTTTACTTCCAGCCTTCATAGAAAGTTCAGTTGCTGTGTGTAATTTTTATATGAAGGCTTTATGGCATTCTCATCATGTTTCTATATGTGTCCTAGTAACACAGAACATGTTCAGATCTTTGCCTAGCTTGTTTAACTTTACATTGTGCCAAGACTGGAGTTAAGAATCATTGGATACCTGCTCATAGTGCTAAATCTATCACTGTCCCTTCTCACACACAACAGGTAGCAAGTATACCACACTGTCTTGGAAGTTGTTACTTGTGTCAATGGGTGTCATTGGTTAGGAAAGGATTTTATTTAGTAACTTCACACTATGTGAGTATCTCAGTTGAGTAGGATAAAGGTTAATTCTCCAGTACTTTGTTTGTTTTATATCATGGCTAGGACAAGGATTTCCTAGCAGCCTCTATCCTGCTTTGTGACATTGCATCCCCCTGTAAAACACGGTATTTTTGTGGGTAAGATATAAATTTTTAGTCTCTTAAGTGTGGAAACTGAACCTTTGTCTACAACAAACATTTATGTAAGTACTACAAAACATTAAATGAAAATAATTAAGTGAAAAGTAAGCAAAGGGTTATATAGAAAGTCTGGATTGGTTAGAAAATCCCTTTCAACTGCTGATGATGTTTATAACTATTAAAAACATAGACCTTGGTTACTGGTACATGTAATGGAAGCAAAGTTAATGACAAGGAGAGGTTTCGATATTTTGGCCTGGTGTGTTTTTGATTTGTTTGGGGGTTTTTTTGGTTCTTTTTTTTTAGCTTTCAGATGATGCATTCATTACGATTATTTTTTTTACTTGATAGAAATTTGATTCTTGGATAAATCATAAAAAACCATGAAATGGAAGGGAGCACCATTGAGTCTCAGTTATTGTAAGTGAGTGAATAATCACTTGCATACATGGTTTCAGTATGTAACCCTGAATGGGCCTGAAATGAACATAACCCCATTTATACTAAACTATTTCTCTGTCAGAATGCACAGTTCTGGTCACATACASAGTCACACTGCAAAAATGCTATGTGTGGACATCTTCAAACAGTGCTCAGTTGAGGTCACACTTGAGGACATGTCTCCCACTAGTAATGGTGTTGCACAACCAGGGTATTAGCTTGTGGTTTACATGAGGATTTTRTCCTATGTAATTTTTTCTTTTTTTGTGTATGTTTATTTCTTTTTACCTGTGGGATTAGGAAAATGAAACTGCAGCTGCAGCAACTTCGGTGGAAAGGGGCAAAAAATGCAAGCCACGAATACCAAGAGAGATCCTGTGCTCGCTGTCAGAAGTCACTTGGACTGCTGATGAACAGAGGGGCAGTGTGTAATGGATGCAGTCATCGGGTGTGCTCTGAATGCCGTGTCTGCCTGAACCCCTGCCTTTGGAAATGCACCATTTGTTATGCTCATGGGTAAGGAATTTTACTGGTTTGGATAAGTACTGGTTTACACTGGTTGTCCAATGGGTGCCCACTGGTTTTGTGTATCTGTTGCTTAAATAGTTAAYGAAACAAAGCCTCTGATGTAATGAGAATGTTGGCTGAGGTCCTGGTAGCRATGAAGTAGATGGCGACTTTGTGTTATATTTCACATAGCTGGTATTGCCCTTTCTGTGTTTAGTAAAATGGATCCTCAGGGTAGGCCAGAGGTAGTGTGACAAAGTTGATAACTGCAAAGCGTAGAAACAGTCGTCRGTTTCTGAGCCAGATTTGTTTACCTTGAATTAGTTTGTTTTTTTCTTTTACTATATCACCTTAGATTTGTTTTCCAGGGTACAGGAAACAATATTTCTTTTACTGTATTGGTGCAATTTTTATATCAAAATATTCCTTCATTGTCCATTTTATTCATTATAATCTTTCTAAATCATATGGTTTAGATATATTTCCAGATTTGATGAAAAATAATATGTAGGCAAACAATGATAGTTTTGGAAATTATTCACAAGCTCTGCTGGATGATATATATATCCCTGTACAAAGGGTGAGGATTTGAATGAAAGTTTGCTTTATACCAACACAAGATTAATCCACTGCTTCACTCCCTCTGAAGTTGACAAAATGAGATTAAAACAGAGGGAAATATAAAGCAAAATATTGGTAAGCTAAATGAGTTTGTACTAGTTTGAAGCAATTTTCTATAGTTTRGAAGAGAGTCATAAATTATGACTAAAAAGGTGTTCTCTGAATCTTCAGTTTATTTAGCAATTCACACATGAAATAGGCAGATTAGCTCTATTTATATTTGATACAAAACAGTTACTAGACTTTGGTGCATGTATTTTGCTTTCTGTGCTTCGAACTGTACTCACTAAAACTGAAAATTAAAAAATTAACTTTCCATGTCCTTCTCTAGATATTCCTCTCCACTTCCTCTTGTTTTAAATTAGTTTCCAGTTATCTGGTGGCCGCAGTGGAAATTCCCTTTAGAGAGTGGTTGGTTGTTAGACTGCCTTGTGTGGTGCTGCACACCCTTAATTATTTCATAAGCTTGTCCAGATATTTAATGGTAAAACCAGGAAAACATTATTTAGATGAATTAAAAGACCTTTTTACTTTTCCTTGAGGAAGTTACCTTTTCTTTATCTTGCTAATACAGATGGATATTTCAGCTGTCATTGAATTTCTCTTTATAGTGGAGAGAGAGCATATTTGGTCTTTAGTTGTCATGTAAAGTCAATTAAATTCAGTCAGACTTCCGTTGCCTTCAGTGAGCTTTGCATCAAAGCTCACTATCTCAGGAAGGATAGGGAGTACAGCAAAGTGGTAAGTGCTACTCAGCACCTTTTGTTTATCCTTGTGAGGGGAAAGTAGGATTGCTAAGAAAGGTAAGAGCTGATTTTCAAATCCCAAGTAACTGTAATTTTGAACTCATTTATCACTAGAGTAATTATTTCCTGAACCAAACATCAGCAGCAGCACTACCGAGGTTCTCCCCTAGACACTGGGGTCACATTTGTAAGGAATGTGCTTAAACACCTCAGTGAAAGAGCATGCAGGGAAAGGCAAATTTTGTATTTCTTACAAAAGAAGAAATTTTAAAAGCCTTGTGGACTGACAAAGTTTGTATCCTTCACCTGGAAGAGGCATCTCTTATGTGAATGGAGTTGGTATAGTGTGTGGGCTTTTTCTAAAGGAATCCTGTCTTCTAGGGGTCTGGAAAGATGTTTGCTTTGGAGGAGTTTAGTCTATTTTACCTGACAAAGGTTCTTTATCAGCTTTTTTTTTTTTAATACTTTTGGTCATATCCTAACTCAATACACTCTTTATCCAAAAAAACCCCCCAACAGTATTTTCAGATCTGTTTTCATTCTATGCGTGGTCTGATTATCATAGAATGATTTGGGTTGGAAGGGACCTTAAAGATCATCTGGTTGCACCTGCCCTGCGACGGACAGAGACACCTTCCACTAGATCACGTTGCTCAGAGTCCCATCCACCCTGGCCTTGAACACCTCCAGGGAAGGGATGTCCAGAACTTCCCTGGGTGGATTCAATTATCACATGAATCTGTGCAGAACTGGAGATTAAACTCTGGAAGATAACCATGGGATAGTGCGAATAACATAAAGGGAAGGCTGGGTTTGAAAATCGAGGCACTACCAATGCAAAGCCCTTGAAGATCTAGTGCAGATAGAGTTTTCAGACATTTGTTACTTAACCTCCCTCCAAAATTAATAAGTGTCCTGTCTCAAAGTTATTCAAACCTAATTTTCAAACTCACCTGTGTTCAGTTATGCATAAAGATCTATGGTTAGGTATGAAAATAAATTGTACACTCTACATGGGTAGAGATTTTTTTTTATTTTCTGCGTTGCCACTTACAAAGGGATAATTTAAATGCCTAAAAGGCCTTAAAATCAAGCCACAGAAAGAACAAAAAGCATCCTACCTATAGTTTGTCTATTTCGACTTAGAATAAGGTGAGGTATGAAATGGCAGACCAGGGATTTTGTGGCCTGGCTGTTGGTGGATGTCACTATAGTTCCTGTGTTTAGAGATTTTGCTTTCTTAAGAAGGGAAGCCCTACCTGAATTTAGTGTTTATATGCTGTTGCCAGTTTCAAGCAATTTTGGCAGAGGGAATGGTAATAAAGAGATTAATTTTACAGCAGAATAATCAAGTACTGGAYAGAGAAGAAAATTTAGCACTGAGGAAATTTTTGCAGTGAGACCATTATATAATAAGCATTACAAAATCTACAAGGAAGGGAAGTATTATATATGCCCTAAAAATTAGTAAAACATTTAGATGAGAATTTGGAGCCTGAAGAATCCAGCAAACCCTAGCCTCAGTTAATTTTTCTTTTTTGTCTCTTTAATAATGGGTGAGTTCAAATTGCAGACTTCATCTAAGTCAGCTGGAGACAAAATGCAAGAGTAAGATTTGCTGAAAATCTGATCTTGACAGAGCTATTTAATCTGATATAATTTTCTACTCTTGAATCATTACTCTTCTGGTCATGTGATCCTGATGCCTTTGTATGATATTGATGTACTTGATGATAGTCTCCACAAAATGGAGAGATGGGCCATGAAGCCATTGCACTGTCAGGGCTGTGGAGCTCAGTGCTCCGTGATAGCCATCCCAAGTTCTACTTGGAACCATATCCTCTGCCATTCACATTCCCCACTTCTCAGAGCAGCTGCAGCTGTAAGCAGCCAGCATCCCGGTCAGCACAAGGGCTTGGGCTGCATTGCAAGTTGGTTGTACAGACTGGAATGGACCCAGCACTCCTGCTTTCAGAGCAATGCCTAGAGCAGTAGGTATCGCTTTCCATGGACAGTCCTACATAGCAAAAAGGAAAACAAACTAGCAAATAAACAACCCCCCAAAACCAAAACAAAAGCCCCCAAAGGATTCCTCCCCTCCATGTTTTTTTCATACCCACAGCAAAACCAGACAGTGGATTGAGTAGTCGTGAAATCTTAGTTTTATGGTAAGATTAAGAAAGAATGTTGGATTGTTAAATAGTTACCCGACATTTGAAGAAATGCACTTGTGAACATGTTGATTCAAATATCTTTTGATTGTTTTTCAGAGATGTGAAAGTAAAGGCTGGTGAATGGTTCTTTGAGGAACGAGCAAAGAAATATCCAGGTGAAGGTAATCACTGGAACAGGTCATAAACTGCTATGTAATATGTAGTTGTCATCTAAGTGAAACACAGAATGTAGTCTGACACTGTATCTAATGTTTTTTCCATTTTACCATGTAGTCCATCTGTCTGTGCACTAAATAAAACATGAACATAAATTAGCAGAATGCATTTAAAAGTATAACTTATTCTGTCTGAGTAATAAAAACAAGAAAATTGATGGCCATGTAAATTTGAGTTAGTGAGCATGTAAGATTTCGAAAAAATACAATGACGTGAAATTAATATAGAAATGTTCTATGTGCAGGAAGAAAATGATCTTGCATTCATCATTTGTCAAAGTTAAAGCTTTGGTTGTTTTCGGTGAGGAAGTTCTAAAGTTTAAAGAAATGATAGAGTAGAATAAACCCCCCCCATACATAAATCAACAGAGAGCTCAACACTTACTGTTTCGTTACCTTCAGCCAGCTGTGCTATTGCCTTRTGCTGAGTCTTTTCAGTGCCATTAAGAGTACAAAGCCCTAGAAGAAATTATAGAGGATGTGGATGGATTGCTGTATGGGGAATGTGTTTTGCCAGCCAAGGGCCTGTTTGTTTTTATTTTCACCTACAATAACTAGCGAGATGGAGAGGATTTCTTTTCTCTTTCTCTTGAAATGCACTTCAGATAGGCAACTGTTTCATTTTGTGTCTGACTGTAGTTAAACGATACAGTTTCACTTCCAGTATCTGCATTATATCTAGGTTTAAGAGTAGTTGGTGAAAGGGAAGGGACTGAGCCTTAAATCTCTCTTGGGAAACTTGAATAGAAAGAATTTTATAAATAAAAGAACATAATCAGGCAAATCTTGGGTATTAGGTGTTCATGGCAGCAGGTAGCGTGTTAAGAAACTAAACTACAGTTCCTGTTAAAATAATTCATTTAAAATTTGAAAGATTTCACTGAAGTCCATTCTAGCTAACACAATTTCTGATTTTAAAGTATTAGTTAACTGATTATTTAAAGCACAGTTTTATCCAATAACCACTGCTAATAATTTCCCCTCATTATTTTCAACAAGTCTAAAGCTGTTATCAATCTCTCTCAGTTATTGGAAAATGCTGTGTTGTTCTCAGATACTGAATCTGATATTGCAAGGTACTGACTGTCCCTTTTTCCAGCAAAATGAGTTCTCACTTTGGATTGTCAAGGATTTGTGGGTGCTGGAAGCCTTTTGCTTAGTTAGTCTAACAGTAATACTGTAAAAGTCACAAAGATCTGAGGATACACAGAAGATAAACCTGCAGGGAGAAACAGATGTTTTGTTTAGTTCCTTTGATTGGACCAACTGATATATTTACAGGGGTTAAAAAAGTGACAAATTTTGAAACGCGGCAGCCTTTATGCATCCTTCAATCCTGGAGAGACAGTGCCCTCTTTTGGTTTGAAAATATAGCGTAACTGAAGTATTCATTGTAAAGTAAGTTTAACTGAAAAAAAATACTTTACAGTGAAGTTTTCTCATGTTGTGGAGAAAAAGAAAATTACATCATTATGCTTTATATTAATTTTTTTGTAGCTTCTGCCTAAAGAATAAGATTAATATTTTCATAAAAGTGGTAGATTGCCTTTGTGAGTAATAAATTTAAGACAGCAAATATTATTTATCAATAAGAAAGGTTGAATTCTGGAGTTCTGGTTGAACATTGTAATATCAATGAGCTGATTATTGTTTCTATCACTACCAAAGTCTATTACTTTCATGTAAGTAATGTTTTAATTAATGACATCTTCAGCAAAACATGGATCACATGCTGCTTTTTGTATTAGGGATTACTAGTGATTAAAGTCACTCCGGATAATTTCAATTGGCCATTTGTTACATGCTTTTAGCCCTTCTTTCTGGAACAAACTGCAGTTTTATGAGTCTCCGKTGTTCGTGCCTGGTGGAGCTCTTGCTCCTTGGTGTCTTTACATCATGTGGCTGCTCACATGATGCCATGAGGAGTGTGCCRTGGTTGCTATTTCCCTGCAGGGATGCTCTTAGCAAAGGGTCTTGCTCATGTTTGTGAGCTAGTCAAGCATTTTCATCATTGTCCTGGTCTCCAATAGGTAAAGAGAGAAGAATTTTTCATGAGATGCAAGAGATGAGCATGTGCCTGMTCTTGTACACGTTTTCAAGCTTTCCTTAGTGTTTGAGTTTTGTGGCTAAAGTGTTCTTTAGTGCAGTGTGCCTATGCACCACCTGCCTCCTGGACCTAGGGAAGCTGAGAGCACTTAGCAACCTGTTGGAATGGGCCTATTAGCTTCTGTGTGTGATTGTTCTTAGCATTTGTGAAAAGTTAGCCTGAGTATGTCACATGCAACAGGGGAGGTTGAAATTGTGATATAGTTTGAGATACAGGAGAAACTTGTATGTGGCTTGACATGTGTGCTGATATATTAGGTGGGAATTCACTTCTGACTTGCATGTGCATGAGGTTCAGTAAATACAGGCCAGTTCCTGAAAGGCACTGATTTTAAAACGTACTATACAGGCATTAGTAACAGCAGTTGTTGCTAAATGATCTTTGGATTTTTTTTTTCCCTCCTTCATAGGCAGACATGAAACAGTTGGTGCAAAGCTCTTGGAATCTTATCAGAATCTGAGGTAAGACTCATGAAAGGACAAACAGCCCTAGGGCACGGAGAATTTGTATAGGTGATATATTTTATGTTATAAACCAGCCAGTAATTTGTATTCTTTTATTATGAAGAAAATCAATACTTTTGGAGTACAAATGATAAAAGCTTGGAAAAATTTTCACAAAAAAATTTCAGTAATCCATGGAACAGGTCTCACATACAAGAGAGAGTGCTGTATTTAATGTCTTACTTGAAATGAAGGGACATGCATTATTTTTATCTGATTGTATTTTTTACATAATTGTTTATGCCATTATCTGTCAAATTTGCACAATACTTTTAAATTATCATAAATGAAAATTGTTTCCTAGGTGTCATAATAACATCATTATTTGCTCAGTGGGAGATATTGCTGATGTGCTAGTTTACCAATAAACAGTAGACAAGAAGTTAGTTAGACATTTTTTCCTCCCAAACTTTAAAAAAATAAAAGGCTAGTTTATGGTGAATAAATACTTTGACTAGAGGCCAAAGCATGACCATACTAAAGTTATTACCAGTGATATATAATGAAATAAGTCTGCTTAAACTATATGTTATTAAAGTAACCRTCTGCCTTAAAAMMCCCCCCCCMAAAAAAAGCAAAACCCAAAAAACTGCAACACCAAGCAGCAACAATAAAAACAACAACCGAAACCCAAACCAACCAACCAACCCCCAAAAAGCCCCATGTAAAATAACATATGAAGAGATGGTCTCAATTTATTATAGTTTTCTGGCAAGGCATAGCTGGATAAGATCCTAACCAGGACTCACTTTTACCCAGATGTGGTAAAACTAAAAGAGAATCAAAAAGGAAGTYCACCAGTGCCTTAGGATCTGTGATTGTGCCATCATAACAGAATCAGTCAGAGTTTTTTTCACAGACCAGGACTATTTACCACAGATGGAATGGCAGGAATGTTTAAAGGGTCTTTAACAGCTCTGAACCCACGCAAGGAAGGATCCTTTCAGTATTGTAAATAAAGATGACTGTTTTCTGAAAACATCTCTGAAAAAGACATGGGRTGTGTTACACAGGAATTGTGTTTTAGAACTCAGAATGCAGATTGTAATACTGCCAGCCATATAAAAGTCTAGGGAGCCTGTGCTAAATTAGGTCTTTCTGATAGTTCTAGTGTAATAGTTTTACCTAGAGCACCCCAAGACTGAGAAAATAGAAAGGTAGTCCTAATTCTTAAGAACAGACAATAAACCTATGCTGCAACTCTTACAGACACAGGATATCAACCCAGCTCTTTATAATAGAGTGCAGGAAACACAGGTAATAGAGATAGTGTGCATGGACATGGTTTATTTATTCATCTATTGGCATAATATATTAATTGTTGCACTGTTTATCTCTTAAATTTCTAGTAAAATTTCTGTCGTACCTCCAACTCCACCTCCTTTCCCAGAATCAGCAGCAGGCGCCAATGTGATGGTAAATGTATGTATCTGGAAAATATACATATATGTGCACTTCTTAGGGTGTCATTGATGTGAAAAGGCCAGCCACAGATATGTGGTAAATAACAACTGCTGTAACATCACTCTACAATATAAATGCAGCCTTTTGTTACTTTGTCATTATATTTGTGCTGCGTTGGTACTAAGAGAGAAAGTTTAGAGGCTATGAGGACTGTTTTCAACTAGTTTTCAGTTTTTGGGGGAAGCGATCAACCACTCTACCTGACACTAGACTATTGCATCTGAGTTTTGGTGCCTCGCTACAGGAAGACTGGACTGAGATTTGAGCTCCCCTTGAAGCTGAAGGATTCTATGTTATGACATTCAGTAGTCATTTATAAAGTGATTATTTCATGTGTCACTTTCATTACTGAATGAAAAACAGTGAATTTGATAGTTGTCTTTGCATTACGGTTTCTAGAGGACAGAGTAGTAGGACATGGCTTGAAACTCATAGAAATTGCACTAAGTTACTGTTTCAATTAATTTTGGACTGGATCCTTAGACCCTGCTTTTGAAACCCTTTGCAATTCTGTAAACATTTTTATGTGCTTACCTGGAATTTGATGAAAACTCTTTGATTCAGAGGCACAGGAGCATCTGTAATAGATAAAAGTATTAAATACCTTACAACAAATCAATAATGTAATTAGTTGTATTTATGAACTTGCTATGTGATCTTTCTACAAGGAGTTCCACTTAGAGACCATGGAACTGAAAGGATTGCTTTCCATCTTCACGCATTAGTGTGACAGTTTCCAGCTGTGTCAATGTACATCCTCAGATGTGTTTGTCTACAAAAGTGAGCGAAGGGCTGCAGCTTTATCATGTGATTGTTATATGGTCTGTAGATATGTAATCATGGAAACTTGAAAATTACAAATATTTTGTGTTTTCTTACTCTTTGAATCTCCCATTCACAGGAACTTGGAGAGTCTAAAAGGTTTAATAAATCTGTGGAAAACTTGTTCTTGTCTCTCACAACACATATAAAAAGTAAGTAGCTTTCACTGTTTTGTCATTCTAGAAAAATGTAGTCAAATGTTTCAATTTTTTGGCCACAGTGTTGGCCAAGAAGTTGTTATAAAAAAAAAGGATATTGAGTAATGGCTGAAATTATTAAAGCCAAGGCTGTGCCAACCTGAAAAATAATACAGTAAGTCTAATTCTCCTTCGGTATTCTGCCAGTTGTTAAATAAACTGATCATATCCACCCAGAACACCTTTCCTGTAAAGATGTGAAAAGACTGTGTAATGTTGTTTTTAAATTTACCGGGTGTTCAGATGCAGTATATTTAATTCATGTTAGCACAGAGTAATAGCCAGTTTCTGATCTTTGTGTTATCTGACTGAACCCCAGCTGACCCTGTCAAGGAGTCTGTAATTTAACAGAAGTAGAGTTTAATGTTTTCATTCACTGGCAGTTTTCATGAGAACTTCCTTACTCAGTCTGTCTAGTTGTGTGGGGTTTTTCAGTGCACACTTCTAAGTGCTCTCCAGTCCTAACAATTCTTCTTTCGTTCTCATACTTTTGGTTCCTTCCATTCTCTTATGCTGCCTGCTCTTCCTAGGGGTGCAGACTGTGTTTGCACCTCTAAGGCTGACTACACTGAGGAGAGCCAGCCTTTGTGAAAAACAAATTAAAGGCATCAGTGTCCAGAGGAAAACAACTTCTGAGTCTTAGGAAGATTAGAGGCTTGCAAGTTTGCATGTTTTGTAAATCGAAGCTAGTAAGATTTACACAACCCCACATGTTAGATTAGACCTGAGTAAACCTGGCTTTAGTGCCTTTCTGCCTTTCCCCCTAACTCTTGTCTTAGCTTTCGTTTGGTGTTTCCTTTAGCTTTTTCGACCCATCCTAAAGGCCTGTTCTCCTTTAACTATGCAAGTTTAATGTTGTGTCTGTGTGAACACATATTAAAGCTGTGCAGAGACATGGTGACTTGCTCCTAAATGGAAGTGTACAGTGGTGTAGGACACTATTACTGGAAGCAGGTAACTGAGGCAGCACAGAACTGGATGCAAGGTAATTTATTCAGCTTTCTGTTAGTTTGAAGCCTGGCCATATCTCAGTTACTGGTAAAGACTGTCAGAACTGCAGCAAGCTAATTTACTAGTTCACTRCTTCCAAAAGGAAGGTCCTACTCCACACACGTTTCTTCTCTCTCTGTTTCTAGCCTTATGCTGCCATAATTAGCATCTGGAACCCTCTGGAAACTGCTTTAGCTAATTTATTGGGCAGAACATTAACTTAGACAAAACACATAGGTACTCTTCTGCTGTGTTAGTGAGTTAAATAGGCTCAAGGTTGGATGTATATGTTGTAACATGTACAACAGAGGGTGTTGGTCTATGTGGTCAGGAGCCAGGGATCGAGAAAAGAAGAGCAGAGCAGTGGTTGCAGAGGGAGATGGCAGCAAGTTGTTAGTTCAGTTCAGCTGTGTGTGAAACCCCACTCAGGTGTTCTCTTCCTCAGTCAGGGTAGAGCAGTTTGATTTGGGAGAAAATAACAGGCTGTTGCAATCACTGAAGTCAATAATTAGAAAGTGTAGGAAGTCTTACAAAGAGAAAGACTTGGGTTTCTTGACTTGAGAATCCAGCTTTTTCAAACAATATGGCCTCTCAATGGAACCTGGTACTGTGCTGATGTTTTTGGTCACGAGTGTCTAAAGTTAGTACTCTGTATCTTATCTAGATAAAAATGTCCTGGTTTGCAGAGGTATTTAATACACCCAGCTCTTGTGTATGGCAGTAAATAAACCTGGAGAACCTCATTGTGCCTCTGGTTCTCTCACTGGAGCCAGCGTGTGTGCGTGTCTGAGAGCAGCGGGAACAAAGGATCAGCGCGTACAGCACAAAGCTGCCATTGTACAGTCTGCTCTTTATGCTGTTACCTCCTGTTCCAGTGTGGTTTGGCAGCAACAGGAATTATAATCCCATGGTTGCCATTTAGTGAATGTAAAATGAATTACTGGTTGTAGTTTTATTTGCAGTGAAAAATCGCCCTTGGCGCTAGAGATGGTGTCAGTCTTACTGACATTTGGGTAGAGAAGCCAAAAGAGGAATAGATATGAAAACTGAACATTTATGTTTTCTCACAGTAACCTATTCATTTTAAATTGGTGTTTCTGCTTCTACTGCTAGTCAAGCTACTCAGATTGTATCTATTCCATTAGTACTCTCAACTCCAGTCTCTTTTATGATCTCTGATTTCACTGTGTATTTTAAAAACCTGGTTTCATTTACAGAGATGGCTTAATTGAGCCTGCCTTTGAATAGGTCACATGGTGCCTTAATGGTGTACACAGAGTACAGTAAACATCTGAGGACTGATTGCTGCTAAGAATGAAACTAACCCAGAACGTCTTTAAAAATCACACTTGAGTGCCATTGTTTTTGAATACCATAATGTCATATTGTCTGCTGCCTGAGGTTCATCCACAGAGGTTTATGTTGTGAGAGAAATATTTATTTCTTCTGTATGAATTAAACATATGATAGCTATTTCATGTACAATTTATAAATTATTAATTCTTCATGAGAGTCTATCTGGGATTGACAACAAAGCATCTGCAGCTAAGCCTGCTCATTTTCAACTTCAGAAATCATGGATGAGTGCTGCCCTTCCCTGTAAGTGAAATTCTGAATGCACACTGAGGAATAAGAAGTGAAAAGTGGTGCATTAAATGTCCAATTGTCCTGTAGATTTATTTGACAATAAACTACATTTTACTGAAGTGATAATTCAGTAAGCTTCTTAAGTGTGGACATAAGCTTATCCATACAAGTAATGTTATTCAAGTCAGTGAGGACTATTCATGTTCTTAAAATTATATGTTGTTTGTGACCAGAGAATGTAATATCCCTCCTTTCAGCCATATTTTGGGTACATTTCTAAATATTTTCCAATATGCTCTGCTTTTTAATTTTCATTGTCATGTAGCTTTATGTTGTTATAAAGGTCTTGCTTTTATCCTGAACCAAACCAAACTGCTTTACAAATCAAACTATAAAGGGACTGTAGTAGCTTCTCCTGCAAAGAAATTGTATTTGATGCCATACAATTCCTTGCAGCAGCTATAATGATAGGCAGCAAGGAGTATAATTTCCAGTTGAAACAGCATGAAAGATTTAGGCAGGCAAAATATAATTATATACAATGTGACAAGCACTTGTCTTCCCATCTGTTTCTTACTCTTAGGAGATCATTGCTAAAGGTTCAGGACGACAGTTTGAAAGCTACAGAATTAGCCTATAAATCTACAGGATTGCTTGCAAAGTTTGTTATAGTTACTTTTCTCTTTATTTTCCCTTCAGAAATATCAAAGTCCCAGAATGATATGGCTGACAGATGTGTCCTAACCACAGATTATGGGAAGAATGTGGAAAGAAGGAAGCAAAGAAGGAGCCAGTCTGACACTGCAATCAACATTACAAGCAGGGTATCCATATTATTATACACAGTCTCTAACTTCGGGAATGAAATATATTTGTCAGAGCAATAATGTACACAGTGGAATTTTGCTTTTATTTTATGAACAGGACTTAGCTGATGTTCACTGACTAGTGAGAACTCTTATTTTTCACAAGATTTTTGACAGAGTCTGCACAGTTGATTTCAGCCCAGAATTGAAATGTTAGACTGAGATTTTAACAAAGACACTCACATAGGGATGGAGGGGATGGGTCATTTTGCTGTCAGGTGCTCACAGACTTTCTTAAGGCTGAATTTAAATCTGCTCTGTGTGATTGTTGGGCTGCAGGGAGGTGCTCTGTGTCTTGTCTTCTTTCTGCCCCTTTTGCTGCTGAATAGGACAAGCTATGACCATCTCAAACCCATCCTGGCACTTTCTGAGCATTTTTTAACTTGGCAGGAAGAAAGCATTGCTGTTAGTTGCTGTGCAACTTCCCTTTTCCTTTTGCTTTGGTTACAGTCTCTAGCTTTCAGTGTTTTCTTGAGAAGTTTGAGAAAAATCCAGTCATCTGTTTTCCTACAAATTGTGCAGGGCTGTAGATGATGTCACATTTCTGCTTTACAGTTACACTGAAGATTTTGTTTTGTACACTTTCAGCTCTCAAGTGACTGAACTTTGTCCATACTCCATTTTCTACAGAGTGGGTACTTACTGAATTGCCATGTTCATCTGAATGAGGTCAATGTGGTTTGCTAAGTGCCTGAATTAGATGCTGAGAAAAGCTCTTGCTTTGGGCCAGAGCCAATGGCACACATTAGTCACAGCTCCCTTGGTGCATTTTTTTCACTGTCCTCCGAAGTGTTAGGTGCTGATAAATGAAGAGACAGGATGTCAAACTGCATGGACTCGCAGTTTGGATTGGTCTGTGAGCTCTGTGAAATTAGTTCTGGTATTTATGTATGTAATTAAATTATCAACAGAACAGGCAACAGGTATTAGTTACCTGAGTGCTGCTTTCATTGTGGCAAGCCACACTTTGGTGTAAACTTTATTCCACAGGCAGAGCACTGCTCTTCCAATGCATTGAAAAGCATCACAATTGGAGATAATGTGAATTTAGACTGTGCTTCCTCACATGCTGATCAAAACAATCTGCCACGTTTAAAAGATGGATATGGATTCTTTGGCTTCAGAAATGTATTAGTAAGAGAATCTAAATTATTTGTGTGGGTTTTTAATTGCCCATTTAAAGATTTAGGACCTAATTTATGTCCACACTTTGCATTGCAGATTTTAAAAGATAGATTTCAATGTTTGTGTGCCAGAGCACTATTTCTGTGAGTTATTTAAACCAGTTAGACTATATTTAAGCTAGAATTTTAGTTTTGCTAGAATTACTATTGATTTTCTTCTTGTAAATGTCAGTTGTGACTTTTTTTTTAATATTGAAGGAATTTTTACTCTTCTGTCCCTGCACATATACAATGAGTTTTTGTATCTTTACCATGAGTTTAAAAATTACTTTTAATTTCTGTCAATTACACTATGGCATTACTCTTCCATTTATTTTTTTGCTTTTCCATCTTTGTTTTCCTGTAGGAAGGGTTGCTTGTTTACATGTTTACTAGAATTATGCCTTGTGTTGTGGGACAGAACCTGTTTTAAATTACACTTGCAAAACAACTAATTACATTTATAAGAAAATAACATGTTGAAATCTTACTTGTTGAGATTTCCACCCCGGAAAGAACTTTCAGTTTCAGATAATGAATCAAAACAGTGGGGTTTTTCCCCCGCTAGAAACTGTGTTTTTTTCTCTTAGGAATGACTGTGATGTAATAACTGTAACCACAATTTTGAATGTGCAGTGTATAAGACTGGGGCACTACTTAAGTCTCAAGAACACTATCTGTTTCTTAATAAGTTTTCTAAATTTGTAATGTGTGCTGAGCTAGATTCCTTCAGATTAAGGTTGAAAGAGTTTATATTTAACCTCAGTATCAGTGAAAAAACCCAATCCAATGGCAAGAACTACCAGCCAGTGTAAAATCTGGATTTGGGAAGTTAATCGTGTTTTTGAGGGCCTCTCATCATCAGAATCCCTAAGTTTATTGAGGGAACTGCAGTTATACCTGCCTCACTGGAGGAACTGGTGATGTGCAATGTTTGGTAGCTGATTGTGGTGCATTGGTAGCTGTGGGATACCTCTCCTGTGGCAACCGAGGCAGACACTAGAGCTGGGCTGGGCTTATGTGAGCTGCTGCTAAGTTTAGCACTGGTAGTTATGTTGCCTTGTCAGTCTCCTACATTCTGTATTGCACGGTAGAGAAGTCTTTCTGACCCAAGTAGAAACTCAAATTCAGTGTGTACTAAATTGTTTTGGTTAGCAAGTGAAATTGGTTGTGTTTCAGGTTTTATAAAGAAAACAATTTCTCTGCTAGGAAATGGTTTGTTTGGGGGGTTTTTGAGAGTATATTCTGAATRCATTTTCTGTCTGTTTCCCCTCTCACAATGTAACTTAATTCTTGCATCTATTCTTAAAGTAGGGCACTCATTAGACATAGCAATTTCTGTGTGATACAATAACAACATACTGGTTAGGATTTTGCACATCCTGTTTTTTCAGAAGTAATCACAGTATATTATCTCATCTGTTGTCCTCATTCTTTAGTGCTTTCTGCTGATTGTGCGGAGGGATTCTCTCACATTACCTGTTTCTTTTATGCAAATAAGTCCCAATGCTTTTTATTGATTCAGTCTCACTACATTCTTGCTAGTCTTTCAGGTAATTTGTTACACAACTTCTTGAAGATAGTATTTTCTTAGATCTTTACCATGTAAAATTTTTTAGCTTGCTTTTTTCCTACCCACTGGGATGTGAATGTACTTCTCATAGATTGTGTTATCCTGGGGAAGTGGTGTGCCAGAAGCACCAATATTTCCAGCATATTTCTAGCCATATATATTTGTTTTTGGCGCTTCATTCTATTAACTGTTGTTCTCAGTAACAGAGGTGGCTGAAGATAAATCTCAAGGAGTTTTGATTGAGAAATATACATATATATATATAAAAATAGATAAAACTTTTTCACAAATTATCAGGATTTTCATGGGAAAATTGGAAAGGTGAATGGATTTAGTCAAAGCAAAGTCAAGAACACCTTGGAAATCTAAAGTTTTTCTATAAACAAAGCTAAATAAGAACTTGTAAGTCTGTTTCTATTTTCAAATCTCTTTCAACTTTCATTCTTGCACAGGTAAACATGGGCATGTGTCATGCATATTGCAAAGTACTATTTTTAATTTCCTGGAGGCAAGATTGTATTTTTTCTTCCAAAATTAATGTTTTGTTAAGGCCTAATAAGGACTTAATAATAGAGGCCTAATAGAGGCCTTTTATTAGTATATTGCTACTTTTGGAGTATTATTAGTAGACTGTTATTAGTGATTGCTGTGGCTGTGATCCTTAGATTAGCTGGTGGTGTGTTGATTTTAGAAAATTATTAATATAATGAATTTACAACCACAATRTGGGTTGAGAGGGTTTAAATTAACATTTAAATTAAGTTACTTCATTATCTTCRAAAGTGTGCCACCTGCATGACCTTAATCAGAGTCAGTTGTAGATATTTACTGATTTTTCTTCTGATAGCATTCCTGAAGAAATCAGTACATTTTTCTTAAATTTAAAAAAAAAAKAATTACTTTCTGAATTTCTTACAGATGAAAAGTACACCCAGTCTCCAACAGCTCATCACTGGGGCCCAAAATGACAGTGAAATTCAGAGCAAAAGTAATTGCAAGGAAGAAGACGACATAACAACCAGTCCCACAAGTGATACAGTTTTCTGTGATGGCAGAAAACATGTAAGTTAAAGGTGAAACACAACAGAACAGATGTTTAAAGGGAACAGATATAAAAACTTGTGCAAAATGTTGGTGTATTTTGGATTGTATTACAAAATGAAGGAAAAATTGTACTTGAGTTTGTATCTGATGAAAGACTGACTGCCTTTGGCATGGTCCTCATAGTAACACTGTGAACTTTTTGAAGCATAAGGCAAATCACATTAATAATGGATAATTAATAGACAGATATATTCGTTGATAATGAATAATTGATAGAGCAACAGCTTCTGAATTTTGCAARTGCATCTAACATTCTTCCCATTTTATATTAGAGTTGGAATTATGAATGTGATACTTCCTAACCTAGTAGCTGACTTTTCCTCTTCAAGCTTCATTTAACAGAAGGGGTTTGTCAGTCTGCAAGAACTGTGCTATTGGAAATGTCAGTGGAAATTCAGATGTCGGAATGTCAGTGAATGGAGAGGAAACTGACAGTGATGGAAGCCAGGAGAGCAGTTCGTAGGCTTAGGAGATGGCATTGAATCATCCTCTGTTGGATGGCATTTTGAATACTGCAAATGAGAGAGCAGGAAGCCGGTTATAAATGAATTCAGCACATGCTTTAAAGCCTCTATGATTAACTGTGGAAGCTAATTTCTATGTATTAGTGATGAGGTTAAGCAGGGTGAAGTATCCAAAGAATTCATGACTGATCTTGTGAAGAAGGGAAATAAAATGACTTGGGGAATCAAAATTAAACCAGGCTGCTCACTTTACAGAGAAGTATAAACACACAGAGGGACCGTGGTGCTCTCTTACAGTTTACTGCACTGTGGAGTCTGAGGTATTAAGCAGACAAATGGTCAACAGTTTTATATTACATTTGTGATTTCAGTGACAACCATTTTAACTGACCTATAGACAGCTCAGGCTTAACACTGAAATATTTTCTACTATCCTGTAAGGGGGGAGGTCAAATTCCAATAAACTTCCCTTTATGGGTAGGTGCTGGATGTTGAAGGCCACTTCATAAAAATATATCTTCCAAAATATCAGATGGCGTTGCTTCCAGTCGTGCCAGCAGAAGTACAATAAATTGTCATTACTAAATCCCTGTCCACTGAACCAAAAGGATAGTGACTTCTGCATAGAATGTACATGATGCCAGAGCAGGTGGGAGACATATGTAGTGATATTCAGTCCAAACACCATTAATCAGAACACCTATCCAACCTTTCTAAATAAAGATGGTGTTCTGTGGAATAAATACTAGAGACTTTCGCAGAACTTATTTTTAGGACATGTGAGCTTAGGACAAAACTCTGTTTGCATTCCATTGCCATAAAGGATTTTGGTGGAAAGTAAGCATTTTCTGGTCTGATGAATAAAAATGCTAGGGAGTGAAAGAGCAAAGCTGCAAGGGAAATTGATTACACTGATATACTTCTTGTGGAGGGAGCAAGATTACGTGCAACAAGCATCAGGGCAAAACAGTCCTTACACTTCTCTTGACTTCCACAGTAAGCACTCTAACCCTTCTTTTGACACGTGTGTGTGTTGCTTAGAGCTTAAAAGAGAGAGTAGATAGCCACTTTAATAAATCTGTTGGTGTGAATTGAAAACTTGGCATGCTGTCCAAAGGAAGAAAAGCATTTCCATGGAAGAGAGATAGGATCTTACAAACACTRCTTTGCACTTGTAGCTGCTGGGTTGTGCAATGCAGAACTCCTTGGTTAACCAGTCCTGTGTGGGTTGGTGTTTATTTTCAGGAGGAAGAGTGATCTAACACAGATATCTTAGCAATCTAGGGCAGTTGCTGAGAGACTAATCACAACAACAATTGTGCCTTCATGACAAATGCTGTGCAAAAAGTTTCTAGGGCTCACCTTAAAGAATATCATTATAAATTAGTGGAGACCAAACTGTTCTGAGTTGATAATTTGCTACAGTGAAGGCCAGATAGYGCCGTAAAGTTACGTATCTCAGCCGTGCCACGCAAAGGATTAGTCTCTTCCTTCTTTGCAGTGTCCTGGCCTCTGTAAATGCTAGATACAAGTGCTCTTTATTTATGTGGATGCACAGCATCCAAACCTTTGCCCCAAAGGTGAAGGTAGATGAAAGGAGAACAAAGTGGCCAAGGTGAACTAGGAAACATCTTTATGCACTGGCATACAACAACTGGCAATCTTCATATTTTAATCTTTCCTGTACGGTCTACAGGACAGARTACATCATTTTTATACAGAATTGGGGCATCTTGTAAAGTATTTATTGGATGTGCAGGCCACTCTTGTTTCCTCTAATACAAGATAGAACCAAATGTCTTGGCAGTGTACCCTACGATGAGCTGTGTATTAAGAGCAGTCTAATTCAATGCTTTTTATGTTTTTAGATTTCGGAGGGTTTTTTCACTCCCTTTCGGACACTTAGCCCATTTTTCTCATGGGAAGCAACGTAGCAGTTTTATATGAAGACAATTTCTAGATCTAGAAGTTATTTAAGAAAGCATTAAAGCATTTTCTTAGCCTAGAGAGTTTACCGAAGAGGGCAAAGCAGTAGAATTGCAATTACACTCATAATTTTTGGGGCTGCTATGGAAGCAATGGAATGTTTTATACAGGTTACCTTACATTTTGTGATTTGCAGTAGCTTTATAGCCATGTCTGTAAAAATCCTAACTATTGAGGGAAATAATTGTTTTGTCCTGTTTGATCTGAAACTGCTTTTACCACACATTTGTCTTTTCTTAGGGGAGCTTGTATAGTCTTAACAGTACTTGCACCGAGTCTGGCAATTTTGGCAAGGCTAACATCACAGGAGAAATAGAGTTTGCCTTAAGATACAACTTCAGAGCTTGCATCTTGGAAGTTTGCATCAAGGGATGCAAGAACCTGGCTTATGGAGAAGAGAAGAAGAAAAAGTGTAACCCGTAAGTGTTTCTGTAGAGAAGGAGAAGAAACATAAGGAAAACATTCTGGTTTTTAAAATACTTATGTATGTTCTGTTTGAAACAGATTGATATATGATTTTATGCCATGTTGGCACTTTCAGAACATCCTACATAAATGCCAACCCTTTGTACATATGCACACTGCAAGACAAATAGGTTTCACACCACTGCTTATTCCATTCTGACCATTTCCTGCTAGGAATTCTCTTTCCCTGCCTGTGAGCAGGCAGTTGAGTATCTGTGTTGYTGGTGAGTACCTTTGGACCTCAAGAATAGCTGTTCAGATTTTAGCTCTTAAGTTGTGCCTGAACAATTAATAAGTGGCTGAAACGAGATGTCCTGTTTCTAATTCACCTGCTGACCCACTGTGGGTCACTGGGTGATTACTATACTACTCAGGTGCTTCCATCTTCTGCGATAAAAGTAGAAATTTCAGGTGCTGCAATGCATGTTAAAATCTAAAACTGTTTAAGAATTATGTATCATTGTAAGAGGAAGAAATATCTACTTCTGTGGATGAAGTATGCTATAGACATTTTTGGTTGGATAATTAAGCCTTGGTGAATTCTCTGTTTATTACTAAAGGGTCGTCTCTGACCATGCAGTAACGATTGATAGAAAATCACCAGGTAGAATCCCTGACTACCTGTCCTTGTCCCTGCTGTCACACTGTGTTTGAGCATTTGAGTGCCCACATTGGAATTGTGGACTTGCAGTCACCTTCACCCAGAAGGATGATGGATTTTGTGCATCTTGCAGAAAATATTCATAAAGACAAGCTTGGTGATGAGCAGGGACTTGCTGGAAGAGCAGCTTATGGAGAAGGGCCATTTGGGAGCACTTCCGAAGTGGGCCAAGATTCTCTAAGTCCCCTGGTAATTAGGCCAGTTGCAGGGAGCCTGAAAGGCAATGTAGGAAGTGATGTGTAGTGAATATTATGTTCTCTGTGGGTATATATTTATACATTTCTGTTGGTTTCCAGGCCTACAGAAGAAGTACGGCATGCTTATTTAACATGCTTGCTGAAAAGCAGACTTCTAAGTGATGTTTAAAACCTACTGAATTATTTAGCTTATTTGCTGGTTTGAAGTCTGACTGGCTGCTTTTTAATTAAATTGATCTGGGCTCACAGAACAATAAGCTAAAACTTTTAGTATCTGTATATTTTAAAAAGTAGTTTTACCTATGGATAAGTTTGGAAAAAGTAAGGAGTGTGTGTAAGTTCTGCACTGATGATCTGAAATACAGCTGATTTTATTTACCCAGTAAGTTAATCAAGAGGGTGTTTTATAATTGGTTTAAATCATAATATCTGAAATATGTACAAGTACCGTTTAAAAATGTTTTGTATTATGTAAGCAACCACTCCTTTCCCTGACAAGCTGGGAGCATTCTCTGTTGCTAAAATTCTTTAGTTTTGAAGCCATAACACAAGTACAGCTCACTGAACTGATAGTAAGGGGACTATTTAAATACAGTGTTCACCTGACCTACACTTGAGAAACTTTGGGTATGAATCATTAATGCTTGATATTGGTCCAGCTCAGCTTCCAGAAATTTTTTTGCTGGTTTTCCTTGAATCAATGTAAGGGCAATTTTGAGCATATTAGACGATCTCCCACTTTCATTCTAGTGGCTATTAGAACAATGAGCAATTGTAAGACTTAYGAGTTATTCTGTATTATTTATATGATAATGCCTTTTTTTTGCTACATGGTATCTGATGTTGTGAAGACAAGATATTTTCTTCATGAACAAGCAGCAATGATCCTAAAGTTGATTGAATTTATATTTTTTTTCTTTGAGCACATAATACACTGTTTTCATCATAAAGCTGTGACTACAACTGACAAGGTGACTTCTTCAGGGGCTGTTTTATCAGAGGCCRAGAGTATGACAGTGGAATTCCTATTCAGATCCTAATCCTTTCCCAAGTACAAGTACAATGGAATTGAAACACATTAGCTGAATGATACACAGGGATCCTTATCGTCTATCTGCTTTTATTGGGAAAAGACATAAATCACATTTTGCCATTTTATTGCTTGGAAACTCACAAAGTCAAAGTTGTTTAAGAATTAGGAAAAATCTCTCATCTAATTGTTTTCTTCATTTGATCCTCCCTTCCCCTTCTGATTGCTTTCCACGTATCTTTGTCTTTATCTCTAAGGTATGTTAAGGTTTATTTACTTCCTGATAAATCTCCTCGGAGTAAGCGGAAGACAGCTGTCAAAAAGAGCACAGTGGATCCAGAGTTTGATGAGACTTTGAAGGTATGGTTTGCAATTCTGTGCTGCGAAGTGTGGTTTTCCATGGTACAATCCTGCAAGTTCCGAATTGCCCTGAAGGGGCAAATTTAGGAGTCACTGACAATAATAATTTTTAAAATTATGTTTTTCAGTCTAAATAAGAGAAAGTTGCTCTTGGAGTTACAACAGTAAATTGCAAACCATTAGAAGAGTCTGCCTTTGTCCAAGAAAGTACTTTCAGTGAATACCAGTATTGTTCTGAATTACCTTGTGGCAAAAGCAAAGTGTCTTCTATAGACACATTTTTTGTACATTCAGAAACTGGCTGTATTGCAGAACAGTTGGAATTTTACACAAGTATCCTTTTCATGTGATAGCCCCTTGGTCAGTGCCACTGGAAGTGTCTCTCCACAGTTAGCTGAATGCCAACTGAAATCCACCATCCTTAAAACGTTGACTGGTTCTTTTTCCCCTGTGTAACTGATGCCAGGCAAATTCTTTGTAGTGTCTAATTTCAAACATTAATAATCCCACCACAGAARAGCAGTTGTGATTTCAGCTCCTTAATGTCTTCCAATACTGCTTCTTCCATCCTTGTAAGAATTGTGTATAGAAAACAGGAGCCATTATTCTTACTTCACACTCACTTCATGAAATATGAAGCTGAGTACTGTCAGCTGGGAGAGGCTGGATTAGTCTGGTTGTTCCCAGCTCCACTTTTGTACTCAAATCACTGCAAACCAGTTTTTGTGTGTGTGCTTCGGCAAGCTGCCGTAGAACATAAGATGATGAGTTCTTCAGTAACATATTGTCTTGGAAGAGAGATGAAACSAAGTTAGTGGAAGGGCAAACTTGTGAATCTTGTGCTGCTTCTTGAACTACACAAAAGTTTCAGTGTTACCCCTAACTCTTGGTGTGTATGAACATCAAGAATCAGTAGTGAGTGAAACAGGCAAAATGTTTGAAAAGACCACAGTTTGATAATAACAAAAAAGGATTTTTGTAATCTATGTAATTCTCATGCAGCCCGAAGCCTATGTATAGCATTTAAGTCGGGAGAAAAAAAGAGCCTGAAATTGAAATCATTGGTCCTAATTTTATAGTCCTTTTTCAATGGCAGAGTCATACAGAAGTGATGAAAGGAGAGTGAGAGCCATGCCTGAGCTSGCTGCATAAACTCTAAGGGTGTTTACTTAGAAATCTTTAAAATCAGTGCAATTATTAGCTTATCCAGGATAGCAAAAATGGTAAAAAGTGCACAGCACTACTTCGGGTAACCCACACCATGACACTGAGATCCAACTCGGTGGGATTCAGCTGCAAATTAAGGCACTTGCATGTGTGGGAGCTGTGCAAGTGCTCTTGGGAGTCACTGGAGGCCAGGGTGACTCAGGGTCATCAGCCACAGAGCCCACACCCAGCCTGTGATTCAGCAGCCTAAATATGTGTGCTGATTTCTTTGCCTGTGCCATTGCGTCCAGCTTTCCGTGCAGGTCACCTATGGGCTGGGTATCATATTTGCCAGTCTCAGTGGGTAAGTTAGATACCCAGCAATGTCTGAAAGGGCTCCGACTATGTTTGGAGAGTGGATCAAGGCTTTAATTAGTGATCASCTGAATTACTCCCTTGCCCCTGCTGGCTGCATTAAGTAGGTGTCCACTGACCAGAATGGGAGTTTAAGCACCATCATTAGATGTTTTCATCTTGAACTGGCTTCCAGAGCAACCAAATTCTGCTGGGAGTGTAAAGAGAAATACAACAAAGAAACCCAGCAGAAATGGTCGGGAGTTATTTAAAGTTCAGAATTAATAATCAAAATCTTTAGCAAGGCAGCTCAAGGTATTCCTGGAATGTTGTTTCATATTTGAATGAGCATTATTTAGCATTTGAGTAGTGGGGTTTTTTTCAGATTGCAAGGCACACTCAGACAAAATGGTTCTGTCTGCGTGCAGATGCCTTCAGTCATGCTGTGGGAACAGGTCCTGTGCATGGGCCTGCATTCATCCTGTGCRTTGCTCTGTAAATGCTGTTTATCTTTCTAGTACAAGATTGAATACTCCCAGCTGAGAAGTCGGCAACTTCAGATCTCTGTGTGGCATGCAGGAACACTCAAATACAGGGTGTTTTTGGGGGAAGTGGTGATTCCACTGGCAGCATGGAATTTTGAAGAAGACTCGATGCAGTTGTTTGACTGGTATCCACTCAAACCCAAGGTGACTCTTAGTTTTTGTGCTTAATTATACCTTAAGAGCAAGGTGTAGTGAAAGCCATGAAAAAGATCACCCTTATGAGATCATTGTGGGGAAAAATGCTGTCAATCCAGTCAATTAGCAAGACGTGTTGCAAACACAAATAAGCCGTGAGAAAGATGTGGAAGAGAATGATTGCAGTAATGCAGGCTTCTGTATGTCCCTTTCTTCAGCGTGAGAAGCCTGAAGATGATCTTATCCAGCACAGTGGTGAACTCCTCGTGTCTGCAAGACTGTCGGTACCAGCCCAGGATAAAAATGTCCAGCTTGAAGGTATAAAATGTTTTGGCATACATGAGTCCTTAACAGTTGCTCTCACTGGTCGTAGAGGTCTTTTCCAACATAAATGATTCCATGATTCTGTGCATTCCTTGGCTAGATAAGAATTGAGATCAATGAAGGACTGGCAAAGTGTCCATGTAATATATTCCTGTAATGGGGTTTTTAACAGCTACAGCAAATGGTGCTTTGTGGTGTATTATATCTTAGATTATTTAAAATCAAAACATTCGTGAGCTTTGTATATTTGTTCTTTTCAATGCCAACAAAGGTTTACATTATAGTGGCAGCAGTATGATGCATCCAGCTGTTTTGCAAACTTGTGCCTGTCATGGTGTTACCAGTAGAGGTTATTCTGGAGGTGAAGCAGCAGTTTTGCTGTCCAAGGTAGAGACTGCCAATTTAGGGAAAAAGTGGAAAAGAAATACCTGCAAGGGTACCGGGCCAGCACCCTTGCTTCCTCCGGTGGTCTCAGGGAGATTGTTTCACTTGAAAGGTGTTAGGTTCAAAATGTATAGTCAGGATGCAGTTCCTAGTAATGAAAACTTGTAAAGTGCATTAAGTATTACTTTAGTATGTCAGAGCAAGCACTTGGTGGAGTGAAATAAACTCTGGGGAGGGATAGGAAAACCTCATTTTCCTTACCTCCGCAGATCATAGTGAGGTGTATAGAAGTTTGGAGCTGTAGTAATTCTCTCTGTCACGTCCATAGCACCACGTAGAGACCAATAGGAAGCTCTAATCAGATGTTTGGGTTTTTTTTTCTTTTCTTTTCCAAATGACCCCAACATGACCAGCTTGCTATCTTCCAGTTTTCCTCCCTATGCACACCTGTGTACTGAGGCTCTGCTCTACACCTCGAGCTGTGAGAGGAGCTGTATCACACCATGGGTTTGGCTCTCCTCTGCTTCTGCTGTTCCAGAGAAATGCTTCTGTGTGTACTGCCCTGTGTTTACTTTTCACAAACACAACAGAAAGCTTTGTCTTTGGAGCAGGAATCACAAAACAGCCTGCTGCTCACTGTTTTCTTTGTGTATGAATCATGCACTGTACAAATGTTTGAATCTTTCAAACGTTCCTAGTACAGCCTTATGACTCCTTATCTCAGTAGTACCACTCAGGCATTCCCCTACTTACTTATAGCAGCATTTTAAGCTATGAGCTGAAATAACTGGGCATTTCATGTGACAAGTGCTCCTTTTTCAGGAAACAAAGACCGAGGAGTTCCCAACTGCCAGCTTCAGGTTATGGTATTTGGGGCCAAGAACTTGCCCATGCTGAGGTCTGCTGGAATGCTGAACTCCTTCATTAAAGGGTATGTCTGAGACCTAACACTTCAAATAGAAAATGCCACACACGTTCTGTGCAAATGTACATATTAACATATTTTCAGGAGGAGACTGGCATGGGAAAGTGGCATCATCCACGCTCTTAGTCAGACTTCCTAGTAATGGTGACACTTGGGTGTCTGCAGAACAGCAGCAGTTTGCAGGATGGTGATGAGTCCCACCTGCCCTCTTGGTCCTGAACTTTAGTTTAATTATGTCATTAAAATTTAGCATTCACTAGTTTAAGTAGGTGCTTTTAGATAGTGGGAGAGGGAGAAAAAAAGTGCAAATAAAGAGGGTATTGTCATTCCTAGTTTCAGCTGTGCCTTTGTAGAATTAAGTATAGCCCTGGATACATTGAAAACTTTTAACCTCTTCATGCTAGACATTTTGAAAGAGAAGGGACTGGATTTTTCTTCAGTGTGCTGAGTTGCTTATATGTGGAATCATTTTACTTTCTTGCTGTCAGGCATCAGATGCCACTGGAAGTATGATAATGGTGTAAAGTGGCACCTACCTTTGGTGAGATGGGTGAGCATTTTATCTACTGAAAGCAGGTTTCAGGCAGCACTGGGTAACAGCATGTGGAGTAGACTCCTGCAGCAGTTAGTGATGGCAGAGTAAAAGCAGACTAGAAGAGCCTACTTGCACCTGCACTAAAGGCAGGCAGGAAAAAGTGCAAGTCCTAGAATAAACACAGTAGCACCATGTTCTACCTTGCACAAAAGCTGAACTTTCTTACTATTTAAGGCAAACCAAAGGGCCGTAGTTGATCATTGAAAATGTTCTGGTTGAGAAATCAGTAACCTTGCTGAACTCTTATTTTYTGGGGGGAAGTTGCCTTATCCTTCCAGACCAAGCAGAGATGAAGCAAAAGTCTCCTGTCCTGAAGAAAGAAGCTTGTCCACAGTGGAAACACTTGTTTCTCTTTGATGGTGTGACCCCAGCTCAGCTACAGCAATCATGTCTACACTTGACTGTCTGGCACAAGTCAACTTTCAGCTCGAGTGATCAGTTCCTAGGAGGATCCAAGCTTGGTGCAAGTAAGTTCTTTATCACTGAAAGTTGAAGGTAATTTGGGTAAAAGTTCATTTAGTTTACATCCTAAACAAYAATAATTACACTGTGCTATTTATTACCTGCTATCATGTGCCTGCACATGGTGACTTTCAGGGTCAGAGCCATGCTAAGACAAGCACAGAAATGGTGTGGCTCTAACTCACATAGAGCTGTATATATTTTTAAAGACTTATTCCTTTAATTGTTTTCTACAAATTGGTTAATTTTAAATAATTTCTCATCAAAAGGAAGCAGGAGAACTAATGACCTAGTAGACTCCAACCTTGCTTCGGTTTATACCCCTCATTTTGCATCCACAAATCAATCCCGTCAATGAAACAGAGGAGGTTAAACTTGCTCAGAAGGGGCTGTTGCATGTTTGAGTTTTGGGCTCTGCTCTAACCTAGGAGTGAGCTTTCTTTCTCAAGACTGAGAAACGTCTGAGAAAGCCCCTGCTTGCTAAATATGCCCTGTCTCACTGGTAGTTGAGCAGGGAAGCATTGCCCCTTGAAGGCTGCCCAGCAGTCTCCCACCCCCGTCCTCCCAGTGAATTAGGTGCTGTGGGTTTCAGTATTTGAGATGAAAGGGTCAAAAAGCTTGAGGATCAGTCCTGTTTTGGTGTCAGCATGCACTTTACAGGAGTATTATCACTAGTGGTAACTCAATGTCCTGCCAGCTTCCTCATGAACTTCTTTTGCTTATCCTAGCCAGCATTTGCCTTTCTGCTGGAGAGGAGACCATCTGCTTGTATGTGATCCAAGCCCTAAGCCTGGTAATGCTTTAGAATCACTGGAGATGAACTGCAGCAGGAGGCTTAGTGCCCTTCTGCTGTTAGGAGCATGCTTGCTCCTCTGCTTTTAGTCATACAACCAACAACTTTTTCTTTGCTGCAAGCTGCACTCTTCAGAGAGTGATCCCATTTTAATAGGATGTAAATAATAGTTTATTGCAACGAGTGCCTTASGTGCTACAGAACAGCTGAAATTACTGTAGAAGTGGGTGAACAGGTTGGCTAGAAGTTGGGTAAGGCCAAGTGAAAAGTAACTCTGATCCTTCCCTTTGCTTTCTTGCAGAGGAAKGGTTTGGCTCTATGGACCTTGCTTCTCAGTCAGTGCTTCAATGGCATGAAGTGCTCTGCAACCCAAACACATGGATGGACTTCACACTTGTGCTGCATTCAAATAAGGAAAACTTTAAATCATGAGAGATTATCACACAACAACTTTTCCTTCCYCATGTCTGATTTAAACTCAAATGGTACATATGCTTCACGTCTGGGGAAAGGTACACTGCAACAGCACCTACTCCAGAATTTTGGGGAATGGAATTATGTATTTGAATATGTGTGTGACATTCTGAATGTTTTTCTTCAAAAGTTAAGACTTTAACCTGTGTCTCTAGCTGGAGTAGAAGGATAGTATTGTTTCTTCAGGAGTGACAGCCTGTCTGAGATGCGTGATGCTGACAAAGCAACAGTAGCCAGATAATATGCAGTTTTCCATTTCCAGGTGTAGCAGAACTGTCATTATTTAATCATAACTATGACTACTTCAGAGCAAATAACTGTTACAGCAAGAAAGGTACATGATTTCACTCTGATGCTGATGTTTTATCCACGGAATTAAAAACTAGCTTGTCTTTGCTTGCTGCAAATGAATGATGCTAATACCTCTGTACTTCAGCATTATCTACACTGCCACTATATTTCACATGACCCTAAAAAACTTTGGTCTGTGGCTATGTCTCTCACCTGTGTGCTGTATCATTGTGTTTAGAAAGTTAAATGTATAAATTCTCCCTCTGTAGCACTGTGGGACTACAGCCAATAGAATAAGTGTGGGTGTAACAAGCTGCCAGCATAAGACAGAATTAACGAGTCTGATTCCTAGGGTGTACAGCAAAGGACAAGATAGCTAAGTTTATAATTTCTTCATGTGGACAAGCTTAGGGTCTACTCCTTTGTCAGTTTGTAGTGTTACAGTCAGCAGAAACTTCTTATGTACAACTGCAGTGACTGCTGCTGTTGTGTTTAGTCCTTAYTACAAGTATTCCCCTTTCTTCCTTTCTGGGTCAGTGTGGCTTTTAAGGATTTGAGATTTAAAGACACAGGGATGCATAAGCTAAGCTTAGGAACTGAAAGAGTAGTAGCACAACTTACACAAAATACACCCTACACACAAAACACTTCACTCCATGGCCTTTGTTACTTTGCAGATCTTTTATTTAGATGTTTGCTGCTGCAAATAAAAAAACCCCCACACAAGATTCAACTCAAGTATAATGCAGCATMGATACTGTAGAGGGAAGAGAAGAGGTGACAACATACTGTATCTCACTTTCTAACAGATTTTCAAGGAAAGGGGGAGATTGGGGGAAGGATGGTCACAGAAATGCTCTCTACTAGAGAGAATACAACTGTGATATAAACAGGCAGTCCCTTCATCTTTGGAGTCTGAAACTTTAAATCAAACATTTAAAAAAATTAGAAAATTTGTTAGAAAAATAGGTGCAGTAAAATTGTATATATTGGATCATGTGTACATATAACAGTTTTCATTAAGTAAAAAAATGATCTTTACAAATAATGCTTTATAGTAAATAATCAGCTGCACTGTATCAGACTACAGTCTTGTTTAGGCATTTTTACAGATGCAAGTCTCATTAAATCTGAAAAGTAACAAAATATACAGAGCAAAACTATTTCCCTTTAAACTAGTACTGCAATCCACATATTGCATGTTTTTTATATATATATATATAAATACTACACTATAACTGATCAGTAATGAAGCTGGAATGCAAACACCATGGTGTATTAGATTCCAACAGAGTATTTGCTACTTGTTACATGAAGAGGGTATCAGTGTCTCTATCCCACTTCTGAGCCATCACTGCACAGTTTCTCCAGTTGAGAACAGCAACCAGAAAATACCTAATTTCTACACAAAGTAGTTCTGAGGTGTTGTCAGTTCTTTTGTGTGGGGGGTTGGGAAGGGGGAACATGGACATCAAGACCAAGGAAAAAACAGGGTCTACAAGCACTTGTGCATGTAKGTACAACATACGTGCAGGTGCTTGCAAATCCTGAGTTCCACAACCTGGCTTCTCAGCTGTTACACTTTACACTGTAACTAATAATACAAAGACATATGGCACGAAATTCACCCACAGATGCTTATTTTTTTGACCAGGCTGAATCCAGCACCTGCACAGGACACGCRCCTTCAACTAGAAGCATGGCCTGTTAAAATTTGTCTTGCTTAAAGAGAGATGTGACATAAGGCCTTTTGGCACTAAGCAAAGGCATGAGCAAGTTACCAGGATCAGTGGTACAATAAGTTTTTAGCTATACCAAATTTCACAGAAGGTTTGGAATAAAAGGGAGATTCAAACACCTCTGGGTTTAGAGAACAGTTGTTAAGTGTCATACAGTGATCCCTCCTCAGGGGAAAAAAAAAAAAAACAAACCAAAAAACCAATACAACAAAACCCCAAAAACAAGAACACAGCATTAAGATCTGCCTTTCCCACAGTCCTGCCGCCTTCTTACAAGCATCATTACATTGCCTCAAACTCATCAATTCTCTGCTTGGTGTTGCCTTGCCGGATCTGCCGCAGCGTCTTGTACTTGTCCCGTCCCTGGCGCATGTTCTCCGAGTGGATGATATCATTTTGGGTCCTCTTGTTTTCATCTCTAGCCTGGGCCAGCTCATCTGTCAGCGCCTGCAAGATGAACAACATTAAATACAGGTTATATGAGAGAAGCTTTCTGACATTCAGGTCCTTTAGTGAGAGCTGACAGTTAATGACTGGACAGAGCAGTGACGTGGATATGACCCAGGCTTTCCATAAATACTGTGGATGATTTAAGCAATCTCAAAGCTTGAGCACTGAGAGTAATCTTTACACACTTTTCCTTGATTTCAAACTTATATAGGAACTGTCAACAAAGCGAAACTATCATGCCTTGTGTGTTTAACCACTTGGTTAAAGGACCTATTTTCCAGGAATGGTTATTTTGATTACTCTGCCCCCTCCAACCAGTGCCTTACCCTGAGCTGACTCTGTACACGCGCGTTCTTCTCTGCCTCGGTGATGCGCTTCTCTTCGTTGCGGTCATTCCTGATGCCCTCGCTGGAGAACTCAGCGCTGTAGGCAGAGTATTCAGAGCCCTCATCTTGCAAGTTGTCGTGGACATGGTAATTCACTGGCTCATAGACAGGTGGTGGGGGTGGAGGTGGAGCAGTCATTACCAGGTGTAACTCCTCCTTGGTCTTTACCAGATCCTCCTGCGCTTCCCTGGCCTTTGGGAAAAGAGAGGACAATATTTAAATGCATTTCTTGCTTAATGAACACTTTAATGCTTATCCTCCCAGTTTTTTCAATCTACTATGAAAAGTAAGGGAGAATTAAATCTGTGCAGCTGACAGTACTCTATTAGTCTTTTACAGAACTTTTTTTTTTTGCTAGTGATGCTATCATCATCATCTGCTGTGCAGTGTGCAGGGGGTCTGAACAAAGACTATCCTTCCAATAAAACAGTCCAGGAAAAACAGTTCTGTGGGAAGCTACAGTTATCTTGATCCTGTTCTCCATCTGAAGAGCTGTAGGCTGAAGACACACGGGTTCCACAGAGTAAGAAGCTGGCAATCTAGGCTGGCATTTTTAGTGCAATTACACACTGGCAGTCACCTTCCCTGCTKCTGCAGTGGTTCTGCCCTCCCATGTGTCCCACAGTGCTTGCTGGGGGGCACTGGGAGTACTAGTGCTCTGAGCCTTGTGTGGTTTTGTCTGGTTTTAGTGCATCCCGTTGTTACACTCTCCTGATCCAGGCACCAGGAAGCCACCAACAACAGCCCACACTCCTCAAAAAGGATACCTGCAGTGTGCCTGCATTTGCAGCATCTTCTCTYGACTGCTGTAATGTTTTCAGACCTTATATCATGGATTACATGCACCATTTATTCATGTGCCACTTCCCCGCCATGGCTCCAAGATAATGATCATATTTTTAGGTTCTATACAGGCTTCCATTCTGACTTTTAGACTGAAGGTTTCTTGGGAGAAAGGTGTTTTTGCAGGCATATTCCATATTCATCACAAGTTTGCCCTTCTTCACTGATGTTTGCCTCCACATGTTTGAGAAGTCACACCAGGCTAAGCACCACAGTATGCTCTGCTCAAGCACAGAACTTTAGAGCAACTTTGTAAAACAGATACTCACTCTGATTTGCCACTCTTCAACCTCACTCTCTTTACGCTTCCTGGCCTCTTCCAGAAGTGCTATCTTGGCTGTGTACTCTGCAAGCTCTGTAGCCTGTTGAATAATAAAATGGGAATTATAAAGACTCTTAAAAATAACACCCAACTCAACCAAAAAACCAAACACAACAAAGAAATACTGTTAACTGTAATGAAGATTGAATAGGAAATTAAGAACTAAAAATTAGATTGCTTATGATAGAAACCAGCGCCACAATGATGCCATGACATGGYCTAGTACTTCACTGCACTATGTTTTTCCCTGGACAAGATGGCTTTGCCTTACTCAAGGGCATTAGGAACATGCSTGTATATCTTAGTCTCAAAATGACTGGGTCTTACCAGCTGCTCCTGGCTCTTTATCTGGTCCTTAGTTTGTCTCTCCAGCTCTTCCTTGGCCTGCAGAGCTGCCAAACGGTCAGCTTCCAGGCGTTCTGCTTCCTCTTGGGCTCGTCTTCTCTCCTCCTCCAGCTGAATGGCTCTTTGGATCTGATCTGACAGCTCTGGAAAGAGATGGATCAATGTGGTTAGTCCACAAGCCTGGTCACAGCTAAGGAACTACAGTCTCCTAGGTAACTGCAGAAGTCATGACAGCACTTTACTCCAGCTTGCAATACTCCCTTCATTGTGCACCTCAAAGCAATTATTTTCATAATGCACCAAGTAACTGGATTCAGAAGTAGTCAGATGCACATTGTAATTAAATCTTCTGCAAGATGTTTGCACTAAAGCCTGTAACACTGACATGACACTGCTGCCCTTAATTGACAGTTTGCTGCACAGACCAGATGTTGCTGCCTCCAATGTGCTCATCTGTGCATTGAAATAGAAGCTTCCATTTCACTGGGAAGACTTCCCAAAGTATTTTTTCTGTTAGGAATTAAGTAAAAAGTACTGAGGGCTGAACTCTTGCTCACTGCTGGAAGAGGCTGTGCTACTTAAACCTTCTTGGCAACAGGGGAAAACAGAGTTCCTGCCCTTCGGTTCCCAAATAACGTCTGCAGATTTTATGCTACTTTCATACTTTGAATGCACATGTGTGTATTTAGCTGTATAGGTAGACATCAGAAAGCTTTGCCAAGGGATCTCAGTGTCACTAGATTTAGGCAAGGCATAGGCACCAACCCATATAACCCCTCTATGGAGCAAAATACACATGGTCTGGTCAGCTAGGACAAGTACTTTACCTTTCTCTGCTTTCTGAGTCTTCACTTCATACTCTTGTAGCCTCACCAGCAGCTCCTCCTTCTCCCTCAGCATTTGCTCCTTCTCCCTCTCAATCGTCTCCCTCCTCCTCTTTTCATCTTCTAGTTGTTTCCTGTTAGAAACACATTTCATGCTGGAAGCTCGCTTTCAGACCCAAGCTACCATCAGACAAGAAAGCTGGCTGGGAATCTCTCCAGGCAGCTCAAWGGGAAGTGGCTGCCACGAAACAGGAGCCAGAAGACAGAAATAGGCCATTCCTTCATCACTTCAGAATTTGTGCTCAGTTTTAGATACCCCATTTCATAAAAGCATTTGTATTTTTGTTGGTTGCCACAGTAATTTAGAACACCAAATAGCTGCTAGACACAGAGAGAAAAACAGGACTTGTACTGCACAGCAGAGGAGATGTAACTTTGTTACTTAGGCCCTGTGGAAAATCAGGGAGGTATGAAAACAACAGCACTAAGGGAATGAAGACAAACAACCCACAAATACAGGAGAAAAGCAGCATGATTTCTTGAGTCATAAGCAACCTGCAGCCAGTAGCAGAATTGCTATTCCTTTTTCCTTGCCTGTAAGAGATCTCCCAGTTCCTTCTCTCTACAGTGTACACACATGCTCTCTGTGAAGGTTTCACCCTTGCTCCCAACCATCCCATGGCCCAGCACAAAAATCAGATTATAACACTCAGGAGTCAGGAAAACCCTTCTCTAGATGCACACCACCACGTCAGAGCCTGCTGTGCCTTTACTTGCACATTTCCCTGCAGCTTTTGAGATGGCAGCTGGGACAGCAGACTCTGCAGCCACAGGGCCGAGCACAAAGAGTAACACAATTCCACTCCAGGACACCTGTAATCCAGAGCTCCAAGGCCACATGTGCTCCTCGTGAACCTGGGATGGCTCACAGCCTCGCCCAAGTGACACCCCTGTTACTGACCCCTGCCCAGCGGGTACAGCTGCTTGCTGCACTCTGGCACTTCGGTGTCATTTATTTCTGCCTCCCCACATCAGCTGCCTGTATCCAAGCCCACCTTTCCAGTTGTTTCTGGTGCTTCTCCTCCCGGGCCTGGGCTTTCATCTGCTGCACCTCAATGGTGTCAGGCTTCCTGCGCCGCATGTACAGCTCATGGTTGCCCATGCAGAGCTGCAGGATCCTCTTGTTAATTCTCAGACGAGGAGCGTAAAACACAAAGTCCTAGGAGAGAGACACCACACAGTCAGCTTTTTCCAGAGCATGCCTTCTCTTCTCCCAGCTAACTGCAGACAGACCATCTTGCCACTAATTTCACTCTAATCCAGACATACATGCAAGGCCATTTAAACACAGCAGCAGGGACTGCAAATATCATTTGCAGCCAAAACTATTGTTATTTATATTCCCCATTTAAAATCTACATAGAATTGACAAGTTACTCTTCTAGAAAAATCATCTTTTAGAGAAAATTCCAAGCAATGAAGTCACCTTCCAATGGAGATTGTTAAACATTGCAGAAGATTATCGGTTGGCAGGTAAATATCTGGGCAACACACAGACCTCTAGTATTGAGCAGCTTTTCAGTTTGCATGGTTTTGTGACTGAAAGATAAACCACAAACTACAAATGTAACTTTATAGAATTTCTTGATCTATCTGAAGCAACATTCGAGGTCCCACATGTGTTTCTTCAGAGAAAGAGAAGAAATGGCTTCCAATATAATTCTTTTCCTTTCCATGACATTTCCTAGTTAAGCTGACCTAGGCTGTTACAAGAGTGTAAAATGAAAACTAACTTTTTAACCACCAACCATATGAGTTATTTGGAATACTGGTTTGCAGGCAATAACAAAACGCAAGATATTCTAAAATTTCTGGTTCAGTAAAAAGGACATTCTCAAATTTATTATCTGTTATAATCAGACTTTACAGAAACCACAAACCAAACTGGATCTTCTAGAAAAAAACTAGCTAAGAAAGGGATACAGAGGGCCCAAGTTCATTACCTGCCTGRTTATTCTTCTGAGTCCACAACCACACACATTTACAATACAGTCTGAACTTACACAGTGGACAAACATCCTTGTGCTTTTTTTGTGAACTACATGGACAGTGGGAAAGCTGCCACATTACCACCACAAACCAGTACTTTCCTTGGAATCACTCTCCTATGGATTGCCTCACTGTTAGCAAGAGATGGAACCAAGAATGGGAGCAGTGATCATGTTTTTAATTGCCTCAGCTCAGAAGCACAATTGTGGCAATCTCTGAGAAAGCTAGAAGTCACACTAGAAGCAATTAAAAGCTCCCTAAGTGGTATTAAGATGAATATGCTGACAAAGACTCATTTTCTGCAATGCATTTCCCTAATGCACACACTGACTGCAGAAGAGGCAGTCAGGGCAAGTGTGTTGTGCTCTCCCACTAAATCCTGCCAGAGCCATTCTGAGCTGCAGAGGTCTGATAGTGCCTGTAAGCTACTCATCCGACCTCCTGCTTCTGACAAGTAATTGTAAGACAAATAGTTTGTGCACATTGTGATGAACAGGTCCTGTCCTGAGGCAAAGCTCACTTACATGGAAGTCAATACTGAGGGCATGGATGGTGGTTGCATTTGTCATATAAGGCCATAACCAAGGGAACAAAACCTTTAAATAAGAATATAAAAGAATGTCCTTCTTTCCTCATCCCCAGCCTACCCCAGATCTCACACAACTGGGAGCATTGCACCTCGGTATTTTAAAAGTAACATGCTGAAGATGTTGGAGTACATGGGCAGACAAGCCTAAAAATTAAAAAGCTTATTCTGGCCAAGGTGCCACAGGACTCTACCCTTTACATTACTGCCCATTGAAACACAGGCATGTAGAATCCTCCAAATTAAAAGAGAGCTTCCAACACACATCTTAGGTGGACTGAATATTTTGCTGTCGTTATAATGCCTGCCTTTTTAAAAAGAGACATAAGCACGTGAAAAGACCCAGACAACTTCCTGAATACTCAGAATTAATGCCCAGATAAATTCTTCTTTCAGGCACAGCTTTAAACATACCACCACCCAGAGGGAAAATGACAATTGACACAGAAGGAACAAACATAATTGAGGTTTTCAATGTTAACACCTTTCTGTACCAGCCTCTTGTAAGCCTTCCATTTCAAACTCAGTCAGATTTACTGCTGGGGAGTGGGTGGAAAGCAGTGATCTGTATTTTGTAATTATGTACAACACATGCAAGAGTCTCTTCTATTGAGAAAAGCATGCCTGACAGACCAGCTTTCTATCTTGGGGGAGTTTTGTTGGTTTTCACTAACAGCATCACAGAAAAAAGCTCCTCTCCCCCAGGTTGCTATCTGGAAGAAATCCCTGCAGCAACACTGTTCACTAGTATCCTTTAAATTACTGGGAGGATCTTTTTCTGTTAGAGATATTTATAAGTCATCATCCTTTGCCAAAGCCAAGCTGCTTATTATTTCTCAGGGCTGTACTTACCCACCAAGGCCAAGTACTGGGGTGGGGGGGAAAAGCAGAGGAGCTCTTTCTCAACTACTCCAGTAATTTCACAAGACTGACAGAATGACATCCACCTATACCAGTTATTCCACGTTACGTGCTCAACAGGTCAAAGTAAGTTTCTAATCCCTCACTAAAATAACTCTGAAAACATACTTTTGAATATTGAAAAGCAACATTCACAGGTAGCTACATTTCAGTTCTGCACCAAAGTCATATCCCTGAGATTTATCTTAGTATTCAAGAAAGTCAGTGAACACCACATATTACGCTGTCAGTAGTGTGGAAGTGAGCAGTGATGGATGTATCCGTGTGGTTTTGCAGTAGCATTTGAATTACTTTTGTAATTTTTTTTGTAATGAACATTTTTAATGTTTGGTTTTTTWAATGAAAAAACAAAAATAAGTTACCTATCAGCTTCCATGCACTCAAAGAAATGCAGAGGGAACTCACAGAACTAGCAAAGAATCTCAAATTTGAGCATAAAGTTATCTAGTTTTCTAGAAAAAAGGACTGCAGTTGTAAAAATCCATATCTTTTTCCACATTAGATATCACCATAAGCCCTTCATTTATGCTCCACAGAAAAACAGACAGCTGTACATACACTSTAAATACTAAGGCTCATTTTGCATCTAGAATATCTGCAGCTTTCTTCTCTCCCAAGACTACTTTATTTTGAGACAAAACAGTATCAGTTGCTCATATGCAGTATCCAGGAATCCATTCTAGATATACTTACTGGTGCCTTCTTGTCAATAGGCTTTATAACAAACTTCTTGTCATTGAAAGAGATGTTTCTGATTTCGCTCCAGGGGAACCCAATCTTTGGAGTTAGTCTGGAAAGAAGAAAAATATTTTTAAGAGATGATGCAGTAAACATTTTTTCCCCCCATATTGCTTCTAACACAGAGACTTGGTCAAATGCAATGCTTCACAAAGCTCTCCCAATAGAGAGAAGACACTAAGTGAACCAGAACACCACAGGGAGTTGGAAAAGAAGCCCAGTCACCTCCCTTACTGAGTTTCTTTTCATTTTCCTCAGCCACCCTACTGACCTTTGGCTATGTCATAGGGATAGTCTCCACTGAAGCCACATGCTCAGCTGCTTTTAAGCTTGTTTCTTTGAAATTCAGGCCCCAAATCTGCTGCATGCAGACTTTATGTGCCATGCTTCCCAGAGGCTTCTCACACATCATGGGAGGCGTAAGTCAAAGTAACTGAGCTGCTCCCACATCTTATGGCACCCACAGAGAAACCTACCCTGGTGTGTTACAGCTAGCCCAGTCACCTCCATGCTGCCTTCACTCTGAAGTGCTGGACAGGCGCAATTGGTAGGAGCAGATTTGTTTTCTTTTGTTTTACAGAATCACAGAATAGGTCAGGTTGGAAGGGACCACAGTGGGTCATCTGGTCCAACTTCCCTGCTCAAGCAAGGTCATCCTACAGCACAAGGCACAGGATTGCATCCTGAATGTCTCCACTGAGGGAGACTTCACAACCTCTCCGGGCAATTGTTGCAGTGCACAGTCCCTTGCACAGTAAACTTCTTCCTCATGCTCAGGTGGAACTTTCTGTGCATCAGTTTCTGCCCATTGCCTCTTGTCCTATTGCTCAGCACCAGCGAGAGGAGCCTGGCTCCATCCTCTTGACCTTCTCCCTTCGGATATTTCCTCTCCTAGATTACAGACAAGGTTGGTAACAAAGAGCCCTGTTCTTCCCTGCCATACAAATCGCTCTTTCAGCCCATCCCATGAGTCACCAAGCGGAACTTTACTCGCTGGTCATGCAATGAGCTGTGCCACGTGCCTCCCCCCTATTGAGAAGCACCCCTATGAAGCAAAGGGCAAGATTCAGACTCCCAGCTCTTCCTTGCTGCTGAGGAGTCCAGGTTTGTTGATTTGTTTGAAATTTTTTCTGTAAGCCTCACTAATCATTTGAGATTTTCCTCTGCCTTCATTTTTCCAGACTCTTGCATATAAAAAGCATCCAGTTTTTCATAAGATCAAATGTTTCTGAGCCATTCCAATACTTCGCCCTCACACACCTGACCAGCTCTGTAGCAAGTTCTAATATTACAAGGACTTGAGTATTTGACTGTAATAAAGTCCTTTAATTCCCCCCAACCAAATATTTTACTTTTATATTTAATATGACATTATTCTTTTATTCTTCTCTTATCAAAGGAAGGGTATATTCTCTAGAGATAGCTGTTAATGATTAAGAATTGTGTCTTACATAAAAGACAATATCAACAAGCAATCTTGTTATTATCTAACCCCTCCAACGTATGCGTCTCTGTCACAATTGTGTCTTCAAATCATTTGCAAGAAATAAGTACTTAACGTTTAGCAATTAAAAAAATGTCTATCATCACAGTGAACCACTCAAATTCTGTAAGAATTCTATGGAGCACATTGACTAAGGTAAAAAAGTGCAATTTTGGAGGAATTTCACTCATTGCTAGGGAGATGGAGAGCTACTACATCGCAAGATTTTGCTGGGTCCAAGCATAAAAAAACCTTGCTTCATTCAAATTCAGACATCAAGAATAAAATCCATCCTCTTCAGAACTTTCCACTCCCTAACCTTTAACTCAACTGCAAGATTATGCAACAGTGTGTGTGTGTAACACTAAGAACTGGAAAGAAAATTATTTGATTAGACCAAGATTAACTAATTACTACAGCCTCCATTAGTTCAAGTGTTTAAATCCTAGATAATACAGTGTGACGGACAACTAAAATAATTCACTCATTAGTAAGTTCTATTGCAGATTCTCCTTTTTAATGCAGGAAAAAAACAAGCTTAAGTATACCTGGAAATGGGACACTGACATGCACTGCAGTATAGAGGCTCACACACCTATAGCACAGCCTCATTTTCCTCACGTTGAACTTCAACAATGAAATCTCTGCTTTTTCACCTTTGCCCTTAGTCCCCAAATCTTGCATGCACAAACCAGAGGTGCTGTACACATCACTATCTTTCTACTTCCCTTATCTGCTGGAAAGACTTAATTACATAGTGGCAAGAGTTACAGCAGAAATAAGCAGTTTGTCCCAGCACTGTATTTGTTTTGCAAACGCTCTCGATAGCTCTTTACAGTCAATGGCTACACTCTTGCTTCTGCAGCTCGAAAAACCTGTTTGTGTGACCATGGTTACATAGCAAGACCAGTCATTCAAGACTGAAGTATTACATGAGCGAAACTACTTTTCTTTCAAGTGACACTCCTTGTTTTCTGGGTGACAGCACATATTAGCATTGCAGAAAAGACTGCCTCTCTCTTTGCCATATTAACTGAAGCTCCAGAGAGTTCCAATTAATATTTGGGTTGCATTCAAAGCTTTTCGGAGGCAAAGATGTAGAACAGGTGAAATCCCTTCTGTATTTCAATGATAGTCTGTTACAGATTAGTGACATGAAACAAAGATTTGAAACATTGGGGTGGGGGGGAAAAAGCAGTCTAGACAGCAATGCTCCATCTAAAAAAATATCTATTTTAATTCCTTCAATCCTTCAGTTGCAGAGTATTAGAAGAGACTAGCAGGTTTAGACACAGCTGTTCTCACCTTCTTCTTATGTTTATTTATAGATGTAGTCTATCATTTCCCACCTACTATCCAATTAATAATGGCTCTGCCTTTACCAGAAGGGCTGATTAAAACTATGCGTACCTCAGCAAGCCCTCATCTCATTCCTTGTTCACAGTAACTATATAGGTTAGCTGCTCCCTGGGTTCTGGGTGTTACCCAGCTTTGCTGTTGTGTCCACCCCATAATCTGTCTTTTTCAGAACCAGACAGTTGCACACACATCCATCATTAACTTCAGGATAGGAGTGCCCTTAGATGTCTGACCACTGCAGACACATTAGCCTAGCCAGGTTCTCATGTTGTACCCACTGATGGCAAACCTGGTGACCTGGCAAAGGGAAAAGCCTGGTAAACTCCTTAGTTCAGGGTTCAGCTTCATCACTGTGCAGATTAAACAGATGGCATTGTACAACTAACATCTCTCTTTATACAGCAGGTAGTGTTAGCAGGTCAGGAAAGACATGAAAGCACAGATGATGTGAAAGCCTATTTCCTAGCTTCACCTACTGATCCAAAGTTCGAACACAAGCAAGTTCTTAACTTTGCCCTGATCCTGTAAATGAGAAATATCCCATTCCAGYCCTCTCTGGAAGATCAGAGGTGAAAACAAAAGCCTTACTTATCATCCTTTTCATAGATGTTGAGCCCTAAGGCATCAACCCCCAGCCAAAGGTCAGTTCCTTTCTTATTCTTGATTTCAAAGTAGTTGATTCCATACATCTCCAGGTCTTGGGCAATCTTCAAGTATTCCAGCATGGCACTCTCTCTGATTGAGACAGGAAAGAGAGCAGATGTTGGTTTCTCATTTATCTGACTATCTCAGAAAGCACAAACATCTCAAAAGAAAAAGAACTCTTCCTAAACCTCACTTCAAACACAGGAGTTAAAACCTTTGGGATTCACTTTAGAAGTTACGATATCACATCTATGAGCACACATACACACAGAGTACTCCCATTTACCAATCCTAGTATTTCCAGACAGAAAATTAGCAACATTCTTCTCTCTCAGCATTCATCCTTGTCTCATGGTACAATCAGGAGGAAAGGTAAAGTACCTGAACTTTCCCCATCTGTCAACGCAAATGCTTCAGTGACTATAAGGTTTGACATACACCTTTACTTTTTTTCCCAAAGTCACCACTAATACAATGTACAGAGGTCACAAGCCACACTGCTCTCAGTATCAGTACAAAATATACTACTGCATTTACCATGTGATTCAATACTGAACTAAAATATACACACCAGCAGTTGGCTCACACAAGCAACGCAGAGTCTAAACCACAGTTTCAAAACCATGCTGTAGAAATGCAAACTTAAGGTAATCAACAAGCAGCAAAGTGACCAGCCCAAGGACCAGCACAAAACACTCACTTGAGCATGCCACTGTGTTCAGCATGCCACACCTGGATCCGTTCTTCCCACTGCTCTCTGGAAAGTTTATGCTGGTCCATCACCCTACACAAGGAAACAAATAGGAGCAAGATTAGATACTCTGGAGTATCCATTTATGGTGATTTTGCCATAGTCTTACTCTCACCCTGGTGGGAACCTTACTGTAACCAAAAGGAAGACCCTGCTCAGCCCAAAGATGTACTCTGTGAAGCAGAGCAATTCAGAATGAACAAAAACCCTCTGCAAAGCCTTTCTGGTCACTGACCAGAGACATGAGAGGCATAAGCAAAACACTGCAGATGAATCACACACACACTGTAGACACTAGTGGATTAAAGCAAAGCAAAAGTTGGTGCAATCCCTGGAATTAGACACTGCTGCAGTGCTGTAGGAAGTGTAAACAGAAGCCATTGGTCCGATAACATCCACTGATGGACTGCGTAGCCTCAAGACATGCTTTCCAACATGCAAGATTTTTAGGACTACATCAGGATTAAGGACACACAACCCAACCTTCTTCAGGAATGACATATTCTTGACTTAATGATGGTCTGTTCTTCTTAAAGAAGAGACATTCATACTGCCAGTTTACCAGCATGGCAGGAATGTTTTAAGAAATAAAAGCAGAATACAAAACTATACTTCCTGTCTCTAACCAACTCAAGGAGAAGCAAAAACATACTCAAATATGACAGATAGAAATAAAATAAGGGAAAACCCCCAATTATATGATTCAATTAAAAAAAAATAAAACATGCCTTCAATGAAACTCTTTGTATTTAACTAAAATTCAAATTAAAAAAAAACCCAAACAACAAAGCAACAACAAAGGCACAACAAGACAAAAAAAAAAAAGGGAGACTGCATCAACCAACTCCTTTCACCTTTGGGGGATCAGACGCTCTGAATTGAGGTATCCAGGCTTGTGCACCTCTTTGTTGTAATCTCCAAATTTGGCCTGCACAGCATAGGAACCAAGAAGTACTGCTGTTTCAGGAGGACAGTAGATCTCATCGCTGAGGATCCCTTCCTTCACTTGTAGGAAGAAGAGCTTCTGTGTGATGTCCTGAATCAGCTCTTCAGCCACGTCCTCTGGGAAGAACTTGGCACGGAATTTGAACTGGAGGGGATTCTCCTTTCTGATTTCTTGAGCAGAAACCTGAGGACAGAGATGACACCAGAACTGAGCAGGTTTTTTTTTTTGCAAACAGTAGAATAGGTTGCTTTTACACAGAGAAAAGGATTTGGGCCATTTGCCATAAGAGGTAAGTGACTGGCAACTCATTAGTGGAATTCCTTAATTCTGGCTGCTTACTGGTATGAGAACTTGGGAGAGATGCATTATGTTTTCCACCTAAGCCAGTTAAATCCTGTTTGCACAGCAAACACTGGTCACTGGAGAATGATTTACTGTGCTGTATCAGAGGGCAAACCCATCCAGTATTATCTGTGTTTGACAGAGAACAGCCCCCTGACATTAAACAGGTGTGTCACCGACTGCCCCATCAAGAACAGCAGTTCATGCCCTTCTAAGAGCTGTGAATACACAAACAGGAGCCCATCAGAGGCATCAGCCTTCAAGTGCCCCGTTTCCAATTAGTGCACAACTGATCCTGCACAAGCAGGGCCTAAATCCATCCTTAGCCAAGGTGCTCCTCCACTCACAGAAAGCACAGCTGCTTCTACCCTACCAAGTACAGTAAGTATCAAGCTGCTGCTGATACTTACTCTACAACTCACAGAGAGTGAAAGGGCAAACTTCTACCATGCCACACCTCACCCATGGAGATCACAAAATTATCTCTAAAAACAATCCTTGAATTATGAAAATTAGGGAACAATCAACAACAGGCACAAGGTTTATGAAGTTGCAGCCAATAACACATCAGGAATCATGAAAGCTTTAACCTTTGGCCAGCAATTAGCCCAAAGTCTGTTACCTTTTTATCAAGCTTCAGCCAAGTCTGGAATCCTTTATTGTCCACATACTGAAGACCAAAGTACCACACTTCTCGCAAACCTATGGTTTTAACCACCTGCAACAGAAAGGTAAAAAAAAAGTTGTTGCAGGTAAAACTTCACTTGAAGTCCACATATCCTTTCAAGTCCCACATATCCTGCGATCGGTGCAGGCAACAGCCTAAACCTACTCTTTTGGCATCTCTTAATTTCACCTTGTAGACAAAGTTAAACAGCTACCATAGTAGATGACAGCAACGGCATAGGTGGAGCTGCTTGTCCCATCCAGTTTCTAGAAGATGATAATCCTGGGGAAATCAGGTGAGACAAACAACAAGTGGCAGGCCAACAACTGCTACACTGATACACTGGCAGCAGGTGGGGCTTCTGCTTCCTTTTATCTACTGTCCCTTCTTAAAACTGTACTTAGTGAAGCAGATGAGTAATTTCTCTCACTGAAGCTTATGGTGGGATGGTCTCTAGTGGTGTTAGTACTAACTACAACTAGTCAGCAGTACTAATGGCTCAAGTGATCTTGTCTGCCAGTCACCAGAGATTATCTGTATGCAGGAAGCAACCAAGCAGCTTCATACAGCTGCTGCAGTGGCTCAGAGTTAAAACAACATGCAAGTATTCTCAGTTAAGGGCATTATTTTTTTAAACTCACAAAAAGGCTGAGTTTATGAAGGACAAAAATACATTGATGGCCCCACATTAGAAAAAGTTTCATTTCATGTATTGTAAATACCATGCAGCTGAAAGATGCAGAAACACTGTCCACTGACTGGATGGCACACTTACTAGTGAAAACAGTCCTGTTTGGACATGCTACTTTTCCTCACTGAAGGACATAGCCTAACCTCCTCCTACTCTTGACAGCTTGTTCTTATAGCCAAGTGTTTGGTTGCCAGCTCATCTACCTGTAAAGCTGTGCTCTAGACACAGCCAAAATCTGGAAAGATCTACTACATACATAGCTGGATCACTTCCACAACGTTATTTGCAGAGTAGCCCCTCAAAAAGTGATGTAGGCATTGCTGTAGGGAGCTCAACTGAGTGGAAGGCAAGAAATTTTTTAAAAGCATTTTGCAAGTTAGGAAAGTGTGACAGACTTGAGAGTGTGTAGTTACATGTGCTTCAACAAGTCTAAGATCTCAACCAAGGATCTGTTTCACCCTCCACATTTACAAGATTGCTGGAGACACTCTGGCTGGAGAGCAGACTTGATAGAAACAATGTTATGTTGGTTATGACCAACTAGAGTTTATGTTAAAAAAACAACCAACCAACAAAAAGACAATAAAACCCACCAATCCAAACAAATGAAAAACCCCAAACCCCATGTCTTTTTAAAAAGAGCTGGGGTCTGAAAATAATTCATCTTTTACTTGGCTAAAATTCCTTTTGCCTCCTCCCTCAAAGTGGCTTGGTTCATCATGGAAGAGACAAGTTTTCTGACAGCTGGACGTATATTTATGAAGTCTAGCAGAAAAGCAGGGGTATGTTGAGTGTGATACTTCCTGTAGCACAAAAGAGTGTTGCAACTTTGTTAAAATAAAAAGAATTGCATAAATTAAGCAGTCATCAGGTCATTATCTCTAAATGTCTCTTACAAGAGAAAAAGTATAGTTTTTCTATAAATAGAGTTAGGAAGCTTGCCAAAGTTATGATCCCTCAAGTTCTTCCCAAAACCTAAAGGCAAGGAAGGAGAAATATCAAGCTAAACTTCACAGTTTGACTGAGTTCCAATACAAAGAACAAAGAATGTTTTAGTCTGTATTCTGGGAAATGCTCTGTAAACTTCCTCCATGGCAAAACAAGTAAGAAATAAGGAACAAGGCATTATATACAAGATGGGAGACAACTTCTCTGCTTCCTCAAATGCATGAAGCAGCAAATATTAAGTCTGCCCATTCCATCCAGTAAGGCATTCACTTCCAGAAAATGCCAGTGGCACACACTCCTCCGTTTGAATTTCGTTTGCTCGTGGTCAGGAGGGCACATGACTGCCTGGGAGATACTCCAGCCAGCTGCAGAGCACACTGTGTTGGTTCTTGAGACACYTCAGACCCCACTGCAGCATAAATTCTGCACAGGTCTAGGTTGACTGGAGCTGAACTCAATATTCACAGGTTTCCACTACTTTCCCTGTCCTATAAAAAGGAGCTGTAATCCACCTCACATGCAGGATACAGTCATGCTAGCAAAACCTAAAACACATGGGCACTGCCAGAAAAGCTTTGCTAGCTGAGAGCTAGGCCAAGAAATCACCTTGTAGTTTTTAAAAATAGCTTGCTTCTTCAACACCCCCACAGTTGTTCTGCAGTTCCACTTGGGCCACTCCCCATACCTGTGAAAACCTGTTGCCTCCACAGGCTTTATCTGAGTGTAAACTCCACCTGAGATAAGGGCCTAGTAAAAGGCTTGCTCAACAGAGCTGAAGAGAGAGGATGCATGGTCTTCACCTTTTCTGGTTTTGTGCTGCACACTTCTACCTCAGCCTTCCCTTGATACACAGAAGTGCCCCCTGACAAGGTATGAAATATGGATAAGAACTTCAATCACAGRTTTTAAACCCAAGCCATTGGATGTAAGGAGCAAATCTTCACGAGGTGACAGGTCTATCCCAAAAGTGCAATAAGTGCTGCAACAAGCATTCTTCAGGAATGCTAAAATAGAAATATTTTGAATCTGAATCATCCTGCCTTTTTCCATGTTCTCAGGATTTTGAACTTCTCGGCTGAAGGCATAGAAAGTAATTTCTCTTCTGACTCTTAACAGATGTAAACATTGGTTAATATATATGGCAGGGAAAAAAGTACTTGTTGAATGCTTGTCGTAAGGACATACAGTCTAATCTAAGGCATTGCTTTTAAAAACCTGGCTTTCAGTAATTTGGATTTTTGTACGATCAGAGATGAAATCTGAGTTCTCTGTTTCAGATTAAGATGAAAGGGCTGGRGGAAGAAGTTACACTGATGCAAAAGTGATCAGCAGTGAATGGAATCATAGAATGGCCTGGATTGGAAAGGACCTTAAGGATCATCTAGTTCCATGCCCCTGCCATGGAGAGGGACATCTTCTGCTAGACCAGGTTGCTCAAAGTTCCATCCAACTCAGCCTCAAACACTTCCAGGAATGGGGTATCCACAACCTGTCTGAGCAACCTGTTCCAGTTTCTCACCACCCTCATAGAAAAGAATTTCTTTCTAATATCTAATCCAAACCTGCTTCTTTCAGTTTGAAGCCATTCCCCCTTGCCCTGTCACTACATGCTCTTGTAATTAGTCTCTCTCCAACTCTTTTGAAGGTTCCCTTCAGGTACTGGAAGGCTGCAGTAAGGTCACCCTAAAGCCTTCTCTTCTCCAGGCTGAACAATCACAATTCTTATAGCCTCTCCTCATAGGAGAGGTGCTCTATCCCATAATCAACTTGGTGGCTCTCCTCCGGAAAATCAAACACCAAATCCTGGTTCCATAAAAATGCAGGTTTCAAATGCACTTCAGCAAATTTTGAGTCACAGAATCACAGAACATTCCGAATTGGAAGGGACCCACAAGGATCATCAAGTCCAACCCTAAAGTGAATGGCCCACATGGAGATTGAACCCTCGACCTCCATGTTCAATGAGTACTTGATGTTTATCCCCACATCAGTAGTAATCGAAAGGAATTAAAGTTAGATTTAATGCTAAACACAAGTTGGAGTACTCTGTTTCCTACTGCAAAGTTCTGCAGTGATTAGAATTTGATTTCCTTCTTTCATTCCTTTCAAGAACCCACCAAAAGCTTTTTTCCCGCTTGTTTGTTGGGGGGTTGGAATTTTGTTTATTTTTTTTATTGGTTTGTGGGTTGGTTGTTTGTTTTATGGGTTTTTTGGGGGTTTTCTTTTTAAATGCTTCTCAATGCACAATTGCCATAAGGTCTAGCAGGTTCTAGTTATCTCACTGAAATGAGAAATTGCACCAACAATGCTTTAGAAGGAATGGATGTTTTTTATTTAGCCTGTGCTGCTTACTTGAGTTAAAGCTCAACCACCCTTTGCTATCAAGGCTAGTGGGTACAAGGGGAGAAGTGCAAAGGAATTGCTGTAACAGTTCGTAAACAGCTTAAAATGTGTGGCTGAAGTCTGCATAGATCAATTCTTAGTTTTCAGGTCTACAGCAGGAACTGTTAAAAGCAAGTATTTTCTTTTTTTTTTTTAAGTTCCAGAGCAGTAAGTAAATTTTTTTCTGCTGTAATCTAGGCCTTGCTTCAGTTTTATAACAGCAAGCTATTTAAGACAACAATAACAAAGTTTCACAAAGCACACRTCGTTTGTTTTAGTTGTCTTTATCTGACCTTTGTAGGTCCATCCTCAAACAGACCTGTATATTGTTAATGCAGCAGCAGGAAGAATAACAGTAAGGGAGGAAAGTCTTGGCCACTCATGCCCTCCACTTTCCTGGGAAGCCCTGAAGGCAGGCTGCACAATCTCTGCTCTGTCCTGCTGCACAGGGGCTTCTTATAAGGCACGTTGCCTATAAATGCTCCATGGAGACCACAAACTCTTTTGGTTTTCCAGCAGTTTGACAAACTCAAACACCTGTGGCAAGTGGCTACCTCCAGCCCAGCTTCTGAATGAATGTAGCCATGCCAACACCTTCATCAGCCACCTGAAGTCCTGATTCTGAAGAGTTTTATGCACAAGGACAACATTTCTTAACCATAGAATTTAAGAACTATATAACAGCTAAGCTGTATTTCAAAGCAAGGGGTGCATTTTTACATACTACCTATGCTGTCTAAACATTTTAGATCCCTTGTGACACTTCATCATCCAACATGCTAGGAAGACAGGTTTCACTGGAGCATAACATACCTGCAAGGGTTTTTGCTTTTTTCTTTTACTGTGATGGAATTTAGAGATCTTAGTTCAGACTATGGGCCTTTGATTAGGAGGTAGAGAGCAGAAAGATAGGTTTGGAATCCAGTCTTAAGAAAACACTATAGTCTGAAATGTACTCCAAACTTAAATGACGAGAGCCCACACCAACCCTTCACTGACCTGGTCAAACAGCTGTTTGCCTGTAGTGTTTGGCTGGATGGCAAACTCCAGCTCTGCATCCATAGTAACAACTCGAACGTTGATCTAAGGAGAAAAACAAAAAGCATTGTTTAAGATGTATTGAAAGTTTTTTCTAGGTGTTAACACAGTACTTTGTGTACAAGAGTCTCCATGCTTTGATGCACTCCCGTAACCTCTATAATATACACACTTAAGCCTCAATTAGAATTGTGTTATCACACCAGCAAACTTAATTGGGGCACTCATTCTGCTGTCTTATCCAAATTGCTCTACAGGTTTTCCTACTCAACACAGGATTGGACTGATCTTCTGGTTCAACAGGAGGGTATTTTAGACTTGACCCTTTCCAGGCCCTCTTGGACTAAGAGCTACTGTGAGTGCACAGTAYAGCTGCCTGCAGGCCATCTCTTGGATTACGAAAGGCCCTAATGACTAAATTAAATTTAAGACTTATAATTTAACTTCCATTTATATTAGAGCTGGAATTAATCTGAGGTTTTAAAGGCAAAAGGCTGCAGATTATTCTTATAAAGCAATCAGCATTAACCTGATAAACGTTCATTCTTTCCCTCATAAAGATCTACTCAGCACATAAAAACAGCAATAACAGGTACTGAATTGTACTACAGGGCAGGAGTTCACTAAGCTCTTGCTGTCAGTGAAGAAACAACATAACCAGATTTACTGCAATGGCACTAGACTGCAAGACAGAGGTTACTACTGAATGCAGAAGGCAAGAGTGTTTAATGACTACAAAAAGTCTATTAGCAGTTAATCAGGAGGCAAAAGCAGCAACTAATCTTGCAGGGAATGGCATAAGGACCCGTAAAATGGCAAATCAGGAAAGGATTACCTCCAACTGTTCTGACTACAGGACACTATATTTCTTGCAATATTATCCTACTTCTCAAAAAACCCAACAACCCCAAAACAAATTTAAAACCCCYAAACTTGGATGATTGTGTAATATAGTTCTGCTAATAACTAGATTTTTAGCTTGGTATTTTAAAGGAAAGAGAAGAAAAAGTGGACATGTAAACACAAGGTCAGACAACAGGTAAGCTACAGGCAAATGAGATTTTATGACAATTTCTCACCATTTTGTAAACATCACATTACAGAAAGCCAGAGCTAAGAGACCAGGAGAGCCTGGTACACATCTGAAGAAATGAGTGGTAAAAGAGGCAAGAGAGGAATAGAATCACTCACTACAAAGCTTTGACCTTCAGCAGTTCTCAGCAACTTAATTAGGTATGTTTAAACTCTAGGATAAATGTCAGGTGTAACAATGTTACAATTAACACAGAACTCTGAACAAAACAAGTTGCTTCAGCTAGTTTATCAAATATATTAGAAAATTTTGCACTCCTTTTTCAGTGAGACACTAAATGTCTAACCAACCTTGTTCAGTTTAACACTGGACCTGGCAATGTTAGGTTAATGGTTGAACTCGATCTTAAGAGTCTTTTCCAAACTAAATGATTCGATGAAAGCATTGAGTATGTTTTAGCCTTTATAGAGTTGTTTCTTTCTCCTGCTCTCTCCCAYATGACAGAGGACTCTCCTAAAGAAAAATGACTGAAGGCAGTTTCCAAGTCATGGGACCCCAGAACTGAACCAGAGAAGGTTATTTAGTGCTGTCACTTTCAACCTGTATTTTTAAAGCAATGTCCTTTAAATTAGGACTTAAAAATTTTTTCTCTAAATGCCAGATGAAAGAACAAGCAAGAAGGTAAAAGGAGCTCTTGGAAAACCTAACTATAGCATTTGGGATCCATAATGGAGCATGGAATTATGCTTAAGGTTTTCTTCCCATGCCTTAAGAACCAAAGGTTTCCCAAAACGTATTTCCAGAGAAGAAAGGAGGGGAAGTTCAGACACCAAATTCTCTGGAACAGCAAGGCTGCAATTCAAAGATGTGACCTTAAAAAACACCTGTTGCTTAATCCCTCTCAACAATAAATCCCTAATCATATTCTAATCCCTTTCTACCCACTTCAAGAAAACATATGCTTGTAATCTTCAGTTTTGTACTGTGCAAGTTATTTGTACTTCTGGTTGAAACACCACAGTGGTGTAAAATAAGTATGACTTTACAAGCTAAAGAACTTAAAAGGATGTACTTCCTACTCCTTACCAGAAAAGCTGCAGACTGTTGGCCGAGCACAGAATTCCAGCTAGTATCAGTATGTATGTATTTTCCTTTCTCTCTCCTCAGTAGTTATCTGCTAGTAAAAAAAGTTAAAACTCCCTAGTTCTGTTTTGCTACAACCCTAAAAGACTGTAGGATCAGCTATATAGTGAACTATTTAGTGCTAAAGCCATTTAGCCACTACATATTTCAAGAATTATTTCAGTATTAAGACCAAAAATTGCAGTAATCTGCTTTTCCACTTCAACCACTTAGAGCCAGAAGCATGCAGGAACAAGACTACTTGATTATCCCAAAAGCTTTCAAGGGCACTTGGGGCCTGCAGTAAAGGTTAATTTGTGTTCTTTAAGGGCTGCATAACCAGCAGGACAAAGAGGAATTCCCTGGTGTGCTCTCAGACAAACTGTCAGCCACACGACAAGCAGAGCAAGAAGAGACAGGGCCTTCTGTCCCTTCAATGAGTTGATGATGCCTGGGAAAATCCTTGGAGTCTCCTTCCTGCCATATGAAGTCCTCCTGCTTCTCATCTCCAAACCTCAGGCTTGATTTCAAGAACATAATGGTTTTAACAGTGTTTCTAAATGGATGTCCTACAACCACTCCATACAAGCTTTTAGCCACAGAGAAGCTGGTGGAAAAGCAGGCAAAGAGAGCTTAACCCACATGAAACCCTGGTTTAGACAGTGTGAAGAAACCTTGATGCCTGTTACACTGGGAGTCAATCAGTTTGGCATTCAGCTCAGACCAGATGAAACTCCCCATGGCGCCAAGATGATTAAATCAACATCCCAGGTGCTAACCAATTCAAGGTATTGCTGGGGAGGAAAAAGGGAACAACTCAAACCAACTTCCATGAGCAACAAAAAGAGCAAGACATGGTTATGACAACTTTCACAAGTGAAGTCCTGCTTACTCTACCTACGCAAGGCATGTCATTTTTAAGATCCTTACCAACTCCTGGCAGTAACCCAGGACAAAGTTGAAACCATAATCAAAATGAAAACAGTTTTTAACTTTTAAGAGCACAGGGGTGTGGAGGGGAGAGAACAGCACACAGCTGTTATACATGAAATAAGAGTTTATGTTGAAAACTGTGCATTTAAGCACATAGCATGCTAAAAATCCTAGACAGTAAGAAGTGACTTCCTTCTTGACAGGCCARTGTCATAACACTTTATGCTTTTGGGGGTTGGAACTAGATGATATTTAAGGTCCCTTCCAACTGTAACCATTCAATGATTCTACTTTTATGTCTGAGGCTAACACACTTAAAATGACAAATAGGGCCTTAGAAAGTTTGCTTGTTCATACAAAAACATTGCAGAACACAAGTTTTTCCTCTTCCCCTGTCTTAGGATGCATAAAACTGCTAACAAATTGGATCCAGAGGGCAAAAAGCATGCTGTTGAAAAGGAAATGCCAATTTAATGCTTTTGCATTAAAAGGAAAAACTCTCCATGAAGCTGAAGAACTTAGTACACCAGAAGACTGAACACCAGTTCCACGACTTCAGACTGGACTGTAACATGTTAGCCACATTACCAACTCAACAAGAGAATAGAAGATGAAGGCCAGAATTAGAAAGGACTTCAGAGTAGAGTTTAAATGATTGTAACACTATGGAAAGTCCTAGTACTAGAAGCTACAGTAGTTAGAATGGAATCTTCTGTGCTTTAGCAATGCCCTTACATCATGCATTTGTTCTTACTTTGGTTATTGTTAAAACAACATCTCTTCTAATGCTAAGTCAGTAGATCAATCTGTGGGGCAATGCAGCCTTTCAGATTCCATGCACATTAGAAGARTATCTAACTTGAAAAATTAAAGTGCCATTTGAAAAACATTCAGAAAACACTGTCTCCTAAGGGGCAACACACTACCAACCAGCTGAGGGGCACAATCTCTGTGCAAGAATCAAGACCTAGATAAGAACCCAAGATGACATTGCCTCTTCAATCCCTTCCTCTCACAAATGCCCAGTTTCCAGGTGTGTTGGACACTACAAAAGCACAGCTGGGTTTTTTTCTAACATCTGAATCCTGAGTGCCTTAGTCCAGAATCTGTCTTTGGTTGCAGGCAACATGATATCTTTGAAGTTAACCATCCCTCTCCTGATACTGCATCTCCACTGAAAAACATCCTAAACTGAAGGGGAAAGGAAAGGCAGAACAGCAAAAAAAACCTGCATAGCTCTCATACAGACTATGCCATTGTGGATATTTTGCACCTTGATGCATGTAATCTAATAGTTCACTTGCATAATAAAACAGTTGAGTGAAACYATGAAGTTGTGCAAGTCATTTAAATAAGACCTTACAATTTAATTTCAGTGAATACATAAGATAAAGGGCAGTAAATACCAACTTTTACCCATTAACACAGGACAAACCAGTACTTAACTGTGTCACTTATCATTATCATTAGGCAGCTCTAAATGCCTTAGACAATGCTCAGGAATGTTTTCTTCCTCTTTCCAAGGAGGAAGAAAGACCAGAGTCTCCTAAACAGCAGGTTTGCAAGTGCAAATGCTAGTGACATATCTTTCCAAGTGGTGGCAATTAGCAGTATCATAGTGGAGAAACCTAGACATGCCTTCTTTCTCCAGTCCCTGTGTGTCTGGAAATCCCAGGAGTCACTTGTACGTTTAAGCAGATCAACCACATTTGGAAGTATTGTACTGCACAGCACATTCTATGAAAAACAGCATGCAGGGCTGTTAAGTTTTCTTGCATGCACACAAACTGACTGTGTGCATATGGACATGCTGGTGCTGAAGGAGTACCRAAGTCTTAACAAGCAAGAGGAAGCAGTGGTATTAATAATATTAAGAAAGTAGCAGCATTAATCCTCACTTTGCAGATCTACTCTCTCACCACACAAGCAACAACTACTAATGGAATAAGTAACAGGCAAGCTTCTTGGCCTAGGCTGCAATGCATCTGCATKGACAAAGTAATCTCATTTTGACCTTAGCAACCAGAGCTGTTCATAGACACGTGTAGTGATTAAGTGCCTGGTAATAGGAAAAACAACTTCATGTAGCAGCATCAGAAGGGCACTGAAACTGCTCTCTATTCTTCCACATTCCATTCAGTAGTGTTCATTAGTTCCAGGTCCAACAACAAAGAAAGATATTGTGCTAACTGATGGAGTAACTGTTGTCTCAGCTCCTGGAAACTGTTATGGGAAAATTTTCAACCTTGACTAAAAGTTGAAAAAAATCCTAGAGGCTTCAGAGCTCAGAGCTGACCCGCTAACACTTCAGCATCTGCACTCCTCTGTTCTCCACAAGTTACTTAAATCAACACGTAATGCTTCAGACTGTGGAGAGAAGATAACTCTGAGAAGGTTAAGTAGCACAAATTACCCAGAAGCAACTGCAGAAACATTAGTTCAATTTACTATATTGTTCTGTACAGCTTATGAACATCAACATGCCAAGAACACAACACTTAGAGCCAATTCTGTTTCTCCTCTGACAAAATAAATGCCCGATAGATCAAACCTCATCTAGTAACATATTTGATGTGGTACCATATGATATAGACTAGGCATACAACAAATCTGAGCCATGTGAAATTACAACCAAATGACAAGTTGTACACCTACATTCTCCATAGCTTCTTTCAAAGCAGGAATGAAACAATGGCATGAATATCAAGCAAATTATCAATTCCATTTGCTGCTGCAGGATTGCCAAAACACAGCTTCCCTCCCAGTTGGGCTCAGCACCTTCACCATGCTGGAACTACTGCAGGGACAGGTATTCTGACCTTTTCCTGTCAGGCCAAGGTCTTGAAAAGGGGATGTGAGTGTGGCRGAATTGAGGGAATAAGAAAACAAAGTTAAGTATTCTCACAGTCTAAAAGTATTCTCAAATCTCACAGAAGATGGAGTGCACTTACAAGATCATGAACAGCACCTAGTCAAGAACAAGTAAGTCAGTCTTTTGGGAGGACAGGGCTGGAATTCAAAGATCTTGGTAGGTCTGAAAAATAGTTACAGGTTTTACACTTGGAGAGGCGAGAATGGACACGAGGTGGAGATGAACAAATTACAGGCTTGCAAACAATGGGCTACAGCAGGAGTGTAGACAAGGATGTGGTCTATTATAATCCCTAGAAAAACACCACATTTCCTGGTGCTATTACACAGAAGGGAAAATTACATTCTTGAGTGTATTTGTCACCGGAAGCATTACAGAAGGTGACTATTCTGCCTGCCTGATGACTTGCTAGTTGGAATGCTGTCACCCAAATTTGAATGCTTCTTTTGGAACAGGGCAAGTTAATCAAGGAAAGTCTGTACTAATCTACAAGTCTGGGTTGGTTGTTGGTTGGGTGTTGTTTTTTGGGTTTTTTTTGGTGTGTGTGTGTTTGGGGTGTTTTGTTTGTTTGTAGGGTTTTTTTGTTTGTTTCAAACTGGATTTTACTTTTAAACATGTCACTGATCCCTTTCCAGATGGGAGTTGTCTGACATGACACGTTTTATACAGAAGACAGCAACCTCTAAACCCACAGAAAACCAGCAAAAAGCCCTCTTATTGCAGGCTGGTAACATGAAAAGAAACAATTGCTGGAGTGGTAGGATATCAGGATACTATATAACAACTTCCATTCAGCCTTCAGAAAACACAGATTGAAGTCCTCCCAGTGCTACAATTTTATGATTTAAAGGATCTCCAGGAATCTGAAATGAGAAGGCAGACCCACCATTTTTCTTCTTTGGGAAGGAGAACCTGATTTCTATGAGAATGGGAAAGAACTGCACAGCACAACACCGAAGAAAGCCTTTCACATGCTCCTCCCGTGCTCCCATGACAGAATCTTTCATGCACTGCCTGCCCAACACGCAGCATTTCAGAGAGGGCGGTGGCAGCACAGCACAAGGAGCCCTCCCTCGCACACTGTGGAGCACAATTTGCTGACAAGGAGGAAAAGAGCCTCAGCAGTTCACAGAACAYGAACAGGGGATGGCCTTGTTGGCATCCCCTCGGCTGACAAGGCAAGCTCCTTGCACCCATTTGACCGACCCAGTTTCTCAGCATACCATGCTAAATCAAAAGACCCATCTGTGAACCGAAGGACGTGTTCCATGTCAGATCTCATTGTGTTAAACATTGCTTCCTCATTGCAAATAAATGGGAACATTAAGTCACGTTCCAATGGAATTCCTCAGAGTCTATGAAGCGGTTAGGTATTGCTGGATTTGCCACAGGTAAAATTAGAGCTGAGTAGTCTGGTCTTTGTTCCTTAAAACCTTGCTCACCTTCCCAGCAGAGGGAGAAACACCACTTAAGGTTAAATTGAGTTGTATATAATAATCCATAATCTAGTAGATACTTTGAAATTGTCCTGTACGATTTTTAGCCTTAACTACTAGTCAGCTTTAATGCAACAGCTTGAACAGCCATATTTTTTGAGGTACTAGTCCTCAGTATTTAAGGACCTATAGCTGTATCAGCTATACTTAACTGAAATTTCTAAAGTTTACTCAAGGCAATAGGAGCCCAGGTATTCGCTGCTTTCATGTATGGAGAAAAAGACTTACGACATCTTCTGTGGCAGTTTTTCAGAAGAGAAATAAAATACTTTGAAGGGTAGCCAAGAAAAATTTTGGAGTGAAATCTGAAAGCTAGACTCCRGGATGAAGTGAAGAGTGCGGGGGGGGCTCATGTGGGCAGGAAGACCTTCAATACCCAGATCTGGGGAGTCATCCAGAAATTCCAGTTTTAACAAAGAGGGTGGAATTTTCAGAATGAACTTCCCCCTCTCTGCCAGCACACACAAACAGGTCACAAGAAAGCCAACCCATCGAGTTTGGTATTGCAGCCATGTCACTTAACTCTTCTCTGTAAGATAGCATGAAGCCTTCTTTATTATTAAAGATGAACATAATCCTAGAATGCAAATTCAAACTTTTTTATGTTTAGAYGTGCAGAAGATGCCATACTAAATTACATGCCTATCTCACTTCCCTTAATGAAAGCCTGGTATCTCCTCTGTCAGCACGTAATAACTGCATAGTAGGCATCTGCGTGAAAAGTCAAGAAGCAGCCATGGCTGCAATTCAGTTCTTTATCTGAGGTCAAGCAATAATGCTCTGCATGCCAGAAGAGCATGAAGATTTCATGCAGGTGTGGCAAGTGCAGGTGACACTACATCTCTGATGGCCCTGGCTCCCAAATGCCTAGGCCCCACACAGACTTCCAGCATTCTCCACCTCTGGTCAGCTCTGTACAGTCAACATTTACTGTTTCACTGAGCAGTTAAACCAAGCAAGCAGCCTTCCCAGAAAAAAAAAAAAAATTGAACTCTTTCTCCAGTTACTGACGTTTCCCTCCAATTCTTTCCTAACAAGCAAGCTGCATCATTCTGTCTCAAGCTAGGAACAAGTTGAAAAACTGAGASACAGAGGCCTATTTTACATTTTAAAACTCAATTCTTTTAAAAAAGTAAGATTACCTAGGGACAGCTCTATGTTCTGGCAAGACATAAAGCAACACAGTGTAAGTCTGAAAGGCCCCAGGATATTGCCCTTGAACAAAGCCCTGTACGCTTAGGGAGCCCAGGTGTTTTTCATGCAAAACACTTGCCCTCAGTCTATGTGAGGGATGTAAGAAGGACTTACTTTGAACACATGATGTTATGAAGAAGCAGGAGGGTTTATGGCATTTCATTGAAATACAGTAATGTTCACTTTAAAGACTCTCTGATGCTGTATAATACTCTATTAGCATTTTCAGAATATCTGTGTACAAGCAGCAGTCTGTTCTTTAAAGAAGGAACACACAGYCAGTGACAACAGGCTCAACGTAGCACCACTGCCTGGATGTGTCATTTGCCCTCAATGGATGCTAGGATGGATTTAGGAACACAGAGTGCAGCAACAATAGGTCCTTTGTACATAAATAATAAACACAAAGGAAAGCTAGAGGCCACTGGATCAAACTCCTGCATACACAGACTGTTTTATCATGACAGCTGTTGCATCTAATTAAACATAATGAAGTTGCGAGACTAAGGCTTTACACATGAAGTTTAAAGCAGGCCCCACAAACAATCCTCAAATAAGCTTTATCTCAAGAAGTTGCTCAGAGTCCAGAACAAATCAGATCTGCTATCTTCCATCAGAAACATAAACATGGGGCCAAGTGCAAATCATATAGAGGTTTGAGATCTCAAGTTTTATTATAATTTCAGAGTCTTCTAAACAATTTAACATGTCCAATATTTACACTACATAAGGCAACGTGATCCTTCTGCAATCCCCACTAGGGAAAATAAGAAATAAATGAGTATCTTATAGTCTTGATCTGGAACACAAACACCACTTCATAGCCCTGCTTGGCTTTTTCACTTGGAAGTGACAAGCACACAACAATTTCTGCAAAAGCTGAACTCCACCATACCAAGTCACAACAACCAGGGGCAGGGTTTGAAGGTGTGAATAATCTAAATAAAAGCTGTAATAGCCTGAGAGCTTCCCCTGAATCCAAGCACCAATATTGGTGCCTTCTATTCTAATGCTTATGCAGAGATCTATGTTCTAGAGGGCAATGTGCATGGAAAACCCAGAGCCATTAGAGAGCCAGAAGCCTGACAGCTGCTGAAGACCAGGTAACAACACAGCCTATCAGGACATAGCTCTCAACGCTTTCAATAGACCCTGTGGTGGTTGTTCTTCTGGGGTGGAAGAGCAGCACATCACATTGGAACAGGGTGGRCTGTGTGAACACAAGGAGTATCTGTGACTTACTCTCTCACAGGACTGAGACCTGAGAGTTTAAGGCATCCAAGAAACAACTATTGGAGAAATGTTCTCTGTAACTGTACTCTTCCCAGGTGGAGACATTATGATACACAAAGCAGTATTTTCATCAGATGTGAACTGAAAGAAGGTCAAGGATGTTCAAATAGTTACCATGCAAGGATCAACTATGCTAGCTAGGACTTCTCAGTTTGGAAGAAAATTAACTGAGGCTAGGAGATGAGCATATAAACTCATGAGCTGCACAGAGTAGACAAGGAATGTGTGTTCACTGCTCTACCAACAGAATAAGTACATGGCATCAACACTGTGAACAAGGAAAAAAAAATCAAATAGCACTATAGCAAGGAGTTTTGTAGATAACTTTCCAAACAACGTGAAGGTTATCTAGGACAGCCTTTGTTAAAGTATACTATGGAYGCTGGAGTTCACAGAGTTTCAAAAGGAGACTGGACAAGTTCACAGAAATCCGTTTAGTAACTCATTATATAGGACCTTTCAACCTCCAATACTTCAGGGGAAAGCAATGGTGCATATATTTGAAATACTCTTCCTCAGGCATCAGCTTTTGGCCAACATCAGAAGTGTACTATTAGGCTACAAGGGCTTTCTGCCTGACCTACAAGGTCAGTGATGTTCATATAGACATCAAAGCGCAGAAGGAAAATGAACTCCATTTACTTAGGGAGAAATAGCAGTGTAACAAGTCACACGAGGCCCAGTAATGATGTATGTTCGTTCTGCATTCTAGACACAAATCCATTTGTCAGAGAGAGATTTTTTTGTTTTGGAATCCCACCCTTCTGTTTCACCTGTTCCACATCAGCCTCTTTCATTTTACTCCTGGACTTCAGTGGAACATATCACATGGCATTTTTGAAATTTATTAGTGGGGTTATGTGATGTGATCACCCTGCTACCATGACAATCTGATCTATGTGCAACACACTACAAGGCTTCTACTTCCCAAGAAGTTACTTCCAGCAGCATGCAACAGGTACTATTTGCTCCCAGATAAAGGCAGGTCATAGCAAGTCCTGGAACATCACCTAAGCACAAAGATATTGCTCTTGAGAAGTTACAGATCACAAAGGAAAAGTGATTGAAAGGATTGGCAAAGTACCCCTTCGTAACCCCTAAAACAGCTTAAGGGCTTCTGAGATGAAACTCTTCACAGGCCTCTCACTATAGATGTGTGATGGCAAACATATGCACCAATGGCTCCCAAAGTGTACCCTGAGCACAGTGAGGGCAGAAAAATTACCTTTCAAGAGTTTGTCTGCACAGCTGTGTCAGTTGTTAAAGAGGAAAAACTATTCTTCTCCACACTGAGATCACCAAATATTAATTATGCAAATCACCCCAGCAATTCACACCACAGTTTGTGCAGCAGGAACTTTGTACAATCACTCACCTCTACAAAGACAAAAAGCTAAGCCAGCTAAGTGTATTCCGCTAGGTGTTAAAGAACAACTTTAGCTCCCACAAATAACTCTGAAGCCCAGATCTTACAGCACAGATTTTGAAGTCATCTACTGGGCTACACAGGGTAAATTGAGGCACCGGGGTACAAAGGTGAGATTATTTAATCTCTACTTCTTCAGGTAGCAGGCAGCTCACAGATCTGCTCTCTGCATCTGCAGAGCAGTGGTCTCTTGGTGGAATCAAGCCACTCTAGAGCCATTTTGTAAGCCTGCTCAAGATTCAGCAACAGGACGTCTGTCCACTCATCCCCAGAGAACGAACTCTCACTCACATTTCACACTGAGGTCAGAACAACTACAGCAAACACGGACATTTTCATGCAAACACACGAGAGGAAGAGATGGTGATAGTGACACCTCTGAGTTTTTAAACAATAGCTACAATACTTGCTCACGAAAGTGAGAGGGAGAAGTAAATGCACACAAACTAAACGGGGCAATCCCACACTTCCTTCTTGAAGGTAGCAAAAGGCTACAGGCCTTGTGTAGGGGAGTCAGTACCTCTTCCACTGAGCCTACACAGTAGGCAGCCAAATACAAGTCCATGACCATCAAGCAACAGTTTCTCTTACTTACCCAATTAGAAAGCAGAGTCCTGCATGTTAATTCTTAGAGTCGGGATTTTTACTTTAATTGACAGCTGTTACTATCAGGTGTTCACCAGCCCCAGCTGAGCAGACGGCTGCTACTCAAGCTCTCTCAAASACGAGAGCAGATGCAGAGAGAGCAAGTGAATTTCCCCACTACGAAGTAGGAACTAGAAAGAGAAACAAAATCTGGGTCCAAACAGATGAGCAATATGGGGGCAATATGGTTAGGTGTTGCATGGAGCTATGCCTTGTTTCCAGCCTCGTATAACAACAATTTTCCCCTCTCCTAAGTGCAAGGATCCCATGTGCTGCTGTTGTTCACCGTTCTTCTGCAAAGAGCTGTACTTCTCAGCTCACAGGCTAAATGTTATCTATTGCAGAAACCAGGCTTCAAAGCAAGCACACAACACAGCTAAAGTACATTACTTAACAGCGTGCAGTGTGGTTCAGTGATCTTGGGTAGCACTGCCTTCCATCAACGTCAATCGAGTGATTATGGGATTTACAGTGCACATAAAGCTCTTTGGGCACAGGGTGCCAAACAAGAATGACACTGATGTGCAAATCTTCAGTGGTCATCAACAAGTCTTATTCTCAAAAAGTCCTGACATATTTTTTCATGGACAGAGGAAGATGTTCATGTGGGTGGAGGAAGGAGGCAGAACAGGAAGGCTTATCTCCCTCCTTTTGCCCTTTAAGAAGGCTAAGAAATTCTTTAAGTAGTGACTAACATAACAGTTAACACCCTTGGTTTCTTTGCAGCAGCTAACATCCCAGAACAAACTGCCCTCGGAAATGCTTACTCATGCAGTAAATAYGGTTTTTGGTAAAACTGTGAACTCATTCTCATAACTTTAGTCATCTCCTTAAATTTACTACTCACAAAATCCTCCACCTTTCTTTTGCAGCAGTGAGTGGGAGTTCTTACATTTGGCAAATGAAAGCTTCCTTGGGTTTCCATTTTGCACCAGAGTAAGTACACATCTCCTRGTATCAAGCAGGAGATACACTGTATCACCTGATGTGCTGCAACTGGTGCTTACAAGGGTAATATTTTATCCTTGACTCAATCTACAGCTACCCATAAGCTAAGAGTATTTTAATTGATTATGAACACTTCAGGATATGAARAAGTATTTTTACTTCAGTCCAGTTATAGCAATCTGCTGTGAAGAGCTCTGAGATAAAACCACCACGTGTAGTTAGAAGAAACATAGTCAAGAATAAATTGAAAAGATCTGGGAACAATTACTATTATTAATTGTTTATATTTAGAAATAAAATTCCTGTCACTACACTTGCATATGTTTTGGGCTGGCTTATCAAAAACTTGTTGAATTTTAATGCCATAATTTGTGCACAGACAGATAAAGGTTTGGCAGAAGACGTGTATTCCGAAAAAAGAACTTGAAGACAGCGTGCATGTATAATCAACATCAAACAGGCATGGAAGACTTGTCTAACCACTTAATGCCTAGCATATACTAGCACATTATTAACAGCACAGGGCTGGGAAAAACCTTTTGAGACACCAGTTCCAGTTCCCCACTCCTACAGGCAGCAGCATTAAATTATGTACGTGTCAAATTTTATCTTAAGGGATGTTAGGTCTTAGAATAGTCTTCTAATAAGATCAACAAGGAAGGGAAAAAAAAAAATCCTACCCACCCCAAAAAACCCCCACCACACACGCTTAACTGTTCTAAAGTCTCTTAAACCACGAATTCTGCTTAAAGCAATTCTTTCTCCTCTTTTGCATTTAAATCCCTTACATTTACAGCTGAAGGAAGAGATAACTCCTTGAATTCTACCAGGCTAAACTAGCCAAGCACCCTCTTATCTTAAGGTGGCTTTCTGTCTCCGGGCATCCCAAACCCCCTCTCTATGTTCTGCTTTGAATTTCTCTCTCCTGGACACAGGCAAGTACAACCTATATTAAAGGAAAGATCTCACTAGCACCTTCYATAAATGCTTTCTGTTAGAGAAGCCCTACACATTGCAGATGACATGGACAACAGCACAGTCATACTACAACTGATTAATCCATCTCCTTCTATCCTATTTAGCGAGGGACCTTCTTTCCCCGCCCCTSCAAGTTTAACTATATGCAAAGGGACCTTATTACCCCAGTCCTTCAATCTCCTTCATGTGTTGGCCCTCTGCATCAACAATACCTCCCCCTCAACAGCATGGTGTTAATGGATATGCTCACCTTTCTGAACGCAGGCCATTAATAAAGGTATTTTAAAAAGTACCTCTGGATATTATTCACTTGTATTTTCTCTTTAGCACTAGAAGCCACTAGACTGCATTTACTCTTTACACAGTTTTATATACATTCATGCAAGTATTGAAAGTTCTTGTGTGACACTACATCAATCAAATGCTATGCTGCAAAGCTGACTTCATTTCTTGTGAAGCTTTACATTTTGGTTTTTTCCCGCCCACAAGAGAAAACAAAAAAAACCCCAAAGCAACAAAACAAAAAAAATCCACCTTCAATAAAGTAACCAAGAATGCTGGTAGATCAGATCAAATTAACAGCTCTATAGACTAGAGATCACATTTCCTTCACCTTCGGTAAGCACTGTTCATTAGCCCGCAGCCATGCTGTTCTAGCCACAATTTATCAGATTGCTTTGTTTTGCAAAAGGATATAATTCACCTAGAACACCATCCCTTCAAAGGGTCAAACAGAAATACTAGTACCATGAATCTACGAAAAATGCAGAGAGCACACAGACACTTCGGTAATGAAAAGATGCAAGGCTGAGCAAGTAAGTTTATTTAGAATTTCACTTGTTTCCAGATAACATAGCAAGATTTGGACAAGATGACACCTTCTGCATTTCCTTACAAAATAATTCGCTACCTGTAAAACCTAATGAACCTCTGTACAGACTAGATGGAAATAATGTATCTGAACTGTTGATGAACTCCCAGCCATAAACCCTCATGAACTGGGTATAAGTTATATATTTATAGCTTACCTTGGAGAGATCGTTACTTTGTAACTGTTACACACGGCAGAATGCCTGTGTTAAATTATATATTAAAACGTGTCTATATKAACAAATATACTTATTTCAGAATTATTTTCTGGACTATTACTAAAATTTATTTTGAGGACAGTAAGCATGCATCAGATACAACTAATTGTGACCAAATGTTACCACAGAATCGGGAGTACAGTTGGCTTTCTAGCACTTCACTTTGGTATTCAATGACAATACAAAATCACTAATGTTCTAGTGTTAATGGACTCGCTTTTTGTTTAGTATGAAATAATGAATTACAAACATGATTGTTAAGCTTTGTGCGTGCTTTTAAGGTTTTTGTTAAAACAATAGTTTCATTTAAAGGTTTAGCTCATTGGGGAGACAAGGGGGGAGCAAGAGGGGAAGGTGTTGCCAAAATTTTGCTTTCTGTCATCATAATCTTTACTTGTAAATAACTGATGATCAGTGTGTCAGACTTCACATGCAGCAGCATGAAGTCTGCCAAGCAACAACATATTTACTTACGCCATGTAGACAAGACACATGCAAACAAGAACAGATAATAAATATTTATTATCCATGTCAAATACCTATCAGAAACTAACACTGCTTCCCTGTGCATCCCAAGAGGTCATGGTATCATTCCTCACAGATGCCAAAGGCTGTTGTCACATTCGTCCTGAACACAGTTCTGCCTCTGGAGTGACAGCTTTACATCCTCTCTCCATGCAAACTGACACGAATCCTATTTAGCTGTATTAAGATCAAATGAGCTGAGTTGGGAAGGATCCAAATCCAGTCTCAGTCTAAAGCAGTCAGACTGAACAGTGTGTTTTATTAAAATAACCTCTGCAAAACTCCTCTTTTCTATTTACAGTAAGGTGGCAGTTAGCCCTACTCAAATGCAGATTAAATAAAAAAATGCTTATATTGTACAAACTATTGGCAAAGAGTCTTGTCCATAAATCCCAGCCAGCAGGTCACATCTCAGAAGTCTTTACAGTACTACTGTCCTTCCCCAGTGGAAGGTGGTTTACACCATCCACCTTTGTTACTCACTGACTAGCCAGCCAAGAAAAAAGAAAATTCACCATCTCTAGGGGAATACAAACCTAGCCATGCCAAGCAAAAGGATAAACGCAGCTGCACTTTTTTTGAAGAGATTAAAGAGTTTTTCTACACCTAYCCATGGCTTCCAGTGCGACTTAGTCCTAAACCAGGATTTCAGATTACTCTAACCAGGATATTTCAAGAAAGCACTCTGTAATTAGCAAACAGCTAACAAGGCAGAAAGAGATTATTCACACACCACCTTTCATATCCATGAATTTGTAAATTATAAATTTGCTTCCCCAGTTACAGAAGGGTCCTTTCAGTAGACATTATTACATGCAGCAATGTATCACCTCCTACTGATGAAATACACCCAGAGAGACTTAAGATTTATCAGTTGTTAAAAGGACTGAGCAGTTTGGTTTTGGGGTTTTTTTGTGGGAATTTTTTTTTTGTAAGTTTACAGAAATGGCAATGTAAGTTAACCTAAACACTTTAAAAAAAAAAAGTTCAACTAACTTTAATTTTATGGTGGTAAAACATCAATTGCTTATTACCACAAAGATAAACTTGTTTACTTTTATTTCACATTTCATTTATGTGAGCTAATACTCACATAAGTCCTTCACTGCATTGCATTTTAAGAAATATTGCCTCTATTGAAAATACATAGTAACAGCAATCTGCTCTGATTATACTCTTCAAAGTTCAAAAGTGCGTCTGCTCCAACGACCGCTCAAAGCCCCGCATTAGGCAGTTGGCTCCCCAAGGGAATTACCCTCCCTAACTGGCACAGTAGCAGTAGATTTTAAAATAAAACACGCAAAAACCACACTAGAAGGTCGGAAGGGGAGGCAGTGAGGAGGTGGTGGTGTCAAGAGAAAGAAGGAGGGATGAAAAAGACCGTTCCATTAAAAAAAAAAAAAAAAAAGAGAGAGAGAGACAAAAAAAACCCCGAAACGGGTATTTGAAAATGACTGGTAAAGACCAGTGTGGAGAACTGTATTAAGAGTCCCTGGCACTTAGTTTTTAGATCACAGAACAAGGAGGGAACAAGGTTTTTGCTATGTTTACAGAAACATAAACGCTTCCTGTAGATAAATGTATAGGCCACAAGCATACTAAATGGCAGCCCGCGCAGTTTTATMATTTCTCGTTAAGCGGGAGCGCGATGAAAGCTCTTCTTCCGAGAGTTGCTCCGGAGCCCTGTGCGTGTGTGGCGCGGAAGCGCTAAGAACACGGAGCAATCCACCGCCTGATCGCTGGAGCACAGCTCCCGGGGCTCCGTGCCCCCTTCCCGGCGGCGGGACGGCGAGGTGATCCTYCTCCAGCGCACCCGTGGCTCCGCTCCCGCAGCGCCCTAGGGCAGCCGCCCTAGCGATCCCTCCCGCTCAAAGCGGCCGCTGATGTGGCTCCGGAGCGCGGTGCCCGCCGCTCCCTCCTGGCGCCGCGGAGAACTTCCCAGGGCGCTCCGGCCGAAACGCCTCGTCCCGTCCCGGGGAGCGGGACTCAGTCCTTCCAGCCTGGTAAAAGCCCGCGCCGCGGCACCGGGAGGTGACCGCCCCTCCAGGCGCCCGAGCTCGGGCAGCCCCCAACGCCCAGCGCCGGGCGGGCGAGCGGRCCCCGGTGCGGCCCCGCGGAGCGCCCCCCTCTCTGCCCCCGCGCCCCACTTACCGGCTTCGGCATTTTGAGGGCTGGTGGTGCTTCTCCTACTCCCGAGACAAACGTTCATGCAGCGCCTGCCTCGCCTCAGCCGAGCGCCCCGTGCGGAGGAGGTGGAGGAGGAAGGAGCCGCTCCCGGCCACGGCGGCAGCGCAACCCGCGAGTGCGACGGTGGCCGCCCGGCGGCGGGTTAAGTACGGCAGGTGGGGCCCGGCGGTGACTCACCGCCGCCGGCCATTACCCACCGCTCCCCTGGGCGCCTGCCGAGCGCGGCACCGGCCTCGCCCAAACGCCGGGCACCCCCGCCGGCTTCGCTTCGACGTCCGCGGGGCGCAGGGGGCACCGCGGCCCGGAGCCTCCAGCCGCTCCCTGGCCCTCGCGGCGTGAGAGGCGGGCGGGGCCGCCGGCGAACCGGCGGGCAACAGGTGCCGGGGGGCGGCGCGGCCCCGACACCCGCCGGGCACAGCCGAGCAGCGCGGGGCCTCCCTGCGTCCCCCTTCTCGCACGGCCCCGACCCCCGCCGTGGGGAGACCCCCGCCTCGCCGCCCTGGCCGCCGCCACGCCCGCACCTGCCGCCAGCCTCGCCGGGCCAGCGGCGCCCAGCGGCGCCCAGCGGCGCCCAGCGGCGCCCAGCGGCGCCCAGCGGCGCCCAGCGGCGCCCAGCGGCGCCCAGCGGGCAGGGCCCCGCCCGGGGACAGCACCGGGGTCGGCGCTTCTCGAGCCAAATGGGACGGGGAAGGTGTCCGGCATAGGGGAGGCAGAGGACCCTGAGGGGCGGCTGCCGTACGCGGCCTCACCGAGTCCCCAGCTGCCCCGGCCTCCATCCAGCCCGGGGAACGGGGAATGAGTTCCAGCTTTCTGTCATGATGGGCATTGGCACTGGCCTGTAATAGTCGCTGTGTTTCTTAAAGTTCAAGGTCGGAAAATATGATTACTTAACAAAACACAGGCTTGCTTTGTGTAGTAAAGCACATTTTCAGCAATGTCAGCAAAAGACAAAACTTTGGAAATCCATTTAAGCTCAGAAACTATAAAGCATAGAGTGTATATACTTCAGTTGGTTCTGACTTTTCATAAAGCCCAAAAAAGTTCATGCAAGTAGCCTAACAATTGATAGGCATACAAAGATGACAAAGTCTGTGTCTCTGCCCCTCGTTCCTTCTCCCTCCTCACCCATGAAGGTAATGCACTTCTGCAGATAGTGTCTGCCAGAGCTGCTGGCCTCCCACAGCATCTCCTTGCTTGGCTGGTCACAAGAGCACATTGTATTTACATAGTCATGGGCAACGGCCTGTAGGACACAGCTCTTCCACTGTGCCGGCACTGGCACGTAGTTGAGCTGTGCGATTGAGGAAATCGTGCAGCCTATACACAAGCTGCTGTCTGCAACATCCCACTTCAACCAGTGTCTGTCTGTTTGGCCAGAAACAGGCATAGGGAAGGAACAGGGAGGCACAGAACAAGGAGGATAACAGCATACTAAATGAAAAATGTATAGGGCAGGAGAGAGCCTGGGAAATATGAAGGGACGGTAACAAAAAGGACAGCCCTAACAATACAGGTCCTGCTTTGGCAGAGATCCAAATGGTGTCTTCCCTCACAGAGTCCACCAAGCAGCAATTTGCCGTGCCACATTAAAATAAAAGAATCTTTACAGTGTCACGTCTGTGAGAGAAAGGGGAGGGGAGCTGAGCTGGAGGCTGAGAGAATTCATGGTTATATTCCTTTCCTGTTGCATGATCTTTGGAGATTAGAGGTGGCTTTACCATCAAAACAGAGCCATGGGGGTGGCAGCTTGCAACAGCAGGTGAGAAAAAATAAGTTGAACAGCTTCCAAGAAAAGGGCCACAGGATCAAACATCCTTGGGAAACAGATATGGCCTGCATTTTCAGATCAAACAATTCCACTGAGATTTACTTGGGTCAGGTTAATTTAACAAATATATGATTTGTGAAGATACATTCTATGCTCTTCTGTTAAGCAATAAGTTTATGGTGGGATTCATGCCTTCATTCCATATGATGACACTGGAAATGAACCAGACCAGATTATCACAGTGTTTGTGTTGGCTGCCAAGCACAAGGAACAACTATTTCAAGTAAGAAGTGCTATAAGAACCYAGCTTTTGCAGCTCTCCCTCAGAACCCTAAGTGACATTCTTGGATTTTTTTTTTTGGGGGGGGGGGAGGATGGAAAAGGATAGAGATGAGATATTTTCATGCCGTAGTCGTAAAATCCAGATTTTAGCTGTGATTGGAAAAAGAAAACCCAAAACAAGTGTGTGTGTGTCTGTATACCCTTGAAACAGAGCATTGCATGGATCTAATGGGAAGCCTATTTCCATTCTGGGAGATTTTCATTCCCAAAATCCTTCCCTGTCCATAGCTCAACATGGGCTCAGAGACCATCACCCTGGGCCTTCATGTTGAAGCAACTCTGTGTCAGAGGGATGTCTCATTTAATAGATCATAATCTCTTCAATCAGTCAGGTAAGTATTTGTTTCCATATGTTAGTTACATATCCAAGCTTAAACCCCTGTTTTTGTTGTTTTGGGGTTTTTCTAACACTTACCATTGCTTCCTAACCACACAGACCTAGGGACAAAAGGACTTCATGTGACTAATAATTAAGTGTGGCAACATACAATCTCTAGGTTCCTGTTTGCCACAGCACATCACCTTGTGCCATTCTCCCACAGTCACCTGCAATACATGGGGAAAGGTAGATACCTCAATGGCATCCATAACTACCAGCTTGCCCAATACTGCCCCACCCAAACCCAGCCACTGTGAACATGCTGAGCTTACACAGGAAGAATTGTCTTCAGTGGAAGGAACCAGAACAACTGCCAGCATGGACTATATGTTAGACACCCTTCGCCTCCTTCTTGGGCTTTTGCCTTGTGCTAGGTGTGTTTTCACACCCTCTTGCCTGCAGAGCTCGGTACTTAATTGAACACTTGGCTAGGTAGGCGTCTTTGCGACAGTACGAAACTCTCTCCTATAGCTGGGTCCCCGAGCTCCTTCCTTCTTATTTCTCTCCCCACCTCCCCCCTAGAAGGATGGGAAGGTTTATAATGCAAGTCCCTTCTTCCGTTTTATACAGAAGAATTCTCACCCTTTCCAGACAGAAACCAATCCAGTTTCCCTTTGCTCCAGAGTGGAGGTAAAAGYCCTCAGTTCTCTAGTTTTTCTGAGAGTGTCCTGAAAATCAGTACATTGAATTTTGGGAGTATGGGCACCGTGCATAATACCAATAAGCATTGTCTAAAAATGCTTACAGACTGAATCCCCTTTGGAGTGTGTGTGAGGGAATATTGGAGAAGGCATGAAATGGGCACAAAACAATCAATCCACATCAAGACATCCTGGGGCAGAAATACAAATATTAAAAAAAYAGATACAAGTATACAATCTGGGGAAATTTCCACATGAAAACTCTATGGAACCTGGTTACTTCTAGATTTAGGTAYTAACTAAGCAAGAGAGAGCTTTTATGGCTACCCTAACTACATCATCTTCAGTCAGACCTCACAATTAAGCATAAGACCCAAATCAAAATGAAGCCTTTAAGTTACAGGATTAAGATCCGCTCTCATCCAGCACTTACTCTTAACCTGCTTTATTAAGAGGATAGCATTACTAACCATTTACAGGAATTAAGAAGGCAGAGGAGGTGATGAAAGAATCCCGATTGCTCAGCAGGTCAGCAGCAGAACCCAGTTTCTGCCTTCTTCCCTGTAACAGTTCCTGTGACTTACTGACCCTTAGCCAAACTGTGTCATCCTCATCCAGCCAGCCTTCCCTGTTTTAGAGAGGAGACCCATTTAATTTTCCTGGTATGCTTTAATCTGTAATAACATTTAAACTTGATGTGGATCATTTATGAATTCCAAGTACTTGTCTGAATCTGCTCAAGCAAGTCCTATCACTATAAAGTGGCTTTTGCTTAACAGGCTTCATGCCCAACAATTTTTAGTCATCAAACTTCCTAAGCCAGATCATCCTGGAACTGGGAAACATGGCACCTTGTGCCCTAAATCCATCATTCTTAGTTGCTCATGCAGAATCAATAGTCTCAAGAACAGACAGACCTAAACTCCCTGTTTCTCTGTTAAGAAAGCTTTGTCCAGGTTAGGCAAGACAAAGCTGGAAGAGTTTTGCAGCATCTCTGGTGGTTTGTTTGCAGATTTACTCCAGGGATTTTTTACTAATTGAAAATCTATAGTAGCTAACTCTGTCCTCTTGACAACTCATAGACTGCATTTGGTATAGCAGTTAAAAGAAAGGACATTCATTAGAGTAGCTAAAGGAAAGGATGCCATGTTTTGAGATATGCTGTATAGATTTAAGGAGATTTGCTCTCATCTAGGACAGTCAAGAGTCTTTGATTTTCTTTGTCAACTGGAAGAGTTGTAGGAGGAAAAAGAACCATATGGTATTACTGACAATAGCTTCTTTTTCATTGTGAATAACTGAATAAGCACCTTATAAGCCATTGCACTTTCCAAAATTTCAGCATTATAACTCCTGAAATGTCCGACTTCAGGAAGAGTGACCAAGGACCTGGTGAGCTGTAGTTCTGTTTGCACTGGGAACTGCTTCCCCACTACCCACACTGAGCTTACTGGAAACCTGTCGAATTCAGGTCACAGCAGACCAGCACCTATTGACAAAACTCTTGAGACATCCTCTGTGTTTCTTATGAAGGGGACATATGAGGTAAAAGAGTGCAAGTGTTGTGCCTCATTTTTGGTTGTTCCTACAAGAAGCTGCTGCTGCTAAGTTCAGTTGTTTGTTATTTTTTAAATTTTTTTTTCAGTAAGCATGGATTCCCACAAGGTTGGTTTTTTTTCTGTACGAACAGAAAAAACTTTTTCTGCACTAAGGTGCATTCAGGCCTGGAAATAAACCCCATTAAATGATTAAATGATTACACACTGGGAGATCCTTATCTTTGCAATCGTTTTGTTTTCCAGCAGCACCCCCAAATAGTCCTTGGGATTATCTGACCCTCTGATTAACCATCATGGAGCCCTATGAGGACATGGTAGATTATAAAGGAAAGTATATATAATGAMGTTTATGAAGGATTATTTTAAAATGTTGTAAGAAATAAAAATAAGTAGACAAGATTTCAGTTTTTATCTGATTTGTTCTTACCCATCATAAAAGGAGAGAAAAGCTTAAAGGAAGATTATGAATATGCTTGTTTGCAGCAAAAGTTCTTTGCTTTCAGTTCCCTTGAGAGTTGTCTTAGTAACCACTCTAGTAACATATTCTTCATTCTTCTTCTACAGGAAACTTTTACAGGGAATGATGAAAAGTGTGCAATAAAATCTGCTTTTCAACTGAAACAAAACATAATTTGGCCTTTTACATGTTGTGTACACCAAGACTGAGAAATTATTTACAATGGAGGGGGGAGGCAAGACTTAGTGGTAGGTAAAATACAGATAAAATATTACTCAAAGTAAAGGCAGGTTTAAACATGAATGTGACCAGAGAAGGAAACCCTGTGGTAATCATCTTTGTAACTGAAATCCACAATGAATTATTGATTTACCAACAAATAAACAAATAGAAAAAGCACTGAGAGGTTTCTGAATCTATTGAATGAGAACAATCATGACACAAGGCACTGTTTAAAAATGTGTAAAATGATGAATGAAGTTCATGACACTGAATTTGTAGAGATTATACCACACGTGTAAATCCAACCATGTTTGTCCAAGGCTCAAAGCAAATGGAAACTAGGGCCAACGCACCTTTTACGTCTTAAAATGAAATAATGATCCTAATGCCTATGATAAGAAAGAGGAAGGGAGTTCCCCTGGCTAAATAATCTCTATTCCACCTTGATATCTTCCTTTGTGCTTTTTATTTGAAATCTGATTAAAAGCAGAGCTGAATGCTATATACTGCAAATACCCCCTGCACATCTGAACACTTTCTATGGGACCAGCTCTTTTAGTGGGGGTTTTTTGGTGGTGTTTTTTGTTTGGTTTCTTATTTGGTTGGTTTTGGTTTTTAACATCAAAGTAGAGATGTGTTAAGAAGGTGCTGACAAAAACTGCATGTCAGATAATGCTAACTAAATTAGTTCAKGTCCTTCATAGACAGAGCACAGATCTGTGCTTAGAGCAGGTGAGAATGGTAAGGAAAGTGGAGGCAAAACAAATGCCCACCGGTTGATAGAGAGAAAATAGTTCATAGTCTATGTACAGTAGGTTTTTTACTCCAGGTTGTTTTATAATTATATATACTTCTCACATTTGTATTGCTCTGACTGTGGGAATGAGGCTGTAAGGGTTCAAAACCATGAGTAATAAGCTATTTCCATTTAACTAAGAGTGCCCAAACTCAGAATTTCAGGGCTAAGAGTGCAAAGTTCAATGTACGATTAATAGACAGAGTACCTTTTCTTTTCCTGTGACTCACACCTTTTAAGATCAGTTTTAAGATCACGTTGTTTGACTTTCAGCATAAACTAAGCTCTTGAGTTTCACCTGGTGATTCTCAAATCCAGCCTGGAACATTAGAAAGGCCTTAAACTGCAGTCTCAAGACTGAATGGCAGTGATTCTACCTCCTGACCAGTTCTCTCCACAGCCAAGTGCTCTTTCAGTGTAAGTTGTGAAAGTTGTTTGCTTTGACTGGTACTTGTAGTTCTCATTCAATTTCAGAAGCTGCATTATCTATAATGCAATTCACAGTTAAATAAAACCAAAATAAAACATCTAGCAGCCAAAAATAAAACATCTAGAATGGCTCTTGCCTCAGCTATGTCAGTAATATAAGCTGTGCATTACTGTGCAGTTTGGTGCCAGACGATTTTCTCATATTTTCCTCTAATTGAAACAGAAAAAATGCCTTGATGCAGAGGTTACTAGGTAAGGTTCAGAAGTTCCCAAATATCACTCTAGCCTATTTTTTCACTCAGGACTGTCTCAGACATCTTCTCATATTTTGCTTAGCCTCATTTAAGTGCTTTATGCAGTAAGGCTCTCCCCCTTTGAACATTAGAGGGGTTCTCCCCATAATTAGGTTTATTTTGTAGTGTAAGGCTGGTTAACCTTAAAGGCTGCATCCAATAGCAAGAGAAACAGAAAACACATAATATTAGGGATGCAGTTTATTACTGGTCCATACATTAGCTCTCCTACTCTGCATCACTTGCGTCTGCTGCAGACATGAACATTGCCAAGTGCCATTAGATGCTGAAGTTCTTCCTGCTCCCCTCGGGCCACAGCTGCCCAACAGCAGTGCAGGCTGCAYAGGGAGATCTCAGTGCTGAATAAGGAGAGAATACACTAATGGGGATTCCTCACACAGATAAAGGAGAGTAATTTTGACCTTAGTATATCATGAGTAAGACACCAAGCTGGAGTCTGAAGTACAAGAATCCACCTGTCTCTTGGGAAACCCTCTGTTTGCTCCGTGATAACAGTAATGCTGAAAACAGGCGTGATAACATTAACGCTGAAAACAGGCGGGCACTGATGAAGACGTAAGACCAAGCACAAGGCAGATACAAGCAGGGTGACATTGCTAAACAAAGCAGAACACTGCCTACTTTCACCAGACCTGAATTTTAACTTTGATCGTTTGCAAGAGCTTACCTGGAACTGTACCTCAATCAAATATTCATTCATGAGAAAAAAATATTTGTGTTTCATAGCAAACAGCCTATATACAATTTACAAATGGCTACATATATCCTTAATTGGTTTTCAACGACCCTGCTAAACACTGAGGGCAAACTAAATCCATTTTATGTCAAGGCTGCAGATACACAGTCACCTTATCTAATCAGCCCCAGCTGCCTTAAAGGCAGTAACTCAGAAACAAAGAGGCTACCAAACCAAATAACTCTGTGAGGCCTCACTGGAGGAGAAGGGGATCAGGTTGATTACTGCTCACCTGCCACACTGAGGCATGCAGGTAACCTGAAACAAAGGGAGTTTTCAGTGCTTCCCAATGACACACCTACCCTGTGAAGTAATTACCTCTGACGCATGACACAAAAGATAAACACCAAGTCTTGTAGCATGTTGGCTAGCAACTCCACAAAACACTTGGGAAAATAATATCAGCATGCTACCTTTAAAATACTGGGTGAATTTCACCTGTTTACAGCAGGTAACTCAGGACCTGGGTATTGTCTGAGTAGCATTCGAGCCTTCAAAATAGAGTTGACGTGCTGCCTCAGATGTAATCAGGATTTCACACAGACTTGATTTGCTCGTAGGCAGAACACAGCTCAGCAGTTCATTTATTTAATAAGCTGATTATCTTTTGAAGGTGGCATGATGAATTCTTCAGTATCTCTTAATAAAAGGCAAATGTGAAGATGAAAGAGGAAAATCCATCATATGTAACCTTACAAACACCTTCTGTGCCATGGTTTCATCTGTGTGACGTCTCAGCAATTGCTAGCAACACCTTTGGAGCCAGATTTGTCAGTCCACTGCTCTGTTCTCACCTTCAAGCACTCCCGGTGTGGGAGGAGAAGGATGAGGTGCTGCTGGACTCCAGAAGCAGGGTGTTGTGTCCTCTTCCCTGGTACCAGTTGAGGGTGAGGATCAGGTGACTCCAAAGCTAGTGGCTCATGAACTAATTGTTCAGTATGTTTAATTATCTTGGAACAGTAAAAACATTGTCGTTGCAGCAATCAGACATGAAGTAGAGTTTCTGTATCCAAGAAGTTTGTCTGGTTTTCCCACCCATGTAATTTGGTCTTGTGGACTTTGCTTTTTGGCCTTACGGACTTTGCTTTGGTAGCTTAGCACAAACATATATCCATTAGAAACCTTCACCGTCGTGCCTTGGATCATCTCCAAAGCCAGGCCCGGTTTGTTCCTGAGAGAGACCAGGAGCACAAGAGCTGGGAACACCTTGTAGTCCTGGGTGAACCATATTGTCCCTAAGGCATGCTGTTACATGCAGCTTTTTCCTGTGAGAAAGTGGGTGGCCCTGTGTTGTTCTCCCTGGCTGTGGTCTGCCTGCCAGGGCAGATGGAGAGGGAGGGGAAAGTACAGCATCAGCTATGGCCTTCTTTTGCAGAGTTCAGATACAGGGCCACTGCTGTGAGCACTCGGGATGTTGTCGCAGTAACAGCCATGCCAGATAACATGGCCTGTTTCTGACACAGCATGTTGAAGTGCTGTCATCCAGTCACAGACTCACTTCAGTGTGTCCAAGTGCTCTGGGTCCAGGGATGCAAGTGGCTTCTTGCCTGCCACTCACAGGGAATGTGGTCTTTGAGCCCTGTTTGCGAAAGCCTGAGAGAAGGGCTCAGCCCTCTCCATGCTGACACGACAGTCCAGACCTGGAGGGTGGTTTCCCTGGCCAGGCCTCCATGGCTGCTCTGCCAGGCAGGACAGCAGCACAGAGTGGGAAAACTGAGTCCCAGCCACTGGCCTGGTTTTCCTTTACCTGTCTGACATGGTGAGGCAGGAAAACACCGAAAGGGCCTTAGAGACAACAGCAAAACAGGGTGTGCATGCACAGCTGATTCACAGGGTGGAGTAACAGCTGGACGCACTGGCAAAGCAAGACACTGGTCTCACAGGTGTGGACTCCCCATAGAGAAGATGTGCACGGGAGGGTTCGGGGGCATCCTGGAGAACTGCACCTAAGGTGGTCCCAGAAAGTCACTTGGAGAGGACTAATGAAAGCACTTCACATGCTCTATTTCTCTCCCAGTGCAACCACCTCTAACAACACACCATTTTTTCCACTTGTGTTGGAAGTGATGGGAACTCTCCTGATCCCTTTAGGAGGCTGTCCCATAAGCAAGCAATGGAACAGCAAAGAATAATTTTCTAATATATTATCTTTCCAGATATCTAAATGTGCTCCTTCCCTGCATTCCTCTCAATGCCCTCCACCCCTGTTGCCTGAAATAACTGCTCACTCATCACTGTAGTTTAGCCATGCTCTGCTGTACAAATCCAGAGAGATAAGAAACAATATTCTTTAGATAACAGCACAAAGTCTTGCACAATGTTCCTTCTTGTCTCAGAGTTCAGTCTGCACCCTTAGTTAAAAAAAAAAGGAATGTTAAAACAAAACCCCAACCCCTCTTCACAGAAATTGCCTTAAAATGCAGCATGCACTAGTGCAGTGCTAAGGACTTTTGAAATAGTGGTGTTGTTTCAAGTAAGATTGTGACCACCATTTTCCCCATGGTTTCCAATGTGTAGTATTTGAAATGATCTCTTTTTCTGTGCTTCAAGTAGCAATTAAGTATTGTGTTTCAAATGCCACCACACAGCAATGGTGAGTAAATAATGGCTTAAATAAGAACTAAGAAAAAGGTTTGTTTGCTTTTGCAGGTGTTAAATTTCAGCAGGACAATCTAACTCAAACAAAACCCTAAACAAAAGTTACTGGAATTCCTGACTGACAACCTAAGTTTCATGTTAGACAAGGCAGATAATCAAAATTATCTCTCCTGGCTCTTAAATCTCTAACCACTGATTCTTACTGTGGCTGTAAATTTCTCAGATTGAGTTTTTTAACTTCAGTTAAAACAATTTTGTTTGAATTGTTATTGCATGGGAAAAATGATTGCAGAAACTACATGTGGTTGAAAGATTTATTTTGTAATGAGTATCCTTACAAAAATCCAAACAGTAAAACTCACACTGAGAAGTACATTGTAGGATTTAAATGTAGATTTAGATTATTTTTTTGTTCTTCTGGTAACTCGCTTATTTGTCCGTTGAGAAGAAATGCAATGCTTCGTATCCAGTACCCAGATGGATTCAAACTTACATCCTGTAAGCTATCTCAGAATATTAGGAAAAAGGTGATGGAATAATTTTTAGACACAGTAAATAATTCTGTGTAATCCATTTACAGGAAACTCAGTTGCAGTGAAACCCTGCTTGTAGAGAAGAGAATGAAAGCTGCAGGTTGTTTCAATGCAAGCTAGGGATGCTTGTAAGTGAGCCCCTTCCCACAGGACTCAAGCTTGCAGTCCTGCCAAAGCCCTTGAGAGTCAAGACAGTAGGACCAGGCCTGTAACTGAGAGGTTTAGTGGAGAAAATTCCATGACTTCACTATGACAGGCTTCCCTGGTAATTCTTAATTGGTTACTTTAGATTAGCCTCTCAGCCAACCCTTGTTAATGTGAAATGATAACCTTGAACTGTGTTCATGGTTTAAGTATAATCCAAAGACCTGCATGAAGCGCACAGGGACAAAGTCAGAAATTATTTTGCACTTCTCTGAGGTCAGAATCAGGCTGATTCTGTCAACGTGATCACAGGATCACAGCAATCGAGCTGTTTATGGTCCTATCAAACATCAGATTAAGAGTCTGTATGTGCCACTCGTCTGGAAATAGATCTTACCAGCCTTATTCTGCTACTTTTAGCATTTACCTGATTTCTTGTCCAATCTTATTTAAACATGAGTAAAGGTGGAAGAGATGAGTTCTATGTTTCTTAGAAAACTTAGAGATGACCCAAATGGAACAAATTAGTGGTTCAGCAGTTATAAAAATCCGAGGTAATCAGGGAAAATTGAAGTGGTCCTGGTCATTACAGTTGCCCTGTTAAGTTTTTAACTTAAACTAAATGCCTATGCCTGTTGTTTGTCCTAGTCAGAGATAGAAGAGAAGTTCTTTAAAATAATAGATTCCTTTTAATCTGGTCTGTAATGTAATAATTCTCAGGCTGGTTCCAGGTGTTCTGTGCTAGAAATAGGCTGCCGTGGGTCGCACCAGTGCCTTCACTGGAGCATGCGTACAGGGCAGTACATGCAGGATGGAAAGGGCCTTCTACAGCAGTCAGTAAACTTTATATTATCCTGAGAGTATAACAAGTTGGTTTAACTATTCTTCGTGTCTTTTTTTCTTCATTAATCATTAATATTCAGTTAATACAGCAGTGAGCAGAATGTACCCACAGGTCTATCCATAAAGGAAGTAATTTACTGCCTGCTTTACAATAGTGTTGTGTAAACACTTGAGTTGCATTGAGTACTGCATTTCTGTGGGATTAGTGGCACATTCAGGTGAGTAAACATAACACTTTATAGAAAATCAAGTACTTTTGGCCCAGCCCCAGACCACACTGATACCAGCCTGCAACAGTGTAAAAATAAATCAATGTTGCTAATGAAAAAAATTGAGGAAGTGAAAATTATCCCAGCCCTTCAAAATGCAATGTTTGTATTAGTTCCACAGCACTTCTGCTCCATGCAGCTTGAATATAGGATTAGAGAGACCCCAGTCTTACTCCAAACACTAATGGATTTCAGTCAGTCAGGGTCAGGCCCAGGTCTTGAACTGAAACTGTGAGAAAGGAAGCCCAAGGGACCATCATTACTTCCCAGCATCAGAGTGGTTTCTTATAAATGCCTTAAAATACTCTTCAAAGCTAGAAGTACTAATAAATAAATAATTCTACAACCTTTGTATTGTCCTGTTACAACTACTCTGTATGAGAGGCAGATCTAGATTCCTCTGCTCTTGATCCCTCAAATCAAAGATCAGGTTTCAAATGTCATTATTCAATTGTTTCTTTCTTGACAGATATAACACTGTTTCTCACAGTGCACTTTCACTGCTGAACAGTGAATGGAACTGACCCAGATTGAAACCGGGATCTGCAAGACCCTCCTCAGATTTGCAGTGTTCCCATGCCTTAAGGCGCATATCTAAACTGTTGCTGGGCCCCTGTGGCAAGGCATGTTGTACCTCATTGTGAGGCTACTGACTTCAGTTCAGCCTTGCTGGCATTCTCCAGGATTCAGTGAAATTGCAAGGCTTGTTTAACCCTGTGCATATACTTAAGAGTCTTGCTGAACTGGAGCCTGAATAAAGCCTGGGTCCAGCAGGCATTCCTGTACTTGCTSAAGGATAGTAGTCAACTAATGAGTTGAGAGAGAGCTGATGGACAACTTATAGTGACTGTGATCTTCAGTAAAACTAATTAACATCCTTAACATTTTTAGGATTTCAGTATGGTGTCTGTACATCAGAAGTCACCGTGGCATACGTACTGCCCTGTTTTCTTACAGACATAGGAGCTTCGAATTTTTACTCTCTACCCTCCCACATTCCAACGCAATTCCTTTCCTTAATGAGCATGTAGCCAAAATGACCTTGTGTTCCTTTCTGCAAAATGCACTGTTTCCCTGAACGCTGGAGCTCATGTTTTCATGACAAAAGTTGCAACTATTTTTCCGTGCAGCAACATTTGCAACGAGACTGGCTTTGCAAACAGATTTTCAGTCTCTCATTAGGTTGACAAGAATTTGGTCAGCCTCGTAAGAAATATTTTGCATGTTGCAAAATTTTGCTTAAGCACCCCTTTAGATTAGTCTTTTAAAAGAGTCTTCTGAATGCAAAGGCAGATACCAGGCCTCAGTCTACCCTTCCCTGTGCATTATAAATTGTTTATTAACGAGGCAGGTAAAATCTGACTTCATGCAATTGATCACAACAGTGTGTTAACAACTGTCATATAAAATTAGCTCCTTCCATGACTATCACATCATTCCCAAACTTCCCTCCATCGCATGCTGTTCCTTATTGGTTACAGTTTATTCTTTGTTACTCTGGAGTCTCAGAAAACTGAGCAGTGCACTACACTGGTGACCATGGCACTGGCAAGGCAGAAACTGGATCTATCTAATCATTAAGCACTACTCAGTCTTTTCCCCCCACAGCAGATGAGATTCAGTGAGCACAAAACCTCACTGACATTCCTTGACGATGCCTTCAATTTGTGGTGGTGGCAAAACCGCTCGTCCCAGTAACATACAATTACTACGTGTAAGCGATAAAACCCACACAATTCAACATCTCCATTAACAATGCAGTTTCACTATTTCAATGTTGTGGAACTACTTGCATTTTGCTTTTGGCAGAGGTTCTGCTTTTGTTCACAGCTAAGTCAATGAGAGCTTAGAGAATCCTTCCCTTTGCTTCAGTGATAGGGGATAAGTCCAGCAGCCAAGGTTTATTCGCTAAATATTAGCAGAAATGCTCTGCTTATCAGGCAGTTCATACTGTTAGCTCAAAGGCAATAAAATCCTCGCATCCAAATAAAAGCTTTTTTTAGATCCTAGCTGGCAGATGGATTTATAAGTTGATAATACAATCTTGAGTTTCTTCTTAAACTTTAGTAAATTGAAGCATTTGGCAAGTGTGGATCTTTCCAAAACAGTTCCTTGAGGAACAACACTGAAATTGTGATGCCAGTGAGCCTTGACTTTCCAATCATTGTAAACTGGTTTTAAATTAAGACTMTTATAAAACTGGAATCTAGTTATATTTTTGTTTGGATAAAACAACTCTAGACACATGGACAAGGACAAAGCTAACCAGATATGAGGCAGATCTATACTAAACCCACAAACTTCACTTTCTGCTCCCTCCTAAAATTCTTCTGTAAAAAATTCCGTGAACCTTTATGCACTGACAGCATGTCCTCAAGCACAGTGAACTTCCTGAAAAGACTCTCATAGTCTACAAAGGACTTGTAATGAAGCTCTGAATGCGAGCATCAAGAGATTCCCCAATTTCATTTTCTAGATATGATCAACAGTGGTGTAAGTGCCCAGCTTTGTGAAATGTGTAAAATTTTATAGTATGYAGTTGTATACAGCTCAATAGTGGTCCCAACGTGACAGCTTGGGAACACTTACAGAATGGTACATGTTAATTCCTGAGTGAACAGCTTTATGGAAGTAGATTTTCTTTTAATGGATTAATGAGCAGCAGCTGCTGGGAGGAATGCATTTCTCTTTCTTTCAACAGTGCTTCATATGTAAACACGCATAACTTGTGTCTGTACAAGCACGATACGCTTCTAAATATATGTATAAAAGACACATATCCAGGATTGTTCTTTAGAAATTACAAAGCACTGCCAGGTGAACAGTAGCATAATCTTTGGTTTAAAAAATTCAGTACTCCTTGGAATAACTTTTAAGCCATAACATAAATAGGTTCTAAAACAGAAGATGGACAAACAGAAACAGCTTCTGCAAAGTTTATGTATTGCACTCCACTTGCCAAAAAAGTCTAAATCAGGAAATGTTGTAAACTAAACCATTCAAAGTGCAACTAGTTGATATTTTACTATAACTGCTAGCAGACAAGAAATGTAAAATGTCCTTCCCTGTCTGTGTGCTTAATGTGTGATAGGCCTATTACCTGGCAGAAACTGTCCTGGAGTCTTTTGGCGCAGGTTCCAGATTAACACAGATCTTGCCTGCACAGACAAAATCTTGTGGGAGACAAAGGGCTTAGACAAATGAGTATTTCAGGGCCACACCAATATGTTGTTGCTTTTCCAAACCGTATTGCTCCCAGAAGATGCTGGGAGCATCTTTTCTGCTGTCTGCAGAAAACTTGGGATTTCTGACACCCAGCTCCATGTGGCTTGATTTCTGCATCCTCCTGAGAGTTACATTCAAGAACTCCAGGGATGATGATTCCTGCAAGACTTAAAGAAGGCAATTTGCACAGCTTGTTCAGTCCCATGCTACATTTGCCAAGCTAATAATTGCATCTTTCTTGAAGTGCTGTCTTAGTTGAACAGTTTTGTGAACTGGAGAAACTTCCACACTCATATAACAATTACTCATGTAACCAGGCAATTGGATCTTGACACTATTTACTGTGGAGCTCTTCGACCACATGAAATGGCAAGCTGCTCTTTCACCCAGTGGAGTTTTCTGACCCTCCTCTCAGGTGTGTACCAATGTACCCAGTCGGCCTACTGCAGACTTGAGGGGCTGCAGTTGCCAAAAATGTTATCTCCCAATCATCACACTCTGTCTCTATAAATGGAGTATGAAAGTCACACATGGCTTTTATGGGCGAGGTGTTCTGGAGGTCATTTTTGAATGGCACTGACTCCCAGTAACATTTAACATTTGTTAAATGTTTTGTGCTATATGCAAAAAAAAAAAAATTCTGCAGTGATCTGAGCCATTGGACTCTGTCCAACCCTGTCATGGAGGACTGTGGATGTGAGGATGTTTATATATAGAGCCCAAAATCAGCAAACCTCAATTAAGGTACTGTCCAGAAAAGGACAATGAAGCTGGGGAAGGGTCTGGAGCACAAGTCCTGTGAGGAGCGGCTGAGGGAGCTGGGGATGTTTAGCCTGGGGGAAGGGAGACTCAGGGGGGACCTTATTGCTCTTTACAACTGCCTGAAAGGAGATTGYAGCCAGATGGGGGTCAGTCTCTTCTGCCAGGTAACAAGTGATAGAACAAGAGGCCACAGTCTTAAGTGTGCCAGGGGAGGTTTAGGATGGACATYAGGAGGAATTTCTTCACAGAAAGGGTGATTTGACACTGGACCGGGCTGCCCACGGAGCTGGTGGATTCACCGTCCTTGAGGTGTTTAAGGAAAGACTGGATGTGGCACTGAGTGCCATCGTCTAGTTGACAAGGGGGTGTTACATCATAGGTTGGACTCAATGACCTCAGATATCTTTTCCAACCTAATTCTGTGATTCTGGAAAGGTAGTTTGGGCATCTAATGATGGACACAATCTGGCTGCTTCCCACAGGTTCCTTTTGCTGGTGTCAGGAGTACCAAGGTGCCATAGCACACTTTCAGTTAGACCAACACCTGAGGCAGCTGTGCCTGCTGTCACTGATCCCTCGCACCCACCTCACATCAGGCTCATATCTGAGCCCAGCTGCCCCTGCCAGCCTCTCATCCCTGTGCTGTCCCAGAGACAGGGATAAGTGACTGCCCATCCGCAGGTCAGGCGAAGGATGAACGGCCTGAAATACGCCTCTGATCCCCCGCCCACAGACCCCTGGCAATCCCACCCTCGGGCGCTGCTGCCCTCTCCAGCAGCAGCAGCAGCAGCAGGAGGGAACTCCCCCCAGCCCCGCCATTCTGCGCGAGCAGCGCCCGGAAGCGACTCGGRGCAGGGACGCCCCGTGTGTCCCCGCTCCAGCGGGGCAGCAGACCGCAGGAGGCCCCGCATGGCCGTCCCGGGGCAACTCCTCCGTCCCGCCGGCAGCGCCCCGGTGCCCGGGCATGCGCACTCGGCCCGCCGGGCGCCGCCCGCACCCCCCAGCCCGGGCGGCGGGAGCGGCGGGACTTTGCCCCGGGCGCGGCGGTGCCGTCACGCGGCGGCGCCCAATGGCCCCGCGCGACCAAAATAGCGCGCTATAAATGGCGGCCCGAGGGCGGCGGCAGAGCCGCCCGGCTGGCGCAGGTGTGGCGGTGGCGGAGCTCTGGGACCGCCGCCCCGGGCCCCGCCGCCAGCGCCCCCGCCCCACCCCTGGCGGCGGCTCACCCGCACCCCGAGCAGCCGGCTGGGCGCGGCCCCGTCCCTCGGGAGTAGCCCCGGGGCAGGGCGCGACACGCTCGGGCCCTTGGTGCCTGGCTTTGTCACTTTGTCCTCCTTCAAGGACTCGGTGACTCTTCCTGCGGGTCTTAGTTCATGCCTCCCTTCAAAGCGTGCGCTCGACCTCCCTCTACAGCAACCGAGGGCAGCCGGTGCCACCCCATCATGAAAACCCCAAACCCGTTCTGGCAGCCGTGTCATGCGTGTGCTTTTAAAACAGCATCTGTTTAAGGCCTGAGACTGGCTGTTCCCAGAGAAGGAAGTGGGCTGATAAAGCTTATCGCCTTGGCCTGGGCTCTTCCATCTCTCCCGCATTAGTCTGAGCTGTGGTGCCACAGGAGAAGGTTGCAGAGATAGTACAGAGCCAGCCCGTTTCTGGGTAAGATGCAGCTGGGACGATGCAGGCCTGCCCTGCCTGGGGCTGACAGCTCAGGCCTCCCCATCCTACACAGACATGCATGATCGGTGCATAAAGCCATATCCACCAATGGGGAAACCTAAGGGTGGGGTTTCTTTTTATCCCCTTTCCCTCTGGGAAAGATGGAGACATATCATGAGGAGGTGAGTAGAGGAGAGCTGTGTGAAAACTGACGTGACTCAGAATGAAAGCAAATAGTCTCCTATTTGAAGATTTTTGCCTTTTTAAAAAACTTACGATAAGGAAAATGTTAAAAATACGCCAGATTCCTGACTTTGCTCAAGATTGCAAATGCTGTAAGTGCAGTGAATGGCTACAAAGATGTGTTCCTACCTGCTTAAGCTAGGCTGGTGTTGTGGAAATGCCCCCAGCACACATGTTCCTGGTCTGCACTGTGCAATTGCATTATACCTATTCTCATCCTACTAATTGCATATAGTCCTTTGCTGCTCCCAGATAAGGTATCTACTGTGGGATCTCAGGATTTGGTTCTTTGTGGGTGGTTTTGGGGGCTTTTTATGGTGGCTTTTTTGCCTTTTTTGGTGAGACCTTGGTAAGATAATAAAGAATGTGCATGTGCTGGTGGGGAAGATATCTTGGAGTGTATCTTATGTAATTTTTATATATGTATTATTTCATACAGCTGAATTCTCGAAATATGACGTTTGTTTCTTTTTTTCTAAACAAAGTTGCTACTGGATTCAAGAAGTATTTACTGAAATGCTTAGCATAACATCTGGGGGAGAAGAGTGATCATCAAATGAAATTATGAGGTGGCAGGTTCAAAAGAAGGTACCTCTTCCCACAAAACAAATCTTGGAACTCACTGCTACAGGATGTCAGGAAGCAGTTCAAAACACAATTAAGCACGATCATGGAGGAAAAATCTGTGCAGGGATGCTCAACACAAACACCTCTGATTCAGGAACTCTTTGAGGTGCAAATCTGCATCCTGCGGAAGCATTTTGGGGAGCAGCCTCCCGTGTCCTCGTGCTGTCATTAGGCAATAACTGTTGGCTGCTCTGGAGATAGAGTCCTGGACTGGACTTGAAATGCTGCTGTTTTGACCCAGCACGGTCATCCCTGTTTAACTGTCATTTCATTCAACATGGGATTTTTCTTTCCTTTAGTGAATCATAAACAACAATTCTTGCAATAAACCTTTGAGATACAGAAATGCCCTTTCCTTATGCTCTGTACCTCTTTTGTTCTCGCCTGCCTGTTACTTTGATTGAGGGATGGAAGGTTGCTTTTCTGTGTGTTTGTATAATACCACATTATCAAGCTGAGCACTGCTCTGTGCCTGTATTTCCTAGTTAATTATTTGATATAAATAAATATTAATAATCTGTATTTCTGAAGTCGGCCACAAGCCAAAAGGTTTGTTGGCTGTATAAACACTCAAAGTAAGAAACTGTGGAGCTCTGGTCCTCATTTGCTGGCAGAATAAGACAGATGGGCCATTTGAGAAAGTGATTAAAATACCAGCAATAGCTGCCTAAAGAGTTACGAATTCCATGCTTCGAATCTGCAAGGGCTTGTGTTTATTATCTAGGAGCATGGGACCAGACCTTGTGAACCTGCTGCTGCTGATGAGTGAGAGCAAGGATGAGGTTCCAGCAGAGCAGAACAGGCATGAGGGGCTGAGTGGTGCCGGCCCCCAACTCTGCCCCGAGGCTGGCTGAGGGCCCACGAGGGTCCATGCATACCAGAGGTGCTTTCTATGGTGTCTCCAACGGGAAATGGAGCACCTTGTGAGGCGTTGTGTAGGCACCTGCTGTGGGCTGCATGCTGACAGCAGGCTTGAAAATTGGAAATGTGGTCAGCTGGGCTTCGTCCTTGGACTTAACCAGAGATGCCATTGCCTCGTGTGATACACGTAGCTCCTGTTCCAGCCATGCTGCCGGAAGGAGATGGGTTGATGCATACACTTTCTGTTGAAGTGTCAGTTGTGCATATGGATGTTTGGGGTGTTTTTTCCAAAAGCAAGACAAATTTTAGTGCTCAGGAATGGAAGCGTGCTGGGATCATACAGAGAAAAGGACCATGATCATCCATCCCATTGATTGAACAATATTCAGCATGGGTCTTCTAAAGAAGATTCCTTTCCTTTTAAAGATGGAGAACCACTATAGACTCTCATGCTTTTTAAACATAGTGGAAATCCAGTGTACCAGTCATAAGACTAGGGGGAATAACCTAAGGGAAGGCCCTTTTCCTAAAGAGAAGAGAAAAGAGGACGTATTTCTGCTGAGGAGTATCCTAGCCATATGGATTGGATTTTATAGCAGTGTGCAGCTCTTGGKTTGGAGGCACAGCCTCCCACACATACGTGGATCCAGCTCAGGATGGATATGGGTAACCCAGCAAAAGCCAAATGGTAGACCTGTTGTTCTTCCTGTTTGTCTCACCTGTGTTCCCCTTGCTCTGCTTATTTTGGGGAGATCAGAGAGAGGCTGCATATGTACAGAAGRAGCGACAGCAGCTGCTTACAGAGATTGACCATGGAAGCCTGTCCTGCTGCAAAGTCCTGTTTCTTTTACATGACTGCCATCTGTATTGCTGATAACCATGCAGATCATGGCTTTAGCAGCCCCTCAGAAGCAGCTGTTTCATAAGGATGAGTAGTCCTTCAGTAGCTGCTTAAGCATGAAACTGCACCTTGGACTTGGATGCTTTGTATAGCACTTTTTCCCAGAAGTGAGTTAGCATATAGTGTAAATAAAGACAGTAAAACTGAATTTATTCTTTAGTTGGAGAGCACAGGCCTGGAGAAGATGGGATAGGTCACTGAGCTCCATCCCACAGAACCAGCAGCAGGAAGTCCAAAAGGGGCTGCAGAACAGTTATTCCACATGCCCCACACTCAATGTATGTTTATACCACGTTGGCTGCACACCAATAACTGCCTTCTGTACTTCCCAGTAACTTTTTAATGAACCTCAGACTGCTAGTAGATGTCCAAAAGTCCCAAGTTTGAAGTCACATGGGAAGAAAGGAGAGGTCAGGGGCACTGGCACTGTGTCCCTGTGGTTGAGGTGTTTTCCAGTCTCAAGTCCCATGCTGCTGTGGCACCTATTAAACTCATGCGAAGTTCTTAGAGGAATAGGGAAAAGGTCTCCTGACTCCTGTGAGTTTCAGCTCCTGAACAAGACCTCTCTTAGAGTCCCTTTTAGTTTTTCTTCAGCTCATCCTGTCCATTCTCACAGGCACTACTACAGCCCTGTACTGTCTGCAAGGCCAGGCAGCTCCTATGGGGTGTAGGTATGTTCCCATGGGGCAGTTCATCAGCAAAACTTTTGTAGGAACTGCAAGTCATCTGTGCCTGGGGATGGCTGGAGATCTTGTGTCTCAATAGGATTTGGAGGGCAGCAATGTTGTCTTGGAGTGGGGCAGTAGCTGAGACTTTTTGGAAGAGGAAATCTTTGATAAATTGTCTAAAGGTGCAGAGGTGGTGCCACACAGGGATAAGGAAAGAAAAAAATTAATATATTTTTTTATTTTCCAAGAGAAACACTTACCTTTATCTGCTAGTATATCTTCAGACACTACTGATTTACAGACACATATACAACATTTTCACTCAGTTTGTGTTTTTCACTAACCAGAACTAGACAGTGCCTGTCATTTAGGCAGTTGTACACACGCAAATACATTAATTTAGATTTGTAGTTTTTATATTTTAATGAATGATATTTTTGCTCTTTATTTAATGTGTCAAGCCAACGTTGAAGGGAAATTGCAATTCAAAATTCAGAAAAAACCCAAATTTTAAAGTGTTTTTTGGAAATAATCTGGGCATACTTACTGAAGTAATATATGTTTATTATGAATCGATGTTTATTAAACAAAGGTAATATACTGGATTTGTGAATTCCAGTATCAGTGAACAGATTGTTTGCAAACCCAATGTGGTTAATATTTTTTAATTTAATAGATTTTTACACCTGCCTGGAACAGAAAAATACATTGGTCAGCTATTTCACTCATGGTTACCCAGCATTGCATGTAACCTTGGTGGAAGAGGCAAGTCTTGGAGAAGCCCAGAACAAGTATCACTGCCAGCCTGCTCTGTCTCTGTCTGCAACCCTCTGCCACAAAGCCACCACTGTCCCCAAGAAGCCCCCGTAGCATTGTGGTCCCATGTCCATCCTTGGCATTGCACAGAGCAAGGACACTTGAGGCTTTCCATAGGCAGCTATGGAGTGTCCTGTGTAACAGCTTCAAGGGCTGCTCTGGAAAATCTTAATGTTTGTGGGTTTGGCTTTGCCACATCAGTAAGATACCCTTCAGAAACAGTGTATGCATTGGAAAGGGTGGAGGTATTTAGGAATAGAGATCAGGGGTGTCCAGGATCAGGGGTGTCCTTGGGCAGGACAAGTGTGGTTCCCAGGGCTGGGGCAGTCTCACAGGATGAGAAGTGGGTTGTGCAGGCACAGAATCTGCCTCAGGCACCAGCTCTCTGCTGTACGAAGAAGTATGTTGGCAGAGGTGGCTCCCCAGTCCCCTGGAGAGCATAGGCCCATGGGGACCAAGTAAACCCATGCTGGAGCTTTCTCTTCTTCCTTAACCTTTGGCCATATGAGGGTTTGGTGGGCAGCTTGCAAGGCTGGTCGTCCTGGAGTAACCTCACTACTCCAGCTTCAACACATTCACTTGGCACTGCTACACAGCAGGGACCCCAGGTCCAGCTGTCACCTGTCAGGCACAACCCTCATACCTCTCAGTACCCACCAGCTCCCTGCCCATGTGTCAGTTTGTCCCTGCTGCACATTTCTAACGCTGCTTTGTGCAAATATTTTGGTGCAAGTGGAAGGAAATGCAGCAGAACCTGCCCAACCACTGATCTGTCTACCAGCAAGATGCCCTCTCTGGGTCAGTGCGGTGCAATTTTATTGGCATAGGAGCCTGTCTGGCTCCTAAGTAAATTCTGTTGCTACTGCTATCTTTAAGTTAGAGCAAACTTAAATAATTCCCACTCAGCCAAAGGAATGTGACTGCTGGGCTGACTGCAGAACAGAGTCATGTCCTTCCACCAAGAGTCACTCGCAAAAGGTGTCTTGGGAATGGCCATTATAATATTTTTCTTTTAAATTGGGTACACCTTATCCGTGTGAAGAAATATTTTTCATCAAATAAGTATTCCTGGTGCCCATGCTGCTGTTATCATTAAACAAATATTTTATTTAGGGGGTATGGAAACAGATTTACGAGTTTTTTTATCAAACACAACCATTAGCTGTTGACAAAAGAACACAGATTACACCATATTTTAGGGTTAAGAGAATTGGCTCCCCTATTCTAATATATTCTGCGAATTTATTGCAGGGTAATTTTTACAGTGTAGTAATATTTTCATGCCACTTTTTTTTTTCCTTAAGTGCAGATTTTGAAGTGTAGATATGATTTACAGGCTTGGATGTATTTGTAAATTCTAGTGAAGTAAAAATGGCACTGTCATAGGAATGATGCTATCGGAAAAATATCTACATGTAAGTTCTCACATAACTTTCTGTAAGTGCCCTCCACCCATACTGCAGCAGGTGGAGGGTGAAATCCCAAGCAGCATTAGCTGAAACACCTCAGGCTGACTTTATAGTCTCTTGACAATTTTCACAGCATAAAAATCCAAACAAACTCTTCACATTCTGCTTTTTAAAAAAAAGTTGTGTGAAGTCAGGAGTCTGTATTTCTGGATATGACCAAATGTGCTTTCTTTTCTCTACTTGRGCATTGTTCATGTCACTTCAGGTAAGTGAGGACAGGGACTTTCTGAACAACACTTTTAGTGTTATGTGAAGATTAGCTGTGATGTACAAGCTTTGGAATTTCTCCTCAATGTGTTCTTGACCTTTCATAAACCAATATTACTGAATTATTGCAACGGATATAATTCATTAATTTTTCTTATAACAATTTAAGAATAAAAATAATGTCACAGACAACTTAAATACAATAATTCAACACCCTCTAACTAAATTTTCCAGCTAATAAAACACAAAGCAGAAATGGCAGAAATAAAAATCTTCCAGTTGACCACTTTCACCTTGGACAATTTCTAAAACAAATATTAAAGTCAGCATTCAGTTGCTCAAGTCTTTTCACAAATATCCTCAGCAATCCTCTTAGTGATGCTAAGTCTCTTGTAAAGAAATGGCAGGACATCCAGTAAGGAGTAATCCCTAAAACTGACATCTAATATTCCACTAAAGAAGTTAAAACATTTACAGTTCTCACATGCCGCACCTTATTGTGCTTTTAAACTAAATAAAAGAAGCCATAATAAGATTAATTTGTGTGATGTCATTAAAGGAGTCTCCATTCTCATGAAAATAAACCATTGTAAATTCCTGGTCCCATTGACTTCAATCCTAAACCAAATTTTCACTGCCAGGCTTCGATTCCCATCTTGTGTGTCACTAAAAGAAACAGAGCAATTGTTCTCAAATACTAATACGCAGGTGGGGTGAGCACGGACAATTTTAGTTCCAGAGAGATGACATCTATTTGGCTACTTTTAGGAATTAATGATAAATGAAAAATATAGCATAGTATGTTGAATAAACCCCAGAATTTACAGAGGAACATTACATCTTTAGAATGTGTCTGTAGTGTGCTAGCCCAATTTTGACCTGAAACCATCTGACTGCAGACACTGAGTTTAACACATTCAAATCTGCTGATCCTCAAACCATTGAGTGGATTTGTTGGTGGTTATATCTCATTACTTCTGATTTTGAGCCACCTACAACAGAGAGGCAAATACCTGACACCTTCCAAGGGAGCTTTTCCATGGAAGCAGTAGCTCCCCTGATTATCACTGGATGTTCTAGCCCAGGATGGATGGAAGGCAGGGCCTGCCTTTGAAGCCACACATGTGAGTGGTCCAGTGAAGTCCAGTGGTCCCTTTTGAGTATACGAGATGTGGATCAGGTCCTTGAATGGTGTCATTCCTGACATTCCTCTTCCGGACTGGGATCTGCCCTCCTGGGTCAGCCCATGTGTCAGACAACACTCTGAACCTGAGACCTTCAGGAACAGCAGCCTTTGCTCCATTGCCTGTTGAGATGTGTGTGTGAGACTCTGTTAGGGGCACAAGAGGTAAATGTGATGATAGCTTTCCTGTTAGTCATTTACCAGCTCCCTGTCAGCTCCCAAGTCCATCCTGGCTGGGTCTGTCTGCTCCATYTGTCCTGGGCAAGGAAGAGAGGATGGCTGCTGGCATCCCTTCAATATCAGCCACATCAGTCTCCATGACTGTCTCCCTAAAGATGATCCTACTCCTTTGTTGCCCACTAGAACCGTTTTGGTACAAGTCCAAAGGTAGAATTTTATTACCATTTCATTTTTCAGGTTTTTGATTTTTACCTTAAGCTATGGAAAGTGTGTTTTTTTGTACCTTGCCAGGTTGCATCAGTAAGCCTGACACTTGGTCTCCTGGTCACTCCCACAGCTGTACATTTAGGGAAGCCCGATCTCTAAGCCTATTCCATCCAACCTGTAGAGATTCTGGAGAAAAATATTACACAACCCAAAATGATAAGCAGGGACAATGCTAGGAAGGGCTTTACACTGAATAAGCTCCGCATGACAAATGCTAAAGTAATGTCTGCAACGTCAACCACCTGTGGCCATGGTGCACACTGTGGACAGCAAATAGGTGGGTGTGCAAGCCTGCCTTTGGGAGAAGGCTTTAATCACAGGTAAAGGTGCTTTGCTTAGTGTTATCAGTGACATCTGGTGGTAGGAGACAGTAAATTAATTTCAAATCTGCTTAAAGGTTCTGTACGAGTTTAAATGGCTCATCCCAAATGAAGTATTTTACAAAGTTGTGTTTCCCAAAGGGTATTTCTTTCCAACAAAACCATATAGTGACCATGCTCCATGCCAGCAGCAAACACTAACCAGGTCTGTATACAGCACTGTATTTTTCGGTGGTGGGAAACATTGGAACCAAGGAAGCCACCAAAATATTTAGTGTGCCTGAAAAGTTCTTTGTTCTTTGTTACTGTTAGCTACATACAGCCTTGTAACTGTACCAAATCTCATAGCCCTTCGGAATCAGTGAACATGGCAACAATTCAACAGGTGCCCGTGGGGGACCAGTGTCAGCTAAGGCAGAGAGAAGCCTGAGTGGAGGGCTAAATGAGGAGTGGGCTGGAGTGAGACACCACACCCCCTCCCACAGCCCCAGTGGGGACTGCCAGGGAGAAGCTGAGCACTCACCTGGACTCTATTTCTGTGTTCCCAGCCCCTTCTTGGGCTGGACACCTTTTATAGAGGACAGCATTTCTCAATGCTCTGGCTCTTAGCTGAAAGCAGTAGAACCAGTGCACATGGAAAAGCACCTTCCTTAATTTTACACTTAATCTCACAGTGTACAGTGAAGACTTTTTTGTTTCAATACCTTCTGTGAGGACAAGTTCCTTTCTGATTTTGCCCCAGTTTTGCATCAGAAGCTTGTTTCATACAGGAGACATGTTTTGACAGTGGTTGCAGAACTGCACTTCTTTTCATATGTGCATGGCCACAGGTACTCCTCTTTTTTTGGGTGGAAAATGGAGAGGCTGTGTCCAGAAAGGCACCTTTCTCACTCCCTATGTTCACCTGTCTTGCTACTCTTCTGAATGCAGCTCTAGAAAGCAAAAACTGCAGGACTTTGCTGTGATTTTTAAACCTGACAATTCAGTAAGGTAAATATTACCTAACAAACGAACAGTAAAATGAGACAAAAAACAAAACCCAAAACCCAACACCCAACTAAAAACATACACCAGGCATCTCTACATGCACTAATGTCATGTTCTCTGTGATGTGTTCTGCTCTTTTGAAAATGGTTCTTGAGAGGACGTTTCACACCACAGATTTCTGAACACAGCATCAAGACTTTTAAGTTTCGGTTCACCTTGAAGAACAAGCAGCTCTTGGAGCAGTTATCTTCGATAAGACAAGTGCAAAAAAGGACACAGATACGATATCGGCTATGCTGAAAAGGTGACTTTCTTTTCATAGCCTTTTCCTCCTGAGAAGCAGTGACAAAAGAAAAACCTCTGGATCTGCTAGGTTGGGAGAATGGTGCCCTCTTTCAAGCCTGCCAGAAAGATCCTTGAGGTCTCAGGACATCTGTAGCAAAATGTGTTTGAAGCAGATGTTTAACACTGGGATTTAATTCTGTTTTGTGGGTGTTGTAATGTTGAACTTCTGGAAGGAGTTCCAGTAGAAAAACACTTCATTAACATATTGGACTGTCAGCAACCCTCTGTGTTTCCACAGATGTATTCACATATCAGATTCAATAATTTGGCCCAGAAGCCCCAGTCGGTGACATCCCCAGTCTGTTCTCATACCTGTGGAGCTGTCTGTGTGCTCTGGTGACTCCTCAGCCAAGGCACAGACAGGGGAGGCAATGTCCTGCTCAAATATTTCTGAGCAGTTGTTTATGAGGAACTCCACCAACACGGTCACCTGCACACAGAAAACAGCCCATTTCAGTCAAGAGGGATGGAAACATATTGAAGAGTCTTTCCTGCCACTGCCTGCTGTCTTTGTATGAAGGGCAGCACAGAGCAGGGTGGCTTCTGCCAAAATTCTCTCTTTAAGTCTGAGGGTGAGTCCACCATGGGGCATAAGGCCTGGTGCAACAGGTGAATGGATCTGCCTCAATACAGGCAAAACACCATCAGCCACAGCTTTGGCCTTTCTGCCCTGAGGGCCCACAGGTGACAATGCCCACGGGTGGCCTTTGCCCTCTGCATGCAAAGTCTCCAGGAGCTGTGCTGTGACTTCGGGGGCTGCGGGGCAGCTGCTGCCTTTGCTCAGAGGAGGCAAGATGAGGGGCAGCCTGGCCCATCACATTGCAGATTGAGGACACCTGAGCTGAGGGTGATGTTCTGTTCAGCCTTTGCAGTGGCAGTGGGATCCCTGTGGATGGCTCTAAATTGCCTCAGAGGGAGTGGCTGCTTGGTGAGTTGTCATTCATCTCCTTGTCATTCATCTCCTTCTGCACTCCCAGTGGGAGCGCGTTGTCCGTCCCTGGGCTCAGCATGTTCGGGCCAATGTAGATGGCCAGATTGCTGGAGTCCATCCTGTTGGTCTCGGCATTTTGGCTGATGTGGTGGAGCAGAGAGAGCAAGTGCTTGAGCAAGACAAGGTTTGGTCTAAGCAGTTTGTCAGCCACCCTGCATGAACACAAACAAAATGTGATGTTAACTGATGGGGCAGTGGCCTCTGCTTCTTCATTTGAGCAAGTCTCAATTAAAGTCAGAGAGACAACCCTTCCTCCAGAGAGGAGCATGTGTGTGCTCACTGTGTCTTTCAGAAATCCCCAACTGCAGCTGAGCATGTGCTTCATTATAAGACCTTGAATTACAAGGTCTTGACTGAAAGGCAGCATTGCAGCAACCCATGTCCTGGAGTAGATGGGATGACATCAGGAGATGTCACTGGGGGCTTCCCAAAACCTGTGGTTGTGTTGTGGGGCTTTCAAAGCACTCCCAGTCAGCCTCCACACCTRGTCTTTCTAAAGAGCAAAACACAGTGGTGGTCTCCATGTGCCTGACTTCACTTCCAGCAGATGTGAAGGCTCCATGTCAGTGCCTGTCCCACAGCACCGTGACTGTGTTAGCTGAGAGGCTGCAGCCTCTGCCCTCTTCCTACACCAGTCATTTTGTAGGGCAGTCACCTGCAGGGTCTGCTCTGGACAAAATGGACTGTGCCTGGAGAGGGTGTTTTCCCATCCTTGCCATTCAGAGGCTCCCTGGAAGGGTTACAGAAGACAGAGACATGTAGGTAAAGTAGAACATTGTGAGCCATGAAACCAGGGGACAGGAACATGGAGAGGGATAGGGACATCCTCTTCCAAAAGCCTATGGACTGCCATCACTAAATCCCAAGTAAAAATGCCATTCAGCCCCTCAAGATGCTTTAGAAAAAGAGGCTATGATTATTTGATCCATCACCCCGGAGCTGAGGAGACACAGAAATGAAGGTAGATAGTTGGGTGTGGGCCTTGGCTTCCAGGGGGGTTGCTGCTCCCCATGGCACGGGGTTTGGCACACAGCCCCTGTCTGCACATGGGTCTGCACAGCCAGGCATGGGTGCTACAGGGTGCCTGGCTGCTGCAGAAGTTGTCAACTGCAGGGTTTTTTGAGCATTGAGGAAAATTGCAGTCCTGGATGTGTCAGCTGGAAGGAAACAGCTTGAACTTTGTGTTTGATAAGGAGCGTGCCACACCTGTGGATTTGATAAGAAGCCTTTCACTTTCCCACTGGGCTTCTCCTCCAGTTTGGCTCTGCACTCATCGTCGCACAAGGGAGGCCCCGGGAGTTTCTATCTCCTGGTCCCTACTCAGAGCCATAGCATCATCCATTGAGTGTGAGTGTGCATGCAGGGGAGAGTGAAGAGAGGACAGAGGGAGCTGGCGCTGCAGGCACTAGAGGGCAGGACAGCCCACGGCAATCCGGCTGGAGACACGAGGGGAAAGACGCTAGGAATGTCAGCTATTGCACATTCCACACCCTGCGCTAGTGACACCGGTCTGGACTTCCCTCCTCTGCTAAACTCCAAAGGTGTCGACCCTTTGCAAAATCTGATCGCACTTTTAACGCGAGGAACCAAAACCCAGGGTCACCCTACACGCTGCATAGTAAGAGCACAGACTCAGAATGGTTTGGCTTGGAAGGGACCTTTAAAGATTGTCTAGTCCAATGCCCCTGACATGTCCACATGTCCTCTACTCAGTCCACACTACGATGCTGGGTTTCAGGCCTTTTAACTGCAGCTGCCAAGTGTTTCCACACCACACCTCAGCTTTCAAAAAGTTCAGCAGAGCTGTTTCAGTCTGTCCTTTGAATGAGATTGGAGGAGAAAATACATTTCCCTGCCTTTATTCAACCCTGATTTTGGATGTCCCAATAAGTAGCCCTTGTAACCTCCTTGCCAGAATTTGGTGTTTTAGCTTCCACCACCATTATGGAGTGCCTCAGCTGGAGGTGGGAGAAATTGTGGACCAGAGCTCTGGCATACTTTGTGAGAGTGAAGCAGAGGCTTTAGCACACAGATAGGCAGAACACTGGATTTCTGCTTTTTTGTTTTGTGGTTCTCACAGAAATTTTCCTGCAATGTTCATGAGGAAAAAGGATGTGGCAGAATCAAACCGATGAAAACGAGAAGCTCTGGAGCAAATCTTCCAAAAAGTTTGTATCCCACATGGGCTAAAAAAACACCTGGGGAAATTTTCAGAAGAGCTTAAGCTCCCAGCTGCTTTGAAAATATGTCCAGGAACACTGTCCATGTGGAAATCTAGTCCCACAGCTCAGTGGAAATGACAGGACACCCCCTTCTCTCTACCGTTTCACTTCTGAAATCAAATACACAGACACAAACCCCAATTATATATAGAGCAAGTTGTATGAAACCAAATGAAACACTCAACAGCCACCTGAAAAATGCATGCTGTACCTCAAAAAGCAGAGATTATTGTGGGCTCATTACCAAACCCTGTGTAAGGAGCAGCCTTGTTCTATTTGCACACTGCATTAAACTCATTTAATCTGCAGTCCCAGAGCTGCCACTGGTGATTCATTTCCTCCAGCATCTCTGGCTGCTTTCCCAAGTGCAGAGCTCCCAGCACAGACCCTTGACACTCCTACCTCACAGCTCCTATCCCAGTCCCCAACTAAGTAGCTGCCTGCATAAAACACTAACATTTTCTCCTCATGGAGACCTGGAGGGAGAGCTCAGCAAGCATTATGCCATGTACTTGTAGCAATGCTTCCAGAAGGAATGCATTCCTGCTGTCTCACTGCTCAGGATCCAGCAGCAATTCTTCTGGTGCTCTTTGGCCTCAAGGGACAAATTCTGCCTCATCCCATGCTGCCTGATGCCTGTTTCCTTCCGCACCATGGACCATGGGACTGGCAGCTTTTGCAAGCAGCTCTTGCCAGTCAGCGCTGGCCGTAAGAAAAGGATGCAGATGTGCCTCTTTTCCAAAGTGTACAAACCCTTTGAGACACAGTTCTTGGGCAGCTGTCGTGGAACATCCTGGCATATGCAGATGGAAATCACTTGCAATGCCTGACCTATGTGCAGCAGCTCTGGGTACGATCCACGACATACCTCCACCTTGTTAGCTGAAGTGAATAGAGAAGTTCATCCAGGGATGATATGATCTCTGGACTTGGAAATAAACAGCAGGAGAGTCCCTCAAGAACAACTGGACAACTGAACAAACCAACCTAGGCACAGGACAGCCACCAGCACTGCAGTGAGCATTTCCCCCAGATGCAAAGTGTTTGCATGGCCCAATGGAAGAGTCAAGTGCTCTCGGTTGCTAAATCTCCTTCTGACCAGAGACCTACTGGGCTGCAGAGGCATAGCCCCACCCCCAGCACACACATGAAGTAAGACACTCATTTACTGCATGGTACCTGCCAAGGGCTCAGCAGATCACACTTTCCAGCCCTCTGGTCCAACCCACAGAGCAAACAACGCGCAAAGGAGAGGCTGCACATCTCTTTTAATAAAACCTCAGGGAAAGAAGGATTATGGCGTTTGTCTTCCCAAGCCACCATTACGTGTGCTGAGGCTCTGCTTCCCAGGGAGTGGTTGGACTTCTGCCTGCTGATGGGAAGCGGGGAATGAATTCCTCTTTTTGCTTTCATTGCATGCACAGCTTTTGCTTTTCTTACTGTCTTTGACCCTTGAGGGGTTTTTTAATCTTATTTTCTCCTCCTGTTCTATTGAGGAGGGGGAGTGAGAAAGCATCCAGGTGGATGTCTGGCAGCCAGCCAAGATCAACCCACCAGTCCTTTTTCTTGGGCATGAGATAAGGCCAGTTTTGATCTGGGCATACTATAGTTTGTGGCAGCTGATAATTGGCAGGCTTCTGCATGGCTCACAGGGCTCGTTTGATTTACAGTGTAACAGAGCCTAGGGCTCTGCAGTGCTGCTTTCAGCTGCTGTCTTTGCTGCAGCGCTTATCTCTGTGTTTGGCTGTGCCTGGAAACATTCTGATAAAAGCAGCAGCCCTGCGCTTGGCCCTGGCACGGGCACCGCTCCTGTGCCAGGAGGGCTGTCCTGCGGGGAGCTAAGGGATCCCACCTCTCTCTTCCTCTCTGGGACTGAGGTGTCTGCCTTCGTCTCCAGAGGTCCTCACCACATCCTTATCTAAGCTGCTTGACTAATGTCATCTTTTTGTCATTTGCATAGAAACTAGTTTTAGTCTGGTGTTATGAGGAAACAGTTTGTCAGTGAGGTGACAAGGAAATGTGCCTTTAGGCCATCGATCCCTGGGTGCCTTCACAGTGTGTGGGAGGACATGGGTGGGTGCCTGGCATGGTTATCACCTCTTGTAGCCTGTGATCTTGCACCTCTACAGGTGTGTAATCCCGTTGAATTGGCACACTACTTGGTAGAAGGGTGCCTTGCCTGCCCCAGTGAAACCCAGCAGCTCTTGGCACTACACTGAGGTTTTCCTTGTGCTTCTTGAGCCTCCCTTCAGCACCATCAGGGGAATATGGTTGAGACCAGGGACCCAAACCACATCTGGGAACACCACGGATAAGATAGGGACCCAAGCCCTGACTACAGTAATTGCCTTAGCAGTCAAAAAGAATGACTGGATGCAGAGGTCAATGGGTTCATACCATCCATTAGCACAGGAGCAGGAGGAGGAAGGTTCTGATCAGGCAGCTGTTCCTTCAGCAAGGAAGCAAGAGGAGGAGGTTAGAGAAATGACTGGTTCTGAAACCTGGGCAAACTTCAAAATATGCTGAAACATTATAGCCACCAGCCAGGCAAGTGGATTTCTGCCACTGAAGAAGGCATCCAATATGTGAGTGAACCAGCAGTGCTAGAAAGTCTTCTACAGTGGCCTGGATGACAGCCATGTCTCCAGAGATTTGGATGGCCAGTGTACATGAGCAAGTGCAGAAGGGTTGTCCGAAATTCACCAGTGTTTTATTCCAACTGCCTGGAGATGATGAACTGGCCAGACTTGAATATACCAGCTGTGGAGAGAGCACCCCACTGACTCTGGCTCTGTCCCTCTCTCCGTCCCCACAGATCAGGGTCTTGACTGCCAGGGGCACCCAAAAACACACAGCGTGCCACTCTCTGGTTCCTCCTGAGTGACCTCGTGAGGAAGTGGGATGGTGAGCCCTCCTCCAAATTAGGAGCCCATGTACACAACTTGGCTGGGAAGACACATGATAAGGAGGGCCACCCAAGACTGCTGTCAGTTCTGCTGCTGTTGAGATGGTGGAAGGCAACCAGCAATCTCCCAGATATAGGAGAGGACTAAGAGTGCTTCCCTTTGTTTTGGTGAAGGGACTTATGATCTGACACTGCAAGGGTCTCTAGCCTGGAATAGAGGGTCACTGCCTTCGGTCATAAGGAGGAAAGGGGTGACCAGCTTTACTGGGCTGTGTGAATTCCATGGCCTGGCGCACTGGATCCACAGAAATCTAAAGCACTGGTAGACGCTGGTGCACAGTGCACCCTAATGCCATTACAGCACATCAGAGAGGAACCCATCTGGGTTTCTGGGTTGACAGGGGGATCCCAAAAGCTGTCTGCATTGGAGGCTGAGGTGAGCTTAACAGGAGACAAATGGCAAAAGAACCCCATTGTGACCAGCTCAGAGGCCCCATGTATTATCGTTGGCATAGACTGTCTCAAGAGAGTCTATGGACCCAAAAAGGGGCAGTGATGAACTTTTGATGTAGTTGCTATTGATTTAGAGAAGTTTAAACATCTGCCTGTCTTGCACAACCTCCTGGAGGATCCCTGTGTTGTGGGGTTTCTGCACGTCAAAGAAGAGCAGGTGCCCATGGCTACCATGATGGTGCACCATTGGCAAGATACATCAACCAAGATTCCTCAATTCCTATCCATCATTCATCAGTTGGAGAGCAAAGGAGTGATTAGGAAGCCTCACAAGGTTTTCTTTGAAATCGCATTTTATCCCCCTGTCCTGCTGAGGAGGGGAAGTGAGAAATCATCTGGGTGGGCATCTGGCAGCCAGCAAAGGTTAACCCACCACACTCCCATGCACATACAAACTCACAGGCTTTGTACATACGTTCATATATCTGAACATACATGTGTTCTCTTCTGAGCTAATTCACTTAGTAACAGCAGGCAGAGAAGACCGAGTCAGCTTTTCAGACAGTGCAAATAAATGTCAAAAAAACTTCAGGTTGGAGATTTGACATCAATTCTTTGAATTAATTATTATTGTTATTATTATTATTGCTGTATTGCATAAAGCTTCCAGTGAGTGAGAGCAAGCACTGTTGACTGAATGTCAGTGAAATGCTGTCTCAGTCCCAAGGAAAACCCGGGTCCTGGCGCAGGTCCTGCACTGTTCAGGTGCTCTGAGCAGTGCTGCTGGGGACACCTGAGGGGTAGCTGTCAGCACAAGTGATGGTAGCAGAGCCTGGATCTCAGTACGTACAAGACGTGGCAGATGGAGTGCAAAAGCAAAGGGGCTGGCGAGCAGCAGGCGCTTTAGTAATGAAGCGTCACAGGAGCTCGCAGACTCCTCTCTGATTTTACTGGGCTATGTTCCAGAGTGCGTCTTCACCTTTTTTTTCCCTTAAGTATCTGCAAATGAAAACCTGCTAAGCTCTTGGATAAGTGTCTCTTTAACTTCTCAGTCTCTTATGAATTTCAAGTAGCAATTTTTTGTTATCTTAATTGGTGACTGCCTGTTTTAATTAGGCATCCCAGTTAATCTTACACTGCTAAAACATATGAGGCTTTGTGTAGATCAAAATGGTTTCTTTTTTTAGCATAAGCATCAAAAGAAATATGAATTGTAAAAGATAAGATGACCATGTTTGCAATTCTGATTTCTCTCACTGTAGCCTTCAGTTGTCACCTTTAAATGATCCAATATTTTACATGCAGAAAGGTCCTGGCCAAGACGTTTTGTGAGCTTAGAAAAAATTTCTTCCCTTTGCAGCAATACAGAAAACGTTTTTGATCTAAACAGCAAAGCAATGGTCTGTCTCACATCTTTGGAGGTCTCTTATCTGTCCAATTTGAGCTAATATAAAATAATAAACACGTTTGTAAATGTAGAAATCAATCACTCCTGACCGTGCTGTCCGGGAACATATTGCAACTTCCTGAAAAGCTGGCGTGCATTCATGTCCTGGAGGGCTTAACTGAGCCTTCACAATAGTTGCAGTGATGGTGCCAAACCTCATGGAACTTCCCTGTCGATTTTTTGCAGGCTGCCAGAGGATGTCACAGAGAGGACCCAGCAGCTTGGAAAGAAGTTTTGTTAATATTTTATACAAGTGATGTGCTCAGTAATAAAGCTGAAAAAATACAAGAGGAAAAACCCAAACAAACCAAAAAGCCCTCCAGAAATCCCTGGATCCCACAGAGCCAGGAAAGGGAGGATAACGCTGGCAGAGCTAGGTGGCTGATTGGCAGCAGCTGGCTGTACACAAGCAGGGGCAGAGCTGCTGTCATTCGATGCAACTTGCGCGTGAGTCTGTATCTACCTGTCCTTTCGAGGGGTCTGAGTGGTTTTGAAAGGTGCTGTACTTTGCTGTTTTGGTGTTGGGTTTTTTTCCTAAGGAGTGCATTGTGGACAGTCAGGGACATGATAATTCATCCCTCCCCCTCCTCAAGGACAAACTGGAGCTCTTATTAACCAGTCCACATTTGACAGGACATTTGTCCTTCTCATGGGAAAGACCAGTTGCTATGCTTTTTTTCCTAGTGAAAATACCATAATCCAGACTGTAAGAGCTAGTGTCCCATCTGGAGGCAATTCATCATTTCTTGAAACAAATCCTTCAACTTTATCTCCAGCTGCCAAGCAACACAACTCAGTGAGAGCAGGTCACTTGTAAAATACGATGGTTAAGTACAGGCAAGTCTGTAGAAGAAATAATCCACTTTGAACTGATAAAGCTTCCCAGCACCCGGGTCACTTATATTTCAATGAGAAGATGGAGAATGTTGGGTTGTAGAAAGTCAATCCCAGTTGCTTAAGAGCTCTGAGCAATTTTTACCGGAAATAAAAGGGTGATTCCTCAAACCTGTGCCCAGGTGGACGATGAGGATGTGTTTTCCAGACCTAAGCAAACACTTATATGGATGATGAGTGCATTACAGAGTCTCTACATCCAGGGCAGTGGTGACCCAGTCCCCTATCCCTTATGTCACTTGGTCCCATCCCTCACTCCTGCATGCCTGATGGGTGCAAATTTGGGCTGCAAGTTCCCCAGCACTGGCGATCATTATTTCTGACACCGTGCGGTGTTGTATTCATACCTGCCCCGCTGCTTTAGTAATAATCCTGGCGGGGAGGGCTTGGCTGTGAAGGTTTGGCTGTGAAGAACCCATGAAGGGTTTTCTCTTTGTAATTCACTTTTCGCTTCATTTCTCCCCGTGCCTATTGATTTTTGCCTCCCCTTTTCCTTTGAGCCCGTCCCTGCCTGCGGCCCGCTCGGCATCCCGGCGGACCCCCGGGGTTTGCTGCTGGAGGCAGCAGCTCCTCCCTCGGCGGGGAGGGCCAGGGGCGGCCGGCGCCGGGGTCTCCTCTCACTCGCTCCGGCTCCGCGCCCGAGGAGGACCTGGCCCCGGCCCCGGCGCTCCTGCGGCCGCCTCCCGGCGCGATGCCGGGGCCGCGGGCGGGCGGCGGCGGGGTCCCCGCGCCCAAGGCGGTGAGTGCGGGGCGCGGCGGGGCGGGGCCGGGGTGGGGGCGCGGGGCTGCCCCTGTCCTTCCCGGGTGTCAGAGGTGATGCGGCTGCTGCCGCCGCGGGTGACTTGGGCGTAGAGATAGCTGAGGATGTGCCGGGGATCTGAGCCTGGTCCTGAATCTGGTAACAAGCAAGCCGCAGGACTTCCCGCGCGCAGCTCTGGAGATGCGCTCCCAGGGCAATGGGCCGGTCCCGGACTGCTGGGCTCCACGGGTTCGTGCTCCCAGCCCCGCACTGCAAAGCTTTCCTTATCCCGAGAAGAGGGACACGGGAGCACGGTGAAGTCAGGGTCAGAGGAGCAGGGGCGAGGTCGACGTGTAGTCCCTCACTTCTTGCCAGAGATGGAATTTAAACAGACTGCTTGACGATACCGCTGCGCTGTCAAACTGCTCTGGCACCGTGTTAGGGCAGCAGAGACTTGAAAGACGGAACAAACAAAATAAAACCATGCGTAAATGGACATTGGTTGAAATAAAACTGGTGGGTTTCTTGCCTATATCGGTGTGAGGGAAAGAGTTTATGAGGTTTTTTTGTTGTTGTTGTTCTTCTTCTTCCGGAGAGGTTTAACATCATTGCAAGAGACGTTTCACGTTAGTGCATGCTGTGAACGCTGTCCTATAGCACCTGGTAGTCTGGTGTGAACCCAGGACCAAAGCCTGGTCCCCGGGGGGGTCTCAGCTGCAGCGAACGCTCCTGTCAGCAGGGAGAGAAGCCCCGGCCACCAGCCCATCGATCGCGAGGCCAGAAGGGAGCGTTACATCATTTAGTCTGACCTCAGACAGGAGCGAGGTGCTGGCTGGGAAACAAAAAGAAAATTGCCGAGGGCTGAATCTCTGCACTGAAACATGACATTTCTTCATGCCGTTGTCATCTCTGTCAAACGGACTTTTCCGCAAAAAATGAGGGGCTCTTTGCATGGTTCCCTTACACGGAGATGCATGGATCATAAGTATTAGCTTCAGAACTTCCAAATATAAAGCCTGGAAGAGTAGTTTACGTGACAACTGAGCTGGTTTTCCATTGTTCCTCCTGCTCTTCAAAACTAGGTCTGCTAGCAGAAATGGACTATTTTCCAATTAGAAAGAGCTTACTTAAAAAAAAAAAAAAGGTGTTAGGAGGTAAAAAAGAGAAACAAATAATAGATTGTCTTCCAAGTTTGTCTGTAGAAACAGTGTAAAAAATTGAAAATTTCAGGTATGCATATTTTTCTCTCTCTTCTTCCCATTTCTTTCTTTTTAACCTCTTTTTAACCTGTTTCTGGTGAGAAAGTAGCGAAGAAATAAAAAGAAAAGAGTAAGTGATTACTTAGCAGAGAATGTTGGGATGCTGGCTGCCCCAAGATCAATTTTTACTTAACTTTATTAAAAAGTAGCCTTTCAATACACGCTGGGAAAAAAATTGCTATTTTCTTTAGACATAACACAGGCCCAATATTTGCACCCATAGCATGGGCATGGATCCATCTTACTGCACATTAACACTTCACTTCTCGTTTTATGGATCTATTTTACTTATGCCTGATGCTTTTTCAGAGTACCAGCAGTCTCTGAAAATGGAACGAGACAGTACCAAATAAAGCTCTTCACCTTACATCCCACTTTTTTTGATATTAGTGATGTCCACAAATCCCTTGCAATGGCACAGGAATGGAGCATCACAAGGAGGGCCAGGCTGTGCTGGGACTTGATCCCAAGAGGCGAGGAGGGTGACTAGCCTCCCCAGCCCTGTGCATCCATCAGTCCGGTGCACCATCTGCCACAGACCTGTGGGTCCTCCTGGGAGCCTTAGAAATGTGTATCTACTGCCGATAGTCGTGGATGTCTGGCATGGTGTGGCAGGAAAAGGGACGACAGTGTTTGCGGTTAATGAGGTCCAGTGCAAAGCTGCTTCCCACAGTAATTTATTACCTTGGAAAGCAGGGGTGTGATGCCAGACAAATAACTGGCCCCGTGGGAGGTCAGGACACCAGGAAGGCAGGATCAGGAGGGTGGGAAGATGAGGGGGAGGAATAAGGTCCCAGTATCACTGCCGCTGTCTCCAGCAGCAGTGCCCAGCAGAACTTGTGGAGGGGGGATTTGTCACAGCTGGGTCTTGGAGAGCCTTCAGCAARGCCCCTGTGGAGACTCTAAATCACACTGATTGCACAGTCGATAAAGGAAATCTCATCAGTCTCCATAACCAGGCTGTCAGCTTTTAAACCTATTTAGATAAAAATCTGTTTATTGCTGTGTTGTTAGAACTCCAGACTAACTGCACTGACTCAAGTGATGATAGTGGCACAAAGTAGCTTTGGAAAAGAGTTTTACTATAGAGCAGCTCAAGGCAAATTCCAGTCTGGTTTATTCTATATAAGCCTGGACCCATACCTTGGGATGGCTAGTTTAATTTGAGTGCCGCTGCTTCTTTCCGAGTGACCACTCTCTGCCCACACTGGTACAACCAAGACCAGAAATCCTCCTCTTGCATGTAAGTTCCTTCCCAGTGTGCCTGACTTAGCCAAACCAACCTGTAAGGGAGCCTCTGCAGGGTAGCTCTTGTAGGTACTGCTGCTGGTGGTGGGGCAGCAGAGCACCCAACAGATCCCACGGGGTACAGAGGTGCCCTGGTCCCTGAAGGACAAAAGAGCCAGACAGTGCCACTCATCTCTGTGCCACTGGGAAATGCTCACTGAGGGCTGCCCATCTGAAATATCAGCTCGTGGGACTGGTGGCAGAAGTGGCCGAGACATGCACCAGTCAGAGTTTGTTGGCACTAGTAGATTAAGAAGAACTTGAGAGTGCTCCCTGGCACTGCAGCACAGTTATCTATAATCAGTATAAATTATAATATCACACATGAACTGTTAAAGCCAGCCCTGAACCCTCTTTGGCCCATGCCACGTGGCACTGCCATGCTCAACCCCCGCCCACTTTGAGGCAGCAGCATCCTGGGCTGTTCCCAGGAGCAGTGAGCAGAGCCCTGCCTCAGGATGGGCAGCACTGGCTACCACAGGCAGCCTGAGCCATGGAACCAGTAGCATCTGCAGGTGGTTTGGTTTGGGAGTGCAGCACTGCCTTGAAGAGTGTCTGGATGGCACCCCCATGCCTCTTGTCCCCTCCTTGCTGCTGGCCTCAGGCAAGAGAAAAAATTGGGAAGAGGTTCAGGCAAAAGCTCATTTAAAGGACTCATCGCCTTCAGGAGCCCCTTTTCCTCCTTTTTTTGGCAGTCTTATATTCTGGGGTGGTCACAACTGCTCCTGTCCCAGCCTCCTCTGCATGTGCATGTGCATGTGTATGATGTGACTGGGGAAAGTCCCTGGGAATTTCATTATGTCCCCTGGGAAAACCTGGTCAAGGAAAGGTAGGTTTACCTGACAGCATACTTCCTAGAAATCCTCTGGGCTCCTCTCTCTTTTTTCTGCTTCTGATGTCTCATGGGGTTTGGTTTAAGTGATTACTTAATGTGAACTGTGTTTCTGCCAGTGATGGATTTTTTCAGGAGGAGAAGGAAGGACATGAGTTCGCTGTGTTCACAAGGACTCTCACCTAGTGTGGTAGAAGGGGGTAAAGAGGTTTTTAATTTTTCCTTAAGGATTGTAGAAATATGTTTGTAGATGTGAGGGCATTTCTGAAAGTCATGAAGAAACAAAGGTCCAAGGTTTTAGAAACTGGATTAGTTTTCAGCTAGTGCTGGCCCTTACTTGCTGAACAATCTGGCCACTCAAAAGTCTCTTCAGATGGTGAAATCATGTCCCTGCACACATACTTTGAAAGGCTTTCTGAATGAGCAAAGACAAGCAATGCATTTGCGCCTATAAACCAGCAGGACGTGGTTAGCTCATCTGAGGAAGAATGACTGAACTCTGGATTTTCAGGCTTTTTTGATGGAGTGCTTTGAGATAATAGAGGAGATTTGATTTTTCTGCCAGTTTCAAAAAGGAAATAATTTGGTGCCAGCATTGTTCAGCACTCTCAGTAACCTACATCCCACCACAACGTGCAGAGCACTGGGATACTTTTTAGACTTTCCCTCCTGCTTTTCTGGTTACGGTCGAGTCTTCAGGCATCTCTCCTTGTGGGTGCCTGGCGTGAAGCCCTTGCTTGAGGTGAAGCCCTTGCAGGGTGCATGTAGGTGATTTCCTGGAGCAAATGGCTCCCAGTGAGTGCTCCTGAAATTCTGCCATCTGCAGATGCCATCCTTGCATTATCTGCTGTGTGCCCCGGAAGGAGAGCAGGTCACAGGCTAGAGTAAGAAGGGCTGGAGCTAAACTTGTAGCAGAAAGTGCGATATCCTCCATGAAGCAAAGAAAGATTTCAGTTAAGTGGAGGAAAACCCCTGAAGAGAGAAAGTATGATGTAATTGATAATGAATACTGACATAAACGTGTTCAAATTCTCCAAGGTCTTGGAGCACAGGGCAAAGTTAATTTGTCCTCTCTGCACCTGCTGCAGTCTTTCAGTAAAAATCACATGCAGTTTTTTTCCACCAAGTCACGGCAACAGTGGGGAATAAAGTTTTTCTTCATGACATAACATTATCTTGTTCAATAAGTCGAATACTAAGTCCCTTGTATTTGGAGTGAGAGGAGGAACATCAGGTCCAATATTTTCACTTGTGTCAAAATGTGCATGTGTGTACATGTCACTTGAAATATACAGCTCATTTAATCTTCGCTATGTGCATTTGGTAGATGAAATTGTAGCAACTCTAGAACAACAGGAATAACAGTAACAGGAATAATTTGCTTTACACTGGTTTGGGGAAAGGAACAAAACCATTCTTTCCCACAGTGCAGTGCTCTTTCCTTGCCATCCTGGTGACACATCGATCCAGGCACCCTGAGCATCCTGCTGCCACCCCCATGCCCATCCTGGGCTAATGCCTGGAGGGTTGCATTTCCCTGATCATGCCCGGTCTGCTCTGCACAGGAAGTGCCTCTGGCTGGTCCTAGGTGGGTTCAGAAAAGAGTCCTGGCTGACCTCTTGATACCACATGCTGGCAGATGTGTCAACAGATTAAGAAACTGGTGTCTGCCCTCCCATGTGCATCTTGTTTGGGAGTCTGCACTGAGCAGTCCTTGYGGGTTTAAATGGAGATGGGATAACAGCACTGACAGTGTTATAAGTTCGTGTGGTCAGAGTTCATGATACAGGGGAGTAAGCTGGGGAGAAAATGGGCCTCTGCCTGGGCTAGGATTCATCCTCATTTCYCCTGCAGGGTGCAGCTGTTTCCATTGCTCTATCAATAGGCTGGTGTTTTATCCTGATACTGCAAAATCAGTGATGGAYAGACCGTGCCTTCCCACGCGTGTGGTGTTTTAAACTGGAACTAGAGGACTACCCCCAGCCAGAGTCTCGGTGGGCTCAAGCACGAAGACAACACCCTACAGCATCTAAGGATGATCTTAGGAGAATAACCTTTCCCCAACACACATTTAACTCCGTGACCTCTGCAGTGACTGCTGTGAGAGCAACACAGGCTTTGTCACGTACTGACCTTTGGTTGAGCAGCAGACTGCAGAAGAACTTCTGGTAATAATGAGTCAATACTTATAAAAGAGAAGACCTGCTGGTCTGATAACAGACACATGTACATAATTAGCAATTTCAGCGTTCATTTTTTTGACTTCCGATTGTGTTTATTTAGGTATTTGTCAAAGGTAGGCAGCAAAAAGGGCCATRATAGTACAGGCAGGGGAACAAGCATTGCCTTCAGAAACTGCCTCCTCTGCAGGTATGAAGCAGTGCCACCTACTCCTGTCACACAAKCTCCCACATACAGAGAGGCCACTGGCTTAAATATACCAGTGTCAAACTGGTATAAACCAGGAGTAAATATACAAAGTCACTCATGTCTGTCACTGTTCCTAGMAGAAAGTGGTTTTCTAGTATCCCACGCATGCCAGCACCTTTCCCTGCACCAAGAGCGGGATGACTTCTACTGCTGCTTTACTTTTTCTTGTGATAATACCAGGGAACGTCACTCATCTCCTCTGGGAAACTGCATTTGCTTTGAGTTACATGGGCCATGGCACCATGGGGGTGGTCTCAGCCAGCTGGACTCCCTGTCACCCTTCTCAGGGCTTGGTCTCAGACATCTTCAGGGAACACACAATGCCTGCAGCTCTGCTCCATGTAGTGCAGGTGCCTGACCTTTGTGCTGGGCTGGTTTGCACTGACTTGGTGATACCTTGGTAAAAAAGATCAGCAGACACCACCAGCAGGGCTTGTTTGCCATTTGTAAACTGCACGGGGTGGTATGCTGCTAACATACTTTTAGGAGTAAAAATCGAGAGTTAGAGGTTAAAGCTGATGAAATTCTGATAAATTTGAAACAAAGTTCAATAAAAAGCAGATGGTGTTTTTAATCATTCTTTTTCCAGTCAGTAAATGAGGCCAAATGTTCAGAAAGTTCTCTGTAAATATATCACCCTACTTTTCAAGTATCTCAAAAAATACTGTAAATACAAGTTCAATAAGATAGGCCTCCGCCAAAGGGCGGTAACCTGCCCTTTATTGGCCTCATGTCAACACTTGGCAGCAAGGAGCCATTTCTTGCCTCTGATGCTCCTCTGATGTGTCACTTGTTCCTAAAATAGCCTCATTCCTTAGCACTCATGCTTGTGTTCAGATGGCAGGCAGCCACACAGAACCTGCTGTCCCGAAGCACAGATTGCAGGGATTTTAGATCTTCAAGAGGCAAGGAGCTTCCCTGTGGATTTGGAGGAGGCAGCATATCCACCTCTAATTGAAACCTGCTTGGTTGCCTCTGCATGCTGGGCTCACCAGGAGCAGCCTTCTCTCACCCTGCCTTACAGAGTGTGCAGGTCTATATCCAACCCTCCTGCTCCAGGGAGCTTTTACAGTCAGCGCAGAGAAGTGAGCACTTCTGGGAAAGGACACRGCTCCTCTTCTCCCAAGCCTGCTACAGAAGCAGGGAGGGGAGGATGGTGCCCTACAAGTGTTCATGTCACCCCAGKGCCTGTAAATGGAGCTCAGATTGAGCAGGCCCCGTGCGGACATCGGTGCTGAGGTTGCCCCAAGTTGGGCAGACACCTACAGGAGTGCGTTGGCTGGTGGCCCCAGGGCTTTGCCTACGGTGCTGTGGCTGTGCACCTGCCTTGGCCAGTGCTGCTGAGCCTGCCTGGCCCTGTGGGACAGCGGCTGTTGTGCCAACCGCTGTGGGCCTTGGAGCCCTGGCACTCGAAGGGAAATTCGGCAGCATCCAGGAGGTAGGAGCGCAAACAGACTTGGTACTCCTCCCATGCACACTCTGTAGCAATGGCTCCTATAAATGTTCAAATACCTTACCTTTCTGGGAGCTTTGCTGGATGACGGAAACTGACAACAAACTCATTCTTGTTTGCAGCCCCTCAAAACTGTTCCTTCCCGCCGGTGTTCAGCACCATCGCTCTTATTCAGCAGAGGTTTGAGCAAGCCATGGTTGCCTTCAGCCAGGTATGTACACTGGGTGCCTGCACAGATGTTTGATGCCCAGGAGCAAGGTGATACACCTTGGCTTGCCCATGCATGTGTCGTGTGGCACTGCTGTCAGCATCCTGCACCAGAGGACCCCAGGCAAGTTGCAGGTGGGGGGATATACACATGGTGCCTGGGGTGACTGAGCTGGCAGAGTTGTGGCTGCAGTGGGGGTTACTGGTGTAGACGGGATGGATGGGAGAGGTGGTGGGAACTGCAATTCCTGGYGTGGAACCCAGCTGCTCTTCTCGCCTTTCCACTAGGCTGGTGCAAGCCCAGCAGATGAGCCTCTCCCCTCCATCTCTCCACCCTGTGCCAAGGGCTGCCAGTACTGGGCCCTTGTTCATATTAGTTTCTGCTAGTGCTGTTGAGAAGCCTCCGTTGGCTGTTCCCCCTGTGGTGCATTCGGATTCTTTGTTTTCCTGCTGTTTTTCTTTCTTTTGCAAATCAAAGCCTTTAAAACAGGCAGAAGAGTTGGCTGTGATAGAATTTACTGCCTATTTTGCTTCAGGTCATGGCTTACCTCGACAAGCCATTGGGAAATACCTGCTGATATTAGTGGCAGTGCCTCCTTCCTTTATTAAACTATTTCCARTAAGCAGAACACTGTTACTAGAACTGCAGCTACTTCACTGCAATGCCCCATCTTCACCTCTGATAAACCCAGTGCAGTCAGTCAAACAGCACTGCTAACTGAGTAGGTGGTTTTGCAAGTAGGCTCGTTACGTCTTAAAAGAAAAAAATCATTCAGAGGAAAGGCAGGAAGGGCAGCAGTATCTTGGGTCTTCACCTTTCAAAATCCAAGGCCTTGAACACTTCTTGCATCGAGAATGGGGCAAGTTGTGCTGCGCGAGCACTTACTCATGAATTATTCTTCAGTTATGTCTCTCTTCAGAGAGAGCACATTTTTTTGCATTAGTTTCCTGACATGAACATCAGGAGCTGTCAGACTGTGAGAATGGCTGAGTTTAACACATTTTTCTTTTGCTGGAAACGTTCCTGATTGAAGYCTGTGAAGTGGCTCTGTGTGACACCTCCTGGCTTGCCATCCGGCTCCATATCAGAGCCCAGAATCATCCTACAGCCCAGGGGGACAGGAGGAGCTCAAATACTGCAAAACGGCCTAGAACTCACTGCTCTGTTTCTGTTGATGCCATAATTTGCTAGGTGTTACGAGTGAAAAATACTATCACACCTCCCACCCTCCTCCCCCCAGCTGCWACAAACTCCAGCCGCCTGCAGGAAAAAGGGGCTGCTGATGTCTCTGTAGGAAGGGGACAGCAGCATCCCTGTGTTAGCTGGCGATGGGTGTCACCTGGAGGGGCAGTTGTGTTTCTTGTCCGGCCCTGAGTCCCTACCTCCTCCAGCCTCTGGCTTTGGTTTTCAGACCTCTGACCATGAGAACAGACTGTGCTGAGCAGGAAAGTTGTCCCAGTGCCTCATCTCTGCTTCGTGCTCGGTATGGGCCCTCCCTCTCATTTCTGCAGGAGGCAGCATTTACCAAGACCTCCTGCAGAGCATTCTCAACGATATAATCCACTTTATTGCTGGTGCCATCAGCAAATTTGCAGCTCGTGCCAGCACTTTATTTTGCTCCTCCAAACAGTGGTTCAGGAGCATCTGCCACCTCCCTTTGGCCCGAGCTTTGCCTACACATTGCTCTCCAGGCAGTGTGGGCAGGAGAGCTGTGGTGGTTTTCACACTCTTTGCTCCTGTGGGTGGCTGCCTGCTTAGCCTATCCCTCTAGCTGTGCTAATCCCAGTAGCCTGCAGGAGCCCCAGCTGCTTCATCAGCACCTGCCTCTCAGCACTAATGGCCATCAAGGCCTTGAATCAGCTCATCTTACAAAATGAAGTGTCGTTTCTACTGGGTRTAATGGAGTCAATGAATACACAAAACCTCTGAGGTGCAGAAGATGCTCATGTGAAAGTCAGGTTAAGCCCAGCTGCCTTTGTGCTGCACACACAGTCCCTCCCCGAGACCTCACAGCCTCGTGACCAAGCCACTGTGGCTTCACTGTGACATGAAGCAATGGAGAAGGTGCAAATACCATGGAGCACTTCTTGGAGCACTGTCCTACATAGCCGCTGTACAGTGAGGATGAATCTCACATGGAGGCAACAGCCTTTGTGAGTTGGTTGCCAAACCTGTGAACTATCCTGTCCTGACTGTTCTCAGTCTAAATGTGATTTTTCCTTTCCCCTACAAAAGTTCACAACCAACCAGACTGGGCTAGTGCAGGTGATTGTAGTAATTGAACCATAAGTAATTTCCAGAAAATTGATGAATTTATTCATCCTGCAGGTTCAACAATCTAGAAACTAGTTCCCCCCAGCCCTCCAACCAATTCCTTGTTACAGTAGCATGCAGGTTACCCTCTAACCAAGCAGTGCAGACTCAGACATAAAGTGAAGAGTTGGCTGTGAGATAAAGTCACTGAAGTGTCTGGTTTCTGAACCTATGGAGCAATTATCAGTAGAATTAGAAAAAAGTAACATAAGCGTAATCCAATGCTTACTTTCTGCTATTAACCAGCAGGCCAGTCAGAAATCCTTTGGATTTATATTGGAAAACTACCAATGACAAACTTCAAAGTAGGGCAAATCTTTTGATTTAAAGCACACAGCCTCCACAGCAAACTAAGACCCTGAAGAAACTTATTCCTTGGGATGTTGCTAGAGGATATTCTCTGACAGTTGATGTTTATTTTTGTACCAGGCATCTTCTACACCTCTGAGGCTGAGTTTGCATACTGCTCATTAGGTGCTACCTTCATTGCCCGCTCCTGGCAGTGAAGACATTAAACAAGGTGAATCCTCTTCAAATATTCACGGGGAGAGGATTCCTACCCCACGGATTTTTCACTGAGTTTTCCACTGATGTCATGTTGGAGAAGTCAGTGGACCCAGGCCAACTCTTGCTGTGACTGCAGATGCAATTACAGGAGCTGAGAGGRGCAGTGTACTGAAGGCAACACTCAACTGGCTTTCAGGAGAGTGAAGCAATTCTGATCTGCAGCCCTTAGTGTGACATTTGGGAAAGTCATTTAACTAATCACTGTCTTGATTTCCAACCTGATAATTAAGGTAGCACTGCATTTCCTTATGGAGGGCAACATCAGTTTGGGGGATTCTTCACGCTGATAGAACAAGGAGTGGGGGAGCTTGGGCTCTGTGTGGTCTTCTCTGTGTTACCCTGGCTACCCAGGCAGCCAGGTCTGAGCAGGGAGGCACAGCATGTACTGAACTCTCCTACAGAGATGCTGGATCCCATCCCAAAAATGAAGATCTGMTTCCTGTCATCATGCAACCACATTTATTTTCCTTTTTATTCTTGCCTTTCCAAGATGAGGAAGYTCAGGGAAGTATCTGCAGAGATGCAGAGGGGGCAGAGATGCAGAGGGGGTGAGTCATGCGGAGCCTGAGGGCTGGCAGYGGAGACCCTTGTGTGGAAGGCTGTGGTTAAATGAGGTAGGAGGRTTTCTTGCTGGCCACAAGACTGAAGTGGGCAGGTGTCAATGAGTCAAGTGAAGGTTACTGCAAAACACAATCTCTGAAGGTGAAATCAGTGAGGTTGCTGGTAACACCACAGAGTTTTATGGGTCAGCTTGAAGCTTCCATTTCGTTTTCATACCCTCCTACAACTTCTTGTCAGGCATACTGCTCCTGCCCTTCACTTTTTCTCTTCATTCACTTTTACAGTCTTCCGTGTTTCACCCTTTCTGTGTTTATACTAGCTAAATGTTTTAGCTCTCTTGTGTAACCAGCTGGTGATAGTACTGTGGGTTTTCTTTCATAGACTGACTGATGGGAAATWAATGAACAAAAATGTAATATTATCACAGCACCAGCCGAATAGAAGCATAGCAGGAAGGGTGTTGCTTTTTATGAGAAGAGTGGGCATCCACCCCCTGCTCTGGTTCAGACAACCTTCAGCATGACATTTCACCTCTCTGCACCAAAGTCCCCATCTGTAACACAGGGTTAATAATGCTGCCTTTCCTCATCAGGGTAAGGTGTAAGGTATTCCTCATAACGATAAGGATACAGTGAAGAAATGAGTAGTTAAGAGTGATGGGGCTGATTCATTCAGAGGTAGGTATAAGACAATCAGGAACTGCAGAGATCCGGAGCAAACACAAAAGATGAGGTTTTTTCAGGGTAAGACTTGTCCCTTTATTAACTCCTAGCATAACAGGACTCTGATGCATGCAGGATCCCTCTCTTTTTATAATACTAGTAATAAGTGAAAGTACTTCATATTAATTAAGAGCAGTTTCCTTGAGAAATAGTTTTGTGGAAACAGACCTATTTATGAACACAGAATAATGTATCCAGCTTCTCGTGTGGGTTGGTTCAAAACATGTCATAGAGATTGCTCTGATAAGAAACTTGGAGGCTGGCTGACATTATTATAGAAGGTGTTTGCTTTCTTTGGAAAAGTTACATTTGTGTTGAAAAAAGCAACACTGAAAATATKACCCAAACTAAAAAGCTTCTCAGTGGGAAAAATACGTCATTGTTGTTGGTAGAGGCCTTAAACTTTCATTCTACTTATGACCTAACTTTAACGTGAGCTTTAGAAACTTGGCCTGTGTGATTCTTCATTGTGCTTTTGATAAATTACAGTTTCATGAAAGCTGCAATCCAAATATATTCAATAAACACCAAAACCTTGGGTTTTACACCAGGAAAGYTAAGTATGTTTTGAAACTATATCAGCCTGACACTGGCTGATGTTGCCACAAACATATCTGTAACTCTAAAACCAGTCCCTGTGGGGTCTGATCAGATAAGTTCAATGGTGTGAATTGGGAGTGTCTCCCATACAGGGAACAGCTCGCAGGGCCTGCAGAGCCCATGCTGCTGTGTGACAAGAGGTGTCCAGGTTGCAGTGGACCAGCCCATCAAAGATTCCATGCAGCTCTAAAATGACTGAAGGCTGTTCAGGTGTTAGTGCCCTGTTCCCACTTGACATCATTCCCTCTCAGGAAGTTATAGACGGCAGCAAAGGCTGGTGGGTGCTCTGGTACCAATTCTGCTACTTCTATGTTACAGTGCTGAGTGATGGGGTTTGAAATAAGCTGGATATTTCCCACTGGAGAAAACCTGGGTGCACTCACTCACTCTGTTTCACCTGCAGACTGGTGGGAGCAGAGTGGTCATGATGTGGCCAGTGACGARCTGCATCCAGCTGCTGGGCAGCAGCTGTTGCCCTCACAGATGCTGAACCAAACAGCTATTCCACACAGGACAGAGTCTGTACTTCTACAGTCATAACCAGCTTATCTCTAAACAGCTAATAATTTCTTTTTACTTCTATATGAAACTCTGAGGCAAGCCAGAGAAGGTTTTCATGACCTTTTTGCATACACACAGCTATTCCCATCTATGTGCCACAAGGAACGTGTGGCAGCATGTGCARTGGTGCCTAGGACTTAGCTGAGTCCATCAGCACTGCAGACATCTGGACAAACTCCAGAAATGGCCTGTGGTGATCATGGGATGCTTGTAGAATACAGGATTCTACATTAAAAAAAAATGAAGTGTTGCACCTAGAGAAGACCTCAGAGGGAYGGGGGCTTCGGTGCTGCGACCCTGTTAAAAGATGGGTCTGAGAAGAGAGAGCCTCAAACTGAAAGATGCACTGATGAAAATCGGGAGCATCGCGTTGCGGCTAATTAACACCCATGACAGCTAACATCCTGTCTGCTGCTGGAAAGGAAACATGCTGTGGGCGTCCTGAGGCTGACACTCATGTGTGCCATTTCGCCAGTGTTGCTGCTGCAGGGTGKGCAGCACAGCCAGCAGTGTGCTGGACATGCAGACCTGGGCACTCCAGAGCCTCCATCYAGGATCTTCCCATGCCTGGCAGCATGAGGCAGCCCCAGAGGTCTCCTGCCAGCAGACCATCAGCCCTGGGCTCACCAGGACACCTGCTCTACTAGCAAACAAGGTGCTCTTGGGGACTTTGCCCATCACTGGCACAGGATTGTCCCTCTTAGAAATTGTTCGGGTGTTCCCAGCACAGCTCTGCCCAGGCCAGCCAACCGCTGCCAGCAGCATCTTGACAACATCTGGAAACTGACATAACCTGTGCATCCCCAGCAGGCAGCTTGGACAAGGTCTCCTTTGCTTGACAGGGTGATAACTTTGAACAGCAAAAATGTGGACTGCCCCATGCCAGGTCACCACAGACCCAGGCCCTTGCCAGTATGGCCACGGCCAGTGTTTGGCATCTGCCCAGTCATCGAGTGGGGACACCATGAAGGACCACACTCTGCCCTGAGCCCAGGGCATGGGCAGGGCCCAGCCATGCCACCAGTGCAGCCCTGGTCTCTTTAGCTCCCTTCTCCACTCACCTGCAGCCATTGGTGTCCACAGGGTGGACATTGCTAATCTACGCAGACCCACTCCAGTGCTCCGAGCTGACCTAGGTGGGACTCCAAGCTAAAGCCAAAGCAAAGCCGGACTAAATGTTTCAGGCTTAGGAAAGTTTGGCATTTTCCTTTTCCACCTTACTTCCAGTCCCACATGATTTCCTGCATACCCAGAGGAAACTCACTTTGCCATCCTCCCCGGCATCCTCCCAGGGAGGGATACTGAGATACTGAGTGCTGTTGTTACCCCAGTGCAAGGGCACTTGGCATGTCCTTGTGCAGCCCACTTTATGACAGTGGCTATGGGCACCTTTGGCACGAGGGAAGATGAGCCATAGAGGGCTGTGGGGCCATCCCAATGTCATGATAAGCCCCAGGGCYGAGCTGAGCCAAGTAAGACTCATCCTCCCCTTGCTGAGGTGTGCCTGAAGCAGTGCCATTCACTGATGGAGACTTCAGTGCTCAATGAAGCTAGGAGAGCCAGGCAAGTCTCCTCTCATCAGGGTGAGATGGCTCCAAATTTGCTTGGAGATCAGCTTCAAATCATGCCACGGTGTCAGCCTGTGTGGGCTATTTCAGCCAGCAGCATGAATGGAACCACAYGGTTTCCTCCCACTCCCTGCCTGTGCTCTCACATTTGGCAGGGCTTTTAAGTCCAGTCACGCAGTCGTCCAGTGCCTCTACTGCCAGGCAGTATCCTGCTAGCCAGGCTCAGGACTACTTAGCTCCCAGATTTAGCCAAGCATGGGTGCCTCACGTGGCCRTAAGGTACCCAGAAGGGCTCTGTCCTTAAGACAGCCAAGGTCAAAATKGGTAAACACACTCAGACAGCTCTTGCTGCCTGACACCTGCTACTCCTACTCTTTCTCCCTTCCACACATCACCTCCCACAAACAGCACCTTTTCCTTCAGTCTCCACAAAATCGGTTAATAGTTAAATGTCAACCAAAGCAGCAAAACCTTTGCAGTTCTCAGTAGCCCTGAGCTCCCTGCTACTGCTCAGCTGGCAAGTGCTGAGGAGGAAGCAGCGCGTCTGTGGGTGTGCTCTTGTTGCACAAGAGAAGGGTGTTACTGGAGCATCATTYGTGTTTTTCATTCCACATGTCACCCTGTCACCTGCTCTGCAGATGAAAAGTGASCTAAATGGGCAGCAAACAGATGAAGCTGCAGCTGGCTGACGCAGGAGAACCTTCACRTGCATTGAAGGTGTGCTTCACTCCGTATCACTCTGACTCTGCTTTCTTTGAGGTCCCGKAAGATTTTAGTGTTACCTGGTATGGGAACCAGGTGTAAATGAGATAGAAAATACATCTGCACTTCTTAACCCTACATGAGGGAAGGCAGACTGGAAGGAACAGGATCCCAGGTTGGTCCCAGCCCAGTTCACTGGAGGATTTGCGGCCATGGAGGGACACATGGCTGGCCAGAGACAAACGTCCTTACCGCCCTTCAGGACAAGTGCAAGTGTCTGTAGGCCACYCAAGCCAATGGAGGGCCCTGATGTACTGCTGACAGGCCCACATGTTTGGGTTTTATGTGGAAACACAACCCAACTGCTGGACCTGTTACAGTCTCAAACATCAACCTCCTTTCCTCTCTTGTCCCGGTAGTAATCACATCTCATTGTCCCCTACTGGGAAACTAAGTGGCAGGTCTCTAGTCTCTGACTAGATCTTTTAAAACTCAGACATTGAAGGAACCAGGGCTGGGGTGCAGTCACAGTGGTTCCATTGCTCCACAGGTATTGGTGGGTTATTAAGAAGAGACCTGGGCATGGGAAATTAGCCCTATGAAGGTGCAGCCTGAAGAAATGCTGCTGGTTTTKGTATATGAAAGAAATAGCAGTTGCTTAGATTTCAAGCATCCAGTGAAAAGCAAGGGACTCAAAGAGCTCCCACTGGAGGATGAAGTATGTCTTTGGTACTTCACATGCACATCAATGGATGGACTGTTTAATTTTGAATCATTTATAGCCATAAAAGAAAATGCCACTTACTTTAATGTCAAAATGAAGTCTCACTGGGTTGCCCACTTCTGATTAGGAGGAGGGATTTTAGCCAAACTCATTACATCTATATCTTACTAAACAATAAAATCCAGGAAAAATAATATATGTACAGTCAACTATTGTATTTCTAAGCCTCTTGTAGTCAGTGTGACTGCACAAAACTCATCCAGGAGGATGCCTTACCCCTGTCCTCASTGCATACTAACTGTGCAAGCCCTTTTCAGAAATGCTCTTGATCAAAACAAGATCAAGAGCATTGAGATCTGTGAGTCAATCTCTACACTCTGTATCCATATACAGGAGTTTTATCAACATTGTCTTGATCAACATTGTTCTGCCTGAGTATGAATTTGGGTTTCCTTGAGACCACAGGTGTGAAGTTGCTGTGGGACCTGGTGTCCCCAGAATCATTGGAAAGCTGTACCCACTTCTCCTGCAGCCAAAGATGTCTGCAGCATGTCTGGACAGACCTGTCCACCAGTGTCTGCATGGCCCATGGCACCTTGGCCTCAGCTTTCCCGGGGAATTAGCATGGCACTTTTACCCTCTGTGTGTCAGTGGTCCATATCTTGCTTTAATTCAGGCAGATGATGGAAACTGAAAGAGGCAACTTGCTTCAAAGCATCTTTCAAGTATTTATTAGCAGGACAACCACTTGTAAGGAAGCTTTTATATACTCAAAGCTTGATGTGACATTTGAATATATCAAAAGCAATTAGCAGAAGTAAGGAGATTAATTTTAAGTGAGAAAAGTGCTTGAAACACTGGAACTGAAGGATTTCTGACACATTGGTGTCTGTATTTTTTAAAGGATTTGAATACTTGATGAAACTGCAGAAAGTTCCTTTAAAAACTGCTGCAGGGTTTGAAAAGCTCTGCAGAACGAATCTGAAGGATATCAGCCCAGATAACTTACTACAGGGAGGAAGATCAGGAGATGACTCAGGGTATATGTGGATTAATCTATGTAGGGGAAACAACTGCCAGAAGGCCTCTCGGAACTAGGTGAAATTGGCGTTAGGAGAAGAGGTAGCTGTACAAGCTGGGAAAAATAAAATGGGGAAATAACCACACTGTTAATAAGACATAGTGAAAATTTGAACCATGGTTGGAAAAACGAATCAAGGTAAATGCTGGTCTCTGCTGAGATCACTGGGTCAAAAGGAAGAGCCTTTTGGGGCATGGAGGTGGATGTGTTCACTAAAAGCAGAAGCATTTTAGTCAGACACACATTGCTGGCTGGATTTGCTCCAAGACTAACCAGATGAAATTCCAGTGTGGATATGCAGCCAGACTAGATGATTTCATGGACTATTTCCTGGCTTTGTGGATGAACCTATGTGTTTGTAGTACTTGTTTTTCTAATGAAAAAAGAAAAACATGTCTCTTCTGATTGACGTTTCCTGATCCTGCAGTCCTCACCTAAGCATAGTTTCCACCAACCTCTTCAAAGTGTTTTTCACATTGTCCTGCAAGGCCAAGGCCAGATCTCACTCTTGGCCCTTCTCCCAGCTCAGAACATGACTCTGATGTGTCACTTCCACAGCTTCATTGCAAAAATTAGGGCCTGGTTGCAGGACTAAGAATAAGCATCTAAAGGGACCAAACATACCCAGACACATCCAGAGAGATATTTCCTCACTTTCCTGGGCAAGCAGGAATGTTTAACTGCAGCCAGCCACACTTTGCTCCTATCCACAGTTGTAAGGTTGGACCCATGGTGGCCTGGGATCACAGCTTCCCAGAAACCCAGCAATGAGAAACCATCTCCCCTTGGCTAATAGCAGTAACCCTACTGATTATGTCTCACAAATATCAAGTAAAATGGATTTTCTTACCTCTTATATTTATGTTTTTAAAATATATCTAAAAATAATCCCTGAAACCCCCTATCTTAAGTGTTTCTTGAAAAATAACAAAAACCCCCAAGAAACTCTGTAGTCAGTTATAAACAGACAATGGGAAAATCCTACACTTGACTAATTGCAGTACTGTGGCTGGGCTTCGCCTTTGGGGATTTCTCAAAGTTCAGCTTCTGCGTGAGTGAGCTCAGAGCCAAACTGAAAGTGAAAGTCAGTCTTGGAGCCATGCTGAGCCAACCACAGGTGAGCCGGGTAAATCTGCAACTCTGCTTTTACTGACCCACACCAAATCAAATAAACAGGTATTTTTGGTGCTGGCTTGAATAAGAAACTTGAAAGGAGATCAATTTCTTAAGAACAGTSGCTCAAAATCTTATTTTTGGCAGGCTGCTGGGAAGTTTCTTGCTGAAAGTGGAAAAAATGCAAGAAGTTGTCTCACATTTCAAATAGTTGGTTTTCAGCTGAAGAAATGTTATTTTTTTTTTTAGTGAAATCATTTTATGTTCAGTTAAACTTTTCATGATGGAGAAGTAATTTCTAAAACAGTTTCAATCTTCCCTGCATTTTTCAAAGAGACAAATCTCACCTATTTTTCYTCAGCAAATTTACCACTTCGGCCTTGCTGGAGGCTCACATATAGATAGATGGCTGGGCGTAGCAGCACAGCCAAGCAGCTGCAGTTGCCTCCTCAGCATCTGGCTCATCAACCTGGACCTGCTAATGGGCATGTCACTGCCCCCAGGGAATTCTGCCCACATCCTAACTTCAGAGGGCCTGCTCRTGCCACAGCTCTCCAGGCCGTTATGCTGAGGTTATAAAAATGTTTCCCAGGAAACTGGTAGTAGGTTCTTCATTTGAAAAGGATTAGCACATCCCTTCAATCTGGTAATGTTCTCCTCGCAGAGACCTCGGGTACCTGCTGTGTGCAGGTTATAATCTGCTCAGGCAGAAGCTGTCACAGAAGTCCTGTGTCACCTGTGGTGCCCTGATTTGGCCGAACCCCACTGTGCTATAATAAGCAAGGTCAATAATAATCATAGATCAACAGCAGCAAAGTCAATCAAGCGTGCCCACCCTCGGACCACAAACCCAGCCTGTCTATATACATAACATACTGACACAGTAGCTCTTCCTTACCAAAACAGTCAATTGACTCATTGTAGAATCAAAGATTCATTTAGGTTGGTAAGATCATTGAGTCCAACCATGAACCTGATACAGCCCACCACTAAACCATGTCCCCAAGTGCCACAACTGCAAGTCTTTTAAATATCTCCAGGGATGGGGACTTCACCACTTCCCTGGGCAGCCTGTTCCAGTGCTTGTCAACCCTTTCAGTGAATCTAGCACTTAAGCATTCATCACTGAGTTTCAAATCAGCCATCTGATGTTTCCAGATAAATGTGAAGGGCGCAAGCTTTCACCTCAGGAGAGTGACTTGCGTAAAGTTTGTGCTCACCATGAGGAAATAATGGATATCCACTGCTCTTCCCCACTCGATTCAGCCACGGGCAGCTCTCCTCCTCCTCCAGCTCTACTTTTCTAGTTGGATTTCTCCATTCAGACCCTGCTAATACATTCTCTGGTTCAGATGCTATCTAATGAGCAGATCCTTCAAAACAAATGGAAGTGAGAGAGCCGGCATCTCTATTTTGAGAAACTTTGAAATATAATCATTCAGGAGGATACTAAAGGCAGAAAGGGAATCTCCCTGGACAGTCTTAGTGTGAGGGAGACTGCTAGCATAGCTACAGGGAAGTCCACAGCACAAAAAATTAGGTTCAACATTTAAATGTATTTCATCTGCTTCACATATCATAAATGTTTCTCTAGCCTCTTTGTTGGGTAAAGTGCTAATTTCAGGGTTCCAGCTCTTGTTTTTTGTAAGCTTCACAGATAGAGGAGACCAGGCACCCTGAGGGGAGTGATGCTTTTAAAGCTCTTTATCCTCACAAAAAAATGCATCAGGAATCTAGGACACTGTAGACCATTATTCAGAAAACACTGCCACTCTAAACAGGTGCCAGCTGGATGCGTTGCAATCTAGTATGTAAATCAAGCTGACTAGTGACTCTTAGCAAAACTTTTGCCTAGTGGACCAGGACAGCTCTTTTGTAGCAATAGAAGGAAGGTATTTCTGTACCCCAGCAGGCACAGAATGGGTTATGAAGTATGATGTTCCTGGCATCTGCTGTTTGTTTTTTGGTTGGGTTTTGGGGTTGTTTTGTTTTCTCCTGTAACTGTTCTGCATGCCTGCATCTAAATTCTGTGTAGCTCATACATGTAGTAAAAATGATTGCATCCTCCTCCTGTGTCCTGTCTAGGTAATTGTACTGCATGTTTAGAAAAGCATGACTAATTTTCCTTTTCCTGGCAGCAATGGAGAAAGGGACTTCGATCATTCTCCAAGGCCCAAAGGATTTGGTCTGGTTCTTAGAAAGACCCTTTACTTGGGTAAAATTAGCGTAAGCTAATCAGCCTAAGCTATACATTATTGGGGAAGAAAATATACCAGCTTTTCTGAAAAACTTTTTGCCGTGCTCTTAAACTGCAAAGACCCCTGAATATCCTTTCCCTTCACACAGAAAAAACATCCAGCCCGCGCACAGGTCAGGCAGGCCACTGCGCTTCACTGACTTTTTGCTTTCCTCCTACACTCAAACAAGTTGGTACTTCTTCATAAAGCCCATACTTCTTAAATTAGTCAGGGGATGAATTAATTTGTCAGCTTGAAGGTGTGGGAAATAACAGAGGCTGCACCTACTGATTCAGCCTCAATTGCAGTATTTCTGTTACTAATGGACAAAGACCATCTTCTGCTTCCCATCGATGATATTCATGTCTGCTGAGAAGTAATTTATCACAGAGAGATGACTGAAAAAGAACAGGAAGACATAAATGCATTCTTATTAATTTATTCTTACAGCCAGTTCAGATGTAGTATTTCATTTCCATTGTTTGGAGTAATTAAAAAAGTTTCAGTTATTGTTCAGTTATTGTATTACTGTATGAGATGCACTTCCCATCAGAAATTCCCCTAGAAGGTACTTATAGTCAGAGTTCTTAAAATCGGTTTGCAATGTCACTTTTGTGATTCCATGATATACGTTTGTGCTTTTTGTTATCTTCTGCTGAGAAGCACAAGGAAGAGCAGCAGTCTCTCCTGGTTCTTTGAGGTTTGTTTGGTGATGGTTTGGGKTTTTTTTCCTCTTTAGTTTTTTTCCTGGTAGTGCTACCGGCAGTTTGAAATCTTCCTTGGTTTTTCTTGGCTTCTTTTCGGGTGGTAGAGGAAAGTGAATGGGAACTYAGCTGGCACTTAAAGAAGAAAGGCTGCTCCTTTAATTGAAATGTTTTCGTCTACCTTCTTTAGCAGACAGCACTAAAAAGTATCATTTTAATGTGCCTTTGAGGAAAAAATAGAGTAATTARACACAGAATTTTGAGTATAAGTTCATTCAAGCATCTTTCATCTTGCTTATGTTGCATGAAAAGACTAAAGCAATAAGAAAATACATTAATTCACTTTGTTAGTAATTCTTTAACATGACTGTATGCTGCTTTACAGAGAACAACCAAGGTAAGGATCTTGGTATACGGCTGAGAGAACTGAATGGTGTGAAAATCATAGGCTCTAGCAGAAAAAGGCTCCTCTCCCTTCAAGGACAGCAAGCTCACAGTTCCACTGCCAAGACTTAATGCAAAAGGGCAGCATACGTGTGRCAGCTTGCATGGATCAGACAAAAGTTTGTTAATTGATTCTAGTTTGGAGGGTAGAAGGTACCCAGAAGAATGCTCTGGCTCCCTACCAGCAATCTTTCTTTTGAACTCTGTGCTCTTCTGCCCATGGGGACAGAAGCTGATGTACTGGTAAAACTGAAATAGTTACCAGTGTATTATTATTATTCCAGCTTTTTCTTGGAAAACAGTCTTTAATGAAATAAGGACCTAAATCAGCCTACTCATATATTCTTTTGTCAAGAGTAAATAAAATTAATAAACTAGAGGCTTGGAAGAAAAAACTTCTTATTAAATAATGAGAATTGCAACTATTTCTGAAGCAAGTAGCCTCATTTGCCATTAGAGATAGAAACSTGGATTGGGTGGTTCAGGAGTCTGATCCAACCTGCTAATTCCTACACTCCTACGTTTTATGTATACTAGTTTTCTCCAACAAAGTGGCCCAAGCTGAAAATTCGACTGTGTTCAGGGCTTCTGTGAGCTGCCGAGTATTTAGGTAYGGAGGTTTGCTGTGGTCATCAGTAGGGGCTTACCACCACCACACATCTTCACAGATCTTGGTTTCAATTGCAACTACAAGCAGAAGTTCCAAAATAGCCCAAGAGAGGAAGTTCCCCAAATTCTTTTTAAAATCAGGAAGTAGAAGGATGCTAGTAAGGCCTCCAGAGCTAATACAAATGCTAGTCTCATTCACAGGGTTTGCCATTCTTGTTGAGTGCTTCTGTAACTCAGATTTTATGGGCTTCCCCATACTTGAGTATATTTTAAAGACAATATGAGGAGACTGTGCTTGGCTGTACAGAAAACCACAGCCCCTGAGGATCAGACTGCAACACAGAAGCCTTCAGATTGTTTAGGCGTTGCTTGGGGATTTGCTCTGTAGACACCTCAACACAACCAATAAGGAGAAAGGGCAGGGTCGTCCCCCTAAATGGACACTATATGGCTGAGAACTATTATTGATGTGAACTATAAAGTAGTTCTGGAAATCTGCCCTGGGTGTCCATATTTTTTTTCCCCAAGTAAAAACTACAGAATCATGTGAGCACACAAATGCTGCCAACCTGCCTATATGGATGTCTGCATATGTAACTGTGCATTTATTGGGATTGATCCTGTTGGTTTTTTCCTTACACAGTGCACTTTTATAAGGCAACAAATGGCGGAGACTCTGGCCGGCCTCCTCAAAATTCAGATTTTCTTGTGCAATTTGGAATAAATAGAATAAAAATAGCTTTTTTAGTGAAATACAGTCATCCACTTCAAAAGCAGAATCCTGCTTTATTACCRTCAGCTCAGAGCAGTGCCCAGGAGGTTGTCTGTTGCAGAGGCTGTGCACCCAGTGTTGTCTGATGGCCCTGGAAGACCTTCCTAAGGCTGGGAGCACTGTCTGCACTGATTTCAGCTCCTTCCCAGCACAGAGTACACAGGCTGATGGCAGCTGGTGTCTGGAGAACCAGCTAGAGCTTCCTGACCTTCCTTCTGCCCCTGGAGTTTGAGAGTCTGGCTGCAACATCTTCCAGGTTAGAAAATATTTGCAAAAAAGACTTATTCCTGTTGAGTTTCCTACTCTGAAAAGATTTGTTTGGCTGATTGCTTTCACTCTGCCTCTGAGGGCATCACTCAATGCCTCATACTGCAAAGAARAGAAGCATGGAGAGGTCTGTGAGCTGGCTGGCAGTGGTCCCAGGGACCAACCAGGATTTGAGGATATCTGGAGAAGAATGAAGCTACTTCGGTCATGTCTTTTTCTCACCTTGCAAAGTCCATCTTCTGCATCAGTGTTTTGTCCTGGAGGTGGGGAGGATGGCAGAGGTGCTGCGGTGTTAACCTCGCAATCAGCTGAGGCTCTCATATGGCAGGGACACTGAGGTACCTCAGGAACATGGCCAGACACAATGTGCCCCAGTGGTGTTCAGCATATTTGAAGTGCAACCTAGATGAGTGTCAGTGTTATGTCACAGAAGAGTTATTTGTATTTGGGCCGATGGATACAGGTTTTATTGCATGTGTGTGTGTGTGTGTGTGTTGGTTTCTGAAGGTCTCCAAAGGATTGAAGTCATCTGTGAAAGGTTAAAACCCCCAAGTGAAAAATGTGAAAACAGTAGCTTGAAGTCACCCACAGGTGGTGTTGACAAATAATCTTTTCCCAGGGGTCCAAGAAAACTTTCGCCTTGGTTTGCGCTGACAGAATGCTAGTTGGTGAGGCATGAATGTGACAGCCATAGGCTCTTCTCTGTGTTACCAAACAATCTGGAACCCCTCCTCTGGCTTTTTCAAGTATATTGTGTTTTGTAATCACCAAGTCAGTCAGCTGCTCTGAGGATGACACAGGTGATGGTCATCTCAGCACTGGGGGAAGACCCAGTGGGGCAATGATGACCAACATGTCCCAGAAAACAGAGAATTTTGGTCATGGGAATGAGCAATTCAGCAAATTTCTCAAACACCAAAAGGCACATAGTTGCTTTCAAACGAAAAACACAAGCCAAGCTAAGTCACTTGATTGACAAGAAAATTAAGAGCTCATTTAAAAGAAACCGAGTGWATCTGAGTTGTAGAAAACTTTCATGCTTGCACAACAAGGCACTGAGGCAAGACACCGACCAGCTGCCACAGATCTCATGATGCTGTTGGTCACGTGAACCAGGTTTGCAGAGAAAATCTCTCTGATGTGCCTTTTAGACAGTTACTCAGCAGATCAGCTGCCATAGCCCTTGTGGAAGGCTTTCTATCTCCCCCATTTTGTGTCATTCTGTATTCTTAAACCCTTGTTCTCGGGAATCCCTCACAGCCTTAACGAGAGAGATGGGTAAAGGCCCCCAGTCGCAGCAAGGTGCAAGTGAGCAAACTTTTATCTTCCTGTACTCCCTTGTAGATTGTTGCAAGTCTAAAAGTTATCATAGCGGGTCAGATTGAAGGGACTGTTTTTCCCCTGCTTGCTTGTTTAGTTCATCACATGGAAGCAGACCCCACTTCTAGTTTTATCAGCCTCCCACATGCAAACGAAAAGTGTAACCCCTCAGAACCTGCCAGTTCCTCTCTGAGGAGGAGGGTGGTGTGAAGAAATGTCACCAGCAATTACTTTTTGAGTGCACAGTGGGCTGGAACATCCTCTCACTGGCACCTGCTATTATGCAGCCTTCACAGGATCTCCTTGCTGTCATGTGCAATCCCATCTGCAGATCTGCCCCTGCTCTCATTCCTTTCTTGCCTGCTTTCTGCTTGCTCTGGAGGCATAAACCCCACTGCTGTCCTGGGAGTGTTTTACACTCTGTGCCCTGGGCAAAGCTGGGGAGGACCCAGCTTAGAGCATCCCCAGTGGTATGGCAGGCACCTAAAGCAGCTTTTACAAAGCCATTAGGAAAAATGAGACATGGGAATCTCAGGCTTCTTTTGTCATAGAGAAAGCATGAGAGTGGTATGGACTCAGGGTGCTGAAGGGAACCTAGGTGGGTAAATGACATGCACTTCAGGGCACAAAAGAGAAGAGTGAGAACTACTGCTGGGAAGAACAGTTTAACAGCAAGGTGCTACTGCTGAATACTGTGAGCAGTACGGGTGGAAGGAAAATGGTGGCATTATTTCCTAATTGACTAATGTTTGGTACTTTCTACCTCTCCAAAACCTGAGTGGGCTTGAAGAAAATAATGCAAGAGAATTTGTATCACTCTGTCTTTAGCTCCCTTCTACAGAGAGCTACAGTCAGCACACTGAAGATTTGTTACTAGCTGCCCTTAAATTGAAGTGTAACCATTCCTGGAGGTGTTGGGAGATGTGTGAGCACACATGCACTCTCCCATAGGATAGGTGGTTAGTAGGAGTCAGGTTAGCCAGCTTTAATGGGGTGATGCCCAGTGACAACTGGGGAGTCTGTAGTACAAATCAGCTTTGATGTGCAAGTGCCACTATCCATAATCAGACGATACAATAGGATGCTTTCTCGGTTTTCTCTACACCTTTGTTACTGTTGTGTATTATATGGGAAGATCCAAACACCTCCTAAATTCCCGCCAGACCTTAGTGGGATTGGTATTTAGCACTTTACACTATAACACTGTTCGTGAAAGAAAATTATACCTTCCTCATTTTCCTGTAGTCATGCATATCCCTTTTAATGCACCAAGTTTGTGGAAAAGGAATGGTTTCTGCCTGTTCACAAGATTATTAGCATGTCAAAGTCCTGTTAAAGGCTTATATACCTGGTACCATGGTGAAGATGTGCCAAAGGATGTCAGTGCTCCAGTGCCCGCTTACAGTAAAGGATGTTGCCCTAAAGGAACATCTCACTGTGGCCCCATAAGTTAGTCCAAGGTAGAGTTCATTCAGAGCAGAGTTCCACTAGGGACACAATGAAATCTTTTCAYTCATAAGACTTTGGCTGGAACTAGATCTTTGAATCATACTCATTTTTCTAGAGGCGAGTCATTGACTCAAACTTGATTCGAGCACTATTAGAGCGACTCATCTCTGAATCCCAGCTTTGCAACGTTCCTGTGCAATATTTCTGCAACAACTCAAATCAAAACTTAGATGCTGAGCCACATCCCTTTTCTCTCTGTGTCCCCAGACCTAGAATTCCAGCCACCCTGTATTAAATCCAGCCTCTGTATTATCAGGTGCAGTCTAGGTCATGATTTTATGCTTTTACCATCTATTTTCTATAGAGATGATTTGGGGGCTGCATCAGGTAGACTCTCTGTACCTCCTTTCATCAGTACTGAAAATAAAAGGGATCACAGGAAAAGCACTGCCTAAGTGCAGGTTAGTTTTATCTCAGCCATGCTTAGTGCACAGCAGTCATGAAGAAGAGCAAACTGAAAGGAGTTACACCTTGCGCTGCTGGAGCCTGCCTGACCTCTCCCTGACACTGATCTCATCCAAAATTTGCCAAGGCAGTTATGTTCTCAGCTCTTGTTTTAATTCAGAGCAGGTGGGTGATTAAAAAGACAATAAGTCCCTAAGTATCTTTGAGGATCTGGTCCTTGGCTCCACTTCCTCACCAGAGCTCTCCGTGGTAACTCCCCAGCACCAGGGTGCCCACAGCTGCCAAGGCCAGCTCCAGCCTCCTTGCACCGAGACAATGCAGAAGTCACGGCAAAGGAGATAAAATCCCACAAGTGGGCACATGCTGTCTCCATCCCCTCTTCTCTTCCACGGAACAGGGACTAGGATGATGCCCTTGACCATATAAAGCAGAGCCCTCATACATGTGTATCATTGTGAAATCCCCGTGTCTGTGGTTTCTAATGGAAATTCCCCATTTTGAGGACAGAAATTTTTACTAAAAGTGATAGAATATTTTATGACAGCAGGCTTCTATAAGTGTTCTCTCATAAAGCCAATCCAAAACTAGAGGTCTGGGATGTTTTCCCCCATTTCCTATTGCATCTTATCCCTGTTTAATTTTGAACCTCACTTGAACAGAATGGTGGTATTTTTTACTTGGGGTGCATAGAGAGCCAGGCTGCAGAAATCAGTCCCTGTTCAGTTATTCCTACACAGATATGGAAACAGCTGCACAAACCACTGTGAGGGAAGGCATTTTTGGCGGGAAAATTCATTTTGCTGGTGACATCTTGCACATTGAGAAAAAGAGAACGAACAAAAACTGAATTTTGAGGAACTAAAACTAGGATCTGCTAAGCAATAGTGAAGAATAAAAAAGAGAAGGAAGAGAAAAGAACAACCACAGTGTCTGACTGTAATTTCCTTTTAATGGATTATCTCTGTATAAGAAATTAAGCAACTACTTTCAAGCTGATGAAACTTGTTGRTTTTTGTTTTCAATAAATACAACATAATTCAGCATTTAGAAACTGCACTGGAAAATACAGGCATCTTTTTTTGCTTGTTTTCATTAGAATAATGTTATCTACACAGAATACTGGCCAAACCCCAGCCAAAATTCTCTAAGGTAAGCTAAGAAAAAATCACTGGTTGACCAAAGAGAGGATATTGTTCCCATTTGTTATTAAATTCTTCTCCTGCTCTTAAAAATAAGTAATCTTTGGGATATAAAATGGGCCTTTGTCTCTCGACCAGGTACTCTAGTGTACTGGAAGAGTGGAATTTCAAGCTCTGAAGTGATACATGAGCCCAAATGCCATTGATTTTCAATTGCTTGTGATGAGAGTAGAGGAAAGCGACAAACCCACAAACCTAGTAATTACAAGGAWAAAGCAGTGATTTCTGCCTTGGTACCAAAAGTATTTAGTTCATCCTCTGGCTCAGCATGTTCAGCTAAGCACTTGTCCATGCACTTTTCAGCAAAGTGATGAACTCAATCGAGTACTTCGACACACTGGACATCTCAATGTTCACACAGATGGGGTCACAGGAGTGGAATGTTCATTGGCTCGTCATTGGAATATAGAGCAAGTAGTCAACCTCCATACACACATCCCTCCAGCCACCATCCCAGTGATTTTTTTTGAGATTAAATACAAAGTTTATGAAATTGGCAGCTACCTCTTACCTTCAACACTTCTTCTRTGTTGAATATAAAGGCAAAAGCCTCTGTATGAGCTTGAAGGTACACAGTGGTTGCAGTTATTTCAGTGCCATGCAGCCCTTCCCAAGCTCACTTTGAAGGAAGCAATTCCTCCTAGAGCATGTAGACATTGGGTGACACCATTTCCCCCTATCAACCTGATGATTAAAGCATAGCCTCTGCTGTGACCATGCTGGAGCCCCTGTGTCAGATCCCTTCCAAGGTGTCAGGCAAAGGGAGGCGAGTTCATGCTCAGAAACGTTTTCATTACAGAATCTAGATAAAATGGCTGRTTCAGTCACCATATTGAATGGTTATTTCATTGCCACATTATCACATTTTGTCACATTATCATATATTATCCTGACAATAAGCTGCATGCTTAAAATAAGTGAGTATTTCATGTGGCCAAAACGTGACTCCTTCATGCTGATGTGGTAAGTAGAATTGCAAAGACCTTGGAGGGACACAAATAATGCCCAGGGAAATAACRTATTTTCCTCATGGGTGATGCACTTAAAAACATGCTTTCATTTGTCAAAGATTTGCCACTAGGGCTAAAATTAAGGTCTTCTCTTTGCTACATATCACATRGGAGACAGAAGAGGCAACAGCTGCCGAACTCTTTACAGGACTCTCCTGTATGTACCAGTTTTCACCAAAAAGATATCAAAGCACCTTATGGAGTGCAGTGACCTTTTATTTGCTGAACGTTATTAATGAGAAACTGAGTCAGAAGGAAGGCAGGCTACCTTTCAGATGTTCCATGGGAAATCGAAGGGCAAACTGAAGCATCTCCTGGAGTTCACCCACAAAATCCCAACACAAAGATGCAATTACAGTCTTTGGTTAGTCTGAAAATTCCCTAATAGGGGGATTACTGTGTTGTAGGTTGTTTACATTTATGGGTTGATTACTGAGTGCCRAGTAAGCCTGTTCAATTGTTAAAGTAATGACTTTTTCCATGCTTGTGACGTTCATTAGGACTGTTCCTTTAAGGCCAGAACGAAGATATTATCTGCATTGTTTATGCATGTCAGTCTCACAGTTATGACAGGTTTACATTGCAGTGCACTCTCATCCAAAGGAAACTGTGGGACTGCTTGGTTCTGGAAGCAAATAGAAATGTTGCATGGAGGAGGAACAACCACTGGGACATAAGGAAGGCCTCTCAAACTCCTCTTCCAGCAATCTGGCTCTCCTGAAACAGCACAGACAGGAGTCAATTRCTCTGATATGTTGTATCTTTAAACTTTGTTTTGCTGCGTATAGCATGAGAAGTGACTAATTTGGAGCTACACTAATTCCAGGGGGTTAAGTTTGAAAAGTAAACTCTGAGGATCTGTGTGTAATGTAATAATAGCCACTTTGCCCTATTACATACTAATTGGAAGTAGGACTCCCTTACACATGTACCAGCATCTTAGGTTTGGCATAACTTATGCGATAATGAGCATTCATTTATACTCTCTGAGTACTAAGTTCAATTGAGTTACACAAGGAAAAGATGAGTTCACAGTACTAAGCAGTACTACGACTCTGTAGCAAATATGGTCTTTACACAAATGTTACAGCAGTTGCTGAACTGTACCTCTTTAGGCTTAGCATTTTTAGATCTTATGGTGCCTGAAGGAAAGAGGATTCCATCTCCCTTTGAAAAGACTCTTCTCGAGATACTTCTGGGTTATCTAATCTTATCTCAAAAAGTAACCGTGTAACTGATCAATGGATCTAGTAGAAGTCAGAGCATTTCTTCTGAACTTGTCTTGAGAGTCAAGACAGGCATTTCTTTTCAGACCTGAGGAAGGGTTTTGTACCTGTATCAGTTGCCATGGTTAAAGATACATCCTCCCCTTGAAAACTTGCATGCTAATTCTGAATAAGGCAGTTTGTGACTGTAAGAACACACATAGAGACTGTTTTCAGAGAAAAAGTATCCCAAGGAAACACACTCTTACAAATGGGAGAAAAGGTAAAGCCCAAACAAACCTTTAAAAGGAAGAGGAAATGGAGAACAAATTCTTATTTTCAAGCCTCAGCCACCACTGAATAGGGAAATGGACATTGTGGAATGCAGGGTACCTTCTCTGCAGACTCCTTAGTGTTGTCTCTGTGCAATGACTGCAGGACTGAAACTAATGCAGGGTTCAGAGCAGGCACACACAGGTGGTATAAGTAAAGGCAGCCATAGCCGAATTTGCAGGAATGCAGGCCTGAAGGGAACAGCCTGAACTTCAAGCTGAGCCTTTTCCAGCAATGAGTCAAATAGCCGAACTCTACCTCAAAAGCATTTTTTCTTCCCCTGACCCCACTCTCATTAGGAGGAGATCCCAGCTCCTGCTTGCCCTGGAGGGTGGAAATTCCTCTCTTATTCCTGGGCTGGAAGTGTCACCATGCCTTTGCCAATGTGAAGGTGAGGACCTGGCTGCCCTGGCTCCAGGCGTAGTAGCCCTCGGTGCCCTCCAGTTGTGCCAGTTGGAGCTGGAGCCCAAGGCCAGTGTGGCCTGCCCTGTGGGGCACCTCCACTCTCTGCATGTCCCTTCCTCCCAGAGACCTCACGATGCCCTGTGGCAGGAGGCAGAGCCCRTGCCACGAGAAGCATTTGCTTTCAGAAATCCTCATAAGGTAGTCGTGCTTTAAAACGGGATAGCAGTGCAGAAGTGGAGTGTTTATATAAAACACTAACAGGGCAGCTGTTGCTGGTAGCAACAATATGGCAATCACCAGCTAATATGGAGATGTTTGTTTCAAATTTATCATCTTGATTTTGATGGGTGGCCAAAACTTCACAGAACATTTTATTTTGCAGTGTGTGGATGTGCATGCACAAGGACAGCACATGACAACAAATAACCCTCCTGAAGCATGAGGTCAAATATGCTCAGGGGAGTTCAGCTGTAGTCAGCAGAGTTGTCCCTGGAAAGATTTGCTTTGCCTGACGCTGCTTTTGCCTGGAGAATGGAATCTCGGTGTGTGGTCATAAAAGTTCCTATTCTTGGCTAATTTAGCGCTGTTGAGGACCTGGTTACTCACAGTTCTACTTATTACCTAGGAAGCAGGTACAACACAGGAATGACAAACTCACAGGGGCAACCCTATGATGAAGAATTTGAGGATGTTCCCGTCATACCCCTGGGGCTCAGAGGAAGCCAACTGGAGACAAATGATGGGGAAAATCCAACTACTTCTGACTGTTCTTCCTGGGCACCAGTGGTAACAGCTGTGTTTAAGGCGCTTGCTATGCCTGGGGCAGCTCCCACGCTGCCAGGGGAGTGGTAAGGTCTTGCCATTCCTGAGCCTGCCTTTCTTTTCTAGTTTTTGTATCAATGGGACACAGGTACAATGAAACCCCAAATTACACTCAGGCCAAGTTTTCTTGTTCTTATTCCAGACTGGCTCCCAGGCCAGTGGCAGTCTGCAGATCATATTTTGTGTGAAAGTGAGATGACTTATGCCTGAAAATCACATGCAAGTTAGAATTCAATGTGAAATCCAGGTTATCTCCAATTTCCCCTGATTCTCATTTTGAGATCTGAGATCATTTTAATGCTGAAATTCAAGCAAAACACAAGGTGCAGAAACAAGAGAAATACAAGCCTACATTAAAAAAAAACCGAAAAGAAAACATTGGTATTAATCCTGAAAAACAAAACCAAGATTCACACCTCTCTGTATTCAGTAAGAAGCAGAATCTGTCCCTGAAAGCAAATGAACCTGGCAGAAAAATACCATCTGAGTTTCTGATTTGTGAATGAACAACATAAAGAAGCAAATTAAGTGAGAAACCTGCTGGAGTAACCAAAAAAAGTGAACATATCCCTTTTCAATATTGTTTGAGTACCTTCAACCAGGAATCTTGAAAAGAATAGATTTCAGACTGAATTACACACATTCTCTACTATCTTTGTGTAAGCAAAAGTTTAGATCTGCATCTGCTCAGTCAGAAATTATGGGCAAATTCAATTCCCCAGTGCCTTTGTGCTGGCCACGTCAGGGAGCCCAAGGAATGGGTAATTCCCAAGTGCTACAGAGATACAATAGCAAGCTGAATTCAGACACAGCCGAACAGCAGCACAGACCTTTGGAAAAATGACCCATATGCACCTGCCTTCCACAACTAAAAAAGCACCCATTGGAGCCAGTCACCTGAGGATGAGTAAAAATCTTTAGAGCTGCCAACTTGGTCTTGAGGGAAGCACCCATGAAAGAATAAACAAACCATCCTGCAAAGCAAATGCAGCCAAAAGGGTATCRTGGCACAGAATACACCTTTTATAGTGTTATTAACCTTTATAGTGTAATTTTTGATTTGTAACTTTTTCCTGTGCAATAGTAACACGGTGTGTGGAAGGGTGGTGCAATCTAACCCACACTGCAATCTAACCTAGATGTCTAATTCAGGATAGGAATCAGCTGAACAGAATAGGGAAAAACAGACAATGGGTTTCACTTTCCAAAAGCAGGTTTAGCATGAGCCAGAATTCTACCTGACTAAACCTGTAGGAGTTCAGCACCAGCTGGGTTGATGGACCTTGTTCTGAACTGTTACAAGTAGGAAGTAGGGACTGGTCTGATCAAAGGTCTGTCCGACCTCTTTTCTGTGATCAAACCCTGAACCACACCTATGCAAGCCACAACACACTCTGGAGAGCGGTAGGCAATCAGAGCTGCCTTCAGAAGGCAAGTATAACTGTGGCCTGTTTCCAGGAATCCACTTGCCACCCTGTTCTTTGAGTTCATGGACAGATTGTACAGAGCTTTCCCTTCCAAAAAACAATCAACCCAACAGCTCTCTGATTTTGGCATAACTGCTTTCCTTATTTTGGTAAATGTTCCTATTGTTCCCTGGGGAGTCTGCAGCTGTGGAAGTGAAGACAAAACTGGAATACAATCCCTTTTTCACACCGAGAGGCGTTGATGAAAGCTCTTTTTGCTCTTTATGGGCTTGAAAGGATCTCTGTTCCAGGCGCATTTTGCTGTACCCTTCTCACAGCTMTGGTCCTGCTGCCTCCTTGCTGGTATGGCAACAGGGCAAAGGCAAGTTTCAGGATTCATTCACACACTCCCTCATTTCTAAAAGTCATGATGTCAAACATTTGCAAAAGTAATAGAAATAAACAAAAGCGAGCTGTGGCTGGGGTTTTCCCATTTGTGGTTTGATAAGGAGAGAAGAAAATAGTTTCCAGTCACAGTAGATTTATTATTTTGTTCTTCTTTTTAATGTCAACTCCTGACTTCTTTCTCATGCCAACTGATGCTGCTCTTTCACTGCTATGGTCTAGAGTCCTTCACCGAGCCACAGTGTAAGAGAAGAAAAGAGGATAAAATGCCTAGCTTGACTGGAGCTCACACAAAAGGGAAAATCACCATTTGGTCTATGTTGGCAGCAAGTGCTATATAAGCCCTCTCTCCAAACACTGGTTGGGCAAAGGGCTTGGGAGTTGACCACAAGAGCAGCAATGGTCTGGGGGAGAAAGGGGCTGGCTGGGACCAGGGCGAAGCAGTGACATCAAAGTGATGTCCTGGCTTCTATAAGGAAAATGCTTCACATCTCAAGGAGCAAACCCAGTCCTGAGAGGCCTGGATCTACCCAGGATTGGCTGCTCTGCAGGACCTCCCTGTTCTTGCTTTCTCTCCAATGAATGTAAAACACTTCAGCAGAACCGAAGGAAGCAGCCTGGTGTACAGCAAGGGAAGAACTTCCACATAGGCTAGTCCTACAAAACCCTTGCAAGTCCACCCTCTCTCCCACGCYCTGATCTTTGTGTAAACATCCAGTGTCTTTGAAGGACAGTGCATCACTTACTCAGGGATGGATTGGGAGAAACATGTCACCAGCAAATAGCTCCAGGTGCACCCAAGCCACCTGCTGTCTATTCTGCTTGCCCCAGGGCAGTGGCTGTGGTACACAAACACATTGCACTGATGCATCGTGGTGTGAGATCTGTAACAAACTGAGGGAGGAGCACACCATAGCAAAGGTTTCAAGTCTGCCAAGCAGAGCTGGGTGGTAGAGATGGAATCAGCCTCCTCAAGGAGAGAAGTTGTTCAAGTAAGGGAACTTGATTTGTGAACGTCTCATATGACAGGCCTTTTCTGTTCATATTCAGTGTGGACACTGGCTTTGGGYGCTACATCTGTGTTACATTTTCCACACTGATGGGGAAGCTGTGAAGCTGCTCTGGCTGCTAGATGTGAGGGCAGCTCTTCCGACCCTGGGACCCTGCACAGCTCTGCGGTGTTTGGCAGGAACCAGAACATGCTTGCTTACCGCTTTTCACAAAACCAGCCAAGATTCCCTCTGTGTTGCCGTACAATTACTCTGCCAAACTGTAGCATTTTAGGATGCCTGCTGTTCAGATGGGGCATGCTTGTTTGTAATACAATAAGCTGCTTTAAAGTAATTTTGGCACAAATTAGGTGTTTATGATACACACCATAAAAGAGCTATTACATAAAGAATGATATCGGGAGGGTAAAAAAAATCAAATTGTTTTCCATACGGGCAAGCAGGCCTATACACACACCTTCCACATCCAGTGGCCATTATCTCCCCACAACTGTTAATGGCTGAGAACTAAATGGATAGAGGTGCAGCAGTGTGTGCCAATGGACAGTCTGCTGATGTGCTATCAATACACCACCCATTACTGTATCTTCTCCTGGGAAACTCAAAGCATTTTGGCCTGCTTACAGCTAGTGCCCTAACTGTAAYATGAGCTTCTGGCCTGGCTAATCACCATGCATTAAATTCACGTTTTCTTCACAAGTCACACATTTTCCAGATCAAACCCTCTGTCTTAATCATGAAACAGACTGTGCTCAGAAATACATCTGTGTACAGTGCTGGAAGTGAGGGCAAAGCAGAACTAAATTGCATAGACCCCCTAAGCCTCTGAGATACTTAATAGACAGAAATGTTTGGATATACTGAAAAATAGATGCTTCTTATTGAGGAATCCTGCTGAAACTATCAGCAGTGGTGGTGCAGCTGCCAAGGAGCCTCAGAAGAAATTCTTGGGAGAAGGGGGTGTAGGATGACAATATTTTCGCAAGCATGTGCATCAGCCCATAGAATTTAGTAGGGAAATTACAAATGTCATGGGACTGATAATTAACAAAAAATCAGTTAGAGCAGTGAGTAAAAGATCAGTGGTAAATACACAGGGCCACAGGGTAATTGGTCAAGATTCCTGTAAGTTTCAGCCCTAAACAAGTCTACAGATCGGTGTCGCTACAGGAGCATGGAAATGATGGGCCTCAGGAGGACTTAAAAGGTCATCTACAGCAAGTTCCCCCACAAAAGCAGGACAGGTCTCCTTTTGCTCTTCTGGACACATCCCTATCTAAACAAAAGTGAATTTTACACTTTGAATTTCTGCCAGAGTCAAGCTGAGATCACCTTTCTGTTTCGCGTGAAACAGGGTCGGTACTGCACTGGCCAGGTCTGATGTGGTTACACAAAGAACGGCTTTGAGGGTGAATTCAGCAGCGGATGTAGCCATTACATGCATCTGCAAAGAGCTGTCCTAAGACACAGCCCCATCCTCTGCACATGTGAAACAGAGCATCCATGGKGCAAGCAGCAGAAAGACCACAGTGCTACAAGTGTGCTTTCCACCTAAATCCACTACTGAAGAATTCCCAGCTCTTTGACTCTCAGCCCTACCTCATGTTTTTCACAAGATCAGCAGGCTGGCACCCAGAACAGGGTTGTAATTTGCCTCAGTCAATAAATCAATAGAAATAATATCTCGTATTTAACATCAAACATTAATRAATTTTCATAATGGCCTGGTAGGGTGAGTACTATATTCCTGATTTGCCCAAGYTGGGGGGCACAGTCAGCAACAGAAGGGTATAGTTCAAGCAGAGGTAGATTTTTCCCAGATTTTTTTCTCTCTTCAGYTGAATTAAACTTTTGTGAGTGGATGCAAAGTTCTTATTAAGATATATTTTAAGCAAGACTTTTTATTACATATTGCCATATAGTATTAAATTATTACATAACACCACTTCCTCCATAGARGTCCAGAGCCTAGATTCCCAAGAACTACTTAGCATTGGCAAAGTGTGTCTACATCTGCTTGCAGACAGTAAACTGTTGCAATTAGCTTTTAGAAACATATACAGAAACATTTCTTTGAATCTTGTCTATTCCACTTCCCCATTGTTTTAACTGTTCTTAGTGTAACTTGATCCAGTGGTGCGTCTTTACACTGCCAAATCTAATGTCTCTGAGCAGTCAAAGGACAGACTGTACCCACTGCCCTTTAATGGTAAAGAGAAGCTGCCCACACTGCAGCTCCCTCTGCATATCTCACCTCATGCTGGTGATGATAGCTGGAACCTTTACCTGGCAAGTGTCTCATCTTTTCCATCCAAAACGGCTACAAGAGCTTTTTTTTTTTTTTCTTTAAGGGGAAAAAAACCGGTAGCTCCTCTAAAAGGAAAGAGGAAGCCAGAAATTTGGTAGCTTCTCAGTCCTGCCCCATGATGCTTCTTCCTGTCTGTGAATTTCCACCTGCCCCTTCTGCATATATAAGGCAGCACACGTGGTACAGACTGTTTAGTCGCTTGCCTCCGTCCAAAGGATTAGTAGCAGTGGAGAGTGATGCTGTTTCTCCTTTCCTCTGCAGTTCACGGGAGGTGAAGGAGCTCTGGCTGGACTCACTCCTTGGGTAAGTACTGCCTCGGATAAAATCTGTGACRTTGTGGTTGAAGTCAGTGGAGAGCTTCAGATGCAGCTGCACAGAGATGTACAGAAATATAGACCGGGGAGAGGTGCACCCAGTGCTAAGTGTAGCTTGTGAGCAGAGCTGACCGAGTCGCTTAGCCTGGTGTTTGCAAGTTAATGACCATACGTAGCTGTCACCACTTGCTCATTTTTCGCGTGGATTTAAGGTGGAAAGCTGCTTTTATTTTGTTTTAATGAAGAGGCAGATAGGGCAGCAGGGCTGAGTGCCCTTCCAGAGAAGGGCTTTATGGTTTACTTGTGTGGGAGATCTTGCCGGTTCAGGATGATACATGCTAGATTGGCTTGCAGAGGAGAAAGTCAAGAAGGGTGCGGTTTTACAAGACTCTTTTCTTTGTCCATTCCCTGTTCAATAAACAGGCAAACAAAAGGACTGAAGGAAACCAGAGTGTCCAGAGCTCCCCCGATCAAACTGCTAATGAAAGTGTTAAGCAGCTGTAATACTGTGAGTATCTTAATTATTTCAGCTCTGTCAACATAGTGGTTTTGAAAAGCTCTGACTTCTAAACCATAGTGTTTAGTTACTCACACAGTGTCTTTGTTTTCTTACCTAGTCAAAGACACTAAATGCTGGGAACATGGAGAGTCTGATTGAGTGCCAGACAGAGGTAAGCAGCCCTTACTTTTTCTCAGATCCTTCTTGGGTCCTGGTGTGAGATATCTTAGCAAAGTGAGGGTGGCCCCTTTAGCAGTTGCCGGCTGCCTACCCTTATCCAGGAGTGGGCAGAGCTCTTCAAAGGCAGCTCTGTGCAGCACTGAGCGGAGGGAGCTGAGCATTGCTGTGGGCAGTCTGTGCATGCCCCTGGCTCCTGAGGAGCTTTGCTCAGGAATCTTGCAGGCTTCAAAGCCATCAAGGCTCCACGAAGGAGTTTGGGAGGAAATTTCCAGTGTCAGGGGAGGACGCAAAAGAGCAGGCTGTGTCCAGCTGTGGCCTCTCTGGGTCAGAGCAGCCTGAAAGAGCACAGGGTTGTGACCTGCCGGGCATGACTGGGGTGCCTGGCTGCAGGGTTTACCACAGACCCCTCTACTGGGCAGCAAAGCTGTGTCAGTCCTGGACCAAGGCACCTCTTCAGCAGGCATTGGGCTTCTCTGGTTATCCCCCAGAGTCTCCCACAGATTTCTGAGGAGCTGCAGCAGTTCACTGGTGGCCCTCGACCTCACTACTTGTGGCAGCTGTGCAAACCTAACATGCTTTTTGCAGGCTGATGCCAAGAAATGTCCCCTGTTGGTCCCAGCAGATACTGAAGACGGACTTTGCCTCCCAAATGGTGAGTTTCGAAAACAAACAGAGGACCTGCCTTCTTATATAATGCTTGCAAGCTGGCACTTGTGCGAAACCACCTGAAACTGCCAGCTTCCCCACCCTAAGAGCAAGCCACAGTCCCCATCCAGGAGAGGGCTTCGGCCCTGGAGTGCCACTCACTTGCAAATTACTTCTTTCCCATATGCTCAGTGGTAGAGGTGACAGTGTTGAGTGGCAGAGGTCCTCCTGTTCCCTGGTCCTCAGAGCCACATTTCATTATGTTCCCTGGTAGCAATGGGAAGGAAATGTGTTTCTTTCTCRCTCGAGCATCCCCACTGTGGTGTGGCACTGCAAACAAGTACCAAGTACTGCTACCAGCTGTTGTGCGCCAGAGCAAATAAACCCTCTTGGCAGCAGCAACAGCACTTGTTTTTTCTCACCATGCAAAACCTCAGCACCTGAAAACAACCCAGAGCAGACCATTAACAGGGCAGGGTCAGATGTGGAGCAGACCATCACATCRGACCAGTTTTCAGGAGTATCAGAAGCAAATATTCTGTATTATGCTATAGTGTTAGCTGACTTTCTCATAGCTTGTAACCCCTCCCAACCAAAAACTTGTGCTAAGCCACAAAGAGAGGTGCTGAGAAYTTCTCATCTGTGTAAGACAACTTCATTTTGGAGTAGAAGTCATGACATTTATTGCAAGTTTGAAGAAGGCAAATCCTTTAGAAAGCTTTTTAGCAAAAGGATCCTTCTCTCATTGTATCTGAAAAAAAGGCAGACCTCACCCCTATACAACTAACATCTTTAAAYACCTAGCCCTCATCTTTATGAAGCAGATGCAAAACCCATGCTAAGAGATTTCTGACCCTGAAGCCAGTGAAGCCCTACTGTGATGCTCTCATCCTCTGGAGCAAGTATCATCTTCCACTGGCTGGCTGGCAGGAGCAAAGCACTAGCTCTAGAAGGGCCATTATTGTTAGAGCTGGCTCTAAACTGGCAGAGCTGGAGCCATATATTTTCATTTCAGGCTGTGAAAGAGGCTTAAAAGTAGAAGCCCCTAGCTCCATTCTTGCCCTAAAGCTGGGGCACAGTCGGACCATGTAGYGAAAATTGTTGTTATTGCCAGCTGCTCAAGTGGTCTTTCTGCCTCAGAGTTATCATAAAACTACTGCAAGATCAAAAATCTCTATAAATGTTTTTATTTCTGCGTCATGTATGTTCCCACTCTCTAAGAAGAAACAGTAACTAGAATGTAAAAAACACCCAACCCAAAACAGGAAAGGTGGTGGCCTTAGAGGGATGGTCAGAGTTTTACAGTTTAGGCAGTTGTTTCCCTAGTAACCACTTAGTTGTCTTTCAGTTTCTCCCCATTTGGTTTGAGTTGTTTCAACATACATCTCTGCACTGCACACAGATGAAAAACCACATCGTGCTCTGTTGTTATTTTTTAATTTTAAATCGATCTTTTGTTTTCCTTTTACTTGCAGCAGATGGAACAAAGAAAAGAAAGAARGTGGTATCGCAGTCATTTACTCTGAGACGAAGCTTTACCAAAAGAAATTCCTCAGGGCAGCTTGACTCGGATGCCAAAATCACTCTGTTTGGCCAGCCTCTGGCACTTATCTGTGGGGAAGATGACACACTGCCCCAGCCAGTCCAGGTAAGGAGGCCTGGAGGTACTGTTATAGAAGAACTGTTTACAAGGGCCTGGAGTGTCAGGACAAGGGGGAAATGGCTTCAAACTGACAGAAAGCAGGATTAGATTGGACATTGGGAAGAAATTCTTGGCTGTGAGGATAGTGAGACACTGGCACAGGTTACCCAGAAAAGCTGTGGTTGCCCCATCCCTCTAAGTACTCCAGGCCAGGTTGTACAGGACTTGGAGCAACCTGGTTTAGTGGAAGGTGTCCCTGTGCATGGCAGGGGGTTGGAATGAGATGATCTTTAAGGTCCCTTTCAGCCCAAACCATTCCGTCATTCTGTGATACCTCTGACTTCAGTGTGAGGCAGGATCCCCAGTACTTCTGCTGCCCAGAAGATGAGTGATTTTGGTGTTTCCCCTCCACACACCCTCCTGATAAGCTCAGGGCCCATCCCAGATGTAGAAGGGCTCAGGTCTGTGGGTTTTGTCCAGCCTACCCAACTTTCACTGGAAGTAAGTTGGRGTGTAGAGAACTCAGAACCAGAAATCAAAGATCTGCTTCTTAATATAAACATCTGTGATTGTAAACAAATAATTTAAATAAATCTTTCAGCAGCACAAACTTCCAAGGATTTCTGTATTTCTGTGAAGAAAAAAATATTCAGCTATGGACTGCCACAAACAAATACCTAAACACTATTTTCTGGATAAAAATGGTCTCATAACAGTTCTCCCACTGAATTGGCTCTCCCAGTAGAGATGCATTTGTCTCTTCTAAGCAGTATTTGCCTGGCTTGTGAGGGAGGGGAACTAATCTTGTGAACTAAGATTTAAGCCACCCCTTGTTTCCTTCTGGAAGTAAGCAAGGATGGCTCCACTTCAGTTAGTGGAATTCACCAGTTCAAAAAGAAAGTGAATTTTCCCATGTAATCTACTTGGAGCAAGAACTAGATACTGAACTAATCAGAGGACAGTGTACCTCCAGACAATTTTTCTACTGTTTCTAAAAAAATGCTTACCTGCTAAAGGACCATCCTTCATCCAAGTAACTGTTCCTCTGTTCCTGTCTGATTTTTTTCCCTGCAGGATCTCCTAGCTATATTGTATATGAAAGGACCTTCCACTGAAGGGATATTCAGAAAAGCTGCCAACGAGAAAGCACGAAAGGAGTTGAAGGAGGACCTAAACAAAGGCGGGAATGTTGATTTGAAAAGCAAATCTGTGCACCTGCTGGCAGTGGTTTTGAAGGTGAGCAATTCTGAGCTACACTGGTGGGAAGACATTGCTAATATGCACCAGCCCACTCCAGTTCCCTGATTTGACCTAGGTGGGACTCTTGGCTAAAGCCAGAACAAAGCCAGACTAAATGCTTCAGTGTTAGGAAAGTTTGGCTTTTTCCACCTAGTAGGATTTTCAGTCCTACTTTTTGGGCTGCTGTTTTCCTGCATGCCCATAGGAAACTCACTTTTTTCTCTTGCTCAGTATCCTCACAGGGAGCAATAGTGAGATTTCTGGGTGAAGGAAAAGCAGCTGAAAGCTGAGTCCTTTTGCTACACAAGTGCGAATTCACTTGTGCATTGCATTGTTCTGTCAGTGATGATGGACAGGTAGCTCAAGTCAACATGCCTCCTAGAGAGCCATGTGACAGAAATGCTCCCTCTGTACTCAGGATAGTGTCAAAGCTTCATCTAAATCTCTTGACCTTGCAGGACTTTCTCCGAAATATTCCCTCCAAACTCCTGTCAGCTGACCTCTATGAAAAATGGATGCAAGCTCTAGAGAAGCCAAGCAAGCAAGAAAAAATTGAAGAATTGAAAGAGTAAGTTTTTCAACCAGGATGTTTTGCAACCAGCCCCAGTGTAATGGAGTGGCTGGTAGAGGCCAACAATGTCTTTCGAAATCAAGAATCTCATCTAAAAGCCTGTCATTTATATATCAGCTTGCTATTGCTCCATGGGGYTTGGTTTAGAGGGCTCCAGCAGCAGCTCTTCCTGAAGTTATTTGAGATTGCTCTGTGAAACCACAAATGCAGGAAGAGGGCAGAGGCTGCAGMSTCTCAGCTAACACAGTCACGGTGCTGTGGGACAGGCACTGACATGGAGCCTTCACATCTGCTGGAAGTGAAGTCAGGCACATGGAGACCACCACTGTGTTTTGCTCTTTAGAAAGACYAGGTGTGGAGGCTGACTGGGAGTGCTTTGAAAGCCCCACAACACAACCACAGGTTTTGGGAAGCCYCCAGTGACATCTCCTGATGTCATCCCATCTACTCCAGGACATGGGTTGCTGCAATGCTGCCTTTCAGTCAAGACCTTGTAATTCAAGGTCTTATAATGAAGCACATGCTCAGCTGCAGTTGGGGATTTCTGAAAGACACAGTGAGCACACACATGCTCCTCTCTGGAGGAAGGGTTGTCTCTCTGACTTTAATTGAGACTTGCTCAAATGAAGAAGCAGAGGCCACTGCCTCATCAGTTAACATCACGTTTTGCTTGTGTTCRTGCAGGGTGGCTGACAAACTGCCTAGACCAAACCTCGTCTTGCTCAAGCACTTGCTCTCTCTGCTCCACCACATCAGCCAAAATGCCGAGACCAACAGGATGGACTCCAGCAATCTGGCCATCTGCATTGGCCCGAACATGCTGAGCCCAGGGACGGACAACGCGCTCCCACTGGRAGTGCAGAAGGAGATGAATGACAAGGTGCGTTGAACTCACCAAGCAGCCACTCCCTCTGGTGCTGAGCGATTGGACTCACGTTCAGACTTAAAGAGAGAATTTTGGCAGAAGCCACCCTGCTCTGTGCTGCCCTTCATACAAAGACAGCAGGCAGTGGCAGGAAAAACTCTTCAATATGTTTTCATCCCTCTTGACTGAAATGGGCTGTTTTCTGTGTGCAGGTGACAGCGTTGGTGGAGTTCCTCATAAACAATTGCTCGGAAATATTCGAGAAGGACATTGCCTTCCCTGTCTGTGCCTTGGCTGAGGAGTCACCAGAGCACACAGACAGCTCCACAGGTATGAGAATGGACTGGGGATGTCACTGACTGGGGCTGCTGGGTCAAATTATTGAATCTGGTATGTGAATACATCTGTAGAAACACAGAGGGTTCAAGACTGTTGAAGTGCTCTTCTGCAGGAACTCCTTCCATATAGTTCTCTTGCATCCTCAGCTGGTCAGTGAAAACTAATGTCTGCTTTCTCCCCACAGAACAACTCTGTGCAGCTCATCAAAATGACTCTGCCTATGACAGCCCAGATCCTGAAGCTGAAGGCGGCTCCTGTACTTCTGAGACTGAGCAGACCAAAGAGAGGAATGCTACTGTGAGCAGAAGATATCCAACACACATCTCTGCCCTTTCACTGACTAATTTCAGAAATGACATCAGCACAATGGACAGGAGGTACTCAGAGTCAGACCTGTCCTTCCAGAACCGCCTTGATGACACGATAAGGAAACAAAAGCTAAACAAAAGTGAGGACAATTTTCCAGTTCAGCAGAAACAGCTGTGGTTGGAGGCACTGGAGAAACGTCTTGCAGCCTTACCTTCACAATTGTCAACWGACTCTCTACCCAAAACATCCTCCAGTTGCTCCTTGGAGAGCTCTGATGGCTCGGTTTTCACCAGCTCCCCAGTAGTTTCACCCTCTAGTCCTAAAAAAACCTTTTTAAGTAGGCCTCAGTCCTTTTCCACCAAGGCCACCGAAGACTGCAGTACACCTAGCAGAGAGATCAAAAAACATTCCATGTCATTCTCTTTTGCAACCCGCAGGAAAACACTAATAAAAACCCAGAGTTGGGGGCCTGGAAAAAACATGTTTTTTCAGAGGGACAGTTTCACAAAGAAAGAAGATCAGTTCTCCTGCAGAATTGTCCAGGAGGACAGTCGAAATGATGATAAACCATTGCCTGTGGAGTATCAGCAAAGGCCCCGTTTCAGGTCAGTTGATGAAGTCTTCAGAGAGGTAGACCAGAGGAATCCTGGAAGACCACCCTCTTACGAAGAGGCTGTTAAAAACTGTCTGGCCACTAAAGTTCCCTCCCACAATCTCACGGTTCAAACTATGAGATTAGCAGTGTCAAACCAGGATGCTTTGCTGCCTCATCCATGCAGCCACAGTGCACAGGACACAGCATATATGGCTCTAAGGGATCTACCCAGTGCCAGAGTTTCTGCGACAAAGGATTCTGAGGTGGAAACTGAAACCTTGAGTGTCACTGTGGGAGTAAACTCCCGTGTGAGTTTACCCGTGACCCCAGGAGTGTACCGACTGAGAGCAATGTCTGAGTCCTGTCAAAAGAGCAAACTTGAGTATTTGGCTTGGAGGTGCAGCCAGCCAGTTTTTGAGGTAGAGCAGATCCAGTTTGCTAAGGAGTCCTATGTTTAAAAAGCCTATCCTTCCTCTTCTCACTGTACAAAGTAAATACTGTAAAAACAGATGTCTTGCTCATCCTTTGTAGGATTTTACTTTCAAGAGACAAAGAATAAGCTAGCTCTGCATGAACTTTTTTTCTGAAGTGTCTGTCAGCTTGACATGTCACATTCTTTCATTACAAGAGTTGTTGGTGGTGAAGACCTGTGTATCGTTATGTAAAAATGTGAGTATGCTGTACATAACCTACTGTGTGGGAAGACTAGTTAGCAGATGATAAACAGTGTTGTATTCGTATTCCTGAAAGGACAATTAAAAGGTTGGCAGGTCCAAAACCTGTCCCACCTTCTTTTTGTTTTCTGTGTGGTCTAAGACCCTGTACCATTTGTCATGTGTGTGTGCTAGGCTGATGCAGTGCTTTGCTGATTTTCTGCATTAAAAAGTGAGCTGGCAGTTACCCTAATGAGGAAAGAGCTGTTCCGTCATCAAGGCCACTTCAGCACTGTTCGATAAACCCCCTGTACCTGCTGCCATTTCATCTTCCTGCTTGCTGGTGATGAGAATGATCTGACCACTAATCAGAATTAGTGTTGTATGCTGAGCTTGGGGTTAGAGCCCTATGAGGTCATTATGGGAATGTATCAAGTAATCCTCATGTGTCCTGAGGTGCTTTTAGACTAAATAAACTGGACAGACAAAGAAAGAAAGCAAGAAAGAAAGCAAGCGAGCAAGAAAGAAAGAAAGAAAGAAAGAAAGAAAAGAAAGAATATCTTCAGATTTGCTTTTATGAGGACAAAAAACCAAACAACAAAAACTCCTGTAAGGAAATATTCTGGATTCCAGCTTTAAATAGTTAAAGCTCATTAAAAAAAAGACAAAAAAGGAAATACTAGGTGGTGTCCTTATAACCTTGTAAAAATGACTGGAAGTGCAATGTGTTTTCACGGCTCAGCATAGCCTTAAATCAGGAGCAGGGAGACTTTTTTCTCCTGTGTAACTTCACTACAATAAAACATTTTTCTGCATGAATGCTTAACTATCCATTGTCTRTTTTTAAAACATCCAGGCCCTACACATACCGTACCTACTTCTATACTATTCTACAGGTACTGCAGGTCTGCTTGAATGATGTGGCATAGCTGAGTAGCAGGAAGCCAAGTAAATGACCAGCAGTATCACTGCTATTGTTGTAAGAGGCTGCAGGCTACAAATCCCTCTCTATCTGGAAAACAACCTATACTGCCATGTAACAGCAGTTATGCCGCAAAGAGGTGATGCTGCTCTGAAAGTGGAACAGATTAGAAATAACACACCATCTTCTCAGGAATGATGTTTTCCAGGTGTAGGTGTTCCCAGGGCATACAGAAAAGGGAAGGAGAGTGCCTGACCTGACAGTAGAAATGATGTGAAAAGGACCATATTGGTAGGCTGCAACTAGAGAAAATATCACTTCTCTCGGCCTCCTGAACAGCAGCACTCTCTTTCCAAGCAAGCTGAATGAGGGGGCTCTGATGCAAGCTGCAAAAGGTGTTTACCTTTTTCTAGAATCTGCATCTCCTGGGTCACAGAGTCAGTGAGGCTTGAGGTCCTCCTGTCCRACCCCACTGCCCAAGCAGGGTCAGATAGAACAGGTTGCCCAGGATCATGTCCAGACTGTTTTTGAATATTTCCACAGAAGGAGGCTCTGCAACATCTCTGGGCAATCTATTCCTGTGTTTGACCACCCTCACACTGAAAAGGTGTCTCTTTGCATTCAGATGGAACTTGATTATATTTTAATTTGTGCCTATTGCCTCCTGTTCTTAGTCAAATTATATTCTTCTTGTGTAAAAAACACAAGCATCTTGCCCTCGTAGCAGAACAAGTGTGAAGGGATAATCCGTGAGCAGTGAAAATGCTCAGAAGCCACAAAACAGAAAACATGAACCTCAAAATGTAATCAAACAACAGTACAGCTACTTCTGTGTTAAGTGATTAATTTTTTTTTGACTGTGAGAGGACTAAATATCCCAAGAAGATTCTTGCCCTGTAACCATGTCAGAAAATCCAAGGGTGAATAAGCACAGTCACTTCACCAGAGACAAGGAAAGTCTCTCTTTAGGTCTAAGGTGTGCTAAGGCAGATGTGACAATTGCACTCAGAAAGCTTATCTGGGCTTAAATATTCAAGATGGATGAGTCTAAATCTTCCAGCTCCTGGATAAGAAAGTCCATTTGGAACTTCTTGTAAGGCATTTCAAACGGTGGAGAAAAAGGAAGAGAGAGGAGCTCTACACATCGTTAACAAACAAGGGGTAAAGTGAAGGAGTTGTTTTAAAAGAGTGGCCCGGTCCCCCTCACCCTGCTCTTGCATTTCTTCAAGTYCAGGAAACACCATGATTAAAGAAAATCTGAATGCAAACAGACTCCAAAAGATATTTACCTCCTCATTGCCAGATAACTTTTGACTTCCTTCATCCCTTCAGACTTGACTGTTTAGTCAGCATTGTTTTCATGTCTTGTCTCTCCACAGAAGTGATTTCTCTTCTATACAGGCAGATAAGAGACCTCAAAAGACTAGAATGACACAGGAAGTAGAGAACTTTACTTTAGCAGTCATTCGTCTGCCTTTGGCTCAGAAAACCATTTCATCATGCTACGAGCCCATCCTACCACATTCTAAGATCCAGACCAACAATCCTGGACTCTGAGACTAAAGCCCTTTAACTGCTATATCCAATAAGTGAATTATCTGTTTTACAAGTTCCTTGCCAAAGCTGCCTTTGACTCCTCAGCCAGAAAGATCAAACACCCATTTACAACGGGATCAGCTGGAGATGGATTTTAGCACAAGAGTTGAATGATGACAGTAAGCCTCACATTCTCCACAGGTTACTCCATCATCTGTACTGCACCGCTTGCTTCACACACACAATTTTCTAATTAAATTTCATAAAGACACTCTGAACAAACAGGGTGTATAGGACCAGAAGAGGAAAAAAAGCAGAAAATCCAAGCCATTACCTTGTAAGGCAATGCTGGAATTAAGGCTGGTGATGCAGCTTGAATTCAGTTCCTTATGTTTGCATCCTGCTGTTGTTTTCAAACACATGATGCACTCTGTTCTCTCCCACAGGATGCACCTGCACTGGTAAGGAACCAAGGATGTGCAGCAAAGGAGAAAATTTTAATTCTGGCATTCCTCAGTACAGCTTGCCTAGCAGACATCCAGGTTTTGGACATATATCTATGTCTCATTTGCTAGGATTTGAAAGAGCAGACAGAAAAACAAAGGAGTTCCTAATGGATGAACTCTTTCCTTACCCATGTTGTGCATCAGGAAGTTTCAAACTTGTTCTTTGCCACTTGAATTAGGGTGGCAACTTGCAGCAAAAGGATATTGTCATCAGGTCTATAGACAAACATTAGTGAAGATTGAGAGAAACATCATGCCTGAAGGTTTCACAAACATTCAGCCTGCAGGCATTCAAACACTCCGGTGCAGACTGCAGATGTAGACACATACATTTGTTTATCTGTATGCAAGCATTTATGTAAGCCTGTGTCTCATATTCTACACAGTCTGCAGAAAATGAGGCACAGGCTCTCTGTGTCTCATTTCTCTGGACTCCTGGGAATGAGTTCAGTGCAAGTGGAGCACAGTTGTCTGACAAGATGAACCTTCAAGTCATTTGGATATCTTAGGGCACCTCAAGGAATTTTCTAAGGCATCAAAAGTGGATACAATTTCAGATATTTAGGTAGTTGAATGCTTCCTCAAAATCTTCTCTGACTGTGATGTAAGCTTAGACACCTCACACATACATGCTACATTTAGATACCTTGAATGTAGGTCTGTATAACCTAGGGCTGACATTTTTACTGACACCAGAGAAACTGTAAAACTTGGGATTTTACACACCATCTAAGCCTTCGAAAGAAGCATTCTTGAGCAGGTATAGACCCTCTTGCTTGCCCCCCTCCAGAGTTTGCGGCTTTCTGCTCCATCCCACCATAGAAAACTCTGTCTTAGACCTTTATCTTCTCCACTCCTGACTCCTCATCTCTGCCTCATTTTCATTCCCTCTCCATTCCCAGCCTCCATTCCTCACCTCATCCAGGTATTTCTCTTTTAATTGAACAAACCCCAACCTTTGAYTTCCGGTCAAAGTCCCAAATTTCATTTCATCTCCATCCCTAGACCCACTTCTCTCAGTCAGCCAGTTTCAGTTTTCCTCTTTCAATTCTTCCACATTTTCCCCTCATATCTGCACTGGTTGTTATTGCAATAAGCCCCATCAAAATTCATCTAGTCTCAGTACCACACACGTGACCCACCTTGTTTTAGTCTCTGCAAATACAGAGAATCAGAATAAGCGAAGGAAAATGTCTGCAAGCTACAAGAGAAAACATACAGAATTCATAAAGTCTGGTGATGACCTCAATTCACACCTGTAACTATGGAAAATCTCTGGATGAACCTTCCATGGACAGAGGTCCTTGAATTTTTGGGATTTCAGCAAGCGGTGTGCACATCTCTTGTGTGGAAATATGGGCTGTCAGCTATGATGGAAGGAGATTTGGAGCTGGTTAAGGTGAAATAATGAGTCAAAATAAGCCATTTTCCCTGTGCTTCGTCAAAGAGATTTGCAAGCTATGATGTAAGGAATCTTTTTGGTAATTTGCTCATGTTCCCTGGGAAAAGGCATTGTCAGTACATTTTTTTCTGCCTCTGCAAACAAGGTCTTGGGGAAGAAGCTTTCTCACCTGTCTGACCCTTTCTCAAAGCTATTACCTGAAGGACACTTATTTCTAGGAACTGTGAAAAATAAAGAGATCATGAATCCTTCACACCTGAGGAAGAACAACTTCTGGCCACTTAGCAACAGTGCACAAGAGAATTGTTACTACCGCGGTCACTTTCTGGGATAGCTGCCACAACAAAACCCAAGAAAGCCCTTCACAGGACACAGTCATAGAAAGGAACCACTACTCTACGTAAGATCTTTCTTCTGTATCTTTCTCCCATGATTGCTACCTGTGTACCTCACATGCAAGATGGAACACTGAGATTGCTGGTACAAACCCGTGGCAAAAATATTAATGGGCAGAATTACACCAACTTTATACTAAGTAGTATCTGGGGGCACAACCGCCCACATTTTGGATTTCGCATTTACCTCTTTACAACACAGACAGCTGGCTTTCTTTTTCGTGTGTGTGCATTCATCTCTTCAGAGTTCCTTATATTGCATCTAGTTTGATGAAACAGGATTTGAAATCTTCTTTTTAGGTAACTGGTGGACAAGACTGCATACCCTGCATTGACAGACAGTATTAGGGAAGGTAGGGCATTCTGTTAGCCACCCAGAACTGTATTGCTTTTGGGACTGAACCGCTCTGTACAAGGTGACTGTGTTCCACACTTCTGATGCTTAAAGCCAAGACCTTTGGAATTTTTTTTGTAATGGGATTGCATTTCTTCAGCCTTTTGCTTAGAACTAGATCTGTATTTTCTTGTAAGACTGAAGTCAAAATGGATAGCTTGGGGATTCTGCTTGGGCTATACATACTTTAATGTTAAAAATCTAATACTGATGTTAAAAGCTAATAATAAAATTACTGCCTCATAACTCAGTTACATATTGTAGGGAGTTCAACACAGTTTTTACATAATGTTCCCTCTTGTAATATTGCTACTGAATGTTTCCAATTACAACAGGAAGAAGTAACACAGCTGACAAAAATCCCATCTGTGTTGTTTTTAATCTGGGAATAGGAATTCTTATTTCTCTGCTGCCTGTTCTGGTTTTGGTGCTGATACATCACAGGAGACCAGGTGGTTTGCTGCAGGACCACACCAGCACTGCTTATTCCCAGGTTGACTCATTCCTTGTTCATAAACTGCAAGTGACAATTTCAGATTCTCAGTGCACCTAGGCAGGTCTCTTAACCCGGAGAATAATATTTTTTGCCACAGTGAGGCCGCTTGGCTATCACAGGGGTGAGCTCTGAACAAATAAGAACGTGCTGCTACTCTGGTAGTATGAGTCAGACCACAGTTAGTGTGGCTATTGTGTGTTTCCAAGAGGACAGTTTCTGACTACAGGAAAAGGAAACCTACCTTGGTTAGGCGCTCTGGTTACATTTTTCTCTGAATTTTGTTAGCAGTCAGCCCTTATCACGTGTGTCATCAGAACAGAGTAAAAACTTCAGAGGAACATCTGAAGGCTAAAAAGTCAGAAGAGGGAGCAGCTTTTTAAATAAAAAATCTGACAATGCTAGAGAGCAAAATCCATGGGAAGACAGCAACCACTGTTGGAGAAATGATATAATCCTAATATGGACAGCTGACTATCATACATGTAGCTGCCTGCAAGTCTCTGTGAATGCTAGGTGAACAATTGTTTTTTCTGCCTCTCTGTTATTCAGAAATGCTAATTATCTAATAACCTTTTTCTATAAATGCATCATTTTTATTGTTTTAAATCAGTGTTTACCATTTACCATTCACTGTGATAAATACATAAACTTAAATCTCACTTCTGAGCAAAACTCATTCCAAATTCTTCATATTCTACAAAGAGAGGGGAAACCACAGATTATTTTCTCTTTTTAACCTGAGGTGTCAGCACATAAGTCTGAACAAGTGGTTCACAAATTCCAAACACAGTTGACTCCGCTGAGCTCTGCTTCCTCTGCTAGGTAATAGTATGAAAAGGTTTCTATGAAGGGTTTCACACTTTCTAAACAAAACRTTCTCTTCAGCCAACAAGCTATTTACAGAACTGATCCAACGGCTGCTCAAAACTCTTCCTTCCTACAACCCACAAACCTCCTACCGACTTCCTCGACAGATGCTAACAGTCCAAATTCAAACCCTGCACCTTCAGTATCCCCCAGGCTATGCTGAAAATTATAAAACTGTATTTTAAAAAAAAATTTAAAGCCAAATCCAAGCAGATTCCAAGACAAGTGATCAGGGAAGATGCTCTTGTGATATAGAYGAGGGATTTTTCTGGTTTTTCACATGCCTGCTGCACAGTCTTGGGCCATGCAAATCTCTCTCCATCATAAAGCTGTGACTTCACACAGCAAGTGCACCTGTGCAGGCTTGCTTGCGATTCACCAACCAGATTTCTTCAGCACAACTGGTGACCAGGTGAGAAAGCAACCACAGTATCATTCAAGAATTTCTCAGAGCTTTGTACTCTGAGAACACAATGATACAATACAGAGATGCACACCCATCTCATGAGCTACAGACACCAGAAAACATGGCATTTGAGAAGTCCTTGGGTGTTAGAAAGAGCACAGCAGACACTAGTTGTCCATAGGTCATCAGGGAGGATAACCTTGAGATAAAGACCAGAGACTTGTACATACAACAACAACTTGTTGTGTTGTTCAACATCTGGGTCTGCTTTTTCCCAAAGGCCTCCTGCCCAGTGCAGTTTTTGGACTGTGCAATTTATCTCCAGCAAAGCACAGGTGATACTGCTCTGCCTCCTAGAGATGTGATTAAGGGCCATTTATATCAGGATGGAAAACCACCAAGACTACAGTGAAGGAGCAACAGAAGTAGATCAGTCTTGTTTCTCACTCTGCAAGTTTAGTGCAATTGAACAACCACGCCCAATATAGGGAGATGAAAAATAAGGCAGAGCTTCCTCGGGCAAAAATGACAGTGGGAGAGTACTGTTCAAGGCAGGGAGAGGTAAGAAGGGGCTGGAGCGGGATAGCAGCACACAGTCTATCTGAGCTTAAATAGGAAGGTCACCAACAATTGATTTTCCATTTGGCAGTGTAATGAGTGATAGTTTAAAATTAGGTGTGCACTGCTCCACCCTCTAAGGTGCTTTATAACCCCTCCAYAATTCTTTCTAGTCACTGTCTCTGCAGGCACACGGTGGCATAAGGCAAGAATGCAAGCCCCAAGAGCAGGCTTGTACCACTGAAAAACAAAGGTTGTGGGGAACATAGAGGGAAGGAAGCCTGGGGAAAGTGGTGCTGAGAGTCAGAGGTGAAGTGTAGGGGGAAACAGCATTGTAAATTTTGTCTGGAAACCATGAATAATAAATTCTGTTTTTTCATTAGTATTGGAGGAATGAAGGTCTTGAGAACTGAAACTTCCCAGTCCTGCCCAACCCCAAAACTCAGAACTGGAGTCAAGASCAAACTGTGCTGCTACAGAGAAAAGGAAGTTGAATAATTTGGGTTGAAGATATGAGTGATAGGATCTGCATTTTTTTCTATTCCCATGTACATATCATTATTAACAACCGCACTTAAAAAAATATTGCTGTCACCAGCAGAACTCAAGTTTAGCTTTGGTACCTATTTTTCATCCTATGTCTCTCATTTGTCAAAACTCTCAGGTTAGCATATTATATATTTTAAAGCTAAGTATCTCCCTATATGTAGGGAATGTCTGTTTATCTCTGATGCACTGAGTCCAGTGCCCATGAAAGCAGCAAAGACACCATCTGCGGGCTAGCAGACACTAGTGATACAATGCTGACACAGTATTGCTGCTTCTCTTTGATCACATCACTGTAGCAAGTTCAAACAGGCTTCAAGGCACGTCTATTAATCGTTCTCTAACAGCATCAGGACAAATAGTACATATGCACCTCACTTGGGCTCTGTGATTCTTTCATCTTTGCAGTCACACTGATGGCTCTCCATGTTTGTACCGTGTTTTTTGTTTCCATCAGACATCTCAGGGCATTGATTAGCAGCAGCATGATGATTTTTGGGGTTTTTAAGGCTGCTCCAATCATCTCCATCCCTGGAGATTTTCAAAAGCTGGAAGGAGAAGACCTTGACCACTCTGATCTATCTTTGAATTTGCCCTGGCTTAGGCAAGAGGGTTACACTAGAGACCTCCAGAGTCCCTTTCAGTCTAGATGGCTCTGTGATTCTTTGATGTCTACTTGAAAGCAATGGCATTTTGGCCTCAAATAGAGTTACTTCCAAGATTGGGAGATTCATGCCTTTAACTGCAACCTCAAGAGGGTAAGAACTGCAGATTAAAATTCCATCTCAAGACCATGGAGAAACAAATCTAAACCAAATTTCATATAATTACACAGTGTTACATCACAGAAGTATTCCTGTGATTTTATGAGAAGCCATGGTCCTCCTCCAGACAGAAGGCAATGTTCTAGGAAGGCATTATGTCCCTCCCTGTCCTTCCTTGACAATTAAGCACTGCCTATATCCACAAACCTCATTCCTTTGTTGATTATGAATTGCTGCAGAAAGTTAAAATGGTGGAAACAGGACTCAGCTAGTCTGCTCAGTATTTTATTGTGCAGTGCACTGTGGCACAAGGTCTCCCAAGCTAGCAACATTTAAGCTAAAGCCCCAGGAAGACCCAAGCTCAGCATGGTAGACCCCTTATATTGTATTTCAAGGTGTCATTCTCTAGTTACAGAATGCATCCCAAGTGCTTCAGGAAATAGTGGGAGTACATCTTCTGTTACTACACACTGACACCTTCACATTTGCTTTGCTGTGAATAAACATGTTTCACATCCAAAAAAAAGAAAGTCAAGGGCATGCCATAAGGCATGGTACAATGCCATGAAATTTTCATGAAAACAAACAAAAAACTATGTTCAAGGCCTTTTAACAGACCCACAGCAAACCTGGAAGGAGATAAAGCCCTTCTTCTGCAGCTTTCAAGTCAGCTGAAGGCACTTCAAAAGACCTTTCTTAGCTGCCATATGGGAGATGGGATGATTCATTCCTTGCTAGACAGGACCACTTCCCAGGCAGTACCTCCTGCACTGCTATCTGTGCAGGTCCAAGAAAATCCTCCAAAGAATATGTGGAACAGCCACTGYGATGGTAAGATCCAGACAGCAACTAATGGCAGCCATCTGACTAAAATCAAGGTGGTTTTGTCTCCTGCTTCTCTCAGTCTTGTGATGACACAAAATGTTCCAGAACTCACCAGATATTTTTAGAGAGAAAAACAACATAAAAGGGGGCAAGGGAGAAAAGCTGAAGTTTTTCCTGGGTGTGGCTTTGTCACTTATAAAGACCTTTTTCTCTCCCACGATAATCACAATGTTCTTGGGCTGAACTGGTAATGTAGGAGTCAACAGTGTTTCACAGAGGAAAGGAGGAGAGCCGCTGCCGTTCAACCAGTGCACATATTAGGTGAATGAGAAATTCAACCAAAAAGTGAGACACCAGTCTGGGGCCAGCTTAACAAAATGAACCTGTGATGCAAAACCTTCATCTTCACAAGACTTGTGGGCAATAGGTGACAAGCAGCTCCTCAGGAATCCTTGCTCCAATGGTACAGGCCCTCTTCTTGTTGTTTTCCTATCTAGTCCATTCCAGCCAAATTTCTAGGGTTGTTCAGCCAAGCACACTCTATTCCTTACTGGACAGGTATAGACTGACTTTTTTAAGGCTATGCTGCAACTGTTTTTCATGTGAACAGAAACACCAGATCCCTAACAATCCTGGAAAGATCTATCCAGATTATAAGTCTCCTGTCTAAAAGCAGTATAGCCAACTGTATAGCCAAACTCAAATTTTCAGAAAATGTGAGTCAGGTCTCCAAAATCAAAGGATTGTATTGGTTCTGGTCAAATTAAGGAACGTAGTGCTGTGACTCGGCTGGACCAAGAACTCATTCATTAACTTTGCCTGCTTAGACACAAGGGAATATTGCAGGACTGCTCTCCCCTCCCACCCTGGTGACACTTGCACTGTACTTCTGCAGGCCCATACCCACTTGTCCCACCACCCAGCTAGCAACAGGGTAGTCAACACAATTCCCATTCCTGTATTGACTCTGCAAGCTGCCCTCTAATGAATTACAAAAACATTCATTTTTTTTTTCCCTTGCCTCCCACACTTGGCATTTTGGTAGGCTTTTTTTTTTTTTTTTTTTTTGAGGTGGGTTTTTTTAACTTGTTTTTCAAATTGTTTCTCCTGCTCCACAGCTTCCCCCCTGACTTTGAGGCCTCTTGTGAAGTATTCTCTGCTATTTGCAGTTTCTTCTCTGGGACTGTCTCCTTGGGGCTGTGGTGGAGCACAGATGTCTGCAGCAGTAACATAACTGAGCTGAAATAAATAGAATTTCACACATTGTGAATTACATTTAAACCAAGGGTTTCAGAAACAAAGGGCATGGGCTATTTATATATAAGTCTTGCTAAAATAGCCAAGGCATATCACTACCTATATAGGTTAAAAAAAAGGCTACCACTGTATCAGTAACCCTCCAATGCTTTTATATTTCTCTTAATGAAAAATTTTCACAGCACCTGAAGACAAGTCCTCATGGATGTGCCCTGACAGGGAGTGCAGCTCACCACGGCTGGGACGGCATACGAAGGGCTCACCTCATCTTCGCTCTCGCATCATAGGACACCTTTACAGTATCCAAATCTCTAACTTGTGTGGAAAACACAAATTTGGAGTGCAGCTGTTCGAGCCGGTACTTTCAGGACACCGGTGCTTAAGCCTCCAACACGCCATCCAACAGGTTTTTGCGACACCTCAGCCAACCTTTGCACCCCAGTGCAGGTCGGGTTAAGCCACCTCGCGTTTCCCTGGAAAGCTCCGAGTCCCTGCGGAGTCTGCCCGGAGGCGGCGGGAGGACGGTGACACCTCGCGGTCCAACTCCCTCATTGCCTCGGCCAGGGCGGGCCCCGCAGAGCCGCCAAGCACGAACCCGCTGTGGGTGACGGTGATGCTTTCCCAGGGCCTGGAGGGCCGGCACGTCCCGAGGCTGTGGCTCCCTCCCGGCAGGAACAGCTCCGTGCGAGGGAAGGGGAGAACCGCAGCTCCCCGCAGCCGCCGGCGAGGACAGCAAAGGGGAGCTCCGGGGCGGCCGGACTGCGGCATTCCASTACCTGAAGGGAGCCTGCGAGAGAGCTGGGGARGGGCTTTTGACAAGGGCATGTAGCGACAGGACAAGAGGGAATGGATTCAAACCGGAAGAGGGCAGGTTTAGATTAAATATGAGGAAGAAAGTGTTTGCTGGGAGGGTGGTGAGGCACTGTAGCAGGTTACCCAGAGAAGTTGTGAATTCTCCATCCCTGGAAGTATTCAAAGTGAGAATGGATGGGGCTTTGAGCACCCTGGTCCAGTGGGAGGTGTCCCCGCCCATGGATGATCCTTAAGGTGCCTCCCAGCCCAAGCCACTCCGTGATCCTTCGAACCGCCCGCAGCCGCCGCCCGCGCATGCGCCGGGCGTTGCCAGGGAGACGGACGCCGTTACCGCTCCCTCACGGAGCCGCCGCCGCACGGAGCCCACCGTGGTCCCCACCAGAGCGCCCGAACTGGGCGTGCCACCCGCCATGCCCTACAGCTTCTGCAGCCAGCCCCGGGCCCTGCTCGCCCGCCCCAAGTACCGAGCACCGCCCAATGCCGCCGAGACGTGAGTGCCGATGTCCGGCGGGCCGCGCCACCCGCCCCGGTCCGCTGCCCCCCGCGCCCTTCCCCTCGGCTCAGCTCCCTGTCCGCCCTTCCCGGGGAGCGCGGCCCCCGCCACTCCGCCGGCCGGTCCCTCCTCGTCCCGCCGGTCGGGGGGAAGCCGCACGCCGCGGCCCGGACCGTGCCCGGTGTGCGGTGCCCGTGCGGTAACCGGCGCTGTCCGTGCTGTGCCGCAGGGAGAAGGGGCCCGTGCGCTACGGCAACATCATGATCGATCCGAGAGTGGTGCGCGGAAATGCTTTGTCCCTTCGCCTCCTGCCGCAGGTATGGGGGTTTTTTTGGTGGATCATGCTACAGCTTTGTTGGAAAGTCYTAGGTAGGGCAGCAAAGCTGTTCCTCATTTATAATTTTAACTACCGAAGCTGTAAGTTTACTTAAAATGTTTCACATAGTCGCAGGCTCTGCAGTTAAAGTAGCCTGTGACTGTTTCCAGCTCTTCTTTAAAGCACTTAGTTTCACATGAACTTCCATAGTTCTGATTCTGCCCCYCCTCCCCTTAAGTTCTTAATTCCTTTATTTTCCTTCTCCGTTTCTCTAGTGCAATAATCACTGCATAATCTGTTATCATATGCAAGGTGTCATCAGGGAGAATTGCAGCTGCTGGGAAATTGAGTCTTGGGGTAGGCTTTGGCTTATCCTACCATAGAAGCAGAGCTAAATGGTCCCGCTGTATGCATAAGCTGCTTTTGAGGATGTGAAAGTATTTTGTTTGTATTATTACTATATCCTAATATAGTAGTAAGTCACAGAATCTTAGAACGGTTTGGGACCTTAAAAGGGTCTTAAAGGGAAAGGGACCTTAAAGATCATCTAGTTCCAACCCCCTGCTGTGGACAGAGACACCTTCCACTGGTGAGGTTGCTCAGAGTCCCACCCAAATGTGACACTTTTTTTGCAGAGAATATTTCTACATAGATAATTTGATCATATATGAATTTAAAGCAGTCTGTATTTTTAAAAGCTACTTTTTGAAAATAGCTTTGTGTTCTTCAGTAGCTGTTTCTTACCTTAGAGTGAATTTCACATAAGTTTTGTTTRAGAAGTTTAAAATGGATGTTTATTTCAATCCATAAGCAGAGTACTGAATTTAAAAGTTGGTATGAGCTTCTTTGATTTCATCAGCAATAATTGTTCCTATAATTTTTATCTAGCAAACAATTATGTTAATAATATGATAACTGGACTTAAGTCCATTTGACCTCTCAAAATTTGAAAACTCTCACTTGTCAGAAAAACATACCATTTTAATATACTGTATCTCACAAAGTTCTATATACAATATTCACTTTCAAGTAACAAATTAATTATTTACTCTCAGTGTCAGATGTCATTWTTATGTGCCTGTAGGCAGATAGCATATTTTATTAATTTCGTACCCTACAGTCTTTAAGTCAGCTGAAAATGTGGGGTCAGGACCCAGGAAAGTAAATCCAACATACTAGATAGCTAGCATTAAAATCAAACAGCAACCTTCATTTTTTGTAGAGAGAATTGAGTATCATTTTCAAGTACAAAGTGTATTTTGTTTTGGTTTTTTTCTTCTTCACTTTCACCCCTGCTCAGAGTATTCAACCCAGTGCTCCTGAGGTCAAAAGGCAGAGGAATGGACAGAAAAGAGTACTGGCCGGAAATCTCACACAAGAGCCAATTCAACCAGAAACGCCAGAGCCTGTGGAAGGCAGAGAACATGTTTATGTGCAGACAGGTAAAAGACAGCATTTTTTTTAATATCCATCTGAAAGCAAAAGCTTTCTGATCTATATTTGCTTGCAAAATTGATGGTGAACTTGGTAGAATCACTCAGGGATAAGTTTAAAATCATAGAATGCTAGAATCAGAGGTTCTAAACTTGTCTAGTAACATTTTTCTGGGTTGCAGTTCTTGTACACTAGTGTACATTYTTGAACACTAGTCAAGATGTCTTCATTTATTCTTTCCTTTTTCAGCATCATCAGAGAAGCTTCATATATGCTTAAAATTGAGGGTTTTAAAAACTTTTGCTTAAAGTGAACTACCCTTTTGGGAATCACTTCCATGAAGTGCACCTGACATTACAGAGAATACAGCATCAGATGGCCTATGCAACAAACTGACCTATGTTTTAAGTTGAGCTGCCTTTTTTTTTAAACTTTATAGAATACATTTTATTGCACTCTTTGGATGTAATTCACAATGTAGTGTCATCAAAAATAGTTGAGAGTTAAAATAAAAAGAATCCAACTTATTCACTGTGCTTTTGTTTCTAGAACTCTATTTGGAAGAGATTAGTGACCGGATAATAGAGGTTGATGGAGAGTGTCAAACAGATGAATTTTTGGACAGACCACCCACTCCACTCTTCATACCAGCCAAAACAGGAAAAGATATGGCCACACAAATAGAAGAAGGAGAGGTATGAAGTGAAGTCAGGTCCACAAAGTGCTGTCAAAATATGTCTCCCATACAAAACACATTTCTGATGCAAAATTGAAGTAGAAATAGAAAGGAACTAACCCTCCCAGAACATGCACACACCGCCCCCCCCCCCCAAACCCCAACTCTATGATGTCTGCTTTGAGGTTAAGTGCAAAATTAAGGAAGATGCTTTCTCATGTGCACTGGTTCTGCTGCTTTCAGCTAAGAGCTACAGTGTTGAGAAATGCTGTCCTCTATAAAAGGTGTCCAGCCCAAGAAGGGGCTGGGAACACAGAAACAGGGTCCAGGTGAGTGCTCAGCTTCTCCTTGGCAGTCCCCACAGGGGCTGTGGGAGGGGGTGTGGTGTCTCACTCCAGCCCACTCCTCACTTAGCCCCCAGCTGCATGCAGGCTTCTCTCTACCTCTCACCTTTCCTTCTCCAGCCTGACTTCAGTACAAGGGCTTTGTTCACCCTCCTCTTCTCCTTGCCAATCCTCGTTAAGAGTAATTGTGATCAAGGGACATTTATCTCTGTTTCTCTGACTTCCGTCCTCAGTTGTTTGACTTTGACATTGAAGTTAAGCCGATCCTGGAAGTATTGATTGGAAAAACAGTTGAGCAGGCTTTGCTGGAAGTCATGGAGGAAGAAGAGCTGGCCCAGCTGCGGTCACATCAGCGTGCCTTCACAGAGCTGCGTAACGCAGAGTTCGCTGAATTGCAGCGCCTGGAAGAGCAGGACAGGCGAATCAGAGAGGAGAAGGTAGGACTTCCTAAAGGGCAAAACAGGCCTTTCTGAATGCTTGTTGGAAGGGAGAAAAACATTTCCAGTAGTGAGTGACAAGCTGTGATGTAAAATGGAAGAGTACTGTCAACTTTGATATTCCTTAGAGCATTTTGTTGACATATGGCTGCACTCTGCCACTTGTACAACTTGCTCTTGTCCGACAGCACCATACTGTTGTGTTTATTTGGAGCAGTCATGCTTGAGTGACCTGGTATATTTGGGCACCTCATCAAAAGACCAAACCCAACAGCATTTTCTTCTGTACCTGATGCAGCTGTTTCTTAAGCCTTTTCATTATAATAACTACTAAACAAATTGTCAGAGTGCTTGAAAACAAGAGACACCTCCTCGACTTTCACACCCAATGCATGCACTACTCTGTGTGCACAGGTACATCTCAAGATCTCCAAGTATTATGCTATATTAGTAGTATTTAGTAAATGGGAATAAACAGAAAAGGCAAGCCTTAATTACTTACCATTCATCAGCTTTGTATAATTGGGTTTTTTGATATTTTCCTGAGCCAATTTGAATTTTAATCTTTTTGTACATCAAATAAGATATAATATTGGAAGATGAAAAGTTCAGGAAATACTTATCCAACTTCCTTGCATTCCAAGGCCAACAACCAGTTTGATCTGCAATAATAAAGCAAAAAGTCATGAGATCAATGTATACTAAGGCATCAGAGAAGGGTTTCATTTGGCCAGCTGCCATGCCCTTATTTCACAGACCTGCCAAAATCAGAAGAGGTATATATCACAGAGATGTGTTCTGTAGTTTTGGGGTATTTTCATACTCTGTAGACTGAGTACAAGCTTGCTTTCAAGCACTCTTTCATACGAGGAGTTTTTGTGACAGTTAGAGGCTGCAATCAGCAGGTAGAGATCATGATTTTCTGTACTTTTGACTATCTTTGCTATTTATGAGACTCACACTGTGATAATTCTTCAAAGTCTAGATCAAAGGATTTACAGCTAAAGGCCTCTAAGTTTTACCTGCATAATTGCCTTGACAGGAACGTCGCAGACTCGCACACCTGGAAAAGCTGCAGAAACAGAAAGAGACCGCAGAGAAAATTGCAGCTCGGGCATTCGCTCAGCGTTACCTGGCTGATCTCATTCCCTCAGTCTTCAACAATCTTCATGACAGTGGATTTTTTTATGACCCTATAGAAAGAGGTTTGTTTGTTTGTTGGTTTGTTTGTTTTTAAATATGTTAACTAAGTAATATAAAGTAGTATAAACAACCATGAAACATAGCATATTGTCCTATTATTTAGAATAATATCATAAGACTTTATTCATTTACACTTGTGGCCAAACTCATAGTTTTAACACAAACAAACATTGTTGGTCATATGTACAAATAGTGAAGAATAAGCAAGAGCTGTCAGTGTGACAATGAGAAGAGCTGCTTTGGAATTGGAGAAAAATAAATTGGGTGGTTAGGACTGGTAGAGTAGAGAGAGAGATCCAAATTTAAGTAAATATATTTTGGTACAACAGATAAAGAAATTAGCATGTCATTCTGAATATTTTTAATGAATATCAGAGGAAGGGAGAAATTAGTCAATTAGAATTAGGCCCTGAAAATAATTTTAGAGTTTTATATCAGTGACTTCAAAGCCCTTAGAATCAGCAGCATTTCTTATGAGCTACCTTGCTGAACCCCACTTCACCAGGCTCCACATTGGCACAGATCACAGCTTGGGAATGGTTACATTCTCTCCAGGATAAGTCATGGGGCTGATGCAGAAACTGAGTGTGTTTTGCAGCCAGGGCAGGCTTTGGGACCACAGTGTACAAACAGTATGATTTGAGAAATACAAGGGTAAGCAAGAGCTCTTTAGTCAGAGAGAACAAATGCTTTCAGCAGACCAGAAGCCAAATGTCTTTGGAAAGCAAGGCAGGAAATGTTATTCTCCTGACTTGTTCAGGATAGTTATTTGGATCTCACTAGAACATGACTGTGTATTTCATCTGTGCTAAGCCTTTCAAGGGTGCCAGACCTCTTTGGAAATAACTGTAGTTGAGAGGACTCTGGTCTGAGTCCATAATGATGATGAACCTCAGTAAGAGAGGTTGGAGATAAGAAACCAAACAACAGCTGAGAGATTTCATCTGACTTCTACAGAGCAAGTGCCTTTTGGCAGTGGAGGTTCATCCCTTAATTGTCATAGCAGATAAAAACTGCCCCAAGTCCTGTTGGTCATCCTTCATAAAGTGGCATTTTCTCTTTGTTTCTTCCTGCTAAATTCTTACAGATATTGAGACAGAATTCTTTCCGTGGCTGATGTCAGAAGTGGAAGAAACACTACAGAGGAAGGTTCTGGGAAGGACGATGCTTGACTGTAAGTTAGCAAATCCTGGAATGTAATCTGGGCTGCCTGATGTTCTTGGTTGTTTTCTCCCTGGTCGAAACAAATGTTGCATTTACATGGTCACTGTGGGTTAAGGTAGAAGGTGTCATTTTAGAAAAGACTCCAAGTACCCATGGCTTTTTGTGTTGTTTTTGTTTGTTTGTTTTGTTTTAGTTTGTTTTTGTTTGTTKGTTTGGTTTGGTTTTTTTACTCCATTATAAAACATATGTTTTAATGTTGGAAAACTACTACTACCTACAACTAGGTAACTGATTTTCATCTGAAATAATGGAAGTGTCAGTCATGCTGCATTCACTGTCTTCTGGCTTTATACTGTTTGAGATATGTTAATGCTGGGAGATACAAAACATATGTCAGGAACAGAATGGTTAAAGAACACAATTCTTTTTTTCTGCTGTAAAGCTTCTACTTCCTCTGTGTTACACAGCCACCACTGCTGTTGTGTTCTCTGTTGTATCCTTGATTATGCCAGTGGGAACAGAAAAGTCTATCTTGTGTACTGCCTCATGTATACCATGAAAGTCTCTTAATTCGTGTCAGCTYCCAGAGCCATGGATTATCCTCCTACATGAAAGGAGCATGATGGTAGGCCATGGCTGACTGAGAAGTGAGGTGACCAATATTTTTCATTAAAACAAGGGCTTACCTCGTTAGCAGTCAATAATCATGTCCTTGCTTTTGAAATAGATTGAAATATCAGTCTTCTTTTGGGCTAGTTCAAGCTAAGTGTTTGGATTCTTTTTTTAGTTTAAAGGCTGTAGTTGAAACACCTGAACAATCTGAACTCTGTCTTGTGTAGAACCACAGAAGTATGGTGTATGTGTGTCCAGTGGTGTGCTCCTAGATCAAACCACTTTTTACACTTGCATTACTATCATTTTCCTCTTGCTGGGATTTTGGATTTGAATTACATTTGTGTTTGCTTCCTTTGGGTTTCTTTTTAGTTTAACCAGGATGCTAAATTTTGTATGTTAAGGTATAGTATGATTTGGACAATTACAGCTGGTATATTAGGTATTTTATCCTGATATATGTGCCAGTATGTGCACTCAAGGATCACTTCTTCATGTAGCTCTTCAGAASGGAAGGAAATTTCTTTTAAGAAAAAAATATTGTATATGACTGCTGAATAAACATCCTAAGGAGAATGTTGCTGCAGGATACACTGTTGATGAGAACATCTATGATATTCCTGTTAAATCTGTTTAATTTTTTAACCAGCTATCATTGTTTGGCTCCAGTTCTAAGATATACAGAACACCTGGGGCAGGCCAATAAGTAATGTCAGCAGCCCATTTTGCTATTTATTGTCTGTATTTCCTGACTTATACCGAGTCACACACTGTTGAGTAAACATCACCTCTGCTAAGGAACCGCAAATCACTTCCTCAGATTTTGTAGAGGATGGTTAGTGGCTTCTTTCCCCTCTTATGCAGAAATATAGAGAAAGTCTCTAAGGATCCATTTTTTTACCTGTTTGAATGAAGACTGCCCAAAACATCACCTTGTGTGTAACCTGACCAGAGTCTTTCTTCCTGATGGGGTGACCTGCCCTGGGAGTGAAAAGCAACTGTGAGGAAATCAACAAAAATACCCAAGTGCACTCTTTCAAATCACTGCTGTGAGTGTAAACCAATCATTTGGCTACAGCAGCTGAAATGTTTTTTCTCACTTAGATATTCGTTTACTTTTAGAGTTGCTTCAGGGTTCTTTCCCTATTTAAGAATTTTATAGGTCAATAATATATTAAAAAAAATCTCAAATTATAGGGTTTTTCCTCCATATTTGTTAATGGTGGCTATCTCTGTTTCAGCCTTGATTCGCACAGTGGTTGAACAACGCTTAGATGCCTTTAGCCATCCACCTGTGTCTGCTCAGACAGAGGCACCTACTGAAGAGCCCAGGACAACAGATGCAGCTCCCCAGGTGTCTGGAGAGACAGATGCTGCTAAAGAGTCCGAGCCAACAGATGCAGCACCCCAGGTGTCTGGTGAGTCAGATGCTGCTGACCAACCAGTTGCAGAGAAAGAAGAGACTGACCAACCTGTTGCTGAGGAATAGCCTTTGGATTCCACCTCTTCTCAGCTAGAAGAATCAGGTCAAGCAGGAGCAGAGGATTTGGAAACTGAGTTACAAACAGGCAAGTCATCAAGTAAATGGAGACAAATGGCTTAGAAATAAGAAATTAATTCCTATCTGTTTACAGGTATCATGCCCATGCCATTCTGAAGGATGAACCTAAGCAACAGTAGAGCATTAAAACATGTTTTCCATATGCTGGCATTGCTGATTTCAGGCTGTAAGAATCAAGAAAGAAGTTACTAGTTCAATGAATAGCAGGGAAATTCTATCCGTTTTTACACAGTCCAGTCCATCAAAAACCTGGGAGGTTTACAGTTGAAAAGTAATGCTGTCCCACACCCTATGCTAGAAGGTCATGAGAAGGATGTTAAGAGCATCATCCTTCGCAAGTGCTTTGATAATGTTCTTGGAACAAAATTTCCTTACTTTCTCTATTTTGAAAGGTAGTTACTACAGCAATTAAATAAATTGCTTTTCACTCATGCTAGTCTTTCCTTTCCCCACAAACCTGAATGGGCATCTCAGTGAAAGCAGTTGTTTCTCAGGCTTGTCAACTTCAAAGAGTCACCTGCCWGTGCAAAATCCTCCTCAGCATCCTGAGGAGCCCCTCCTGCAGATGAGGGGCTGGAGCTACATGCTAAGTTCAGTCTCGGTTTTCTTTGTAATCGTCCTTTCCTGATGGTTCACTGGAAACGGCACCAGGCATGACTGACAAGGTGTGCCTTCCCTGCCACATGTAGTTGTCTGTTCACAGACCAACTCCTCAGGTGGGGCAGTCTCCCTCACATCTGTGCTACATTGCAGCGACACCGTTTTCTTGCTGGGTCAGTGTTCCCAGTAGCAGCTGTCCCGAGAAGGCAGGTAGGGACGCAGTGTGGCCAGCTTTGCGCCCACGGTGACACGGGGTGAGCACAAGGGTCTGCAGATCCTGGGTTCGAGTGTGCGTGCAGRGGAGAGTGAAAAGAAGACAGAGGGAGCTGGCGCTGCAGGCACTAGAGGGCAGGACAGCCCACGGCAATCCGGCTGGAGAAATGGGGCAAAGATACTACTGATGTCACCTATTGCACATTGCACACCCTGCACTAGTGACACCGGTCTGGACTTCCCTCCTCTGCTAAACCCCAATGGTATCGAACTTCTGCAAAATTACCCATTTATAATATGAGGAGCCAACACTTGAGTCACCCAGTGCAGTCCACACTAGCTCATAGAATCATAGAATAGTTTGAGTTGGAAGGGGCCTTATGGATCATCTAGTCCAACCCCACCCCTGCCTTGAGCAGGGACATCTTTCACTAGGTCAGGCTGCTCAAAACCCTATCCAGCTTGGTGGTAACGGAGAAGGTGGAAGCATCTCCCCAGGGATGACCCGTGACAGTACAAGAAGAAACAGCCACTGGTCGCTTCAGGGGACGTGCACACGCTGCCTTCCCCTTCGGCCTGCCGGGGTGCGAGTGTGCAACAGAAGCCCAAGGCAAGGAAGCAAAACCGGGACGTGTGTACAGGACATTCTTAATACTGTGAATTACCTTCCTGGGAAGAAATTCACCACCATCCGTGCAGGTGAGGGCGTTCTGTGGAGCCTCAAAAGTACGGACAACTCCGTGCGGTCACGGCAGAGGCAGTATCGGCGCCCGGGCAGCCGCGGTACTCGCACTCCGTGGAGAACAAATTTCCCGGCAGCGCCGCTGCAGAGCGAGCGCTCGGCACCACCGGCGGCGGAGCTGCACCCCCGGTCCGCCCCCGTGGCCCGCTCGGGGCTCGTCCTCCCGCTCGGCGCTGCCCCGGCGCTCGGCAGGGGCGGAGCGGGGAGGGGACGCGGCGCGGCCGCCCCTCGGCCCGGCCCTCCGCCGCCCGCCCGCCGCCGCCCCGCCGCCAGGCGTCTCCCAGGGCCGGGTACCGCCGCGGGGACGGGAGGAGCCGCCGCCGCCGCTGCTCTCCCCGGCCCGGCGCTGGGGGAGCGGGCGGCGCCCGCGGAGCTGGGCCATGAGGTGAGCGGGGCCGGCGTGCGGGGCCGGGCCGGGGGCGCTCCGCCGTCCCGCAGAGGAGCCGGGGCGCTCGGGAGGGCGGGGGGCGCGCTCCGGGCGGGGCGCTGGGGGGCGGGCGCCGAGCACCGGGGCTGTGGGACCGGGCCCGCCGCCGCAGGAGAACAAACTGTGCCACAATGTGTCCGCCTTCAGCAGGAGAGTTTCGTCCGTCCTTCTTTATTTTCCTCTTCACCCTCTCGACTTTACCCACGCCCCGGCCRCCGCGTAGGCTCTCCCGCTTGTCCGCCCGCAGCGCCGCGCACCGGAGCCCCGGGATGGGCGCCCGCCCCGGCCCCTCTTGCCTCTGGGCACAGAAAGGCCGCAGGACCGCGGATCTGGGGGAGAAGGGGACATCTCCTCATTTGCCTTTCTCTAGCCCCACGGCTCTAACGGGGCTTTCAGGGCAGAGCGTGGGGCAGCGGGCGGTGCCGTGACCCGCGTCCGGCGGTGGCACTCCCGTGACGAGAGACTCGGATCGTGGTCCGGGAGGTTGGCTCCCGCGTGGGAAAACAGCTGCGGCCCCAAAGGTGCGCCCGCCGCTCGCACACGGGGCTCGACGCCTGCATCAAAATCCGCCACCGACAGAAGCAGCTGCAGCACGGTTTACACAGTTTTCCATCTCTCTTCAGCAGGCTGACAGCTTGCTGAGGTCAAGCCTTCAGCTGTCATTGACTCCTACGGGACACACGAGTTTGTTTGAGGGTTTTTTTCTGTGGGGAAGAGGGATTTATCACATTATAGGATTTGTTTTTTTTCTTAAAATACATAACTAGGTTAAAATTTAACTTTTTAAACGATCTTAAACACTAATTCCTAACAAGTTGTTTTTTATTTCTCTGTTAAAAGTCTCTGTCCCTTAGCCAAATGACAGTTCATTTTCTACAAAGGTGAATTTGGGACAGCCAAACTTCTCTGAGGGCCGTTGCTTCCCCTGTCTAACTTGAGCATAACAAGTATGTTCCTCCTTACAAAGCAGGGCCAGTAAGGCTAACTGTTTTTGTAGAAGATACTTAAAGTAGTTGATGAAGAGAGCAAAGTAGTAGCTCTCTTTAAAATGTGAGTTTAAACATAATCTTCCCACCTCAGCTGATATTTTAATTTATAAGGAACTATATAAGACAGGATCCAAGCTATGTCTTTGGGTATGTGATATATCTACATACTTATTTGTCTGTGGCCACTTTGTCCAACATACAGGATTATCCATGTTACCTTGATGACAAGGATCTTCACAAATAAATACAAATGATACGTACGTTCTCTTTCGAGGTAGCAGTAGGAGAGTATGTGCCTGGCACTATTACCAGGAGATTAACAAATCCAGCTGTAACAGAATGGGGAAGAGGTTCTCAACCTGAGTACTCACATCTCAGTATTGCAGTTGTAAAATTAACGTCAGCAGGTATTCTTGGTTGTCCCAATGCTTAGCAGAAAATTTGGCTGTGTAAATGTTAGATACCTAATCAGATGCAGCAGTACAAACTGTCGAGCAGTCCTGTCCTGACTTGGCAACTTCTCCTGCGAGAGCATCTCTGTTTTGTTGTGAGGTCTTCAGTATGCCAGTGACTCTGCAACCTGCAACATCTCTGTTGTGCTCTTACCCTTCACTGGGGAGAAATAAAGATGCTGTCACTGGGAATTTCCCTTCACCAGTCCTTCCTGTCCTTGTTTTTGGTTTGGAGAAGCAGTGTACAGAGCACCGCTCCACTTCTGTGCATGGGGAGTGGTCGTGCTGTACAACACARAACGGGGCTGTGTGGGGCAAGTGGCTCTGGGTGCAACCAGGGAGTTCTGCTAAACAGAAGTACAGGTACAGTGACAGGATTGGTGACAAATTGTGTGATTATTGCTCAATATTGTGTGTGTTTGCTGCTGTGGTGCCACTGTATGTGCAGTATATTTTCCACCATTAGTGTGCTCTTACTTGCCCTGAATTGTAAGTCAAAGCAGTCAAAATCTCATTTGCAAACCTAATGGGAGCTGGTATAGATCCTGAAGTACTCTAACTGTATAAGAGGTTGACTGCCACCGCTTTTTGAATTGTTCAGTGCTCTGACATGTAAATAGGACCTTGTCATTCTGATCATGCAGATGCTGAAAATTGACGATAGGATTAGTTGTAAGAAGCAGAAGATGGGACGAGTAGGAATAAAAGAGAGAAAAAAGATTAGAAGGACTGTACCAGTTTCTCTGGACCTGCGCATCAGAGTGAGAACAGTAGTGGAAGGTTTGGAGAGTTTGATACAAGGAAGCACGTAAATACAAGAAAATAAATAATTGTTTCTTAAAGGGGGCCATTAAACCATGTAGTTCATTCTCTAAGTTTCACCGGGGCAGGTCACAGATTCRTGCTCTATAACTGAAGGCAATAACTTCTGTTTCCTTTAATTTCTATCATTTTCTCTGCATGAAGAATCTCCTTGTTGTGAAGCTCTGTGAGARCTTGTATGTCTTCTCTCCCTGCCTGCCCTTCTGCCAGGACTTGGTGGAGACAGAGCATCATAAGATAATTCTGCTCCCCATAACTTTTGAGACACATTTAATCTACAGTGTGTTGCCAGGGCTGGGACCTGAGCTCCTGTCCCTCTCCCTCAAATTTCTGATTTCTTGACTTATGATTAAAACCCAAAAAACATCAACCCCCACCCTGTCCATAAGTGAATACACAGTCTATACTTAAGGCAGTCAGTGCTGGCATTATAAGTTTCATATATTTGAACACTTGACATTATGCCTAACTTCACAAATCTAAATAGTCCTCTTCAGTAAGAGCAATCCAGCTCACAAGATGTTTTCAAAACTAGAGCATTGCCAACTAGTTCCCTCCTGGCCCCACTGAGCTTTTATTTTAAGGTGTTCCTGCTTTCAAAGATAAGCGTGAGGCAAACAAGACTGCTCCAAGCACCAAGAGAACAGCAGTCACACACTTCTACTTTAGCCTGTGCCACCGTACAAGCGGCTGCATCATTTAATTGTCACTAAACCCAGAAGAAACTGTTTGTTCTTTTTTTTGTGTGTGTGGAAAGAAGTAGGAAATCTCTTTGAGTGATGCCAAGGATACTGCTATTTTGTGATAACTAGCAGGAAATAACAAGAGTAAGGACAGAAAGAAGGTCAGTTGACTTGAATTCTGTGTGGGAAAATCTTGAAAGTTGATCATAAAATTTAATTCCACACATATCCTGGAGATAATCAAATAAATATTTTGCTTCTAGCTTTACTTTTTTGCTGACTTGTCTCTATCGTCCAATGTATTCCTCTGTACATGGTCTATTTGCAATTTGCTGTGAAAGAGCATTTTGGGTTCCAGATGTCTCTGACATGACAATCTAGAAGCAACAGTTCTTTCCAGTGGACTTTACTGTCTCTATACTTCTCATATTTCCTCTTTTTTCTTGCTGCTTCTGCTTGTACTGATTGATCTTTTGCAAAATGGCACAAGTTGCAGTGCTAAATCAGGATCAAGGGTGCCTTTGTAAACTAGTTCTGTCTTGGAGGACAGAGTAGATCTGCTTTTATCTTTCTCCATCTTGCACCCAGAGCACTATTTTAGAAGAAGCTGGTTCACAAACAACTTGAGATACCAAGATTTAAGCTTCCCAAATGCATTAGCTACTCATCATTGCTAGCTGAAATCATGATACGATATATTGTACCGTAAGGTATTGACTTTTACTTCTAATCAGTTGGAGAGAGAACTTCATCACACTGATTACCTCTAAGTGTTTTCTTCTTTTCAGATTCCATGATTTTTTCCCCTGAAAACTGACACTGTATATTCCCTTGCTTAAACCCTCAAACACTGCAGTTGGAATAAAATACAGAGCATGGATTCCTAGTCCTTGTGGTGGGTCAAAAACGGGTTTAAATTAAGCTCAGTCATGCAGAGTTGGTAACAAAATATTCTTGTTTGTTGTAATTTTTTTCCTCTGGAGAGTCTCAGGTTTCAGGTATAAAAAGATTCGTCTAACAAATTCTTGAAGATATTAGACAAATATAAATGAAAATTGTAGTTCTTGTCATTATCCCTGAAAAGCCTGCAAAAGTGGCTTTGCAGAAGAACTGCGTGCATTTCATCTTCTATTATTACCTGAGGAGTATAAAACAAGATGTAGGGAGTTTCTCAACAATATCATCATGGTCTGCTGTGAGTGGCACCTAGTCCTGACTCTCCAATGATTAAGTAAGGGGTAAGAAGACCTTCCAGCTCTCTCTGATCCACAGGAGTCAGAGAGTAAGTGCTGATGTTCATCCCAGCCCAGCTGCTGCAAGACAGTGTTCTCTGTAAGGTAGAAGGATTCCCTGTCTCAGTTGTTGTCTCCTCTCTCTTCCTCCCTGGCTCTGAGGAAGGTGGAAAACAGTCTGTCCTAGGAGGGTGCTTCTTCATTGCCTATTTTCTGTGTGTCTTGGGGAGGAGCAGGGGAATTGTCTCTTTTGTGTGTTGAGATACAATAGGAGAGTTCATCTCTTGGGTGTCTAGAATGTTAGCATTCTTTTTGCCTTACGTGGGGCAGTGGGGCTCCTGAGAGAGAAACCTGTGCTTATGACTAAGGTRGCTCAGTTGGTGGCTACCCAGACCTGCACGTTGCACTTAGAGGTGTTTCAGTGCTAAATGTCAGCTCTGTGTGCTGAGGGGTGTTGCAGGTGACCTGCACGACCCAGACACACCTCATGGAATGGCTCACCATGTTCATTGCACACATGGCACCATGCTTTGTCTTCACAGTGATGCTAACCATGCTGGAGGAAGTCGTGTGCTGCTGATAGACTGCACTTAGGAAAATACTAGTGTAGCAGTATCTAACCTGTGCTATCTTGTACAATAGCCAGCRAATGTAGTGCATTGAGCAGTATTAAACTTTGCTCCTCCGTTCAGTCTCTTGTTTCCAGGTTCCTGTTGCTATGAATGATGTTGAGGACTCTTGAGGATAAGCAAGGATGTCTTCTGCAAGAGTGTCCCATGTATCTTTCAGGGAGAACTGCAACAGCAAGAGTCCCATGTGATTTTTTGGTCATAAAATGTCACTGCAATTTTGTAGGTTTACTTTAGCTAGAACGTTATTTCAATCACTGCAGCTGTATAATGTGATTGACAGCTTTGGTTTGTCCTGTCCTATAGAAATAAGTAACTTTAGATTCAACACAGCTTTTTTAAAGATTGCAATAAAAGTGCTGCAAGACTGAGCAATAAGTCATTAATAGAGCATTAAAATTCTATTTTGCCAGTGTCTTGACAGTTTGATGCCTAAAGAAGACATCAAGTGTCTAATCATTATATTGTCCTGCAATAATAAGCGGTGAAAGGACCAGTGAAGCACACGTTGAAGACATAGCTAAGCTAGTTCAATATTTATTTTGTCCCCAGAGAGGTAGATATTCCTTCTTTGCCAGGTGGAATTATCTCTAGAGTCATCGTCACAGATACAGCATGCAGAGAACCAAGAGGAGTTTGAAAGGAAGGGAAGTAGTGACGCTGAACAAAGATCTGGCAAGAGGCAGTAAGCAAAAGGCAAAGGAAAGATGGTAAAATGCCAGAAAGTATTAGCTAAAAGAAAGAAGTTACTAAAAACATAACTGAAGTTGGATTGACATAACAAAAGAGAAGCTCTTAGACAGGAGTACAAAACCCCCAGAGATTTGTTTTGTAATCATAAGTTCTATTTTAGTTCAATTTTCATTTAATCTTAGTCAACTTTCTGTGCAGAGAGGCAACCTTTTATAATGTTCCAGAAATGTTCCATACGTTGTCCAGGGTGCTTTCTGGCTTCTGGTTTTTTTCTTTTTTATGTGGTGGGAGTCCTGGCTCACCCGCATCATTCAGTAAGGAAAAAGCATTACACCCTTTCAAAGTGATTAAGACAAGACCAAGAAGATGTAACATAATCCTTTTCGGCTTCAACTGCACTTAGGTATCTCAGCAATCACCCATATTAATTAGGCAAGTGACTTAATATCTCTCCCAGTGAGAAAGAGCAGCAGGTGATTTGCTACATGGTTTTGTATTCTCAGGGCTCATCCAAGAAAAGACCAGGGCTGCTGGTCAGAATGAGTCCGCATGCACTATGATAAAACCACACCTCCATCTTTCAGTGGAAGAGAAATTTGAAAACTAGCATCTGAGGTATCTTGAGCAGATGCATCATTTGCTTCCTGTAAACCTGGCAGCAAGATAGCCCTTCTTCATCCCAGTGATGCCAGGCACCGGAAAGAGATCACTCAGTGGTGGTGCTCAGTGGTAGATGCCAATGAAAGTAAGAAAAAATGTGTCAGGCGAGGATTTCCACAGTTAGGCTGTTAGATCCCAAATGTAGGAGAATGACACTCCTTCTCTTGTCCAGAAAAGGGCAATGAAGCTRGTGAAGGGTCTGGAGCACAAGTCTTAAGAGAAGCACCTCAGGGAGCTGGGTGTGTTTAGCCTGGAGAAAAGGAGGCTCATAGGAGACATTATCACCCTCTACAACTGTCTGAAAGGAGGCTGTAGCCAGGTGAGGGTCAGCCTCTTCTTCCAGCAGCCAGCAACAGGACAAGAGGACATGTCTCAAGCTGGGCCAGGGGAAGWTTAGGTTGGACATTCAGAAGAAGTTCTTTGCAGAAAGGGTGATTAGACATTGGAATGGGTTGCCTGGGGAGGTGGTGGAGTCACTGTCTCTGGAGGTGTTTAATGAAAGGCTGGATGTGGCACTTAGTGCCATTGTCCAGTTGACAAGGTGGTGATTGGTCATGAGGTTGGACTCCATGATCACAGGTCTTTTCCACCCTAATTGATTCTATGATTCTGTGATTCTTTAACTAACAATTTCAGCAAAATGTAACACAGCCTGTAGCACTGATTCATCACAAGCCAGGGAAACTGATACATGTCTGCAAAATGTTTTGGTTTCAGTTAACTCAGGGTATTCAGGCAAAAATAAGTTTACTGGAAATATTTTGACTTGTTCATGACTCACTTGTTTTTACAAACCTAACACTCCTTTCCTCACAAAGCAAGTAAATATGCAGGCAAAGCAGACACATTTAGTATAAAATCTGTGATACTGAAATTCTGTAGTTCTGAAAGGTATTCTCAGCTTGCCCTTATTCAAACCCATTTGGGGGTGTCAGGGAGATGTTCATGTGGTGACACTCAAAATGTCCTGGTTTTGAAACCAGTTGCTTTGGATTTTTAGTTTTGCTTAGAACAAAAGATTGCCGAGGCATTTTGTGTCTCTTTGGGGTTGCAGATGGATCATAATGATATTCTTATCACTGGTTGTGCCCGGCAAGGCTTCTGGACCTTATTACTTCTCACATAACAGCTGCCAGTGACAAGAATAATTTTCACGCTTGGAAATCATCTTTACTTGACCTGTGAGCATTTGCATGCTGTTCTTCTTTCTAAAATATTCTTAGTGTAAGTGATAGAAGGGATTGTCTGCCTTTTTAATGCATGAATTTGTTACACAGATTTTTCCTGAGACTGTGGAGGGTTTTGGCTAATAAAAATGTATCCTAGTTTTCAAGCATTTCTTGAATAAACTTAAGAAAGGCTGCCTGACCAAAACAGAGAAATTGACAAGACTGAAAACAAAACAGGGATAAATGGGAGACTGAATTGTTTTCCTCACTTTATCTTATTCTAATAGAAAAGATAAGACTTGAAATGATTTTCTATTTTCCCGCTTAAGTTGTTCTTATAGTTTCAGTGATTTGTCAGTGTTGATACCTGAGCCTCAGAATACTTCAAGTCTCTTTAGCACCTATACAAACAAATATTTACAGATTTCTGGACCTCTAGCAAAGATGAAATAATGAGTTACAGAGTTTATACAAGGATGTTAGAGGTCATCAAAGGGACTTGGTTAAGAAGGGATTGTGGTCTCAGTTCTTTTAAAAACAAAATTATCAGATTTTTGCTAATTTATCAACATTACCAATGTTGATACCATATACCAATTTATCAACATCAATAATCTCACCATTATAAAATAATTTTAAAATAAGACCTTACGAAAATGAGTGTAGACTTCTTAAACTAAGAGAAAACAGAGAACATAAACAAGATTATTTAAAATATTTTTTATCCAAATCAAAAAGCAGTTCACAAAATAGTTGAAGACCATGCAGAATGAGTGTCTTTTTTTGTTCTGTAAAAATACTAGCAGGATTAAAAATTTTTGCTTGTGAAACTCACTAATTTATTAGACTGTATAAATCTCTGAATTATCTTTGTGGTTAGTGATTTGCACTGATAACTTTATAAATTTATTTAATAATTGTCTCATTTAGAAAAACCCATTGTCAGGTTATAATTTTAAATATTAAATTCCAGCCTGATAGCAAAAATCGTCACACATCTACTTAGGYGTTAACGTTGCTATCATACTTCCAATAATATATTTGGGTCCCAGAATGTGAAATTGCATTAAATTTTAATTTTAATGTCATTTATTTTGACAAGGACATTCTTCAAAAGTTGAATCCATGGAGTTTATAGAACAACTTAAGGCAGCACTTGAGGTTGTGGAGAGTGTGACCTGTGCCTTCAGTTTGTCCCAGCAGAGCACTGACTCTTGAATCATGTGGATTGTCCCAGTGTGACTCTGGTTAGCAAGTCGTTAGTGACCTTTTGTTAGAAATCTGTTAGTTTTTTATAAAGATTGTAGTAGATRTTGGAGATTAGAATGTCTTGGTGCAACAAGTAAAATACATTTCAGTACTTGTTGACAGAATCTGTCCAAGTATTTGATAGCGAACACTTTTAGATAACCCTAAGTTCTTCCATTTGCAGACCTCACATCCCATATAAGCATCTGATAGAATATGTTCATGTAGGTTTTTATAAATTACTAAACCAGCCTTCTGATAACTTGGGGTGCAAATGCTAAACATCTGAGTTGTTTCAGGTTATTTTTCATTAACGTGCAGAACGATACTGAATGGATGTTTCAAAAGTCAGAGTTGGAGTTGAAGAGGTCATGCAACTGGGTGAAGAAATAAGGACAAATGACCTCTTGGTGAACTTTTAATAAAAGGTTAGAGATCACTTAACTTGCTTTTCCTACATTATTGTAACTTTTCTATAGTAGGATTATTTTTAAATGAAGAAATGGTGTTCTTTGCCTCTGTTGCTAGAGCCCATGGAGAAGTTAATCAGGTTCCAAGACTGTCTCTGAAAAATTGGCATGCAGACAAGTGACTGCAATAAAAATGCCAAACTGCTGAAATACAAGGTATATTTTACATCTGCCTGCACTTTGTATTCATTAATCCATGGTGCACCGTATTCCAAGCTCTTTTTTTGATATTGATAGGGGAGTTAATGGTCACTTATTTTTAAGTCAGTTTTTGTCATTCTGTGAAGGTAGTGGCCAAACCCTTCCTTTACCAGTCTCTACAGGACTCTTCAGCATTGGCCTTGTTGTCCTGGTTTCATAATTCCTTTCGTGTTCTCCTTCACTGAGAAAAAGAAGTTTGTGTAGAGAAGAGACAGCCTGCTTTAATTTATTTGAGTTTCAGTTTTGCTGGAGAAAACAGTGGAACAACACTGCCCTGCAGGATGAAATTTTAAACAAATATGAACACTGTGCATGTAATGCCACATTTTTTGGCTTCTTGTTTGAGTAATGTGCAAGAAGTGGCACAGAATCTCAAAAAGGTTTGTATACCATACAATTCCAGTCCAGACCTTGAAAAGGCAGGAGTCCAGTTATAACTCCATGTTACAAGCTCTCAGTATGGGAGATCAAGAGGTTCAATGAATCTTTAGCTGACAGTGGGGAGCAACATCTTATCTCTCCTTTATCTGAGAAACAGGGTACTGTGCTGAATGTGAATAGTCTGCATCTATATCTACTTTTTCAACAATAATCTGTGAGCCACAATTTGCGGATTTTTGGAGTCATTAAATGGTTTGATAACCAAAGGAAAAATTAAGGGAACAGCTAAGTAATATTTGGGAACATGTTAAGCTTTCATTATTCAAGCATATATGCACCATTTGGAGGATTTGGATATTTTTAGAGCTGTGCACCATAGGCATTCTAGGAACTACTATGAAAATATAAGCCTTAAAACTAACATATCTTTTAAGAAAAGGCAATAAGAAATCACTCCTCAAGTWAGAGTTTAGTTCCAACAGAATCAGTCCCTGGCAATTAATGTGATGGCTAATTTAGGTAAATTAGTTCTAAAAATTGCCACTTGCCCCTATACCATATGAAGTGGTAGGCTGCGTTTTTTGTGCTGTATCCCCCTCCAGCCAGTACACGTGTGAACAGGAGGGAGAGGATGTGGGTGGTATTGCTGCTGAGTTTGCCATTGACAGGTCCAGCTGCTGTTGGAAGAAAATCTGAGTGTGCAGATTGAAGCAAACGAATGAAGGGATGTGACGGGCAGCTGTTATCCAGTATAAGTCTTGTAGCGTTAATTAAAACAAACCAGCTCCTGCTGTCTCTCGGCCTTAAGTTCTTAGTGAAAACCCTTTGCTTATGCTTTAGAGTTATAAGGATGTATTCATACTATCATTGCTTACTTCAGGCAGTTCAAGCAAATCTCTAAGAATGAGGACTTTAGGAGTGGAGAGAAAAAAGAAAACATTTCTGGTAGCCAAGAAGCTGTTAACAAACAGCGAGGCATATTGTGGAAGAGCATTAATTCTGCTTTGATATGTAATTTATATATAGAGACATCCAGCTTTTATGAAGAAGCTAAGGAGACCAAGCTGCTAAACCCATTGGAATCGCCATTAAGATCATGTTGCATCTAAAATAGCTAAAAAATACCAATGTTCTCTACCCAAAACCCTTTTTCAGGTAAAACTTCCTTACTTTTACATGTTTCTGGATGGAGTAGTAATTTCACAGCATTGAAATTTAAAACTGCTAAAAATGTATAAGAGTGAGCAAAACTGAGAAGTGGAATTTGGCTGAATAATTTGAATATAAGTATTTACGTGATATAGCAGAAACATTACACACTGCATCACATTATTGCAATAGTGCTTAGCATGCATGTGGGTGATGATGTAGATATGTGCAAGGCTGTGAGCATCTGAAGCTGGAAGGTTTTAGATTACCATAATCTAAGCAAGATGTGTGAGGTAAGGTGTTGGCTTCCAGATGACAAATCTGTTTTTATGATTTCCGGAAATTTACTGACATTGCTGAAGTACTGGCTAAATGTGTATCCCCCTCTCTGGTCACAGGAGTGACTGTTGCACTGTGTGGGAACTTGTCTGTCCTTCTGACTCCGCTGTGGGTTTTGCTCACCACATTTGGAAAGTTTTCGGCTCCTAGTGTGTGTTATTTGTATCAAGCTTATGAAAGGCGTGGGTGTTAAAACCACCCGCCCAGGTTTTTGTCAAACCTTTTTTGAAGCCACAGACTTGTTGACTCTTCAGGGACAGCTGCTTGAGGATGATGCAGGAAAGGGACAGGAAATCTCCCTGCTAACCAGTCTRTCCAGCAGAGAGGACTGGCAGTGCCCTTCTTGAAATGAGTGTTGGGATGCAGGCCTGAAGTGATGAAAAAGAGTTTAGCCAAGGTATTGAGGGAGACCAGGAAAAAGTGCTTTTTCACGTGACCTTGTACGAGAGGGTTTGGTGTTTATTTTATGCTGGGGTTCAGTCCTGAGTTTCAGCCAGTAGACCAGAGTCCTCTCCACAGGCTCATTGAAATGGAAATGGCTTTGCCCTGCTGCTGTGGAATGCAAATTATTTTAGGAATGTTCCTGGGTCTTGAGGCTTTCTAAAGCTCACACTTTCAAGATTTATTTTTTTAGCTCATTTTATCCAATTCTCATAACAAGGATCCAGAAATATGATTGSTGCCTTAATCCTGACCCAGCAAAATATGAAGTGTAGGTTTGTCTTCATGTGTACAAATAGTTTCCTGCAAGTCAGTGGTGGAAAGACATGGGAAATGCAGAATTGCTTTGCTGGATCGCAGTCAAAATGCTGAGTGCTTTGCAAAGCCAAACAACAAGAGCAGCCCTCRGTCAGGCAGGCTGGCATGGGATGCCATTTGGTATCATTCCCTAGGAATTTGTCTCCTTTTTGTTACTATGTCTTTTTAAAAATACTATTTAATAGCATTTCTTGTTATGAGGGCACTGGAGATGGTCAAAGACTTCTGTTTGTTGCCTTGTCTGCCACAGGTTTTTTGCTGACCAACATCAAGTCATGCAGGCTGGGAAAATTATGATGAGAGACAGTGACATATTTCAGAGCAGGAAGAACTTTCTTTGAAACATGGAGTGGGATTTGTTGGTCTTTATGTTTCTGGTATCAGGACACAGGATATAAAATGTATTTACTTTTAATGAAAATTGGGATCTTTTTGCTTTAAACTGAAAACAGACTAGGATAGATTAGATGCCCATCTGTGGACCATATTTGATGGTGCTACATGTTGAGGTGATCATAACCAGGTTAGAATATTGATTGTTTGGTGGAGGGAATGGTAAGGCAGGRTTTTTTAATGTATCTAAATTTAATGCTCAGTATAGCTTTGCCAAAATATTATCCAGCAGAACCAAAAATTATCAATAGGATGACCTCTTGAAGTCACTGACAGGGCTCTTYGTTGCTTGCATACCAAGGCATTTAAGCTGTAGAGATGTGTATATAGTTACAAAGTTTTCTTCAGCAGCAGGACCAGTTTATGTATTTGTATATGTCTGTGTGTATGTATACACAATTTAAAACATGATCCTGAAGGCATACAAAATATTCTTAGTAAATACATTAGAGAAAAYATCCTTGGGTGCATGGGTCCACCCCCGGTCTGCCCTATGATTTTGTACAGTTCTTTTACCTGTGCATAGCCCTTTGTTAAAGAGAAAGATGTTACATATATAATTTTGGGGTTTCATTATTTTTTACATTCACAAATAAGACTTATTTTGGGAATTTCTGCAATATTAGTGTGCCAGATTTCTGGATCAGGGACACAAGCTTTTATGTGTTGTACTGCTCAAGTTTTTTGCTTAATCAAGGGAAAGATGCAGAATCCTGTACAAAAAGAAAAACATGCTGGCAAAACAGTTATTCTGTTTTTACAAAATAATTCCGTGACTTGAAAAAAAAAACCAAACCAAGTAATTGTAAAAATACAAATTGTCCTATTTTCTATTATAAATAAAGTGATTTATAATTTCATATTTTTCACCAGTGAGGGACTCTACATGTGGTAGATAAAAAAATGCACAGAATATCACTGTTGGACATGTTTGATGAGTTCTACTTAGCATGCACCAAATCCTGACGTGGAGGTACATGTGGGACTAACTTCAGAAAATCTACATAGGTTACTCTAACAGAGATTTTTGCCCTGCATATTCATTTTTTCCCTGTTAGTACTCTGTTAATCTTAAATAATTTCTACATCATTATGATTTTCTTTCCTGTTCATGAGTTTGGGAGAAGAGAAACTATGTYAGCAGTTAGCCCAGCACAGCGCTAGCAGTAGCCAAAAGAACAGAAGTGGGGATGCTAGTGGAATGCTAATGCTGTGTGATAGATGTGTTGTCTCCTGAAGGTATGTTTTCTTCCGATGGATGCAACCTGAGTCATAAGGTGTGCTGAAAGCTAAACCCCAGCAACCGATTTCTGTGGTGGGGGAAAGAGAGTCCTTCCTGATTTAATCTCAGTGTAAGTAGGTTAAGTGTGGTTTTCCTGTCACATCTTTGCTTGTGTATTTTAGACAACTGCAACTCTGTTACTTACCATAGATGTCTTGAAGAAATACTTTTACTTGTGTTCTACCTTTACTTAGTTCAAATATGATAACAGGTACTCAGATAACAATGTAATTTACAAAATGAGTTGTGCTGGGCATTCTTCTGAGTATCTGAGGAATAGCAGTGTCCCTTTTCAGCTGCACAAGCATGGTGGACAGACGACTTCACATCATGAGGAGAGTCTACTGGTGACTGGTTAACTAACGCACCTGTTTGGCGGGCAGCATGAAGCTGAGGTGCATTTGGAGACCCTATAATGTCAGATCATTACAGAGTATGCCTGTTTGACAGTTGTCGTTGGTTTTGGGCATTGTTTTTGTGCAGAAAGCAATGTAAGGAATTCTGTAATAACCTCTGAGGACTTGATGCAGGGCAGAAGCTGACTGGTTCCGAACAGCCATGTTTCCACTCACAATGGGTTCATAATTCAAAAGCTCTGATCCAGGTCTTTGTCTCTGCATGGCATAGGTCTCTTTTGCAGGCAGTGTTCTCTTGTTATCTACAGATGGCATCGTGATGCAAGCACAAGGGTATCATCCACAGTGTGAAAGCTTTTCCTGTTGCTGCCATTTATGTCTCTTCCCACATCTGCACCTGCTTTTCCTCTGGCTTTCTGTGGCATGATGCCAAGGAAGATAGATGTACATCTTCTGTAAGAGAGGTCAGTGGAAGAGCTCTGTCACATGAAGCCACATGAGAAACCTTTGTTGTTACATGCAGGGCAGCTGTCTTGAACAACTGGTTGTAGTCTTATGTTGCAGACATTGCAAAACTCCCTCACAGAGCAGTTTCCTGGCTTTCCTTTACCATGGAGTTTATCGTCTCTGGTGACGATGAGTTTCAAGGCCAGTGAAGCAAGTGCTATTTGGTAAAACCATGTCATCCTCCTAGAAATCTGCAGTGACCTGCAGTAGCTGTAGAAAGTGGAGTCTTTGCTGCCCTTCTCACTGCCTCCYGGTGCAAACCGCTGGTAAGCAAGGAAATTATCAAGGCCATTGCTGGCAGCCTTCACAGATGTCTCGTGCATCTTGAACAGCMCCAGAGGTCATGTGCAGGCTGGTTTCCATTGCTATGCATTTCCCTATGGGAGTCACCTTTCCTCTGCTGCAGCAGTGACCTTGATCCTCACTGTAGGTCCTCCTCRTGAACCATACCGGGACACTGGCTGCCTGATTTCATTACTTCCACATCTTCTGCAACAGAACAGAACAGGTAACAGGCATTACCTTTCCTACTGTGGACTCTGGATATTCCAGGGCAGTCCCACCACCATCATGTGTATTTATCCTGAGTCATAAATGCCCACAGTGTGCCCACTACAGTCACTTATAAAACACAAAATGCATAGTCTCTGAATTTTTGGCAATGGTGGAGCAACTGAAAATAACTGAAACCCTAAAATCCTGGCTCCTGCACAAAATAAACTGTGACRTCCTTCTAGGCAGCGCAGAACCCATCCCCACTTCCTCTAACTGTCGCAAACCATTTCCACCACCATTGAACTTTTCATCATCCAAAGTGCCTGTAATCACTGCTTTGCTATCTGTAGACTGTTAACCTTCTATTATACTTAACCCATAGAGTCCTATTCAACTTAAATGCTTAAACTATTTTCCTGATACCTGAAAGCCTATGAAAACCTCATTAGGCTTTGCCTCACATTTCCAAGGCTGCAATTTTCATGTATGGGAAACATCCCCTACTCTACTTCTCCTCCTCTTCTGCCCATTCATTGATGTGAAAGGACCATATTTAAGAGTAACCGCAAGCAACTTCTTTTGACCGTGTGGGCAGCAAAGCAAATTTGGCCAATATACCTACAACACTTCGTATAAAGGTCAGTGTGGTACATCGGTGTGGTTTACAACGAGTGAAAACACAGAAGATTGGCCAATGTTAAACTGAGGCCAGCATGGCCACTGGCCAACCACCTGAGTTTAGAGGGACAAGTGACTGATGTGGCCAGAATCCACCAGGCACTGTGCCTGGTTGGCACAGCATGTGTGGCTGCCACAGCTTTCTGCATGTGTTGGAGTCCCCTTTGTCAGGGGGCAATACACTGCACAAGGGGTGTCCTCGTGCCCTTGAAGAAGGMGAGGGATTTATGGTGGTGGTTTTATGCAGCTAGGAGAACAGGAAGTTCTGGGTCCCTATTGAGGATAACAGCAGGTAAGAGATGGCATAGCTTATGAAGGAGCTTGTAGTTCTACTTACACTCCCTTGCCCCTGCAAATGCACTTTGCTGTACATATCCTCACCCTGTCAGAACTAACGTCTGAACCAGCTGCTGGAAGAGGAGCAGTTCCTTGTGTTGGTGCATCTGCTGCTCTGCTGTTGTGTGAGTTGTGTTGCAGTCACTGGGATGCCCTCAAGGAGGTGCTCCCTCTTGGTCCATAGTCTCTGTGCCCTTCCCAAGGGCTGGGCTTGGGCACTATAGGGTTGCTGCTGCTAATACTGCTTCATCAGAGAACTGTACGGGGTGAAAAAATAGTTTCTCAGGCTTCAGTACCCTGTGGAGAAAAACACTTTGGTGATTTACCTCTAAAATGACATCATAGAACGACTGAACCAAACCTTAAGTGGGGTGTTCATGGACCCAACTGTCACTGCAATATGGCTGGACAGGAGACATGTCGGGGCCAGGAAGGGCATGGACTGAGGCTGCACTTTCTCATGACAGGCGACTGCTGCAGACCAGATGTGGGAGGATGAAGGTATACTAATGACTCAAATTATGAGGGGGGGAAGAGCTTGTTGTGTTGTGGTTTACCAGGTAGTTTCCCTGCAGATTGAATGCCAGCACAATTAAATAATTTTGTCTAGTAATTCAGTGTGGGAAATGAAATCTTTATTAGTTGATGGCACTGTTTTGATAGTGACAACACGTAGCCTGCTGTATCTGGGGATGACAAAGGCTGTTGTGTGTACAGTCACATATGGATACCATTAAAGTCCATAGCTCCCTCTGCAAGGCCTAAATTTAGAAATTAACACCACAGACAAGAGTCTTGCTCTCAGCCAAAATGAAGTCAAACTGCAGAGTAGATTTTTTTCAGAAATAAAGTGTTTCCTGAATGATGGAAATCAGACTAGGACACTTGGTGCTTAGGAAGCTTGCTCTCAGCATGTGTATTTTCACCTGGAAAGAGGACTCACTGAGTTCTGCTAGCATGTGGGCCCCTTAACTGCTGCTTACTCACTCACTACACACAGTCCCAGTCAGAGACAAAACTAGTTTATAAGCTATATGTTCACCAGAGGCAGCTGTTTTGGCAGAGGACGGAGGTTACAGAGGAGAAGTTGATGTGCTGGCACTTCTGTTTTGTTCCTCATCTGCAGTTCCCTTGGTCTCCGACAGAAGTGATGTACGAGAAATCAGCCTGTTCTCTGCCTGGCTTCATGTGAAAACAGACATACTTCAACACTRTAGGACTTGATTAATTTACTGAAACCTAAGTTTCTAATGCTCTCCGAGATGCCCTGCCTGGCTTTTARCTCCTGGTCCAGGAGGAACTATTTTTTTCTTGTATAACCAGTAGTATAGCGCTCAGCCTCATGTGAGTGATTCAGACGTCCTCAGGAACCTCAAAAGACAYAGGATGCTTGTCCATGGGTAATTGAAGCATCTTTCCTTTTAGTGTCTTCCAAGAGTCTTTGATGAGCTGTTCCTTGTTAGTTTTATCCCACTGGTGAGAGGAAATGTGTGTGGCCCAAAGGTGGGAAGATTCCTTTTAGGTTTGTGTTGAAAATATGAATTTTCTGCGATAAAGTCTACAGTACACCTGTCAACTATTCCTCTTCACCCACCATGGCAAATCACTCTTTAAAATGTAAAGCTTGTACTTGCCTTCTGTTTGGTGAAGGCAATAGGCTTGAAAGATTTGTTTAAACATGTGTGAAGGAAAGACCAGGCAGTTCTTTATATTTTGACGTTAGAAATCTTCTAAGTTCTACATTTTCATTATATACTGTCTTTTATGCTAGGATTAGCAATTTAAATTCTTGGGGATTTGATTATGTTGCAATGAGACACATAGTAAAACAGCAAGTCTGATTTACTAACTTTGTGTGTGTTGGTCTTGGGATTCGGTCTATGAGAACTTAAATGAGGATATGTAAGTTTATCAATTGTTAACTTGCTAGTGTAATCAGCATATTTGTTATGTTGCCTGGTAATGATGTATGTACATCATTGTTGACTAAATGCTGGGGAGAATGCTCAGCATGACTGCAGCATTGTTGCAGGCACAAACAGCATGTCCTCAAGCTAAGATAGCAATTTAGGTGCTTACAATAGATCACTGGAAGAATTCTCTTAGTCTTCTCAAACTTGAAAGTGTGCTGCTAGATTTCAGCAGATAGCTGGATCTCAGCTTCCCCACCCTGTTTATGGACATCCTGACAGAGCCACAGCTTCTTCCTTGGCAAATTCTCATCACCAGGCCGCTCCTCTCTGCCTCATCGTGCTCTGCATTCACCTTATCTTACCACTTCTTTACTTTCTGTGAGTCTGTTCTCACTATTCTTTGCGATCCATTTTTCCTGTTATCTTTATTGCCTTCTACACTTCCCTCAGTTCTTGAAACCAGTTCCAACTAATTTGGAAGTATCTTACTAACAATCATTGTATTTTAAAAAATGAAGGTGGGGTTTTTTTGACACATTTCAGTCAGCAACAAAATACTGTTGTCTTCATCAGATTCAAGTTTTCATAGAATCATTTAGGTTGGAAAAGATCCTTCTGATCATGGAGACCAGCCATTAGCCTAGCACTGCCAAGTCCACCACTAAACCGTGTCCCTAAGCACCACATCTACATGTCTTTTAAATATCCACAGGAATGGGACACTTCACTGGGCAGCCTGTTTCAGTGCTTGACAATTCTTTCAGTGAAGACTTTTTTCCTAATATCCAACCTAAACCTCTCCTGGCACAACTTGAGGCCATTTTCTCTGTCCTGTCTCTTGTTGCTTAGAAGAGAATCACCCCACCTGGCTACAGCCTCCTTTCAGGCAGTTGTAGGGAGCGATAAGGTCCCCCCTAAAGCCTCCTTTTCTCCAGGTGAAACACCCACAGCTCCCTCAGCCACTCCTCATCAGACTTGTGCTCCAGACCCTTCACTAGCCTTGTTGCCCTTCTCTGGACTTGCTCCAACACCTCAATGTCTTTTTTGTAGTGGGGGGCCCAGAACTGAACACAAGATTCAATGAGTGGTCTCACCAGTGCCAAGTACAGGGGGACAATCACTGCCCTGGTCCTGCTGGCCACGCTATTGCTGATACAGGCCAGGATGGCATTGGCCTTCTTGGCCACCTGGGCACACTTCAGGCTCATATTCAGCCACTGTTGACCAGCACCCCCAGGCCCTTTTTTGCCAGGCCACTTTCCAGCTACTGTTCCCCAAATCTGTAGTGCTGCCTGAGGTGGTTGTAACCCAAGCGCAGGACCCAGCACTTCACCTTGTTGAACCTCTTTYGTTCACCCTAATTCATATACGCACACACCTTTAAACATTGCCTGCAATTTTCAAGATTTGTACAGGACATAAAATGGCATACGCTGATGTGATTTGTACTGTTATTTGTGTGCCCCCTTATTATTACATGAATTATTATTTCTGTAGCTCCAAGTAGCCTTATTCAGTCATTGGGATCCCCGTGTGTTGGAGATTGCTCAAAAAGCTACAGAAAACTCAGACTCTGCTCCTATGTGCTTATAGTAAAATTTCAGTCAAAAACCAGCAGATGAATGGGAAGGGARCAAGATGAATGGGTTCAGCAGAAACCCAAAAGTCTCCAGAAGTCTTTCAAGAGATCAAATAAAATGTCTTGTCCTATGTTTGGTTAATATTCTCTTTGAGTCTGCAAGGGTCAGACTCTTAGGATGAATACCAGAAATATCAGGCCTAAACACAGAATGGCATGCAATGGAGTAAAATACATGATGCTTGAAAATTCTGTTGTAATAATAAATGTTAATGAAGATGTGGAATACAGTGAACTGCTCTTAATTAAAATGCGTTACATTGGTATTGTCAGTTCACATTGTGAAATGAAGTAGAATCAGGGTTTTTTTCCTTTTCCTCTACAAATTGAAATTCTTCCTTGTTAGATTTATGTAGATATGTTCTACTTATTTCCTAAAGAACTAAAAGACTATGCCTATGATTACTAGCATGAGATATAAACATGAATAGCACTAGTTCAGAAAACTGATAATTCTTTTTCCATTTATTTTGTGTAGGTTTCCTTTGCCTGATCTGTAAACATGTCCACAGACCTGCTCTGTAAGTACATTTCCATCATCCCACAGTGATATTTTTGTACCATATGTTTTTATCAGATTCCCAGATGTACTCATGATTGATGTCTTTTATCTGAAGTATAAAGTCTGCTTTTACATGTGCGTTTCTTCTGAGACATCTGTGGAACAATATTACCATTATAATCAACGGGATTATTCTTGGAGTAAAGCATGACTTAATATGAGTAAAATTGTAAAAATCTGGCCCAAGTATAAGAACAGACTGGTTCATTGAGACTTAAAATTGCAATTCCGTCTAAAATGTTTTATCTCTCTTTGGCACAAATACCATCCGAGATTACTACAGAGTGATGTGCTTAGGGTTTTTTAATCATTTTGTGAATTTAACTCCTGTGCTTCCAAGGCATCATTATCCCAGTCACATCCAGATCTCATGCCTCATCACTATTATCCATCCTTCTTTTTAACAGAAAAGAATATACAGTGGCATATCCTTTTACTTTGCTGTTGTAACTACCACGAAAGGTTGCTGCTCACGTTTCCCCAATCCTTGCACTCTCTCGGTCCAGCTTAAGCTATCTGAAGCATTAAGCACATTTTCTATGCTCATTGATCTCCTCTACGTGCTTTCTTTTGGAGTCCCTCCAGTGCCTCAGCTGCTATTTTATATCATTGCCTCCAAGGGCTGCCCAGCTGCACACTGAGCAATATAAGGGAGGGRAATTTCAGAAACCCATTGTATCATTCCTCAATACTTCCTAAGAGGAACAAAGAAAAAAGGGGTTTTTCATTAATAACTGTAATCAGTTAATAAATGTAAAACCATCAGTGGCTTAATGGCAGCAGATAGCAACTATCTGTGGAGGTGATATATGTACTTCAAGATCAAGTTATTTGTGAAAGTGCATTTTTTGAGCTTTATCTGCAAACTGGCAGTTTTGGAGTGTGCTTAAATGCTATTTAAATACAGGGAGAACTCTAAAATAAAGAATGTAATATGCCTGACTGTATCGTATACAAGAGGCAAAAAATTTCACTGTTGCGAGTGAAATGTTAAAGAAAAGAGAGAGGGCAGGGTAACTGCACAGTGGTCATGGTCAAGACTCCTCAACTGTACTCAGATGTTTGTCTGTTTTAGCATTTTTATGCCATGGCAGTTTCGTTTTTCTTTTTTTCAGCTGAGCAACAGTGCCTCTCTCAGTTTCCCCATAACGATCAGTGTGTTAGAGAAGTCACCTGAGTAGAGGCTGAAGGAGTTGGGTATGTTCAGCTTCAGGAAGAGAAGGCTCAAAGGGATCTAGTCATGGTCTTTCAGTACAGGTGGTTATGCAGAAGAAGTTGGAAGCCGCCTTTCCCCAAGCATGCCCTGTGACAGGACAAGAGGTGATGGTGGCAGGTTGCTTCAGGGGAGATGCTTGTGGATACAAGGAGCATTTTTGTTGTGGGATCCATCAAACATTGGAATAGGCTGCCCAGGGAAGTGGTGGAGTTTCCCTCACTCGAAGTATTCGAGATACAGCTTGMCAAGGCCCTGGGTAATGCTTTTTAAGGGCCGACATTCAGCAAGAGGCTGGGCTAGTTGATCTTCACAGGTCTCTTGCAACTTCAGTAATTCTGCAGTTCTGTATTTCCTTGTGTCCTCAGCTTCTGTGCCATGAGCAGTCATCACTACCACCTGTCCCTGGTCTTCTCAGTATTGTGCTGCTTGTGCTGTGCCGGGTCCTGTGATACTCTCTCATGTTAGCAGGATAGACATTTGTCTTCTCGCCTGGAGATGCGTGAATGGCCCAGAGGCAGTACTAGTGCTGGGGGGACTTTCCAGGTTCCAGCTGATGGGAGTATACATGCATTTGGTGTTTGTGACTTGGTAAAAGCCAGGTAGTGCCTTGGTAAAAAGTCAGTGCACAGGAGAATGCTAAAGAATGACACGGCAAATCTGTACGGGTATGAATTGACTTTAGATCTTTATGTCTGTATGTATATAAATACATATTTCAGGACCAGCCTGTGAGCTCAGCGCTAGCCTATACTAACAAGCAGCGCTAGGGTGTGTTTTGGGGATAATATCTACCAGACTGTGTTCCAGGTAAGGAATTTGGATATAACCAAACAATGGGGGGAAAGAGAAGGAGATGAGGAGCATTTAGACATGTGGAGCTGATGCCAGGTGGTCTCAGCACCATAAGAACAGGACTCTTACTGTTTAGTAGTAGACATGTAGCCTAACCGTGAGTCCTTAAGCTTGACCACAGCATCATCTTTTGCTAATGCTTGGTTTAACACAAGGTCAAATTCTAGCATTAAAAATCTTATTCCAGGTTACATTAATGAAGACAAGATATATAATTAAAAAAGTAAAAATGCTAACAAAACTGGAACAAACTCCCTTAGATTCCTTGGGAAAAAACCCCACTGTAGTCTGGGGCAAATTGCACAAAGAAAATGTCATGATTGCACAATACAAGGGCTGCTGTAGCTAGACCTCAAACTCCGGCAGCTAAGTCTTCAAGTTTGTGGAAATAAATCAAAAAAGCCAACCTTCCAGAGAAGTTTCAGCACAATGAATTTGAGGTAGCAAGTGTTTCTCTGTTTCAGATGGAGAAGCAAAGAAAAAGAAAAAGAGAGAAGTTTATGAAAAGTCTGGCAGCTACTGAGACTCGGCTGGTCGGGGAAGCAGCAGATTTCCCTTGGAGCTTGTTTTTCTTTTTATCCTTGGATGAACTAGTGTGCAGTATATTATGCTGCCTGAATGTAGGGGTTTGTCACGGTTAGCGCCGGGGGCTGTCCCGGGAATGTAGGAAGGCGATGGGCGTGAATGGAGCATGCAGTGGTCGGTGGGGCTAGAGCCTGCTCTTCAGGAAACCTGCTCCTCTCAGCCCAGCCGGCCAAAGCCAGGCAGGAAAGGAGGTGGGTCTTTGATCTCTTTGTTGTAGCTGCTCCCTGGGAATTTGCTGAAATCAATGCCCTGTTTTCCTGAAGAAATGAATGGCTATGCCTAACTAGCTTTGTGAAGCACTGGGGAATTCACCACTTCTGTTTATTGACAGCTGAAAAGGAGCACATGGTCCTGAATGGGTCCTCCTGGGGAAACAAAACAGAGTGGAGTTAGACTTAGTTGAACACAGGGGCATTTGGAAAAGTCTGCCGAAGGATGATGGCATGGTTCCTTCCACCCTGTACTAGGATAGCCTGACTTTTTACTAAAATTGTCACTTTAAAAAAGGTAAGGTTTGTTTTGATTTCCCATACATAGTGCGATTATGAAATGTTTGCATTTCTGTTCTTGAGTGCAAAACCAATGTTTGAGTTGTATTCTGCCATGGGAAACACCTAAGTGACTCTTGTGCTGTTTCTAGCCTCTGTGTGTGTTCATTTGTTCTTTATCTAATGGTGATTAATGAATATGAAAAGTAATACAAAAAAATTCAGTACTTGGGTCCTCCAGTCAAGTCTTGAACATCAGTCATTTAGGTAGGCTATTATATGCAATTTTTTGTGCCTYTGAGAATCAGCCGTGTTGCATCAGATGATTTCTTGACTGGTACAGATTGCTGTGTTAATACTTACACACGAGGCTGTGACTAATAAGTGGGCCTGTCTGGCAGAAAATCTGGGAATCTTAAAATCCTTTGAAATATAAGAATATACTTCCAAACCTCTGTTTCCATGCATGAACTCAAGGCAAGAGATAGACTTACCACTAAACTTGCTGCTGGCTTTAGATGTACATGCTTTTTTTTTTAAAGAYAGCAAAGAATAGCAAGAGGAGGATGATAATGAAGAAGCAGTATTTTCGTTGTGCAAGTCCAGAACAGTTTATTAGACCAAAGGAATTTGGTGTGTAATTCATATGTAAATTTTCTACTGAAAACAGGAGAACAAATCGCCAGTTTCTATATTAGTTTCTGTGGTGACTGAAGAGAAAGATTTCTGTGCTGATGCAGCTACAACTTTCAGGTGTGGCCCCCTTAACGATTGCGGGGAAAAAAGTTAAGTAATGTAATTTCTTCCTTTGTTGTTTTAAGTGTAAGGGCAAGCTCAGAACAGAGTAATTGCCGCCGTTGCAGCCTTGTTCTTATATGGCAGTAGGAATTGCTGTTTGTTTGTGTTGCAAACCCGATTGAAAGTGTCTGTGCATGTGTGCGGTAGTTTGAAAACTCTCAAGTAGTCCCCTCATTTCGGGAAAAGTGCTTAGAAAGTTTCATGGTTTGTTGGAATAGTTTGTGTTCCTCAGTTTGGCATTTTTTCTTTGAGTGATTTTGAGCTAGTAATCTTACTGGTTTTGTCTCATTTTGTGCTTTTCCCAGCAGATAACTTATCTGTTTTTCTTGGAAGAATTTAGGCTCCATATGCAAGCATGCTTTCTTTAGATTACTTAGTGATCCTTAAAATGAAAATACTTTGCTTGACTGTAGAACATCAACATGTTTTCTTGTGGCTTCTGCTGTTAAGTTTCCAAGATTTTCAGAGGGAGAAGCAAAAAAAGCAAATGGATTTATAATTTTGACAAAGATGTGAAAACACTGAACTCCAGCAGGCAGATATCAAAGTTTGTGGGCTCTGTTGTCATTATTGTTATCCGAATGTGTCAAGACTGTTTTTTGACCTCACTTAAGTATATTTATGCATGATAGACATTGGAACCCATTAAAATGTAAAGCTAAAACTAATATAAAGTTAACATTTAAGTTGGACAGGAGATATATTTGTAGGTCCTTTTAATGCTGTAATCTAGATGTGTTAAGAAAATGTTGACCAGTGAGGGTTTCTGGATACTTGTAATGGTGCAAATAGAAAAGAATTGTGGTCATGGAAAGCTCAGTTGATTGGGGCTTTTTTAGTTGGTATAATGGAGAAGAAAGTAGATGATTCATGTGTGACACGGAAGGTGGCACTTGTTCTCTGTTACCTGGGCGATAAGACAAGGCAGAGTGTGTTATGTTTACTGGACTGGAAGATGCTTAGCCAGATGTGTGTCAGGAGGTGCATAGGGATGTTCTGGCAGGTCAGTTGTCCCTTTGCCTCTTCTAACATGAAGGATCTTTATAAAATATGCATATTGTTGTGACCTATTGGCAATGTTGAAATGGAAGAAGTATAAAATATTTGAATTCCAACCAACATAATAAAATATACCAAATACAAGGTGGGATATGTAATCATACACAGCTCTAAGTAAATATGCATGTTAAATAACTAGTGTTATACAAATACATATCTGAGGAATGGAGCATTTCCCCAAAGGTGATGCCTTTACCGTGTGTTGATCTTGTTCTTCAAGCTATGAAAATATGAAAACAGGAACAAATTCTTTGCAATTTTGCATTGCAAGATTGCTTCTTAGATTCTAGTAGTAGAGACGACTGTTATTTTTGTGTGTGTGTGACTTTTGGACTTAATTTTTTAAAACTACAGATTAATCAGAAATGTAGAAAAACTGTTAGAATTTTATTTGATCTCAAACTGAGATGACTGTCAGCAGAATAAATAGGGCTGTATGGAGATACTTTATAATCTGAGTTGAGAGCTTCATCTGTAGAAAAAAATCTGCAGTTTTTTTAAACCCACAAATTTTTGCAACTCTCATGCAATTCTATAATGATGTATAATCATGTGCTTTGTATTTCTGTGCCTTACAAAACAGACTAAGGGCTGTCATGCCTCAGAAGAACAGTTATTGTAAGGAAGATGTGACATGCTGCTGCCTAATTTGTTGCTGCCAATTTTATTATCCTTTCTTAATCAGTCTGGTAAAGAAGCTCAGGTAGACATAATTTCTTTAGTACAGTATCAGTCAAGACATTACCTAATGATCTTATGGTTCCCATTAAAAATCTTTAGTATAGAAAAAAAGAAGTCAGTGTTAGATCTTAGGAAAAAGAAAACAAGTAAATGGAAACACAGATATGATACTTGCATATGTGAGTATTTTTTTCACAGAAATACATTTTTGTATCTGTTCAGCAGCAGAGCTTCCCAATGCCTATGTGGTTTTTTTAAAGAAATCACTTCATGCCTTAAAAGAGAGGAATAATTTTACAGGGTCATAAAGGCTAAGGATGAGAGTCTCCTACCCATTTTGTTCCCMGAGAAGCTGGGAATCAAGCATGCTTTTCGTGTTGGTAATGAAGCGAGGAATAACAGAAGTTGTCTGTTATGAAGCGGATGTGTAATAAGAACTAAAGCTGTTCTGCTAAGCTGTTAATGACTCTTCATTTATAAAACCCAATGCTTTTAAAAGAAGACTCCTTTATTTCAGTATTTTAAAGATGTACTTTAGGGTTCATTGAGCAAAAAAAAAATTAACTTTTTTTTTTTCTCTTGTGTGGGTTGGAATATCAGTAGGAAGTTAGGATGGCTCACTGAGGAAGTTAACTAATTTTCCAGTTTTATTAATAATTTCCACTGAATGTAATATGGATTGGAGTGTTCTTTCAGGACTGGCCCTCCGAGGTCTCAGCCTTGACCAGTCCTAGGTGTTCATGTATTTACTTCTCTACATGGACTTCCTTCTTTCGTAGTGTGGCTGCTTGCACATCAGTGGAGCCGAGAGCACAAATACCTACAGAAGTGGGTCCCAAGGTTTAAACACTGCACTTTGATTCCCAGTAGCTGTAGCTTGCTTCATGTTGTTAAATGTGTCTCTGAAGACATCAAGTTCTGCAACTACAGGAGGAGTACAGTATCTCTTTGCTCTGTCATGCCACACTTCCTCTTTGCGTCCTGCAGTAAACTTGTATTTCCTTCTCCAAAGCATGTCTACCCACTTGGTTCTTTCTTCCAGTAAGCAGCTGGAAATCTATCCCAGCTGCTAGTATCTTTGCTGATAAAGTTCCCACAAGTCCGTGTTGAAAGTTGTGTCACCRGTGGAAAATGAAGGATTGATCTGGGCTGGCTTCCGTAGGAGAGGTAGCTTTTGTCACCAAGTTTTCCAGGAGTCTCCTCCACACACCATCTGTACTTGGTGGCCAATAACAACTGAGTTCAACAAAGGAGCAAGAGACCCAACCTGAGGTTCCCTTTTAAGGAAATGTTGCAAGGCTTGGAAATACTTCAACTAATCGATACTAGGCTTTTGTCGTCTTAATTGCTGCACTTCATTTATCAGAATTGAAACCGTGGTGTTGACCTGTCATCAATAAAACTGTTGACTGTATTAATGCACTTAATGTGGTGTGTGGGGGGCTGTGTGCATGTGTATTTATACATACGTGTGTTTAGGAAGACATAAGTGCCTGGGTTTTTTCCGCTGGAACAAAGATGGAAGATTCTGGTGTCTGTGTTGAACTGCCACAGTAGCATTCACATTTTCCACTAGAACGGCTGACACTAAAATAAATCAACTGTCCTGCCAAAAATCTCCCCAACAGAACAGTGCTTGAGACTGATGAAAAACACTTGTGCTGTGGTAGGTAGAGTCTGTGCTGTGGGAGATGTAAATTAGGGGGTCCAACATGTGGCCCAGGAGCCACAGGGTGCTAATGAACAGTTTGAATATGACTTTMTTGGTGGCTGTCTGTGTTTCTACGAACAGAGGGATTTTAGTCTTGCTATGTGCAATATAGAAGCAGCACAGTTTGGACAGTGCTAGTGAAGACCTAAAGCAAGGAGAAGGTGTCACAGCCAAGGAACCACAGCCTTGGACCAGGTGGGACTGCTGCTGGCTGCTGGGGAAGGTGTGCAGAGTGCAACAGGAAGGCTTCCCTCTCTGGAAGCTTTTGCTGGGCATTTCATAGGACCATGCTATACTGACTCAGTCTCTTTCTCATAAAAAATAGTAGTTGTTTATGTGAATTTGCTGTTAATCTCCTTCCCTCTTTCTGGAACTAATTTTATATGACTTCATGCCAAGACAGTGGAGGGAGAGGGAGAGAAGGAAAAAAAACCCTGGAAAATCCAACTTTTTCAATATGATTGTTTGAAATGTGTGAAGCTTTCAGCAGTGAGAGAAGTCTCTTTGTTCATGCTGATAAGAAGCTATTACATGTAAACTGGGAGGTGATTTCATTTGAACTGTGCTCATTTATATGTATGGGTTCTGATAACACCCAAACCCCATGTGGTGTACCGGAAATGTGACACGTAAGTTTTATCCCAAGAATAACCAGAAAAAGATTGGTTTTTAAATTATTTTTCAATCAATCAATGAATTTTTGACCTCAGGTCATTTTTAGATGAACATACCAAGAACTTTGTTAAACCAGTTGATCAGACTGCAGTGAAGTTAAAGCTGGTAAACATACCTACATACTTTCCCTCCTGTTTGGTTTACTGGGGTTTTTTTTGTGTTGTGGATTTGTTGGGAGTTTTTTTCTCCTTTAATTTTGCAGGAAAGATGTGTAAGTTACTGCCCTTTCAGCTTCAAACAGCGAAGGTAACTTTTTTTTCCTCCTAGCTGAGAAGTTTGTATGATACAGCAGAGCACAGGTATGCTTCAGCTGCACAGCCTTCATGGGAACATGCTGAAACTGCTGAATTTCACAGCCTAGCTGTACTCCTTGAGGCTTCTCTAACTGTTTTGCTCCTAAGATTTGCTAGACAGAACGAGCATAGTAGAAAGCCTCATGGGGATCGGTGTGAGACTGACTTTAAGGGGAAGCTGTTTAAATTCCTTCTGGCTATGCCTGTTGTAGTACTTCATGGCCACCAGGTGAAAAACTTGCTGTTCCCAGATGTGCTCGACTATCRTCATGACGACTCCCTGTTAGGAACTAGTAATGAATCATAGTTGTTGTTATCTTGTATGTGTTTGTATAACAAATAGTTTTGGAGTTCGGAAGAATTTGCRTATTGGAACTTGTGTCTGCCAGGAAAATGCATGCATGCTTTGTTTTAGGTTTCTTTGCAGTCAGATGAGCACTGAGCCTCCCTTCTAGAGGCATTCTTCCATAGGGAACAGCTGGTCAGGATCATACTGCTATGASGAAGGAGCAGATGCCTTGACAGGTGATCTCTCCCTGCTGGAAACCCAAGAATGTACCTTCCCTCCAAATCTTCATTATTGGGAACAAAGACAGGCATGGGAAGGATAGAGTTGAGGTGAGGGAAAGTTTCACTGCAGACCAGCGGCTGGGTCAGAATGCCTGAGGGCTGGGTTCACCTCCAGTGCTGGGTCTGAGTTGTAGGGAATTAGCTTGACCTGCCGGTCTGACTGAACGTGTGGGGTGGGGTGGCAGTAAGGCATGTTTGCTGTTCTCTTTTTCTGTTTCTGTCTCCAAATATAGTAACTCATTTTTAAGGTTTTACATTTTAGTAGAGTGAGGTCATGTTCCCATGAATATGTTTAATGTTCAGAATGATTTCTGGGATGTTTGCAAGCCACCTACCATTCTCCTTCCCAGGAAGAGGGCCCCAAGAGCAGTAGGCATTTACTTGCAGGGTGCCGCTCACCTCTGAGCAGGACCAGGATTCTTCCTGCCCCTTTACCTACATCTCAGGAGCTTCTGTCCACTCACCAGAGAGCCTGGACACAGCAGCATAAGGCCTTGATAATGGACTGATATTGCCCCAAAAGCATGTCCACAGTTTCTCTGCTGGTGCCACCAGGTAGAAATGRTGAGGTTTCAGAGTCTCTGTGTGTTAAAGACGTGGGAACTCACTGCTTGAARTCAAAAGCTTCCCTCTCAAGTACGTAGGAGTAAATCTCCTTTATTTTTAACACCTTCTTTTTGAGGGTGGTGTTATTTTTGGGTGCAGGATTATGGAAAACACAGTACCTGCTTCCCAAATAATACACTGTGTCATGCACAAAAGTGCAAGTTTTCAGTCTTTGCTCAGGTGAGCAATTATGATTGCAAAGTCAGCCTGGAGTGTGGTTTCTTGGTTTATTTATTTTCTCTTTTTTTCCATGCAGAGCTGAGTAGTCGTATATCTCTGCTAATACAAGGTTTTGGTGTGTGACATAGATGAGACGTGAAAAGGAGACATTGAGGAAACGTTCACCTATTTTGATGCTGGAATAGAGATTGGTTATTACAGTTACAGTATTTTTTTATTTATTACAGTAAAGACGAATCAATAGATTAGCGTGACAATTTAGCATGACAAAATATCAGAAGTTATTGGGATTTGAATAAAATTATTCTGAATTCTGGTAATTATAACAAATTCTATTTTACTTTACTATAAGTAGGATCAATTATTAATCAGTTAAGAGCTTCATTTTGCACATCAAACTTAGGATATATAAGTCTTCTTTCATAAACGCTTTTTACAGAGGGAATGTGTGTTCGCGGCCCACAATAATGGGAAGATAACTTGTGATTAACTGTTTGCTAATTAAGTACTTGGAATTTTTTGCCAAATAAATTGTAGAATGAGGATTTCAAGCTTTTCCAACACAGAGTGCTGCAGAACAAACCTCAGGGCAAGAAACTCTTATGCACTTTTGGGTAAGAAGAACCAAGACTGGCACGTGCAATGTACCTCGGACAGAAAATGTCCAGAAGGTATTTTTGCAGTGTTCCTCTATGTGAAAACTGAACAAGGCTAATGGAGCAGTACAGTTTTACTCCGGGATAAATTACTGTTGTTTGCTATGCAAATCTTATGATTGTAATTAGGCTAGGATTTGGACTGCTGTGTACACTGATCTTTGTTCCCTCTGCGCATGGGAGCTAACTCTAATGCTGCAAAACAGCACAGCAAATGTCAAGGTCTGCTCAGCCGCTGGTCATTTCTCATGGGGTGCTCCAAGTGGACAATTGAAAAAGAGTGATTTACCTCTGCCTTCACAGGGGACAGAATCGCACCGCAGGCATSTGGTGGGCCACTGAAGTGTTCAGGTACTGTAAAGTCTCGCTTGAAAGCAGCGGTTGGAGAAAATGCGGGGAGGAGGTCCTGATACGCACCTAGTTTTTAGCAAACTGGTTTTAAAAAGTGATGTTCTGCTACTGATTCGTTAAGGATCTGGTGGCATGTGTGAGCTATCACGACAGTGATTGCAGTTCCTAGTATGGCTATGTATAGCTCGCATTATCTGTGCTGCAGGACTCTGTGTGACCGCAGCCTGTGGCTTCCTGCCCACACTAATGAGCTCTCCTCGAGGCCGGGCTTGTGCCTGTGGGGGTGGCACAGTGCTCCAACCGTGCTGCTGTTTTGGAAACCAGTTTGTTGACTGTGCTCAAGTCCAGCTTGCCCAAGCTGCCGTGCCAGCTTGGCTACTGTTGGCTGCAGGAGCTTGTCCCCGTGCAGCGTGGCTGGCCCCAGAGCTGTCTGGAAGACGAGGCAGGCTGGCATCTGAGGCTGCCAGGCTGTATGGTCTGGAGCAAAGGAGAACAGTCACCTAGACCTGGACTGGGGGGAAGTGCCAGCATGGTGAGGACGGTACAGGTGAGCCACACTCACAGCCCATTCTCCTCCCTGGGAACACGGCTACCAGTGTCCGGTCAGCTCATGTGGTGGGAGTGCATCCTGCAGGCAGCGGGTCTCATTTTTCTGATGACCGACCCAAAGAGCAGGGGAAAGCCATGGCTGCTGCCAACCATGTCTCCCAATATCTGGGAGAAGTGGGAGCAGAGGAATTCAGGCCCAGGGATACCAGCTGGGGGTGTAGGGGAGATGTACCGTTCTCTTAGCCCCTCCAGCAGTGGTTGGCAGGGGGTGAGCACCTCATCCTTGCGATTGAGGTGGTGGCTGCACATCTGCAACCCRGTCAGAGCCTGCACCTGCACCCGTGCTGGGCTCTTCTGTACGCCTGCCTCCCTGCTGCTGCAGTGAAGTCCAGCAAAATAAAAATCTTAACAGCTACAAGATCTATTAGCTTGGGTAGTTCTATCTACAGATAGATAAAAAGGCATTATTTGGAATTTTTTCAGAATCATTGCGAAGACAGAGAAAGAACGAAGAAATACCCTCTAAGGGACAATATAGCATTGTTTTTCTAAAGATATAGAGAATGACACGATCTGGTTTTTAACAGCTTGTTGCTCCTGTAAATCTCTTTTATTTCTTTTTGTTGCCTACTCATCTAAATCACAGCAAAGGAGAGGAGCAGTGGCTCTTACTTTTTCTTGCATGCTTGCACATGACCTCAAATCCATTAATTTTGTTCCGGTAAATACAATTTAAGGGAGCAAGGAAACTGAAAAAACATCGAGGYACTAAAGTGCCTAACAAAAAGCAGAAGAAATCTTCTTTGCAGAAAGTGATTTTTCTGGCCAAGTGTATTTCATTTCTAGASATAATACAACAAAGTGTGTGTTGTTTCCATAGCTGGATGCACCCTGTTTCAGAATAGGTTAGAGTGTGTTCTGAGGCTGTTGTTGAAAAAATGTATTTTACTTAGTTAGCCAAGTTAAAAAGGGGCATAAAATTTGTGTGAACTTTGCAAACTGTGTGCTGCAGCTATATGTACATTCCTTTGCTGATGGCATCTGTAATTTAGCATTGAAATACAAAGGATCATGACTTGGCCTGTAATTATCAATGAGGAAGAATGTGAATTTGACAGTTTTGCACTGTTAGTTTTGGGGAGAGAAATTACAAAGATCCCTGTTCCCTGTGGTAGTCCCTAAAGTTATTCTATTTGCAGTGCTYCTGCAAATAGAATAAAAATACTGGTTGTTGTGGTACACCTGGCAATTTTTAGAACGCAACAAATTYGGAGTCAGGGTACTAACATGTTGATGTAGGATCAGAAATACTGTGTAGTGAATGTAATTCCAGTATGCCTGTTATTAAATAACTAAAGTCATCTAGTTATCTTCATGTTCCATGTAATGAAACATAGAAGATCTTMGAACAAGCCTTGGACAGCTCTGGGTATTTCACAGAATCACAGAATATTCTGAGTTGGAAGGGACCCACAAGGATGATCAAGTCCAACTCTTAAGTGTTCAGGGACTGAGCCCACAGCCTTGGTGTTACTAGCACCATGCTCTAACCGAGCTAATCTCATATTTCAAGGTGTTAGGCGGCTATGCCAGGTCAGAATCCCAAGCCATGCTAGCAAGGTGCTTAAAAGCACTTCCAGTTCTGCAGGTAGTTTTGTTGGGGGCTAGCTGATTGCTTTGTGGTGCTGCTTAGGCGTGCTGCCTGGGGAGCCGTCTGTGGGGCTGCTCAGCTCCGAGGCCCTTGCTCAACACCCAGTTGGATGCAAAGCGGTGCCTGATTTTAGAGGAGTCCCTCCCCAGTACCCACATGTGTGAATCATTTCAGACCTTATGTCTTGGATCCAGAGGACCAAGGGGGGTTAGCTAATGGAGCACTAGTGCAGAATTTGGAGGCCGATTCAAGGAATACCTTTTTTCCCTGCTTTCCCTTTCCAGCCTTCCTGTGAGCTGCYCACCCTGGGGCCTCAGAGGTGGGCACTGCCCTGGGGCGGCTGGAAGGTTTGCTCAGGAGCTTGGTAGTGATGAATCACAGAGGTATGGCATGGATTGATAAGGTCGTGTACTTTACGATTAGACACATCCTTCCTCTAACAGCGGTTCTTTGTCTCCATTTTGCTTTTGGTAACGTGTTTTGGCCGTTTGCATACAATGACTCTCCAAGCTGGAGCTGTTTGACTTGAGACAAAGTCACTATTATTCTAGACAAGCTAAGGAAGCCCTCATAATTTTGTTGCCCTCAGAAGGGCAACTTYTGGAACTTATTTAAAAGCCAATTAAGTTAAATCACTAAGGAAATTAATTTTTTTTTCTTGCAGCCTAGCTGTAAAGGACTTTCGGGTACATAAACAAGTGTATAACAAGAAAAGTCTGCCTGGCAGTTGTATTGTTGATTTTTTTGTGCATTTTAAATGAGGGCTGTAGAGGAGCATGTTCTTTATCTGTATCACTAGCAAAAAAAAGTAATGTATTTCAGCTATTCATAGTGCAGGGGTGCAGCCTGGGAGTCATGGCAAAAGAAAACTTACATGGTCCCCAAATTATTGAAAAATACTGACTATTGTAGTGCCTGCCACCTGACCAACACACAAGTCTATCTACTCAGGTAGAGTTGATGGAGAGCCCAAAGAACTTGGTAGGAACACTTCAGGCTTATCTGGGGAGATTTTGGACTAGACTCTCAAGGTGTGTAATTTAGTCAAGTGAGTGCTTGTGCTTACAAATGGAAACCTTTCTGAGCTGCCCTGAATATGGCATTTATGGTGCTACCGTCCTTTTTCAAAGACCRTCTCTGAAGTCTCCCCAGGCAGTGTCTCCTGGGCCCTTTATGCTTCTCTTGACAGCTCTTTGGTTACGAGCGCCTGTCTGTTGTGAAGCCTCACCTTTCCTGCCCCAGTCTCTGCTACAGTGTCCTGTTGCTCCCTTGGACTCTCTTGGCTGTTCTGGCTCTCCTCCTCTGCTCTGTATTGTCATTTACTGAATAGACTTGCTCAGCAGAGTTTTCAGAAGGAAAACAAAACGAGGTAGTCATGGATGACCAATATCAGCTTTTCCTTTTAACTCAGTCGTAAAGCATTGTTGGCTCAGTGGGTTGTTTTCTACTGTCTATAAAAAGGTTTTGTGCTAGAAGTCCCCTTTTTCCCATCGCCCTGTGTGACACCAGTGCTAAGATGACCTTCTGCTGGAGAGTCTCATTGCTCAGTTTTGTCGCTGCTCCGTATGAGTTTCCCTGGCAACCAGTTTGAGCTGCACTGAACCAAAAATATCTCACTGTGCTGGGGGAAAGTCAGTTTGCAGGCATTTATTTCTCTTTAATGACTTCTCTGGATGGTCCGTGTGTTCAGCCTCCAGATGTCATTATTTGGAACCAACAACTGGGAGATGTGGTGTGCCTCTTTTCCTTACTTCCACAAGCCCCGCGGCCTACGAGGAGGCTGCCCTTGCATCATTGTCAACTGAGCTGTGGCTGTAAGACCCATCATACTCATTTCTCATGGTACTCAGAGGATCTTGTCTTCTACTGAGAATGGTCTGTGCAGCAGACACAAAGCCTTTCTTGGACTCCTTGGATCTCTGCAAATTTCAGAATTACATAATCACAGAATGCRTAAGGTTGGAAGGGACCCAACCTTACCTTGGTTATTACTGACACCTTTGTCCTCATTTCTGTATAAATACATGCACCTTGATTTATAGGTGGGCATGCACTGAGCTCCAGTTTTGCTGCCATCCCAGTCTTGAAAGGCACAGTTTGTGACACCTCCAAATGAACATGTATATAAATCTTTGGAGGTCAGAACCCACCAATTCGCACAAGAGAGGATGCACAAACTGAAGGTGTTATTTCAAACCTTCCTGGTTCAGTTTTGGCTTGCAGATTATCTTTTCATTACCTAATGTGGAACACTTACATGAATAAAAGCATTTGTAATTCCAGATGTATTCTCAAGATGACRAAATTAGAAGAGGCTAAATTGGAAAGCAGTATGTCATTTTTAGTAACAGATTGCCTTTTCTGGATTTGTAGGGTGTGAGGATTGCGGTAAAAGCCTTATAGGAGAATGCAAACTCCACGGACCACTCATCAGGGCTAAAGATAGGGTTATTCCCAGCCGAGCCCGTCTCACCCTGCCTCACTACCTCACTTTGCGAGTGTTGGAGCTGCGAGCTGGAAATCAGCAGAGTAAGTATTTCAGCTCTTTTTCTCACATTTGAGAAAGAGCAGACAAAMACATTGCCTTGTTTTCATGAGTAACTCAAGGCATAATCATTGGGCATTAGCATTATGAAGACTGTTTTCAGCTGAGCACAACTAAAGCTCACAGTCAGCTACTGTTTTTTATGACTGATTTCTAGTAACTTAGATGCGTAGACTGATGGCAGGACATTAGCCAGAGCTGGTGTGACATTTAGCTGTGAGCAACCAGTTAGCTGTATTGAGTCAATCCAAGTTTATTGTATGTTGAATTTGTATTTAATAGTAACAGCCATGCACTACTATTTTTCTCTTTTCCCCAAGCATGCAAAACAGGAAAGAGTATTCAATGAAAGGTCAGAAACAAAATGGTAAATGACATCCCTTATCCACCCCCTGCAAAATCCCCAAACTTGAACAAGGGAATCATATCTTTAGTGTGCAAATTTTCCACAGCTACCTGTGTAAAATTAGTCCTGCCTAGATTGCTTTTCAGAAATGGAATGACAGGATGCCTACACTGTCACTCCATTGCTGTAGCAGCAGAATAATTGGAATGATTAAGAAGGCTAATACTGTGTTGCTGTAGATTCTCTCTGCTCATACTGGGAGAGAAAAACCTTTCAAATTATGCCAATAAGCAGAGGACTATGCTAACATCAGTTGGTAGCTTGAYGAGTATCAACACATTTGTGTTGCATACTCAGTTTAACATCCTGTCATGGAGTTCAGGCACTTTTGTATTTGATGTAGTGCCCAATTAAAAAAAAATCAGTACCTATTGACGTCCTTTTTAGATTCTTCACATTAGAATTATTTATGGGGCTTATTTGTCTAGAAAAAGAATCCATATGTTCTGCACTATCTTTTTTATCTCCATTTTCACAATTGTAAACATACAACAAGTAGTTTGTGATGTCTATGCTAATATTAGACTGGTCTTTGTTTTATTCACAGTCCTTGGTGTATTTGCAAAGAAAGTAATACAGAAGAGAACACAATTTGGTCCTTATGTTGGTCAACTGTCTACGAAACTGACCTGCTATGACGAGAGCAGGCTAGTCCTTCAGGTAAAAACCCGCTGACTTTCTATGAAGTGCATATGTGTCTTTAGCAGTTCATATGTGTTTATGTATTTTAATCAGTCAATTTGCCATCTGATCTAGTTCATTAATTGTACTTTTGGTCTGTAAGCATGAATGTAAATCRCATTATTAGGCAATACAACATAACCTGAAGTACTAAAATGTTCCTGCATATTGTGTTTTCTAAAAGTTTGCTTTCCTGCTTTCTGATTTTACCATTTCCAGGGTGTTACACCTATCAGTCTAAGAGTTCTTGGTAAACTTTTCGCAGAGCATGGTTACTGAACTTTCTTCCCTGTAACACAGAAGGATTTGTGCTTTATACCATACCAGTGGCAGAAATGTGCACTAAGGCACCTGCTTAGTAGGGAGGAATAGTGCAGGGATAGGGAAACACTTCTTAGTTATGTGTTAATTTATATTATATATAGACTTTGACACACAATGCACTAACTCAGTTTATTTAGTAAGATTGTTATTTAGGGCTGGTACCTTCTGGTGCTGCATGCATGGGTACTGATYGTCGCACCCAGACTGTGACACTGTTGTTTGTACTTTATCCAGCAAAAATTGTGGCTTCTCAGGACTAGCCTAGCTTAGACCAATCTATGTGCATGTCCCTTACCACAGGAATTCTTGGGAGTGACAGTTGATCATAATCCTCTAGGATCCAGTCTTTGCATTTTGCTGAGCACACCTCTGTGTCATACAGCGAGTCSATGGTCAAGCCACACCCTCTGTCAGGACTTCCGAACAGGTCATGGTTCTTCTAGAGTCTGCATTTCATATCAGGCCCTCTCACCCCCCAGTAGAGAGACACCACCAGCAGCTGTCCTGCAGCACACTCTGTGTCTTCATTTGAGCTTTCTCCCTTGGGACTGGAAAACACTGTGTGTTGTGAGGAAATACTTCTGTACTTTTGTTTGAGAGCAAAAGTAGTATCCTCAGTAGTTGCTGTAAACTTCATTTGCACGTGGAAGTCATGGGAGTGATCTGCCAGGAAGATAACACCATCCATCCATGGGATTTTCACAGCATGTTGACACCAGAAAGGATTTGTTCTTCTCTATAACTAAATTTCTTCAGTCTTTTTATGAGACACTGTATTTCTCACAAATGCAGAAAATGTACTTCTCTAACAATGGATGGATGAGCTAAGCACCCAGTTCCTTCCTCTTCACCAAGCCATTGTAAACCACACCCTATCCTCTATCAGTCAGCACCATTTGCTTAAAAGTATACAGTGATAAGCACAGTTCTGGCTGATGAATGGACTGTTTCTTCAGAAGAGGAGATTAGAGTCCCAGATTTCCTACATGACAGCAGTAGCTGCCTTGACTTCTCCCTAGCATGAGTATGTAACCAAACTTGTCCAACAGGCAGGTACTTTCATCGGAAACATGATGAAGTTAGATAAAATAGTTCCCAGAAGCAATGAAAATGCAAACTTTTTTTTTTTTTTCAGTTACTTGCTCAGTTACATGGTTAGTAGAACAAATACATGCTGTGCTGACATCTGTTGTGCAGCTTTGTCTGTCCATGTTCAAGACACTATTGCAGAAAAGCAACTGTCTTGTTTGAGATTGGTAGCTTTTGCCTCATAGGGGCATTCTCTTGGAAGGGAATCTGGGAAGAATGAAGTAAAACAAAAAGAAAGAGATCTTTCTGGCACAATTGTTCATTTGTATTTACTTTTGTATTGTTAAGGGGAAAACAAGAAGACTGTTAAAATGCCATTATATTGTATGTTACCTCTCTGGACTTACTAACACAAGTTATACAATTGTTCCATGCAAAATGTAGCAGCACTGAAGCTTGAGATTATCAAGTGCTCAGGAAGTARATTAAGGTGTAAAGCTTATCTTTCTACCTGCCTGCACTTAGTTCTTATAGTATTATCTTTATATAACATAAAAATGATGAAATATAAACTGGAAGTACAAAGGCCTACAGTTATTTTAGTAGTGGGGTGCTCAGTAGGTATTCGTTCTTCACTTTCTTTTGCACTCAGTATTCATTAAGAGTGATCTATTTCAAAACAAGGTTTTAAACATGATTTCAAAGGACATAYGACCAAGACAGGGTAGATAACTGATAGCTGTGATTGCAAGTTAAAGAAAACTAATGTGCCTCTATACAGGACTTGGTTTTATCATGTTCGTTCTCCTGTTCTCCCCTTTTGTTTCAGGTATTGAAAGATGGAGGGAAATACTTTCTGGACACTCCCAATGAAGACTGTGGAAACTGGATGATGTTTGTCCGGCTAGCCCGGAACCAAGAAGAACAGACCCTTGTGGCTTATCAGCACTGTGGAGAAGTCTACTTCACAACAGTTAAGGTAGTTAAACATACATTGCTTCACCTGTCATCCAAAAGGATATTTATAGGCAAAGGTTCTGAAGGACTAAATCTTTTACAGATGAAAGATTGGTTATATTCTGCCAACAAGATCATTACATACATACCACCTTTAATATCACTAAATCCATGGTAAAGTAATCCATGTATGGGGTTTTTCAGGAAAAAGTGTTGTGTACTTGCTGTTGTGGGTAGTGAAGAAACTGAGCAAATGGAAACATAAAAAGCATTTATGATGATAGTGTTCAAACTGAACATTCTTCAGTTCCAGGCATTATTACATTCAACAGTACTTCGTTCTGGAAATAACAAACAAATTCCTTTCTTTTATTACATTTTTGGACACATGTTGTTTTCTGAGCACACTACTCTGTGCTCAGGAACAGAGTGTTAAGTGAATCTTTATGTACAAGTTTCCGTGCTCATTAAATCTGTAGATTTAACTGYGTAACTTAGAATACTGGAATGTTGCCATGAAATGATCAGTTTATGTTAGAGATTCTGGACTCCATCATTGTCTGAAGGGAGAGAACAAGGTACTCGCTGTTTATAAATGACACTAGAACATACAGTCTTGGTTTTTATTGTTTTGGCCACTTTCTTAAGCAGAGTTTGCTTTAATCAGAAGTAAGTCTTTTGCACACTTGGGAAACTGAGATCTAACTTTTGAACGTAATGCTTGTGTATCATTGTAAGCAACATTAAAATTAAAAGAAAAAAGAATATTAGTCAAAAGAAGTTAGTATGAATTAAAATCCAGCATTTCAGTTTCATTTCCAAGATTGGTACAYATTTCTGTGGCATAGTAGTATTTACAGTTTTTCCTCCATTTTTATTTCTCCACCTGCACAGTGAGAAAAATATTTACTGCACAGTGATTATGAGAGAATAAGTTAATAGTGATAACATTTCACACCCTCAAGGTCTTTTATAATAGTATGAAGTATAGTTGTTTTGGGGACTAATATTAAAATAATTATTAAGAAAAAAAAAGTCAAACAGTATATGCTAGTCTGAGATATGCTAGCCTATATTTAGGCTGTGTTTGAGATTCTTATGCAGTCCATATCATTTGAGATTTCAATTYGATTTGAAATGCATGCTATGCTTGTAAAATTGACAGGATTACCGTTACTATATTTGGGAAGCATGAACTTTTCCAAGAAGTAGTTGTTATGAACTGGTAACTTACAATTTCCAGTATAATTTAGATACTATTGAACCAGCTCTCGGCTGACTTCAGCAGAACTCTGTTCATTGGCATTAATGGAGAGTTGCATCCTATATACTGAAACAGAGTGCGCTAGGATGAGGCATGTGTCTTGGAACCTTTACTGTGCTGTGTGTCATAGAGCATTACTTGGGTTTTATTTCTTYTAAGTCCCAGAATCTTCAGGGTACCATGGCATCCTGCAGTTTTTGTCCTGGTCGGTGAAAGTGATGGCCTTGTGCTACACTTACACACCCTGCTGGTCACGCTGTGAGGCTGGCTTAGGGCTGATTAAGAAGATACTTTCTCAAGATATTTTTAATAAAGTGTATTAAGCTGGGAGTAGGATTGGCTCCTTTCCCCACTGTTTTTACAAAGAAATGGGATTTCGGTGACATTTCGGTGACATGAAACTACAGCAGACATRTAAGTGACGTACTAACACTACCATTAGCTTACTTGCAGACCTAATGGCTGCAATTTCTAAGGAGAAATAAGTGCTTTAAAAGGTATAGAATTGTGAGGAAATAAAAATCGTCCATGCTTGCTGTTTGTCTGATCCCAGGAGAGTTTCATGTGGTGCTGAAGTTCCCTTATTGTCACTGGTGGCACAGAGCAAAAGACTTGGAGTGGATTTGGATACCGATGTTTAATGTCAGTTTTACCAAGATTAGAACTTTTGCCTTACTTGACTATTTCACACTGATGCACTTGCTSTTCCTCCAAAGTCACATTGACCAGGTCTCAGCTTCCCACAAAGGTGGTGGCTGCTGGTCCAGGAATGCTGGGCAGAAAGTCATGACAGTGTAACGCTGTGCAGTTGTTTGTGGGTACCAGTCTCGAGTGTCGCAGGCCAAGGTCCCAGGACATCCTCAAGCATTTGTCTCTGTAGAGCTCCCCTGGGCTTGGTTTAGACTACATGAAGGAGCACAATGCAAGATGAGCCTCCTGGTTAATGGCTCTGCCTCATGTCCCTAATAGAGTGGAGAATTCAGCACGGACTATTTCTGTTTAGGCCAGGTGTTATCAAAATGTACAACCAACCCATACTGGTTGTAGATAGCAAGCAGGCTTGTGTTTGGGAGTTCAAAAATTCAGTTTTCAGTGTAATACCCACAATTACCCCTCACCTGTCAGCATTTCACAATCTAAGTTGTCTTTCCCCTACCATGCTTATCCCACACCAATGTTACCAAATAAGTGGATTTTATGATGTCACATTTTCTGGAATAAGACTCAGCTGCTCTCTTTCTGGGCTAGTTTGTTTTTGTTTGGTGGCACGAATTTATCTTAATGGAAATAAAACGACGAGTACGGTGCAGTTTGGCTCTGCCCCTGTTGCAGCAATGTTGATTTTTATTATAGATGAAGRAAATTGTGTACAGGGTCAGGGAGTAATATAAATCATGACCCCAAAGTTTCGTTTTCTCCTTTGCTTTTAAAGAACTAATAGATCTTTAGCCAGTGAGTCTAATCACTCCTCTCTTTTTCTATTTGCTGTATTATTGACTGAAAGTATTTGTCAGAAGCGGTCATAGTCCAGTCTGAGGAAAGATTTAGGCAAGCATGACTGGATGGGAGGCTGCAGATTACAGGCTCCCTTAATCCTGTGGGGGAAGGCTTCAGTGGAAGGAGGGCAGAGTTACAATAAAGCACGCACATAGTGAGCCTGACACATCAGAGCCAGCACATGGAAAGGTGCCAATTTGACTTGCAGTCCACATATTGATCAGCTCTGCACCCATGCTCACTGTGACATCCAGGAGGCATCTAAGCTTCTGAGCATTCATGATGCATGAATGGAAAAGCATTTTTCCTTGGTCTGTACCCTATAGTTAAGTGTTGTGTCCAGTGGCCTTCAGACATYAAGGAATGGGCATGGAATATTGCTTGGAAAGATTGCTGGATGTCTGAACATCACAGACAAATACTGAGAAAAGGTCATGAGGATTGAGGCATCCCTCCTGCTACTTTCCTCCTTCCAAATCTCTGTGCATACGCAATTCTGCTTTTAGAAACAGAAAGTGTCAAACCCTAATGGGCAGTAATGCTCAGAAAGTGCTTGAGTCTTGAAACTAAGTTACCAATAATTTAAACAGAGTCAAAGGGCAATTTGGGTAAGGACAAAATGTTGCACACCGTGTCCGTCCTATCATTCCTGTTGTTTAGTTTAGGAGAATTAACACAAGTAAATATGTGCTGTTTTTTTCCGTTCACAGCCAATTGAACCCCACACAGAATTGAAAGTATGGTATGCTGCCGATTACGCCAAATTTATGGAAGCTTCTGCAGTCTTCATTAAAGAAGAATCAGATGCCTGTCCCTTGCCTCCAGTAGCAGTAAGTACCCCTACTCTGCCTTCAAGCCATCCCTAGACGTAGTAAATTGTGGTTTATTTACATGCTTTCTCTCTTTATGTAACTCTGGTAATGCAAGCGTAGACCATAGAGTACTTTGCTAACACAAAGCCAAGACCAATTTTAGCCAAACAGCTACTCAGAAAGGTTGGTCTTCCTGTTCTGTGTTTGTAATCCAATRGAACCATTAGATGTAGTCAGAAGTAAGTAGCACCACTTGGTGTGTTGGAAAAACTTAAAATTCGCACTAATTTGTGGATAACCAAGCTGTCCAGCCTCAGACTCCTTGCACCATTTCCCCTTGTTATGCTCTGACTGATTGGTCAGAGTATCCACTAATTATTTCAGTCTTTCCTATTCCGTAACCCTTCTCTTCTAATTCAAATACCTTCCCCTCTGTATCACAGGAGAAATCCTTAAACTGATAGGAAAAGTTTGTTAAGTGTTGAAAATGTGGCTGTGAAAATCAATACTTAATCTAGAAGGAAATGTGAAACAGGGAATACAAATGAAACAGGAATTCATGTTCCAAGGCTTATGAGGCCCCTTCAGAGCAATATCCCAGAAGGAAGGGGTGGGAGAGCCACAGCATCAGACACGAGTCTCAACAGAAAGGAGAGCGCAATCTGGAAATAAAGATGGAGTGGACACAGCCTCACCATGCTCTCCACAGCAAGTTAGCCCAAGAGCAAAGGAAAGGAAAGACTGTTTATGAGAAGCTTACATAAGAGGTAGATGAAGCTGAGGAAGTACATGGTTGTGTATTAAGTGGAAGTACATTTCATCAGTGATTGGAGTTTTTTTATAAGTGTTTCTCATTGGAATATTTATAATATCTGTATTTAAAGTGAATTCAACTGAATCCAGTAGAGCTCTTATTTCCACAGAAATAATACTTCCAAATAGTACACTGTTTGCAAGAAAAAAMAATTAATGCCTTAAAGTCAGGATAGGCTTGAGATCCGCAAACCTGAGGTGTTTCTTATCCACTTCATGAAAGTCTAATGCCAACTGTTAAACTTAGTGAGGAAGTCTCTCCTGGAGACATTGGCCGTTGCTGTGTGGTAAAGCATGGAGTCGGCAAGAAACAAGGAAATCCTGTATGGCTAAACTACATTTTTGTGCAGAAATCCATCCCATTTTTATGTGGCTGCAGTAGCAGATAAATTATGTTGGTCTAAGGAAAAAGTGCAATTTACAGCTGCTTTTATGAGTAATTTCATAAATGCAACCAATGTAGAAGCTTTGAAATTCAGTAAGCACAGATAAACAAAGGTGAAGGACTTAGGACTGATACAGTAAATGCGAAACAAAAACATGTAAATCAGTATTTAGCCAACCTTACTTTTCCTTTGAGTTTGTACTCCTAGAGAGAATCTATTGCCGGTTGAACAACTGGGTACATGGAAGTAAATATCTCTAAAGATAAYGGTGGGCCTTGGGAAAGCCTAGGAGAAGATCAGTGAGAGGGATACAACCTTTCCTTAGAATGGCTAATAAGAAATACCTGTTTCTGTTCTCATTGCAGAAAGAGCCCGTAGACCCTTGGATATGCTCCAGCTGTGGAAGCACTTTTGCAACTTTTGCTCTGCTGGAATCTCACCAGTGCGTCCATAAAGACCGAGTCCTCCCTACAAGGTTCAGACCACCAAATAAATTGGGACCCGTAAAAGCAAAAAGCAAACTCAAAGGGAAACTGAGAGGAGCATCATTAGGCAAAAGCATTACTCAATGCTTTGGGACCATTTCCTGTTCCTCTGCTGCAAAGTTTAGCTGTGCCGGCTCAGGAAGCACTTGTGATGCTCTCGTAAGGTTTATACCTAAATGGAGAAATGGCCGGTCTTCACTGCTGAAGGGAAAAGAAGTGAAGCAGTCAGATAGTTATCCCTGCCGACTCTGTGGGAAGGTATTTGATTCCATTGACAAGCTCACGGTCCACACTTATGCGCACAAAGGGGAGCGTCCCTACAAGTGTTCACAGCACGGATGCACAAAAGCCTTCATTTCCAAATATAAACTGCTCAGGTACAGCTCTGAAGGCATTCCTTTTCTGCTGGGTGTGTGGAGGGAAAAAAAAGACATCTTTTTCCTTGGGGTGTTCTAGTGACAGTTAATCCCTGAATTCCAGTTTTATTTTTCCTKGTTTTGGTAGAATTGGAGAAAACTAGTCTCCTTTAATTATGGTGGCTACTCAAAAAGATGATGTTGAGCAGTTTTAGTCTATTCTATGCCTTATGATTAACACCTTCCTCCTSCCCCCCAAAATTTAGGCTTTTACTAATAGCCTGAGAAATTGTGAAAATGCCTTCCTTCAAGAGTTCCAGTGTTTTCAAGTTTTGAAGCTGCAAGAGTAAATGTACTAGAATAAATATAAACACAAATAATTTTTTTGTATGTGTGTTTTGKTTTTTTTGTCTTAGGCACTCAGCCACTCATTCTCCACAGAAATCTCACCAGTGTGGCTACTGTGAAAAGACCTTTCACAGGAAAGACCATCTAAAGAATCACCTCCAGACTCATGACCCTAACAAGATGGCCTTCAAGTGTGAAGAGTGTGGCAAGAAGTACAACACCAAGCTAGGCTATAAGAGACACTTGGCTCTCCATGCTGCCACCAGCGGGGACCTTACCTGTAGGGTGTGTGCCCAGGAGTTTGGCGGTACTGAGGTTCTGTTGGAACACCTCAAAAGTCACACAGGGAAACCAACTGGCAACATGAAGGAGAAGAAACATAAGTGTGACCACTGTGAGCGACACTTCTATACCCGTAAAGACGTGCGGCGTCACATGGTGGTTCACACTGGCTGCAAAGACTTCCTGTGCCAGTTCTGTGCCCAGAGGTTTGGGCGGAAGGACCACTTGACGCGCCACACTAGGAAGACTCACCCGCAAGAACTGCTGAAGAGCAGGTTGCAGAATGGTGACTCAGTGGGTCTCCTTGACCAGCTCTTTTCATACAGACTRAAGGAAGATGCCAGCATGCTGTCCCCTCTTCCTGAAAGGGTCTCTGTGGAGAATGGGATAGTGAATAGTTCAGAAACAGAGGAATACAACTGTTCACAGCTTCATTCCCAGCCAAGCTTACAAACTGCTCTTCCTCTTGAGTCTTCTCCTCACTTGCAGAGGATGGGCTGTGCAGACAGCCTTCCAGCTGTCCCTCCCACACCATGTTCAGCAGCCGTCCCTACCAACCTGAACCTTCATCAGCCTGACAAATATGACCTTAGTTCTACCTCATTTGCAGCAGGATCCCTCAAGAATCTACCGATAAAAGTGGATGTTAAAGGTTACAATGTGCATCTTCTCGAGGACCTGCCATTACCAGAACCTCAGTCTCTCCCCAAAATCAGTATGGAAGAAGCTTCCTCAGGGCCTGTAGGGAATACTAACAAGTACCCAGTGCACAAAGAGACAGAGGCAGCAGCTGAAACTGCAAGCCTGCCTTTCATGGATCTCACTCATGTGATGAGTTTCTGGCAGCTCCCACCAGGTGACAACCAGAGCACTACTGGGGACATCACAATGGCATTTGGCCCAGAGGAACCATCACACAGACTGAATGGCCTTGGCCAACAGCAAGGTCTTCAGCTGGCAGCTAGTGGGATGGCCATAAACCAACTGCATCATCTTCCTCGCTCCTTTCCATCCACTACAAATTCTGTAACATTGCCCCATTTTCACCATGCCTTCAAGTAACCATCACCCTGTGACCCTGTGTGGGTTTTTTCCCTTTTATTTTTTAAGACTGTGCTTCTTACTTAAATCTGGTAGGATGGGGTGGTTTTGTTTTCATTTTGTTTTCAAGAAAAACTGCCCCAGATGTTTTCAAAGCACGTTATGAACATGGTAGTTAAATTCAGGATGTTAATAAACAAGAAGCTCTATTTTTCATACTACTATTAGTTTTTTAGCATATGACAGCAGTAGAGCTAACATATTTCCCCCCAGCTCCCTCTATATTTTTGTTTCTTACTTTTCATGCAAACAACTGAATAAATATCTTCAATGATAACAAAGTATCATAACAGGCACGATAAAACTTTGGCTGCTGCAATAGGAGAAACACGGTTAGGGTGAATGGGAAGAAGAGGGGAATCACAGAAAAATCAATTTAATGAGCCATAAATTACAGCAAATTTGTACACATGGCAAATGTAACAAATGATTTATCAACATCACATAGATTTCTGTTAAGCACTTAATGAATGAACTTTATTAATCTTTAATTTAAATCAGAATCATTCCAAGAGTAAATCTTACATCCTTGTTTCACTTTCTTCAAATGAAGATCATCACTATTATGATTATTTTAAACTAGATTTTGTTTTTTGACATGCAGTTCAGCTGTGTGCTTCTCCTGCCTTTTTCCTGGGGCTGGAAATAAGTACCACTTCTGAATGACTGTGTAAGAACTACTGTCTTGGATACATGCAGTTTTCAGAATGGGAAGTGAATTGCCTCAAAGGTTAGAACAAAACATTAATTTTCACTTAGAGCTGGATCTGTCAAMGTATCAGACACTGCTCTCTCTCTCTCTCTCTAGTAAAGCAATTAAGCATTTGCTGAAATTTAAGCCTATGTTATCCCATTGGGTCAACAACTTGATTAATTTAACACTTAATAAAAAATAATGCATCCTACCTAAGGGCCCTTTATTCACCTTTTGTAGATAAAAATGGCCTTTGTTTRGTCTAGGAAGTGATCATTAATTGTAACCACCTGAAATGTGGTCTTTCACAGAAAGCCAGCCCTGGCCCATGGGAGCCTGCGCCAAAGTGGGACCCCTATGGAGCCAGAGGCAGGTCCCTGCACAGAAGGGCTGTGGTGGTGACCTGACACTGGGCCCTGTTCAAAACCAGGTTCTGAACCTGCCTTACAAGTGTCAAGTGAAATGAGCAGGTGTGATAATGGTTGAGGCTATTTTAATCACAGGAGTTCTGCTCGGTAGCATTGGGACTGCTGCAGTTGGACTCCAGCCTTTGTTTCTTCCAGACTAGAACCATGAGGGCTTCCATTTGTTTCTCATGGTAAATTGTCTGTGAACATTTCCAGTTGACAGTGTGTTGGTGTGACAGTCCTGTCACCTGAAGCATGAACGAGCAGAAATTGCAAAAATCACATTTTCCAGTAGATGACATTATTAAACAAACAAACAAACAAACAAACTCTTCACAATTTACTTTCTTGCCTAACCCGTAGTTATAAAAAAATAATCCTGGTTTTAGTGGATGGTGCAGTTTCTAATGGATTCTGTTGCAGCTAAAACAGACACAGAATTTTTGAATCTGAGTAAATTCTCAAACCCCAAAAGCTACTCTTCCATTAAATCTAAAGAGTGTTCATAGTACCTAATGATCATTATAAATCTAACGTGAAGCAAGCATGTTTTCTTCTCCTTCGTTAATCACAGGAATATTTCCAGAGAGCTTCAAATAAAAAATAATTTTTAAATGATTGCAGTTTTGCTGTTACTGACCTATGGATCATTGCAGCTGTACAATGTCATTGAATATTCTTACAAGTTTATCGGTACTTGGGTTAAGGAAAGGTCGTCTTATTGCAGTTCATGAGAGAATATGTTCTGCAGATGCAGTGCTGAGGGGCATTTTTTGCTATGAAAATTTTTGGCGTAAGACAAACCAAAAGGAATTTTAAGATCATTCCCGTAATGACAACAGCAAGGAGGAAGAACAGGAGGTACTGCACAGTCATGTCCAGTGAGCAGTTATTTAAATTATGAACTCCAGAATAGGGAAAAGGTTGCAAACAATGTTATATGCACATCTTACAGCTAGCCTTGTATTTTCATCTGGACTTAGAAAGGTGTGTGTCTATATTCACTTAACTGCATTTTTTCTTTGTTTGTGCAAATTGTATTCACTTGGCTTCATCCAAGCTTATGTACTTGTAAAAAAACCCAAAAAACTAAACTACAACAAAAACCCCTGCTGAAAATTGTGGCACTGCCTGATCATACACATTTTGTTGTTTTGGTTTGTGCTTTTATAAGAGGTGTCAGTAATTATTGAAATACTTGTCCTTGAATTGAAACATGATGTTAAGAAGAAAATGTTATGCAAATCCTGAGCTCGACAGGTACCCATGTTCTTTCAGCTGCTCTTTCAGCCCCCTGTACCAAGAGTGCCTGAGCTCTGGGCTGACAAGAGAGGTGCTGCTGCCTGATCTCAGCCTCTTCTGGAATACGGAAAGATGATAGGCGTTTCTTACCAATATATATGTAACTCCAGGTTAAAGACCAAGTCTCATTCAAACAAAAAGAAAATAACCACTTTTGATGCATTTTAAAATACTTAAAAAGCACACGGTGATGGTGTCTGCAAGGAAAGCACAGAAGCAAACCTTAAATGTGTAATACTGCTTTAACCCGCCAGCCCATTCAAATTTCTTTTTTCAGATTCTTGACATCCTAAATGTGGCAAAAGTTGATGATGTCCCATCACAAAGGAAGGCAAGTTATTTCAAAAGATTATGTGTTCAAAAAAAACTGTTTTGTTTTAAAATTCTCACAACTCAAGAGATGTGAGATACCCCCGAGCTGTCTGTCAGTGGGACTGGACTTTCTCATTGCTTTTGTTAGGGGAGCATTTCTCAGAGGCCATCAGTAGCTGAGGCTTGAGCTGAGCTGCAGGACATCTCTGTGGTGGCACTGCCTTTGGCTCATGCAGGGCCGTGACAGCACCAGTGTGGGGAGAGGCAGCCCCACATACACTGCGGGTACAGGGCAGGAAGGCAGCAGCCCAAGCACTGACCAGCCCTCCCTCTCTGGCACAGCCCACGCCTTCTCCAAATGTGAGAGCTGAGTGTAAGGGCAGAGAGCTGGCATGGAGGAGGTAGGATAGGCCATGGCATAGCAGCTAAGAGGTGGGAGAGAAATATCTAACCCTCTGGGAGATCTTAGGATATTTTACCTCACATTCTAATAGAGAGAAAAATACTCTTTTATCTGAAGTCGGCTTGAAAATCTGTAGAAGCAGAGCAGTATATGGTGACTAAACAACAGAATTACTATAATCAAATGATACTGAAAAACAACAAAATTTAGCAAACATTTGGTCTCATACAAAAAAAAATTATTAATTTTAAGAAAGAAAAAAAGACATAAACCTGCTGAAATAATGTCAAGAACCTAAAATTATGCTGCATGGAACAAAAGACTGCCTCCTCTATGTACACACAAGCAGTTCTGTTGCTAAGTTCCCATCTCTATCAGAAACCATGCTCATTTATTTTTCCTTGAGTTTTATTTACCAACTTTTCCTGTCAGAACTTTTCATTTTCTTAATCAATGAGTTGCTGTTAATTCCATAGGSTTTTTCATAGCCAGTCTGAACTAGGATGGTACATTCCATATATTAATGATTGGTTCATTTCTTGCTAGTGGAATTTTTAAAGTACTGTTCTTAAATACACCATTCCTGCCTTTATATTTTTTGCAAGATACTGAAAACTAAGCTGTGAAATCCTACACTTCTATACGCAGACAGAAAATAATGGGGAGACACACACAACAACAAATACAGTAAAACTTGCTCTAGTTTTTGAGGATTCATATATTTGGTTTTTAAAGAAAGCAACTGTGATAACACTGTACAGGATAGTGTGGAATGGTGTTTTCTTTTTTTTCTCTCTTCTTCCTGGATTGAAAGAAAGACTAAGCAGCACTGTTTTAATATATTGGGGCTACTGTAATTCCCACTTTTTCTAGCTCTAGGAGCTGCAGTTGCTTCAGTGTCATCCTTTCTGTATTTATCTAATCCCTATTAGCTAGAACCTAAGTAGAGTTTAATTAAACTCTGTAAAGTCTAGTATTTATTACTGTGTCCAACTACTTTTCATCTTCATTTACTTCATGAGCATTTAATAGGTAAGAAAATTCCTTGTGGATTTTAATTTAAAGCCTTAATGAAAATTATTGGGCTAAAAAACCCCTACATGTTGTATCACTGAAAGTTTATGCAAGGTGATCCAAGGCTGACAGTGGATCAAGTGGCCAAAAAATAAGAAGAGAGATACCTCCACAACATTTCTGTCTTATTAATAAATTTCTAAAGCAATGAAAGTGTTTAATGCAAGAATGAGATTTGGTTTTAGTCTGAACTCGAAGTGCTTCGAAGAAGATGCACAGCATACATGGCCATTGTGTCACATATCAATCACTATCATTTATTGTTTACTGGAAGATTCTATTAAATATTTACATGAAATGCCAAAATGTTCACTTGTCTTGTTCAATATATCAAAGCATTAGGGAGGAGAAAAAAAATCMCATGATACTGGATCTTCCTACATTTTGTTAAAACCATTGAATGAACCACTGGTAATGTCCATCCCCTGTAGGCAATCATTTAATTAAATCTTGGCAACTGATACAAATAATCTCACAACTTTAAAAGAACATCTTTGTAGCCTAGAGGGAAAAAACCAAACCTAAGSCAATGAATTGCAGTTTGCTTCTTTTATTTAACGTAGTAGCTGTAGCACTTCAGGCAGAAGTGGTGCTGGAAAATTGTGTTGCTTAAGATCTTCCATAATGTGTTAGAAGAAAGCCTTAACACATCCTTGCTGTCCAGTCCCTCTATCTTCTGTTGTCCATTTGTGATCTAAAAGCAGCAACAAGCCATATGCTTGCTATTTCCTATTACAGAAACAGCTTTTATATTTTACTTTATTTTATCTAAGAAGATTAAACCTCACTTCCTGGGAAGGTGATGGAGCAGCTCATCCTGGAAACCATTTCCRGGCACATTAAGGATGAGACCATTTATTTGCACCACCCAAAGCCAGTTTCTCACATCTCAGTGCTCTTGGGTAGCACTAAAACTGATATCTCACCTGCCCAAAATGCTCTGTAAACCACATGGTGAAGCTCAAGTTTTACAGAAAATGCAGCAGCAGTTGTCAACAGCCCAGCACCTGCAAGCTCACCCAGGCCAGTCCTTTCCACAGTTCCCCTGTCCTCTACTTTGGATGCTAGTGTGGATGTCTGTCCCAGGGACCTGCTGGAGGCAATGGCTGTCTCAAGCCTCTGTAAACTGACTGTAATTACAACCCCCATGATACCTGGACTTGCCAGTGTCCCTAGGGAAAAGAGGTGTCAAGCCTGTCAAGCCCCAGGTTTCAGAATTCAGTGGCTAAACCTTGAGAATGGTGATGGTATCAGTAAAAAAATCCCTGTTGGTGGTCTGCAAGACCCTGCATAATCACCATAAGAGTTACTATGCTGTTAACATAGTCCCAGGTAATCCAGGCAGTGGAGAACACCAGATGAGACCACTGGATACTGACAGCAGTTTTTTCTGTAGCTGGCAAAGTCCAGAAGGTAGTAGAGCTGATAATGGCACTGTGGACTGAACACTCCTATGCCCATTGCAGTCTTCCCCACAGCTGAAGGATCCAGCCACTGAGCAGCAGCAATCAAGGACAGTAAAACTGCTGATAGAAGAACCCTACAACGACTTTGAATGTGAGTCTCTGCAACGTGCACATTTCTTTTCATCCCGCACTCCAAGCACCCACAAGCTTCTTTCCCAGGCTTGAAATACCTTGCCAGCTCCAGGGAGTCATTCTTGGCCACATTTCCTGCTAGGATCCCATATTCTGCAGCTGTATACATTTCACAGGCGTGCAAGATGCTGACCATCTGAGCCATCCCCTTGTGCAACTGCACCGCAAGCACCTTAAACAGGAGCTGGAAGGGCTTCTTGCTGCTCTGGCATGGCTTTGCATGTCCAGAGATGGGAACCCCACTGACTGCATGGTCTGAAGAGCAGAAGCACCAAACATCATGGTCTGGGAAACAAAACACTGAGGAGAAGGAAGAACCTCCACACTTTCATCCTGGCATAGTCATCACTGAAATGGATCCTGGCATCTTCCTCGTTCAGACAATGGGAGCACATTGTAAGAGCACAAGATTTGCTAGAGAGGTTTGCACAATCAGGGASCAAATCCACTCAAGATGTCTGTCACAGTGGAGCACAGTCACTGACTACTTGGGGTGGGGCTGWTCCAAATCAAAGAACGTTTAACACCAAAATGAGTATTCTCAGCAGCCTATACTGGGGCCCTGAGGAGCTCTGCAAAAGTTTTCAGTGAAATCAATTGCTTCAATTRATATAAAGGAGCTCATACTGCAAACACTGCAATAGGATATTGCATATAGCAAAAGCAAAAAAGGTCTTTTTACATTATAATTTTGAAATTAAAAAAAAATAACTAATTTCTTACCCTAATTTTCCTGAAGAATTTTTCCCAGTAGATACACCCAAAGATTTTCCTGTTTTCTTCGTTATTTCTGAAGAGGTGTCTGCAGGTCATTATTTTAAAAATTTATTTGCCACAAAACATGATAACCTACATAAACCCARCATAAAGCCCAGAACTGTAGGGATCAAAGATACTGATACAAAGAGCAGAATGTATTATCATTCACAGGTTATACTACAAATAACCTTTAGAATAACTTTATAAAACATCTTCTAAACATAGACTAATACCGGTCATGATTACCTGTAGCAATGGGTTCTAGAAAATATATTATATGGTGTCCTGCACAGAGGGAATTGTTTTAGGGAAGTGGTGGTGCTAATTTTAAGGCTGAATCAAAAAGGGCATTTGGAACAAACAACACGGAARGCTTCACACCTCATCTAAATGGACTTAAGAAAAGGCAAAAATGATGGAATGAATATTAAAATCAAAGATTAAAGGTTATGGAGTTCTTTATGGGCAGAAGGAACCTCAAACCCAGACTGTATATTTTAGGTCTGTATAGGTACTTCTGTTTGAGGACCTGAAAATGCTAAGTCCCTCTTGAGGACCCAAATGAAAACCTCTGTGCATACAGTCCACAGAGTGGATCAAGATAATGACGAGGAAAGCCCTTCACTACCAACAACATCTGCTTGGAAATTTTTGGCCTTTCTCATTTCTAAAAAGTGTGGTATGGAAATGAGTTTAGGATTTCATGTCAGAACTTGCAAAAATAAACAAAAAAATCCCCTAAAGTAAAACTTTATAATTCTACATTATTCCATCAGAAAACGATTCCAAAGCCTAGGATCTGCTTTAAAAATGCCTCCCCTACCTCAGAGTTTATTATAAGAAAAACATAAATATGACTAAATGAACTCTTTACCTGGCCTGTGTTTGTCTGTGTTGGCACCTTTTTGTACTCTCTCCAGAAGTGATAACACAGCAGTTGTTAATGTTGGGGTTTTCCTCTGAGTCAATGGTTGCTTGTCCTAGTGAAAGAAGATGCACAATCATCACTTAACTCTAGCAAGGAGTTCATGGACCCCAGAAAAACCTCTCCAAATCGCTGTGCTAGGAAGGAAGAGGAAAAAGGTCCACCCTCTCCCACTTGCAAGCCATTTTTCCTGCTCAAAATAGGTGAAAGAGTAGTAAGATTTTTCAACATCTTGGAAAAATATAAACCAAACCAAAAAAGACCCCAAAACCCAGGAACTGTTTACACTACTCTTTTTTCTATAACAAAACAGGATCTCACTTCAAGAGGCTGATGCTTAGCTCCATTTTTCTGATTCTCCAAACAGGCTCAGCCCTTTGGCTTTGTGTCTAGTGACCAGGGAACAGCAAACCTTCCAACAGCAGGGAGCCCTAATAACTGGGAAGAGCTTTCTCCATGTACTGCAAAAGCTGCCAGGTTTCTGATTCTCTACAGCTGTTACCCTGGAATTTAATTGCAGAAGAGTCTGGAGAAATTATTGTCCCAATTTTTTCATACTGTCATATTCTGTCATATTCTGTCACTTTTTTATCAGACAAAAGGCTCCAGTGATGGGCAACTCCCAGCTGATATTCAGCGTGTAATTTGTTGTAAGAGTTTATCAACTTCCCTGGAATGTCAAGTCTTATATTAATATAGGTCTTTACTCGCCATGAACTACAGTTTAGTAAATCTCCCTCCAGGACAAGACAAGTGTGACTGTGTGTGCTTACCAAAGCCTGGCTGGTGGTCTCTGCAGCATGGCAGACAGCTTCTCCTTCACGAAACTCCATGTTCACAAAACTCCTCTGTGCTGCAGCCTCCTTAAACTTTTGTGAGCTGTATGGACACTGAATACAGTCTGACCATAAGAAAGGAACAGCTTGTGTCACAGTTTATACATTACAGGAGAAGAATTCCCCTGCTTTTCTGGGGGCCTCAAGATGCAGTTCAACACCTGGCTCCACCAGCAGATGACCATGATGAATTCTCAGCAACTCTCAAAGCACAAACTTAGGAGAACTACAAGAACTTCCTCTAGAAAAATACTTGGGATCCTAAAATACATGTTTGTGGTATTAACCTAGAGAACAGTAATCACTTTCAGAAATAAATCCCTGGGGATTAATAAAAGCAGATTTTTTTTATCTTTATTCTATTCCTACACTCGCAACCTTACAATTAACAACTCTGAAGGAAAATCATTATTTAAAAGTTTCTTGAGTAGTCAAACTCAGCTGCTATTTTGGCAAGGTGCAGCAGCAACAGTGCTGGCCAAGGTAAGTCCGGGGGTGAGGGTTAGATCGAGATGCACGAGGGGGTTCCTGAGCTCAGGGACACTCAAGCAGCAGCTCCGAGCCCTGTCAGGACACGGGAGCCCTTGGAAGCCGAACAGGCGAGGAGGGGGTGTTGCCAGGAGCAGCGAGGGAGATTTAAATGTCTCCAGGGAGTGTGGTGCAGCAGTTGGGGCAGGCAGGGCATGCAGGAGGGCGCAGCCACTCTCCCGCTCCTGAGGTGAGCTCCCCTCACCCTGTGGTTCTTCATCTGCCTGGCTGGAATAGACTCAGCAATGGTTACACACGGCTGAAAGCCATTGCTAGCAGGAACGTGGTGACCTAGGCAGAGCTCTCCGAGAAGCATGCAGGCATCCAAGTCTCTGGCTGCAGGGAGTGTCTGAGCCTGGTGTTAAGTGTCGGAGGACAGCRGAAAAGACACCTGTGTGTGGTGTGAACAGGTGGATGATCTGCTCAGCCTGGTGGCAGAGCTTAAAGAGGAGGTGGAGAGGCTGAGGAGTATCAAAATGTGCAAATGAGAAGCAGACTGGTAGAGTTGTGCCCTTCCATCCCTGAGACAAATGCAGCGGATGGAAGCTCAGCGACAGTCTGAGAAGCTCCACCCCTTTGGCGGTCAAGCAGAAGAAGGAGGCCTAAAAGCAGGGAAACGGAAACAGGTCCCTGCTCAGGGAGGCAGAAGAATCCCCTGCTGGCCTCCCTCACCTTCCCAGGTGCCCTTAGAGAATAGGTGTGAAGCCTTGGATCTCCAGGATCAGGCAGGTGACAGTGGAGAATAAGCTCTGTCTGGAGGGTCTCCCAGATCAATGTAGTCAACCAGATGGATCACAACTACAGGCATTAACAAAAAAAGAAGGGTAGTTGTAGTGGGTGCCTTGCTTCTGAGGGGAACTGAGGGCCCAACTGGAATCATCTCACAGGGAAATCTGCTGCCTTGCTGGAGCCCTGGTAAGAGATATTACCAGGAGACTTCCTGGACTAATTCAGCACACTGGTTACTACACACTAGTGATTGTCCAGGTGGGCAGTGATGAGGACGTTCGGTCACAGGTTGGAGTCGATGACCACAGAGGGCTTTTTCAACCTAATTGATTCTGTGATTTAGCCAAACACAGCTGAAGCAGCTGTGGCCCTCCAGCTGAGGCACGTCTAGGAGCCAGGCTTCTGGGTGTGAAGCAGCATTATGAGGAACACASAGTGCTGCTTTCTAAAGTGTTTTTCAACAGTATTACAGTCCTGATTCTGCTAAAAGCTATTCAGCAAGACTTATGGCTGGTGCAGTCCAACTCATTTCAATCAACAATCAGTGTTCGGGGTCAACATAGTCACATTCAGCCATCACACTGCCCTCCATGTTCTCAGACCCTTCCTCCCTGTCCGGTGCCTTTTACAAAAGCAGCCCAAGTGTCCTTATCCTTTACATCTTTAGCAACTTTACAAATTATTTCTCTCAGTAACAATACAGATAAGATGGCCCAAGCAGTCACCAAAACCCTGCTCCAGACCAGTAGCGTGGACAAAATGATTCTGAACACAGGGGAGGGGAGGGGAGGGGAGGGGAGGGGAGAATGAGACAGGGCAGATGTCTGGCTTCTGGAGTCTGGCAGAGACACCTGAAACTTCAGGGGAGAATAAAGAATTTTGGGCTCTGTTTGGAGGAAGATGAGAGGAAAAGAAAATCTTTCTCTCTCCTTCCCACAATCCACATACTTTCTCACCAGTCCTGTAGTACAGGATATATATCCTCACTAGGCCACTCAGCAATTTTTCCTTCCTAAAAATCAGTTCTCCAGCTCCTTTCTCCACAACTACCACTGCTCTTGCACGACTGGGTTTCCTCCAAGAGGGAGAAGGAAAGGGAGGGTCTGCTCTTAGAGTTGGTATATTCAGACCAGAAATAACAGTCATCAAAGAATTCAGCAGTGGAAATTCAGAGAGGAGCTTGACCCCAATCAAGGAAGGAAGATATGTCCTGCTGCTTATATTGCATTGCTGTCATCTAGGAGAGGAGAGAGGCTGGAATCGTGGCAGCTGCTTTTGCTATCAGTCATGAATTCCTGCTCTGGAAGCTAGCCCAGAGAGCCCTCCCTTCTCTCTTCTGCTCTCTGCCTTCCTAACACAGGCAGGAGTCCACTGAGACCCTTTTCAAGACTGCTCCCACGTTTTATAAATAACACTATCATGAGATATTGCCTGTATGTGCATTTTTTGGATCTGTAACTTTTAACACCAGGAGCTCTGTGCAGAGACCAAACCCGGTATTAGTAGTAAGCCAGATCCGTCTTTTTCTAAATGACTTTCCCTGTCTGCAAAGCTGGGTGGGGAAGAGAACAGTGAAAGAGCCACCACGCAGGTGGGGGGAAGCCTGCGTGCACTATAGTTGTTTGGAATGGAGAGAGGATGTATTTCACCCTCTGTTATACCACGGTACAGCTATCCTGACTCTCCTCCCAAAGTCTTAATACCAGACCCCAAACTTGCTGCCTTTAAAAAGGTACAGTTAGTTTTCTCTTCCTCCCCACTGCCTCTGCATTGCATTCCTACTCAATTCAAGCCAAAAAATAGAGCTGGAAATTAGAGCGTATGGACGGAATTAATGTTCACACTCTGTTGTGCCAGGGGTGCAAAACTGAAGCCCGTCTGTGACTAATAAGACATCACTGCTTTACCAAAGATCAGTACAAGAACAGCAATCAGATAAAGCAGACCACAAAGATGGATAGATGGATAGATGGATGGATGGATAGATGGATGGATGGATGGATGGCTGGCTGGCTGGCTGGCTGGTGGGGAAGAAGGTGGAAGAGGATGGCACTCCTTCAGAGTTATTGTGACCTGCTTGGCTGATTGAATAGGATTAGGAAAATGCTTATGATTCTGCCTCCAGTTAGATTTCTTGCCTGGCTGTTTCTGTAATGGAAATTAGAGAAGACACAAACTATACTTCCCTCTTGCAAGGCACAAAAAAATCTTAGGCTGGGGGTTCTTCCTTTCTGAGGGAAAGAAAAAATATTACAAACAAAAGAAATTTGCTTTTTTTGAAAAGCACAGGAAAGCTGATTTATCCCTTCACTGTGTATTGAGAACACCAGAAGATGCATAAAAGAACAATGCACTCCAACAAAACACTGTGGTCGTGGTAGGCCTAAGAGTGCTTAGGAGAGAAAAGACACTGTGACTAACACTTTTCCTTCTCCACTTGTCACGTTCTTTTTGCTGTAAACCTTTGTGCACTTCTGTTTCTTTCCACAACTGATTTTAAAGGACATTTTACAACAGCAGTCTACCAAATCAGCAGCGATTTGGCATCTCTGGGTAAAATAATATACATGCATGTCCACGTGTATTCCCCTCCCCCGCAGCAAAATGACTTGTTCCGGTAAGAGCTTAAGTATCTTTCCCTCCATATCTGTAAATAAGTTCAGTTTAAACACATTTTTAAACCCTTCAGTACAATGGCAGTGAATCTCTGCAACTTCATCTGTGAAAAGGCAGCTCTCGGGTTCAACCTGGGGCATTCATGCACCAACCATCCCAGATCACGCTCTCTTTCAGATTTCGGTGAAGAGGAAGCTGTTAGAGATTCACATTGTCTTTAAAATGTATATTTGAACATTTCTGAGAAGAGCAGAGACACTTATGTGCCATGGGTAGTCATGACATCTACTGGTTTGGCTTCTCAACCAAGAAATATTCCCAAACACCAGCAGCACAGGGAGGGGGAGGAAAGAATTTGGCACCCAATCAAGCACATATGTGAGACTCATCCACAACATCCAGGCTTTGTCCTTGGAGGAAACACAATAGTGTTACTGAATGAAAGACTTCATATGGAGATAACACACACACTTCAATTTTACCTATACCTTTTGCAGGGACTGCTTCTTCACAGTGGTGATTTCTGTTCCCTATAGTCTCTGTTTCAAGATGCTGAAGGGTTTGCACTTCCCGTTGCACATTGAATCAGCTGGGATGCAAAGGAAAACAGTTGTTTATGAGTTGGAGTGATGCCTCGTTAATGATGCTTTCTTACTCAGGCTTTAAAATTACTTATATTCAGGAGCAGGGAGCTGCAGCAGTATTTATTTTGGGTTCAGTTCAACTCCTGAAGGACTCCATCAAGACTTTACAAAGCTGTCCAAGTACAGCTGCAGTTGAGCGCAAATAAGAAATAGAAGCCATTTCAAATTTGTTCTGCTCAGGGATGTGCCGGAGGCCAGTACAAATAATGACATGCAGAGAACAGATCGGGTCTGTGAACAGGAGCTGTCTCATTGGACTTCCCCCCACACACCTGGTTTTCCTTCTTTGTTTCTTGTTTAAGGAGAACAGCTGATCCTGTTCAAGGGGCAAATATTTTCATTCTCTGAGTTTAGATGTATTCCAGAGCAGGGTCTCCCCTGTCAAACAGCACTACTGTCCACCCCACCAACACCACTGAAACAGCCCCAGCCCCAGCCTGAACGGGAGCAGCTGCTTACCAGCACCCATAGCCTGACAACACAGGAGGAAAACTAGGGATAGCACCTGCAGCTAGAAGCACAGGGAAATTTTAGATATCCAGTGCTAAATGTGTGGAAGAGACATGCCTCACAACAAATGAGATTTTAAGGTTCAGAAGTGTCTCAGATTTTAGCATCACTCTCACTCTTCTGCAACAGGATGGCAATTCCCTTTGTGAGGAAAGCCATGGAAGCAAGGACCAAACTACATCCTCTCTCCTCTACTGTGAATCACGAGTCCATTCACAGTGGTAAATTGAAGACCCTCTTCCTATCTTACTTTGCTTACTTGCCCTTTCTAGTTCTCAGTTATTCTCTTGATCTTCTCATGAATGTCTCTATGCTGTCCACTCTCTTTCCATACAAATCAAGCAGATGCCTAAGGATGGCATTTTGGTTACAGCTCAGCTGGACTAAAACCTGCCTTATTCTACTAAAACACACATTTCAAAATTCTCGTTTCCCTTTGAACCTTCTACTCATGTGATTCAGGTCTTTACCTTGTGTCTCTAGACATTTTTGACAGCAAACTTCAGAGGAATATTCCTCTGCAGTACCAAAAGAGTAGCAGACACCTGTGTCTTGCCCACTGATGAGCTCACCAGTCCTGAATCATCAGGACAGGGAGAGCCAGTGTAGCACTCATATCTGACAATAGTCACAGTGACATGAGACTTCTCACCCCTCTCAAAACATAGATCTCTCTCTTTTCAAACTATTTTGCTGAATTAAACCATTATGCTCTTCATGTATCTGATCTGAGATACCGAACACAGGACTACTAATGCAGAGCAGTTGCACCTTTTTCTTGGTGCTTATGGTCACTCAGATTCCAGTGTATTTTTCTTCTTTTTTTTTTCCTTGCTAAATCAGTTTTTAGGATTCTTGTAGGGCTGATCTGATCTACCACAGAGACACAGGAGCAGTAACACAAACCGAGGAGCAGAGGGGTACATGCAGAGCCCCACCCTTTGCAGGAAAGCACTGCAGTTGGGTTGTGCCAGGCAAACTGTGCAGCCACCCATTCAGTTTATAATCCAGAGGTCAGGGAGGTCAAGGGGAATCTTTTCATTCACTTCAGCAGGCTTTGGAACAGAGCCTGGTTGCCCACATTATGTTGTCAAAGGGACTGCTTATCAGATGGTTTATTAGTCTATTTGTTTCCAAGAAGCCTGAAATAACAAATTCAGCCTAAACCCCTGGAACAAAAAGGAAACTGCAAGTTAGTAATTCATGCTTCACCAAGAGAAAATACATTAATTTAAATTCAATGTATAGTAAACATGGTTTAGGACAAGCAGGTAAATTCAGTGCAAGACTGAAGATGAATTCACAATATTTCTGTGCACGTTCATTAATTCTCTAATCAAGTTTGCTAATGAAAGCAGTTACTAGGTAATTTCCTGTTTTAAACATGTTCAACACGCTTCTCTACTAGCAGTCACCTCCTCCTTCCCCAGTGCTCACTACTCATTCCAACTAAATACATTGACATTCCCGTGAAAAAGAAGGGTTTTTTTTACCAGAATATCTTGTGCAAAATGTTTTCCACAGGTCGTAGAAGGAGCCAGACCTTGACTTCAGGCAGCTGTGCAAAAGCCAAAGCATGCAAGAGCCTCAGTTACACAGCATAGGACATCTTGACTACAGCAGAGCTGGCGCTTGGACAGGGCCCTTGCTGGAACAGTGCTTCGTTGTCAGAAAGGGACACCTCCATAGAATTATAGAATATCCTGAACTGGAAAGGACTCACAAGGATTATCAAATCCAACTCTCTAGTTGCATGTCAGTGTTCTCTTCTGCAGAACTCCCTCCTTATTTATCCTGTTCCCACAAAGCACAAGCTCTCCTTTGCTACAATAGGCAGCACCCTGTTTTCCACACAACTGCTCAGGTATGTGCTTTCACAGTGACATCACAGTTGGCTGAGGGGATGGTGGAACAGTACTTAAGTTCATCACTGCCTAATTCAGGGAGCAGGGCTGGGAAGCAAGAGCAGGTAACCTGCACCTAGATTTATTCTGTTTGGAAGTCAGCAGGAGCTAGTGGTACCCAGTAATGGCTCAGGTAGAAAGTGCCATGCAAAGTGTGACGCGATTATTAAGGCAGAACGTTCCCATGATATGCTAAGCAGCATTCCAAGATGATCTTACTTTGTAGATGTCTAATTTATTGGGATTTGTGTTTAAATCACCAATTTTTTTGGAAAAAATAGGTGTTAAAATTACATGGAAAGTAGGTTCAGGTGTTTTTAACTCCAAAGGCAGCCACACACTCATTTCAGAGCAGGGACATGATTTGTATTAAACAAAAACAGCTTTTAGGAAAACTTGAAAAAGAAAGTCATTAGACTTGTAACCTGCAGAGGTACTTCACTGAATTAACTTCTGTAAGGACTTCTCTGGTAAGTGTTCTTGCTCTCACTAAAACAAAAGAAATCCCTGTCTTGCCAAGCAGATGAGTGACTGCTTTTGTTTCTTACCTTTTCCTTGGGATTTTACCACACTCCAAAGCACAGTTATTACAGTGTTTCATTGATTACAAGTGCAGAGGAACAAAGCAATTCTGTAACCTTTTTGACTCTTTTCCTATTGCCTTTGTTTAAACGTCTTTCCTCTTTTGTTTCCAAGCAACAGCTCTGCCTGTCCTTAATCTGGACTATACTCTTCCTTTCATGTGTCTTCCTCTGCCTCCCCCACCTCTCTATTCTCATCTCCTCAAGGTTTTGGTTGGGTTTTTTTTAAAGGACTTTAGGTATAAGCACATCAGTAATGAGAAATCTATCAAAGAACATATGCACTGTCTTTAGTAAAAGATTGTCCTTTTTGGTAAACCAAAAAAATCACATTCCATCCCAAAGCACTGAACAGCATCTGTTACTTACTTGTTCCATTTAGCTTATTTCCTGGTATCTGACTCAACAGAATTGCTTCCCAGATTTCCTTTTCTGTGTTATTGTCAGGAGTCATGAGTACTTGGTGGTCAGTATTCCTATTACCACAGAATCAGTGATTACAAAATTAGCAATTATGACACAGGCAGACCTTGCTTAAGCTTGTCAAACACATGAAAACTAGTACAGGTATCAGCTAAAGGAAAACTCTGAAACTTTTTCTAATCTTACTGATTATTTCTACCGATTCTGTTAACACAGACAATTTTAGAAACTGAAGGCTTGATGTGTATAATGTATCGACATTTTGGTTTTCTGAGCAGTGATCAAGACTTGTAGATGCAAATACCTCTTTATTCCCTTCTCCAAAACCATGTTACTTTACCAATTAAAATATATTATAAAAGCCTTCTTCCACTAAAAACTAGTACTTTGAATTATTTCTGTACATTAAAAGGTACCACCAGTCCCTCTGTTAGCTGGTCTCCATCTGGTATTCACAAATCTATTTAAGGAATACTGAAGATGCTTTGAATTCAACAGTAGTCACGCCAATCCACCGATGTATTGGTTACTGTGTTCCTTACAGGGTTTCTTATGAATACAGAAGGATTCAGGACTGACTACAAATCCTATTAATTTCATTCACATTATGAACTGGACACTATTAAAATAATCCACAYTCACAGTACAAACATTTAAGATCACCCCAAACCTACAGATTCTGGCCCTCTGCTCATCTTCAGGAAGATTTTGAAACAATTGTCGTGGGTCGTAAGTTTGTATTCCAATTAAACCAAGCTTAATGCGAGACCTGAGGACTAGTATTTCAGAAAACCCAATACAGTGATTATCTGCAACACACACTATTTATCTAAGTGTCTGCTGTTTTTTTTTCCGTACCGCTCAGACTGAGTATTTCCAGCAAAGCCAATTCCAATGGCAATAGTGAGGGTCATTGACCACAGTAACAGCAACACTTGTTGCAACAGATTTTATTTGCCAGGAAATGTAAAACTCAGGTTAGGTAACAGGGATGTCTAGCTACACAACAGCTTTTCAGACACCTCTGTTTACAAAAGGTCATTCTCCAGCTTTCATCATAGTACCAAAACAATAAATAACCTACCCACAAAAGAACCAAGGAGGAGTTGGTTCCTTGACTTACAAAATTGTATTATATCAAGGCACTATATTCAACCATCAGTATAAGCCAGAGAAGACATAAATGAAAATATTGTTTTGTAAACTGAAATAATTTAATAGAAGAATCTAATCAGATCAAATTTGTAGGATTCTGCTGATTTGTTGAATACATTCAACAAATATATATACATAAAACTCTGTTCAGTGATAGCTTGTAAGAAAAATATTTGTAATTTTAATAAATTTCTATTGTAATGAAACTTTGCAACAGTTGCCAAGTCACTCATGACAGAATAGACATCACCAATACATTGCTTTATATAGAATTTCATTTCAGAAAGAATGACAAGTTACTATGTCTTCTTAGTGAGATTTGAACAACACACTTTGAGCAGGACTGGCAAAGCTCTGAGTTAGCAGTTCTCTTCTCAAGACAAATGAAAAATTAAGGATGTTTCCACAAAAGTTTCTCAGTTTCATCAAGACAGTTTCAGTCCTTGAACATTTTGTTTCAGATTGAGCAACTCCTTTTCCTGTCTTGTCTTCTCTAACTTGAAGGCGAGCTTATTGGCTTTCTTTTCCATTCTGCGTTCCTGTGCATAGGAATAATGAGAAATTTACAAAATAGGAATAAACATGCAAAATCAAACCACTCTAATTAACTGTTCAAGATCATGAAAACAAGGGCAATCTGGACAATAATAATATTTATGGCACTAATTATTAGTGCACATAATTAATATGTGTACCATCAGGATAAACAGCTTTAGTTAGCTGAAGCTTCCAATATGCTGGCAATTTCTGTTCCTAAATAATACAACTAGTATTTAATTGTAGCCAATTAGATTTTCCACCTTTTTTCAGATACTTTTCACTTTGTGTGTGATCTGAAACATCATAAATATTTCCTTTGCTACTCTAGATTGTAAGGAAATCTGAAGTTCCTTCTGAAGTGATATCTGCAGTAGTGGCCACAATAACAGACCCAGAGTTTTGATACCGGGAATCAGGATGACAAAATTACAATCTTAACTTTTTTCTAGCAGATTTTTTTTAAAGAAGCAATAATTAGTCCTTTGAGACCAGCAAGTTTTTCCCGTTATTTCCAGACACAACAAGTGAGTATTAAAAAGAGTTTGGAAGACAGAATTCAGATAATATAAAATGATTTTAAATAAAACCTTGCAAAACAACTCATACCTTCCGCTCCTCTTTAATTGCCTGTTTCCTCGCCTTGCGACCCTCTTTGCTCTCATCTTTGGCACGAGGCTGTGTCGATGCTTTTGGCAGGTCACTGCCATTAATCATTTGCATGCGTTCCACCTGCTTAGCAGTAAGACCTTTCTGAGGCAAGACATGTAGGGGAATTCCAGTCTTCTGAGAAATTTTTATTGGTTTGGGCTAAARTAAGAGAGTGTGTATGTATTAGCGGTCCCTAGCTTTCTCTCCAAGAAGTGCACAATGCACTGCCTTATCACTATAAAAACCCTAGATTCAGATTTAACAGTAATAAATGTTAAGGTTCCTCATACTATTTTATTCCCTCAGAAAAATTAACATTAACTCCCAAGTAAGAAATCAAACACATCTGTGACAGAATCTGGCCTCCCAGAATCAGAAAAACATTTTTCCCTTTTAGTTAAGTACTACTGAAAAAAATAAAGAACTTAAGTAGGCACTTAATACTCTTTTATAAGCTTGTAAGAAAAAGGTTTCCTATCAAATTTTGGAATATCAAGCTGTGCTCTAATGATGTGGAACATCTGGAAGGCCAAAGAACTACAATAAATTGTTTCAAACTGTAGAAAAACCGCCAAACAAATATGTGGCTGTGAGACACAGATTACACAAAGGTATACCACAGATAACAACAAAGTAAATTCCTTGCTCTGTCCATTTCTGCCTAGTTATCAGAGAAATTCTGAACTGACTCAATTTTCCTTCTAATAGAAAAAAATATATCCAAACCCTTTTTTAGTGACGAAATAATACCAAAGATTAACACCCTCCCCAATCCTCTTTCCTGCTCCTTCTGTCTTTAAAAGCAGATACCCACTGAGAAAACAAACATATTTGTCTCAAGTTTTCCCAGTGTTACTCATCAGAGTAAGTTTAATAATTTTACCTTTGATGGCTCCTTAATAAGTGTTGGGTGATTATATAAGTTTGAATATGTACCTAGGTCACAAAGAAAAAAAGAAAGTAGTCAAGAAAGGCTTGCAAATAGAAACGAGGTAAATTTATTATGAATTGTACTATTACTTAGGTTTTGGAAATTCCTGCTGCTGTGCTCAGAGAATAAACCACCTTACCTAAAGCACTGTCAGAAAAGTTCTGAGATCACCTATCATTTACTTTAAAATCATAGGAACAAATAAGCAAACTCCAAAATACTTACTCAAAATGGATTCACAATCCCACTTCTCTTTTGGCTCCTCAATAACTACAGATACTATTTCTTCCTTTTCTTCCTCACTTTYTTCATTTGCAGGAGAGTCCAAATCTTCAACGGGTTCAAGAGCATCCAATTTCACACAACTTTGAAGAAGTTCAGAGAAGAAAAATATATGGTTTATATCTTTTCTTGAAAATGTATAATTATGTAAACCCAGACTCCCTTCAGTAAAACCCCAGACCCAAGAAAGCTATTCCTAATGAAAACTTGCAGAAAAATTAAATCTTCTTAAGAAAGCCTCCTCAAAATAAACTAAAACCATTAGGACAAAGACACAGTCAACAGAAGAAGTATTTCCAAGTATTTCCGCATTTCAAAAGTATGTGGCCCACAATACTTGTGACTGGGAGACAGAAAGAGAAGAGGATATACTTTTTAGTTTGTAAGCAAGGCGGCAGAAGGAATTACCATCTTTCAATCAGGAAACACACGACTAATCTAAGAACATTTAGCCATTTATCTTTGGGATAATATAACCTGCTTTAAGACCAAGTGAATGGACGCAGGGGTGCTTTATAAGCACTGATTTTTGCAGTGGCAGCCAAGCCACAGCTGCCTGTGTGTTTATTATCCTGTCACTAGGTACACAGAGGAATCTGCTGCAAACCAGCAGGACAGATTGTACTTGGCTTATACTTGGCTAAAGAGTCTGTTACAAACAAAAGTATAAGGAGAAAGGTAAGTTACGCTAAAAAGGGAAAGGAGGAATGCCTCTAGGTACTACTTACACTAAGTTCAATACAATTATACAAAAGGACCATAACCTCACTCAAACCAACAAAATTCCTTCACTTAATTTTATCATACAAATGGATAATACTCATATGCAGCTGCTTTTATTGTGGGATGTAATCTTTGAGTACATGAACTTGAAACAACGCCCAAAATTTCAATATAAACACAGGATTACAGAACTACTTATGCGAAGCAGTACTTCTGGGAATACATACTTCTTTGCTTTCTCTTTGTAGTAATCATTCAGGACTTCCTGCAACCGAGCATTGTCTGTGTTAATATAACCTTCTAACTCCACATTATCTAAGGCTCCAATTTCATCTTCATCAAATTGTTCATAAAACTAAAATAAAGAAGTGGATATCCGTAATTAGATTACATTTGTCATGCAACTTCTTGACAGCTAAAAGAAGAGCCACACATTTCTTTTTATTTGCTCCTTTTTCCTCTCCCCTCTCATTCGCTGAACAACTGCCAAACACATCTGCAGTAGGATTTCCTCCTTACTGTCAGTATTCTCAGCATGGGAGGCACAAAGTTATCTTACAATAATAATACATAAATCAGCTTTAGAAAAAGTTTCTTATTCTGATGCATTATTTCCATCTGTACCTTAAGCAGCCTGTCACTGCTCAGAACAAAAGTTACATCCTATTGGCACTGCTCTGCCATCAGTTCATGAATTCACACTTTACCAGGCACCTTTATACATTTTTTTGTGTTGAACTGAGCCCCTCAGACAAAACTATAACACTAGTTATGAATGCTCATATATATAGTCATTGGAGTAGTTCTGTCCAACTCTGTCAGTGCTAGTCCTTTCAACAGCAATTAACACTATAACCTAGGTAACACAAGCACCTGTATGTACACAGTATTAAATGCAGAATACATGCAAAGGGCAGCTGTTTGGTGCCCTGGCTGCTAAAAGCAGTAAAATCTGCATGGGTATATAGGACACCACCTGATGAAACGAATCAGTAGACAAAGAAGCATTTAACACCCTTAACAGTTACACTCTTGAGTTGCCTCACACCTTCTCAAATCTGTCATCCAACAGGGTTAATTGCTCATTCCGTCTAATTACTGAAGAGGTCATAGAATATTCCGTGAAACGACTCCTGGTTTCTTCTTGCATAAAAAGGAATTCTTTCGTCCGTCCATTAACCTCATCATCTGATAAAGGACCTTCTGAATCATAGTCTTTATCACTACTGCAGCTATCCTTTTCATCACTATCATCTTCCATATCTTCCCATTCATCTTCATCCCCAGCATCTGATCCCCTGAACAGAAGTACAGAATAGTTTTAGAATAATACATGGACCTTTCCATAGCTCTGACCAGTGTTGGGTTATCTGAAACAATCTGGCAATAACAGATTTAAATCTTGAGAGGGAAAGATAAAAAGTGTGTGAGACTTTCGTCTGAGAGCTGAAAACGTTTCTGGTAACTGTTGGATCACACATCTATGTTGACAATGAAGTTATGTTTACATTCAGCTGTACATGTCAAAGTAGAAAAATATCAGCTGCATTCCTGAATATTAAAATGAGCAAAATTTCCCATTATTCATAAAATTATGAGAATGATACCAAAACCTAAATAAATAAAATGCAGTGGGGTATCACAGGCAGCATTTGTAAAGGTTCCAGAAACACCCATTAGCCTTCAACAATACTACTACTGATGTATTTTACATATAATAGGTGACAATGTTTTAAATAGTTAAAGAACACTATTATTCCAAACACTGCATATAATCCATGAGCTCAGAGGAACAAATAAAGCCCATCTCTTGGATAACACAAGAAAATTTGGTTTTGTGGGCTACCACCCAAAGGTAATCTTTTGGTAATCTTTTTTTTCTTTTACACAAGGTAATCTTTTTTTTCTTTTAACAAACCAAAGTATTCAATTTGAAATCTGAAACCATTCTGGCTTCCTACACCCCCACATGAAACAGCAAATAGCATCTTTCCTATTTTCATATGACAAACAGTTCAACAAAGCCCTATATACCCCTTCTGTGGTTTATTTGCTTGTAGAACAAAATCATCTTCCAGGATATTTTCTGGATTGTCAAAGTCAAAATCATCATCAAGAGCTGCAACAATATCTGGGTCAAAATCTAGCCGTGGTCCTAGAAAGTTAAAAAACCAAAACAAACATATAAGTTTCCCTGACATTACATAGCTACTTTCGTGGATAAAAAYGAATCCAGCTGGACTGTTAATTTGCAGTAATGAAAGCTTAAACCAAAGAATCACAAAATTCCTCAAGAATATTTGTAGATTTGATACAAGCCAAGGCAAGTCACCAGTCTCTTGTCAATTTTTATCATTCAGAAAAAAACATTTCCCAGAGGTCTTAAGCTTCCATAAATGCATTTTAATACAGAATATTGTAGAAGAAAAAAGATCCAAGTCAAAGTACCACATGATCGACTACCAAACTTAGCTCCCAACCCTAAAATTCCCTACATGACTAAAGGTTAGAAAGCATTTCTCTACTGCAAGTAACAAAGTGTCTTTAGCATCTTTCTGTCAGGACAGAGAGAACTGCAACAATTCCTTTCTGTTATGAAATATGGGAATAGCTGTAGAGTCAATGCTCAGTGCCAACACGGATACATAACAAAAGCCTACTCACAGCCTGTAACACTGAAAAAACACTAATGAGGGAATGTAAACACTACTTAGCATTTGACAAGAAATTCTGAGTGAAAATCCACTTCCAGACTTGGATTCAAACAGATGGAGTAATAAATTAATAGTACTACCTACAGTGTTCCCCTGTTATTAGTTTGTATTTGCTACACAACCGTAAGAGCTCATGGATTCTGCCCTCGCCAAGCAAAGCTAAAAAACTCTTACTAGTGAATCACAGAAGTAAGTCTCAAATTGAAATATGGGTCTCTCATTGATCATTCTTTATGTCTGCTACTGAGCCTGTTCTAAGCCAAAAACAAAAAAAAAAGACACCACAACTGAAGCCAAAATTAACATCTAGTTCCTAGATGGCAATTCACATTACAGAAAGGTAAAAGATACCTGAAACAGGAGCAGCTTTATTTAGCAAGCCCACATCCTCTTCAAACTCTGTGGCAAATACTGAAGAAGGCAACTTAATTGATGGAGCCTTAGAAAAAGAAACAAAAAACCATGATCACAATATATTTGTTCTCAGTTTCTCACTCGAGCTCACGTTAACAAAAACATGTGGATACTCCTGTGACAAAAAAACCTCTGAGTGCTACTTAAATATTACAAGAAGCACTACCTTATTGGTGGCAAGTTTTCAAATTTATATAGTGAAAGCTACATAAAGTGTTGGCAGCATTAATTCGCATGTCAATATTCTTCGGGTATAGAGACAGTGTTTTTTGCATCTTTGAAGCTTTTCAGAGAATGGTTGTACAGCAGGCACACTGAAATTTTTAATAATTTTTTTTTGTTTTGGAGAACACTAACACACATTTGAAATCACCCCTTGATTAAAAGGCCTGTTAAAAGCTTCATAATATGCATATCTAATCTAACTTTAAATCTTATGTAGTATCACCAAACTGCACCTGAAAGGTACTTCTGACCAGCACCACTGGTTTTGACTAAAATTACAGTATTTGGTTAAATCAAACTCCCTCAACTAAAAGTGACTGGCAGTGGCCTACTTCCTTGCTTTAAGGCACTTACTGATTTTCCATTCCAATGTAATCCAGCATCACGTTATCAACTTATGCCAGCAATTGAAAARTTTGGCTTTATTCCCTCTGGTCTCTGCTACATTCCCCTCTAAAAACATGGTGTGCTGATAATAAAACCTGGCATATTCATACCTTCCAGAGCATTCAAAAGTTTAAAAACCTTAAAAAAAACACCCACCCCAGAAAAACACTACTTGTTCAAATATCATAGCAAGCCATTTCTGTAAAAAAAAGTTTGTCATGGATACATGAAGTGTTTTAACACCGTGCTAGCAAAATAATGAGTTAATCAATAAACTCTAGCTCATCAACTTTTAGGTTTACTTTTAAGAAAGTCTGGTTGTGGGTCAAGAAGATCCTTATTTTAGAGATCGCAGTCACAATAACACTTGTTGAATACAGTTAATGTGTCTACAGGATGTTAACGCTCCAAAGARCAGCATTATCATTAGCAACAATACTACTTACTGAAATTCTCTGAATTTCATCTTCTATGTGCCCCTCACTTGTGATAACAATTCTGCTTTGCTGCCCACGCACGGATGGGACCAGCTCCGAGGGACCTGAGGCTTCTTTGAGATGCTGCAAGTAGTCATAGTCATCATCAAAGAAGACACCATACTTGCGCTGCTCTTCCCTTCTTTGCTCCTCATGCCCCTGGGAAGGTGAGAAAAAGAAAACAGAAGAAACACATTTGGTTCGTGTACGACAAATAAATAAATGTATAAAAAATAATAAAAAGAAATATATTTAGTTACTCAAGTCTATTTAAAACTTACTAGCAAAAAGAAAAGTAACRTCTTTTGAGAGTGCCTGAATTCCTAAGTTCTTGTAATCCTCTCTCCATCCATTACCCCAATGCACAGCCACTTAGAATGTTGTAATCAGCTGGTTCAGTGTTCCGTGCTGTCTGAGCAGGACGTTAAACAACTTTTTCCATCAGCAACATAACCAACAATGCCTGTTTTCTCATGGTGAGTCAGGCAAGTTTTGTTGTTGTTTTTTAAATAAATTCATGTCCTTAATGCCAGTCATCCTTCAACCATCAGGCAGTAAGTTGCAACTATCAAATTCCCTACACCATGCCCTTCTTTTAATAAACTGGACTAAAATCTACCTTCTCTCGGGCTATGATTTTGAATTGTGCAATTGCATGCCAACTTTTTACTCCATAACCTTTCTTATCTGAAGGAACCTCAATATTAAAAGTGAGTATTTACTTTCTGTGTAGGCAGCAGAACTCTCTGGGGCGCAGTATCATCAGCAGCAAGTGGATCCCTCTGACTTCTGTGCACTAAGTGAAATGTTACTGCTTTCTTCTTCTCTATGAAGGGTTTCTTTTTCTTGTGAGGCTGCAAAAGGAAATTTGGTTAACCATGAATCAAAAATGAAATAATAAATGCACCTAAAGAAAACCTTTTCTCTGGAGTGTGCTGCTGTATTTGTTTTAAGGCAATGCCTTATAAACGTATGACTGGAGACAAAGCATGAAGAGACCAGTGGTAGCTAAACTCATTTCACCACATGCACAGCAGACATTTCATATGTTTTAACAGCAAATGCAGCTTATTCAGCTGCCAAATGACAATACATCGGTACAATATATATCTCACAATATCATATCCAGTATAACATATAGCCCTAGAAAGGAATTCTTACGCAACTACAACAAATTTCTCTCAAGAAACACAAGAAACAGACATAAGGAAATTAATCTAGACACATCTAGCCTCGTGAGAGTTGTTTAGACTGCTGTTCCTACAGCAGCAATTCATGATCAGCCATGAGGACTGTTACACAAACACAGCTCTAACATCGAAATATACGTGCGTTCTGAATGAGCAAAACCTCCAAGTATTCTCAACTGGGTGAAAACCTTTCCTACGAGTTAGCACACCTGACCTGAAGAAATACATCCACCAAGGTTTCTGGCTTTATTTACTTACTCAAACGTGCTAGAGCAGATACAGGCAACATGGGAGCAGCTCTACGGCTCCAGCTGGCCTTCTTCACCTGGCACCGCCGAGCACAGAACACGGCACACTCACCATGGCGCTGCCCGCCGGCCSCCCTCGGCGTCCCGGTCCGCTCGCTCCCGGTGTCCCGAACCCCGCTCGCTCCCACGCGGGCCAAGCGTCAGTACCGCCCGGCTGTGCCCTCCATCTTGGGGTAGACCAGTGACCAACGGGGGGAAGGCGATAGGCTGTCACTTCGGGCAGGTTTGTGGGTTTTTGTTTCCCAGTTAAAAAAAAAACAAACAAACCGACCGTTTTCTCAGACTGAAATAGTATTTTGATAAAAGAGAGGCTCCGTGGACGCAAGTAGGATGCCCGTCAGAGACACTTTTCCCCCCGAAGTAGTGAAGAATGGTTCGTCCCGCCGGCGCCCTCAATGGCAGATGGCGGTGCAGGCGGCCATGCGGCAGCGCGCATGCGCAGCAGCCGGGCCGGCGCTGGCGGGGTGGGGCGGGGCGGGGCGGGGCGGAGCTTGCTGAGGGGACTGGTGGGTTGTGGGGGTTGGATCTTTAGGGTGAGGAGTAACTGACACGTGTTGGTATAAACAGTCTTTTGGTGTATTTGAGTTCTCATTTCTGACGAGGAATGGCTGTGGGAACKGGGCCTGTTTAGAGGAGAGACGACTGAGGGGACCTTATCAATGTCTGTGAGTATCTGAAGGGAGGGTGTCAAGAGTTTGGWTCCAGGCTCTTCTCCGTGGTGCCGAGCAGTAGGACAAGAGGCAACAGACAGAAACTGATGCACAGGAAATTCCACCTGAGCATGAGGAAGAACTTCTTTACTGTGCGGGTGACTGAGCACTAGAACAGATTGTCCAGAGAGGGTGTGGAGTCTCCCTCACTGGAGATGTTCAGGAACGGTCTGGACGCAATCCTGTACAGTGTGCTCTGGGATGACCCTGCTTGAGCCGGGAGATTGGACCAGATGACCCACTGTATCCCTTCCAACCTGACCCATTCTGCRWTGTGACAMTGTAGCTGTCTAAATTTTGCCTACACCGTGTAGTGGGGCTGTGCACAAACATAGGCACACACGTGCAGGCTCCTTGCTAAGGAAAAGTATGCTTGGCATTTTAGGAGAATGATGTAAACCTGTTTTGATACTTTTGAAAAAGAAAGTGTAAAACACAGAAGGGAGCAGGTTTTTTTCCATGTGCTTATAGGCAAATAAAACAGTAACAYCTCAAAAGAGGTCATCGCTGAAAATTTAGAAAAGTTATCCCCATTATGTGTGTATACGCATGCACCTAAATGTATAGGTACCTTAAAATATTGGCTTTAGTCATATTTGGGTGGATTTCATTGGTTTTCAGTAGGTGTCACTAAAGCTCCAAAAGAACCCAGATTTCCACTCTTCTGGCTGTTGCATTCTGAAGTCTTTCATCTTTGCGATCAAGATCCATCACATCACTCTTATAGAAGTGCACAAACTAATCTGATTCACTCCATCAGCTGAAATGACTCCTGTACTCACAGGATTCATATTATCTCTGCATATATCTGTGCCAAGGCTGGACTTTCCTCTCACTTGTGAAAAGTGCATGGTGAGTGTCTCCTTGCTGTCAGCCATGCGTGGGTGTCGTGCACACCCCGTGGCACACGGAGGTCAGCAATGACCCTTGGRCTGCAGGCTGGGAATGGGTTTTTCAGGACTGCACCCAACAGCAGCAACTCCCTTCCCACACTATGTCTGTATTGCAAACCCAGCGACAGGTGGAATAGCAGAGCTGGATTTTCACGGGGTWATTAAGAGCAGAATCACTCAGCTGTTGAAAACACAGCACTTAGCATTTATTTGTGGGGTAATGATGTAGATTAGATTACTCCTTATTGGTTCCAAGTCCCTGGCATGACTCTGGCATCCACAGAAGTGCAAAGTACTCGTACATAGATTTGGTGACAGGATTACACTTTACAATCCCCTAAACCTGGTGACCTCCATATCTAGTAGTGGCGGTACTGTCATTCCACATACCCCAAATCCGGTCTAGCAGCATCATATCAATTTGCAAGTGAGAAAAATCAGCTTTTGCTCTCAGCTGTGCTGTTAATCAGCTGTTTCATAAGTGTAAGTTAAGTTTGCCTGTTTGGTTAAGTCTCAGTGTTTTCTATTTTGCTTTAATTCACATCCTCACCCTGACTTTCCTAGTTAGATTCTAAGCATTTAGGGGGAAGGATATGTATTATGTGTTCACACAGAGATTWAAACAACAGGCTCCCTCCCATATCACAGAAGATTGTTAATGTATACAAGCAGTAACACACTTGGAGATTAATTTTAAGCAATAATAGGCATCATGTTGCCTCCTTTGTTGATACTTAAGGGTGAATCATCTCCCTCCAACTGATTTATATAAAAATTAAAATTTAGTATCACGTATACATCAAATGTGTATGAAAGAGTCTCAGATGGAGACTCTGCTTAAGCTTCTCATTTCATCCAAGCCTTACAATCTGTAACAATTACAGTTACTTACCTTCACAGATAATCACACACCTGTCTAAAATGCAGTATCAGATCTGCCACTTCTTTATACTTAGCATATTCAATCACACTGAATAAAGCTGCCAAAATACAAGTAGATGCATTCATTTTATAATTGTTGTGTAAAATCTGCTCTGCATAAACTGAAGAGTTATAGGTATTGATTCTCCACAGCCTGACATCTTTTGAAAGTAATGAGAGATGTGGAAAGTACATTTAAAATGGACAGCCATTTTAAGCTGATACACTTTTTGTAGTTACCAGTAACTATCTAGCATGACGGGCAGTGGGGAACCAAGGCTTAAATTTTGTTTGCCTTACTTTACTTGTAAATAGGAACATTTAGTGRAGTTAAAGTTACTTAAAGAATAATTTGTTACTATTTTTAATCAACTTCTAGAGAAAAAAAAGTCTAAGAACTGGTCCAGTGCATATTAATAGGTGACACTCTACATGCTGCAAAATTTTATTTCCAGTGAATTCACATGAAAATTTCATTTTGGGTGATTGTGGTTGCCTTAGAGTCTATTAGAGCATGTAAGAATCTTCTGGCTTTACTGGAGCTTCGTAAGACCCTACTGGAGCAACCTGTACTGGTGTGGATGGTTGATCAAGCCATGCTTGGAGTCATCGCTCCACAGTGTCCATCCGGACTTGCTTGGCAGAGGCAGGTGTTCAGTGATTTCTACCACTGAATATGCCCCAGTGTACTGCAGCTCTGCCAGAGAGATACAGGCTCGTGTCTGCCCAGTGTTTGAGGTACAGCTGGGTCCAAAGCATGGCACGCTGAGGTTGTCATGATTTACTGTTTGAGCTATTGTTCCGCAAAACGCTGGGAAGGGACACGAACTTATCAGCTCCTGTGTGTACAGCAATGTATGTGCTCTACAGTGTTCTGGTGCCACTCCCAGATCTGTGGTGTGGTTGTAAATGGAATTCTATTTTTTTAAGGAAAAAACCCCCAAAACTTAAGAGCTATTTAAGCAGTTGCAGGCATTCAAGTGTGTGCCATCTCCACACCCTTCCCACTCTGCTCATGAAGTCAGATGCCCGTTCAAACAAGCCRTTGATATATTTTTGTTTCAAATCACACCAGCTAAAATAATAATCCAAAACACAGTATTTCTTTAATTCCAAAATTTATGCAAATTTACAAATCAATATACCACCACACAAAGTAGTGAAAGGAAGAGATGTTTAGCAACGTTTTACTATATCATAACAATGTTCAAATATTGTTAAATTTGACATAGTATTGCAAGATTTTTTTAATATAAAGAATTAATGATTGAACAAGGAGACACAGAGAGATACTTTCTTTGTTTCTATCCAATGCAATATTYAGCTTCTAGAAAATATTGGTGAAATGTTGTATCTAGTTCTCATGAGCTTTATTTCCATTAAAATCTCAAAACAAAATTGGAACACAAAGTGAAACAAGACCTTATTAATTGTTAAAGTTAATAAATAGGAACCTTTTTGAACATTACAGCAAATATATGTAAATTTCACTCCATTTCTTCCTTTCTCTCTATAGATACAGTTCCATAAGTTTTGGTGGGGTTTTTTTTTCAGATTTCTGTTAAATAGAAGTTTTAAGATATTCTGGGGAATTTGCTTTTTTTTTTTTAAATTTGACCTTCGAAATATTTTTGTATCAACCTTATAAAAGCTTTCAGAACATGTTTTTTTCTTTTCATCAAAAATCTAGGTCCCATCAGTGAGCATTGCACAGAGCTTTGTACAGTGAGAATACAGATAGCAACAATAATAGAACTAAACATGGAAGCTCCTAAAGGCAGGAGGCAAGGTTATCCTTTTTTTTTTGCCCTGAGTATTTTTTCAGTTTAGTTTACAGCAGTGGCACAGGTCTTAACTCCTCAAGATAAAGACACAATTGATGTGTACTTGCCACTTTCATGCAAATGTGGACTTTTAGCTTGGTTTGCTTTATCATTAAAGCATGGACAGACATTAAGACATAGGCAGATATTCTTGTCTCTGCTTAGGATGTCAGCAGTGCTCACAGAGACCTGTCCTGCCAGGTACCCGGGTGACAGCATGGCTCTCCCTACCCTAGCTCCAGCCTGTGCCAGCTTCAGCCAGTGAGGGGGTTTTGGTTGATTCCCAGGCTGCCAGACTAGATTAGATGTTTTTTGTCTGTACTGGCTGGATCTTCCTTGAACTTTATGATACGAAATCGGGGCTCAGATTGAATTTATAGTGAAGTTAAGTGACTGTTAATTTGAAACAAATTCTGTGATGTAACTGTAGCATTACTAGTCACAGGTCTGAGTTTGAAGCATCTCTGCAGGAAACAAAGCATTAATCTCACCTGGAAGGAGGGGTCTAATTTCTGTAATATCAGGGATACTTTCACCCCTTTGTTTCACAGCTTTCATTTGGCTTTCAAGTTAAAAAATGAGTGCTCACCTGATGCTATTTTTCCATGTCAACAYAGGTTGTGGTGCTTCTCTAGGAGGTCCTCAGTGTGGCCAAAGCAGATGCTGGGGCTGCCCTGCCCCACAGCACATCAGAGGTTGGTGAAGTCCACCACAGCAAGGGACAAACACAACTGTAGGTAAATAATAAACCCCCAAAATAAATGCAGTCTTGTAGACCTACAGATGGCTGTSAATACTTTCAGTGATTTTGAAGAGATGCTGTTTCTGGTCCTAYCATGTTTCAAATCACCTGTTGAAATGGTATTTAGCTTAAATAATCATTAGCATTTAGGTTGTTTGGTTTTTTCTGTACTTGTTGAGTCAACATATATATCACAATTGAAAAAAATATTCAGATAGACTGCATTTGAGTTGTAAGGACTAGTATATATTACCTGAAAGAAGAGAGGGACAAGATTCGTTCTAGAACCATTTCAATTTTTTATGTGAAGAAGAAATTGGGATTCGATTAGGCATCCATTCTTTYGCACCTACAGCAACATGCTGTGATGCATGGTTCTACTGATAAATGCGATATATGAGGTAATTTCTGAAACCACTACTTCAACCTACTCATTTTCTCTTTGTGTGGCTGCAGATCGGAGTTCATATCTGACTCTGTGGAACACAGATATCATGTGTATGGTTTGTCATATATTGTGGATGACATTTAAATGATTCGTCCAACTTGACAAAAATTAACAGAGAGATCCCTATTAGCCAACAGGACTGTACTATGTGTTGCATGAAAAGTGTTAGATTTTCTTTGCCTTTTTAACATCTTTTTATTTTTTCCTCAAGGATTACTCACTCATGAATTTCTCAGGACTTATCCTGATTTTTCCCTTCTAACAGGCAGGCAGTACCATAGACAGGTATATGGCATAATACTTCCAATGGGCTGTTGATGCAGCTGGAAGACATTTGAAATCATCAATCCAGAGGACCAGGAGATGTAGCAGAAATTGACTTCAGGCTTCTCAGTAAGGTAAAGCAAACTTGCTTCACTGCACATAGTGACATACCAGATTCTTGTTGTTTTTTATTGCATGGATAACACTTTACAGCTGTTGTTTTTCTGCCAGTTGATATTCAGAATATAAAAATAGTATATACAATTCTATGTCTGTGTGTGGGTACAATACACAATGGATAGTTAATAGTTCTAATTCTGCAAGTATACTACATTTTTACATAAGTTCCAATGAAGGCAACTCTTTTTGTCCAGTTACATAGATGTGCTTAATTAGTTTGCCGAACTGTGGGCCAAAGAATGCATCTGATTATTATCAAAATAATAATAAATTAAAAATTAACCCAGCATCTCTACAAGACTAGTGTTCTGCCTCTAGCAATGGCTTGTAGTGAATACTTCAAAAAACCCCTCCAACCCCAGGAGGAAGATAGGGAAAGTGTAAGTGATACCTCACCTATGTATCCTCGTTTCTTTTGACATAACGCAGCTCAAAGAAGTCTGAGCCCAAAGTTGTATCCTCATCTTTGTGTTCTAACTCTTAAAACGAAAAGGTTGCCACATGACTTTCCATCCATRCTCCAGGCCTAGTATAGAGGAATACCTTCTTACAAAGTCAATTTTTTCACTTCATCCTAAGAATTTAACAAGTTTTAGTTTGCTTGTCTAACCCATATGTGCCTTGGCAYGACAGTGGAGCTACTGTCTTATATAGAGTATTTATGGTCTGACCTCACCTTTGCCCAAGTTATTCTGCCTGTGTAACAGCTATCTTTCTGCCTTCAGTATMTTGGCTGATTTCAAGTGTTTCAATGTGGTTAAGGCAATACTGAGATCTATTTAATTGCTCCACTCATTTCCTCTGAAGTGAAATACTGTTTTAGACTTCAAAGTCAACATAGTAGACCTTTATATGATTTTGGACACACATTTCTAAATTTGGCAACATCAGAAAAAAAAAAAGTTTAAGCAGAACTATTCTAATGTAACTTTTAAGTTTAGTCTTCATATTCTAAAAATAAAAATTAGCATTCTRCCAGAATTGCTGACAAACCTTAACTCTAATGCCCTGCTAATTCCTGTATGATTTAGTGCCAAAGAATACATTTTCACTGCTTCCTTGATGTCAAAATGGTGTTTCTATATTTATAAAATGATGGGCCTTCCAGAAGCTTATTTTCTGCAAATGGAATCCTAATGGCTCTTATTGATTCCATTAAAAAAGGAAGGTGCTGCTTCCTTTTCTTTGCTACAAGCAGGTAGTTGGGGTTTTTTATTTGGTTATTGATATTTTGGGGCCTGTACATCACTAGATTTTTACTAAAATGTAAGAGGTCCTAACAGTCATATAAATCTTACCTTTTTAAGAAAAGGTTTGCCAATCTCTTTAAAAATAATAGAGTGATGGCTGTTGGAAAGCACTCTTCTGTTACTAGAAGTGCTCATTACTAAAATAATCCACCTCATTTATGCAAACCTGGTCTTGTTGTAAATAGCTCTAAAGAGGGATATCTAATTTTAGCCACCAAATTGCCTTCCTGCCTTTAGGCTGACATCTATAACAACAACCTTCAATTTTATAAACTAAAAACATTCCACAAGAATCTATCACAGGTTCTGAGGTAAAAATCACATCTACACAGACCTTTTATTGCCAGAAAAAGAAATACTTACACTTCWTAATTAAAAACTGAACAGGGCACATAAAAGACAAAAATAAATTGTAATATGTACACACATTAGAAAGGATAAATAGCAAATATATTGTAATACTGCATTAAATGGATGCATATGTGAATTCCAGACCCTCCCCYCAATGTTGTGTACACTAATTCAAAGGATAAATAAGTGCTAATATAAGACAGAGAATTTCTTAGTGTAAACAATGCCACAGGCTTTTTAATAGGCCTTTGGGCCAACTTAGAAAAACCATGTATTGCCTTTCACACTCCATACCACTTAATTTTAATAGTACTGTGTTCACATGTACAATTTCAAGATAGTATAAAAAATTACGAATCTAAGAAGCATTCGTCACACTCAACAGAAACAGGCTGGAGATTTCAACTATTTTCCTTTCACTTTTACAGGACCACTAGCTGAAGACACACTGATTCATCTGGGAGTTCTTCCTCAAAGCAGTGCAAGAGTCCTTAAATGTAAAAAGTTACATTAGTAATCACTGCTCGGGCCTACTAATAAAGACTTCAGTGCCCAGTTTCAATTCTGAGTTTGGATTCACACTAGCGTGATGTCGAAGTTGTCAGCACTGCCTGCCACAGATGACAAAGATAATGATCCTTCTGGTTTGAATGGCAAGCGACAGACAGCAAGGACTGTTTCTGAACACGGAGCATTTCATTGCATTCATAGTGTCACGTTATTTGTCCTTCAAATCCTGTTTATGTATTTCTGAGGATTCAGAGTATGTCAACATTAAAAACCAAAAAATATATGACTTGTTCTGTATGAATGTTCCATGTATTTTCCTGAAGCATGCGCACTGGGATTTAAAAAAAGACAGATGAGTTATACTAGGACTAATTTCTGGCAACTGTATTTACTGGCACCAAAGAAAATGACAGTTCTTCCTAAAGTACTGATGACACAAGGAYTTATGGCTTGCTATCTTTTTAAGACAGGCTGCAGCCACTAAAAAAACCTACATGCACAGCTGCTCACACTCTCAGTTTTTTTTAAAAAATAATTCTTCCCACTGGCCAAGTGCATTTTTGAGCAGTCCCGTCCATTCCACTTTGCTCTGTGGACTGACAAAGAAAGTCTCTATTCCCCCAGCTCTCAGTCCTTTTGTAACCCCCCCTCCCTCTTAGTTACCCTTAGTCACAACCCCATGAAGCCTGATGAGATCCTGGTAGCAGGCTCTCCAGCGATTGTCTTCAGCACTTCCTGACTTGCAGAGCTCCGGTGAAGAACCCCACTGGCTTGTCTGGGTGGGAGAGCCACAGAACCATGGTCTGTCTGAAAACACACAAACACTTCCTGTGGGTTCTCCTCCGAGACAAATAATTTGTTCATTGGTAGARACAAGGGCCACTTCCTTCATTAACCTCAGGGTAAGCTGTAGCACACACTCATGCTCAGTCAAGTTCCAGTGCAATCTCAGGTCTCCAGGACTCAATGATTTCCCCAAAGAAAATTGTTACATGAAATATGGATGTGGTCAAACAGTTACGGACGATGAAACCTGAAAAGATAAATTTAAAAACTTATATTATTTCAACTARCAATGACACTGATCCTCATCCTGTTCTCATAGCTGTTTGCTTTTGTGGCCCAAACAGAATTATTCCTGATTTCCCTGTATTGTGTGGATTTAGAGTCCGTCTCTCTCTGCTTAGAAAACCAAAACAGGGATTTGGTGTGGCTCAAGCACTGGTGTATCACTGTCTGTCCWTACCATTAACATGCCAGTGTGGTTCCTGGCACAGTTTTGCTTGGGTCAGCCAGCTCTTTCAGGTACTGCCTGGGCATGGTTGGGATTAGCACAGGACAACAGGCAAGCTGGGTATGGGGGGCTGTCACCCATTTGAGGTGAGAGGAAGAGGTTAACTGCATGAATTCAAGCTGTGCCAAGCCTATTGGCCTCAGGGCCAGAGAACAGTCTCCAGTCTGTTTTGTTTGCCAATACAGATTTAGCCACAATTGCATCTATTATTTGGAGATGCTGTCAGTAACTACTATCAGAAAAGCTTTGCTAAACCGTGGAAGTTAAATTTCTGGTTTTTAGTCCTTGTGCAAAATGAGGCTAACAAAAATTTTGTATTTTCTTTCAAGTAAGCAACAAATTTTTTAGCACTTCTGATGATTTCTTCCTATTAACAGCAKCAAACTGAAGCACACAGGCCCAAATATACCTGACTTTTTTCAGGCTTTTAGGTAGGGCATGTACATCACCCCAGATTGCCTGCATGATGGCTAGAGAAGTGGGCTGCTCCAAAAGGTGTCACCAACCTTTTCTACAAGAAGATAGGAACCTACAGCAATTGAAATTCTAAATCATCTTAAATGTAAAGAATCCAAGCAAAAGGGTAAAGAGGGCACCAGTATCAGATTCTCAATGTATCTACCACCAGACTTAAATCTCTGTTTAAATGCCTTAAAAAATGTGTCTGTCTATGAAGTAGTAAAAGATGCAGCAGCTTGAAAAAGGCGTAGGTAATGATGTACCTATACAATAGATTTACCCAAGTTTTTGTTTGACACATTTTCTCTTAAGAGTTCCACACATCATCCCTCTAAGTTGATTCAATACAATACAGGGATGCATTTCTCAAATAAAGGAGGTGTGCACAAAGGCTGACATTCACAAGTATGCAGCTCGTCTGCTAAGTGAGGGTACAGTGGGCTGCGGAAAAGACACAGGGTTTTTGTACTTGTGTAGAAAAACAATATATTGGACTATATATAGCATTTCCATTAGAAACATTTCATGAACATCTGCTAATAACCTCTTCCCAAACTTTTATTTATTTCTCTATTCTTAGAAATTCAGTTTCTTAGATTTTGTTATGAAATAACAGAAAGAATCAGTCTAAATTACTAGGAATAGAAAACCAGTTCAACTGACAGTCATTACAGTAAAGGATGAACAATGAAAACCAGTGTTTTTTCTTTCCCAAGTTTAATATCAAATTTTAACATTTCAAATATATTGTAACTGAATATATTTCTGTTTATTGAATAATAATAATATTGAATGCTGAATATTAAAGCATCTTATACTTAATCTGCAATAATATAGGAAACCATATGCTATAAACTATTTTTGTTTAGTGAGCAGATTCCTTATTGTTGCATTCTCTCACAAAATAGCCTTTGTTAATCAGCTGCTGGTGCAAGTGCCTTGGTTTGCTTTATCTCGCTGATCTCCTCGAAAAGAATTAAAGTATGAGAAATTCATTCCTGGCTAGAGACTTCTGTCTATGGTTTTCTTAAATAATTTTTGTTGTATCAATCTAAATGTAGCAGAAACTACATAATTTTTAATGAGAAGTCCCAGAAGAAATGGTATCTCTTTTTATTTTCAAAAGTGCAACTGACTTAAAACATCTGCAGGTTATTCTGCTCTTAATAAGCTTTTTCTAGTGTTACTCTTCTGACTTCTGTGTATTACTCCACAATATGACCCGTGAAACAAAAGAGCGTGGAGAGGGAACAGAAAGAACCTGATTTCTCTCAGGTTGAAGTTCTTTCAGGACCCCATAGAATCATTGCCTATATTTATCACAATTTGCCTGTGCCTATTTTTCACTCCGTTTGCCAAGGCCCTCCTTGAAAGAAATAGTTCACTTTTTAAATGGTTTGTCACTCCACTGGATTCCTGGTTCAGCTTTCAAGAATCAAGTTGTAACAGGTCTGAACTGTTCTCCAGTCTCATGGAAAAATATCCAGTTCTTGTTGTATGACTCATGACTATCTGTACTTAYGCTTCGATATTGCAACGCAACTCAAGAAACACAACAATGTAAGCAGGGGGTTGGTTTCTATACCTGCTATTTTTATCCTCTCCCTTGGGATGCTCTTTTTTTAAAAAGTAGTATTTTTATATATTCTGAAAAAGATATATTACCTGCTAGCTGAAGAGAAAATGACATCGGAAGCCAAATGAAAATATGTATCTCCGTTTTTGAAAAAGACATTTTCTAGTGGTCAGAATGCAACACTAAATTAAAACCCTGCCTCCTGGTTCATCACCTGGCTTAGGTTTGCTGTCTGTGAAACTGGTTTGAATTTTTGAAAATGAATTTGTTCATATTATATCTACACAGAAGTGACTTTACATTATTATTTTACAAAATCTGTGTTTTGGTGAGAAAGAAATCACTGAAGTTGTGAAATCAAGCAATGAAGTAGGAAATGCRTGAAACACCCATCTCCCATTATGAATTTTCCTTGTTACACACTCTTTAATTAGATGATTCACACTCACTAGCTCAGATCCTGCGTTTGGTTGAAACAGTAGCAGGAAGCAGAAGTGACCCGGTCTTAGACAATTGTTTTTATTTGACTTAATTCTCTGCAGAAGMAAAGACATTAATACTACGTACACAATGTTGGCCAATCCTAACATCAAGTTTTGCATGCTGGTGGCAATTTTCAGCTTTTATAACTTCCAAGAAAAATGAACACATGCCATGGGGATTACAGGAAGTGTCTCCCTCCCCCTAGGAGTAACTCCGCCAAATTTGAAAGCCTGCTAGAAACTGTGGACACTTCAGAGCTCTTTAAAATAATAATGCTTCAGACAACATCTTGGTGTTATCCAAAGCAGAGAACAAAACAAATCCAGATTAACACGTTAGAAGTGGCAAAAAAGGAATCGATCTTGTTCCCCAGAGGCTGCCAGGAGCCTAAGTGACCCTTAGAAAGCTTACCAAAACACCTGAGCTTTTCTGAAGTTCAAAACATCATCTAGTTTTCACTTAGCAAATGCATCTATGAAAATGTATACTTTCGTGAGCAGGGAAGTGCTGCCAGAGAAGGAAATCCTTTTTATTTTGTGTGCTTGAGGACTACTAACTTCATCTGTGAGAACTGATGAGTTCTTTCGAAGGATTATTTTTCAGATTTCCCAAACAATCTTTTTCTACATAGTGCCCAATCTATTGCAGTCACCTTCACTGCTGTATCAGCTAGAGATGGCATCAGCAGCACTGGGAATTCCAACAGCGGTGGGATTCAAGGGGACTCATGGTAGGAATGCACACAAATCATGACACAACTGCAGAGGGCTTGCAGGAAGGCAGAGGGTTGCTGTCATGCTCATTTCTCACACTTACACGAGAAGAGGGATTCACCTACCTGGTAAATTGCCGGCTTTCCTCATGTACTTCCATTTCTGTGCTTTTAAATTCATTCAATTCTTTCCGTATTGCTGCCTAACAAACAACAATGATATATGCAACCATAAGAAATATGAATTTTAAAGAAAGTAAAGAGTCTGAAAGGAATGTGGCCCGCCTCTTGCAGGTTCCCAACAGTTCCCATTGCCAGTCTCCCTTACTGTAATCCACAGCTCTCACACATGATCATCATCATGAATGACTTTTCAATTACAGCTGTTTGAAGCAGTCATACACTACAAAAAATGCAAAGCACCAAGCACCAAAAATAAACAAAGAAACACCAAATCTACTGCAATGGGTGAATCGAGCCCCCACCGAAATATGACACTTACTACAGACAAAAATGGGCAAGGGACTGGATGACCTTGACAATCACTTGCTCAGTATGCAGCCAGGAAGGGGTTCTATCTCCAGCCCCTGAGGAGCTGGTGAGTCACTCTGCCTGCACAGGCACTGTGCCTTGTAYCTCCCCACTGGAGACAGGACTTCAGGAATGCAAGATGAACAGCATTTTTTAAAAGTGGAATTAGTCTCTTGATTTGATTAGTTTTATGTAAAATGACATTAAATATTGGGACATTTCAAGCTTGGGTTTTCAGTTGGCAGATACTAGAGAAGAGCAGAAATTCCGTACACTTTGTAAATGCCTTGTTGCTTATGTTAAGAGACTGATAAGCAATTTACTTCATCAAATAATAAATATAACTTCTGAAATATTCCAATATATACTACAAGAGGTTTTGTTTCTACACCACACACCTTCCTACCTTCACTGTTGAAGGAAATGACAGGTTATTCTTACTTACTCTTTTCTTTCACCATTTTAAATAAAGACAGTATCTTTTCATTCACCTTGACTCGATATGAGATTCTCATCTGATTGTTCGGATGAGCGGGCAATTTTTTAATATTAATATTAAAATACAAGCCAAAATAAAATCAGCGCTTCACTGTCCTTAGCTAAAAGACAGTGGATTCTTGCACGTATCACTTTTCAAGTCAAGCACATCTCATAGGACTTCCATAAAAGTTGGTTCAGACCCAGTGCTAAAAGAGCCAGCACTTTTGGATACGTAAATCCTACAGCTTTCCTTTTATTAAGTGGTATAGGAGGGAAATGGAAGAGTAATTTATGGTAATCTTTGACTGATGTGTTTTTTAAACAAGAATCACAGGATCATTTGTCTCATCCTTTATAGTAAGGCAGATATGAGAGATATGGAGATATGGAGATTTACCCAAGTTCATAGGAGATATGAACAATAGCATGTTAGGGGAAAACTTCCCAAGAAAGTGAACTGCATGCACGTGGTCAGTTCCTGCACTGATGCTGGTGGCCAAGAACCCTGAGGAGGATGGAGCAGCTTCTACCTTTTTTCACTCAAATGAGTTGCAAAAGTAACCCTTGGAGGCAGTGACACAGGCTTCTGCCTGCAAACCCCTGCCCAAATTCCACAGGTCAGAGCCACTTTTGCTAAGCATTTATCTGGTTTAGCAAGGATTTAAAAATTAGAAAAAAAATTTAGAAACTCCGGCCTGAATTGTCATAATGGAGGTGGCAACTATGCCCTTAATAGGCACCTGAGTGGGTTTTCTTAGCTGCAAGCAGTAGATGCATAGCAGTACTATGACTATCTTGCTGTCTCCAGCAGATGTCATTTGTGATGCTGGCATCAAGAGAATGTAAACCAGAGGAAAGCTCCCCACAAGTGGCAGATGCAAGCATTTTCTTATAATCTACATTTGTCCCTTGCCTTGTCTGCAGGAGTTAACCTGGCCCAAGGCTTGTCAGCGCGACGGTCGTAATCCGGAGAATCTGTGACCTCCACATACTCGTTAAATCGAAGGATTCTTCTCGCTTGAAGTTCAGCCACTGTAGGCCTCAGACTGAGCTGTAAGAGGGAGGCAGAAAATAGTATGCTTAATAAGATGAAATAAAATAAAATAAAAGAGGAGAGTATGATGTAATCTCAAGAGAACTTTAATGGTATTTCTAAATAGGGTCACTTTCAGGTGTCTAAAAAAAGGCACCATCCTGGGAGTGCTGCGCAGGAATGGGGAGGCAGCACAACCTAATTTCTTCAATTATAAAAATAGTCTTTGTCGGGCAGGTCACAGAGAATCATGACAGTTATCCCTGGAATATTAATTGTGACTTTGCAACTGTCACAGCATTTACCCCASTAAGCCATTTGCATTCATGATTATACTGTGTTAAAGTATAATACTGAAAATAAGTGAGATTTGGAAGTATCTGCCTAACTAAAAAAACTGGTTTTGACCATCTGGGGGTCAATGTGATGMCAAATTGTTTCAGTCACGTCAAACAATATTCACTTAAATTAACTAAGGACGATCATATTAAGGAAACTRTATTTTTGCAGAGAAGGGCAGACCAGAGATAGTTATGAAAACTCCCCCATCCTCTCCCAGAACAGATCCATAACTGCTCCATTTCCAGGGACAATGAGCATGATCCCACCTGCACAAGCTAAGACCACTGACGTGGTTAGAAGAGTGGTGACGGGATTTCACTGGGGTCACAGTGTTTTACTGCCCTCTCCGCTGCTCTAGGGAAGAGTTGATCTACAGGTGTGGCTGCCCTCGAATACGTGACAGAGGAAACGTGTCACTTATGTCCCCTGCTTACACACACAAACATGGCCAGACTCAGCATGCTTCTCCAGGTATAGGGAACTGGACAGGATGGAGCTTCCCCCAACAGGGACTTGGATTGTACTGCTTTTTAAGCAGATTTCTTATCTGCGAGGATGACTGATGGACATTTGCAGCAATGTCAATACACTGATTTTTAGACTTTTAAAAAACATAATTCTATGTACAAAAATACATAATACAAAAAAGCACATCATCACCTTTCTACTGAGTCTACGTTTTATTTCTCTTTTGGCTTCCTGTTCCTCTTCTTCATTCTTCTCTGTTTTCAGAAGAGATAAAAAGGAGTGAATATTTAAACATTATAACTGCACATACTGTACTTCTCTTGGTTGAAAGCTTCAGAACTTCAAGTCCTGGCTYATGTTTCCTCGTATTTCTGGATGATGCCGCATATGTTGACTGCTTTTTGGCTTTTGTGTGCTCTCATTCTTTTCCCTATCTGCATTTCCCCTGATTCTGTAGACATCTCAAGTCAACCGTGGGTCATGAGCACAGCAAAGACAAGGTGCCTGTTATTTCCTTTCTGTGTATCAGCAAGCAAGTACCCTGAAAGAGTTGCCTGATGTTTCAATTACTTTTTCTAACATTAAAATCACTGTTGCTTTCACTTCCAATACACTATCTATTGATTTTAGAGGAAGAGTCTAATTCATAAGTGCCAAGCAAAAGTTTGCTCTGGGTATTTGAATCACCCAAGTGTCTTCTACTGCTACAGGACATGAATCAATGAGATGTTTCCCTGTCATTTGTTTCTGCAAATTGATTTTATTACTTAGATTTTTTTCCTGGTTTTATAATGGGGGCATACGATTCATCACTCAAGCCCTCTTGGTTAAGGGCCACTGGCTGGACCAAATGAAAGAGTATAGCAGAAAATTACATGTGCATTTTTGAATGTATTTGAGCATGTGAATGAAACAATTTGCTTTTAACAAATTTCTGTTCTAACCAAACTTGACTTCTTGAGTGCCAGTGAAAAGCACAATATTCATATGGGCTTAGCATGGTTTTAAATTGATGTACAATTTGAAGAACAGTATTTGCCCTTTCAGTCCACCTCTGATGGTTATATGCGAAGTTTGGTGGCTGAAATATCCCACCTAGAGATAGCCATATAATTCTGATCCTGTTTTATTCACTGTTGGGGATTACAGACTCTACATTACAGTTCAAGGCTAACTATAAATTTAAAGGAATTAATTTGCCCTGGATACAGCCAGCCTGTATAGATGACAAGGGAGTTTTAAATTCTGGTATAGTCATGTTTGTCCTGTTTCCTACGGTCAGCTTGCTGTGTTAGTATAGGTGATCTGGCCACAGGAGAGTTCCTGTATCATGACTTATACGCTGGAGACAAAGCTATGACAGAACACCTTGTGGCACTTGCAGATTTCCTTTGCTTACTCAAAAGCTTTCATATAAGAAGAATATAATGGAAAGGAGGAGAGGACAAATTCTAAAAATGAAAAAGAAGAAAGATACAGTAGGAAAAAGGCAATGCCAGTCCAAGCTCTGCTCTGTGAGAAGACTCCAGCATCAACCTCATGTTTCCAAGAGCAAGGTGCAATTGCACGGGCTTGCTGCTGGGATTAGGTTGAATCTCGTGTTGATGGTGATGTTACTGAGATACTGAAATGTGGATGCAATTTATGGTTTATTAAGTTTTTCTCTTAAATGGAAAGGAAATTGATGGCTTGTTTTCATAAAGGAACTGTAAATGGACTAAAACTGAAGAATGGATAGTTATAGATTAATCTACATTTAAATTTTTTTAATTAATGTATCTATCAATAAACAAATTAGGTGTATTTAAGGACTTGCAACTTTAAAGGGTAACTCTTCTCATAATATCCTCACTTAAAAAAAATCAAAAGCTCTCTAGCTGTTTTAGGACAGATAAATTACCTGTAGGCTTTTGTTTAAACATCCTGTCTTTGCAATCAATAGGCATAGTAGCTGAGGTTATTAAACACAAACTATTAATTTAGGGTTCCATTCATCTGGGAATCATTCGACATAAAAAATTTTGTCCCTTCATGAATGGAATTGCTTGGGTCCTACCTCAGACACTGTCCAGTAGCAGACATAGTGGAAAAAAAAGCAGCTGAAAATACACATCACTGTACTGCCCTTACCTTAATTTAGTTTGTAAAATACATTGTGCATTATTCATATCTTGGCATTTCTTTTCTATCTAAACCACTGTGTCTCCTAAGAAGCAGCAATAGGATGCTTCATGTAAGGATCAGGGGTCCATGCTGTTTAATGCATACCTTAAGGAACAACTACCAACAGCATGGCCACCTGAAATACTATTTTCCTGTATTTTGGGGGAGGATACAATACCTTTAAAAAGTTGCTCTGGACATTTAGGAAGGCTGAAGGTTAGCTGCCTATCCCAATCTGTGAAGCTGCCTCCCTGTGGGAAGCAGATGACTGCACAATGGCAMGGCAGAACAAGGGAAAACCCCCCAAAATGGGCAATCATCTTAGCTACTGGGCACAGGGTCTGGGCACCTCTTGGAGCRGGCCATCGAGGAGGACTGGCAGCCCATCTTTTGGAGGACAATACCAACAGGAAGCACCAGGAGCTTCCTTCACTCCTGGGCAAAGCAGGAGGGGATCAAACCCATAGGGAACAGAGAGTCTTCTGCATGAGAAGACAGGGGACAGGATGTATTTTATACATTCAAGTTGGTTTACTTCTAGGAATAAAACTCAACAGCTAAAGGAAACGAACTGAAATCTGGTGGCTGCTGCTAATATACAGAATCTGCTGTTTGGCGCACGGGCCCCTGTCTCCGGCTTTGACTTGTAGCTAAAGCACCAATTCCCCACCTCCAGTCTGGGCAGAGTGTTGCTTTAAGCCCAGTGCTACAGAAACACTGCCTGGATACAAAGTCCTATGAACAGTAAAAACTACAGTGTATTTTTGGTCTTTTAAGGTAAAAGTTTTGAAAGTTGCTGTAGGGAGTTAAGAAGATGTGCAGTGCTAAAAATAATGGGTCTGGTGCTCCTGCTTCCCTTAGGTGTTGTGGAAAATTCCAGCCAGAGGGCCAAGATTTGGCTGCAGGTATGAACTGACTCACTTGACCAAACAGGAACACATTAATGGACAGGAACACACTTATGACTGCTTTCCACCTTAAAAGCAGATCTAATCTGTGTGATGTGGAGAAAGAAAATATCAGCACAGCGTTCTCAGCTACAAGTCCCCTCCTCAGATGTCCTGCTGCTGCCCCATTGGCAAAGGACCAGCCCAGAGAGCACCCTTTGCTTGCAGAAGTCTCTGATTAGATCCCAGCAAAGCTATGGCTTCCCTCCTTCCCTGCCTGCAGCTCCTAGGAGGTCAAACTGGGATTTGACTTCTAACTGAAACAATTTTGTTTAGTATCACTTATTGTGATATTTAAATGTTTGGCTTTGACTGGTGGATTATTTAAATAATCCACCAGTCAAAGCCAAACGAGCAGTTTCCCCGGCATCTACAGATTATTGTTTCCACAACTTTTGCCATATTAAATCTGCTCACCTTGTGTTCTGTGGGACATTTGTTTTGTAGCAGAAGGGGAAAAGAGAAGAGACAAATTGTCCTGCCTGAGGACTGCTCCGTTCTCGACCAGAAAGTACTCCTGGAGCATAAAACCGAACTTTCCATTGTGTCCCTATGGGATTAGCTATGTTTAGACTTCTCTGTGAGCTTGCTAAGGAAAAAGAAAGAAAAGACAAACAAAGCACTTGCTTCTTGCAGTGCTCTGAAATGCACAAAGCAGTTTCTCTGTTCCAGTTTTACAATCAAAGATAACCATTAATATTCCCTAACAACCATTGAGAGCTAAACCCTGTTTTCTACAGAGCCATTTGCCAAATGCACTGGCAGGCATGCAGGTGCACTGTACAAGAAGTTCACTGTCCCTTGCAAATACAGGAAAAAATACAGTTATCTTAGTCTGAAATTCCTGGAAGACTAAAAAGWTTCTTTGCCATAATGCAATACTATAAATACTGTTGGTTCAAAGCCAGTACACAAGAAGCCTGCCTTTATAAAAAACGCAGGGCTTTATGTATTCCTTTAAAGTGGACTCTTGAGTTATCATAACTTTGTTTTAGTGTGGGAAGTCTCAGAAGTCTGGATAGATTTATCCAAACAGTTTTTATACAAATCTGCCTGCAATGTCTTGCGATCGTACTTGGAAACAGGATTTTCAGTAACTGGTTTATCTGGAAATATTATCAAAACAAAGTGTCTTGCAAAACAGACTTCTCACTAACTGGAAATACAAAAAAAGAAAAAAATATGGATTTTTTTCTGAACTTCTTAGAAGATTTGGGCTGAATTTAATCCTGAAGTAAACATTTGGACCTTTACCACTTAATGTAACCTCAAAGTCTGATAAATATTACTCAAAACAATATATCCCCTCAGCTCCAGTTTATATACACACAATAATATAACTCCTTCTCCTCATCCACTGCTTAAGAAATAGGAGCAAGGAAACTTTATGAAAGAAGTCCCAGCTTACTCACAGAAGCTGACTACACCAACAAAGGCATTTAAGACGTAAACATTTTCAAATGATCCACAGGAAGAGAGTACAATAATTTTGATTTAAAATATGAGTGCCTTAGGGCTTAGAGAGAACTTGCACCCTGAATGGGCTCTGAGTCAGGTTGTCACCACAAACCCTGGCTTGCTTTGGTTCGCTTTGGTTTTTACAGATCACTTTCAGCTTGAAATATTTTATATATCAATATTTATATTTTATACCAGTGATGAGAAAAAAGCAGTTTGGGTTTCTCCACGTGCTCACCAGAGACTCTGTGATTTTTTGTGATTTACAATTCTGCTTCCCAGCCTTTATTTTTTGCTCTCTCCTTGCCTCTTTAAGACACCCCCTCGGCAGCAGCAGCAGGGGAGGATGGCGGGAGGCACTGAGTGCAAAGCCTGGTGCGCTGCCAAAAGCTTAAAGTAAACAAGCTGAAACAGGAGAGGAAATCTATTAACTGCTTTCCAGTCTTGAGCTACTTATTGCAAAATCAGTGAATGGAATAAACATTGGCAAAAGGGATATTAAATACATTGTAGGTTCGCTGCTGGGTTAGTCACCTCTAGATAAGCAAGACAGAAAGGGCAACAAGGGAGCCCAGCTGGTGCTCCCAGCTCAGTAGCTGTATCCTGGCCCATCAAAGATGTTTTGGAATTACCTTTCTCACACAGTCCAGCCTGAGCAGTTTGTCATATACCAAAAAAGTTCTGATTTCGGATATTATCTTTATTTGTCTATGCAATCTATAGGTTCAGAAATTACAGTTTTAGAAAGTCTGTTCACAATATGTACTGGACAGGAGTCCCCTGATCCCCGTCCTGTGCAGGCAGGAACTGTAGCTTCTCTTTTCAGTAAGACATGGTACTATTTAGCATTTGAGAGCTCCAACAACAGCAGTAAGATTTTATTAGCATGGATGGTTGCCTGGAAGCCAATAATTGCCATCTCCCTGATTTGCTGGCCTGAGTAAGTGACAGTCATCAGTCCATGGATGCTGTCAGGTAAACAGCCCATTTTCTTTCCTTCCTTTCCCATTAGCATGCTACACACCAGGGCTGACACCGGGGTTGCACAGACAAGTTCCAACTTTTCAGAACAATTGTTGGAAATAACAGCATTATACCCACTCTTTCATCAGATATGAGAAGTTCTCATGCCTTAAGAGTTTTTTCATTTGTTTGCTATTTGTCTGATTTTTGATTTGTTGCTATGTGCCTTTAACCATCAAGTACTAGCTACCCCTGCAGGATGAACACAGGGCTAGATGGAGCTGGGCATGGCAACTGCTACACTATGTGTTTAGGTAACATCCATAGTATGGAAAGATTCATRAAGGAAGGCAAAACAATGCCTGTTCTGAAGAGTTTGTCAGCCAAAGAACAAAACCAACATAAATAAATTGCAGAATAGGTATAGAGGGTAAACATCCAATGTACTTCATTTGCCCATGACTATTTGAATTACAGACTTTTTTTTCAGCAGGGATATTGAGGAAGGATTTAATCAATGGGAAGATATTCGGAGAGAATCTCATACAGGTTTCAGTACAGAAGACACTTATGTCAGAAGTGAATATGAAGGCCAGTATGCTGAAGTAGTCGCCAYATACTTATTGACTTTCCGCTGAACACTTTGCCTTTCCTCTTTTTACTCCTGTTTCCAACCTCTGCCCTTACATCCCACTTTCACCTCCTACTGATATTCCSTTGTCCTACTCATAAAAATGTGGTGGAGGGTTAACCAGCCTAGAACTACTTCTAAAGGGTATCCAAGTCATTCCTAGTCTTTGGGACCAGCTTCAAGAAGTGGGATTGTAACAAGCAAAATTTGGCATATTGAATATATGCACTTTTCAAAGCTACGATTACAGGTTAGTATATAAATCTAGTGTTGACACATTATTTTCTAGGACATCATTTCTCTCCCATTGTGGTTCTAATACCGGAGCAACGATGATGGACTTCCACATGAATCCAACCTTTGCTTGCTTTCTAAGTAAATATTATATGAAACYTGAATGAAATACTTACGCTTCAGGATATTTCTCTGCTCTAGCTCTTCAGTTGTGGGCCTCTGGCTAAGTCTCCTGTAAGAACAAAGTAAGTGACTGATTTAAAACCAGACCTAAATGATACATTAGGATTTGTAATACATCTTAAAAGGTTTAATTTCCAGACTTAATTTCCATACAGTTAAAGTAACTGCTCATGCAACCATAGTGGCCATTTGTTTCAAAAGATGCAGTGTTGCCATTCGACCACATGAATAACAGCTACTTGAGTAATATTACAGAAGTTGTACCAGCAAATTTAAAGTCCTCACAGGTATAATTTTATGAAAAAATTCGTAAACTTTTTTTGTTCCCAAGCACCATCATTATGATCAGTTGTGCAACGGTTAGATTATTCTCAGATATTTTGAATGAATTTTGATATTTTTGATATTTTGAAGCTGTATTAATTTTTGTTTTAAATAAAAAACCAACAAAACCCATAATCTCATGATTATTCCTCACTAATTTGTATGTACAATACAATTGGGAGCTTTAACTGAAACTTAGTTTTATTTAGATATATACAACTGCCATTACAAAAAGCCCAAACTGAGATATTAATTTTCTGGTTTGTACAGTGGACAACAAGGTTGATGTTGTCTCTATGTTTACTAAAAAAGTCCACTTGTTTGCTTGAGGAAAGGAGTAAGAAGAATTTCAGCAGTAAAACTTATTTTGCATATGTGTTAAAGACAAATGAGATAAAGATGTCTCTTTGTCCAGCAACACTTCTGTTCAGTTCACTGTGGACTGTCCAGCCTCGTGAAACTCATCCAATTCAAATCACGCTTGGACTTTCAGATGTGTCCCAAAGGACTGGCAGGTTTACCTCAGGTGACCAGTCCCAGCTGGAGGAAGTCCCAGGCTGGGACCTGACTCAACCCTGACTGAGCTGTGGGAACAGATTTTCCACCAGACCTCAGTGCTGCCAGGTGCTGACCACTATGCCAGGAATTTTTAAGGAACTGGCGTCAAACTTGGTTGTGACTTTGGGCATGAGCACAGCCCTGACGCACACAGACATTGTCTCCTGCCACCAAAGCAGAGTGGTGTGCTGTGCCTTCCAGCTTTCCAGCAGAACTCACAAAGCAGCTTCTGCAGTTCCAGCCTCCAAGGGAGCACTGACGAGCAGGATGTGATCACCGGAACGGACATTTGGTCAGGAAAGTGGTGACAACAACCACGCCTCTTTATCAGCAGAAGAAAAATGACCCTTGGGCTCTACAGAGTAGATGTATCACTTATACAGTTAAGTAATGAAATAGCTGCGTTGGCCAGACACCAAGTTCACAGAACCACTCATTCTCATCTTCTGTGTGTTGATGCAGGGCTGCTCTATTCTGTATTGGACCAAGACTGACTGGGCTACCCTGTATCTGGAAGTCTCCAACAAACACAGGACATCCTCCAAATCTGGACAACATTCCTGAGCCCAAGAGAAACAAGGACAGGTCTAGCAAAATACAGACATGCTGTAGTCTATTCTCAGAGACCACTAAAGCCAAAATAAACATGAAGACTCTTCTAAAAAAAGCCTRTCAGAAGGCAAGTGAATTTTTTTTATGCAATGTTCTCAAGTCCAGAAAGAGAAAGTAACATATATCCCATAGCAGTTTAACAGCTTGAGAAAGACGTGCCTCAGAGGTGGTCACACTAGAACACTAAACACTGACCTGCAAGGTCAGCCTCCTTCCACTTCTTTTGCTGGAACCAGCACAAGAATAATGAAGGAATTAGAGAGCAGGAGGAAGATGGGGAGGGTCAAAAGGTAGGAACATGCAAGGCATGCTCTGTGCGTCAGGAATTACTACTCTGTTTGAGATGGGTATACATACAAGTGAAAGTTCTGCTAACAAATTTGAGAAAGAACCTGAACCATGGCATTGATTATTGTGGACTCATTCTGACCCTCTTCCTCTTCTTTCCTTTTTTAACCAAACTACCCCAAAACCCAAAAGCTCTCAGATTTTGTTTCTTACAGGACAAAAAATGTATTATTGAGTTTAAAGTTCTGTGAGAAGTAAAAACACCGTTTTCCAGACAGTTATACCACAAAGATCCTGCAGCGCATATTGGGCTGCATTTAAAACATGAACCCAGTGTTCTCAATTCTCTTCCTCCACCTCCACCCAGTGAAACCGCATTTACCCTGTGACTGATACCTCACTAGCTTCGTTCCAATCTGATGTCTGATTTCCTGCCTCTCCTCTTCGGATGTACGCTGCAAGATGTTTTTGTCTTCTAATTCTTTCTTAGATGGTCTGTTGCCAAGTTTGATAGCAAGAGTATCCCTACGACGAATTTTACTTGCCAAAGAGCCTGAGGAAAGGAGGAGTAGGGTAGACTTAGTTCATTCATGCTTAGGTTACAGGCACAAACTCTGAGTAAGAACTTTAATACCTTCCCAAAGCAATCTTGTTCCCACATGCAGGAGAGGAATTTTAATTAACATCAAAAGAAAAATTTTAGTTCAGTTCACAAAAATGAAAAGCTAGAAGACTTGGAGGAAAAAGCTACCAGCCAAATTGATACAAACATCACTTGTCATCTGTGAAGTGATAGGATAAAAATGTCAAATCTACACTTAAGTGTCTTTGAAGTCTAATACATTACAGGTTGGCTTATTTGTCTACTTAGTATATTTAGCACCCTGCTGCTCTTTTTCTTCAGCCTTAMATGGTTTAGTCTCATTTTATCATCATTTCCCTCATTCTTTCAATTTTTTTTCAAGCAATTATCACTTAGTTCTTTCATAGTGCTTTTCATCTCTAAGTTATTTGTAAATTAAAACAAAAAATACAGCTTAGAAAAGTGCTCTGAGTGCTTGTAAAGTAACCTAGGCAGGAACCCCCAAACACTGGAGCAATCTGTTCTCCATAAAACCGACAGAGTAGGGACAAGGGCCTTGCAGCTGGGTCAGCATTAGCTTCAGTCACCTGCGGAAGGAAGGGCATTTTTCACAGCCTTTATAGTCTTTCCTCTGTGTCTTGACATTCTGACCGAGGTGGGTTACATGTGCCTTAGTATGACAGATTTTCACTGCATAAGGCAGTTTGTTAAGACCACAGGCTCCCAACTCACTTCTCATAAGACACCATGCTGCTGTGTGAATACATGAATTTTTGGTTTCTCTCACTTTGGATCATGTTCCAACCCAACACAGAACTGCAGAAGACTTCAGCCTCTTGAGATACCTGGCACTGCACCCTCTGTTGCACCAGGGGCCCAGATTAAAAAAAACCCTGCTCATTTTCCCTCACCCCATTTTGGTATGCAGGACTTTGGTGTTCAGGCCTTCTTTGCTGAGCACAGTGAAGCACCTCCTCCAGAACAGCTGTGAGCAAGGCTCTCAAGCCATGGTTCAATGGTGATTTTATATTGATATAAGGCCACACTGCAGGAGGTAGAGGTGAGGCTGCCCTCCTTCCTACTCCTGACAGCCTGCTGCTGCCACCTTCTTTGCCAAGCAAAGGAACAGCCTTTYGGTGAGCTGGATCAGGCAACCACTCATACTACTGAAAACCAGCTCAACGACAGAAGCTGCTGCAAAAATGAGCATGAGCGCTAAGGAAAGAACAGCTGAGAGGAGGGATTAGGCAGAATGGATCAGGACAACCCCCTCAGCATAGGAGGGCTTCTGCTCAATTAGGGTGATGATAAGAGTCACGACCTCAGATGAAATTTCAAAGCTGTAAAACTTAGATGTAATCTACTGTGATCTGCTCTGACTGCTAAGGTTGCTCCAGTGCTTAAAACATCCTGATCGAGGAGGATCAAATGACTTTCAGACAGGGAAGCTGCTGACTGATGGGCTGCTTCTGTCATCCACCACGCCTGTAACTTCCACAAGGAACTCATAACGTGGGAGAGCCAAACCAATGGCTTGTGATGCCCTAATGTGGAGGCCTTGTTCCACCCTCATGTTTTTCTGAACCTGTTCCTCCCACCTCCATTCCCATCCATGCAATGCTTCATCTGCTCTCACCTATGCACAGGCCCCAACAGATTTCTGATCATGATTTTCCAGGAGAAGCAGGACACCCATTTCTCAGTAGTGACAAAATACTAAATACCCTAAAACCATTCCCTGCAGCCATTCCTCTCTTCGGCTCACATTCGCACGGGTCAGGCATGCTCACGTAACACGATCTGCAAAAGATAGCTTGCAGCTTCTGGGCAGGATGCTTACTTTCAGCACTTGCATTCTCATCATCGTCATCATCATCATCRTCTGTGTACAGTATTGGCCCGTCTGAGTCAGAGTCACTGCCATGGCTCTCTCTGCTACTTTCGCTCTCAGGAGGGGCAGCAGCGTCAGACGCCTCGTCCACCTCTTCAGAGCATGCCTGGCCTAGAGCCTCCCSTTCTTGGTCTTCTTTGGCAGCCAAGCTGTTAATTCATGAGCAGATACAGTGACACATTAATGCAAGCAGAACGGAACACAAATGGGAGGCATATTGAATAAGCAAGTATGAAAATAAAAGTTCCGTTAATCAAACTAATTCCTTTCTAAAGAATGTACATATATAAAACATTTATAATGTATGCAGATATATATAGGTATCTATGTACGTGTGTTAGGAAAAAGCATGCAAACAGTCTGGAATGACGTGCTGTAAAGGCTGTATTAAGACAAATCCTAATTGTTTCTTATCTCTTGTGGGGTGGGACCGAGAGAGAAAAACTGGTTATAAATTTGAGGGTGAGAGGAGCGAGTTGAAGAGCAGATGGAAGTGCAAAGCTTCCTGTTCTGGAAGCCTAACCCTATTTTTTGTAAATACAGTTTCACTATAGTTGAGTCCAAAATGTTCATGCCCATTACTGACGAACACGGGGATTGGCAGCAGGTTGCCCTTCGCCTTGGGAAAATCTTTATGTAAAGGAAGGGTAGAGCAGTGGGAGATGCAGCACAGGAATGTAATGTTGGCAACAGCAAGAATTTAAAGGAAGTTCCCTATGCTACGGGCATCTAGACTAAACCCTCTTGGATTTATATGAAAAATACTGATTTTTGTGGCAGGGAAAAGACAAATTAATAAGCCAGTTTCATTTTGCTGCCAACTATTTTGTTTAAAAAACGTAATTATAGCTTTTCTCTTGACTAGTTTTTACAGTACCTGAGATTTAGACAAGCTACTAGGCAGTGACAGACCAAACACCTACTAATTGGAGCCTGAAACCCTCATTTTCAAGTGYGCGAGTAAATTCAGCTATCGAGAGCTTTAGCAGGGAGATATTTAATGACATCTACAAAAAAAAAAGTAAAACCCCCTTATAATTCAGCATTATTTCTTCTTTGCCTTTATGAGAGATAAATAAAAGTGTCATCAGCTATGAGCAGAGTCAGCCACACAATGACGTAAGAGGCAGGTTATGAGCAGTGACCTTCTGGGGAAACATGAGGTACTGCAGGTGAATTGCTCAGAGGTGCTGGAAAGGAACAAATTGTGCTGGGATGCAACACAAACTGTTACCAGTCAGCAGAAGAAAGAGAAGAGATCCCCACGTGCCTACAGTATCCCATGCAAAGAAATGTGGCTTCCTTGGCTGTGGGTCTTACCACTCCCCCAGGACAGCCACACTGTCTTACCTTTCTGTGTCTTCTCCACCCGCATCTGCAGTGCTGCCTAGGGCTGTACTGCTCAGACTCTCGTCTGTGCCCGTCTGGAGAAGAGACTTTGTGTCTGACCCAGGGCTGCGAGGCCCTGCCACAGAGCTGTCTGACACATCCTGGGCATCTGAGGCCATGCCAGGCTGGCTAGCTGCATCAGGAAAAGGAGGTGGAAGTGGAGGTGGAGGAGGGGCAGCGGTGGGAGGAGGGGGGACAACAAGCTTGCTCGACTGGTCTGTCCCCTCCATTTCAAAAATTACTATGGAGGGTTGCTCAGGCTTGGGCTTTTCTGCCTTCACTTCCAAACTGTCGGCTGTCGCACCTGAGGGGGGAGAAGCAGCCCCATCTGGTGCTGTTCGTGGGGCTGACTGTTTCCCAGGTTTTTTCTTGCCCCTGGGAGTCCCTGATGTGCCTGATTTGCTGGAAGTCTCCTTAGAGGCTTTGGGATGAGATGATGTGGACGAAGGAGATGGTGATGAAGAGGACTTGGAGACTGGTGGTTTTTTTGCATGAGAGGAGCCAGCTAAAGTAAGAAAAGAAAAGGTRTTTTACAATCTTGCAATTATATGATTTTTGCACTGTATTTTCTGCATGGATTAACTTGTGGTGGTCTTTGAAAAATGAAAAAATTACACACAATGCTTTTACAATCCTTCATCTAAATGTTTGAGGTGAGTAAATGTTGCAGTTCGAATTTCACCTTTGCAGTGGGAAACACTGAAATGATGAATACTTGCCCAAGAACAACAGAGGGGACCAACCTTACAAATGGGTAAGAGTTTGCTTTAAGCATTCTGCATAGGCCCATTACACCTTGCCTGAACATCATCTAGAAAGTTCACTATTTATTCCAAACATGTGTAGTGTACTATTAAAAAAAAAATGCTCCCTGAGAGAGAAAACTGCCTGACCTTTCCTAATAGATGCGTTTTTGGTCCATTCACTAGGAAAACCCTATGATTTTCCTTATGTTTTTCAAAGAACATCTGAGGACTGTTATTGGGTATCAGTCAATTACCCTTCACAATGTTATTACAACTGGTGTGCTCCTACTTAATGGCAAACAGCAGAGGGGCAGCAAAACAAGGTGTACTTTCAAGTCCAGCTGGTTACATCCATAAAACAGAGGCAGAAACCACCGATGTCACTCCGCACAAATGACCTCCAGAAGCGAGGAGGCACTGAAGGCCTCCTGTATGTACTGGAGGTCTTTGTCCTGCCAGTGACCAACTCAGGCAGTCTTGAAAATGTAGTGAAATAAGGTTTTGACATTACAAGATGTCCAGTGATGCTGCTGCTTAATCCTGTGATACTCACCATACTGAAGCATGTATGTATCATCCCCAAGTTCACAAGAGATTTCAGCTAACCTGCATGCCCATATGCCTTCCAGCCACATTTCTGATTGCTGTGTGGATGCACCCATCACCTGAGCTGGGAGCTTCAAACTTCTGACTTTCATTTAAAAAGCAATAAAAATGACAACCATCTTATGGTTCAGTCCTCTTCATCAAAATGCATCCAACTCAAACACTTCTGATGCAGCAAAAACTCATTAACTTCCAGAGAACAAATGAAAGCATTATAGTTACACAGCAGTCTTGCGGCTAAGCTTACTAAGTAAAACAGAAAGCCGTAAYAGAAATCCGCTGAAAGGCCTACCTTGCTTATAAGCATTTAAATAAAAACAGAAACCCAGCAAATTAGGGGAGAATCAAAATACAGATACTGGCCATAATAAGTTCACGATATAAAAATAGCTTTCACAGGGAGACTGTTCTCAGTCTCAGAGAAGATGGAAAATAATTCAGAAGACATATTTTACTGCTCTCTTTTGTAGCCGACTGTTATGGTTTATAAACATTTAGAGTGCTGTGAGGCTTTCAGTACATCTGGAAAAATCCACAGAAACTTCACACGAATCACTGTTCCCCTTAGTGTACTGATACTGCACTAATCTTCCACATCAGGTACAAGTCACTCACTTAATGTACAAGGAAAACAAAATGAAGCAGAAAAATGGCACAGGCAGAAATGCATAATTACAGTAGAAATAGATGGTTGTTCCAGCCTGCACATTATTTAACAGAAATCTTACTGAGTAGGTGGATGGAAGAAAGAAAAGGCTCTGGTTCTGATCCAGCAAAGAACTTCAGTGCAGGCTGAAGGTCAACAGAACCAGTCACATGCTTACACTTAAGAACTGCAGCATAATACAAATACACGGCCGCACAACTGTGGCTGGGAAAATGTCAAAAGATGTYTCCATTGTAAAAATCCTTACATTATTCTCACACCCTTTCTGGACCTGCAATTAGATACAGAAACTTGAAAGATTTCTCCCACGGAAAACCCCTCTATGCATCCAAATGTGTCAAAAGGGCTATTGCTGTTGCTGTTTTTGACCGGGCTGGCTGACAATTTTCTGTCATRCCTCTTTTCCAGTAGAAGATTTGAATTTTGATTAAACGAAAAATTTAATGGTTGTTGTTTGCCTTTTGGCATACATCCATGCCTGCATTTAAGTTCCATTCTCCCAGTTCCACTATTTCAGTTTGGAAACCTGCTGTGTTACCCTCAGGAGAGCCACGGCTCAGTTGTTACTCATATTCCTTACTCCTCCTTTGTGGGACTTGATTACTGGCTGCATCATATGTTCACTTTCACGGGGATCTGACAAACCTCTTGTACTAATACTGTTCCAAATCAGCTCTGCTTATTAAATACTGCTCCACTTTGAATGAACACAATGCATTTTTAATGTTGGAAGAAATTACCAGTAGAATAAGGGATATACGTGGATGTATTTTACACCTGTATGGTCTCAAGCATTGCATGACTTTTCATCAAAGCTACTGGAAGACAAATCTGGAACCTGAATGTATTTTAATTTAAAAAGTCAGATACATGACAGCTTGTTGGTAACCACTCGTATAAACATTTCTTTATGTGATGGATTGTTTTATTTCTGAAAGTTCTCCTGTTATAAGGTTCCTTCACCTAGAAAGAGCTGAGTTTTCCAGTTGCATATGAAATACAAGCAGCGAATTCTGGATTTTCAAAATGTTTATTCTTGTAGTTGTCTGATGTAGTAGGGACAGTTAATACCAAATTAATGGATATTTTTACGGCAAAGTTATCATTGTAACTCTAGAAGTCTTGCAATGTTTTCAAACAGTCCTCTTCTGTATACTTCAAATACAAAATGTGCCAAAACGTACAAGCTATGAAGAGGCATACTTGCAGAGAAAACTGGAGGGACTAAAGGGTTTTCAAAGACGGACAGAGACTGAAAACACAAGGCTTGTATAAGTTCATTCATCACAATATTGTTTGTGTTCAAATTATATCTGGATGTTTCTATTTTGGTCGTTACATACATTACAACCATTAAAACTTGAGATGAGTACCTTGAGAGCATCCACCTATAATAGGTGGATTTAATCTTTCATCACTGCTGAATTTTGGTTTAAAAGTGTGGTGATAAATGCATGTGCTATGTGTCTGATGATTGACATTTTCCATTTCCAGTGTATACTTAGAATCACAGCACCTCAGGGAAACCTGATCATTTCTAATGGTTGTAAATCCTTTTCTTTTTTTTTTCCAGCTAAACCAACTGCTATCCAACAGTCTTTTATGATGTCTTCATGGTTTTATCCTTTACCTCTTTGCGATCTTGTAATATTGTCAAATTAATTGGAATAGTTGATATTTCCAGCAGAAAGTCACAGCAATACCAAAGTAGTTTTACTTAGGGGCAACCAGTGTTTGGTTTCAGAAGTCACCTTCTTCCCAGCTTTCACAACTTGAACTAGGAATTCRGTGTTGTCTCTGATGCGCTCGGGGTTGTACATAGGTTCATTAAACAGCGAGGCGGTCTGCGTGTTGTCTGGGGTGTTTGTGGACAGCAGAACCAGAGCCCAGTGCGAAGCCAGCTATAAACATGCTCTTTAGTAATGCTGTTACGTACCAAGGCACAAGTTATCGTAAGACCAAGCCAAGCACCCCCATGCACATGCACCCACCGCAACTGCACTGCATGGGCAGTACTCACCAGCTTCTCGGTTTGCGCTGGGACCTGTTGGCTTGGGCGGCGGGAGAGGAGGCTGCTTAGCAGGAGCCTTTCCCTTTTTTTTAGCATGAGGTGCTTCGTTGCCCTTRTGGCTGGTGGTGGTGGAAGCAGCAATGGCATTTTTTGGTGGTAGTGGAGCTTTTTTAGATTTAGGCTTAGGCTTAGGTAGTGGTGGAGCATGGGATGTCGGTATTTCTGGGCAGTGATCAGTAGTGCTCTCTATGGATAAGAAAGTGAACAGAAGCCAACTGACACAGACATACACCACGTAAATTCAACAGCAAGCCTCACAACAGTGACTACTTTTGCTGCTTGAGCTCTTGGGAATCAGGAGAGACTTTATCTTCTGCCTCTTAATGAAGCATTACCTCAGAAGAAAATTACTGTCCATCTCGATTCATGTCCTTCTCATGGAATATATTTACCTGGGACCTCTCTCAGGCTCATATATTCTAGACCTCCAAGGATCAGCTTTTACATTCAATATCTCAAACTAGACTGCTGGCTGCAAACTAAACAAGCGAAATGCCATTTGCTCCTCAAACCAATTTCCTCAGCTTCTGTTCAACCCCACCTATCCCAAGATCAAGAAGCTATAAAACTCAGATTCATGTGAATCTGAATGTGAACAGGGCCATTCTCTCAGGCATGGGTTCAAACATGGCTACACAGCCGAAATTTTCYGCTGAATCAACCCATTCTTCTAAGCTGCACATTTCTTGCTCATAGCAGCTTTATTTTGGGTAACTTCCTCAGGGTATTTCTACTCTTCAGAAACAGATGAAGCTAAATAAGATAGGATATCATTCGGCATGGGAATGCTCTCATCTCCTGCAAGTTCTTTGGGTACTGTTACACAACTGCACTTTGAAGAGTCAAGAGTTCAATAGTGAGCAGGAATTTGGACTTTATCTACATTGTGCCCTGCAATAAGAATGGTTCTGTAGCAAGAAAGAGGACCCAATGTGCACAATCTGCATTTCAGRAGGCTTTGGACTGTCTTCAGGCTAGTTCTGTAGATTGCATGACTAGTGGTGGTGGAAGTACAAGCTCCTGAGTGCATCTTTTGGCTTAGTTTCATCCAAAAGAAATCTGGTTTGTGTGTCCTGCAAACCAGAGAAAGGCAAGTGGGGATGACCAGGAAATTCACTTCAAAAGTGCACGCCTAATGCCAGCTGCAACRTTAATGTAGGTGAGGCATTTACAGTCAACATACATTTTTGCAACATAATGACTATGGTTGTAAAACTTGGTGTTCCCAGATGGGAAGATCTAAAGTTTCCAGATGGGAATCTTTATCTATTCCATTACACAAATTCTGTGCTCCTTCGGTCTCAAGGATAGCCTTCCAAAACCTTTCTGAAAAAGGATATTGTAGAAGCAAGGGCATACCATCAGAATCACACAGGCTTTATTTGCATATTACTAAAAACCAYAGTGATTGAGGAAGAAAGAAGAACAAGAAAATACTGCAAAGACTTTCAACAGTCTCTTATATCACTCAAGAGAAAATCTTCATTTCTTGCAGCATGTTCCTATCAGCCTCACTCTTAACACACATCAAATGGACATTCTTATCTCTCTTCTTTCCCATGTAAAAGATTCCCAAGAGATAAGCAACACATTTTGAYTTTAAGATTAGTAGATGAAAAACAAATAATGTTAGACAACAAAGACATTCTTCATCTCAGAAACAAAGCCTTTCCAACTTCTAGCGGAAGGCTTGTTAACATGAACCTAATGCATCACCTGCAGTTATTAAAAGCAACATGCACATGTCTCTTCATGAACTGAAGGATTTGACATTAACTGTCCAGTGTCTTCCTCCTTTATTTCCAGCCTTTCATAGACTAATATATTTTTGCTAAAGTTTTGAAAGAACCATCTCATAGCAGCCTTTTACAGCTTTCCAACAGATTCTTTTGAGCAAAGATTTTTGTTTYGCCTCTTTGTTTTCCAGAGAAAGACTCTGGATGGAGAAAGAAACATGCTTATTTGTTACATTTTGGACTCCTGTTTTACAGCAATAATGTCTCCTTGTGTAATTCTACCTACCTTCATTCAAAGTTGAAATGCTGATATAATTCTGAAAAAGCAGGACATTTTAAAATTTGAGGTCCATTAATAACAAACATGGCAAGAGAAGATATGATTTTGTATTTTGAAGATCCTGAAGGACATGATGATCAGAAATAATTATAAGTGTAAACAATTCTTTGATACACCTTTTACTTAAGGACCCAGAATGCTAAAATTTTACTTACTAATAAGAAAGCATTTAAAACTTATTTACTTATACACAATTACTGTGGTTTGTTTTCAGTCATTAAAAGAGAAAATGTTAAAAACAGAATGATAACCTAGAAAAAGTAATACACCATTCATCATATTCTAAAGTAATACAATCAATCTACACTAAACTACATAATTGGTTAAATAATGTATATCAGAATTTATCTCCTGATTCAGGRAAAAAAGTACAAAATATAAGGCCAAAGCTTTATTTAGTTGTAAATAAACACATCTTAGTGACAATCAACTCATAATTTTCAATTTTTCTGTAAAAGAATAACTAAAAACTATAGATGAAAACCAAAATTGGAGCAGTTCATTCACATCAAAGTTCTTGCTTGCAGACTTCAATTGTGATTAAAACTGGCAATTTATATAGCATTTATTTTAACAGAAATGCCTTGTCATCACTGGGATATTATCTGTTATCTAAGACAGCTCTTTCCATACTGTTATGTACTGGGTACCAAAGACCAGCAGACTCCTTCTGCACAGCTGCATGATATCTGCTCATCCAGTCTTGACCACCCCTTCATTACATACATCCCTTTTTCTTGGCCTTCACCAGTGAACCTTCTTTTTGCTCATAGCCAGGAGGAAACCTGTAGTGAAGATTATTGCCTTTGACCACATCACTCCCCTTGGCATCTTATTAGCTTTGTTGTTTTTATCTTTGTTAGCTTCATTTCTTTATCTYACTGTCAGTCTGATTTTGCCCAAACTATGGTTTCTCATTTTGAGACTTGAGATAGAGATTTCCAGTTCCTACCTGCTGTTCCATTATACCAGTTTTTGACAGTGACAAGCCAAGTCTTGAAGCAGATGCTTTTCATTGCTTTTCCTCTGCTGTCCCTCAGGCTTTGTGAACATTCACTGACTGTCCTCCCTCAAACTCCCCTCTGCTGTGATGCCAAAGCTGACAATATTTAGGTTGCCAGTATTGTGCTTGTTATTCTGGTCAGGTGTTCTCTTGTTTTCCAGTGCCTAATCATAGTGTCCTTTCTTTTACTGCAAGTCCATTGGAAAATTTTTGTGGTTTTCTGCATCTATGTAAGACACTATAATAGATGTCTGGTATATACAGTAACACTGTAGTAATAAAAATAACTAATAACTGCAACAGTGGCTTGATCTTGAACAGTGACAGGGATGGTCTGATGTCTGTAAATGGCTACAGATACAATTATGTTGTAATTGTACCTCCCTAACATGATTCTGCTTGAACGTGGACCCTTGGTCTTCATGCCTGTTCTTTCTTTTGCCAAAACCAGGAGGCATCTGAATCAGTTCAGACCCATCTATTTGTTCAAACCAATCCCYCAGGTACCTCAGTACCAGCTGCAACACATTTTTATTGCTGTTGTTTTTCTTAATTTAGACATCTGTTCATCAAGAACTGACCTTTTAACAAAAGGTCTCCAAAACACATCAGCTAGGAATATCTTTTATGTACTGCTGCCTGGATGGAAATATCTGCTGTACAAGCAACTTGTCCATAAATTACTTCTTTAACAGGAAAGCCAAGCAAATGTTAGTATCTCATTAAGCATTTGGATCAATAACATGTTTATGTTTAGAACAAATTTTCCAAAGCCCAGATTTTCAAGAAAGCTCACTGAGACCAGATTGTTCTTGTTCCCAGAAATTGTATTTGGGGCCAGACCCTTAAGAAAGCTCTGTTCTCCTGTAAACACCTAAATCATGGTCAGGGTTACAAAGTACTCAGTATACAACAGCTCTTGTGGGGACTCACCAAGTCTGAAAGACTTTCAGAAAGATACCAGTGTGACAAATGCACTAAAAAATCAGATGACTCATTTTGCAAATGAAAAGTGGGACCTTTTGCAAACTCTGGACCAAACAGAGCTATGACAATCCTGGGCATGCTTTAAGAAGCTAGGTTGTAAAATACAAGAATCTTTACTTTGGTGAACTTCTAAGGAGCAGAAGGCCAGAGCTTTTCTACCCGAGGATTTTGTCATACAGTACTGGTATTTTTATTTCTACAGCTGGAACAGTGTCATGAAGCCAGCTCACAGAACACCTGCAGTGCTGCAGCACAAGCATATGATCTACATCAACYCAGTGCAGCAACACTAAGTAAAATGAAAGTTGGAAATAATGTATGTTTGTTGTCTTTTGCAGGATGACTCCCTGCACAATGAAACGAAGAGTTTTGCAGATCATGAGTTTCCTTTCCAGACTATGCAGAGAGCTGTGTTTTGATTAATCAAAATCCAGGAAGCTCTCAGTCAGAAACATGGGATACAGGACAAGACAAGGTGTCTTTTGTCACTTTTTTGGGACTCATTTATTGTGCTGGTGCAGGTGGTCAACTCAGACACATCCTTTCATAAACTTCAGATTTATCCAGCTCCATTTTTTGTTCCTGCTATTGCTACTAAAATTCTGTTCAAGAAAAGACCCATTCTAATTGTTAGAAAGCTTCCTTTAATTTCCACTCTAGCTGCATTTCAAGCCACTGTTTATTCGTTTCTACTTGTGCCAGCATTGTCCTTTAGCCATGCTCTCTCCTGGCTGTATACCAACTTGCTACATTCATCAAATGTACTCAGGCTCTCTCGGGCTCTGTTTTGCTAGGCTGAACCAGAACAGCTGTCTAACAATGCTGTTTGCAGCTCTCTCTGCAGTTTTGAATTCATCTTTTTGAAGATGTATAAGCAGATCTGCACGTCTGCAGACTTCTAGATCTTACTGACTCTGTGATTTCAATAGCACTGTGTGCAAGAGGTCTTACAACAGAGACAGTGTAGAAAACAGGTGAGGGGAGAAAGGGACAGGTTTAACATCTCACCTAAAGCAATCATGTTCAGGTATTCTGCACTAGTTTCAAGATAAAAAAGGGGGAAAAACCCAACTAAATATCATTTTACATTGCTAACTGCCCAATCTTTGTGTAAGAAGTAAGCTGCTAAATAAAAGAGAGAAAGCCTAAAACATATGCAATGTCAGCTGATGTATGAGAATCTTGGAAGGCATGTAGGCTTCTACACTCTCTTATACTTTCTGTAATGATATGCTCAAATAATTGAATAGTTAGTTCATTAAAATAATATACACAACCTTAACTCTGGATCCACATTAGGATATCTTTCCTATAAAAAAAAAAGAAAAACAAAACCAGCTTTACAAGTCAGAAGGTTTCTTCAGGCACCCAGTTTTTGTGGGTGAAGGCCCACACGTCACACAGGTGCCTCTCACGTCACCCCTAGCAGCACCAGCCAGCCTTGCTGACTTAGTGGACAGGCTGTGGCCAAATACAGCTTTATCTAGAGTAGCTTTCCTTATAAGAAGACTTGGATTCATCCTCATTTACATAGTTCAGGTGATGAATCGAAGATATACTGTGCTGGGAAGAACTGGTTTTAGTCAGCAAATAACTCCGTTGGAGTGAGAGATTCTTAGAGAGTCAGGCAAAAAAGCCCACAACCTTTTATGTATGCTGCTCATATCAATGATTTACAGAGCTCAGGAGTGTAGGAAGCCAGCTGGGCACACAAGAGGGAAGAAAGTCTACCTTGTCTCTCACAGTGACTGGTTTGCAGGTTTAATCTTCTGAGACAAAGCAGGCTCTTGTCTGAGACCCTGGAAGATGAGGGTTACTACCTTACATTCAYCAAGTTTTGTTCAACTTTGGGGAAATAAATATCTCTGAGAAAAGGAACCTAGAAAATTTGACTTCGAAGAACATTCCTTGGTAGACAAACTAAAGCAATGATGAGCATGAGAAACTAGAGAGCAATGATGCATGGTCATAAGACCAGAGTTTGTGCCTCCAACCTTCTTTTCTTTGGTTACCCATAAGAAAAAGAAAAGATCACATTTAATGGCAGATTTAAGAAGTGCAGACAAAATATAGAGAAAAAAACCTGTAAACCCGACATACTGAGGCGTGGAACCTTTGCCAGCTCTCATACGAGAGTTAGCCGGGGGGGGCGGGGGGGGGTGGAATATGCACGCGTAGCTCATTAATTCATTTGGAAACAGGATAACAAACTGTTTCCTTCAGACATGAGGAAATCTGAGAGGATCAATCTGCTATRAATAGCCCAGGAACATTCCAGAAGCTTATGCTCCATAACACCCCAAAGACCCACAGCACCTGCAACAGAGCTCTGGCTTTCTGCAATGCAACTATTTATCAAAGCAGCACCTAATGCACCTGACTGATGGTATGCAAAACAAAACTTCTTAATACATTTTTCCAGGCAGTATCTTGCCGATGGTTACTGAGCCTTTCACTTCTTCAAGCCCAAGCTAACTATGAAATGTGGAACCATCTGCCAGGATCATTAAAAGATTTAGCTTGCTATGATAAAAATGAGTAAGACCCAAGTTTACAAACTGAACTCAGATACGAATCTGGGGTTCTCTCATATATCTGTGTTCCAGAGACATCTTGGGAGGGTTGAAAGGAGAAAAGCAGCTCTGATCCAATACTTGGAGGCTTTACAATGTGCAGTGTGCATGCTGCATCACCATGCTATGTTCTGATACCTTAGGAGGCAAACAGTGACGATTTTGACATCTATTCTACTGATGTGGCTTTTGGTCTTCTCCAACACTGCTATACGGGCCAGGAGGCAGAGAGGCTCCTTGGATCCCCTTTGCGATGCTTGTACCCCACCTGGAACCTGGAGATCTGGGCGCTGCTGGGGATACTGCAGGCTGGTGCCATGGCTCAGGAGTCCTGGCACAGTGGTACAGTTCAGTCTGCTGCCCAGACAACCAAGGTACTCTTTTATATGCTTCCTGTCTACTTGCTGCTGTGTATCCTTTGCAAGGCTCACAGATAATAGCTACAGTTTAGCTCTTTATTTTCTGCAAAAGATGCTAGCGACTTTCCTTAGTCAAAACAAAAGAATTCAGAAGTCAACCCAGTACAGATGTAACATGGATAAATGATCTCAGAAAAAGATTCTTCTGATTTCTCAGCAGCAAAGCTTTATCCATCAATTACCCAATTAATGTAAAATTGTCACTAGCTTCTTATCAGCCTACCATAAGGGAGAAATTTTCTTTTAAACATCCTGCTGGTATGACTGTCATCATTACTACAAATAGTAGTAGAAATAGTAACAGTAGTACAAATAGTAACAGTTACACTATTAAATTRCCAAAGGGAATTTTTCACCAGATACAAAAGGCACCTGTGAACTGACAGGCAGCAGATGGGTACACAGCTTATGGAACTGCCTGTCAGCAAGGGAAACAGCTTTCAGAGGTTGTCTTCTTCACTTGCTTCTGCTTTACTCATTTTTATATGCATGGCTGAGCCTATTGTTTGCCCTGCTGATACTGTATTTCCATAGCTCATGCTGAAATAACTTTTTTCCTTTAACTTCTTTTAACTCCTAATATATTCCAYATTCTACAACGTGCTGCTGCCAACTTTCGCCATATTGTCACAACGTGCTTGTATCACTTGTTCTTTTTAAGCTTCTGGCTCCAGCAGTCATCATATTTATATGAGAAGGCCATTTTCAAGACTCGCTTGAACAAGAGGGTAAATACAGACCACCATCATTTCATAAGACCATTTTAAAATAACCTCATAACTTTCAAGAGCTGAGATGGATTTTTTTGAACACTTTGATTTAACTGGAGTTGGAACTGCAGCACACCATGCTACTAAGCAGCAGGAATTAATCTTGTCTTTGGGTCTTATAAACATGGAAAGTGTATATATCTTCCTTCAAGACTTACACATAAGAGTTCATGACTTTAGAAGCCTCACATTAGCCTTACTAAAGATGAACTCCTTGCAGCCAGTACTTCTGATTGTCAGCTATTCACCTCAGTTCTCATGATGGAGGGTTGTGATCTGAAGCACCAGCATGTTTTATGGTCTTAGCAGAAGACAGTGATCTAAGTATTCCTGCTTCAGCTCTGATTTTGATGCTCTGTGAGCATTAGCAAACCTCCTTTCTGCAGCTTTTAATTCCTCGCTCCGCTAGTGGGTGTGGGTGTAGGTGTAATGCAAACCTGCTGCATCTGCCATAAAAAAATCACCCAGGATTAATATCAGGTGAGATGCACCTGTGAGGTGCTGTGGGCCTTACTCTTCCACTGAGTTCAGCAGGCTGGCTCACCTTTTTGCTTAGTGTGCTATAAAGCAAAGAATAACTGAAGTGTACTCACAACGACTACGGGATGACTTGTATTGGGTTTGCACAGTGTAACACTGTTTCCAATATGTGGAATTGATCCTTAACGCCTTTTGTAGGGAGAATATTCTCTGCAATGAATCTATCTTGTTCTGTTTCAGGGGACTCAAGGTGTTTACTCATAGAAGAGCTTCATGTTTAAATGCAAGAGGAGAGCATACTTGAAGAGTTTTGCATCTTCTGGATGCTCATATTGAGATTCTATGAAGCCTAGAATAACAGGTTTGCTCATTTTTCGTTTTCCTTCTCCTTCCTCCATACATTCTTAATTTTCTGAGAGGGACTGGAGTGATAGTTACACTTCCTTTTGTACTGAGTCTACTCCTGTACAGCAATCATTTTTAATTTCTCCCTGTAAGGTCAACACAATATATAGGGAGTGCAAAGTCTAATAAGATATTTGAAATAGATATTGAATCTTTCCTGCTTCATTGGAGTCCTACATTCTGCAAAGTCAGCTAGAGGGGATTTCAACATGATTAGAAATGTGTATTTCTAAAATAAACTGTACCTTAGGAAAACTTCCAAGACCTGACAGTTCCAAAACATGGTATTTAGTGATGCATAAAATATTAAGTGGTCTGATCTAACCCCAAAATTAAAATGAACCATTTYAAATGAGTTTTCCATGGCTTCTATAATTCTTTTCCCCTGACCCAATACACATCTGATTCTACTTGGCACCAAAAGATAGACATATTTAAATGTCACGATAAAGGTTAATCTTGTATTTCTGCCTTGTTGGGAGACAGGAAGTACTAGAAATCTGAAAAGAAAGGCTATTCTCCTTGGACATCTAGTCACTTCTTACATAGTCAAGTGATTAATGTAGTTCAGGGAAGAATTCTAATTTTTGTGTTGGCTGAACTGACCCCCTCAACCTCCAGAGGCTCGTTCATCGCTGGGTAGAGTTTAATAGAAGATATTGGAAAGGCTGTTCAGTCCAGCCTCCATGGCTTCAGCCAGCCATGAAGGTCTTGATCTTTTATATCTCTTTCTGCTAGGAAAATCCAGTAAATGAAATAGTATTTAAGAACACTTTTAGACAGGGAAAAGAAGTGGTGTATTATTCAAGATTGTAGAGAAAGAAAATAAAATTGGTTCAAATCCTGTGGTTCCACACTAATCTTAACGTTTCCTTTATGAGTCAAACTCTTGTTACCTAAGTAGATCTGAGTAAAGGTAACAAAGTTAGCATGGACCCTAGGACTGCTAAATATTTAGCAGTATTTACTACAATTTATCTATAGAAAACCCTATAAAGTGCATTTTCCATAAATGGCATCGTTTCAGTTTGCAGTAGTGACACAGCCCCTTGAATGTTTCTGAAGAGCTGGACTGCAAGTGTTTAAGATCCCATGAAAACAAATTGGAATGAGTTGCTGAAGTTACTTTCAAAATGACAGATGATTTTCAAGTGGCTTAAACACTTTTGAACATTCAACCCATGAGCCACTGCTACAATGATATTGYAAGGTAACGCATATGCACTTCGTGTGCTCTTTCATAAGAGGAAAACCTGAAACCAAAGCTTCCCCATAGCTACAAGGAAAGGCTCCCAGTGAATTTAGAAATTGAAGCTTCCTGCAYGCTTTTTCATGCTCAGACTACACATCTCTTTATGGCCTTACCATATGCACAGGAAAAGGTGTGCCTACGAGTGGTGAAATACTGGTGTTTCACAAGTCTTATCTTCTCAGCAGGTTCTGCTGGCATCCTTGTGGCAGAACAGAACTCACAGCATGTATAGGTGCTAATGGAAGAACATGTTAATATTTAAAGTAGGCAAAAAACCATCTGTGAAGAATACGTTTATTTACCTTTCTGATCTTCTTTTTTCCCTTCCGATGCTTTCTCTGATAAAGTGCCATTATTTCCACTGGCTTTTACCCCATTTTCTTCCTGTATGGTTTCTTCACCAATGGCTACAGTGTGTCCATTTGAAGTTTCAAAATTTACTGTTACATCACCATCTGAAATGAAAATTTAAAAGCTATTGCCTTAGTTAAAACTACTTCCTCGGCACCTACTTACAACACACAGCATCCCTCTGCTTTCAAGTTTCTGTGGAAGCAAAGCAGAAAGACTTACTGAAATGTGAAACATCAGGCTGCAGATCTGCTCTGGAAAGTAACTCTGTAAAGAAACTCCGTAGGCTTTCATGTTCTTTGGGTGGACACCTCTACGGTAGTGGGATTGGAAGTCCATGCTGGTTTCAAGGTACAGTTTCATGTCTGTTCATGAGCATCCTGTTCTCTTACTCCCTACATCTTGGTTTACACAGCAAAGAAATGCATACGTGCACCAGAACAAAGCTGCAACATGTTCCAACATGTCCCAAAAATGGACAACGAGGGGGCAGAGTTGCAGGACTACCATGATGCATCCCAGCAGGTAAATCAGCCAGGAATTCAGACAGTTCTACGAATGTATGTGCCCATTTAATTAATAAAAATAGGTCACAAASACATTATTCAGTCTTAAGAACCAAGGTGAAGTCTTCCTGTATCACATATCATACCATTATTAAATTCTGCAAGTCAAATTCTCTCAGCTCTGATGATACTTTACTCACTTACACAGATTACCTCACCTTGAGGGTTTCTTAATCCTGAAAAAAATATCTTTCTCTTCCCTATTTGTCTCTATATTCCCAGAAAGTGCTACATAGTCTTGCTGGCTTACAGCTTTCTCTGTTCCGTGCATTTTAAAGCTGCTGCTGATTTTCTTCTCTGGTAATTTCTTTCTGAAGGATTCTCCTTGCTGTCCATCCAAAAAATAAGCAAATGTACATGGCATCTCTTCTGATTTCTCCCATTGATTCTTCACTAACTGTGGCAATTCCACTTCTCTTCCTTGCTATGTGTTATCAGAGCTGGATGTTTGGCACTTCCCTGGTTTCAACACAATTATGCAGCCTCTGTCCTACCACCTCGGGTGCTCCATGGGTTAACCTGATCGTTTCATTGTCTTCCACACACTAACATCAACTTGATGTGTAAAAAACAAGTTCTGCCTTCCTAACCTTGTCTAATTTACTACAGCTGACACTTGAACTCACCTTACTACAACATTCAGTTTCTCCAGCGTCTCTCCTTCCAGGGGTTCTTAAATCTCCTCTCTCCTCTCCGCCTCCACATGTGACAGTGCCACCTCTTATTCATGTATTGCTTCTGCAAACACCTCCTGCCTCCAAGTGGCACTTTCCACTTTCCACTTCATTCTTCTTCACCCCATGTGAAACACTGTCATTTCTTCACATTTTCTACCTCTCACATTTCAAGACTCTGTGTAATTTCCTCTTTCAGCTTTCATCTCCATAGTAATTCCTTCCAACTACCTTCACACTCAACTGTGTTTCCTACCCCTCCATTTTTAGCACCTTCAAATCAATCCCATATTCTTTCAAGACATCCTTAAAAATTATAATTTTCATCAGACATGAAGCACAACGTGATGAAGGTAACACAGACCAGATTGATATGGAAGGAAGGAAGAGGAGAAAATTGTTCATTTTTATATCCTTTGCTCAATCCCTGTAAGGAATCCAAAGTCCCATCCCCTTTTAAGGATGGAAGAGAGGGTCAAGGACACTGATGATGAAAGTATTCATACTTTTATTACAAATGATAGTATTTATGTTCAGACTGGAACCAACCTGAGAAGTTAACACATTTCGGTCACTGTCCTAACTGTAAACACAATTTACAACCTTGAAAGGACAAGGTCACACAGGTCCCCAGTAAAGCATGTCGCAAAACCCACAACAAACTCACAGATGGACAAACTGAGCTATGGAGAGTTTACATGTCTTGTTTTAAAACAAAAACAATGGCAGAGACAAGTGCAGAAGCCAGCTATGCTGAATGTCATAGTCTGGTAATTAGCCAAACTCCATACGGACAAGGCATGTCATATGTCAGCAAACAAGCCCTTTACTTCTAAATATCTATGTGTATGACACAAACCATACACATGGATACTTTCCTGATTCTTCAGATCAGACAGAATAACCCCATTTCTAGGAGAAAAATATTTTTGGAAAAGATGGAGTTCTTAGACTCCTTGATAAAATGACGAACAGTTTGATTTTAAGCTACAGAAAACTGTTTTACTCACTTGACTCTTATTTGATCTAGATTTATAGAAGAAGAAGAATATTAGAAAGAATACCACTAGAAACATAATCGGATGTAGCAAAGAGGTATTAATCTTGGCTTACTCAAGCTTTTCGAAATGCAAATTCTGGCTAATGCCAGTTACTAAACCTTAGAGCATTTTGAAACAAGTGGTTTCTTCTCCACACTTTTACGCTTGTGCCATTTGTGAATATGGCCTGTGTGATAGCAGTGGGATCTATATGGTCCCGGCACTGGTACCTTTTGATACCTGAAAAGGATTATATTGATTTTTTTGGTTCCAAAGCCTCCAATTTTTCAGCCAAAATTTCTCATTTTATACTCTAATGGCTTTAGACAGCAGGCCTTGACTCAAAAACAGATTTATCAGTAATTCAAAAAAATTCTGGCAAACAATAAGTAGGAACCACAGAAGTCACATTATTTACAGGGAGCATTAAAATACTGCAGGATATGACCAGAAGTGAGCTGTGGCACCTATGGCAGAAGCAGTTACAGAACACAAATCTCTTGACTCCAGTTGTCAGCTGGCCCAAATTACCTCTCACATTTCTCAGTTTGTCTCCTCATACCTATTTATACTACATGGAAACAATGCAACAGGGGCTTTATCATACATGTTTAGTGCTTAGTAGCTGAATTCTAGTTAATGTGTTATCACCTTGCTCAGGCATTTCCTTCAGCACTCCCCTTCTTATCAGCTCCTCTCTGCTTTGTCTTGTCGAAATCTTCCTTTCCAACACTAAAGAAAAAGCACAGTTAAGAATAGATTTATTCTCATACTGCTGATGCTTGTGAAAAAAATATAGAGAAAAATATTTATTTAGAAACCCTGAAAAATCTTGTTTCCTCTGATTCTGCAGGAGTAGCGGTCTGGGTTTTCATGGACGGTCTCTGCAAATATTTTTCCGCAATTTCAGGCACAGAAAGTGGGGAGTCATATGATCCAATATCTTCAGCTGAGCAAGCCTCCTTGAGGCTTCTTTTTGAAAAGGTACTTTCAGGATGAAATTGAACTCTTCCTAGCAGAGGCATTCAACATGTGAAAGCACCTCTTTCTCACTGACTAGACTGACTAGCTCAGCTGGAGATACCTCTATCTGCTTTGTAGAAAGTTTGAGTTGGGAGAGACAAATCCTGCTGAGAGCAAGCAACTCACAGAGTAGCCTTTGCGACATGCAAACTGTTTAAAGAAAAAAAACCCCACAACAAAAACAACCTTTAACAGAAGCCAGAAAGTTGTGTTCTAAAAGGAAATGATATCCTCATCAATGCTGGTTGGCTTTCATGGAAAAAAATGCAGCATCCTGTTTTTAGGTTAAAAAAAAGCAGCATACATACAACACACAAAAACCCCAAGACTGTGACATGAAGCATTCTAAATATTATGTTTATTTCCCACGGGAAAAATGCTAGATAGTTTTACAGGGAAAAGCATTTACAGATGTCAAAATAGAATAGCTCCACACTGCATCCCATCCCCAAACCAATACAGTGATCTGGGAGACTGTTGTAGTGATCCATGGGACCATGGTGTATAGTCCACAAAATGTGAGCCTCACTTGTAAAATCCTGTCTTCTCCATTAGGAAGAGGTAGTCTCCCATCTTGACTCTGTTTACATATGGACATCAACACCCACGTGATGTTTGGAGCTCAAGTTGAGGGCATGTGGTAAAGCTTCAGCCGTGCTGGACTTCATCCTATTAATGCTAAGGGATAGGGGTATTTATCTCACCCACTAATTCAAACACTCTCTAGGGTCAGTCTAATTGCTGTATGCAGATGAAACGCTGCAAGAGGCATTATCAATCTCACTTGTGCCAGAYGAGTTGGAATGAATCAGCCATACAGTGAAGTGACAGACTCCTGTGAATGCACGGAGAGAGTTCGGCTCTTCTGAGAGAGCTACCCTTCACGCATAGCAAAACATCTTTTCCAGTAGCTGCTAGCACAACCAGGCTGGTTAACCTTAGATGCCTGAAGGCATCACTGCTTACAGCTTCCCACTCCCCTTCTCCATCAGGGAGGGGATGGTTGAACAGAATCACAGAATTTGAGTTTTGGCTGGAAGGGACCTTAAACAATCTCACTCCAACTCTCTGCCACGGACAGGGACACCTTCTACTAGACCAGGTTGCTGAAAGCCCCATCCAACCTGGCTTTGAATGCCTATAGGTATGGGGCACCTACAGCTTCTCTGAGCAACCTGTTCAGTGCCTCACCACCCTCACAGTAAAGAATTTCTTCCTAATATCTAATCTAAACCCGTCCTCTTTCAGTTTAAAGCCATTCTCCATGTTCTATCAGTACATGCTCTTGTAAAAAGTCCCTCAGATTCTGCACTTCCCAAATTTACAGTATCCAGTTTATTTCTCACACTGCAAAGTGCAGGGATTCAACAACTGCTCAACATAGGATGCATTTTCCCATCAAAATAGCACCAACTCCTGGCAGAAGAGCTGGAGGCAGTAAACACTTTGACCAGTCTGGTTCGAGCTACTCATACCTGTGGGATCAAGAGCTCACAAATGCAAACAGTACTGGCTCAAGAACATGTAAGCTGGCATTAAGTCTGTGTCTATATACTCAGGTACTTTGTGGGATCTGTCCATTAAAGGTTAAACGTCTTCGGCATTCAAATCACATTTGACAATATAAAGGAGCTCATGAGTGTGGCTGCAGACTCTCAATATAAGGCAGCCTCCTTGGAGAGAGTGTGGTAGCCTGAGCTCTGATCAAGTTAGACTGCCTTGGGTCCCAAACCTAAATTACTCACAAGCTCTTCCAGTTTCTCCTCATTATTTTTTAAAGTATGTGCCTTGCAGCTCTGTGTCACACATTGGCACAGGAGCACAGCACACCCTAGTCTTGCAAAGAGCTTTACACGTAGGGGAACACTCAGTCTCACAAAGACTGTTTTAAAAGAGATGAGGGTCATGAAGACAGAGGACTACATGGTCAGGCATAGATAGAGTGTCTTGGTCTTTCTAGAAAGCAGGTGTATTCACAAGCAGAGTGAAATCTCCTTTGACTCAGCCCCGAAGGATGAACACTTTACTCGCGCACTTTATACTTATTTTCTTGCTGGCAATATAAATATTATTTTATTATTATTTCAGCATATTATTTAACTCTTTAAATAATAAAAGAGTTATTTCAGCACATTATTCATTAAATAATATGCTGAAATAGTATTATTTAATATTATTTAATTCCTACCATTTTTTCTCTCTGCTTCCTTTTTACATCTGTTTTCTTGGGGATAGTGAAATGAGATGATCTCTCATGTATCTGTGGGACAATCTAATGCCACTTGAAAACAATAACGCTTTTTCCATCAAGCTTAAGAACATTGAATCAGACTCCCCCCATCCATGTCTCTCTCTGTTTTTCAGGATGATATATTTTTTCAGTTCTACAACACTGAATTAACAACTGTATTGAATTAATTATCACAGAAAATGCCAATTGGCATTAAAATACATGAAGTCCTTGTACTTTGACTAAAAAACCTCAAAGCATTTTATAAATTACACAGGTTTCATAACATCCCTGAGACATAACTATCTCCATTTCACAGATTAGAAAATTTGTGAACAGATAAGAAGCTTAAACCCCAGTTCTCCATCTTCTAAAATACTAGCCATGAGTGGTGTTTTTATTTAAACTGATTAAGCCCAATTAATTCAGCTTGAAAAGATAATTTATTTTAAATATTACTTGGCCCATGGAAAGAACATCAGAAATCATGCTAGTATTCACTACTAGTATCAGAATTTTAATTCCTACAAAGAAAAAGGCAGAATCTTAATTTAAATCAAAGTGGCAAAAATATGTCCCCTTGTAGAAGAGTAATGAGTAGCCTCTCAACTTAGGAACTTATACTGGGTGCTATTTGGCCAGTGGGGACCCATCATTATAATTCATTGCTTATTGCAGGCTTTAGACTATGCAGTATATTTCACATTTACACAGTCAAGTATTTTATACCATTGGCACACCCAGCATCATCATTCAAACATTTCCTGACTTCTGAATGCTTGACTTTGTAACTCTATCATTTTAGGAGAGCTTACTGAAACATAACAGTAGTCAAAAGTAATTAGCTCAACTGACTGATTTGAGACTCTTAAAACTCCGTGCAATTAGGCTCAGTGACCAGCTGATGCTATCACTACAAATCTTTCCCACAATATGTGTATATAATAATGTATATATATCTACATCTGTGAATATATATATCTTAACATCTGTCATGATGTTATGTGTTGAAATGAAATATAGATATACATGTGTATATACAAAAGTGTGAATATATATAACACTTCAACATTGACAGCAACATACTGTTTATAACATTAAGCAATAATAAAATGGAAAGAACAATATCTCTGTCTGTATACATGTATGTATTGAGATCGATTGTAAAGAGGTCAGGCCTGACTGTGAGGGTAACTGGTTATTAGTCCTTGCCTACTGAAGAAGGCTGAGGTGAGGCAGGTGAGCAGGCTCCAATCTCATGCTCCAAAAGAATCAGAAAACCCCAGGTAAAAATCCCTCCCCCACTGCAGCGAAAAGCAAAGCTTGCCCTAACTTCAGGTGTAACCATCAGAAAGTATGTGAATTTATTGTATTGCATGCAGCCCCCATTTACTCGAGTAAATCTTATTCCCTCCATAAACATTTGCCTTTTTGCCCAATACAAACAATAGTAACACTAATAACAGGAACAGTTTACCTCAAAGAGCAGTTTCCATCCCTCCATCCCCATCCCCTCAAAAGAGACTGCTTAGTGATGCTCACCAGCTACAAACCTCAGGCAGTCTTAAAACTCATTCTCTGACTCGAAGAGTACTGTGAGATTCTGGATAGTCTCCAGTATTTAGTTTTGTTCTTCTAAGGGAAGCTTGAGAGAATTCTGATTATTAATTTTTCTCTGACCTAGTAAGAGCTAAAATTGCCTTCTGCTCCCTCTCTGTATATACTTTTTCAGTGAAGCTTTGAAGTGGCATCTACTTTGTGCCAAGACACAAAACTGCTGCCTTTTCCTTCACAGCAAAACATCGCAGAGGAGAGAAACCCTTGAGATGATGCCATTTTGTGTTTATTTTCACTTGATTTTGAAAGCCCTTTAGGCAAAAAGCATGCAACCAGTGCCCAAAGAACAGGCTTTCTGAGACAGAGCGTGGAAAATATGTTGCTAAAGGAAAAAATTCCCACCATCATTCCCACATCAGCACAGATACTAATATCTAAACATCCATCTTTTCTTGAAGTTTGTGGTATCTGCTGTGTATGAACATCTTTCAGTTGCTCATAAGACAAAAAGCACTCCATGGTACATGCCCTGGCAAGGCTGTAGCAAGAACCTATTTCAAAAAGCCTGTGGAAAACCCAGAGAAAGCAGTGAGAGCTCTTTCCAAGAGCCCACATTCTGTCTTAGAACAAACTGTTTCTTCAGCTGCATAGAGATTTACCACATTGTAGCCCTGTTAAGAGAATAGGCAATAAATGAGAATCATCATGCTCTCTCCCATGGTCCCGGGCCAGGAAACAGGCTTCCTGCATGTGAGATGCACGCACACACACACAGCCCCCACTTGGTAATGTAAATACATCTCTGATCAAGTAGTCTGAGGAAGAGGATATCCTGTAGGATTTTTATTTTGTATGGATGTCTTCCCATTTCCTACTCAAGTTAGATAAGCAAGTTTCTTCTCCCATGTCAGTGAGCATGCAACAAGGGGCGACTGGCCACATAAATGTCTCTTTTCAGTCTCCATTGGTCCTGGGTCTATTTCCTCAAGAAATACATGGAAAACTACTTTTATTCAGCCCTGAAATTACAATCTAAGGCAGGATGAATGCAATTCGAACTACTTCTCAATTCAAATTCCAGCCTCACATGAAGCACATACACAAACAAAAGTGATCCCATGCCCGTTTTAAAAGCAAATGAGTATCTTGAGGAACCACATAATCATAAACAATGCCAGCAAATTAAGTACAAGCAAGTAACTAAGGGGCCACTTTTGAAAATGTTGACCTCTATTTCTTTGTGCTTCATTTCCTCCTTTTGTAAAAGAAATACAATCACATGATTTGCCTTGGTATTATTATTATTATTGATGTGTCATGGTTGTAAGACTGGATTCAGGCACCCGAAAAAAAAGTATAGGATAAGAAATACTACATTTAACATGAATTTACGAGATCTTCATTTTTAAAAAAATCAAAAAATGATACAGGCATTATTATTTAATGGCATAACAATTTAACAAATGCTAATAGGTTGTGAACGTTTAGGGAATCTCTGTATACACAGCTTATAAATGGTCATTAGTCTGAAGAACTCATTGCATATAAAATCACATACCTGTCCAGGAGAAGCTGCAGAACGTTCAGGAGTCATTAACTAGAAATAACTTTGCTTTAGCAATATGATAAAAGTACTGGAAAAGCTGAAGGAAATGGGAAGCAACGAAGGAGAGATCAGACTGAGGGGATTTCTTTTGATTGCAGTAGTAGAAGAAATTGTGGGGGTTTTGTTGCAGGGTACATGGGAAAATTAAAAAAAAAAAAAAAGAGAAGAGGCAGAAGGATCTGAAGATCTCAGAAATCTGTACAAAACTTCAGCTGGCATCTGGAGTGATGAAGACATCAGAGAAAACAGCTTCTTTGTGCCTTTTGTGTAAATAAATTTTGGTTTAGAAGTTTCATTGTAAAATCATAGAGCTCCTTGCTGTAGCTGTCAGTGGTTGCTATGGGTTTAAAATGTCAAGCAGTGTACTCGTAAGAGTTCAGGAGAGCCTACTGAAAACACTTTTGGAGACTAGTGTTGGTTTTATTGCCTACAGCCTTGGAAGACAGTAGACAGAGGGCTTGCACTGTGGCAGTGAAACTGAAGAGCTCACGGAAGCTCACTGGACTTTAATTAGGCTCAAGTTTAGGAAAACACAACATCAAATATCTGAATCTCAAAACAGAAGTTTGAGATTTTCATAGAGGAAGTTTGGCTAGAGAAGCAACACAAAGACACACATACATATATGCAGGGTGGCATTCAGTTTCCTAAACATGGGTGTCCACAGCCACTTCAGATGCTCCAGGTTTTTGGGGATGACTGCACAGGGATGACAAATATGATGACATATCCTCTTCTGGGAAAGCAGCCAGGACATCTCAGGTGGCCCCAAACAACTATTTTTGGCTAACTAAATCCCAGCCTTCAATATTCCTCTTTTTCAGACAGAATATAATTCAATCACAGCATTTTATTTCAGACCATTCTTCAAGCCTTGTCAATGGGGAAGTGAAGGGGCAGAGCAGCCTGGGAAGGGGTCACAGAGCTGATCCTTGTTCTTCTGCTGGACATGGCTATATCTGCTTCTCCCAAACTTCTGTCACCATGAAGGCAAGGTTTGTTTCATAATCCAAGTCACTGACTATTAGGAGGACATAGAGACTTTCCAATATATTTGAGGACATGTATAGTAAACAAATCATCTGTGTATTTTTGGTGATAAGTCCAAGACAGAAGCTGAACAAGGTTAGGTTTTTCCTTGCCAAGGATCAACCTGTTTTTCTATACGTCAAATATCATGCTTAAATAATCCCTGCCATCTAACAAGCTCAAAGAGCTTTCTAAATATTACCCTGCAAAACCATCACAGTGTTTCCTATTATTTGCCACCACAAGGCCACACACATACCTGCTGACGTTTCTCTGAATTTGTCACTTGTCTTCTTCTTCCGCCATTTCCAAGGTTTAAAGATTTTGCCGATGTTGGAGAGTTTGCCCTTCCTCTTGAAGGGGGGAGTTTGGGATCCTGGGGCTGGTCCATCCGAGTTAGCAATTGAAGCCTTGTCCAAACCATCAACTGTATAAAGAAAAAAAGTAAAAATAACTGAAGGATGGTAAACAAAATAGTACCCAACAGCTAAACTCCTCCATTATCAGATTGCAGCAGGCTGTGTGTGCATCCACGTAGATTTTTCCTGTTCCAGAAGGCAGCCAAGGGGCATCTGATCTCAGCTCATGGTCACCAGGCACCCCAACTTGCCCTGGGCTTCACTGCTTCTCAGCACCTCAACCGCAGCTGTCCAGAACTTGCTTCTTGTGATGCTCATCTGGCACATTTGCACAGTCTGGTGGTTTTCTATTGCTACAGGAGAATTCCTTTTAACATATGTTTGGATGACTTTTTCCCTACCCTTGGTAAAGTTGAATAACTAGCTATCATCACATAGAAAAAAAMCCCTTGCAATGTGAAAACATAAACTATTTCTTTTGGGTAAAATTGATCCTTTCTTAAACAAACTCCAAAGATAACTGCTCTGGCAGAGAAATGGGAACAGGTCTGTTTGATATCCCTGGTAATCAGTCATTCACTGCACAGCCTGCTATGAGTCAGGCCTCTCACTAACAAAACATATTTAACAATAAGCTTTTGAACTGTGGCCAAAATTTAAAGAAGGATTTCATTTCTGCAAAAACATATTGAGTGATATGAAAGCCAATATTTAGCATCAATGGCTGTAACATCGAGTTTTGTGAACCAAATTGACTCATCCCACAACATAGCATACAGTTAATATAAATTACCCTGAGACATCTACTACTATTTATTTCTATTTAAGAATTCTTAAAGCCTTCCATTTGTAGTTCAGCAAACACTTCCAATGTGCTGAATTTTACTCGTGAGCAATGAAGTAGCTACAACTACTTAGAGACATAAAATTAATCATGGGCTTAACTGTTTGCAGCATATAGGCTCTGTAATTGCTTTCATTCATCCAAACATTCTAATTATAACCAATTCGGAACAGAGTTGATGCCACTCTGAACAGTAGTAATGATAATCGTAGATCATTAAATCAAAAATGCTATTCAAAGAAGGAAATATCACTGTCCCCATTTTACAGATGGAAAATATGAGGCACGGAATTGTTAAGTGCTTAATTTTATGTTTGCCAAACGGCTTCCTGAATCCTGGTCCTGTGTCCTAGCTGCTAAAAAGATACACATTCTACCACATAGCATCATGGTGCAATCTCACTATTCTGTTTCTCAGACAAATGGCATTTAATGACTCCTATATTTGTCCTAGGCTTTAGATTGATCCAGCATGCTAAAAAAAAAATTCTTTTCTGTGAGAGAGCTGATGTAATGCAAACAGAGTCCAAGAAACTTTATTTCCAGTGTTTTGAAATAAAGTACAGGGAAGAAAGATTCATGGTATAACTTCATTGAAATCTACGAAGTTAAAACTAGAGATAAATTAGTATGAAAATGATAGGTTTTAAATAAAAAAAAATCTGAGGAAGTTATGCCATAAAATTCAATATATTCTGTTCTGCCTGAAAGACAGAAAACTTCTCCAGGATAAATCACTGTTATTCAGATGCAACAGAGTTTAAAGCTTTTATTTGTTTGCTTTGGGTATTTTCTGGTCCCTAACATGGAGATAAGATGGAAGAAAGGCATGCAAATAGACTTTTAATGTAAAATGTAAAGATTTGGCAAGGACTTGGCTGTGTCTACCCCTTGCAGGAGTACAAAATCCCAGCTTCCTCAAGTGTGCCCTAGAGAACAAGGTGAATTCTAGGGAGATTTAAGATGAGATTTCCTTCAAACGAAGCAGCTGCCCCCATACACACCCTGAGAAGCCAGGTGAGAGGTGAGGGATTAGAAGAGCACCAAAAGTAGTGAGCAGCTGTGTAGAGAGGCATTGGGCAGCAGGAGGCCTGCAGGGGTGCCTTGCCTGAAATCAGGGATTACACTTTTGTCTGGGCTTACAGACACTGCCTTTGGAGTGCAGTCCCCTATGGAATACAGAAGCCTCTGCTGGAAACTGTGGATCTGAGGGAGAATTACATTTACTTGAAGGGTACTTACAAAGACAAGAGAGTGAAATTTATCTTGGCAATTCCAGCTGACATAAGAAGGGATGAGGGCCACAACTTGCAGTCAGTAAAAGCCAGGTTAGAAGTAAGGAAAACACCATCAGGAGATGGGTAGTGCAGCACCGGAACCAGGCCCTGGGAGGTTCTGGAGGCTCAGTCAGGCAAACCTCCAAAGCTCCTTCTGGGGCTGACCTCGCCTACTGTCAGAAACAGTCCTGCTCTGAGTAACCTCCTGAGGTCCCTCCCAGTCGAGATTCCCATGGTGCTAAGGGCTGCGGAAACACACGGTTTCTCTGTGAAATCAGCGCTAGTAAATCCAGTTGAAGTGAAGCAGTGAAGAAAAGAGACCAGGAGCTGTTGGCTGTAGAGTTCTGTCCTAGGACAGGAGCCAAGCATTATCTCACTGGCAGAAGCAATCTATCAGCTCAGTGGAGTGAGAGGCTACCCAGCCCTTGAGGCAGCAGGACAAAACCCATGTTCTTGTCTCCACAGGCTCAAAAAGGCTGGACTACTGGTGTGAAGAACCTGCATCCTGGTGATATACAGCATGGTCTTATAAACGCTAGAACACTCATCTTTTCAAATCCTCCCAAGTGATGGAGTAGAGTCTATTGCAGGAGACTACTTTCACAAAAACCTTATCTAGAGTTTTTCCTCCTGTGCCTACCAGCAGAAATGGAGGAGGATTAGGGTTCCAATAGCTTCCCAAAGAGAAATACAGAATTGCATCAGTCCCTGTTCTGCCTTCTGCTGAAAACTTGTAGCTTCAAAATAACAATATTCATCCAAACTACAGAAATCTGTTGTTGGGGATTAGGTTTTTTGGGTTTTTTTCTTTCTCTCAGGGAATTTTCTTCCCATTTGTTGTCCGGGAGACGAATTGGGGTACTTAAGAAACAAAAGAACATGGCCAAGCACTCCCACATACTACGATAATGGCTCAGCCAGAGTAACAGAGTTCGGGACCTTTAGCTGGGAGTGAGCTTTTTGGCTGGGGGCTGCTTCGGGAGTTGCGGTGTGATGCTGCGAGAGGTATCAGGGCTGGCTGAGGCTTGGCTGGGGGGGCAGGGGCTGGCCCTCTCTCTCTCTCTCTTCTGCCCGTGACTGGGGAGAGCAGTCGGGTGCCTGTTTTCCCAAGACAGGGCTACACTGTAGCTTGCTGCCCGGGTCTGCCCTGTTTTCAACATTCCTAGGGGCTGCCAGTGGGTGGTATGAACACCAGCTGCTCCCGATTGGACCTCTCTGCGGTCCCCGTTTCTACAAGCTGCCGGTGGGTGATACCGAGGTCCACCACTGCCTGATCGGACTCGCCCGCCTTTGCTGTTTGCTGCCTCCAGCCACGGAGGAGTCATTGCACCTTCTCTCCCTGCCCCGAGCCTTACCCCTGGGGAGGCTCAGGGCTCGCCTTGGCTCCCTCTGGAGCCGCCAGAGCCGACAGCGCCCCCTGGAGCCGCTGCCTCACACGATCCAACAGCGCCCCCTGCTGGTTGCGCCCCGTAACTACACCAAAGGGGAAGTTGCTGAACGGGCGAGAAAAGGCTGTTACTGGGTTTTCTGGTGGTTGTTGTTGTTGCTGTTTGTCTGTCTTATTTTATACATATATATGCATCCATTCTAGTAAAGAGCTGTTATTCCTTTTCCCATATATCTGCCTGAAAGCCCCGGTAATTTCAATGTTATAATAATTTGGAGGGAGAGGGTAATTTTTCYGTTCCAGAAAGGTTCCTGCCTTCCTTTGCGGACATCTGTCTTCTAAGCCAGGACCTCTGTCTGCTTCAATTGAACTAATATATGAAATTCAAGGAGAATACTTCTATTCAGGAAGATTGCAATTTTTGAAAACAGACATCAACATCAATTCCTTCTGACAATAAAGGACAAGGAGTTGATTTACCAAGTGAGTTCAACAAGTGTTCACAAATGGGAATTTACTAATCCATGGACCTTGTACCAATTCGCTCATTTGAAATATATATTTGAAAAGAAGGAATAAGCATAGCCAAATATCACAGACTAACTTTAGAAATAATCTAAGATAAAATAATATGCCTAGGAAAAAGAACTTAGTTATATTCAAAAGCGCATATATGATGTATATACATATATATTCATAAGATAGCACACTTTACCAAYCAATAAACTATTTAGAAAAAAACCCACAATTTCAGCAATGACATTGCAGAGCATTTATGGAAAGACCTTTACAAAAGTTATTACTCTTCTTCTTTGAAACACTCAGCAGGAAATTGATGTTTTAGATTTACACTACTTGCGTTATAGGTCATTAAGAATAAAGCAGTGCATTTTTCACCTCAGAGAGTTTATCTACCTTCTATTAATCATAATAAACCTTATACACATTCACTGAGATGAAAAGAAACATCTTAGCTTTCCAAGGTTTAGAGGAGCTTGGTCACTTGCGTTACTCTTTTATTTGTACATACAGTGCCTTGAAGTCCTGYCTTCTTCCCACCATCTTCAAAAAGACAGTGAGTCACTTCACTGCCTTCAATAAACATTTTTATTAAGTTTGTCATTAGGATACTYGACTATACTACTTGCATAGTTCGTGTTATCATGTTCTGGTCCTTTGCCCTCAGTGAAGATTTTACAGCTGAAGGATAAGACATGTACACAAGGAGGATAAGAAGTGAGTATACGAGTCCTGCATGTTGATGTCACAGAAAGAGGAGATCTCACTGCAAAAGGCCAACGACCACGCTAACRGAGACACTGCAAAGCCAAATCATGCCACGTGGGCCGTGAGTACAAAGATGAAAGATACAAAAAGGACAGCTTCTCCTCAAGTTTGCAGGCAGCCAGTCCACATTAGATCAGTCTGTGGATGACCCTGACTTTCCTACGAACACTTAGAAATGGAAATGCCCGAACATGTCATATCCCAGGAAGGCTACTTGCACTAAGCAATGCTGATCTCTGTAGCTGTCTAGGAAACACTGTACTGCTGTGAATGATCTCCAGAGATGTTGCGTGGCTGAAGCAGGCGTGCGAATTCATCACAGTTTTCCCAGGGCATGGTACACTTCAACACTGAGACGTCAGCACTGGCACATGCTAACACCTTTTTCAGATAAGAACTTACAACTAACTTTGTAAAAGCAAAATGCAACAAAAGAGCTATCCATGGGATCATTTCAAACAAGTCTAATGTCAATTCCTGTGAAGTAAACAGCTGTTTCTACTGGTTCCAGGCCTTTTTATCTGGAATGCAGTGAGACCATTTTTTAAAAACTTTGACTTAGAGAAATTCATGATCAGAACATGCCTCTCCCTTTCTGCCCCCTTTCCTTTTTTAAAAGGTTATTTTAAATCTGGTCAATTTCAGTGATTCAGTCTTTAGCACAACCCTATGAACACTTGCAGTGTCAGGGCTGGGTGAGAAGCTGTGGCACAGGGCAGGAGCTGGGGATTGGACTGGGCAGGCAGCCTAAAGCAGCTCAGCAGTTGCAGCCAGGATTGCAGGACACTCTGGCCACAGACCCAACAGTGCTGCACAGCCTGGCACATACCACAGGCTTCAACCTGGATGAGCCCACAAAATAAAGCATACTTTCGCCTAGAGCATTCACAGGGTAGGTGGAAGACTTGGGGTTTTCTCCCTTCTTGAATAAATAGTTTTGAAACCTATTACCCTTCACTTGAATCTTTCTGACACTAAAAACAATAAATAAAAATTACAGGATTGCAATGCTATTWAAACGTTCCAAACGATTACTCTGAAGTGTTTTTCCTTTCCTCTGTCTCCCCACTTCCCTCCCCAGCAGCCTTCTACGCAACTAATCTAATCCTGCTGGAGCACTGGGATATATATTTAAGGGATTCTTTCTCACATCAGGGCTGTTCAGTACAAGACGGTAGCAACAGAGCAGCACATTCTCTTCTTTACCCTCTGCACCTTTCATGCACCTTTACTCTGCACCTTTCATGCTGCAATCCCTTCTCCCACCCACATCTCCCAAGGCTCAACCACCTGCACTGCAATTCTGCTCTGGATCCTAGTCATACAGCAAGGTCAAGAGTGCCAAGATGAAGGAAAGGTCCTCCTCCTATCACTGGATGTCAAACCAGCACACTGGACAACACAACCAAGATGGAAAAAGGGACAGAATCAAGTGCTCCACTTGCATCAACGCAATAAGGTAACACTGGCACCTAATACTTTCACTAGCATTGGTTCTCTTGCAGTATTACCATGGTATCATGACAGCACTCTTAAAGTGTGTGGGGAAAACATTTTTGTCTTGTCAGAATACAAGTGACTCAGGATACTGCCACATCTAACCATGAATGAACTGAGAAACGCAGTAGAAGATGCCATGGCCCCAGTTCAAAGCTACCTTATATGTGGATTTGTATCCAGTTTCTGCGCTTATTAACTACCAGCTAGCTAGTACAGTTATTTTTTTCCTCTTCCTCTCACTGCACCCTGCTGCCTTGCAGGGATGTGCTGCAAAAGTCATCTTGGTTTATATTGAGACCTCAAAACCTCTTCTGACAGCACTACGATTTTCTATACTGCTTTGTCAAAGGCCACAGAGTTGGAAGTCATAGTTCTTATGCCAGCAAAATCAACATGTTTTTGCAGCTGCATATTATCCCCAATTAGCAGTAGGTCATCAACTTGCTATAGAATATGATGAGCTGCGTATTCCTCGAGATTACTGGCAAAATTCAAGACACTGCATGGTAAAATGTTTGACGTGGTCATTAAAAATCAGAAGTCATTCTGACACTAAAAATGTCATTTTCAATAAGTATCTCAAATTATGTAATGTTCTACCTATTTTTCCTGACCAGAACCAGATGGAAAAATTGGGTTTTTTCTTTCTCATGTTTTTGTTTTGTAGGGACTTTTTTGTTTTGGTTTTTTGTTGGTTTGGTTTTTTTTTTAATCTACTTGGAAGGGAAAAGTGCAGCTAATCCCCAGTGGATAAACTGGCAAATGGGAGAGATATAATCTACCTCCAAGCAGCACAATGAATTGGCATCTGCTTGCTTTTGCCTTGCCATACATCTGGAGTTTAACTTTGGGCAAACTCTGTCATGAGCTAATTGACTTGATTGTGCTTTAATTAAATGAAAGGAAAAAGCTGAAGTTCAAATGTAGGCGGCTGCATGGTAGTTTCCATATGGAACTGCCAATATTGCAAAATGTTAATTGGACCTCCCGCTGGCAATGAACTAACAGGCTGGGTAGCAGCTACTTCATAGGGCTGCTGCCCTGAAACAGCCAGAGGGAATCCTCCTAGGATAACCACAGCAGGAATGGAGATGGCTGCCTGAATACCTCCAGGTTTCTACAAGGATACACACACAAATGCCTTTTGGTTTGTTGGAGTCACACCTGGATCCAGAAAGGGCTTCAAGTCTGAACACTGCAACTCCCATCTCTCCATAAGCAAAATGTTACCTTGCTGCAGAAAGCCAAACACTGCAAGGGTGGAAAATCCAGCTCAAAAGGCCATATTCTGTTCTGCCTGTGATGAGCCCCTACCTAAGCTCTGCAAAACGCACAGGTACCTTTCACAGTACCTACATGGTACCTTTCAAACAGAAAGAGGGAAAGCCTGTACTTCCCTGAAAGTCATGAGTGCTCAGGGCTCCATGTTTCAGACAGAGCCATGTGGCTCAGAGGGATACTCAGCCACACTGTTCTCTTCTACAGTGTGCGGAGCAGGAATACGAGCAGAGTCCCAAGCAATGATGCGTTTATTCTAGTTCTCACTTTCTTACCTGTACACCAGAGATACACTAGCTGAGGGCCTGGAAAAGCTTACTTAGCTATCTGTCTCTTAAGTAGGATGCCCTAGTCCCACAAGACACTGATGCCCAAAAAGCAAGGAGGGGATCTGACTTTGGCTTCCTACTACCTTACACAAGAAACACGACATAAAACAGGGTTAACTTTAGGGCTTGAGATGCTTATTGCATCATTGGAGTAAAACACAAAAAAGTGTTGCTCTTTTCTTTTTTTCCTGCTCACAATAACCACTTCAACTTAAGTGCTGCTGGTTGATTTGTCAAGTTACAGGCTATCACATTAATTACAAGTTATCTCTTGCTGGGGCAACACAAATGAACGTAACACACTTGTACTGCTTCAGTGTTACTTCACAGTATAGTTTTCACTCCCTTTAGGTTAATTCTACAGAATAAACCCCAAAGTTATGGTTGTAAAGCACTCTGCAGAGACTGGAAGTACCCCAGGCAATACAGCTAGTCAGGGCTACCCAGTCTCATTAAATTACACGTCTCATGCAGGAACCTGTGCAGAGCTTGTCTGCTCCATCTACACTGGCATCTGAGCTGGGTGTGCTCCACAGTGCATTGAGTGCTGCAGTCAGACCTTTACAATCACACCACCTCTCTTCTCAACTGTCTCTCCTGTCAAAACGCATTAGGGATTCACTTAAGGTCTAAATAAAAATAAGGATCTGACCTACGCTAGCAATAGGCTCACAAGCATGTGTTTGTAAGTTAAATATTTACATTTTGGCAACATGCAGTCCTTACTAGAACAGCTACACAACTTCCTCCTCCTCAATAAAACGTTTAACTTCCATACTTCTAGCTTCCTAGAGAAGGAGTAAGCAAATGCTCAGCCATCCTGTTATACAAGTTTCAAAGCGATCTAGCTGAAAATCTTCTTGGTACCTTCTCTCTGACCCTGGACACAGCTGGCTCCAACCAGAAGGAAAGGGATCATAGGTTTAATGCAGGCTGCTTATTCTTTTTTCCTCAACCCCAATGCTTGAGCAAAAAGCAGCAAATGGAAAGTTTCCAGTTACATTTTCCAGATATATGAAACATCATATCAAAGGTCAAAGCAACTCCTTCATAAAAATGGGGGGGGGGGGGGGGGGGGGGGGGGGGGGGGGAATCCAGGCAGAATAACAGAGATGTAGGAGGACAGGAAAAACAACAACTAAAAGCAGCGTACATAAAAGAGCAATCAAATTACTTTGAACAGCTGAGCTGTTAATTGAAAATTAATGCTTCTTGTGTCTGAATAATAAGGGATAAATCTCCTTGGAGTACAACAGTACGTATTTCTATTTATAGTTTAAATTTTTCTTTTATAATTTTGTAATTTCACCTAAAAGTAAGCTACTTGTACTCATCTTATTAAATCCTGTATTGATATTTTTAAAAGTCACATTTGAAAACCAGAAYTGCAGAACTGGAAATACCTTTTTACTGACTTTTCTTAGCATAGCCTTAATATGGGGGAGAAAAATCATTGTAATAAGTTTACAACAAATACTTTTAGCTGCAGGCAAGCAGTAAATCTTACCAGCAGATATTGGCTAGAAGTGTGAAAATAAACTGAAGCAAGCATGTGGCCCCTCTCCTGTGTGGTGATAAATAGGAATCAAAAGAAAACATCTTTGCAGTAGTTAATAGGTGCRTTACACTGATGCTGAGATAAAACTGGGTGAGGTGTCACAGGGAAGCCTTTGGCCCTGATTTCCACTTTCCCAGCTAGCGGCAAGTTACTCTCTACATGCCCCAAACAGTCCCGGAGCCCCTGGATGGCTGCTGGGAGCAGCAGCAGCATCTGCTGAGGCAAGGGAATGTGGGGGACGATTCCCAATGCTGGCTCACTGACAGGAAAGATGAGGCGATAGGTATGCCATGTCACTGCCCTACTGGAACATCCCATCCCTGGCCTTCCCAGAAACATGAGAAGATGACAAACACAGTCCACAGGAATCTGGGAAAAAGAAACCTGAAGGATGCAAGGCAAAGGCAAAGCTTGTTATCTGGTGCAAACTCTGCTGAGCATCCCCTCTTTCGTCAGGCTGCTCACCCCCAGGCAGGTCTAGATGGTTATCTGAGACCCCTCTTAGGAGCCTGTTTGCCTTCAGAATGAACCAGCACACCCTCAGATGGCTCTAGCTACTCGCTAACCAATCTGAGTCAAAACCCAAGCAAAACAGTCAAAGCATGGTCAAAGTTACTCTGGGCTGTTTCTAGAAACATTAGCTGAACCACTAACCATGCTGGTGACCACTCGTAAGGCTGCACATTATCACTGCACTGAGACAAAAGAAAAAGAAAAATAACGTTTTGCCTGGGCTTCTAAAACTGAGTCAGCTCCTATTATTGAGCTGGGGAGTGTACAACAGAGCTGGGTCAGGAACAGAACAGGAGTGAAGGGGGGAGAAGTCTGCAAAGAGAGGGAAGACTTCTGCCAGGAAGTGATCACCTGAGCTCACTGCCAGCGGGTGCAAGAGATGCTCCAACACCTTCACCACATTCGGTGCTCAAGTAATGACCACCTGAAGTGCTAACATCATCAGCTGCTTTCCWCTTCAGCAGGAAAAAGGTGGAGAACCCTCTCCAACTCATTCTAGATCACCCAGAACCCTTGCTAAATACAATTCTGTATGAATATTTCACGTGTTTTTCCCTTTATTACTACTATGTTTAACCAAACTTTCACAATTTACATGTTTATACATCTGAAAGCAGGTTTAGTTTTGTGGACTCCCATCCCAATGCTTTCCCGCTCTTAAGTACTATGAGAAGGAGTTCCTGATCTACAAATAAGAGAACAGTTATGTACCCAAAAACTTAGGAGCAATTTGATCAGTCATGAAACTAAATCCCTGGGACAGGACAGAGCTCATTGTGCTGACTTTGAAGAGCAACATTTTCTTCTATATTGGCACCACTTCCACACCTTTTTTTCTAGTACCGGAAATAGCATATTGCACTTGTCCAAATGTGTGTAAGTCAACCTCAAAGCAAATAGTCTCTTTTTATGACCTTGCTGGCCTGAGAATCCTGTCAGGGAGGTCAAGGACACTTTTAAACCCAACCAGCAAATTTCTGATTGTTGCTGTCATTGCAAAATGTTTGTACAGGCTTTTAGCTCTGCTGTCTTTGTAGAGAAAACTGTGTTTATTTTTAAGTTCAGTTTTTAGCTGCCTTTAAAATGTTTGTCTTTGTTGCTAGATACCAGCTTGAATAAACAATAACAGTAAAACTCCAAAACACTCTGAACAACCTATTAATAATTAAACACAGTTCTTCTTAGTCAAAATACCAATTTGCCAACTCTAAAACTASAGCCTGTAAAAATCATTCATATCATTCTGTATGCATAATATCACAATTCTGAATACAGTCTAAGTCACCTTCTTTGCTATGAGGAAATGGGAGTTGCCAAGTTGCAGCTGACTTTTATTCTGCATCATGTTTCATTACCCTCTCCATCCCCAGGGACACAGCAAACAGCTGTTTCATTCCCTGTATCTTGTTCTTTACTAGGGCCAAGGTGAGGAAAATCAGGCACAAGCTGACATATCTGTCAGCTCAGCTGCCCTTCTTTTGCCAGTTTAAACTCAGACACTCAGGGGCAGGTTCACGTAAAAGGACAGGTCTGTACAAACCGTGATGGGATTCAGTTACACTTTAAAACCCAGTATGGCCCCTTTGCTACACAATCAAGAAACAGTAATTCCATCAAGCAAGCTGGTGGCACTGTAAATCACTCCAGTAAAACCCAGTGGCACTGTAGTACCATCTTCATGAAGGTTTGAGGCTGTATTCATACATATTTTTCAACTTCAGTTTTTCCATGGAATCWGTGTTCATGGAAGTGAGGCACTGGTAATCAAAAAACTTTAGTTGAAACAAATTACAAATGAGAAAGCTGCTGCTCTTCAGCTCACGGCACTAGGATGCCGTGCCAGAGACTGCCCTGTCCACAGCGCACCCCGGGGGTGCAGGTGCTTGCCACTTGTGTAGGTAGGGTTGCAAACCAGGATCTCACCTCCCTGTGGGAGAGCCAGCAGCACTCTCCTTTTAGGTCCAGGCACCAGCCCAGGACTAATCAGAGCATCAAGTTACTCCTGAGAGGGAAAAAGGCCAAAGAAAGGGGCTTGTTGAAGCTTCAGATGGGGAGACGTCTTCTTGTTGTCAGAGAAGACACTGAGAATATGTTTTTCTCTCCCAGCAGATTCTCCGCTTAGGGGAAAACAACTACTCTGTAAGAGCATCATCAACATGGCAGATACATAATTGATACCTTTATTTCCCCGCTTGCTTGTTCATGATGTATTTGAGGTCTCCACTTCTCTGCTTTCCATTAATAATGAATGACTGCATTATCACAGTGCTTAAAGAGGGCTGGCCATAGATCAGAACCTCTTTGTAACAAGAGTGGTACAAACACCAGAAAGACCATCCTTGCTTCAGCTCCAAGTATAAGATGAAAGAGAATAGTTTGAAAAACAGATTTCTGATTGTCATTGACACCTGCTCAGCTGTTGCATTTTTAAAATTTTTGTAGCTATCCACAAGTCCCTATGAATTTGTTTGCAGCATGTCCCTTCCTAACTTCCTCTCTCACTCAGACATTGACATTTTAAGCAATCATAAAATATATCTTTGTTGTCTGTAGGCTAAAACAAAATGCCAACTTGAACTTTTATGTGCCAGTTTAAACTGAACTGCTTTAACTGGAGCTGGGTGAGCACTCCTTGAGCTGGAAAGCAATGACCAACAGGAAAAATACTAGACCCCATCTCCTCCCCACCAATGCATTGCAGCACTATACTACCATATGGCCTAAAAATATTCATTCAATACTTAGCTTCAGCACACATATTAGACTTTTAAATGGCACCAGAGGAGAAGCCTGTTTACCTCGGGAAGCAGAGCCCATCCAGTTAGTCCAGCATGCATCACTACATTACTGTCCAGGAAAATCTGCCATTTTTCTAAGCAGAGTTAGGAGTTAGCAGTCATTGTGGCCCAATAAGACATTTTAAGCCTTGCAGTTACCATTAAGATGCATTCAGGCTGACTGTGAATCAGATAATACATTGATTTTTTTAAAATCTTTGATTTTGTACAAAACCCAATACAGACAACAGGAATAATTTAGCCTATTTTAGCCAGACTATTGCTGACAGAGGTCACGGCCACTGTATGGAATGACACACTTCACTGTATTTTCCATTTTCTTCAAGACTGTCTTTAAACCCTTAAAAAATTTAGTTTTCATTAAACAAATCTTTATTATTCCTTATTTCTTCAGAGGTAAACCAGCCTACATGACCTTTGAGAAATTACAAGCCAGACTACAACAGAAAACACTGACATGAATTACTTTAAAAACCAAATGAAACTGAAGCTGTTCTCACAATTACTAGGATTTCTTTAATTTTATGGTTACAAGTGCCATGACCTTGTTGATACAGATGAATTAAACACAAAAGCTTTAGTATTTAGCCCTGTGCTTAAGAGTGCCATAATAAAACTCGATAAAAATAAAAAAGGTGGTGCAAACATCCCAAATATGAGTGGCAAGCCCTGGACCTATTGCTAGCAACTCCAAGCAGCACTGGAAATTCAAAATTCTCCCAAGTATAGTATGTACAGCATCAGCCTTCACCAAATTAATCTTTGGCATTATTTAAGCTCTATAAAGTTTTCTTTTTTAAACTACTACCAAATGTTTTCCTAGAGAGGGAACATTATGTGACGGAGTGCTCGCCTGTTTCCAGCGATCCCTGGGAAAGCAAGCCATTTCTTAGGAAAGCCCATAGGAATACTTCAGAAATTCCTGCTAGCAGTTTCTGCCTGTCCCAACTTTTTCTCATCCTGGCTTTTCTGCAACTCACCCAGCAGCTGATGCGCCCAACGAGAGAGAGAGAGGGCTAATTATCTGCTTAGTTAATAATGAATCAGTTCATGGACAAAGTGTCCCACAAAGGAACGAGCAAACTCAGTTTCCACTGCTGGTACTTCCACGGGGGTCTCTCTCTGAGGGTTTGCCCAGAGGTGAGCAGCCCATCCTGGCAGCCAGGGCTTGCTTGGGTCCCTGCTCTTCCCACCCAGCAGCACCCAAAGCAGCATCGCTGCAGGGCTCMAAGGAGGGAAAGGAAAGCAGAGATCCCACAGATGATGGATGATCTCATCCCCATGCCAGTGGGTGCAGAGGAAACACTGGAGCTCTGGGCTGGCAACCAGGAGTCAAACCCAGTCCCCCAGTTCCTGTTCCCTTCCGCAAGGCACAATGTCTTTGCAGCCACCCCCCTGCACTCCTCCGACCTGTTCAGCTCCAAACTCAACTGAAGGAACAGAGGGCCCTCCTGCAATCCCTGGCAATTTACCTTCCTCCTGTAGAATTCTCTGGCACACTGAAAAAAACTGCCTTGTAACTCCACCTCCAGTGAAAATACTTTGTATAAGAACAGGTTTTGAAATAGAAAGGTTAAGAATAATTCTTTTAAAGAGTGCCTTCAAGCAGCTTGCAAATAAATGATGGCAACTTTGTTGAGCTTAGCAAGAGGTTGTGACATTTTGGAAATGAAAAGAAGTGATAAAGGGTTCAGTCATTTTTCTTGCCTTGAAAAAGGTTTACAATTTCCCTCAAACCTCTCTCCCACTCTCGCTAACATTCAAGTACTTGGCACACATATTCAACATTTTTAGACCTTGCACTCACTTTTCACTCTAGCTGGATGCTGAACTTTGGGAGAGAGTGGTAATTTTCCTCCCAGGAGAGACCCAAAAAGGGATTAGCACGAYACCATGCAGCTCCTTGTACTGGGGGGGAATTGCCTTTCACATGCTGTGCTCCCATCAGCTACAGTGTATCAGAGAAAAAACTGGAATGGTGGTGAAACATATAGAAGCTACGATAAGCAAAACAGAAGACTTTTGTATTTGGTAGGAGATTTTCTGTATATCAATACAAATGAATAATACAAGGAATGTAGGTAAGCACAACAGCACAGCCTGACTCAGGTTTAAAAAAATTGCTGGAAAAGGACAACTAACCTTGTTGTCCTACCCCGTTTTCCAGAACGGATAAAATTAAACTAAATCAAGTGTTAACTGGCTCTTTAAAAAAAAAAAAAAATCCTGTATAGGATTGTGAATAACATACTAAATTTGAAAAGAACAGGAATGCAAGATGTATCTAACTCGGAGGTTTTTTGATAAACGTTTTGACATTTCACGCGTTTATGAATAGTGGTCACTGGGAACCAGTTCCGTCAGAATTTTCACTTAAACCAAACTCTTCAGCTTCATGTTTGTGAACATGTACATGGCCCACTTTGACAGGGCTGTATGCAGCCTTAGCATTTGAAAGGCTGCCTTTAGTTTTTGGACAGGTGTCAGCAAGAGGAGGAGCGGCCTGGCCAARCATCCAGCTGGTGACCCACTGTAAATCATCCCTCACCAAAGTGGCTTGGCAATGCTGGAGCAGCCAGCTGAAGGGAAGGGACCATGGATTGTGTCAAGGTCCAAGGGAAAACATGATCCTGTTTCAGTTAACACCAGCTCTGAAGAGGATGAAGAACCTTCAGATGTCACCTCAAAGCTTCCAATCCAAACAGCACCAGCACCAATACTGCCTTCCCACTTCAGTCAGCCTCTATGCTAACTTTAAACTTCTATCTTTTAAACCACTTGGGAAGCAAAGGTTTGAGTGGACTTTTAATTATCTTTCATCCCAACACAGACTTCTAGAGTATAATTGAATTTTGTGGGAAGTTTAGCTTTGAGAAAAATTAAGGAGAAAAAAATAATGAATAACAAGAAAAAAAAAAGATCACTATAGCACACACATTTTCTTCACACTCAGAGCAAGACAAAAGCCTGTATTTGCCTAATTTGCTCATGTGCTGGGAATACCATGGTTTATCACTAATAGTGCACACTTTTATGTAGACCAGTGCTGCAGCAAGGGYCAGCATAAAGACAGGCACTGGTAGCTACTGTCATACCTCTGACTTCTCTATTTTAACAGACACAACAAATATTCTGAAAAATTGTCACAGTTATGTTGAAAATTGTGCYACAGAAATTTACATCAAAATAGAACATAAACCCTAATCTGATGCTAAAAACTTTTGCAAGTATGTGACTCCATACATATGTGTATCTCTCAGTGGGACTTCAGCCATAATTCCCGGGTTAGAAAAAAATGCTCCTGTAAATAGGTCAGAAAAAGAGCCATCAATATGATACCAACAAAAAATGCACCAAGATAAACTAATGGTTGCCTTTCTCACCTAACTTTGTAGCAATCTGCCTGGCTAGAGAGGGCTACTGGAAGCCCTCATAAAAGACACTTCACTTTGCTACCCATTTCCTTGAAGCATCATCTCTTGTGCCCCCTCAGCATTACCTTAATTTTTCTCCCCTCTCACCTCAAACACAGTCCTTTTTTTTTTTTACCTCGCAAAAAAGAAGGACATTTTTTGTTTGTCTCAAAACTTTTGCCACYACTCCATATGTTAAAAAAAACAAACTAAAAAAAAGCGCGCCAAAAATGGTAGGTGCAAAGATTCAATTATGAAGAAATACACAAAGAAAGACAAAATAAACCTCTCTAAATTTGCAAGTTTTCCCTGCATTGACATCTGGACATCATTCAAACCAAAAAGAATGGGCTCCATGTCAGTATTTTTTTAATGAGATTGAAGTGCCTGCTATTTGCTCTTAGGAAAGGGTTAACTCAATTACCAGCACTGCATCTGTTATTCCTTTCCTCTCCCCTCAGTCTTATGTGGAATTTACTGCATAAAGAATAAAAAATCTAAAGTGAAAGAAAGAAGCCTCTGGGCCCGTATATACAGAGGATGCATCAATTCTTAGGGGGTTAAGAAAAACTCATCTGTGCCACCAGACATCTCCCTGCTGACAAAAGGACACTGGTCTCAGTTCTGCCCTGCTGCTGTATACTGACCCTCAGGGAAAAAAACAGGTTGCCAARTATGCTAACCAGTAGCATTCCCATCAAGGGGCTGTCAGGGTGTAATGWTGTTATCTGCTAAACCACAGGCAGGCAGGCTCTGAGGAGCCTGCTCCCCTGCCAAAGCTAAAGCAAGAGTTAACCACAGAAGCGGGATAACTCACTAGCTGTCTTAAGCTGATTCCTTCACCATGGAGTACTCACTTAAAAAAGGATTTTAATTGGTTTTTTTGGTTYATTCGCCTTCTGGTGATGTTTCCTGCAATGTTTCTCTTCTGTGGTTGAGGAAACCCTGAATGCACTGTAGGATGAGCAACAGAGAGAGAAAGAGAGATGTTTTCTCTACAAACAGATCCCTAAGGTCAGCTGGTGGAAAGGTAAAACCACAAAGATCCATGGCATGACTTCAATCAGTTGCGCTCACTTATGCCCATGGTCTGTGGCTTTCRGGTCCGACATGCTCCATCTGTAGCAAGGTGAGGGAATAACACTGCAGCCATTTCCAAACTAATACTCAGTCTATGCAATAGATACAGTGCGCAGTGRCAGACATCAAATTTTGTGTCCAGCTTCTCCTACTAACTAGAGAAACCTGCAAAGTCCCAAGCTTTTGTTRATGGTTTAAAATGTATTGAAAATAATGCTTAGCTTTTGCATACTTTCTAGTGGCCAAACCCTGTATTCTCAAGGTTTTCTCATTGTTCATGGATGTCAGCTAGAAAGGTACATTCTTCTTTCCTCTTTTTCCCCTTCAAAAATACACAATCCCACAGAGCCAATACTGACATTAAATACTTTTTATTCCTTCAACACATTTTTTATTATGCACTTCAAACTAAGCTACAGAGTTTCCAGGTGTGTTAAATGTTTCAGAAACACACCGTTCATCTTGCTGGATCTGGCTAAAATATGCTCTCCTCCTCTTCTCCCCCCTTGCCTCCGGTAGCAATGGGAAAATTAAATCAGCAGRAGGAGAAGTGCTGGGGGGAGTTAAGAGAGAGGTGTTGCTGTAAGTGTCCAAGATACTTGTTTTTTCAGTTTCAGGTTTCTGAGAATTCCCCTAGGCTTTTCCAACAAAAACTTTCTTCCTCTTTTCAGAATCATGTTCTCTCTGTAACATGACACAGCTACATGACAGTAGTGTCCAACAAAACACTTTAAAAGCAGAGTGTCAGTCATGTAATTTCTGCAATGCTTTGTAGTTAATCTCTCTCTGTTTCTTGCTGGCTCATGTTTTGCTACTCTCTTATTACTTTCTCTTCCAGCTAAAGTATATACTRTTTCTGCTTGGTCTTTGTCCAGCTCTTGAGAAGCTGGCTTTAGCCACAGTCTTAGTTGTCTGCTTTACTGTTCACTCCCTTGCACAGACACAGTCTCTGTCATGTCTCATGTATTTCTTCCATACCCTATTTCTATGTGTTAAAAGCAACAATATTCAAGTAAGAATCAACAACAGCATTGCTTTTCCAAGAAACCAAATCTGGCATCCTCTTGTAAGGGTCAGACCAGCCTTCTAAAACTTTCCATCAAGAATTTAAGCACAGGAACTACTCTGCAATTAGTGCAATTGTTTTAAACCACATATGGATTTTTAGCACTAATTATCAATACCAATATTTTCCTTCTTTTTATCAATCGCTTGAAYAATTCATGAGAATAGGAGGACCATACATGGTGGTATAATGTGTAAGGCAGGAAAACCACTACACCCTTCTCTGTATCAACATAAAAGAGGCCAGATTTGCAGTGCACTAGAACACTGCTTCCCATTTTCAGAACAAGAATATTCTTGGCATCTGTGCCAAAACCAACACTTCCTTYCCCTCAGAAATGCAATAAATCTATAAAACTCTAAGAAACAAACCAGTAATCTTCAGACACATTGAATGAATTTACAGGGAAGGAAATGCACAGCCCGTTCTGAATTATTAACAATGAAATAAATTATAACACATTATAAATGTRTAATTTAAACACATCTGATTTCTTGGCAATGAACTGTTTGGGTTTTTTTCTCCTCATAAAGACAGCTAGTATCTAAAAATCATTTCCCACTAGCTTAGAGTGACTTTAAGTTGTAGTGTTACTTAAATTACTTAAATTACTTGATTGTATCCCACTAAATCTGTTTCATTAGCATGCAATGAAAGTGTCATTTCTTTGTTGACTCATCCAGGATCTTGGGGAAAAAAAGAGAGGGGAAAAAAAGCTTGAAAAAGAGTCCCCGCATCTCTCTAAGCCTTGTCAACAATGTTTTAAGCTGAAGGTGTAAATTATGACAGCAGTGAAAACATCAAGTTTCATGGTATATCACAGTTATTCTAATCGTGCAAATCACTTAGTTAGCTGAAACCAATAAATATCAGAGACTGTCTGTATTTTTTGTGAATTTTGTCTAGACTACAAACTACATGATCTGTTTGCACATAACAGTAATAGCCCAAGCTTTAAAGCCCAACCAGCATCTAAGGCCTCTGCACCATTCTTGGGCTTTTACTGGGCAACATATTAAAACATTCAGATTCAGAAAATACAAAAAGGATTAAATAACACTGAAATTACTATGATGTATCTACCTGATAAGGGTTTGCTGATGGTTTGGGTGGATGGTCAGAGTGAAGACATCTTGAAACACTAATAAAAAACCCACATTCTCAGGGGTGAGGAATGCAGGCTGATCTTTGGGAACAGAACTGGTTTTGCATACACAGCTTCAACACAACCTAACTCTGCTAGGGAAAACATCATTCCCATTCACATGAAACAAATACAGGAATCAGAGAAGAAAAAGGCAACACAGCCCTTATATTCTCATATAAAACTCCATTTTCACAAAGCTGTCATTGACACAGGTTTGGTATTAACATACTAATCTGTCAAGCAACTAAGTATTATCACAGTTTTATAGTATTATTATAATATTATTATTATAGTATATTCTCATTCTACTTGCATGCAACCTGGCAGCATACCCTAGGCTTCCATACAATGATGGAGCAATCACAGATCCTCATTTCTCCCTAGCTTTTTCCCACTTACACTGATCATCACAGCTGTACAAAGCAATGAGAGAACACAAAGGTAAATAAGCCTTTTCCTTTGGACAGAGATTTTATTTCCAAGTGTCCAAAAACCAAGTCTGGGACAGAAGAAATTCACGCAGTGACCTTGTGGRAAGCATTAAAAGAAACTCAAGTCTTAAATCAAATTTCCTAATAATGAACTGCTGTATGATTAACAGAGGTAATTTCATAGTCTGTCCTGATTGCTAGTCCAAACCATTATGTGGACTGCAAATAGGAAAAGTTAAACTGATTCACATATTTTAATATTTAAATCCAGAAAAAAACCCCAAACCCAGAAGAGAGGACACCCAGAACTGTTACTCGTGTGATTCTGGGTAATCAGAAGATTACTCACTGGTAAGACACAGTGAGAACAAAAAATAGTCTATCTTCACACCCTGCATCACCTGGATGTTCATGGTGATCTTCCTACCTAGTTCCTACTGAACTGTTTCGTGAGACACTACAGGAAGTGGCACACTCTGGGCCCCTCCRTAATTTTACATTTGCCCAAAAATACACTTGACAGTGTAGGGGTTGTAGAATTCACATATGGGGGGATATAGATTACTCAGTGTCACTCTGATTTTGTTTGAGGGACATGAAATAAACTAACAGAAAATACCCCTCATTATCTGCCTGCTTTCCCTGCTAATGGTTTGTAGTCACAGTTCCTTTCTCAGTTTTGCACATATTTTATATATCAATATCTTTGTGCAAGTTGAAACCAGACCTGACTGAAAGCTTCTCATCAACCCTGACAAAACTAAATTCTGGCAGCTCAGGGACACAGCCAAAACCAAACTGCCTACTTCCCTGACACACACTTCTATCCCAGCTGCTGGCCCAGCAGGGGCACCAGCAGCCACCTTCACGCTCTGGGCCTCCTCTCTTTTTCTCTATGCCTAGCACTGGCCCTACTTGAATGAAAATCCTTTCATATCAGAAAAAGAATAGGATCGGGAATCCACCTTGTGCCAACTAGAGAAGGCAATGCATGAACACTTCAGAAATGACTTCTCCATATGGGACTGAATGGCAGCTGGTTGGGGTATTTCTGTATTTCAGAAATATATTTCTAACCACTGTTACAATTTTAATACAATGAGCAGAAATAAGTTCTGGGAGCAGATTGTTTGCTGAAGTATTTTTAAAAATCCATCAGTGATTGACCCAAGGCATTATGTGCGCTCAGCACTATGTTTTAAAACAATTCAGTGAAAAACAAATTCATACCAGCACTGATTCAGAAATATTTTTCAAATCTCAAAAAGCATCAGTGTCCAAAATGAATAAAGGACCACTTTAACGAAAAACATATAAAGAAAGATACAAACATCTAAGTCTTTTCTGTTTTTAATAGGCTGGACTGTGATATGGCTCAAACACTAATGAGGATTTGGGAGCTCTTTGGTTTCCTTCTTGCTGCCTTAGGTGCTGCCCTGCCTCCTTTTCCCATTTAAATCAAGAAACAATATAAAAAGGACTGGAAAGCATTTTGAAATCTGTAACAGAAAACACCACCTAAGGACAAGGCCATATTACTCAGGAGCGGTAAGAGCCAAGGAAGAGCATCTAGGAAGGAAGGACAACTGATCCTAGGGGTGGCTGGGATCCAATGGTGTGGGATCAGTTGCCAGTGGGGCTTAGCACAGGGGGCTCAGCAGGAAACAAGATCTTCCATGAGCTTTTCATCTGGGGGAAGTATCAGGGTGGTCATCTGAGAAGACAACCCCCACACAAACGCAGGCAGCCAGCAGGGCTCTGCTGCCCTGCCCAGGACCTCTCGTTCTCCTCGTGGCAGATGAGGAAGCTGATGATTAACACTGTGAACAGGTGATTAGTGGCTACCAAACAGCAGCACATGAAGATATCTCAGCCAGCATGCCTGGCATGAAAGGTCACATACCCTGGCAGCTAAACAAGGAGAAATCCCAGTCATCCTTGAAGCGGCCTCAGAGTGAGAAGAGGTGAGACACCGACCTGGGACCTGTTGAGCACTACACCTTTATTTTCACACATGTGGTCCCTGTGGTGTGGCTGGTCCCCTGTGTCCTTATGAGACCCGTGCTCTCRGCCATGCCCCAGGGTGCAGGCTCAGGTCGCAGCCTCCTCTGCAGTGAGGCATTGCCACAGCCGAGGAGCTGCGGCCGTGGGGGCACCACTCTGCTCTGGCAGATCACAGCACATGCAGCAGCACATACACTTTATATTTTATAAATATGCTATACTTAAAAGCGTGCACAATTTTTTCCTCTATAAATCGTGATTCATTCCACACGCTCACACTCAGACCCTCACCAACAGCACAAATCAGAATCATGGTGTTGGGAGCATGAGGAGACCTACACTTCCAGCAGTTGGCATTACTTTTCATAGCTCAAGAAACACAAGCACCAACTTTTTAAAAGAACTGCTGCAGTTCCCATAAATAGCAAGCAAATCCATGGCTACCCATTCTATCTGAAAACAAGGGCTTTTTACGCCTTTGACTAGGTATCCAAACTATCCACTTAATCAGCTTGAAGTCTGAGGCAAACTTCATACTTAATTAATCCAAATTCTGGAGCTGTCAAAATTGTAGCCTCATCTGACCACATTGGTAGGGTGAAGAGTTTCCCAAAAAAACTTTGGATGTAAATTTGGAAGCAATTGAAAACAGTACACCTTTACATTGTACTTATAACACTTGCATAACTTACACAAGCATAAAAAATGGGGAGGAAAATGAATAGGATTCATGATGTAGTATCACGAGGGTTCAGCCTCAAAGCTCCCAAACAATTTAAATCTCAGGAAAAAAAAACAAGGAAGATGAGGCTGTCTGCCCAGAATGTCCTTTGTGGCTGTGGAGAAGTCATTTGGGGCTTCACATCAAATGGAACTTACCATTCTAGCTCAATAGCTCTGCTTTCCACTCTTTCAAGTGCACCAAAACCTGAAATGACCAGCTGGCAGATGTGTTGGGAGTAGTTCAACCACACCTGTAAATGCTTTAAGGTGCCTTCCTGTAAAGTGCAAAGAATTCAAAATTCTTCCACTTTTGAAACAAAATGTAGCTGGAGAAGAAAACATAATTTTCTTTTTTAAACTCTTAAGAATTATTCTTTTTTGCAGAAAAGAATTCAGATTCATAGTGGACTGAGTCAGGATGAGAATTTAAGTCTGTGGCTGAGCATCTCCATGTCCAACTCCTCAGGAACAGGAGGGCTTGCTCTACAACAGCACCGTGAGTAAGGCTCACAAGTAGCTACTAATGCAGAGCACTACTGGAATAACTTCTCTTACTAGACAAGTCCTAGAATTCCTCCACTGATAACCAATTAGTTTGTTTACCAACACCTAGAAGTGCTGAAAAAATATTAGTTTTTCATTTCTTTTCAAGATTACGACAAGGTTGCCCAGTTAACGCAATTACAATTCCTCTGCACAGACACAGGTGAAGCTGCTGTTTCCTTGCCCATGAACAGGAAATCCCATAAAGCCAAGAGAGATGAAAAGGAGCAGTCTGAGAAACATATTCACTTCTGACCTATGAGAATCATTTCACCGAGTGCCAAGGTCAACAAACAACAGGATCCTACCAGTGACTGCTTTCATCTCATGGGGGGAGCTGGGTGGGAAATGGTTTTCCTGTGCTGCTGAAGTACATTTTCATGCCCTTGAAAAAACTGTGGGTCTGTAAAAGGATGAAACGCAAGCCAGACAGTTTGTGCTCTGTTTCTGCAAAACGTATACAACGAGAGGAACTCCCACCCACCCCAGAGTAAACAGGCCTGCAGATTACGTACTTGGCACAGGAGGTCGGCACAGGGATCTGACCCCAGTCTTCAACTGGCCCCAATGAGCACCCCGACCAGTGGGGCAAGAGTTTCCCGGGACCTTCCCTTTGCAACTTGTCCTCCCCCTCCACATCCCCTAAGCTCGTGCTTTACACTCCATGCTGACCTGCCTGACCTATTCCTAGGAACGCCAGTAAGGTCTATTTTTACTGGAAATTTCATTCTCAACAAGGCAGCGCTATTAAAGAAACAACAAAAATCTTTYGCCACCTAACTAGTTCTGCTTTGAAAAATTAACTTCCCAAAAGGCTGATCATGTCTCCACTGTTTTTTTCTCTGTGCTATGGCTGGTACTGAACTACCAAAGAACAAATCCAAAAGTAAAAACAAAATTCTGAAAAAAGTGTGCAGCTCTGCTGCCCTTTGATAAGCTGTAGATCAGAAAGTAGAAGTGATAGCTTTTGCACATTATGGTTGATACCCCCCAAAAGCACTGAACTCCAGCCAGTAAATGGGGAGAGAGCACATTAATCAAGTCCTGCCAGGCATGGGAAAATCAGAGAAGAGGAAGGAAAATCAACAAGGACAATCTRTGCTCCTCCTTATCCACATATCTATACTGTCTATACTGTCCTCCCAAGCTCCTGTTGTGACTGATGTTTGTTTACGTTTTCTAACCATGGCAAATAACAAAGAAGCTTTAAAAAAATTATCTAAATGACTGGAAAGCTGTAACCGAGGAGAAGGAGCAAAAGCTGCCTGTGGACCCACCAGGCAATCCAAGACCTGCTTTGCTGCCTGTGTACCACCCATAGTTATGGGAGATGATTAAAACCCCCATCCTCCTGTCCAAAACACTTCAATACCCACTCACATGCAGCTGATGACAAACTCTAGCAAGACTGTATTGCTAAAGAAAGTTCCCTGGAATACAAAAATCTGATTCTTCCTCTCTTTATAGGCATGTTAATCAGTCTGGTATGAGTCTTCATTTGCCCAGCCAAGGACTTCTGAATTTTATGATTAGGCCTCAGTCCTGCCCTTAACCCAATGGGAAAGTGACACTACAACCTTGATCATTTTAACTACCTCAGTATATACTTCCAAGAGTAAAACCTTTAATTTAAAGGAAATCCTAAAAAAAAACAACCCTGCAGGACAATGGCTGTGGTCCATCCTGAGTATTGCATTATGTACATATTTTATCTCTTCTAATACTCCGTGACTTTCAGGAAAAATCTTTTACTCCAGTTTTCTACCTCAACCCATGTTCACTTTACCAGTGCACCCGAAGGCCCCACGGTRATTTACTAGTGGTGCCCTCCCCTGCACCCAGCTGACAGCCCCTCTGAGCCCTGCAGGGGCACAGCACAGATCCCAGGGCAGGGTCTGAGCCCTCCAGGCTGGCATGGCTGAGGGAAAAGGGAGCAAACGGGCAAGCAACTTCTCACAGCTGCTTTTGTGTGGCTCACTGGGGATCTGAATGCACTATTGATTCCTTAGCACTAAAACAGATTTGTAGCCCCTGCGTGTGCAAGACAGATATCTCCTTCAACTCTAATCTCTAGCAGCTGTCAAAGACTTAAATGGCTTGAAGCCGGCTGGCATGCCAAAATCAACGAAGATTTTAGGCCTGCTTGCCTAAAGGGCAACCCACGGAACAGGAACCAAAGCAAGTCATTCTCCTGCCCTGATCACAGCTGGACAGGGCCTCCCAAAGTTCACAATGTATTAAGTGTCCAGACCGTATCAGCAAAACAGACTAGAGAAAACAAATGAGTGCACCTCCAAGAATCCATGCCACCCAGGAAACCACTTGCCCCTATGGCTTCTTGTTGAGGATATACCCTCCCAACAATTTCAACAGGGCTGAAAGTGCAGTGGGATTACTTTTCTGTGAAACCTCCCGGAGGCACTACTACTGTCTCATCACAAACTGCAGTGCTGTTACAAGGAAGATAACTTGAATTTACTTGGCAATATTGAGGAAGCATCTCCATAACTTACATCTTCAGCTACCTGTCTCTTACTGCTCCTGACTGAAAATTTTGGTTTACATTAGGAAAGAATTCGAGGGTGACCTTTTTTTCTTTAGGTAGAACTAGAAATCCAGCCCAGTTACTGTTCATTAGCATTAAACCAAGGGAACACAGGCACAACAGCTATCCTCAGTCAAGATACGAGCCCTCCCAAGACAAAATACTCTCACAATAGACTTTTGCACTTAAGAGYTTGGTCATTTTTTTTTGTACAGGAAGTTTAACAAAAATTTTTAAGTGGTCCATCTGTTTCCTTACATCTGTTTCCTGATGCCTACCTTGAAATAATCCTAACATGCTGGCTGCCGGGTGAAACCTTCAACAGGATGGTGACATTTATTGGAAATGGCCCAATTTTTCTTTCATGTAATGCTTGACAAGTGAGAAAATCATTCAAGGTTTTGACTTGGATTATATGACTAGGAACATAATGGAGTTCATCTGAAAATTATGTGTTAATACTAAAATTATCCTTTGAAACACCCATGAAGGAAAAATAAACTGGAAAAGAGAAAGTTTGTTGCACTCTCTCCTATTTGAAAAAACATTCCCACATTAACAGGTATAAGTGAATTAAGGATAAAGTTCAGCCTTCGAAATTAAAGTTCACAACAGAATTTTCTTTTTTTTTTTTTTTTTAAATGGATGTGAAGGAAACAGGCATTGATGAAAAACATGCATGCAGGAATTTCGCAGGAAACTTCAAACCTCGCTGAAGTTAATTTAGATTCTACATCCTATTATTGTGGGAAGAGACCCATTCTGTTTTTCAGTAACTAAAACACACCGGGTTAACCTAACATGCCTCCAAGCAGCATTCCCAAGTAGTTCATGCTATCTTCAAAAAGTTGCAAACAGCTAGAACCGCTTTATTGGGAAAAAAACCAGAAACAAAACAGTTCCACTCACACGCTATTTATTTATTTTCAACAGTCTGCTTACAYATAAAATGTCCTGGAGCCAAAAGCAACCAGCTGGGCGGGTTACTAGCCGCGCTCCTGGGCGACGTGCCAGAGCTCCTTTCCTTCCCTACGAAGCGGAAACCTTCGTACTTATAGATTTAATAACGGTGAAAAAAGGAGCCCCGAGCCCCCGGGGAGGCGGRTGGCACCGCAGAGCCTCTCGCCCCCGGGGGCCGCCGAGCCGGGCAGAGCAGCGCGGAGAGCGGCCGCCCCCCCCCGTCCCGCGGCGGTCCAGAGGAGCGGGCGAGCTGCGGCGGCCCCGGGACCCCGGACACCGCTCCGCCACCAGGGACCCCCGGCGGGAGCCCCCGCCCAGCTCCGTCGCCCCCGCTACTCACCGCCTGCCGGCTCGGGCAGCGTGGAGACMGAGGTCTGGCCCATGGCTTGGCCGGGAGGCGCTCACGCCGCCCGCGGGGCGCGCAGCCTCCGCCGCGGCTGCTCCCGGGGACACATCTCGGCGCTGGCCGGGCCCGCGCTCCCCGCCGGCTGGCGGGGGGCGGCTGCTCGGGCTGCGGGCCGGCGGCTGCCTGTCATCCCTCCGAGCTGCCCCGCCGCCGGCCGCGGCCCCGGCCCCCTCCGCCCCCGCCCCGCTCCGCCCCGGGCACCGCCTCGGCCCCGCCCGGCCGCCGGGGGGGCTGCGCTCCCCTCCCTGCACAGACCCCGCACGGGGTAGCGGCGGGGAGCGYAGAAGCCTTTAATAAATTTTTTTTTTTAAAATTGAAAGAAAAACCATCCTTAGTTACACGGAGTTTGGGAAGGACTGTGCGCAACTTGAGAGGCTTCCCGCGCTGCTGGCGTCCCGGTCTCTGTCTACCCCCGCCCTTCTCCGAAGTATTAATCCAGACACAGAGTTATTCCCACCCCTTCTCATCCGCTCTGAAGGTACAGGAGAAACTTTAGCGAGCGACCCGATCGCCCTGCTCGGAGGTGCTTCGCTGCTGGGAGCAGTTTTCAGGGCTGCGCTATCGTCAGGAGTGGAAAACGAGTTCCCGGGCAGGACATGGGGTCKTTACAGCCTCCTTCGGCTGTGACTGAGGTCTGGGAAAGTGCCCGACCCTCACCACACTCACAGACAGGWACATAATCGAAGACAGGACTGCTTTTAATTTTGAAGGAAAGGAGAGAGTCAAAGACAGCAGCATCCAGACAGCACTCTGCTGTAACAAGTGACAAGAAGGGACAGGATCAATTGGATAAATTTATGGGGAAGWTGGGGGAAAACAGATTGTGCATATAGCACCAAGGCAAAAGGAACAAAGGATTGATTTGTTTTCCTTAAACATCAGCATTATCTAAGCAGTGATACAAGCTTAATGCTAGAGCAAACAAGTAACTGTTACCAGTGTTGCAAAGCAAAAAAAAGCTAATAGCTATTACTATGCAGTATCTAGAAATAAGCAGGGACGTGCATATACATCACAGGAGGACACTCCAGGCTCATCTAAAGAACATCTATTAGCAAAACATGGTGAAATTACTRTATTTCTCAGTGGTTGGGAAATCCTAGAGGGTTTGAAGAGATGTCTGACCTGCTGATCTTTGCATATGTTGGCACCGTGGTGATGTTTCAAGAGATGGAGAATTGTGTTAGTGTGGGGCCCATACTAAAGATGCAAATGGAGCACAAGTAGCTGCTGCCTGCATAGTAGGCAGAAGAAATGTGGTTGTCAGCTAATACATGGTGAATAGAGAAGAGTACAACTAATGCTAGTCTTTACGGGGTTTCATAGTAAATAGGTCCTGGTAAACATGTCTTTCATTTCCTCATTTTATATGATTATSCATTAAATTGCCAGAGGCTTGAGTGTAATAGACTTCTGCTAGGTACTTGATTTAGTAAGAGAGAAAAAAGTGAGGACAACCCAAAATTAATAAAGCACAAACAGATGAAGAACTAAATGAAAAGCAGATCAATTGTCCAAAGCAGCACTAGTGTTTAATGAGGGTGTTTCTGTTGGGGAGCTGCAGGGAGGCTCTTCAGTGTTTTCATCAGCAATCTAGAGAAGTATTATTTCAAACAGCTTTAAAAGACTAAATAAATCACCACTGGCAGCAATTTTAGACAGAGTAAATATTAACAGAGTCATAATGAGGACAAGGCAGTCACAGAGTTATCTGGATTATTTAATAAACTCAGCGCTTTCAAACAAATAAGTTTTAAGAGGGTCAAAGAGAGAAAGAAGTCAGACTTGAAGGATTGAACAAYACAACCTACAGGGCCAGGGTAGGTATCTTAGAAAGTCATTCCACATAGGAGCTTGGAGAAATTCAACATGAGTTCCTAGTGAGCTAGTGCTGGTAGAAAAGGGATTGATATGTACAAATAGATTGATATGAACAAATAGAAAAGGGTAGGTAGAAATCCCATTGCATCATTGCGCTTTTTATCAGACAAAAAGTGCTGTCCCATATCCAGTGTTGTTGTCTGTCCCTTAAGAAAATGCTGGATGATGTGAGACAGCTAGAAAGAGATTCACAAGATGAGATGGAAATTGGAGAAAGYGCTCTCTGACAAAAGGTGTGAAAAAAGCCAATGCAGCTGGGAAAGACTGACATCTTGCATTTTAACCTAATAGTGCTTTTGCAAGGAAAGAACAGCATTCCAACAGTTCTGCATGTTCAAACACTGAAGGAACGACTGCCTAGCACCTCCAAATCCAGGCCCTGTACAAAGCACGGTGTTGAAGACAACTGAGTGGGGCTTGTACAGAAACACCAGGCTGCATTATGCAGTGGGAGCCAAGGGCAAAGTAGATGGTCTAATGGTCCCTTCATCAACCCAAGGAAAGGCTTTCAAAAGAGTGGCTTGTTGAACAGACGACTTCTGTCATTTAGTTCTCAGGATTTTTTTTTGCATGTAATTTGGCACATTTATTCTTCTTACCTTGAAAAATTAATTTTTAAAGGGTTTGTTTTGAGAAACTCAAGTTACCTCTTTGGAGTCGCTTGTAAACAGGAACATAAAAGTGTTCCTGTCTGCCTCTGGTAAATCTCATTAATTTTATCAAAGGAAATTTTGTTCCCCTCCTGCGTGAAAGTCCAGTTTACAATGCACAAGTATACACCATCTGTCTGCAATGATTCACGTGAAGTAGTAAACTCCTCAAGGTCAATTCCTGAGCTGATAAAATGGGTTTAGTTACCACATCCTTCATGTAGCTGAATTAGTTGCCAATTTCTTTTAGATAAGTTGTTGTGTTTGTTTCCATTTTTTTTCTTCCTAAGGTAACTGATGGCGATGACTTCCTTTTCTATGAACTATAAGAGAAACTGGGCTGTTGAAAGCCAACATGAATTACATTTCTCATATGTAGAGCTATATTTATGTAATTACCTCCAAACAGAAGGGATTCTATATGAGCATCCACACAAAATACATACATTTAATATTCAGTTGTCTGTTGACTGTTATTCTTCACTACAATACAGATGTTCTCATCTGTGCATTAAGTTTCTCGCCCTGTTGATAGTTGGCATTTAGAACAGTTAATGATTTAAGGATGTGATAGTGTTCTATAACAACTGATTCTAGCAGAGATCTGAGGTTACAATTACATAGATAAAATACACTTTTATTTGGTGTACTTTTTTTTTTTTAGGATGTAGATGACTTTATGATATTTTAGGTTGTATATTCTGCTTCGCATCTAAACAGCTAAGAGGATAAGACRCACAAATGGACCGCCCAGCATTTTGCAGTTTTGCTGTCTTCTGGGGTTTCTGGAAATCCACAATTGAAAGCAAAGCAAAAATGGGCAGCGATGATTAAAGTGAGAATTTCAGGATTAAAATTTCCATGACCATTTTATCCAGGGCTAGTCTTGTACTGAAGGAAATGCTACAASAAGATGCTAAAATACGAGTGTGTCTTCTGTCAGGTGGGGAAGCAGAGGTTCAGCTGATGGGTACAACAGGTGCCAGTAAGTCATGCTAGACGGTTCTGACACAGCAGCATCAATGAGGTTCCTGGAACCTGTGTCCCAGCTAGATTCAAGATTTCAGTGTCCCTAATAATACTGCAGTTATCTGATTGCCTCATGCTACACTCCCARCCCTTCTCTTCTTGTCCAAAGTTATTGAGTATTGTAGTGAGCACTGTTAAACAGACACTCTGCTGACCCTCAAGAAGTGAAATATTCCATCGAAAGCGAAAAAATAGCTTCTTCGTGAATTTCAGAAGTGTTTGTAAAACTAGAAAATCTCACTTGCAGGAATGGCTGATACGAGATCTCTTCATGGTAGAGGATGTAAAACTTCCAAATTGTTCCAAAGTCAGAATTAAATAACGTACACAATAATCTATCACATATCAAAGAGCAAATTCCTTCCCATCGATACAGCTTCAAAGACAGCTCTATTTCAGTGTGTTTACTGGGATAATGGATGGCAACAGATGACCTACAATTTGTAGGATGTTGTTGCCCAGTCTTTCATAGTTCTGTAGRCTCATGTAAAGAGGCATTTTAGAAAGATGAAATTGTATTACTATTCCCTCAGTTACGGAGATTAATTTATGGCTGTAAATATAACAGCAGCTATAAGGAGGGGCTATCACATTTAATCCCAGGATTCATAATGCAGGACTGGCAAACACGTTCAACTTTGTAACAGGAAAAAACTATTATCCAGGTGCTTATTAAGAAAAACCAAGAGGATGGCACTGAGTCCAGAACAGAAATGATCCAAACAGGTAATTTCTTATGTGGTCCACAAGTCTCACAAGTCCTGTCAGTGCGCAGAACTGCTGGAAGATGAGCAGAACAGAGTCTGGCAGGCTGCAAAGCTGAACGATAAAACGAACAAAGCAAAGGTTATGGCATGAGCAAACACGAGCAAGAAGCTAGGTCATTTTTTCAGTCATGGTCACACTAAGGTTTGCAACAATGACATTGAATTCATACCTACCTATAGAGAACCTGCAGTTATGAAGGGGAAGAGTTTGGGGACGGTGCCACCACAATCTGTATGCTTAAGACTGAAACATCAGCTGTGGTTGAACAAGAAGCTAGTTCTGTTTTCTGTGAAACTGAATGCAGTTCTTAAACAGGCACTGTCAAATAAAATCACAGGCCATATTAATGGATTATACTAGCATTGTATTGGGAATTTAGGCCATTTCCTTTTAATAACCAGGGCCTCTTTTAATAATCCTAGATTATTCTCGCATTTGAAAATATTTTAAAATATTTTTATGTGTCCTTTTTTTACCTTTAGTGGCTTAGCAATGCCATGTCTYCACCAGTGTCACCTCTCATTTTCAGTGCCCAAGCATAAGGCAAAAAAAATGAACTTGAAATCTTCTTTGAAGAAGAGGCTATTGTCTTTGTGAGTGACCATCACCAGTCTTCCTCTCATAAAAAATCCCATTGCGYGTACTGTGTACATAGCAGAACGGAAGGCAACTATACCGAACTGACAGGAGCTTCTGTAGTTCAGTCTCTAAATTTGGAAGCTAGGGGTTCAAAACTTTGGATCAGAGAAGTTAATACGCAAATGAGGGCTATTCTGATTAAAACATATAACAGAAATTTCTTGGATGAGATTTGCTTGTTCACACTAAGACTGCACTGGGTGATAGGTAGCAAGGCCCTTACCAGTGGAAGATCCAAGGGGCTCAGACTTGYTTATTATTCAGGTGACCTCAACTCCTATTTCAATGTCTGTTCTGATTTATCCTCACTAGCTCTTTGCCATCACAGGCAGGAGAAACAGCACAGCTGGGCAAACTCATTCCTGGTGATTTGGCACAGACAGGTTTTTTTCCTGCTCACAAATTACCTGCAAGTAGGTTCTGCGCTTGCAAACCTGTTTCCTACTCTAAATTATTCACCATAACAGTTTACAAGCCAGTTTTGAACACTGGGAAGCAGGTAAACAATTCATGGCAACAGGAGTTCAATAATTTATTACCCAGACTGTGTGCTAGGTGCCCTCAGCTGTGGGCCTCTCTTTGTGCTCTCTGGCTCGGGGGTTTTACCTGTACCTAAAGGAAACTTGCACAAAAGCACATCAATATGGTTTTAAATGGTTAGTTATGAATGTTTATGGATCTACTTGTGTGGTTTTATCATCTGATTTGTGGCTTTCTTTTGTTGTACTCTTTAACTTAACATTGCTCTTGCCTATATTAAGTAACTGCTTGGCAAGTTGTCCTGGGAATGACTTCTACAGACTTGAACATTTGCAAGTATGTTGAAAAATCTCCATTGTAATTTTAATAACAGTTTGCAGTTTCTGTGGTACGGTACACACTGGACTTTTAAAGTAATTTACATACTGTGTGCGGTTGAAAGGCAGAAAATAGAAAGAAAAYGGTCCCAACACAAACATTTAGTCAGTCACAGAGAGCAGATCTACTCCTCTCCTGTGCATACTCCTCAGCTTCAGAAACTGCCCTACACCCGCACTGTGCTTTCTTCCTACATTTCAAATTCTACATTCTTCATCCCCATCCAGTTCTGTACCACAATATCTTTCAAAAGTGTTTTCTTTCCCTAATGTTSCTTAAAGGCAGATTCTAAAACTTTATATCCCTCTGAGATTTTTGACTTTTCCCTYCATCCCACAGTTGTTGCTAATGTTTGTCTACTTTGCTTGTGATGATCTGGAGTCAGTTCTCTTGCTTTGCTTCATCAAGCCTGGCTTGTGCAGGAACCTTTGTTTTCTCACAGACTCGGAGTATTTCACTAATTATTTTTGAGTATTATTATTTCCACATCTACTGTTTTAAAAGTTACCAGCTGCCTAATGACTTCTAATACAAGCAGTAGAAGTGGTGTAGTGCAGATTTTGGAGAACTACTTGTGTAATGTTATGAAAGTGAAAAAATGAGAGATTCAGCCCCTGACTAATCAGACCCATCTGAAACAAAGTGTTGGTCTTTTAAAATTTGCATTTACTGAAAACTAGTACGCTATTAGAAGTATGTGTTCTCCAGGGTGAGGATCTTGTCTTCTTCTAAGCAGGGCTAAGTATTGTGCAGTTGATGCTGGAAAAAGCTACCTTCTGTCTTTGTTTAAAGCACCAAGGGGAACTGGCATACTGGATCACGTTATGTTCCTAAGCCTAGATCAGATATTCCTGAAAAACAGGTGAAGAACCCCCCAGTAGGTGATGTGACATATTACCCAAAATCTGTAAAGTCCCACCCTAATACTTAAAAATTTAAATGCCACAGTCCTGGTTTAAATTTTAAACCTTAAATTTTCCAAAACTCTTCTACATGTTTATGACTCTTAATTACAAGAATTCTTGATATTAATGTTTTTCATACATGATCCTTTTCTTCACACCTCATGCTGCCTCCTGGGTCCCAGGCAACATCAGCACCTCCTGTTGTGTGGTTGCAGCGGCAGCACTGTGACAGCACAGGACAGCATTTCCTTTCCAGGCAGAAAAAAACCATCAGACATTTTCCAATCAACAGTATGTTTGTCACCAGATATCAGTTTTGTCCAGGGTTCCAGATTTATGATGGATGACAAAAAAGGTCCACATTAGAAATTATAAATAGCATTCTGCCTGTCCTAGTTCAAGCCACTGGGGAAGAAGAAAGCAATGGTGTAACAGTGACATGTTGGAGTGTAGAGTTCCTCAATAGTCAGGTTTCTGCCAGGTTTTCRAAGGCTTTAGCTGCTGCAAGTTCGTATCAGTAGTTACAATAAACAGAACGAACAGGCCCCTTTACTGATACAAGCTGGCATGTTCCCAGCAGAGAAAATGCAGTAGTGCAGCCAAAGGCAGCTGAAGGCCTATTCTTACTGCAGGTCACCACATTTCCTCCTCCACCTCTTCTCTCAAGGCCTGTTGCACCTYTCATTGTGTTCACCATAGCAGTGGCACAGTGCTGGAGTTCCCTAATTCATCATTTCAAGGAAAGGCTCCAACCAGCTGGACCAATTCCACTTAAGCATTTTTTCTCTCTCCTGTCTGGGCTTAACAGCAGCCTCTGGTTGCCTTCTGGATGCTGCTGCTGCTGCAGCAAAGTCCAGTTATCCAGGAGAACTTCTGGCTCTCCAGCCTGTCCTGCAGTGCCTCCTTGCTTTGGAGAAGGCAGCCATGACACTGGTCCAGCTGCACTAACCATTTTCCCTAGAAAAACATAGCTCTCTGCTCTTCAGGGCATGTGTGGTGGCTGCTGGCTGTGGCTTTTCCTCTATGTTTCCAAGCTCCTTAATGAATCACTGCTTTTTGGCACTGAAGCAAAATAAACACATCATTTTGGATGCCTTTGCCAAACGTATGTACACTTGGAGCAGGTTTTGAATGATAGAAAGCAAAAGGTTTAATGAAATATGCAGGCTGCACAGCTAAAAGTTTCAAAAGAGCCAGAAAACATGAAACTGAAGGTCACAACAGTATCATTAACCCCAAAGTTATTCAGATCTTGTGTATTTTCTGGAACACATGGAGAGAACTTACCAGTAGTGTATCTACTACAGCTCTTACCAGGAAAAAACAGTAATAAAAGCAGCACAAAGGTGCAGAATCACTCATCAACATAATGGTTAGATGCCTACCTCTTTCACTTTYCCTTTCTCCTTCCCTTTCTCTTTCCATTCCCCTTTCCATTTCCCTTCCCCTTTCCATTCTTTTCTGTTTATTAACTGATTCAGTGTAACTACACATAGCACAGCAGATTTTTACACTGATGCTTCCTAGCCTATGTGAAGGGGAAAAGACATCCAAAAAAAATTTGGCAGGCATGCTGAATGAAGTTCCTCTTTTGCTCAAGCCAGTCATGTGTACATACCTTGTCATGCACTTTGGCCCTTTTGAAGTGCATGAGCCTGCCCACGACTTCAACAACATTCAACAATTTGCTCTTGCAGACTTGAGTCAGAATTGAGAAAAAGTTTCGAAAATGTTTGGCACCACTGTTCTTCTAGTTCCTCTCCATTCAATTAGATTTTAGAATGAATTTAAATGTATTGCTGGACTGTAATTAGCTCTGAAGGGCAGAATTAGCTCTGAAGAGCCAGACCCACAGAGGACTGGCTCTTTTCTTTTCAAATGGCCAGCTGTAAAGACACCACCTTGAACAACATTCTGAATGACAGCAAAGTTTCAACCCTGGACCCATGCCCGATTAACAGCCAAAAATCAGAATAATCTCTGCCTTTGGCAAATCAGAGTCCTTCCCTGTGAAGCTGGTTTATTACAGAAATATCTAGACCAAAATACAAGTTTCAGCCTTTAGTTTCCTTTCCCCATATGCTTCTACTACTATGAAAATGTGGACTTTTTTTTACCCTACTGGGAAAATGCATTTTTTCCATTCTCCGATGACTCAAAAACATCTGAAAGATTCTCCCTCCAAGCTGAAGAAAAAGAAGGGGGAAAAACTTCACCTTTTGGCAAAGATACAGATGGAAATTTTTGACTCAAAAGAGGATTTTCAAAATAAAATAAAAAGAAGCATGTGAAAACAAGGGGGTTATAATGGAAACTATTTTCATAGCCAGCTCTAAAGTAAGCACTGCTGTTCCAGAGACACATGGTACTGATGCAAACATTGGTTTGAAGCCAAAACCCCTAGCATGCTAGTGGAATCCGGAAGCACTACAATATTAAATACACCTCAAAATATGTGTCAGACATCTCCCTGTGTCTGTTCCACTTATTCTTCACAGCAAGACACGTTACACTTAATTCATCAGTGTCTGCAGAGTAACAGAATAAAGAGCTGGTGGTGGACATTCTTTCCTGCACCACACTCGCCAAACAGTCTTCTGGAAGACCAGGCTTATTATTCCCATTTTGCAAATATTGAGCCAATATACACTTTCCAGCTGCAGCACTTCAGCAGTATCTATTATTACAGCATGTGAGCACCTCTCCCTGGTCCTAGGGAAGGGTTATTATCCCCAAGGTACAATTTCCATGTTTCATTTGGAGTGATGGGAGGAGGGAGTGTGCTACAAAAAGGCGTGCTCAGCTGCACTCCTCATTGGCAGACTCCTTCTGCTATCTTTGGTCTGCTTCTTCCAGATGCTCCAAAGCAGCTGGCCTGGCCCTGAGCAGTCTTCTATCACAGAAAATCCCCTTACTCCACGGTGGTGAGACCCCACCCAGATTACTGTGACTCACTCTGGGGTCCTCAGCACATGAAAGATGTGGACCTGCTCAAGCAAGTCCAGAGGAGGGCCATGTAGATGATTAGAGGAATGGAGCTTCTCTCCTATGAAGACTGGCTGAGAGAGCTGGGCTTGGAAAAGAGAAGATTCAGGGAAACCTTATAGCACCTCCCAGTACATAATGGGGGCCTACAAAAGAGCTGGAGAGGGACTTTTTACGAGGGTGTGTAGAGAAAGGACAAAGGGGGAATGGCTTGAATCTGAAAGGCAGTAGGTTTCATTCACATATCAGGAAGAAATCCTTCATTATAAGGGTGGTGAGACACTGGAACAGGTAGCCAAGAGAGGTGGTAGATGTCCCATCCCTGGAAATATTTAAGGCTGGACAGAGCTCTGAGCAACCTGATCTAGCTGAAAATGTCCCTGCTCATTGCAGAGGGGTTGGACTACATAACATTTCAGAGGTCCCTTCCAACCCAAGCTATTCTATGATTCTTTTTACACCTACCATGATGATTACAGCTGTGGTGCTTGGCCTACATCTTTGCTGATCCATAAGAAAGCCCACAGCCAGCTAAAAGTGTCCTAATCAAAGGCACAAAATGAATCTCCTGCTTTTGTGTGGTGTCTGTCCTGCAGATTTGAGGCTTTTGCTCACAGTTCTCGCCTCTTGATAAACCGCAAACACCAACTGACAGTTTTCCCAGGAGTGAGGCTGGTGGAACATCCYCCTTTCCACCTGTATTCCCCAAAGGTTTAACAGGAAAGTGATATCCCCTCCCTGCTGGCTCTGTCAGGGTCTGGCTGGCTGCAGAGACACACCAGCAATAGCAGAGCACTGACTGAGGCTGCTCCTTATCTGCCTGGTCTGGCCCCACCTTCCCACAAGGCTCTTTGCAAGGAGGATCTGCAGGGTTCACAAAGAGCAGGCACAAGCAAGCAAGCGGGGCTGGCAAAGCACCCAGCCTGCTCTGCCAGAGAATCCTAACACCTCCTGAACGGGAATGTGTTCTGTTGGCTCTGGTGGCTGGGCCCTGTGCTTAAAGTGGCAATGTCAAAAGGGTGTGACTGTTTCAAAGACACAGTCAGATCTGACTTCATGCTTACATGCACACCATGCACCTCTCTCCTCTCCCAAGCACTTGTTTGGGGTTTTGTTTTGAACCTTCAGAATCAGCCACTTTCGCTTTCCTAATCTGAGGTAGCTGTCTTCGTAATAGGCTTTACACACCACTGGTTTCTAAACCCATCCTTGATGTCGGGAAACGTATCAACCCTCTTTAACTTCCCTGTGACCAAGTGTGCATGGCTGTGTACGGGGAGGGCTGAAAAGGGTCAGCCAGGGTGCTGTAGCAGAATTCTCAGCTGGTAACCCGCTAGCATCTCCCTGGTGAGGGCTGCTTTCAGTGGGGCAGAAAGCCTGGTGAGCTGTGCCTCCAGCTCCTCCTGGATGCGTGGTATTCGGTCTTTACATTGTGACTGTATAAATCAAGTGTCAATCTGTGGGTCTCATTTTGCTCTTTAAGTTCTCGTGCGTCATTCATTGACTTGCTGGTGGCCAGGGGAACTAGCAGACTTYACCCACGCTGGTCCTTGGGGTCTTTTTTGTGCTGATCCAGATCATGTTTAGCTCGGGGTCATTCAGCTGCAAACCCACACATAAGGAAACTAAAACAATTATATGAAATAAGGCAGGAGTGGTTCTTGAGAAAAGCGCTTTTACCAAGACTAAACATCAATATTACGCATTTTTTCTAACTACTTGTTTAATACAGCAGATCATTAATGCAGCACATTTAGTTAGTTGAAATGAACAAATTTCATTAAATTAAAATTCATCAACATTAAAGCCAGATGGGCTGCAGGGGGAAAAATGCAGAGACTTTTAAAGCTGATGTAAATGTAATATTATTATTTTCAGCTACAATCCAATTAAATTGGGCTGACAGAGGCTTCCACAGAAATGCCCAGGAAGATAACCTCTCTGTAAGGAAAATCCATTTAAAAGAAATAGTMCTTCAACTGTTTTCATGGTTCTGTGGCTCACTGAATTACATTCCAGTATAGAAGCAGCAAAGCTGATGTGGGAGAGCCAGTAATAAGACCGTTCCTGGTATGTCACTTATTGGGAGAAAAAGGACTTAATTTTACAGTGCTTTTTGCAAGTATTTGACTGTAGAAAACAGTTACGCCTAGAAGACCTCTTGAGAAAGGAAGGAAATACACATTTCCAAAAACATGACCTACTTGAGGAGTCCTCATTGCCTCCTCCGTGGTCCCTGACAGCACAGGAGCCAGGATTCAATGCCAAGCTCCCTCCAAAACCTCATATGGGTGCAAGGCGCAGCCCCACGCCATGGAGAAGTGCCTTCATGTGCACTGTAAGTAGCATGCACTGGGCTCTGGATGGAAGGCAAATGCCTTTGGTTGTGGGGTATGACCCAGAAAATTCAGCTTGGCCTTATGCTTCAGTATTTCCTGTAAAGTCACTTGGAGAACTGTGCTAGCTGGTGAAAAAAAAAAAAGATACCCTACATAAGACACCCACACCCTCTCCATTTCTCTTTTTAAACAGTTACCCTTTCCAAAAAAGCTGAGACATTTCCTTGTATGTTAGCTGTGTGCCACAGTAACAGTTGTTTTCCCCCAAAACAGTAAGCAGAACTCTATATAAAGTCTCACCTATGCAGGTGATGGAGCAGGACAAGGGGAGCTCCTAAGCATTCTCAAGCACAGATCCCACTCATTTAAACTGCTAAAATACAATGCAAGATGTCAGAGCCTTCGTTTTCCCATGAACCACACAGTAATTATGAACCACAACCTTGACTCACACATGGTGATAAAACCCAGTGCCTGTAAATCTATGAACGTAGCTGGCAGCCATAAAGTAAATTATGCAGAGGTCAGGTCGATGGTCCCTTCTTTGTTTATTCCTCTTATTTAATGGTCCATTGCTGGAGACAGACTGAAAACTTTCAGAATGGTTTACAACGTATTTATGCAACCAAGAAGTGTGTCCTGTGCTTTCCATCCCCATTATCCTGACATGCTGCACATAAATCAGAGCACAGTATGCAGAATTAACATTTGAAGAAAGCACAGAACACTTTTTGGAGTTTTTAATAACGTACACAGAGAAAACACTTCTTTCTTTCTAGAGTAGCACTTAAGAGAGATCATCTTTTGGTTAAGGGACAAAATAGGGCTACCTTCATTTTGTGCAGCTGAATTTCACAAAAGCCCAACGTCCCAGCATGGGATACTACATCTGGATCCAGGCAGACTTCCATTCAATTCAAGACAAAGTGTGGTTAAAATAACATTACATTGACAGGGGTCAGATCCTTGCAACTCAAGCTAATAAAAGTTAATTTTTTTCAAGGTATGGAGACTTAACCCTTGCTCAGCACTCAGTGCTAACTCCTGGCCTCACAAGGCAGGTCATGTTTAAATAAAATAATTTATAAAGTGAATGTATTTACAATTATGCATATATCCATGTATAGACATTGGAAAGGGATGCAAGTCAGTTGCATGTTGACCCAGGTAAAACCATACAAATTTTCTTGGCCAGCACTACTGAAAACTTCCTTAGTGCAGAGATCATATTAATCCTATGAAATTTTTAGAAGTCTGAATAGGAGTTCCAGCAGAGAGACCTCCTGCAGTTCAAATCTGTGGACTGTAAGAGGTATAGAAAGGAAGACATATCAAAGATATMTATTTACCAGTTGAATAGAAAAAAAATTATCTGCTTTTTAAGGTATTTTATTATCAAACTAGTAGATGAAAAACTTTAATAACACCAGTAGTGTTATTAAACTAGTATGGTGCTGGCAACCTATTCAAATCTGGCATTTCCTTATGATACAATACAGACTAGGTGGTTTTATAAATAATTTGCCCCATCAAGTTAACTAATATGGCAATTCATGCAAGGTATTTTTTGTTTCTGTAAGTTGTCTAGCAACAGTGGTTAACTAATGGACCAAAACACCTTATTAAGAAAAATCCATACATTTGCTAAAGTTATTTTAGGCTTGTGTGTGTGTTAATTTCTTAGTTTGAACATAATTTGTCTGACTGCAAACTGTTCCAAGTGACATGACATTAAGTACCTCCCAGGTTAATGCTCTCTAAAAGCTGAGTCAGTCTAAAGGACAAAAGACAACCCAGAATTTGGGGAGCGTGACCTTCTCCACAGACAGAACATTTACGTGCATACGTCATTAGTCTGCTGCTAATAGCCTGGTACTGAACTGCCAAAATGAGACATCATTCTGCTCCTCTTTGGTGCCGTTCACTGAAGTCACTACAATGCATTTCACCAACAATATGTTTTATACCTACTTCAAATTTGCTGGTGCAGTAAATAACTGTAATGCTTAAGCAAGTGTGCAGTGAAGTAGCCACATAGGAGCTCTGGGACTCCTGTTTTCCCTGGCAAGGCACTTGATCAACATCAAAAATCCTACCCCCATTATAACTGCAATCAAGCTTTTATGAAAGCTCTACTCCCAACATCAGGCTACGCATTTTTAGAGAAGAGATGTATCAATAGAATTGCCAAGTCATAAAGTAGCAGAAAAGAAAGCAAATATCATTTGTCCTTAGGTAGAAAATCCATTTCTTCCGGGAAGTTTCCGGGTTTTGAGAGTTACAGCATAATTCCATGTGCTCCATCTTATCCGATTCTCCTTCTTGTGCATTTTTATCGACCCTTAAAAAGCTGGCATGTTTTATTACGTTAGAATTCAATCTAAGAAACCTGAACACATGCTCATGCTTCACTGCTCAGTGGTTATTAGAATAATCTGCAGGAAACAGCATCACAATGGGGCATTGTTTGTGAATGTGAGCAAAACGTTACAAGAAAAGCCTGCACCCAGAGCTGACTCCTTGACTCCCCTTCCTTTTCCTATAAAGAATGCACATGTTGTGTGTGGTAGCATTTTCCACCACGGTCAGTCTTTTCTGCCACTTGTTGCATCCCAGGAGAGAAGAAGCAAGAGCACATTTGTCCTGAAAACACCAAGTAGCTGGAACAGTGTGTTCAGCAGGAGGTGACCATAAAGCAAACGTCAGGCCCCTCATCATTGCAATATTCGAGTACCCCACAGTACCCAGCAAGCAGATCTACTACAGGCATAACCTAGGCATAGCTCTGTGAGAAATTATTTCCTTTAACTGAAATGTGCTTGGATCCACAAACTCTCAGTTCCACAGTCCTCAATCCCCTCCTTCATTGCAGCCACACAGGCACTAGGATTACCAATACACCGGAGCCTTCATCATCCTTGGTAACAAAACGTCCACCTAGGAGTACCACCACAGCCGTCTACACCAAAGCAATGCCCTGCTAGCACTCACACTGGTGGGGAAATGGTGCCCAGTCCCTTGTGAAGAGTCCTGGAGAGCAGCCTGAAAACCGTACTTGTTGAGGAGTCTTTGCCTTTTCAAGTGACGTAGGGCTGTCCAAAGAAGGCATGTTTGAGGAAAAAGCTTAGCCTCTCTCCTCAGGGTCCCCGTTCCCAAGAGATGAGCTTAGATACCATGGTGCTGTGTAGTGAGGCTGCCTGTCATCTGCGTTACTGGGGCTCTACTGCCAAACTAAAACCCACACACCACCAGCATGTAGATGGAGACGACCCTTTCTGTCCATCCATGCAATGGCTTGGTCAGGACACGGAATGGCTGAACAGCTTGGGGGAGTTCTTGACTCAATCTTGTTTTCTGCCTGAAGGGATTAATTCCTGTTTCTCTGACCTTCCAGTGATGGAAATAATCTGATCTTTTTGTTGGTATGGTACCAGGATTTGAGGACTTCTGTCCTGCCAGCTGGGATTAGAGGAAAACACTGGTGGTGTTTTTGCATGGAGAATTAAGTAGTGTTAGCACAGTGGCATAGGGCTGGGCCCTTGTTTCTAGTCCTCCTGCCAAAAAAAAAAAAAAAAGTACTTCTGCATTTTAAGTAGGTGCAGAGTAGGACGGATGAGGGCCCTCATCAGCAGGCTGTATTATCATATACATAGGCTATTTAAGGCCTAATGAACTGCTTGTTATTTTAGGCACCGTGGAGTTTGCAGGCACTGTCTGCATGCTCCAACGACAGCGTTCACCCTCACCACAACCCTCTCTGCTGCCTCCAGCTCTTCTGTCCCAGGAGGCCTCTTCTGGCAGGGGCGCCCTGTGGTGTAGAATTCTTAGCTGCCACACAAAGAATGACATCATAAACTGAAGGACTAGGCTTCAAGGACTTGAGGTTTTTTTTAAATAAAATTTAAGCAAACTATCTCTCCCAGGAGAAAGCCACAGCACCTGCATAAAGCAATGGTAATAAGACTGGAAAGTGCTGCCTTGCAGTATGAAGAGCAGCACCACTAACTTRCTTCCCAAGAAGCCAGGTTTAGCCAGCGAAACCTTCCTACTAGGTGTAACACCCAGGCAGTGTTTAACCATGGTCTTCACTGCAGCCGTGTAAGAGTTCCAGCTACATTGCCAGGCTGACAACAACACTGAGGAATGAGGATGGTGCCCAGTTTCAGGGATGCTGGAATAATGCCAAAATCTGCCCTCCATTGGTGTGAGTGGTTATAAATGACTTAATTGGTTCTGGCTTACTCCCACCTGCCCCTCTCACTAGTACTCACCACCTAAAAGAAACACAGGTTAATAGTTTGTACAGCAAATCTGGCTGGAGCTGACTCAGGGGTGATGAGAAAGAATTAAACATCTTTCATTTAACTACATGTGCACTGAAAAACAGTATAATGGGCGTTATTTCAACAAGATTTTCTGCTGCTGAGAAGGCAGGATAGCCAAGGCTTGCATGTGTTAGTGATGCCGTTCTGTTGTGTCCAACAGGTGGCAATTAAGGCAGAAGCAGCTAGATCTAGTGGAAATAGAGCCTTTATTAAAACTGGAAGGAGAAATTCTGAGTGTTGATTAGGAAGCATCCTGCTGGTGGCTTTCTAACACCTGGGACCTCTCATTTCCAGCCTTCATAGCAGTCTGTGTGATGTAAGTTGTGCAGTATTGTTTTTTACTTGTGCTACTTAATATTCACCTTCCTTTTGCAAATCTGAAATATTCAGAATCACCCATTACCAATATTTTAATCTAATGTATATACACACAGACAGACATGTTAATGTATACATATATTATGGTTGCCAAAAATACACCTCTACAGAGAGATCTTAGTGACATTTAATCATGAGTAGGAACTAAGAGGTCCAAATTAGTATTTCCCAGTAAGAAACAATGTAACAGTTTTCTTTGTAGGATTATTATAGTTAGAAAGCTTCAAAGGGATTTTAGGGTGAGGTGCAAAGGAGATTCAGAATTAGGAAATCTGCTTTTACAGTAGCTCAGATTGCATAGTTGCAAGGCTTTCCTGAATCCTCCTCAGATTTTTGTGCTTCATGAAAGACTTAGGATACCAAAAACTACTTAATATCCCAGGAGTCGTCACTCTAGTGCTCCAACTAGAGCAAGACAGCATCTTTCAATGTTGCAAATACATGTAAGGAGTGTCTCAGCTCTCTGAGACAGAGCTCATCAGTTGAACATGTGCTTCCAGCATAATGCTATTATGCAAGTATTTTCGAAAATCACTGCCTGTCAAAAATCACTGAGCCTCCCAATATGTGACTACGATCTAATTAGTCTTGCCCCTGATTACATGGCCTTTCCTTTGTCCATACTGAACACATTGGTTTCTTGCTTAAACATCATTTTGTATTTTCTTGCTAACCAGTGCCAGCAGCGCCATACAGCCTGATGCAAAGAACCAGTTCTTCCTGGATACCTCCTGAATCACACCTGATGAGTGACAATTCCCAAAATACACTCGTATTTTGAAACCTGGCATTTGGGCACAGAATAACCCATCTGATACATGACATGTTAGTTTTGTATCATTTTTGGTTTTACAAAGCAGAACCAAGCCRAGCATCTTCAAATGCAGCAAGAGAGATGTATGAAATATTTCCCTCAAACCTGTTTTTCCTGCAACCCATGTTAATTGAAATTATTTGTATTCAATCTCTTCATTCTTTCTGGCTCAGTCCCTGTATCATCTGCTTCACATTTTTGCCTGATGTCAAACTCACCAGCTAATTCTTCTGTCTTATTTAGTCTCTTTAAAAACTGTTGCAATACAGATTAGTAATAATTTCTTCAAAAGCATGCAGCTCTCTCACAAGTGAGACCAAGGGGGTACATTTTATGCCCTACCTGGTTACCCTCAGAATGTTCTCGAGCCCAGGCAACTCTCTGCCTTCCCAGATCACAAACAGAAGGCCAGAAAGCTGTGCCAGCTCCATCTCTGGGCTACAAAACAAATGTCAGCTCTGTGCCTTTGTGTGGCCAACTGTTTGCAGCTCTTTTGTAGTACTCTCCCTACCACTACTATAGACTAAGACATACTGCAGCAGGCTGGGACCTCCTTGTCTCCCCACCATACTTGCATCCTTCCTATTCATATAGAAAAGATGCACCTAGCCCAGCATTCCATCTCCAACAGTGTCTCTAAGCACTGCAGACTCTCTACAGGGTCCATGCAGCGGCTGAATGTCACCCATGCACGTCAGTCCTCCATGTGCTGAGTGTGTTGTTTTGCTTGGGAAACATTTTTGTTCCTTTTTGTTTGCAATGTCTCTCGAGCTGCATAAAGCACGTGATGCAGCCGTCCATAAATATCATGAGAAGACAGCTTGTTCTATAAATGAACACATAATGGAATTTGATTTAATGTAATAAAATAGGAGGAAAAAATTGGGAGCAAAGTGGAAGTGTTGATATGCTTAARAATGGTAAATATCTTAAACTAGTCACCTTTGACACAGCAAAAGCTGAAATAACTTAGGAACCACTTCTCAGCTGTGGGAAATCCTTTCACACCTGTTGTAAAGATCCTCTAATTTCTGACATTTGGGTCTCACCAGTGTGACCATGGAGTTGGCAAAGAGGGAAATCATGAGGCATGTGAAAATTTTCTTTTCTTCTTCTCTCAGCTGAGAAGAAGCCCAGTTTAATACAGGTAAGTATTTTCTTACCATTTTTTTTCTGTTCCGAGAAACCAAGCTGCTGTTACGACCTCATCTACACCCCCTTCCGAATAGTATGAGACAGCCAATGGGTGATCCCTGTTGGAAGTAATCTAAACCAGCACTGCATAAACTGTCTTACCAGGCCTAGAGCTGAACTCAGAAGACTCAGACAAACCCTAGATTTGAGCACAGCAACCTACTCTCGTGGCATCAGTTGCAGAACTGGAGCTCTGGTGCACAGTGCATAGCACGATAAAGGGAAGCACAGAATGTAAGCACTCCAAATTCCTCTGCAAAGCCACAGGAAAGCTTTATGGTTGCCAAGCTACTAACATCTCAAAATACTTGTTTTCCTTTTTCATTCTGCCCATACTACACTGTAACTGTGAAAATGGGCAGAAGGGAAAAAAAATAAAACAAAATAAACCCCGGTGATGCAGGCTCACAYAGAGCAGACCAGCATGGGAATGTGAAAGTGAAGGTGACCACAGGACTTATCAGGACCAATCCAACACAGTAGCAGGCAATAGATGCTTTGCTGTGGGAAGCACCACTTTTGCATCCTGTGGACACTGAGGTGCTTCCCGGTAAGCTGTAAAAGGCAAAGGTGTAAAAGACTAGTGTGGCATGCCAGAAGCAGAGAAAAGGAAAGCCTGAGGTCACACAACTCCATCTGCAATGTGCTGAGAAGTTTATTTGTGTTGCTTTTCAGGGAAGCACGTATCGGCAGTCATGGTGGCAACCCTCTTCTCCAGTCTGATCTACTGCATGAGGGAGCACTTACCGCCCTGAGGGGAAAGCTGAAAGGCAGAGAAGAGGAAAAGGAGATCACTGCAACAGGCGGCAATGCCACAAAAGTGTGGTTAAATGCTGATCTAGGAAGGATTTTAATTGCTACCTTCGCTCGTTCACCCTGACAGTGCTCCTCTGAAATGGCTGCACAACCTATCTGCATCTGAAAGACGTACAGAAACTTTAACGCTTRGGAGCCATCTGCTCTACAAGATGAAAAAAGCTGAATTTGCCCTCAGAATTTCAAATTGTGCTTGAAAAAAAACCAACCCAAAGAAATCTAGCTGTGATTGCAAGCAGTGATGAGGGCAATCTTTACCTTCGCTGAGTCTTTCGTGTCCCCAAATTTGCAAGCCATTCCACGAGGCAAACAACAGCAAACAGCGTGTTTCTCTGTCACAACAGGCAATGGAACTGCAGGGAGAAGCAGACTTCAAGACTTCACTGATGCACACACAGCATTACTAGTGCAGTAGGAAAATATTGCTCTCAGAAAAGTGCTCTTAAAGCGTAGCCATACAAACTGCCCCCTTGCTCAAGGGGCATATCAATGGCTTCTTCACCTGCAGTGCAGAAAACAGAGGTAGGCAGGCTACCACCTGAGAGAGGAAGGGGACCCCACAATCATTCTTCTTATTCTTCCCTGGGAGAACATTTCTGGGAAATAACACTGGCTCTACTCTTTCTCCTCCAGCAGTTCAAAATAAGACTCTAAGTGGTGYTGAGCACTACGTCCACTTTGCCAATATTATACTTTCCCACTCTTCTTTGCAGTCAAGCTTCCTGTTACAGTATTAAAGAATATACACAACACTTACAGAACCTGAAGTTTGCAAACGTGACAGAAACTTGTGTGAAAACGAAGAGCTATGTGTAGAACTACTCCATCTCCTCTAGTATTTGTGTTGAAGAATCAACACCCACAGCTAAACCAATGAACATCAATAAATATTGCATTATTTTGAGGACGATAAAATAATATAATGCATTGATCATCACCTTTAGATGTTGCAAAGTAAATTGTTCACCTTTGGGGACCTCAAAATCTTGCTCAAGACTTCATCACATTTAATTTTGCCCTAGAACCTCCCACCTGTAGGTAAAAAAAAGTATTTTTTCCCACTATCTAGGCTATCTAACCTCAGGAGTTGCCAAGATGCCCTCAGATGGCACTGTGTAACCTTCTCCATCTTCTGAATAAGACAGCTAATTCATCAGGGTGGATGGCACCTCCAAAACCATGGGCAGGGTTAAGCTCTGAGGCATGTTTGCATCAATTAATAGCACAGTGTTCAAAGATCCTCCAGCTGGAACTGAGTTCATTGCCATGCAGATGTAAGACCCTGCATCACACCCAGCCTCAGCTGGCTCACCAGTCTGGGTGCAGCCACCAGTGCGGATGTGACCATGCTGCTTAGTGGCTCAGATTAATGCCTGCTGGGCAAAAGGCACGGCACCATATCAACATGCTCAGAGCTACCTCAAGGACCCCTGGCACTGCACTTGTTACACAGAGCAGACACGGACTTCGTGGGGTACCAAAGGAAGAAAACAAACAAACAAAAAGCTCCATTGCCGAGTTTTGTAGAAAAACTGAGAAAAGCGGACTCTACCATGGCTTCCCATTTCCATTTTTAACCCCAAAGCCGTCCTTGTTCCTAAATTCTGTGGTGCTTTATGCCTCTTGAAGCCACTCATGCCAAAGTAAACAGCTACTTCAACCTCTTGTGGGCGCCTTAGGCTGTTGTGTAGGAAATGCATGTTTATGCCTTACAGAAGCCATATAATACATTACAACCACTGTGCTAAGTGATACAAACCAGGGAATTTTAAAGTTACGTTTGGCAACCTGCTTTTACTGTGCTCTAATTATTCCTTAATATCCCAATTTAAGGGCAGCATATTGGCCCCAATTCTAAATTGTCTGGCATTTATAAGTTTGTGTCACAGAATTAGTGTTAAACAGTTTTCAGATTCTTTATTGAAAACTGCTGATTGTGTATTGCCTGACAAAGCAAAATGTCTCCATTAGAATAATGAYATATTGTAAATATCGTAGTATTAAGGTTGACTATTCTGGGTATTAAAAATGCACAGAAAAGATCCATTGAAAAAAGTGTTATGTGAGCTGTCAGTTTAATATCTTTGTCATTTGCATTTCTTTTTAAAATGCTAAGAGCAATTAAACCTTATCCCACCAGTAGAAGTTGCCAAATTTCCCTTGAAATTGAACCAGAATAATGTGTCGTGTTGGCTACTTTAATAATATTAAACAATAAAAACAGAAACAGAAGAGAGAAGAAAAAGGAGACATACAACAACTGCAGCTACAAGCAAAGCAGCTAAAGTATATAGCCTGTTTTTGTGATATAATCACATTCATGAACTCCATAGGTTTCCKCAATCAACAAACCATTTTCCCTGACAGTAAGGTCATAGCAAAGTCTTGCTGGACTATTGTCTAAATGTCAATAAACAGCTCCCAGCAGCACGAATTTTATGCCTGAGATCACCATCTTTTCAGTTCATCTCTCCACATGCTTTCCAGGCAAGCCTCCATAATGAAATACCCCTTGTTTTTTGGACTGACTCAAGTCCCAGTGAGAAAGACAGAAGGGACTTGTGAGTCAGCAGGAGCTGGAGCTAAGACGAATCGATCACAACTTTGTCTCCTGTGGAAATACCAGCTGCTGTCATATTTGTATTGGAACTACATTGTGCACGCCTTCTCCTAGCAATTGTCAAGCCATGGATGAAAAGATTGTTTCTGGGATTGTCTCCCACTGTGTCTGCCTCTCTATAGAGACATAGCATTGTCTTTGTCATTGTCATGAAATATCTTGTTGCTTTCCAGAAATACATTTAAAGGGATTTTCCCATACAAGAAGTTGTGAAATAAGCAATCTCTGATAGTTACATTACGGGAACGGTGCTGCTGACAACACTAAGATTAAGCAAATATTTGGCCCTGGCAGTTTATTTTCTGCTAGCCTTTTGCTTTATTTGRAATTTGGATGGTAAGAGGCACCTAATTCTTCACTCAAGTCCATTATTTGAGCTGTATGTTTCCAGCAACTCAATGTCTCATTGCTGACAAGTCTGGGTTAAGTTTGTCTCCTTTGGGAGGAAAGCAGACAACCGTAAACATCATCCCTTCTTGTCTTCTTCGCAAAAAGTCCTTCTGCTGGTAGCACTGCCCCCACGAGGTGCTTGGAGAGGATGCTTTTGTACACATATCAGTACAAAACACATTAGCTTCCATCTCCCAGCATCTGCAGTAAAGGTGGTAGTTTTGTTCAAATAAATATGGCTACTTATTCATTCTTGCATCTCCAGCAGCAAATGGGACATCCCTTCTAGGGTTGAGCTGTGCCCAGAGTCAGGCACACACAGCTCCATGGCTGTAGGATAACAAATCCACGTGCCCAACCTCCTCCAACACCCTGTCTCTCCACAGGGCACCAGTGGGGGACATTCACTTTGGCCTCGGGCCCCCCATGCTCGCCCAGGGACTGCTGGTCTCCACCTGCCAGAAAGAGCGATTAGAGACAAACTCAGGAGTTTTATTCAGGATTTACTCCTGTCTGCTGGGAGAAGACTGCTGGGTATTCTTATAGTCCTAAGCTACTTATACTTTCCAATTATACTTTAGGAAGAAGTCTCATAAACATTTTATGTGAAAATATAAAAAATGCTTAAATAATGAGACAAAGGGAAAAAAAAGAGAAAGGGAGGATTTTTTGGTAAAATTCCATCCAGTCTACTCTTTGAACCCAAAGAAATACCCCTGCAAGTCACCCCATAATTAAACATCAAATTTCACAAAAGACTCCCAGTTAGAGACAAAAAGTGATGATGAAACAGCAGCAGACTAGATCCTTATTATCAGCCACCTGCTTTTTGGTCATATAGTCTTGCTTTCCCCCTGGACAATCAATTCCAGCCCCCCCAGTTTGGGGCGTTCGAAGCCCCTGGAACACAGGCTGGTTTTCTTGGATTGATTTATGCCAGTGCCTCTTAATACAACCKTTCCCTGTCTGGACGGCTTTCTTGTGCTGTTAAAATAGCTGGCTCCTGCAACTATGGTTTTGTCCTTGCTAGAAGTGTATGGGGAAGCACTGCCTCTCAAATTTGGATTACTACTTCTGCACACAACACGTGTTTCTTCACCACAGGTGGCAGTGATGATCCAGAGTGCAGAAYAGGGGTCTGAGGGCAGCTGGCCAAAAAACACGACACAACCAGCAGATGTAAGCATAAGCCATGAACTCAGCACCTGATGGTTTGGTAGCGTTTATCAGAAAAAAAAAAAAAGTYAGAAATTKTTAGAAAATAAAATTGGTGTTATACCTTCTCTCCAAAACAGCCAGAGTTCAYAGTTATAAGGAGTACTGCAGCAACTGGAATCATTACTTAAAATACCATGAGTGTGTGTCAGCACAGTGGAACCACAGCATTTCTAGMTAAAGAGAGCCATTTGGAGTAGGGTGGGTGGACTATCTCCACATTAGAAGATGCTCCACCATTTTAGTACGACATGGTATTTGGTTACTTGTAGTGCAAGTTCCTTTACAGTCATTCTGGGCTACGTGTATATAGACTTGAAAATAACATGGGGAGCAGCAGCATCACAAGGAAGTTTAATCCTCACAGAAATGTTTTCCAAGGTCATGGATTTATAAACACACTGTTCTAGCTTCTGGGTAAAGGGACATGAGCTACGAACATTATTCTAAAATTACAACAAGAAGAAATTCAACTTTCTAGCAGACAGTGACCTGTGATACACTACAGTGTTCACTTCAACTGAGCACACGGGTGCAAATAGGAGACAAATTGGGATACACAAAGTAGTATAGAAGAGTTGCTTATTGCTTTGTATTTTATGGTTCATGTGCAAACCATTTTGTGATCTACAGAACATGGAATATGAACTGAATAAATGTCAACATAGCATCAGGGAGAGCCCCATCTACATATACATAAGAGTGGAACAGAGAGAAAGGAGGTGCTGTTGTCTCATCTAAAAACACCTTCACACTTGGGGAGAACACGGGCAAAGTAACGTCAAAGACCAAAACAGAAGCTGCCAAGAGCACATGACTGATTTTGCTGCTGGAGTTTGGAACAGTCTCAAGGGCTGACAAACCTCTGGTGACACCGCCACTGTCTCCATTGCAAGTGGTTTTGTGTCCATGGGTTTCCAAATTAATAGGGACAATTCAGACGAGCTTAAGCCTTAGATGGACAAAGGATTTCAGAGCCCTTTATGGGCAACAAATGAACCTTACAACACACCGAGATGTTTATCTAGCCTAATTCTGCATACAGATCAGCTCAGCTACATTAGAGGTTTTTGAACACTATGAATTGATGAGAAACCAGGATCATAATCTGAAGTCCACTCCCCAGTTTTGTTCTTCTAACTATCTGATATTTTTTCTTCCCTGTTTCAAAAAGATACACCCTGTTTGCCTCGAAATCAGGTAAGACATAATAAAGCATCTGTAATGTCAAACCCTCAACCAGCATTCAATCCCAGCAGTCTCATACTTAAAGAATGCTAAATAGGTCCTACTGACTTACAGAAAGACAAAAATGACTAGTTACTTCAAAAGCAAGAGAATTTTCATCTGCGAACAGTTTCCTGTGTCTCCTACCCTTCCTGTGAACATACGATATCGTGCAGAAGGCTAAATTGAATACTTGCTGTCCTCCCCATCCCACAGCATTTCAGGTTTCAAGTTAAAGTCTTGCTTCAATGGAAAGCCCTAGGTTACACTATAGGTGAAATAAAAAGTTTGATGTTGCTCCTGGATATTCCTCAGAGATAGCATATTCAATACACAAACCTCCAGTCCCTTTAAAACACATTTTTTACTTGAAGGCATAGCCTGTAGCCACAGCTGCAGAGCCTACATAATTCAGGGTAACAATTAACCACAGCTAGCTCATTACTGCTAAAATAATATTCCAAGTGCAAAGAAGTCATATAAATCCCCAAGAAACACGAAACAAGGCCTCCTGGTTTTGTTCACTACTGCTATGGTATGCATGACACAGCACCTCATTATGGTGCCATTCACCCCCATAAGAACCTTCCTCCAAGCCTTTGGCACATCACATTGGCATTCTCCTTGGTAAGAATGAGTGTGTAAGACTTGTCTGGTTTAAGGTGAGATGCCTATCTGACAGGACACAGCTACCGAGGAGCTCTGTGGGAAGGGATGTTGCTGATCTCACTCCTTCCTACAGGAAATCCCCCCCAAGAAGCATCACTTGGGAGCCCTTCTGTTTCCGCAGCTTTTCTTCCTGCTACTGCAAATTTCTTGCTGCTTTTATACTCACTTTTTTCCCCCACCGTGAATTATTTCCAGGCCTTCCTGGGGTTTTTTTAAACGAGTTTTATTACATCACTGCTGTCACCAGGCTTGATGTGTTTGGCCGAAAGTAGATGTGCAGCAATGCCAGAACCCAGGACCTGCCGGTGGAGGCAGGCACGGGCTGCTGGCTGCCCTCCCCTGCCCAGAGCAACAGGCAGCCTTGCAGCTGAATACCTGCAGGCAGCCTGTCACAAACAGCTGATGCCAAAATAGGCAAAAAATACGACTAGAACTGTCCTGTTGTGCCATACACAGATGGATGAATATTTTATTGTTATTCCAGGAAAGGCTTTTAAAAGAACACACGAGACAACAATTATGTGGAGCTGTCTCAGTACACAGATTAAAAATAAAAGCAATCTAACACTTAAAGGAAAGGACTTTTTAAATGAAAACCTTGTTTCTAAAACCCACAAAATGGCACAGACCATAACAGTTGAAAGTGTAGATAGGTGACCTATTAGCAACACCGATCTTTTTAAATGACAATTTCGGCCAGAAAATAATTTTAATGATGGCAAAGAGGAAGAGTGATGAATTACAGAGATATTTCTGTTATGCAGAGCAGAAGATGGAGTTTTGCCCAGCAATTACCCATGGTCTGACTTTGAAAATCTCTTTGGCAGCACGATGAGTTTAACAACAGAGGCCCGATTCACTGACACCGATACCAAATTGTTATTTCTAACACTCACTGGCTAAAACACGCAGCTTTGCTAATATTCTGCAGTTCTGTATTGCCAGAAATAGCATCACTTCAGGAAGAATTCAGGCAGGTATCCAGTTTGTATACGACAGTGTGTTTACATTTCAATTGGCAGACTCCTGAAGAACAAATTAATCAGGCAGTTGGGTTTATGGCTGCAAATAATCCTGCTCCTCTCTGATCTCCTTAGTGCCCAGATGACACCGGATGGGTTTTCAAAGGTGCACTCACATCCCTGTAGAAGTCACAGGGCACAGGCCAGGTATACAGAGGTATTCAGCTGCACAGTCCCCACACTGGCATCCCAATTAGGGGTATAATAAAATAACATAACCCTACAGACCAGCTGTGTTTACCCAGCACCCTGTAGGCTCTTCGGAAAGGGATGTATTCCCTACACCGCTCAAAGTATGGAAGTGGCTGGACTCTTAGAAGAGCTGCTTGGAGAAGGGGTATGTCCATGCCACACCTGGGGCTGAAACCCTCTGGGTGTTTGGAGCAAGCTGACCAGTGGCAGAGAGAAGATCCCTGGTAACCACAGTGGAAGCTGGATCATAGCCCTACCCTCTGCCATGATGTCTTCAATAGGGCTTAGTTCCATCTGTTGTTGGGTTGGTTTGGGGCTTTCTTTTTTCTTTTTTTTTTTTTTTTTACAACTACTTTTTAATTCTCATCCAAAAGGATTATTTTAACCAATTTCAATGGTATATAGGATGTTTTCTAAAAAAATGGAAAGCATCAGTTGCTCTGTCTGCATGACAAAAATTATAACTGGAGTGGTTCAGTAAACTGGTGTTATAAGAGGCTTTCAGACTAGTCAGTATGTAGTTCAGAGAGCAAGTCTTACTTATTTTAACTTCCAGATTTTGTAGATAGCAACCACACTGGAATCTTCCTTGGGACAAAAAAAAATATACACTCACAGGAAACTCCGTTTCTGTGGTTTTCAGACATTAACTTCCCTCTTCATCCCYCCAAAACTGGCCTTTAAAATAAATGTGGCTCATTCCAGAATAGATTCTTATAGCTGGATTAAAGTGATATCTCTGTCAAGACTTCAGTAGTATTAGTTGTTGATGCTGAAGAGTGTAAAAACCTGATGGAATTAGCAGCTCTGCCTGCCAGGGTATCTCTTGCCCACAGGCATTCTGTGTCGGAGAGCAGGAATCCTTCTCCTCCAGGAGAAAATTCTGCCTCGTCATGCAATATCAAACACAAGTCATTATCATTTATTATGTTAAGGCTTCTTAAAAGCTAGCCAAAGAACCAAGTGCAAATAGTATTGCTAAGCTTATTTATTTCCAAAAATGAACATTATGCTAGGACCATCTCAGTTTTTAAGTTCATAGATGCTGGTAATGTAATTTTCCATGATGCCTGAATTTTACATTCTGGCGAAACTTTTTTTCCTGTTTTTTTTTCTTTTTTTTTATTTTCTGGCTTGGATATTATAGAAATAAAAGCAGCAAGACCCTTTTATCTGTTTGTCACAGAAGTTGATAACAATACATGTGAGAGGAAAACGACCTSGACATCTTAGCAAACATAAGCAAGAGTTTTGCTTCTACTATAAAAAAAAAACCAAACCAAAACACCCACAAACCCCTGAAAAATCACTGAAACCTACTGTAGAAAAATCTTTTCACACACCGTAGAGATGGTCATCACATTTAAGGTCAACATTAGACAAATCTGATGATCTGATTCAAAGGGCACTGAATCTACTGCAGATTGTGTTTCCTAATACATATTGCACTAGTACCAGCGAGATATTGACATGTTCAAGTTTCAACAGCAGTCAAAGCAGCATGTAAAATACACATCCCAAAAAGCTCTCTTTTTGCTCTGCCTTGCGATACAAGGTAACGCAAGATGGAAATGCAAATAATGCATTTCATCACCGATGCAATGAGGTGYGCGCCTCCTTAGAAACCGTGAAGTGCATTATTTGGGATGAAAATGCATGATCTAAAGTTGGAACATCAAAGAAAATAAAAAGTGCAAATACATTCAGCATTTTATGTACTAAATATGAATGAGAGTAAGGCATTACAGAGAGAAACTAGAGGCAGCTTAAAATAAGGCAGATGAGAGCTAACCATTATCTACTTTTTGTTAGCTTTATTAGTTACCTATCCACATCTATTGCAAACTGTGAGAGATATTTCTCTCTAAAGTACATGCATTTCCCTTCCTGCCACATTTCCTGCATATAGCTTCCAAAAGAACACTGAATACCTTAAAAAGGCAGATCCTACATTACAGTTTACGTTCACATTTCCAGGAAACAGACTTTAAGCAGAAAAAACAGACTGTTAAAGGGTTAACAACTTAAGTGTGTCACATCTTACACATAAAATTTTGCTTTAATAAAGGGTATTTAAAAGGAAGAAGCCACAAAGGCTAAAGAAACACATCTCCTGCAGCAAGTGAGAGAGGATACAAACGAACCCCGTAGCTCCACTAAGAATGAAGATCTGTTTTATTTCACTTACCGGTATTATCCATTATTCCCTCTCGGTATTCAAAAAAAGCACAGTTCCTCAGAAAAGCAGCCGGTACGGTCTCAGGCTCACTAATGAAGCTGGCTGCCCTTCTCCTGGTTATTAGACCTTGCTGGCAGTCAGAGCATACTTCATGTGCTGACTGCAGTAGACATCACCAGGAAATTTATATCTCCAAGGATGACAAACAGCCATTAGCTCCATTATAGGCTGATTAAGATTGTGAGAGCCTATCAAGTAGATACTTAAATCCCCCAGGGTTTTACGTCTTTGGGGGGAAAACAAAAGAACTCCTAGCCTATAATACTGAATACATGTTTCTGAAAAGTAAAAGTAATGCTGATGAGGAGAGGTTTAATGGGTAGGAAGGCAAAACCTTAAATAAAAAAGGGATTTATTACACAGCAAAGGGCTGTTATTTATCAGTGACGCAACAGTAAAAGTTTTAAGGAGAAAAAAAAAGGGGGAGGAATTTGTGCCTGAGAGAGTGCTAGGTTAGGCTACAATTTGCAGCCATTAGCTTTGGCTGTGTTTTAAATCCTGCAAGTTCTGCACCTGATGTTCCCTACATCAGGTGTTCTCCTTTTTGTGAGAGACACAGTAGATGTGCTCATCTGTGAACATATATCAATGTATTAATTGTCTGGAGACATTCATTATTATAGTGTTCATAACTGAATGTAAGGAAAGGGTGAAAAGTAACTACAGGGGTTTACTTCTTTTAAAGTCAAAGTAAAAAATACTGGATGCTGGAGGGATTAGACTTAACAAAATCTGAATGATATAARCTGAAATGAAGAGGTATTACTTCTAAATTTTCCATACCACCTGAATCTTTGATGCACGGGCTTTTCCCCCATGGAAGTAAACAAACAAACAAACAAACACAGTATGGACTTGTAAACATTTCCTGGTACCAGGATATTAGGGTTCAATCCCCCACTTTGGCACTGATTGGCTGTGTAACCCTAAACCAGGCATTTTGTGCCACAGTGTTTGCCCAGTGGTGACAGGGAGACCATTATACACATGGCCTTTGGAGAAAGAGAATGTCACAAAGTACTACATTAATGCCACACAGTATTTTCTCAGTATTTGTCCCTTCTATCGAATAATCCACTCCTCTTTATTACAATGGGGAAGGAATATGGATTTTTTATGTCTATATTATATTGACCCTCCTCCTCACAACATCATGTGAGCAACAAAATATATTTTCTATTCATTATGCCTTCACTGTCCCTTTGATCTTATTTGTCTTTTTTAAATGTTAAATAAAAAGAGAGTTGCAGCACTGATCTATTCACACCGATTAAGAAGTGGAAAGAATCAATGGCTGAGAGCTAAAGTCATCAGCAAGAATGGAGAATATCTAGGGCATACTGGTTACAGTCTGTATTTCCAGAAAGCAAGCGCTTGGAGGKCTAAGGAGAGACTAAAGATTAGAGATCTGTCACACTTCATATTAAGCTTCTATTTTTAAGTGGCTTATGAAGAGCTTATAAAAAATAGAAGTTAGCATAAGCATGTTGCATTAGTACATGTCACAGATAGCTACAACCACACTAATACAAAGGGTTAAATATGACCAATAAGGAGCTTATTCATTTGCTATGKTCTTTATCAGTTAATGACAATTGATTAATGTGCCAATCTGGGTAATCGGTTAATGTGCATTTGGTGAAATCTAGTTGCAGAGGAGCACTAACCTGGAGACTGTGAGATGGCCACCTGATAAAGGCAACCACTTTTCTCCAGTTCTTCTGTGGGAGATAGCTGCCTSGAGAGTGCTGGATTCCAGAAGAAAAAGAGAGAAAGCACAGGCTCTTGGTGTGTCCTCAAAGTCCCCCATGTCCTGGAGAGAGATGGGGGACGTACTGCAGTGCTGGCAGACTGCTTGGGAGAGAAGGGCAGAGGATTGTGCCTTTGTGGTAGGATACTATTGCTCTAAGATGGAGCCAACCAAGGGAACAGCAAGCCGCCAGTGGGAAGAGATACCTTGGTTTTGAGATGGAGCTGTGGAGAACTGCAAATCCTACAGGTGTCTGAGCTCAAACAGCACTGGGGGATGGTGACGAAATCACCGCAGGGCAAGCAGACATATGCATGTCTTAAATCCCACCAAGTATACAAATGTCTTGTGCTGGCTAAAACTAAGAGAGACTGTTTGCTTTGACTTTCACTGGAAGCTAGGAATGGGGAGCTCTGCACTTGAGAAGCCACCAGGCAGTGGTGCAGCTATAGGAAACCAGYCCTGACCCTTATGGCTGGGGAATACAGGTGGACAACAGCCTGTGCCAGAGAGCCCAAGGAAGGATGCAAAGCTGCACCTACTTAGACCTCAGGGAAGTGAAGAGCTCCAGATGGTGACTATTCCTACGTGCAGAGCAGTCCTAGAGTGCGTGTCATGGCTGAACCTCAACTGCAGGGCAGATGGGCTTCAAAGTGTACTTCAAGGTGCTGGTCCCCCAATCACACAGATGAGAAGACCCACAGGAGCATACCACTGCCCCCTTCCTGCCCACATCCACAAGTCTCCTTCCAAAGATGCCCTGGAAGATGCTAATGTGCACCCAGGTCCCTGCCTGACCTGCATTTCAGATATAGTCACAGCTTCAATCAAGTTAGCTAAGGATCAGGATTGTAAGGTGCTAACTAGAGTATGGGAAGTCCCAATTACAACAGCTTGATAAGCACAGAGTTTGGATGCTTCATCATGGCTGTGGAACAGGAACTGTTAATGAAATTAACTGTGAATGGAATTTATTAACTCCTGAAAGCTAACTCTAAATGGAAATTTCGTATGATATGTGATGTAAATCTCTTCCATTTGAATAGAAAGTATTTCGCCAGGAACCTTCCAAAACGAGAAAGCTTTACAAAATCCATGACCTGGTTTTCAGTTTTTTTTAATTGTAGATAAGTAGATTATTGCATAGAAATCAACAAATGTGTATTATCAGATGCCATTATTACAGCATTAAAGCAATGTCTCCCTGACTGAACATGGGGGAAAAGAAAGACACAGATAATAGACGGGATTCAACAGGAGACTGTGACTGTTATGTAAAATATACACATATTCCAGGCATAAATTTACTTAATTTGTGAGTACAGAGCAACTCTATCACAATCCACAATTTCCTGACACCAAAATGACTCAGTCCTTTCAAGAACAATTTTAGGTCCAAAACTCTCTGTTTACCTTGCAAAAATCTCATACTTCACCAAACAGTGTCCCAGTTTTCTTCAACTATGAGGTGGTCCTGTCCCATATTCCACTTCAGCCACAAGCACATAAGACCTGAGCTCAATTCCTTGCTCATCCACAGACTTCCTGAATGAGTTTGTGCAAGCTCCTCCCACATCTGACCAAGGAATGGCTTGTACCATTCCTGCTTCCCACACCTCAGCTGTGTGACGATAAACACACTGGAGGCTGTGTGAGACCCCAGCACAGCGATAAGAGCCAATGAAGTCACTAACCCAGATAATCAGGGCCAACCCCTGGAGAAGAAAGCATTACAAGGTACATTAGAAGCACTACTAATGACACAGAACCATAATGATCCCGCTCTCCAATATACCTGATGTACACAGCMTGCTGCAGTAATGACATTTCACTCCCACAAAAATCAATGAGGATTCACAGAGGCACAGAAATCTGCCCAGGTAAGAAGCAAATAGAGAAATCAGGGTAAACAGAGACCTCAGCGCCCAGCCCTCGAAAACGCTTAGAGTTGACAAACCTGCAGAATTGATGTACAGCTTCAGCTGTGGTGTTTCCAATCAWGACAAAGATGCCTAAGAACACATTTAGAAAATGTGAAATCTGGCTCTGTTCAGTGCAGATTTGTCACTGCAAAGATCTGATTCTGTAAGATGCCATTTCGGGCAAAACGTTTCGCATCCCTTTCACTGTGTCTGTTTCTTCCCACACAGAAATCATCATGCAGGTGTCTCTGGGATAAGCTATACTTGTTTTTAGATGCTGTGGGTTTGAATAGTCAACGTCAATACTCTAAATAGACAACTTCATGCAATTTTCCTAAGTATCCACCAAGTCCCAGGGCAATGACCGCGCTGAGTTCAAGGGATCTGTAGCCCTGTAGAAGATATTTCCTTCTGTGAAGTACATTTCCATCCAGCAGTGGTGAGGTTTCACAGGGAGGGAAGGACACTCTGTTAAGGCACAGGGAAGGAAGGAAGGAAGGACACTCTGTCAAGGCACAGGAATGCCAGCAAAAGATCTGGAGTCTGCTACAGACAAATCCCAATATCTCAGTCGGGAACAAAGATTGCCACTTATTGCAAAGTGGCTTTGATGCTTATGAACTGCAACAAAATCTTGAACTAGTAACATGTCTATAAATACAAAATTGTTAGATACACATCCTTCAGGCTTTAGGTATATGAAAATCATGTCTCCTCTGGCATGTTCTTGAAAATTGCTAGGCAAAAGGGAAAGCCTCTTGAGGAAGTGCTGAGCAGTATGCATGGAATAAGCTTCTCTGTGTAAGGGCTGAGGGTTCGGCAAAGTGCAGAAGGAACCTCTAGCAGAAGCCTTCCCTAAACCTCACCAACAATTCCCAGCATCACTGGGAAAAAGTTTTGCCAAACGCCTTTTCTCCACCTTACAGAGGCAGAAGAGTTTGAGATCAGGACAGTGGCATCTCAGGATGCTCTTTTCCCGGGAAGAAGCTCCGGTTCAACCTGCAAATATTGTTAATACACAGCTATAAGTGCAGAGCAAACAACAGGAGCCTTTTGTTCCCCAGGAAGACTTTATCCTTGAACAGCCCGGGCAGATGCAGTGGTTCTGACTCTTGCTGAAAGCTGCAAGGGGAGAAGCAACACCTCTGAAGTCAACAGATTTAAACTGATAGAAAAYAAGGAGAGAGTGGAATCCAGACAGCAATACATGGTCGTTGTAGGTGGAGAGTTTCACAGCACAGATGGGTTTTCAGAGGGAGCAGGAAGGGGCTGGGCATATGCTGAATTCAGTGCAGAGAGAGTGGCAGGGCTGAGTGAGAGGAGGGACAGAGGCAGTGGGAGGGGAAAGCAGGGGCACGGGGAGAGGTCAAGAAAGAGGTTTCAGGATATCATGAAGAGGGGTGCTCAGCAGGAGATAAAAGCATGGGTAAGAAAAACATCTCTAAATGCTTGATTACTTAAGAAAATTGTAACTTTTTTCTGAATCCTRGATTTTAGTGAACTCATATCTACAAAGCAGCATGGTACGTGTTTGGTTTGAAATACCTGGAAAAATAAACACAAGGTTTTCCTCTTTAGCTTTCTCACTGATCCCTGTATGAAGGCTTTGCCTGTGCCTAACTGCCTACCTAGCCCTGGCAATCTTTAGAGGATTTCTTGGATTTGGATGTGCTTGAACAAATTGTGTCTGACATGACCAAAAGTAAATATATTTTAATTATGTGCTGGTGTCACCATGAACACAGTTGCACAGCTGGCAATGGGAGCCTCAAAAACAAGATGTCTAATGGCTTCAAGCATTTTTATTACTATTTAAACCAGCTTAGAACTACTGGCAGGCTGTCTGCCTTCAGAGAACAATTAAATCTACTCAGAGTCAAGTCTAATTGACATGCTGGTAAAAATGCCCTAAGTCTCAGACTTGTCTGTGCTCCATCCTCCCTCTTAGACAGCCATTACTTCTGTATCACTTCCCCTTCTTCCTTCATCTTACCCTCTCACAAGCACGTGTTCACACACAACCCAGGCTGTGGTTATTCCTCCCTGTTCTGCCCTTCCTGGAAGTCAGACTCTCAGACTGTGTCCTGTACCAGCTTGTACAGAGCCAAGTGTGGCTGCTACAGAGGGAAATTGTATAGATCTGAAACTGCCATGCATCTTCCACTGAACTGCCAAGCATTTGCTGTCAGAAACAAAATATGCCCTTCTGTTTGCTTTTTACAGTCTCCCAAAATTGGAAATTACTTGGAAAAGCAAATGGCTACTAAAGGGATTAGGGCTATGTTTGGGAAAGTCCAGATGATGTATTTTCCTCTCTGTCACAGGAAACTGGGTAAGTGTTCCAGGTGAAAGGCTACAAGACCTGGGCAGCCATTTACAATCCCTGGCGTGGGTGTTCATGCATTAATATAACATATTGCTCACATAAATGAATTCTGTCAAGCAAACTGAAATAACCTCTCTCCTTTTCTCTTTAAATATCACAAACAAGTGCTTTGAAACAAGTTGCTATTCCTATGGAAACAGGGATGAGCTCCAACCAAAACCTTTCCTCAGAGCACGGCCTTTGCTACCCAGAGTGCCAGGCTAAATCAGGTATAGGAAATAAGGCAAATGAGTTCAAAATAAGAATTTTGAATGTAATTTTAGGGTATCAGGCTGCTATAATCCCCAGCATTGTACGATAATAACAAGGAATAGAAAATTTGCTTCCATGCGTACACTGAAATAAAGTTCCAGACTCAAACTCCATTTTATAGGCTTCCCACATCTGCGCTAGATAGTTACAAAGCTGGTTATAAAATGTTCTGACTTTGAAAATCTAATAACATCTTTGAATGTTCTCAAACCATCATGATATTTGGCTAGATGCAGTATTTGTATTAGAACAGATTTCCTACAAAGAGGCCAAACTGAAGCTCCGGATACAAGGACAGSCGGTTTTGGATCTTGGCTTGTCTCTGGCTCAGTCATGCTGCGGCTGGTGCAGCGACACCTCCATCTCAGTATTTGACTTCATCAGGATGGTAATGCAAGCAAAAACACTTCAGCCTTCTATTGCAATGTAAAAAGTCATTTTTACATGTAATGCACATTGTGAGTCATAGGGGCCAGGACACCAAAAAGAAACAAAGTGCCTTTTATTCTGTCACTGAAAGTTACAATAAGAAACAATGGCTGAAAAATGAGAATAGGCATTTTCAAGTAAAAACATGTATCTATTGCAACAGCAAATGTGACTAAGCTACCAAGGCTATCAGTGTATTTTCTGTCTCTGGAGGTCATCACATCAGGACTAGATGTCTTTCTGGATGACAACAATACAACGTAAGTTACTGAGCTCAACAAAAGTGTAAATGAGTGTAATTTAAGGGCTTGTATCAGACRAGTCAGACCTAATAACCCCTCTGGCATTAGTGCCGTGAATCTGTGTAAGGCCAGTCTTCATTATCCTCACTGAAGTGAAATGTCAGACTTTTATCATGCCTTAATGACCGCATATAATAGATTTACAGAACATTTCACCCTGCTCCTTATCTTGGGACCTTACTCTTACCTTCTGCCCACCAGTTTTCCTCTCGTGTGTTCTGCAGATTTTTCTCTTGCAATCTTATGTACAGTAAAAMGACAGGGAATTTAACCTCACTGAGAGGCGTAAACGTAGCTCACTTTCTATTTTCCCTTAAAATCTGCTAACAGAAAATTCAGTAAAGAAAAGCAAGGAAAGACAACATATCCCAATCTGAGGATCTGAGGTGCTGCCAACTTACAGCGAAGCCAGGAGTAAAACTTCTACTTCAGTGAGGCCAGGACTTCGTCTCTGAATGTAAAACATGTGGCCAGACTTATGTTAAGGATAGAGGAGACTCYGGGCATTTCAGCTTAAGTAGTGTGAGTGAAAATACACGAATGAAGTCTTAAGCAATGGAATAGAAGAGTGCATTTGAGATATTTATTGGCATTTGTCTTAACCCTGTCTTCCAGCTGAGGTAAAATTTAGACMAGTGAGAGCTAGATAACGATCACTAAAATGTCAAATGCCACCCTTAGGAACATCATCAAATAAATACTGAGAAAGAAAAAGCTTTTCAAACTCCGAAGGCTGACAAACAACTGCTRGTATGAAGTCATGCAGTGTACATGATGCACTGGACATTTAGCTAAACAAACTTGACCACCTCTTTGGAGGTTAATGTTTTGTAACTTGATTTGTTAGACACAAGTCCAAGCAGACATAAACTGGAAACAACCAGAGGAGACAYTTGACAAATCCACTAAAGAGAGGTATAACTTCAGCTTGTTACCTTGCTGTCTCTTCCCTTCTGGTACTGGTAGTTATCATATAGATCTCACCACTAACCTGTATTGCTCTTGAACTCCACAGTGCAAATTATTAAAGTAAAATCCATCAGCCAGAAGTGATCACCAAATAAAGGACCACTCTTAGGTGCTGCCAGATGTTCTGCAATAGTTGGAAAGGAGAATGGCAGCAGAGCCTAACCAAAGCAGAGTGAAAAACACTGCTTGAGTGTGTTTTCCTAAGTGACTTTTAAAAATATCTATTTATCTATACTTATCTATGAATTTACTCTCTATTTTACCATACTGGGACTGCTTTCTCACTTAATTAATCATGACTTCTGCTCCACATAGAAGGGATTTGCTTTACATACCCATAGTCCAAGCTATGTTATCCATATGAGCAATTGGTAACTGTACAAGGTCTGATGGAATTATGTATCATCTCTTCAAGCTCAGGGTTACTATTGCTTCAGCCTTTGAGCTTCCATGGAGTTGCARGGATTACTTTCCTCCTTCATTGGCAGGACCTCAAGCTGAATGTGCTGTGTAACTGTGAAGAGTCCTAGCATGSCTAAGCAGGGTCTGTCCGTGTTCTTCCAGCAGAGATCCCTGAAAAAAACATTCATCTTTTTTTTCCTGTATCTATTTCACCTGCTCTTTCCTGACACAAAGTGAGATATTTATGACTGAGAACTTTCTCTGCACAATCAGCCTTCTCAAGGGATGCAGCTAGACTAGAATCGCAGCTCCAGATGTTGTACAAGGTGCTACATACTTGCACCAAAGGATGTTTCCTTTCAATGACTAATTAAAAAGATTGACTTCACTTATTTAAGTGAAGAAAGTGTGATGAGTTGATTGTTGGTGTATGTGTAATTTAACTCCCAGTACCCTGGTCAGTCACAGGAATTTCTGATCACTTTGACTTCTGCTAAACTCTTGTCCTGAACCGCTTTAGGTACCATATAGAGGATCACTTTACCTTGTGCAGCTTGATGATATTCTAACACCAGCAGCAAAACAGATGTTCAAATGTACCTCAAAGGTAATGAAAGGACAGATGTATTTTAATTGTTATAAAATACATATTTTACCTGCAGAGGCTTGCTAACAACACCAGTTATTTTTATTCTGATTTGGTAGCTAACATACTTGCCAGAACTTACTATAAAATGCATATGACAAACACAGAGCCCAGCTGATACCAGCAAAGTAYATCAGGCAAATTGGCCAGATGGAGATGTGCCATATGCAGGTGTTGGGAAAATATGCATTAGAAAGAGTTTGCTTCTGCTGAATGAATAGACAAGGTAAATATTTTCCATCTCAGGATGCAACTGTGTCACCATAGGCTGTATTTTCATTAGGCCACAGCTGACCAGTATAGCTAAAGAAAAATGAAACCCCAGAGTCATTTCAGGTAATAATGCTGATAATTCAACAGCCCAAACTTTTTATTCTGAGTCAAAACTCCAACAGTGCTCCACTCCAACACACTCCAACTCCACTCCAACACAGAGGATAAACTACTGTTTATACAACATAAAAACTTCCAGTGCTGAGAGGTGTATTATGACAAATTCAACAACATGTTATAAATCTGCTTCAAACTGCTGGGTTGCTTTGCACACAAGTGTGCATATCTGGGGAAGAAGGGCAGAAAACCCAGAGAATTTGACTAAAGAGACAAGGAAGCCAGGGAAACTCTTAGGAAATATATCCTATGGAAAACCTAAGACCAAACACCAGCTGAAAAAAGCTGAGCTGCTRACAGTGAAATGATGCCTTTTTGTTTGACTCTGCTGTCTTTGGAAAACAGACTTGGTAAACAAACAGATTAAGAAATTGAAGACATTTCTGTTTCTATTATCAATTTATATCCTAAGTGAAACAGCACATAAAGTTGTGTGGAAGTTCAAAAAGGGGTCAAATCCACACGGCAAATTGTTTTTTGCWATTTCTTTCCTTCCATAGCTACGATCAAAAATACCATGTTTACTGTAACATGCCTTTCACCTAAGCATCCATTCCCAGGGTGTCATGCAAGGCCRTTTAATCCCTTTTGTGGCAAACAAGTCAGCACTCTTTTCCTGAGGTGGCAATCAGATGTAAAAAGATCTCCAAAGCAACATTTGTATGGCGTTGTTCCTTTTCTTTTCCCCTTACAATAGCACCCACTGGCAGTTGCAGTGCCTATTTGGTGCTCAATCTGGGATGCTGCAATTAACTTCTGAACACAGGTCTTTCTATAAAAGCATCAACAAAGGTGTAGGAAGGGAAATTATGTATCCTGCTTCATTCATTTCTAAAAATAACAACATTTCATCAAGAACACGATGCTTGAATTTGCCTGGAGAGCATATTTAGACATGCAGGGAAAGGTGCCCTCTTGAGAGCAATAGGCAAAAGCTCACTAAAGCTGGTACAAAACGTGGTTGGGTATTTCAGAGCTATGTTGTCCTTCTCTATACATTGCAGAGTGGTGAGAAGTATAAGCTTCTTTCTTTCAATGAGGAAGACAATATTATAGAGGAACCCTGACAAAAATAGATTTAAAATATTTTTATTTGCATTATTAATAGTGGTTTAATTATTAAAATGTAATGAAATTGAAACAGCTAATTATTTTACTACTGATATCTTTTTCTTTTGTTACTGATGTCAGTCTGGACAATGGGATTACAATGAAGATCRTTTCCTCTTTGATTCCCCATTTTCCGTCTTGGTTTTGAAGCACAGGCATACTGTCTTTCAACAATTTCCTTCCTCTAATTTGTTTTCAGTTTAGCCATGTGGGTAAATGGCACAATCATATGCAGTCTTAACCTCCCAACCCTTCTGTTCTCTACTTGTTCTCTAAGGTTGCAGCCTTCAAGTCTGACAAGCCCCTCAAACTCCAAGTATTTTGGTGGAGTCTTGAAATGGTAGGTTTCTTGTGGTAGTTTTAGCATTTCTCCAAAGCAGGTTTTCAAGTATCTTTAATTAAAATCCTTGCAAAACCTTAATACTGGATATAAGTTACTTGACAGTGATTAACCTCTCAAGTGCCTTGGAATTTTACCTGAATTTTGACAATGCTTTCTTTGTAYACCATAGTTATATGAAAACCAGACCAAAGGAGGGCTATGCCAATTGAAAGAAAGCTTTACAACCTCTTTGCTTGAATTTTTCAGGAGCATTTTGACTCCCAGTGCTGTCCTCTCCAGTGCTTGCAACTTTCCTGGCTTGGTAACAGCTGTAAAGTTTGCAAGGATATTCTGTAATCCTACATTCAAATCAAAACTGAAGCAGTGAGTAGAGCTGGGCCAGGGACTGCCCTGTGCAAGATCCTGCATGAGATGCCCTTTCAGACTGACAGACAACTACTGATACGTATTTCTGAGAGCAATTTATCAAACTGTCGTACACCTACTTAATGGAGATTACATCTAGGCCATGTTTTCATGGCTTATATGTAAAACACAGTCATGTGGAACAGTCTCAAAACCTTCTTGATGTCAAGGGATGGAGGCAGAGGAGACAGCATGGTAACACTCACTCATCCACCCCCTGCCAGCAGATCCTGGGAAAGCAACATCCGAACAAAGGGTTGTGTTGGTACACCAAAAAGAAAAAGCTTCTTCCATGTGAGACAAGGACAATCAAGGCCAAGGCAGCTGCTCGGCTGAGCAAGGGCTGCCAGGGGTGATGGAACACTACAAACTAAGCACAAGAATGCATAGAGAGGCCCAGCAAATACAGGGGGAGAAAACAATGTCGGTGAAACAAATAAAAATCACTTAAGGAGGTACCTGCTTCAAGATGTTGCCGCATGGTTTACAAGAAGAGATGGCAGACATGAAGATGATCTAAAAAGAAGATTGTGCTGGCCCCACATGATTCAATGTTTCAGTGAACCGAATTAAATTAAAGGAACATTCCTGTCAATGCCTATCTGTGGAAGAAATCAGCTATGCAGCCCAGTGGTTCTCTGCACAGTTATACAAATTCTGTAACATTTAGCAATTCAACATTTTTAGTGACTTTGTATCCATTTTCCCATGCCTCTTTTGGAAAAAGATGATGTTTAAAGATAACTAAGCAAATGACACTGATTTCTGAATTAGACCAGTCCACAAAAACAGGACAGGYTTAACAATCACGTTTCGATTTTACGAAAGGTCAACTGCAACAGATGAACCTTGTAATGTGCTTAGCCAAACTTGCAGATTCTCTGCTATACATCTCCCCTAGATTTTTAAGTCCAAATAAGGAATGAAATCCCTTTGGAAGCAGGCAAAACAGTTAACCTAAAGGAAGAATTCAGATATTATGTTGTCCTAAGGTTGCAACAAGCAATGCAGTAGGCCCTGTTTACTGTGTCTTTAGGTAAATGTTGTATCTGAATCCAAAACAGGTTAGGGCACAATTTTCAAATTCATAGAAAAAACCAAAACCCCAAACAAACAAACAAACCAAACAAACAAACAAACAAAAACCAAACACACACACMCCCCCCCCAACTGTGTTTTTCACCCTGACATAAGGATATTATCAATTACACATTTCGAGACCTGGATAGAACTACAGCATTTTCCCTCCCCTGGCATCTGGGACATGAAGACCTTCTACCACCCTGCTCTACCAACACAGCCTTTCCCAAAGCTTTCAGAAAGCCTGCAGCAGTCCTGGGTATTCTTGAGCCTCTGGGGCTGAAACACACCAAGCATTTCTTATGGGTGCTGTGGAGCGATGGAGCTTTGGCTGCTTAGTCTTGCAGATGCTGCCGGGGTTGCTCAGGTGTTGCAGGAAGAGCATGGCAGCTCGGGGCTTGTACTCCGCTGGGACCTGGCTAAGAGGAGCCATCGTAAGAGCCCTTTTTTTTCAGTTTGTCCTCCTCTCCCCTTATTGCTCTGCACATATATGTGGGAGACGGCCGGAACTTACAGATGTGATTTCCTAGACATGGATTGCATTTTGTAAAATGACACAGTCATCTTTCACTGAGTCACTTTTTATGATCATTTCAGGCAGTATTGAATAAATAATAGAGAAATGTTTTGATAAGTTAGTAAGAGTGTTCTTTTCATGTTTCATCTGGTRATATGTCATGGGAAAACCACTTTAGCTTGCTTGCAGTCATATATCTACTGTCTATAATTTTATTATTTCATGTAGCAAAAAAATTGCTGTTGCAGACTTACTGGTATATATGAAAACTCTGATGGTATCTTTGATACTTACCAATTGTATATSAACCACTTAACATTACTCTGGGGATTTTTTCCATGAAATACAGTCTAAAAGCAAAAATCCACCAGGCCCTCCTCCAAGAAAAAAGAAAATAAATTTAAAAAAAGAAAAAAGGAAAACAAAAGATTTCTCCTGCCATAAAACTGCCTTGAGGTTGGAAAGAATGAGTGATGTCTCTCTTCTAGGCTTCTGGGGAAAGCCTTTRTAATGCTGGAATTTTCAGGCTTGGAGAAGGAATTACTATTTTCAGTCTCATTCAGACTAGTCAAGGGATTCTGCATCTGCCCTTAGAGCTGCATACATCAAATCTAAATCTCTAACAGGCCAGGAAGACATCAGGGTAAGCAATAAATACTGAAGTGCACAATGCCAATTRAGGCTAGATGTGTATTTCTGAACACATTTTATAGATCCAATTGAATTTTGGTTTAGAAAAGACTACTTCAGGTTCAGCACACACAAAAATTTTAGTCCAATTATTTTAATGATTTCTTTCTCAGAAGACTACATAATAAATGTGCAACTCAGCCTGGGAGTCTGCCTTTGTGAACTTGCTGTGGACTGGGGTCAAAGCACTCTGTACAAATACTGGAAAACCTGGTACTGATTAAAGCCAGCTTCCCTCATAATGGATCAATGTCCAAGTGTGCAACAGACTGCTGGCAGAGAATAAGAGCTTCTGTTAGTTCCCRAACAACACAGACAACAGATCTTGCTCACCCACTCCTCAGCAGTTTCTTTGATAGATCAATACAAAATCCACAAGCCAYGACCAAAGTACATCAGAATCAATATGACAAGGAGATCCAATTTCACCAGCACAACCAATAATGCCAAACTTGCAGCATTACCTCAGCTGAGGGAAGAGCGACGGCTGATAATAACATTTTGTGTTGTTTAAATATACATTTTATGGATTTAAAAAAAAAGGGAAGAGAGAGCTTCAGGAAATTTAAAATTCTGACACACCATCCCCAAACCATCCCATCCCACTCCTGCTTTGTGCCTTTAAAGACGCTTAAGGCACCGAAACTAACGACGACCCTGCTGTGATTTCATCTGGGAAGGAGCAGAAACGAGGCGAAACCAGCTYAGGGCAATCTGCTGCAGCAGGGCCGATCGCTCAGTATAAACAAGCCTATATTTCAGATCCTGTSTGTGGGCAGGTGGGTGATCCGGGCAGAAATCCAGCGCCAGAGAGGCGGGTTTTGCCGATCAGCATCACAACCGCCCCATCTAGTGTACCAGCCTCACACAGCAGCATCTCCCTGAGACGCAGAACCTCTCCCCAGCCGAGGTTTCCCCCAGCAGCCCCCGGCAGCCAGCTGGGCAGCCAGGAGTTTCAGGCACCTGAACAAGCTATGGAGGTGCGAGATGCTGGGAGGCGCAGCAAATGGGTCAGGAGACAAAGGGGCCAGTTGGGAGCACATGGTGTGAGGCATTTAGGGTGTGTTGCTGGGCTCAGGGGAAGCTCTTTGGGTGCTCATAACGCCAGATGCTGCAGTAATTGTAAGGATGCTTTTAGCTCTGAACTCCTATCAAAAATAAGCAAGGAAGAGGTAAGAAAACAGGAGCCCTAAGAGGGTTAATCCTACCTTATGGCCGGGCAATAAATTCCATTTTGACCATATGCTGATGAACATAAGTATCCCCACAAAACCCAAAAAGCTTGTCTTTTCCAACTTTTCTCCATTTCTCTCCTATTGCAGCAGGAAGGTCACCGAAGATGCTGGGCCTCATAGGACAGGAAATAGCACAAACAACGACAAAAGAAACCTGCATTACGTTACACATAGGGAAAAAATAAAAGAGACTGCTCACACTAGTGAGGCTTTCTTCAGGCAATTACTAAAATGAAAACAAATTTTTTAAAGCCACCATTTGCTGTTTTCCGTCAGTGTTTTCAGGCTCCTTCACAGACCTGTTGGAAAATCCCTGTCTATGGACAATTCTCCTCATATCCATGGCACAGCAGAGCTGGAGCTGGTAAGGGTCCAGCATGTCAGCTCTGCTGGCCACCACAGGCAGATGGATTCCTACAGTAATTGATGCTAGGTGGAAAGCACGCCTACTTTTCCCACACTTGGTGGGCATCGTTGTACAAAAGATCTGGAGAATAAAGATTTTCGACTGAACAAGAATCAAAGATGCTCAGCCGAAAGGTAGTTTGCTGGAGATAAAGTGAAAGAAGCAGAGCAGAATCAATGGATTTTTCTAGATAAAAACATAATTTGCTCTGTTTCTCTATATAATGGCAGACTAACATAAAAAAAGGTATCAAAAATTTGAATGAAGTAATTTCTTTTGTTCCTGATGGGGATCTTTCACATTTTAAACCCTTTCAGTTTTCCCTTGCTATCTGAGTCAGTACTTTTTTCCTCCTAATTTCCCCCAGCCCTTCCTACTCCTTTTGGTACTATAGTAAAAGAACCACCTGCATGGAGGGAGATAATATCCCTCACATCAGAGAAGAAGAGTTAACACACTCCTCACTCCCACTCACATGCAGCAAATGAAGAGAGGAAGAAGTCTTGGATAATCATGGAGAATCCCCTCCTCTTCCTGTCCTTACCTGAGTAACAAAGGAGCCTAAGCAAGGCTCTCCTCCTATGGGAAGATCCTCTACACCGAAGGTAGGCTCCCTGCAGGCTCCTACATCATCAAGTGTACCTTCACAGGGCTTTCAAAGAATAAAGGTAGAGGTTGCTGTGTACTCTTACCGGTATGGAATTGCTGTAGACGTTTTCTACTTGCTCTTTGTTTAATTTCCTTTGGAAAACAATCTCACATTTATTTTGATCATTATTGACCCTGGGCAGTGACAAAACCTGTTAATGCATTTCATACCTGCTCATATCAGGATTTTCTTAAGGGGTTGGAACTGAAAATATCCAGTCTGCTCTCAAATGGACTTTTGCCATCTACAGGACTGTGATATTTAAATTCAGGTCACCTCATCTTTGTAAAGTGTTGTAAAGAGGTCTTCCTGGGATAAAAGCTGCAGCAATCTATTCCAGCCTGAGCCAAAGCCCTCTGAAGTCAACAGCAGCACTGCCGGGCATCAGTGCACCGACATCATGAATCAAGCCTCTAGGAACTTTAGGATGCCATAGAAAGCATATTATGACTTCTTTTGGAATAAAAAAAGAACAGTAGGTTTTTCTGCCTCTTTCTCCTAACTTCTGAATGCCCAGGCACGGGAGAATTGTGTTTTCAGAAGTTTTTAACACCAAAGAAGTCCAGCAGCTGGTGGAGAGAGAAAAAACACAATTGAGAATGTGACTGTAAGAGCCAAACCAAAACAATGTTAAGCACTGGAAAGTCACAATGAAGTCACAAGCCCCGAGACACGGCAGTAGACTTCACTGGCAGTGCACTGCTGCATTTCAAATGTGCTGCACAGCACCTAAGGTGAAGCTTGGGTGGATGCAGTCACAGCAATGGCTTTGCTGGACCACTCAGGCTTAGCCGGTGTGGCATGCTCCGTTGAAGAATGCTTGGTCTACTGGAAGTGCTGAGTCTCCTCCCTTTGCTCAAAGCCAATGCATTTGCTGAGAGATCAAAATGTCTGTATTATCTACTAACACTACCCCAAATCATTGAAATGGGAGGGAAAATGACAGCACAGACTGGAGAGGGAAAGAAAGGGGGTGCTCAGCCCTTTGTCCTTCCATGGCAATCTCAAAATTCAGTGACTGAAGCCTGTTTCCCTGTTCAGAGCAAGGGTCCATGTGTCCAGCCTTCAGCCTTCAGCATTTCTCTTGGAGATAGCTACCGAGAGGTTCCTTCCTTCCCTGTGGGTATGTACCTGTACTTTCTAGCAGAGAAAGCAAGGCTCCACCAGTCTGATAGCTAGATGCTTATATTCCAGTGGTTTAGAAGAATGTTGCTGAAATGAACTGGACTGAACTGCAGGTGGGTAGTTATTTTTTCATATATACACGTCATCATACCCAAGAGCCCTTCAATGCCTATATTCAGGACATACTTGACATGCTCTTATTCCTTGTGTGCCATGAATTCTCAACAGAAGAACCTGTACTGCAATTTTACAGAAAAAAATATGCACCCCTACTAAAAACTGCCCTGCAGTTCTACGACAGTATTTATTTCAATGCCTGCTATCCACATGACTCAGCCAATGTTCAGTGCTATTACAGAAATTCCAGGGCTCGGAGCAATCCACTTAGGGACATTACATCCCTCAGAGTGGCACAGAGGGAAGGCATTTTATTAGAAGATAAACAAGGAATTTTGGTTCCTTGAACCACACCAGCCTTTACTACAGGAGACTTCAACATCAGAGTGAGTCCACAGACATCTAGCATCTACCAAACGCCACTGAACTTGGCTTCTGATTTTTCCTTGGTATAATTATTAGACTGGCCAAATTACTTTCACAGTGAACCTAAATTGCCACAAAAAAGTCACTCTTACAAGTCTCTTTCTAAAATTCTCATTTAGTCCTGAGTCTGAGAGAGATTCATATTGCCATTTGCAGAGCTCCTTCTGGATTTTTCCCCCATCTCCAATTATTATGATAATCAATGTTTGTATAAAAACATTTTGGATGAAATCTCATTTACTTCACACATGATATACATGAAGTTTAGTTTTCTGGGATTTATTTTCTCTATGAGGCATATATAACTGAGAAAAACTCACTGAAGCAGAAGTACAGAGTTCTAATAAATATTAGAATTCACTTCACTAATTAGTGCCTGAATTAAAATCTCCTTGATATAATTTCTTTTAAAAAGGTGATAGTCTTAGAAAGTAGACTAAGCTTGTTTATTCTACGTACTTCTCACTGTCAAAACCCCATTGCCTAGAATTCATCAAAATATTCTAAATATTCACCTAAAATCATCTAAATATATACTTATCTTAAGCCTAGGATAAAAATGCATGTAACACAACTCATCTTCAAAATACTAAGGGAAAATTTGGGTTTGCCCTTTCACTTCACTTACCTTATTGTCAGTTATTTATTTGCTGCTTGGGAGAATTTCTTCCCATCTCTCTCTCTTCCCTCTGCTGTTGAAGGAGGTAGAGAGGACACTCTGCCACAGAGGTTGGGTCATGGATGTGGCTCTGTCATCCAGCCAAAAAGCAAGATCCATCTTTATCTCCTTAGCCCAGTGAGTCTGGCAGACGGATGGCTTGTATACTCAGTCCTCTGTCCCTCTGCTGTCRTTCCTGACTTGGCCTAAACTCAAAACAATAAAAAAACCAAACAAAAAACCCCAAAACTAAACCCCCACAACTGCAAAAGACCCTGCTCATTGTTGCTACAAAAAAAGTTTCTTTCCACGTACTTTTCAGTACATTTCCGGCTCTGTTTTAAAGTGCTTCCAGCACTTAAAGCAGAGCAGCTTTCACTGTTCCTCCTGGGAGACTATTCCCCAACCTAATAAATCTCACTCCCAAGAAATCTCTTTTACACATCCCCTCCTGTGCTTCCAGCACTTTTCCAATCTTGGCCTAGCATGAGTGGAACAAATATCTTTTTCCCCACAGAGTTTATGTAATAATGCAATGAAGTTGCAGAAGCTGTGTACTCCACCAAGTCACTTCCACTCGCCAGGAATTTATGTGATAACAACTTCTGTGTTGCCTGCAATACATAATTTYTAATTTTAATAAATTACAACAATTCTACTGAAATGCAAAACCATCCAAAAGAGACAATATTATTACGAACTTCATAGAAGACGTAAGAAAAGAAGCATGGAAAATCTTCACGCTGCTGACACCAAGGTGAAGTCTGATGAGTCTTTTTCCCCTGAATCCAGCAGACTGGTTACAGGTATCTTGCCAGCACTCACTCTGTCCGTGATGTTTTCTTTCTCTTTTTAAACGACTGGCAACTGAGTTGTTTTAGAAATTATAAAAAGTGCTTTTGTTTGCATTTTACTTAACCCAGCTTGAATTAAGAGTGATTTCAAAGTAATGCCTAAGTTGCTGTTAGGCAGTTACCTTGCTATTTGAGACGGTGTGCCACCTTCCCTCACCCAAGGATAGCAAACCTGTGGAGCTGCCTGGCACTGCCTCTGCAGCAGGCACTGAATGAAAGGCAAAAAGTAATTTTCCCCATGGAAATWGCAAGGGGAGGAACTTTCTTCCAGGGTCTGGTGATCATCAGGAGAGCTATGTGACACAGAGCCAAAAAAGGGGTGRGCAGAACATTTGAATCCCCAAGCTTTCCCTGAAGTCTTTCGCCCCTGTAGCTGAAAGAAAGTCATTCGCTTTGCTGGTTCCCTTCAGGTCTGGCAAGTCCTGCGCTGCAAGGGTGGAGCTTTCAGAGCCTGTTTCAGATAGACCACTAAATGCCGGMGCATGTACGGTGCTCTCATTTACCATGTGTCCAGTGATAAACATCAGTACCACAGAGGGGCTTGCGGCTTGTGAGCTGAAATCCCCTACAAAATTGCATATACATTCACCAGCTTGCCAGAGGAAGATCCCATTAGACAAATCCCAAGATGACTAGCTAAATATGACAAAGCTCTGAAAATTACCGTGTCAATTCTTTGGAAATCTCTCCCCCAGATGATTTTTGCTATTTGTAGATCAAAAGCCATTGTTTATCTCAACTTCCAAAGAATAAGGCAAAATTAAGAGCAGATGTGAAATCTCCAAATACTTAAATAGCTGGGTGGCAACCTATTTTTTTTTTAATTTGCTATTCACTAAAATAAACATGGTGTGAAATTTTGCCATTCAGTTTTGTTTGCAGGAAGGCATAACAGGAACGCACCATTACTTTCTTTAAAATGTTAAAGGCTGAAAAGTCAAATGGCTGGAAGGAAGATGCCATGCCCCTGGGGAGGTGTAACTCTCCCTCTTGGCTCACTCCTAAGAATATAGAGTCGAGAGTCCACTCAGAAACACAGGCAGAGGTGCCTATAAGCCTAAGTCACAAAGGCAGCATTGCCATGCTTCATCCTTGGGGCTAGAGCAGTTCTTATCATGGCTTGGGATGTCCACTAGTCCCTGATCAATTGCACTGGCTCTGGATGTGTAAGTGAAATAATTTATTTCAAATCCAACCCTTCAGAGCTTGCCAAAACTGGTTTAAATCAGAATAAAAATCAGGATTATGTCCTGCCTTTTCGTGCTATGCCTTGGTAGCACTTATCTTCTTTCAGATAAAAAAGTCACAGTTTCATCAGTGGTTTATACCACTAACATTTACTGGCAGCCCTAACACTGGGCAACAGAGGAATTAAATTAAAAAGTGGCAAGAAGATGACTGCTAATTATTCTTTCACTCATAAAGTTTAAATATAGCTGCCTGTGTTTGAACACAAAGAAGGCCTGCAATTAGGACACATTCAACTGCAGATGCACCACAACCCCCGCTTTACTGTGCTTGTAGATGATGCAAAACAATGCTTCAATACCACTTCTACTTGGTGGCTGTAATTTTCTTCAGTAATACRTGTATTAGTCACAGATAAAAGCTGTGATTCTACCCCCAAAAACAGGAAAAGCAAACACACATGTTCTGGAGGGAGAGCTTTGCTCAACATGCTCTTTACGGACCAGTTCTATGCTATCCTGAACATCCTTATTCTGCCAAGAAGGCATTTGCATATTTTGATATCCAATGATTTGTAAAGGAATGTGCTAGTGGTTRCACTGGCCTTGTACAGGTGGACAGGGTCCCCGAGGATAATCACATTTCTGTGGTGAGGAAATTCTGACACTTCTCTGCTGCCTTCATTCGTGTTCCTGCTCCCTAAGCTGGAAGAAAAAAAYCCTTATACCAAATTTCTGTATCATGAAAAGATACAAAAACCACAGCTAATTTTTTAAAGTGACAATTTGCCACTAAAGATGCCAAAATAGAGTTATTGACCAATACACCCAGCTAGGGAAATAGTGTGTGGTGCTCTGCAACTGGGTAAATTCCCCAACACAGGAGCCACCACAACTTGTGAGCGAGGCTGAGGTCATGTCTGAAGTTGAAGGCAAAGAAAAAAAGCGACTGCTTTTTAGGATTCCACTCCCTCTAAACAAGTTTTTCTTCTGGGTACTGTAATTTGTGCAAACGTTTAAAAATGTGGTACAAGCTATAAAATACATATTTAATTAAAAATAACTGTTAAATGCTATATCGTCTGGGAAAAAATTATTATTTCATATTTCATAATTATTTCAAAAAGAATTTTAAAAAATATTTTAGCTTATGTGAAGTGTCACCATGTTGCCATCTCTGGTTGAATGCTTCCTCTTCCACATTTCCCTCACAGCCCCGCACTGTTAGGTCTTGTATTTTTCTGAATACAGCCAAGCACGAGAAATGAGAAGGGCAACGCAGGATGTGCCAAAAATATGTAAGAAAGGTGAAGGAAATGAGAGAGGGTAGAAAAGTGTCTTGTCACCAAAGCATGCAGTGGTTTAAGCTGCTCTTTTGCTCCTCTTGGCTACGGAGCGCTGCCTCCCTGAGAGTGAGGCTGACTTGCAAAGCACAGCAGCTTTGCAGCTTCRCAGCTTCAGGCTGTATTAAAGCAGGGCAAACACTTCTGAGCTTATTATACTAAATACTTGATAGTGACAAAATTTACTAATATTTCACTGCTTCGAAACTCAAAAATTGTAGCAACATCAAAGGCACTTAAGAATTTATACAACACAACATCTTAAAAGTTCAATTCTGCATCAAAACCGCATGATGGGGAACAAGTTTTCTCAGCTCCCCACCAAGGGAAGTGTTGACTACCTACAAACTCTGCTTGTATTTCAGGAAGATCACAGTGCTTTCCACATGAATGAAGAGCAAGGGTATCCCTTGTTGCGGTGGGGTTTAAGACCGACAATTTCAAAGATGAAGTGAGAAGTGAATGAACTCGAACACCGAAGTCAGGACTTTCTACTTTCTTCTGGATACTTTTTCTTTTGTGCCACTTGGTTTGTATCTGAGAAAAACTAATTTCTGCATTTCTTAAAAATAGTGACATGCTAGGTAAAATGCTAGGGGGAAAGAAAGAAAAAGAAAAGATTACCACTGAAGGTATTGTTTGCCTTATGATAAAGCATATTCAATGAGAGATACTAAAGATTCAGAAACACGACTAATACTGGTGGTATTGAAAACTGAAATCTTACAGGATTTCTGGCACTGAAAATATCCCRATTTCAAAAAGCATAAATGAATAAAAAATGTAAATTCTTCACCAACCTTTAAAAAATCTGTCAACTCTCCCCAGCCTTTTGACCATAACTGTATCTGCTTTCTCAGGAAATAATGRCAAAAAGAGAATGACATGCAGGAGTGGGGCCCGGAAGAAAGATAAATTATTTAGGCTAATGATGGATTTGGCTAGTGAAACATTTAGGTTTTAAAATAAAAACAAAAGCTTGTTTTGAACAAGTTGCTTACATTCAGTAAAAGAAGAAGAAAAATTTTTCTTCAGCTACTCTTTAGATCACTTCTTCAGCCTTCTTACTTGACATGTGGTTTGATATTAAATGGTTACTTGCTAGAAGCCACACAGCAGCAGGAAGTGCTAAATGCCAAAGGGCCTTGAGAAGCTAAAACACACACAGCAGCAAAACACTGAGCAGATCTCACCATCAGCTACTGGTCTAGGTGATGCAAAACATGCATTAAATCCTATGCTGCAATTGTTTGGAGTTCAAGTTCTACTTAGCCAACCATGAAGATTATCACCACATGTAGAAATTATTTTTTTGTAAGCCTGAGCCCAATTCTGAATATATGATTGTAAGATTTTTGTCTCAGAAAGTGTGTCATGTAAATGACATAGAGAATACATGGTTTATGTCTGTAAACTATGATATTCCCAGGGTATCCCCTTCCACACTTAATCAGRTTGGACTAATGACAAGACCCTACCCCAGTTATTTTGCAAAAGTTGAGGCAGAATAATATCTTTTAGTCCAGTATAAAACAGGCAGGCTCTTATTTTTCATGTATTATGGTATAAACTCCGATTAGAAGTGGCTGACTACATTCTGACACACACTTCTTTCTTGCATATCCCTCTGTCTTGTAAACTAAACTGGCTTTCAGGCAGACTTCAACTTTGTCAGTGTATTCAGTACAAAATGATCCCTAGATTTTTCCTCAGCATCATTCTGAAACTACAAGTTACATATAAGGTTGACCAGGATGGGATTTAACATCATGGAATGATGGTCTAAACAGATTATTACAAAGAAGTAGACGCTTCAATTCTACAAATGTATGTCAAATTTCATACGGTTGTGCTTGCTGCCTCTTCCAGATTGTTTACATTTTAAAACTGATGCAAAAATATTAATGTGGACATACGATGCATTAACTCTTGGAAATGACAGTCATGCTGAGTCGAGTTTCTAAATCGCCCCAAATTATTATTTGTCTTAATTTCTTCTATAGATTACTACCACAAATTATCTGCCTTGCGYTTCTTGCAAAATTCTGTGCTTCAATTTATGCTGTAAACAAGTCCTGCTTTATACAATGGAGAATCATGTTTTTCCTAACTCCCATATTTTCATACAATGTACCAAAATCAGCTGCTTTAGTTATGGTGTTCTCTCACGGTATGAAATCTCTCCCTCATCAATCCCACCTTAGGACTGAAAAACATCATCTTTCTAAGTCCCAGAGACCTTGGTAGGACTCTTGCTTGGTGTGTATGGAAACTGTAGACATTTGGGGAAACACAAGCGCAAAGGGAAATACAGGCACACGTTAACAGCTTCCTACCTACCCACACAAAATTTACATTTTCCCCTAGATTCCATGCCCCTAGATAATCAAGTCAATGTCTAGAGTAAGTGTATTCTGGATTTCACCCTTTTTTTGATTCTCAAATACCTTCAGCTATCAAAAATGTGTTCTTTGCATCAACCAGACAGTTTGTTCATTGAGAAGAGAATCTGACATTTTTTAAATTTGCTAAGTAGAGTATTCCAATCACTAAAAGCATAAATAAGTCCGAAAATCATCAATTTTCTTCTCRTATAATATCAGCCACTTTGTTGCTCTGATCACGACATGAAATCTTACCTGGTTCTTCCCTTAACTGGGGGATTTTAAGCAATCTTTTCACTCACCCTATTTTGGAGTCAGCAGCAGATGGCATCATAGCTGTTACTCATTATCATTTTGAATAAATTAACCAGAAAAAATTCCCCAAATAATCCTGGGATGTACAAGTTTTGAGACAGGACTGTCATTTGCACTCAGGCCTTCATTTTCTTCTGCAACCCAACATYTGGGGTATAGCCTGAGGTACTGATAAATTGCTGTCTGAATTCTCAGGTAGGATTTTTTTTGTCCATCATCAGAAGGGCTTAAAAAAATCCCGTGAAAGGAATGGAAACAAGGGTGAGGAGCTCACCTCTCCACCTGAAAGGTGCATTTCTTACTAATGGAACAAATTATGTGAAACTTCTCCTCCTTGCCAAAGAGCAAGACCTCAAGAGGAACTGCAACAATACAAGAGTGTCAATCCCAGAGCAGAGATATGGGTGGTTTTCTGACTTCTGGTCTGAGCAGTAAAGTTCCCTTTTTACCAAGATGTACCTGACCACAGACCTCACCGCCTTCGGAACCAAATGCAAGGCTGTACAGCAAAACCCACAACACTAAAAAGAGAGCGAACTGAAAGCTGTCTACACGGACATGCAGATAGAGAGCGGGCACCACAGCAGCGCAGGCTGGCGCCTGAGGGCTGTCACAAAGASAACCACCGCCGCCGCTTCGCAGCGGAGCATAGAGGCGGCTGATATGAAACAGCACCTCCTCCACCCTGCACCCCAGGACTCACAGCTCATGCTGAGAGCTACCTTCAGCCCCATGCCACCAAATCTAGATTTTGGAGGAGTTCTGGGAAAGCATTTGAACAGGGTCTTTTTTTCAATTGCAGTTCAGTCCCCATCTATGGACACATTAAGAAACTCAACTAACTTGATCCACCTTTAAGGCAGGTTTAAATATAGTCACTAAACATGGAAGACTGCTTAAAAGTATGTAATTCAAGCAGCTTTCTTCAAGTGGCTCTGGTGTTGCTCTGAAATCTTAGGAGAGTATGTTTTTSTCCACCAACCTCCTTCAGATGCTCTGACAAACCAGCCAGTTTGTTAGCTGGGGTGTACCACAACGTTGAAGTGATGCACAGGCTATGCCTGTCACAGAGGCTTTGAACTTTGCTGACATTACACTTTTTCAGGGTCTAAATCAAAATTCTGGATCATGCCACCCTTACTCATGATGAGGACCACCTTATTCCTCCTCAGGGTTTACCAGAAATAAAAAGAGTTGGAAGGTAAAGGCCAGACAAGACAGTGGGTGAGGTGAGAGCTCGGAAAGAGAAATTAAGTCATCTTCTACCACCAACACTAAAAGAAGAGGTCAGCTTAAGAAGAAAATCCTGAAAATGTATTGTTCTCACATACTGGATGGCAGCTAACAAAGTGAGATGCTGTAAAGTGATACCAGGAAGTTGCTTCTGTCAGCGTATAAGGATAGCAGAAGGAGTGGGGGCAAGAAAGCACAGACAGCGTAAACATGGGACCACCCGACCGACCTCACTGCACTATCAAGATACATACAGTACTGATCTAGAATAACAAACAGATGCATTTTATGAACCGCTGCCAAAGCTGTTTTTAAAAAAAGCTACTATATTTCCCTTGGCTAGAAAGGTCTCTAAAAATATTGCCTCTTAATAGATCCTGCATTGAGAATGGTGGTGGATCAGGAGGTGGTAAAATAAATGACGGTGTGAACTTCTACAGGGGTACCAACCCATCACTGATGGAGTGAGAGGAGACAATGTCTTCTCAGCACAACTTGTGTCAGAACCTAGAAAATGAAGACAAACATGCAATAGCAGCTGCAACTTGTGATTTCAACAGTTGCAAGTGGCTCCAGGAACAGGCAGCAAGCAAACATTTTGCAGGTTATTTAAAACACAARTTGTTCTTCTATAGATGCAGCAGCTGGAGCACAGGTAACATCTGATGTAAATGAGTGACCTACTTTAACGAAATGATAAGGCTAGAGAAAAAGGAAGAAGCAAAAATAATGACTTATATTGTTTCTCTAAGTGCTTCACATTTCTGTCCCCATTACAATTGTTCTCCAGGTCAGTAGGGGAATGAAAAAGCAGGTTATTTTAATGGCACCTCGGTATAAAACCAATTGTCTAACCACCACATTAAAAATTAAACAGCTTTGCATCTTTAATGCATACTTTCCTTTTTAAAGAGGGAATCAACAGTTGTGTGGCCACATGTAAGTGTTTTTGTTGTGTCCAATGAGCAGCCGGAAAAAAGATACAGGAAGCAGCAAAAGAGAAAATACAGAATGAAAGAAAGTACGCCAAAAAAATTAAAAACAGAAAAAGCAACACTTGTCACTTACTGGCAGGAGGCACATCCTCAAAATCAAAAGAAAAAGTCAAGTAGGGCAACAGGGATGCTAAAATATTATGTGTAAGAAACTACAAATAACAACACATCTTTGAAATGACCATCATTTTACCTTTGCTGGATTTGCCAGTCTCTCATAAAGAACTCAGCTCATTATCAGTAGCCTTTGTAGGTAAGCCAACAACCAACATAGTCTACCACTGACATGGTCTCAATCTTGTCAATCTCTGTGGCAATCCCTCTGTAGTGATCCCTGTGGATCCAGGGGTGTACGCGTCAAGTCATAGGGCATTGTTCGTGCAACACTCTTCCAAGCAGTGCTCAAATACACCTTACACCTAAAAGCAGTCCTTTTTGAAGCACTAGAACCTCCTCCATCCTCCCTCTCCCAAATGTCCTTCACTATAGCTTTTAAGCAGACACAGAGAAAGAGCAGAAAATTATACAGAAAATGGCACATAGAGTTGTTTTTGCTAGCAGCCCCTGGCCCCGCGAGTTGAATCTACTTGCTCCTATGTGACTAAGCAAGTTTTTGCTCCCTCTCTCTTCATCAGGCAGGCATAGCTATATACTTGAGCTTCCCCAAGCAAATGGTCTGCTTCATCTTAAGACTCTCCTAGGAGAAAACATAAGAGAACATTGTGGTCCAATGCAGACCCAATCACGCACTGCACTGTCTTGTGCTGCAGCAGAGGAGATCCCTCAGTGCGCTCTGGAGCTTCCCCGATGGTGGTTCACGGGTACCTCTGAGCAGTAGTGTGTGAGTACATCCAAAATACCTACATCACCAGGATATATGCAAATGGACAAGCACACATATTCAAAATGTGCTCAGCCCTGTGGAGACCAGAATTTCATTTTCCCTAGTGCCCTACCTCAGGAAATAGACTGAGTAAAGCACAGCCCAGCCACTTTTGCCACTTTCAAAAATCTGCTCTGTAAACTAGGACCCTCACTTCCCCCCATTTTACACAGCAAAGCTACTCCAAATCCCGCAGGAAGCCTACTCCATCCCAAAGGGCCAGCTTCTACCCCCAAATCATCCCATGCACACTTGCAGTGATTACCTCCTGAAGGAAGATGGTGGGATACTGACTTAAACATTGTTTTTGCCTCACGTGTTAAAATCCTGAAGCAGATACGAGGGCATGAGGTAAAATTCTAACATGCAGTTAAAGTGTAATGTGTGAAGGAGCAGGATGAGGAGTTTTGATGTCCTGACAATATACCCTGAAGCTTTCCTGGGACTTTTCTGCCCTTGCAATCAGAGATGCTTTGGCAAATGGGTCGGTACCCATGATGTTACCGGGATTCATTTAAATGTGTGAACATGAGTATAAAAAGCTAGGAAGTTTCTGAACATCGTATCAAGGAGTAGATCAAGCACCACGTACCCCAGAACTGCACACACACTGGCCACCAAGAGAAGACAAGTCCTATGTCTGGGAGAGCAGAGCAGCATGTCGAGGAGGATGTCTTTTCCCAAATTGCCTAGTTCAGCTCGCCTCAGAGGTCTCATACAAGGATCCTTCCCGCCCTCCCCCTTACCTGAGCCGCCCACGTTAGACCGCAGCAGGCAGGTTCTCCGGGAGGAGAAGGAGGAGATGTCGCTTTGGGAGCGGCCGCGGGGACCGGGCAAGGACCAGACGGGCAGCGGTTCTGTCCCGCTGCTCCCTGGCCTCTCAGCCATCGTCGACGGGGAGCCGAGAAGGGCAGGAAGGAGAGAAGAGGAGGGAGAGAGGCKGCGAGGGAGGGGACAGGGAAAGTTTGCAGAGGAAGAGCCGCCCCTCTCCTCCGACCGCCCCGCCGGGACGCCGACGGCGATTTTGGGTCTCTGGGAATATAAATTTTGTGTTTGCACAGGAGCAAAGCACAGCGTGGGGGTAGGTGCGCGGATGCACCCATCCCCCGGGGTGTCTTCATGCTCTCACCATTTCCAACTCTCGGGGGAAAGAAAAAAAAAAAGAGAGAATCAGTTAAAAAGAACTGAGCCACTACTTCTGTTTTGTGTAACAGGGTGCCCTTCCCCCGCAACCCGGGAGGTTGCACAAGGCATCGCATCCCTGCAGAAGAGCCGAGAGGGCGATGAGTCAAATATCTCCCCCCCGCCATCTCCCTCCCCATCTTTCTTAAGGATTGGGTTACATGCAAGAGACTTTACTCAACTAACTTTTGCAGGAAGGTACTCCCCTGCCTTTCTGATCAGTCACACAGACTTCGGCAGAAGCAAAATCAAGCTCCATGGTTTCGTTTCCTGGTGTTTTACAGAAACACTTTTACAACAAGATGCATCTTTAAAATGACATTTACTGTTTACATTGCTTTTTACAGGCAAATCATATTATATTCTACCTTGAATAAAATCCTCACTGCCCTGCAGCCACAATGATAAAGACAGAAAGGACTGCACCCTATACTTTTAATGCACCCAGAGTTGCATTATCTAGCTATCCAATATGAAAGTTGCATTCAGGCTGTATAAAACATTTGAACAACTACCACCCTCTAGGTCTGAATCAAAACCTGTCAAGTCTGAAACTTGTCCATGGGAAATTCAGTTTCTGGTTTCTGCTTCCACCCAGGCAAGGAAGTGCCTTCCTCTCACTGCCGAGCCCCGTGCAGCTCCTCCGGCATAGGGGTTTTGTGATCTTCCCAGCAGTCACACGACGTAGGCACCCTACGCCTTTGTCCAAGCAATCGATCCAGTACGGGAGTCTCGTGTATCAGCCATTAGTCAGGTCAAAAGGTCTTTTCTGCTCAGCATCTCCCAGGGACTTGCCTTCATTATTTTCTCTCCTTCGCTCTGCTGACAGACCAGCCTGCTCCTTCCCTAGCCACAGAGCTTTCCCAGCGGGACTGTGCTGTGAGAGGGAGAGGCAGGGGCTTCTCCTGGCAGGGCACAGCAGTGAGCTCCATGCTTACAGCCCCTCTCACGGGGGCCCAGAGGCTCTACGGTTGTGCAGGCAGGCATGCTGTACCCACGCTTAGAGAGATTTTTGCAGCTGCGGACACCGGTCCTGTGTTATTCACAAAATCTGACAACGTGCTGTTTTTATTATTTAGCCCTTGCAGYTTGCATCATTACAGATGTGATTGTGCACCGAGGACCTTTTCCCCCACCAGAGATTTCAGTAGCTGAGTGTGTGTGGGCTGGTGACATTTTCTGGACCTGTTTATGCCTTAATCAGAAGTGAACTCATCACTGCTATTTATTGAACTGTTTGCCACTTCTTTTTTTTTTCATTTAGGAGATGTGATCAAGTTTGTTATTGAAATACACAGACCCTGCTCCAAACCTCACCAAAGTTTATGGCGGTCAGTGAGCTTCGGGTCAGACCTCAAATTTTTTTAAAACAATTTTTCCTTCCAAACATTTTCAGCCATAGAGCAATCATAACCTTTTCATGCTGTACAGAATGCGTGCTTCAAAATTCCCACATTAAGGAGCTGCTCAGTGTCTGCAGTCCTTTGGTGTGAAAAAGGAGAACACGAAGAAATCGAAAGATAAACTAGAAAGGATACCACAGCAAGAGGTCAAAGGCATCTAAAGATTCCKTTTGAGAAGCAAAGTGACATCTAAAGAGGTGAAGGCAAAAGAAGACATAAAGTAGGTCAACAGTGAATGTAAAAGATATGAAGAGGCTCCTGTTGTAATATCAAAGTGCTTTGGTAAATCAGAGTAATGTGAACAGTAAGAAAGAATAATATGATGGAAGTCACAATGKTTTTTATCTGCCTGTAACTAACTATATTAAGGTATACAAATGAAAACATTACAGTATTATGTACATCTTGTTTTCACAGCCCTTTAAATATTTTTTGAATTACATGTAACAGCTGTGGTTTATGGCTCTGGAAACTGAAGCTCTGTTTCCATAGAACAGGAGTAAAGTGTACATCCTTTCCAGTTGGAAAGAGATTAATTCAGTTCCCTGCTCATTCATTTTCAGCTGTTCTGATGAGATTGCCAAAGAAATCTCCATTTCTGGTGATGATTTTGGAAAGTTAGTCCTTGCTGGTTAAAACAAATTATTTCACAAAGGCTGTCCCCTGGCAGCTGGGGGCTGAAGCGAAAATACAGAATTCAGGCATCATGAAAGACTGGAGAAGCACCAGCTTGGGCAAGAAATTTGCTGGAAGATGAATCTTTTAAAGTATGGGCCTGCCACCCGTGATCTGCAGCACAAACGACAAGGGTCATCTACTGAATTGAGGGAGCTGCAGCACAGACCATTCTAATGATCAAAGAAATGCTTCCTTGACACACTTTGGGGCACCTCTCCACCCGGGAAGCCACCACGGACAAGTCGGCTGGAAGAAGCTGCTGAGCGATGTTACAGCCTGTCCTTCTTGAGAAGGCAAGGGAAGCTGAGCCTGTGGTCAGAAGCAGGCGGGAAGGGCAAAACCAGCAGGCTGCCAAGGCCACCTCTGGAGCAGAGTGGCTGCAGATCAAGGCTGAGACCCGGCCCCGGCTGTAGATCCAGCAGGCACCTCAGGCCGCTCTCGGGCGAGGCTGACGGGGCGGCCGCGGCTCCCAGGGAGGGAGCCGGCGGGGCCCGAGGCGGGGGAAGCACGGCGGGATGTCGGCCGAGGCACAAGCCAGTTACTTCATTTTCTTAAAATCCTTGAAATCCAGGGGGCAACTTGTGATCAGCCAGATAAAGCGGCACCGACGGGGACGAGCTCTCGGGCGGCAGGCGGGGCGTGGGAGGCGCACTGGGGCGGCGGAGCCGGCCGAGCGCCGGCACGGCCGAGCCCGGCCCCYGCGTTCCGGCCGGCGGGCTCGGCGGAGCGGGCGGTGGGGCGGGGACAGCCCGAGCCCGCCCCGCCCGGGTCCCCCTTCTCCTTCCCCCGTCCGGCCCGGCCCGGGCGAGCAGCGCCGCGACCCCCGCCCCGCGGAGCCGTCCCCCTGCCTGGCCCCGCCGCCGCCATGTCGGGCCCAGGCAGCCGCGCCGCGCTGGCGCTGCTGCTGCTGGGGCTGCCCGCGCTGCTGCCGGCGCGGCCCCGCTACGAGCCCACCTGGGGCTCGCTGGACGCCCGGCCGCTGCCCGCCTGGTTTGACGAGGCGAAGTTCGGCGTGTTCATCCACTGGGGCGTGTTCTCGGTGCCCAGCTTCGGCAGCGAGTGGTTCTGGTGAGCTGCAGCGAGTGCGTTCTGGTGGCACCGGAACAGCTGCGGCGGACGGGCCGTGCCCGCGGCCCTAGGGCTCTGCTTGGAAAGCAGCGCTCGGGGCAGGCGGGGATGGTGTGGTGTCCCCCCGTACAGCGGTGGCTTGGGTTGGAGCCCCTCTGCAGGCTGACCCTGAAGCTCGGGTATGTGGGAAGAGCTCTGTGTCCACCCGAGGCCACGGACTCCACGGCGCCGTTTGCGGAGGAAGCGGAGTTTGATGTGCTGCTGGTGTGTCTGAGCATCTGTCTGCCCAGCCCTAGAACTCCTCAATACCTTGGCTAACGTAACTAAATTAAGCAGAGAGCTCGCAGAGCTGAGAGAAGCGCTTTGCAGCACGACAGTGTTGGTGGTTGGCGGAGTGGCAGAAGGAGATCCCTCCAGGACCACCATGAAGGGATGGGTGAAGGGGTTCTCTCCTGKGGGAACAGGCGTTTGGGACCTCCCAGCCTCTGGAGCAGCCTTGAATAACTGCTGGAGCACTGTGAGGATCGCAGGACCTCATTGCTGCTCTTGCTTGGCAAGCAGCCTGCTGTTTTCTTGTGCGCATTTTGTGCTGCTGACGGTTTTCTTCTCTTATTACTATTATTACTTATTACTATTATTCAAGAGTGTTTTCCACTTAAGAGAATCCAAAGCTCTGATCTGTCAAATAATTTTGGTTCAGAGGCTCCGTGAAACCTTTGTTTTGTGAGTGTTCACTGATTCAGGCCCTTTGGCTGTAAGCACGTTTTTGCTGTTATCTTTCCATGTTCTACCAAGTGCTTCCTGTGTGACTTCAAGTGAGTCACATTATCATTTACAATATGAAGATAAGAGCAGCTCTGTGGCAAGAGCTATGGTGAACCTTAAATACTATATTTGCAAAACAAACCAATATTAATCTAACCAAACCAATGTTTGCTGACAATATTTGGTCTGTTGTTTTCAGAATTTTGTTCAGGGGCTTTAGCAGGTTTTTAATGCAGACTACATTACTAAATAAATTACTTTTGGAGGGGTGGGACGGAGGTAGGTTTGGGTTCAAGCCTCACTCAGAGTGCTGTACTCTAATAGTGGTGCACAGACTCAGGATCAAGCATTTGTTTTTTGACCCCAAAACTCTAATGTAGTTACTTTTTATATTCCTGTAGCCTCTTGTCCTTAGGCATGTGTGGGTGTAGAGCTGCTTCAGGGCCTTCTGACTGCATGTGCAGTCAGATGACTGAGGTCCTGTATTAGCAGCTTCAAATGGAAGGTCATAAACTATCATCACCCATCCTCTCTCCTTCCCTCAGAGCTGCACAGCCTTAGTAAGGATGTTTCTGGAATCTAATCATGTCAGCATGGAGGTGCTCATGTTAGCAAACCATGTGGCAAAGGGAGAGAAGCAAGGTTGTTACTTTGTAATTTATACAATTACGTACTTTGAAATCAGACATTGGTTTGGGTTTTTTGGTTTGGGTTTTTTTGTTTGTTTTGGTTCTAAATTTGTTTTACTCGTTTGGTTTGCTTTGTTGTTGTTATTTCCTCTGCCCCCAGTTCTTTCAATGAGGAAAGCTGTCTCAGCCTCTTTCTTCTAAGTTCTTTTCCCTGTTGGCTGCCAGAGATTGTGTTGGTTTATGCTGAAGTGTGTTAGGGAAGGTTGCAACAATGTCCAGACAGTTACTATGGTCTTGCAGAACTGAGGTCAGAATCGAGCTCAGGATAGGAGAGAGAAACACATTTCAAACATTCAAATTCTGGCCTGTTTTGTTGCTTCACTTACCATCTGTTTTCATATATGTCTAAGTTTAACAACAGGATTTTTGCTGCTTGGCTTCATTCATAGAAAGGTAACAGAGGTGCATTTGTAAGTGTGTGGTGTTCTTGCAGGGGCMGGTTTTTGTTGGAGGATGTGCCTACTTCTAGAAGGATGCCTTTGCTTCCGAGCCTCACGCGTGCAGAGGCTGCAGTGACCTGGTCACAGCTCTCTCCTGCCRTGGGCCATGGGCATCGGGTCACTCAGCTGCACTCGGGACTGTCAGAGAGGTAGAGCTGATGGTCCCTATGTTTGTGGGTGCCAGGGATTGCAATGTGGGGAGCAGAGCAGAGATGCCTGAAGGCTGAGGTGTGAGACTTGAGGAGGATGAGTCATGTAAGTCCAGAAAAGGGTCATTTCTCATGCCACCTGAGCTGCTTACACAGGCTGTCTATATGTGCTCTCTAGTACAGTTTTGAGATTTGGGTACTGACCAAGACTCATTTTTCCATTCTCAAAGTGTAGCTTCTTTTTTCATTGCTTCAAATGAAATCCTGGGGCCTTTCCAAAGTGGAGTGCTTCAAAGATGTAGAGCATGGACAAATAGGATAGAGAAAAGGAAATCTTTGATAATCAATACTGTTCTGGAGCAATTTTGTCTTATTGTCAGTGTCATGTACCTCCAATGCCTCGACCTCTCGGTGTTAAATTGAAGCTGGTGATTTCAATTCTCTTTCTTTGTCTAAAAATACATCAGCAGACATGTTTTGTTCTGTATTTTGTAGGTGGTACTGGCAGAAGGAAAAGAGAGAGCCCTATGTGAAATTTATGGAGGCAAATTACCCACCTGGCTTCAGCTATGAAGATTTTGGACCACTGTTTACAGCAGAATTCTTTGATCCCAACCAGTGGGCAGATATTCTGAAGGCTTCAGGTGCAAAATATGTTGTCTTAACTTCAAAACATCATGAGGGTAAGTGGAAGCTTTGCGAATGTTAATAATTTTTGCATTTCTGTCAACAGATGAAGAAAGCAGGTGACTTTCCTGCTTTCTAAGAGAAATAGAGAAAGCCAGGCAGGCTTACCTGCCCCACCACAGCCAAAGAGGAAACAAACCACCCAAGAAATGTGCAGGCATTTTTCTGACTTTTACACAAAAGCTGTGGCCATGGAGCTTGTACAGGAGGAGCAATAGATTCTTGCCGTGGGTAAGACAGCCTGAAGCAGCTGAGCTTCCTGCAGTGGCTGCAGTTTATTTTTTGTTTCTGTGCAATTTATTGCTGAAGGAACCATAAAAGTGAATTCTGCACTGTTTAACATACAGAGAGCTGCTGTGTGCAGGCAGTTAATAAACTCCATAGGTTTCTCCAAGGAATTTAGGAGTATGTTCCAGGAGTCAACTGCAGAGTTAGGAAGGTATAGCTCTTCCTGATGTAGTGCACAGAAGCCAAAACCTTGAACCAGGTCTGCAGCTTTACAGGCACAATTGGTTTTTAGCACTGTAATTGTGAGATGCTTTGCAGAGGGAAGTAAAGAAAAATAAAGCATCTGGAAGGAAAYACAGTAGCAAAGAAAGTATAAAATAAAGTACTAAGATGTAATACAGTACATCTAGTGGATGTTGTTGGTCTTTGGGGAGATATGGGTTCAAGGCTGGCAACTGGTGACATGTAAATTTTAATCTCACCTTTTGATGATGCCTGTGCTGAAATTCCCAGTGACTTCATAGGAACCAGGATTCATTTAGTCTGTCCAATAGCCTGGTACATGAACTTTTAGGTTGTTTGTCTAGTCAAAACAATTGCATGTATCCAGTTCACAAAAATACCGCAAGATTTATTAGGCAATGAGTATAAAGCACTTTGAAGGTGAGAGTGAAACTCCTCTGGCAGTGGTCTGAGTCTGCAGTGCAGTAGTATTTGTAAGTGCTTGTGCTAGACTGATGGGTGTCTGAAAGGTCAAATCCCTCCTGATATTTAGTGTTGATATTTTAAAAGCTGTTTCAGGAGTTTTTGCACTCTGCTTATACATGTATGGAGCAGTTGATTGAGCTGTTATAAATACCAAGGCAAACAAAATATGAAGGCAAACAAAAAGTGAACATTTGCATAGGATGGAAACAGGAGAGAGGAGAACAGTCTTTGAATGCAAATGATAGCTTGTGCTTACTGCAGCTAAGAAAAAATTTTATCTTCCAATTKTTGATTGTGTGTTTACAGTTCACGTTTGATGTAGATGCCTCAAAAGCTGTTGTATTTTTGCTTAATTTCATAGAATCGTAGAGCTATAGAATGGTTTGTGTTGGAAGGGGCCTTAAAAGTCATCTAGTTAATTTAATTTAATTGGCACATATGAATAGACTGAAAAATTAAAGAGAAGAAATAATTATCCTAAGCAGTACAGAACTGGAAAATAGACATGTATATGTGCATGTATAAAAAAAATACAGGGTATTCTGATGTTATGGCTACTATCATTGTGCATGAACAGGTTATAGGCACACTTTATACCATGGCAAAAATATTATTACATATATAAATTTTATTATATTATTTTATTTTCTGCAACACTTCCAACCACTTTCCAGAAAGAGAAACTGTAACTTCCACTCTTCTTCTTCTTTCTTATCCTCTGATTTTTCTCTTTTTAGGCTTTACTTTGTGGGGGTCCAAATATTCTTGGAACTGGAATGCTGTTGATGTGGGACCAAAGCGAGATCTTGTTGCTGAACTAGCAACATCTGTTAGAAACAGGACTGACTTGCACTTTGGGTTATACCATTCTCTCTTTGAATGGTTTAATCCTCTCTTCCTTGAGGATGCCACCAATGCCTTTAAGACAAGAAAGTTTCCAACCAGTAAATCATTACCAGAACTCTATGAAATTGTGACCAAGTACCAGCCAGAAATAATTTGGTCTGATGGGAATGGAAATGCTCCAGATACTTACTGGAACAGCACTGGTTTCTTGGCTTGGCTGTATAATGACAGGTACATACTGATGCTGGTTTAGCTCCTTATCTGAAGCTCTGCTCTGTGTCTAGTTTGTTTCATTTTCTGTTTGTTTTGTGGAACCTGTTACTTCTGCKTAAGAGGACTTAACAAAATATTAATTCTCCTGAAATACAGAATCCAAATCTTTCCTAGAACTATCAAAGGTTGCTTTAGAAAAAGACTGTTTCATATTTTTTAAACACATTTAGCAAATTAATCAGTTGAGATGGTATTGGCTATTCTGATTAATCATAGTCTTCCCTAAGTATTTGCTATTGCACAGAAACACAGGATAGCAGGACAATTTGAGAATATGGGTACATTGTTGTCATTGCAGACCGAACATCTAGCAGTGGATGTGAAGTGCAGGCTGATTTCTGGCAGAGCTCCTGTAAAAGTCTGCAGCTTATTTCCCTAAGAAATGCCGATCTGGACCTTTTACTAGCAAAGGATGAGAATAGAATTCCTGACATTGCACTTAATCTTATTGTAATAAATTTATAGTACAGAAGTCATCCAAAATGTTCGTTTCTGGGAGGGGTGTGTGTGGGAAGGGATTACGCTGGCCGTGGCTGCGTTTTATAGAACAAAGATAATAAAATCCCTCTGTTCCCAGCCCAGTCCGGGACACAGTGGTGACCAATGACCGCTGGGGAATTGGCAGCATCTGTACCCATGGTGGYTTCTACACGTGCAGTGACCGGTACAACCCTGGCCACCTCCTGCCCCACAAGTGGGAGAACTGCATGACCATTGACAGGAGCTCCTGGGGGTTCCGCAGGGACGCGCAGCTCAGTGACTACCTCACCATCGAGGACTTGGTGAAGGTAATGAATCCATGAAATAATAAATCATTTGTTAATTTCCATCCTAATGCTGGCAGGATGGAATATCTGTGTAATTCTTAATCTTTCTCTTAGTCTTTTCAATAAAATTAATWTCTAGAAAAAATTCAGTTTCGTAGAAGCCGTTTCCCCCGTGAGTAACTGGCCAAGGACTGATCTGGACAGTCTCATCATTACCTTTTCTACAAAGTTTTTCTGGTAACTGCATATCCAAGTTGATGAGAAGCAAACAGTTGCAGTTTCACAGTTCCTGTTTAGGATGTCCTGATTGAACGCTATGTCTTTGTCCCTTTACAGATAGAAACAGTTTATGACTCAATAGTGGTTTTACTTTGTAGCGAAAAACTTTCCTTGCAGACATACAGGTAAACAGTAGCAGAAGAACACAGCTGGTGGTGGTAGAACATTGACTCCCTTTGCTAGTCTAAGGTATTAAAAAAGATTTGAAGCTTAGGAAGCCTGAATGAAAGGAAGACTGATCAGTCTTTTAGAATAATGCATTTAATTGCAAAATTCAGCTAGTGAGGGAAAGATTGATTGTTATTGTTGCTTAATCCAAATCTGTTTCTAGTACTGTCCTTGCAAAAGTTAATTTCAAATGATGTAACCTCTTTTCAGAGGCAGAAGGTTTGAATTAATTCAGCAGCTTGTCTCCAGTTGTCTGTTTCTCAGACTTACGCATCTCAGTCCATGATCTCTGGAGGGCAGTATGGATGTGAACACAAATTTTATAGACTTTGTAGGAGGCTTCCTTGTGTTTTACAGAARTCTCTGTAAAATAAGAAAAGCATCAAACAGGAAGAAGAAGGAAGTTGCTTTTTTAAGCTTCAGTAAAGATGAAGTGGCAACTATTAGCCTTCTACTCTGGTGTAGAGAAATATTCTGTCCTATTGGTAAAACCCTCATGACATTCTTGCAGAAGTTGAAATGATAAAATGTTGTAGGATCTGCTTCTAATGTAGATTCAGACATATTGGTGCAAGAAGGTATTTTGGGCTGTTCTCTAACGTAAAAATTGACAGCAGAGCTTTGTTTTATGGGAGCTTAAATTTTGTCTTGACTGCTGGGATGAACCCCAAAGTTTCATTGTGCAGCAGTAACACAGCTCATTCGGTTCATTGTTCTGARGCAGTATGGCAGGCTTTAGAAAGTACTTCAAATATGTGATTCCATTACTCATAACCATATGCTCTGTGTGTTTAAAACATTTCAGCAACTTGCAGAAACAGTGTCTTGTGGAGGGAATCTCCTGATGAATATCGGGCCCACTCACGATGGTCGCATCGCTGTTGTGTTTGAGGAGCGCCTAAGGCAGGTGGGCGCCTGGCTGAAGGTCAACGGAGAGGCCATCTATGGAACAAAACCGTGGAGAGCTCAGAATGACACAGTCACGCCAGGTGTCTGGTAAGGCTGCTGGATCAAAATGTAGACTGTGGAAAGCAGCAACCATGTATGTGAAGCTTTGAAATCCCTAATGACTTGATGCTACGGAAATCACCATCTTTGTATGTGGTGAGGAAATTGACGCCTTTGTTGGTTTAAGTAACTGCACTTAAAAGTGTGTGTAAAGCTGTAGGTAGAGACTAGTTTTGGGATGATGGTGAGGCTGAAGGGAAGGCTGCAAGCATTTCTTTAGTGATCTTTTGCTTCTTAGTGTAGGCTAATCTGTTGGGTAATTCTGTTTGCTTCTACTGGGCAACAGAAATGAAAAAAACAATCTGGAAATACAAAGTTGCTATGAAGTGTTTATCTATCTGTACAAAGGAATACTCGATGTCACTTGATGTTTAGAAAGAAAGAAGGGAGAGGAAGAAACTTGAAGCCAGTCTAGCATATTCTGCATTTCTTTTTAAGAGAAAAATGCATGGGAAGATAACAGCAATTGTTTGGTCACTAAATACAGCCAGTCTCTGGACTTCCCTCTGCCCTTGTGACTCGTAGCTTCTATAATGCCTTAATGATCCCTCAGGGTTTTGGTCTTGACCCTCTTCTGTGTCTCAGTGGGCCTTTTTACTCCCGTTCACATAAAGATTTGGCCATTCGGCTTTAGCCTGGAGATGCTGAACTGTCGACTGTTTAGTAAAATCACTTTCAAGAGCAATAAAAAATTGTAACTAAATGAAGGACAGAAGGAAGGATGTTTCAAGAGCATGCTACAAGACTTCCAATGGCATAGTGATCAAAACAGTATGTTTAAAAACTAGCTATGCAAGGTGGAATTTCTGTTGCATATACTCTTGTTAAATTTTTTTAGTCTGCATGTTGGTGTATAGATGTGAATTACCATGTTTTTCTGAATATAACCCACAATTATCTGTTAATGATTCCCCGTCCTGCAAGTGCCCCCTTGCTATATGGCTGAGCAGCAATGAATTGTTACATGTTTGCTAAAGTTACTACAGATGTTTACCTCTGAATTCAGCTCTCTAATAGTGTTCATTACCTCTAGTTGGAACAAATTTTCAAGGAACAGTACTTTATTACACGGCATAAATGATCTGACAAGATGGTTATGTGTGTGAAAATGTAATTAATCCTGAATTTTCAAATCCATTTTTCCAATCTTGAAAGCACTCTTATGTATCACTTCTAAAAATTTACAAGGAAAAACTGACATGCCCTTCTGTTTCCCATTTCCAACCAGGTACACTTTCAGCCCTAAAGAAGGGAAAGTCAATGCTATCTTCCTTAACTGGCCAGTTTCTGGGACTCTGGAACTTGGTGAGCCACGGGCTAAGCTTGGAGAAACACAGGTAAAAGGCAGTGCACACACACAAATACACACCCCCCTAGGATTTGTCATGTTCCATCATGTTTATTTAAGTTTCTGGCACCTTTGGGAATGCATAGCTCTTAGGACAGAGTGCTTTGGAAGAGACCCAGCAAAATGTTTGTCTTCGTTGTGGGACCTCCTTGTCATAGTCTTCCCAGTGGGATGTTTCTTCTCCAGCGAAGTTAGAYTGAGATGTTGCTGGGATATATTTTAGCTTGCAGACAAAGAATCATAAAGAGGCCAAGTAGCAGGGAAAAAAACTGTGCCACCCCTCTTGTTTCCTGTGTAGACTCTAAAGTCAGCATGCGTTTTTTTTATAAGTAGCTGTCCTCAGGTCTTTGGTGAAACTGGAGTTGCTGTAGTGGTGCAGTTGTCTCAAGTCAAAGCCTTGCAGAAAGGCAAYGTACACAGAGGTATTTCTTGCACAGGGAGGCTAAAGAGAAAGTCAGTGTAACCCTAGATGTGCATCTTATACCAAGTGGAGGTCAGAAGTTGAGGACACTGATGCCACAGCTACACTAGCAAGCAGTGTAACCCAGTGGAAGCAGAAGTTGGTATCAACTCTGTGCACTTCAGGGGGAAATKCACTTTGGCTTAGCTCTGCTCTGGTCTCATATAGTGCATGTCCATTAGCTGCTGAAATGCATTAGGGGTGTTTCTGGACTGCCACTTCTGGTCTAGTTCCATATAAAAGCAGTCTGACTGGTGCCAAGCCAGCTCTGTGATAAGGGAGAAAGAGTCATTTCAGAAGTGATGGAGATGCATCTTGAATTCTGGGGAGGCAGCTAGACTGTATGTGTGCTAGAGTACTGTTTCTCAAGAGCTGAGACTGGTCTGCAGCTGCTCCAGCATGTCACCAGCTGGTGTAAGAGYGTCACCAGAAACCTATTTGTGTGTTTTTAGTGGGAGCAGTTCTTCTGGTCAGCTTTCTCTGAGACACCTGGCYACACTGTAAGAAACAGTGATGCTCATTTGAGGCTACACGTTCCACCATGGGAAGTGGGCATTTTGGAAACAGGTGATACAAAGCTCTGTACTGTGGCACCTAGATCCCTGCTTAGACCTAAATCCCATCCCAAATACTTCCCAAAGGTGTTTATGTACCTTCTACAGCCCTAAGTACTCTGCAAGACCCCATGCGAGTAGCTTTTTTACTTGCRTATCTACTTGCAAATGTTTTCCCATTGCCTTTAATAATTATCACTCATTTGCTTGCTAAGTGGCATTTAAGGATAATTGGTTAGTAACGTAGCTATGGATCAATATTTATTTTGTCAATATTGCAATTACATGGACTTTGAAAAGGCATCTTCTAACTACAGCATATGTTTCTATTTTAGGTGAAGCTGGCTGGTTACAAGGAACTGCTGAAATGGGTTGCCCTGGGAGAAAAGGGAATCATTRTAGTTCTACCTCAATTAACTCCTCAGCAATTGCCATGTCAGTGGGGCTGGACCTTACAACTGACTGACATAAACTGAGCCATACCCTGCTGGAGACCTGGCTAGCAGGGAATGCTGATGTTTTGCTCTGTCTTATCACTGATTTTAAACTTACTTGCTTGACTGAGAAACACCAATAAATTCACTCTTTCTTTGAGAGGTGGGCTGTTATTAAAGGATGGAATGGAACACATGAAGTCTAGCACTAATAGTTGATCCTCTGCATACAATTTGTTTCTTTGAACTTGTGTGAAAAACTGAGCAACTACTTTGACCTCTCCACTCGTTTTAGTCAGTTTCTGGCCAAGTTATGTGAAGAATGAGGCTAAGTGAAAACAGGCACTAGGTTTTTAGAAACAAAAGAACAAAGCTCAAGCCAGTGTTCAAAGGCACATAAGTAAGTTGTGCACCCTCTTTAATGCAAGAAATTTAACTTCCACAAAACTGCACAGTAAAAACTGTCTGTTTTAGAGAAAAGAATAAACTTTTTCCAGGTGTTTTCAACTAGTGGTACCTGGCAGTTTCAGCTGAGTAGAGTAACATCTGCAAGAACAGACCTGTAAGGGTTAGGAATTCATCACAGATGCATGTAGGCMATGTATATGTACATCATCATTTCTCATCACGGAAGTAATTAGTTTTACATGTTCATATTCTTGAGTAATTCTATCCATTATTGGGACACAGATAAACTGGGAGAGGGTTGGTTTTTTGTATTTTGTATAATTTTATATGGGTAAAACTTGCCTCTTGTCTACAGCCTTTTTTACACAGTTACCAGGGTGCCTTCTGTGGACTATTAAACAAAATGTATACTTCGATGACTAACTCTTGAAAAAAGAGAAATAATCAGGAGTTGCTAGGGATCTTCAGCTTTGGCAGAGAGACATTTTAAGCACAGGGTAGACTGCAAATTTTACATTAAAATATTTTATTACAATACAGACAATTGGGCTCAAAATTAATACAAATTAAGATAAAATATTTACAAGGTAATGTGTACAGTGTAGCTGTTTGAACAGCATAAACAAGAGAACGTCTAAAAAACCACATTCCTTTAGTATTAAGTAACAGAGAGAGCACACCCCCAGCTCTTTCAAGAGGAACATGCATCCATTGGCAAAGGCTTTCTGAAGAATTAGAGACTTTGGAACAACATTTGTAAGGGGAAAAAATTTACTTTATAAAAAGAAAAATTCGGGGGAAGAAGAAGAAAAAAGCATTACTTCATTCTGCTACTCTGTGCTATTCTTAGATCACTGTCATTAGTTCTTCCCAAAACTTACACACCCCACGCTATCAAATGGGTTTTTTAGTAACTTGCTGTGATACTGCCACCAGATGCCTTTTAGATGCAATAAAAACAATCAAATGAATTACAGAAGAGTTTAAGCACTTTTTTAATAGAAAAGTCTTTACTTACAGTGTTTCTTTCAACGAGAATATTTTTTTAATGGGTGAAACATAATTCTGTTAGAGCAAATATGGGCTGACTCCCACTTTTCTCAGAGTGTTCCTTCTGCTGGTCTGCCACTCCTACACCATTATAAAATTAACCCAAGTCTCATCAGTAGTCACAAGGGATTTGTTATAAATACACCACCTATTCCTAAAAATGTGCAGGTCATTTCTCTAGTTGCTGAGGAGTACTAAAAGCTTCATAAACATTAGCAGCAAAATCTTTCACTTGTTCCATCGTCAACAGGTCCTGGAAGAAATGTAAAAAATAAACTTCCTTAATTGAACACATTCACCACTATTCTGCTTGTGCTGTAGTACAGAATTCCTAAGAAAAACACCTGGCACTCCCACAGGCACAACTCAAATTTCTTCCTTTGGAAASGTTTATGAGCAGAACTGCAAGTAGAACCAAGGCAAGACAAGTTTGTGTTTCTGCATGGTTCCAGCAGAAGGAAGAAGTTCTAGAAAAACAGTGTATTTTTGGGAGATAGAAATTGACAAAAAGTTTGTTAYACCAATTGTTTTCAATTTCTTTTTTAAAGCCACTGAAATTAAACAGATTTAAGTTATTAAAAAGAAATAKACAACATTAATTTCAAAATTTTACTTGGGATATTGTAAATAAGGCAGATTCTTACCTGAACAAAGTGACTGGGTGTTTCACTGCATACTGAATGAATCTGTCCGTTTATTATTGGAATTATCTTGGCTAAAGGAAGACTGACACTGGAAAGACTAGAAAAGAACAAAAAATATTGACCTAGACTTGCTCTGACATAGATGAAGCCACTAAACTGTGATTATAAGAAATCTAAGTAATTACCACTTAAAAAGTAAGAATTGAAAGACTGCAAACTAAAATGTACAGATGAAGGGGTTTTTTTCCTTATCAAGCCTTCCCTTTAATAGAGAGAAGTACCAATGCAAATTTCAGTTTGTGTTCCTATTGCACACACTTTCACACTTGCTTCTCATGCAAGAGAATTATGGTTTAGCCAGTCTTTACATGTGTGTGTATGTAGACAGGTCACAGAAGTGCCAGTCTACAATCTCACGCTATTTCAAACTAAACCAGGCTTAGGCAGATAGCCAAACTACAGCCTTTAGGGTATTTTACATGATGTAAATAGTATATATTTAAATTTAARCATAACTCTCTGAAAGCCATTAGTTACTAAAATAAACATACATAAAACCAGTGATCATTCAAGGTTTTCATTTTAATATTTGAGAAATAATATTTCAAGGATCGAACTCAGCTTTTGGATTTGTAATGCTCTCACCACACTGCTTAAAATGRAAGTTAACCTCAAAATAAAAGCTCTATTTAAACAGTCTTCTAGGAAGATGTAGAAAACCCTGAATGTTACTGTACTTTATCAGCATACCAGCGAAACCTAAAGCTCCATGGGTGCTTTGGCTCCCTGTCTTTGGAGGATCAGGGCAATGCCCACTCCCCCTTCCTTGAGCGCCACAGTAACTGATGGAGGCTGGGGCACTCTGGGCTCATGGYCTGCAGGGGAGAGCTCTCCTTCTCCCGGCCTCACTGAGAACATTGGTCAGGAGCCACCACCAGAGGGTACACCCTCCCCAGCCCAAAAGGCAGTCTGCCTGTACTGTGTTCAGGCAAGATGTGGAATGTACAGGTCATCTGATTTCTGGTTCTAGATCTGCAAGCAATGGTGGGAAAGATACCTCACCTATATCCTAGCAATGTCATGGGTGGGAAGATGAATCCTCCCAGCCGTCTACTCGGCCAAAGTGAGGAGAATGCAGTGATTCTTGAAGAGCAAGAAGCACAATAATATTTCCAGGACAAGAACTCCAAGAAGGCAGGAAAATCAATAGCCTCTTTGGAATTCATTATGAAACCAAAGTGTTATTGACATAAGAACCACAACAAAAGAAAACATTTACCTATTTACAGAGCTGTTCTGGGAAAGGTCCTTTTCAGTAGGTCTAAAGAACTCTGCCATATTGTCCAGCAGCCGACTGAATCCTCTATTTAAACATGTGCTCAAAACTGTACTGAAGTCTGGACTGAAAATAAAGAATAGCAAAAAAGGTTTTATTCCTGAGTTTTATTTTTTCAGACTAAAAAACCCTGCAAGTATTCAGTGCTACAGATGTGCCTCTCCTCAGGGGGGAGGTATGTGCCAGACATGCCACTAGCATTGCCACCTCACAAAAGACCAGCTCCCTCAACAACCTAAACTCTCCCCTAAGATTATTAAAACCCAGATAAACCTGTATCATTCCTCACTTAAATTTCTTACTAAGCAATAACATAGAAGGGACTTATCCTTGAAGTGCCCCAGATCCCTAGCAGCAAAATGGTAAGAAGAGTCTGACTTTTGGCTCAATTCCCTCATATCCTACGTTTATTTACAGAAGCCTCCTTGTAAAAGGACACATACAACCACTCTCAAAACCATGCATTACAAATAAATTCCAATAACCAATACCGGTGTTCACTTTATCAAAGCAAGTAAATCCAATAAAATTACTCTCAATTTACCCTGCTTTAGCAGAAGAGTCTGTTCCTACATAACTACAGAACAGGTGAGGAAGAGATAATAGATCTGACTGGGAAGGACATCCTGGATATCTCATTAAGGCAGGATTATTGCTTATAAAGTTTCAGAGCTCACAAATTTTGAAAATCCCAGCCTACAACTAATGAATATAAAAATGTAATGTAGGACACAGTCATGTTTCGTAAATGAAAAGTCAGCTTTTTATATGAAAGTAACTGTCTTACAGAAACAGTAGTTGTGAGAAGTTCAACATGAATACAGGATATTTCTCTATACCTTTCTAGCATATCTCTAGTTTCATTCAGTAATTTAATTGTAGCAATGTCTCTTTCTGTGAGTCCACAGGCCTAGAAAAACCAAAGACAGACACTATTTAGTAAGTTCCATCAGCAACCATAAGAATAAGAGTAGAAATAGAGAAGTTGAGTATCATGGAATTGAGTCAAGATGTACAAGTCAAATATAAAAGAAAACATTGTTGGAAAACAGATTCTTTATAATTTGTGTTTTAAATGGTCACTGTAGGATTTTTTTTTTTACTGAAAACAATACTAGCAGGAAATACCAGACTAATTGAGCAAGGCATTTTTCCACTTCTGACCTTCCATACTGAAATAAACGCAGTGTATCAGCTTAAGTTAAAGCAATAAGTGCCTGTAGTCATGTGCTGAAGGCCCAGGCTTCTTCTTCGCACTCGTGTAATACCAAGTGAAGAATGAATTTTCTCCAACCTGTGGTTTGGATGGAAACACCTTCACAAAATTTAGGAAATGAGTGTTACAACTGAGATTAGATACACCTTTCTCTTGACTCCTGTTCCTTTTTCAGCCCAAAGCAACGAAGGACTCCRGCACACCATCACCCTGTGCATCAGCCAAGGTGCTCCAAATCTCCATGAACTTTGTCTGCACACAAGTGCAAGCGATACAATTTAGTTTAGGGCTGAGTTAAGCTGCGCTGTGTCACAGCTGCTGTCATGGGCTAAAGGCAGTAACTGGGCTGCATTTCTGAGCAAAGCTGACATTCTGAGGGTGATACTTATTTTCAATCAAATCTAAAGAAAATACAACTGTGCCTCAATTAGAGAGATAAGGACACTTGATTTATGATGGAAGAGCCTTTGCCATTTATTAAAGACACAGATTCTATGGTACACTAGAGGACTGTTAGGCACCCTTCCTTCCCCAAAAAACCCGAACAAAAATGCAGGATGAAAAAAGGTAGATGAAAGAAATTGAAATAAGTACCTGGCTAGCCAAGGGGTTTTCTTCATCTGGCATCAGATAATGACATAAGGGAGAATAAGATGCAATCTGATCTGAATCTTTACATTCCACTACTTCCCTGATATCTTTAAGTTTCTGTTCCAGCTCCAGAAGAGACAAGGTCTGCTTAAGGGAAATACTGGAAAGGAAAAAGACTACAATGTTGATTGCAAAATGAATAATGATGCTTTCTCTTTCTACCAATAACATGTTCACAAGTAACAAGACTCCAATCTGCTACATGGGTTTGCATTGGCAGACACAGCCCACTATARTAAAAACATTGTTTTGAAAAAGTCAGTACACCTACTTTTTTTTCCCCCCAATTCTAATAAAACTCTYTGTTTTGGGAGCACTCATCGCAATAAAACTTAAAAGCTAACCACAGCTTTTAAGAGAAATACAGGCTCTTACCTTCCAAAAACTTTATGCACAGCTTGTTTAACAATAGTTATTAACTCAGTCAGTCCTAGAAAGAAGAAAGTCAAAATTATTCTGATGATTTGTTCAAGTCTCAAAAAAGGTAGAATTTTATAAGGGTAGTTAGCTCACAATAAGCACCATACCATCTCCTAAAAGGTGCTGAATGCTTGATAAATATTGCTGCTGAACTTCAGGGGGAGCTAGTGGTGTCTGTGGAGGGAAAAAACCCAACAGTTCTTTAACATGTCAACAGTAGAGAACAATGCAAAAATTATTTCAAACTGCTTGCAACCAATTTCCTCAACCTTTGTAATACTCTTCAGCACACGGATTCACCCAGTCTCTTCAACTTTGTACTGACTCTTCCTGCCATCAACCCCTGCATCTGTCATAAGTCCTCTGGCATTCTTTGCTTCAAATCTATACAGCTCTCTCTTCCATCTTCAGTGGCATGGAAAAATCTTTCACTTGTCATTCATATACAGGAAAGTCTCTTAAACACCTGCACTGCAGGTGAAACGCAACCCTCCGCCACTCCAGAAATTAAATCTAGTGGAGTAAGTTATTTATGCTGAAACCTAACAAAAGTTATCTGACAGAAAAGAAGCTTTCAGGAACCAAGGCAGGATCCCAGTTTGCTCCAGTGGAGTGCCTCAAAATTGGCCCTGTCAACCCCCTACTGTATTGAAAAACTAACAGAAAGGAAACAYGTTTCTAGTGCAAACTCATCTTACCCTTCTAAAAAAGCTTTTTCAGGTTTTACAAAATGAAGCATGAACTCAGCCAACTCTGGCCTCCCTCATGAAAGCTTTTCTCCATCCTGCCTTGACATGCTGTTCCTTGACTCTCAGCAGAAGCTGTCACAGGGGGGCAGGTGAGAACTAATCAGCTTGTATCCATTATTTTTAGATGATCCATCCAACAATTTGCAGATCCCACTCTGTACAATGGGTACTTGCTTACTGTGGGATCAATCTATTTTTACTGAGCAGTAATATACTATATAAAGAAAAAACAGGTCTTATACCTTGCTTGACCCCACCAACAGACATTTAGGTAGATGGCCTTTTGGGGTTAAATGAAATAGTCAAAACTTYAAAGATAATATTTTTATTCTTTAATCCCAGAAAAATTTAACTGGAGGAATTAATGTATGTGCTAGGAAGACCTACTAATATATAYACTTTTGCATACATATCTTGCATCATTCACACAGTATTGCCATTTCACAAAAAATTAAAGCGAAGAAATAATTTCATGTTGGTGTTTAGATAGAAAGTAGCCTTCTTTAAGCAAGACAAATGCAGACAAAAGACATTCTCCAATATTGCTAGTATTCAGGTAAGCAACAGTATCACCACATCACCCAAATTTAGAGGCTATTAAAGGACATCCTATTTCCACTAATGCTTCCACATTTCCCACTCTTGTAAGAACTCTTGGTTTCATTCTAATACTCCTAAGCTATGCCCTTTTTATCTCTCACCAAACGATCCTTTCGCTTCCAAGGAAGTGGACGTCCTACCTTTGAACCAAAGCATGGAACTTACTGTGCCGTTCTTGCAGAGGGCAGCATTATCCAGGTAGATGTACCCGCCGATGATATTTAACTGCACTCGCAAGAGAACTACCAGCATGCAGGTGCTGTACACAGCTACAATACTTCGTGTGAAACCTTGGGAAGAGAACACAAAATAAGTTCAAAGTCAAAGAAATAAGCATGAGTCAAGGGGAGARAGTGCTCTCCAAGACTCAAAAGTGCTGATGGTTTTTAAATACGCAGTCACATTTCTCTCACTGGTTGTCATGACATGTTTTCACAACACATACCCAAGATGGTCATGAGTCTAATGTGCTGGATCTACATCTAAAGCGTCCAATTTAAAGTCTTACATCAAAAGCATTTTGCATATTGYGTAAGTTATTTTGAGAAAAATAAAAACTATACTAATTGCTCCAGAAGGAAAATATTTACTGTCAAATCATCTTTCTTCATTAGGACAGAAAATACAGTCTATGTTAGCCCTTATCATGCAATTACGACACAGAAGGCACAACTACAGCTTGTGAAAAAAGTTACCTAAGACAGAAGCAGCTAGGATCTAAAGAAAGAAAATTAAAAAGAGCATCAGCTGCCAGCCAGTAGGCAACAAGAGACTATAGAAATGTCATGAATAAATACAGAGATGGGAAGAAAGGAGTCAGATCAAAAGTAGGATCTGTAAAGGTGTTACGAAAAGGAGAAAAAACCGAAAGGAAGCAAAGACAACAGTAGTGTTTCACTGCATAATTATCCCTATTTGTTATTTTTCTTCCCTTCTACTGCTTCCATCAGCCAGTAAGTAAGAAGATGATCCAAAGGCTTCATGACCACGGCTACTGTGGTTCTCTCCAACAGGCTCAAAAAGACGGAACTGCTGGCCATGTTAGGGGAGTACTACATTTTTGATTGAACTTCCATTATGTTTAGCTTAGAATTTCTGAAACTAGCTTGATTTTTCTGTGATGGCACAGAAAGGTTTCACGAAGTTTTATTGAGTAGAGTAGCATGAAGGCCAATAAAACTCTTCACTTTGGTCTYTGAGCTTCTAACTTCCCATGGAGCTAAGAAAAGTTCTTTCATAAGAAGYCTTTGGGGGGGAGAAGGGAGGAGGTTTGCCATGTAGTGTGTTACACTATCTTCACATCTACTGAAATAACCTACTGTAAAGCGTGTTTTTTAAATGGTGTGAAAGACATTTTAAACATACCCTAAATAATTATGCATGTATAATCTTTCATTTCCACTTACTTATTATCTTTAAATCCTCCCATATTTCTAACTTGTTTGCCGGCCTGTGGGAAAAATAAAAGGAAATACTAAGAATTATATTTTACTTGGAAATTAACAAGTATGTTTAATGACACAGCAGTGCTCTAAGGTGAGCCCRTAATTATTCAAATCATATTCAGGTCTACATCTCGTTCAAGAAAGGCCTCGTTCAAGAAAGCAGTATATAAACAACACACTAYGAAGCCACAGAAAAGATATGTAAACTTTAATGTATTTAGTGTAGCATTTAGTGATGTCACTTACACACTTATGTGATCAGTTTTGAATTACTACACTAAGCAGTCAGAAAAAGCCCACTGATGGTAGCAAGTGTCCTTTCTGGGGCCTTGAATCTCTATATATTTAATGAAGACTCAGTTCAGCAGGACTTCCTGGTGTAATACATGCAGGATCAGAATTTCTGCATCCTACTTTCTTGCAAGATTTACCATTGCCTGACATATTTAAAGTTCATATTTGATCATCAAAAGCCAAAGAGATCACAACCATCCGTGGAAAGGAAGTCTGGTACCATCCACACAAATACATATTGATCTTTTTTCTTTTGTTGAAGCGTATTCACTTTCTGGACCTGACCAATTCCTACAAGTTTATGCATTCTGCAGTCCAAAAAGCAAGACCATAGATTGCATAGATACACCTGAACTGCCTAAAGTACACTGCATATTTATAACTACTATCCAGAGGTAATCTTAGCAATACAGCAGCAGTAGCAGAGATAAAAGCAAGCTAAGCATCYGAAATTTTCATCAGCCATTCTTGCCTGTTAAGCACTGTGAGTAAAGAAAGGCTACTGTTTGTCTGTTGTGAAGATTTATATTGTAAAAGTCACTCATGGAAACATTTGGTAATTTCTTAGGATCAGAATTAACGCTTCAACATTTAGGGCCGAGAGTTCAACTTAACCCATACTTTAAAGTAACCTAATTTATTTAAAAAAGGAAAACAAAACCCAAMACTTTTCCCCAGAAATCCTTTCTCTTTACAGGCACAACATTTGCACTTTGGCATTAGTTTGAACATTTTATCACTTACATAAACTTACATAAAGATGTTTATGTTCACCGCTACCAAATAATGCGAATGAGCTGATATAATAAACTATTAAGTCCACAACTCCGAAAAATAAAGAGACASATTAAATAAACAATAGCTGAAAGAGATACAAGGATGCATGGCAAATACATAACCAGCTTACACACTTTTCACAAGCTACTCCATACAAAATTTTAACAGCTATTCTAAAGCAAAACAAAGCAAGGACTGTTAAAAAAATACTGTAACATTTCTATAGATAAAACACATAATGGGACTCAAAGCTGTATTTGTTACTTATCAGGGGTAAGTTCTTCATGCAGTCTGAAGAGATAAAGAGAAACCAGTACAGCAACATCAGCCAACTACACTTGCATCTATTATATCAAAACATTTTCTACAGCTCAGGCTTACAAAGTTTCTCCTTACAAAGTAAGGCAGCAGCCAGGTAACAGTTTAAATCTGCAAGTATTAAGCCTAACAGTGGAAATGAATTTTTTAGTCTTCATCTCCTGGAATTTACTAAGACTCAGCTGCTACTCAAAACTCAACTTTTACTTCACATTTATTTATTTGGAAAGCCATTACTTGCTGTGGAAGCAAAGAACAAYGCAAACAAACCCCAGAGGTTTGGAGTAAAGCTGAGTGCTGAAGAGGTGGGAGATGTGCAACACCTGCAAGGCTACAGCAGCAGGCACTTCACCTCATCTTATTCAGTCACATGCCTTTAAAATGAGGAGGACAGACCGAGCAAGAACATCTGTGGTCTTGGGTGCTGTTCCCTCCTCAAAAGTATCTCTGGAAGTCTGAGGGCTTCAGCTTGCTTCTATCCCCAGCCTACCACTGGCCGTTCCAAATTTACGGAAGTGAACAGAATTTAAGTCAAAGGAGATTACCTAAGCCATAACATGATCTGTAACATATGATAACATGGATCCATAATGTTTTAAGCCACAMCACAGACTGTGTGAGAAAAATAATGCATCTTCAGGGACATTAGGAAAGGTGAATCTCCATATCTGGTCTTTTGTATATCCAAAAACAATGGCACTCAAAGGTCTGGAGCCATTTGATTGATCTTCCCAAATGGAAGTGGAAAGAAAAGAAATCTATACCTGCATGCACAGCAGAGCTTCAAAGAATCACTTCAAAGYGGAGTGAGACTTGATGGCTGATTCCATTACCTGTGCCTTCTCAACCCCTTCCCTACATTTTCAGTTCAAAACATTCAAGCATCTAATTAGAACCTTCTCAGTTTAAGTCAAAATAGGAAGTATTAAGACACAAATTCCACTGTAAGATAAAGTCTAAATGTTTACAGAATGTTGCATGTAACCAGCATTTAAAAAAATGCTTGTTTTCAGAAGTGCGTAACAATAACAGCAAGAAAGTTGAATCTCTATTTCTACTGGAATTGTTGGAATTCAGAGGTGCATCAATGTACCTACAGGCTGTTTCAAATGATCAAACAAGTTAGAGACACCAGGTGTATTCTGACAAAAGAATGCTTGCTACAGAGAGCACACCAAGGCATCATACATCTTCACCACTGAACAAAGGATTACAAACTGTTGCAGACTATTTTGCTGCACAGTCCAGATGACATATCTGGTGATCCACAAGCTCTTTTGTTCATTCAGCTTAATTTTTCCATTAAGACCCTTATTATGATGAATAGATTTATTCCAYTAAAATTAACTTTTCCCAATTTCTTGTTGTTTGGGGTAAATAATATTCAATTACAGTTGCAAATTCTCAGATAGTTTATTATAAAAACATCATTCAGCCCACAATTCCCCCTTCAAMTATCACATCCTGTTGCTCTGTTGTAGAAGTTTTTTGACTGAAAAAACCAGTGACTGAATAGGTAACCTACTAAATGCTGGACAGCTGAAGTTATAGCTGTAAAAATAAACTAGTGGGAGGGAAACTATAAAGACAGTCTAGAGTGAGTCAGAAATCCTGTGTTAACTGCCTACCTAACACTTTTACTCTATGCCATATGCCAAGCAATTCACATTTAAGGTATGCTATTAAGCACTTTATGTACTTAAAAATAGGCTACTTGTTCCTGCAGTTGTAAGGAAATCCAAGGTGTTTTGAAGCATTTGTTAATGTATGACATGCCCCTATTTGTTCTACTTTAAAAATTAAAAAAAAAAATTACTTCTCATCACTTACATCCATTTGCAATCTCATCTTGGATACTTTCCCCTACTACTCATGCCTGAACTTGGTAAGATTACATAAACATTTCTACAAACACAGCATCAACAACTCACTCAAGATACTCTGTCCTGTTTAAGAGAGGACCAGATCTTCTAAGTACTTTTATCTACCTGTCTTATAAGCATTTCAACAAAAACCATGGCTCTCACTGCAGCACCTYAAAGGAAGTATTATTTCTTGTAATTTTTGAAAAATGCCAGCCATACCTATCATGATATGCCAGCCATACCTACTATAAATACATCTAACATAATGAAATATTTACATAGTGATTTCAAAATACTTTATGAGTAATGCCTCAATGGAACACTGGACCAAAATTCTGCATGCTCTCTACATTATATAATTTGAAAAAAAACCTTGTGATCAAAACAAGTGGAGTTTAACACAATTAAAATAGTCTTACCGATTTTTAAGAAGAGATGTGAGACTCTCAGAGTTTAGCTGATGCATTAAGGCATCCCTCAATGTTGGAAGCATTGACAGTACTGTTATTAAAAGAAAAAACAAACAACAAAAAACCATCATAAACCTATCCTCAGCTCACACTCAATAGGTGCTATAGAATGTACATCCTATTGCTCAACAGGCAAAGCTGGGACTACAAGCAAAATAGGAAACCCTGGGAGTACTCAGGAGCGCAATCACCTGTGTGCCTCTTACGAGCTCGGGGACAATGCTACCTTTACATGACCACATGTTTTTATTGGGTCAAGCTGCAGATGTGTACTCACATCCTGCATATATGTGCCTCCAACTCCCCAGAAGAAAACCTGGTGAAAACCTACACTGCTGCATTTCTCCAAGCAAGAAGAAAAAGATCTGAGGTTTGTTTTTTCCGACAAGAGAACCGCAGAAAGGTACATTATAAATGAAAGGAAGCTAGTGGGAAAAAAATCTTTTACTTCCAGAACAATCTCCGATCTGCTGTTATATGATGGCAACAGGAAACAGGAAACATGATAAAAACTAAGAACAAAGTATGAAAAATCTTGTCAGGAATGCATGCCGCCAGACAGAAGATACTTTGTACAAAGAAAGGCAAAGAAAAACTCAGTCCTTGCAGCAAGATCAATCCCAGCAGTACAAAATGGAAAGATGAAAATTAAATACCAATTGGTCAGAGTAAACAGGTTGAACAGAAAGCACTTACAGCCACCCAAGAAGCCATTACAAATTTCAACAGAAAGAGAAAATGCTGCCTGATTTGTTTTACAAAAATAGTTTTGAATGGCCTGTATTTATGAGAATGGCAAGGAATTTGTTAAAACTCTACTCTGTCATCTCCTCTTCAAAAATCCTAAGACCAATGCTGTAAGAAAAGGTATTTTCACTTTTTGGTCTCCAGCTAGTCAGGCACCTTTTACCTGTGTAGGAAACTAATGGGCTGATGTGCTTCTWATTTGTAAATAAGAATTACCCACCAAGTTCTGCATGTAGCTTACCAACAACATGCTATAATGAAKAAAATAATCCTGCTGTAAATTCAGTATTGTTTGAATCTGAATGCTGTTTCACATCTCAATACCCCATGCAGTTTAAGGCAAAAGGGTCCTGAAGTGACAAAAATATTTTAACCTGCATGTATACTTGTATGTTTATGGATAGATTAGGGTTCAGATGTCCCCTAAAATCCCTTCAGTCCTCTGCTCTTCAGACTCTCTTTATTATGCAAAACAACTCTATTTATGTACCAGTATTTAATYAAGATTTTGAATTCACCTACATTTCTTATTCTTCTTCCATCCTGACAATATGTAATATAAATCCCCAAATAATTCCTCGTATCAAGAACAGTAGCTATTTCCTTATCTTACCTGTCATATTGCATGTCCTCTGATTACTTTCAAAATGATACTGCCTTCGTGCTTGGGCGATGTATTCAGCCGCCTCTCGTTCTTGGATTTCTCTGATTTTCTTCTGCCCATATTTTCCCAGTAAATAGACTCCTACAGAGAAATATTCATATTAGAAGGTGCTTTTAAAAAGTGTGAAAGGTCCCTTAAGCTCCTTTCTTTGATTTTAAAGCACAAGGGTGCATAGTGGGGTATGTTTTGGACATGTGGGTCTTGAGTATTTTCATAATGATTGGCAAAGCAATACTCAGAAAGAATGTTTTCAAAATTAATTAAAATGTCAAGACTAATGACTTGAATCAGTAGAAGAAACTTTCCTGAGAAGAGATATCTTGCCATTCACAGAAGACATTTTTGGTACTACTACAATGTGAACAGCTAGTACTGAAGAGATTGCAACCAAAAATAGAAACAATGTAGGGTAACAAAAACAAAGAATAGAGAAAACAAACAGAAATGCATAGGTCTAGAGATGGACGAAAATTTATTTTTTTTAAAAATATTTTTTTCAAAAATTAGCAAAAGAGATAAAACTCAAGTATTTACTTAAAAAATCACATAAGAGAAAAATGCTACAGAAGCAACACTTCATTTGGTCCCAAAACTTCCACAGGAAGAACCTTAGCTTCAAYGGGCCTTGACTGTGGCTATTTTTTTACCGTGCCTGGGTTCCTGCTTTCCAGCCCCACTCTTCTACCCTTGAGGATCTGACCATCCCTCATCACTCTCACCATGAATCTTCATTTCTGTAAAGACCCACCAAAAATTTTTGCTTTACATTTTCTCCTCTTCCAACATATGTCCCTCTGAAGTTTCCCCCAGCTGCTTGACCCACACCACCACGGGTTCAGGTATCCATCCAGGCTGCCCACAGCCCTGTCCCCATCTTTCCTCATCTCTGTCCCCTTTCCTAAGCCATTCCTCAAGATACCACTACATCTTTTAGGCTTATCCTCAGCACCTTTGCCCACTATAAGCTGCTTTCCATGAATCTCTCCCCCTCTACGCAGGCCTTCTTATGTGCACTGGCAGTAGCGGGTACCTACTTATGTGTGTAACAAGTGCTTCCCATGTTCTCCCATGAAAGATTTGGAGGGGAGACAGAGATAATGGAAGAACAAACCCCAGCAAGAAAAGACTATTGTACAAGTTGATCATCCTCTATCTGCTGTGGACTAATACTCTAATTACTGAAATTCCTCTACAGAAAGTCAGCTCCAAATCTGCCAGGTCAATAACAGTACACAGAAGAAACCCGAATAACAAATCAAGTCTTTATCCGCTTTTTTCCCCAAAGTACTTTCTAAGGTTGTAAACACACCAAGTTTTCTTCAGCTTTCAAATTTAGAGGCCAATATTTGAACAAATGAGGCACTTAACAGTTACTCAATGCTGGAAGTTTCAAAGCTAATTTTATGAACCAAATCTACAAAAACTAAAAAAACAAAAACAAAAACGAAAAAAACAAACAAACAAAAACCCCCCAAAACCCAAAAAACCCCCACAAACAAACCCAAACTTCCCAAGGTTTTGAATTCAGCTACATTTTTTTGGTCATTAAAACCTTTCAAAACATTCTCCAAAACTATCAGTGTTTGAAAAGGCTTGTCAACTTTGTGCTCCAATGTCCCTGGTTGCAAAAAAACCTAGCTATTCATCCTGGCATTATGTTTCCTCATAGGCAACTACAAGCCAGACCAGTCTGGAACAACCACAGGCACTTCCATCTATTTCCCACAAGCCTCATAAAATAGAAATGGGTAAGTCTCTCTCTCGCTTCAGCCTTTAGGCAGACTGACCATTTCCCATATGGAATATTCACTCCATTAGATGCAAACTTTAATATTATAGGTCCATATACAAAAAATGCAATTTGACCACTAAATTGTAAACCAAAAACGAGACTTCGCCACCAAGATTATTTTTCTCTAAAAAATTATCAATTCCTGCCAAGAATATTTATTTAGAATACAACTGTCAGGTTATTGATTTTTTTTCATCTAACATACTGAAATAGAAACCATTTTTTTGGCATTAGCGAACAATTTTTGAACACAAGATTTTTCCAATCATTTTACCCCACCACATTTTTCACATTACATTAACATACAGTCATTTGTACAAATGACTACTTTTGTTTACTTTCCCCACGCCCCAAAATAAATCCTTTTAACTCCAGSTTTTGTGGCAGAAAGTCATCACTATAAAAAAGACCCTTCCTGAATGTAGACAGGACATAGGCAGACATGCAAACAGTTCAAGAAGAATCATGTGCATGCCCTCGAGTGATGTAGTGGAGCAGCAGCTTTAAGATTGAGAGAGCTAATTGCTTAATACTCGATTGCCAAGGCTGTGTGCCTACTCTGTATTAAGAGCTGCTGTGCCTCGTGAGGGTCCAAAGTTGCAGTAGCAGTCATCCAGGTTTAACAAGGAGTTTCCAGAAAAACACACTTGTCTAAAACAATGCACCACCTACCAACCCTTATTTCTCCTCCTCTCCCCAGAACTAAGCCATAACTTTGACCCACTGCTAACAGATGTTGCTTAATCGGGTATTAATCCTCTTCTTTGGAATGCACTAGAAGTTAACTGAGGTAAAAGTTGCACCATCCACCCACCTTAAGCAAAACTAACAAACAGCAGTAAGTTCGAAGTTTGGTTGTCAGGAGAAGCCCATCGCTGTTACCAACTGCAGGGCTTGTAAGTGCCTCTAAGTCACCAGGAGGATGCAGCACTCCACTTGCGAAATTCAAGTCTCGGTTGTGACAATGAAGTTCAGCCCACTAGCCACTCGTTCCTGAAAACAGCAGTGGAGCCTGTGCAAGTCTCTGGCTTACAGGACATTTCAAGAAGCTGCCATCCTGGGAATTGGTTTGCACGTGGGTTTGCATTTTACTTTAGAACAATCATGTGTATCTATATTAATACATGTAGCATTGATTCAGAAGACTCAACAATAATACAGACTTCTAAGAAATCCAGAACAAGTGCATCACACAAAAACATCATCAGCTGGAACTGGAAGCAGGACCAGAGAAAGCCACATCCCAAGAACTGCCATAATGTCAAGTCAGCTAACAAACCTGTAAGAAACTAAGCTGACGTTTTGAAAGACTGTTGTTATAAACGAGCTTACAGAGACAAGGCTTTTCTGGCTCCCACATCGCCCCACCAGCAAGGAGGCTAGGGGTGCATAAGGAGCTGGGAAGAGACACAGCCAGGACAACTGATCCCAACAGACCAAAGAGACACCCCATGTCACAGGATGTCATGCTCAGCAGTAAAATTAGGTGGGAAAATGGGGGCGGGGGGAGAACTGCTCAGGGACTACTGGGCATCAGTCAGGTCCAGTTCTCTCCCTCATCCCACCAGGGAGGTTGTGTGTGTGTGTGAGCAAGAGGCTCTGTGGTGCTTTAGCTGCTGGCTGGGGAGCACCCTGGGGTCTACAGTACCCATATCCTGTGGAAGCAACACTTTGAAATATGCTCTAATTTGTCTCCGTAGCCCTCTTTGGCTGTAGCACTGTATAGTCTTTTCCCAATCTAAGTGTAAGGAATGCAAGTCGTTTACAAAGTCTGCAGGCTCTTACATGTTCATGCTAGTAGCCTCCAAGAGGTAGGATATTTCTCACACCAAATAAGTTACAACTTCCCTCTCCCTCAGCCCTTTCCTTTCTTCACAGGTGGAATGGAGACGTAAGCAGAAGAGTGGGGTAGGTAACTAGGAGGCATCAAGTTTTCAGGAAACCTCTTTTACAACCCTATGTAACCTTTGCCCTCCCTGCCATACTTAGGGAAAAAAAAGGGAAATTCTCAGTTTTAAGAATTTTCTTATGTAGGAATTGTGCTGACACACAGAACCTGCACCCTTCCAGAACATGAACAGCTCCATAAGTTGTGGTTTGTCCTTATGTTCAAGCAAGCCATGCATCAGCTGACATACAATTGTCCCATTATGGTTGAAAACCACCTGTGAAACGTGCAGACACTAAAGCCTTATTCTTTTGGCAACACTGAGTCCCACCAGGATGTGTTTAATGCCCCCGTGCTTACTCACAAACCAAGCAAACTTTCTCTGCTAAGCAGAGAGATTTCTGAACTGAAATGTTCTTTCTGCAAGCCAAGGCTGCAACAGATGAAATTCAGCAATAATTAATTCACCACTGAAATCACAACCATACATTGCAGACACACCCTGAGCTTGTTCTTCCACTGCAGCAACAGAATTTCAGTGGTGAATCATTTTGCAGTATCCACTGAAATCTACCTTGAATGCTGAGCACTGAGATAAAACTATTTTAATCCAACTATCCAATAAGAACACACGAACCTAATGCATCCTTGCAGCTCCATCGTGCTAGCTCTCTCTCTACGTTACAAATTTCTAGTGTGTTTGGTCCCAGACCACTAGCTTTGGCTTGCTTGAAGAGATTTAAGTCTTCATAGTATGTGATGTATTTTATATGGTTAAAGAAACAGCTTCTGAAGAAAGGGTTTGCACAGGGTCTTTGCTAAGCYGAGGTCTTCTCAACCTTGCTCTGTAGTTAAGAGAAAGTTACACATTTTTTTCAGCTGTTTTTCCCCTCAATTTGAGCTCTTATTTAGTGAGGTTTGTATCTCCAYAAGCAGTCACATCTGTTGTAGCTCCAGGATTGAGAGAAATTACACCAAGAATGGCAGCCACTGATAACACACAAGGAATCCACCTCTCTAAACAGAGGAAAAGTTACCAACCAACTCTGATTTTGGTGCAGTAATTCTTCAGTAACACAACACTGATACAACACTGTATCAGTAATAATAGCGACTTTTCTGTACTGCCTAATGAATCACTAAATATTCACATAATCTCTGACCATGTGCCAGTTAAAGACTTAAAATCATTAAATCTTGTGATGTCCCATTTTCCTTGTTACATCCTCCTTTCTGGAAAATGCACCTGCAGCTCTTAAAAAAATACCAGGGAGATGTACATTCCAGGTGGTATTAAATCAGCAGATTTGGATGCTTTTCTTAAATCATTCAGCCACTTCCAAATATTCAGTCTTCAAGTAAAAGCAGTGTATAAAGTTGCATTCTCTGTTTAACGATTTGGCAGTATTTTCTGGAGAGTCCATCATGGATCCCAGAGTTTTGATTCACTGGTGGTGGCACTACCATAGCTCACAGAGTTATTTTAAGGCCTGATCCATAACTATGTAGATGAGCAAAGCACTCAAGATTCAGCTGCTGAACAACCATACAGCAGCACTCTGCAGTAAATCACTCTATCTCCCTGGCTGCTTTAAAACACCATGGTGCAAAGTTGCCACTGTTGGCAGCTAATGATGTTCACCTGCTTGTGGAGGCCYTGATTTACCTCGGTCTCAAATACAAAAAAAGCAGTTCTCTACAGAGTCCTTGAATACAATGTGGCCTGAAGAAACAGATAATTGATCCATGCTGCAGAAAATGACAGCATAGTTTAATATTTTCAATCAGAAGTTGAAATGCTTGTTAGAAGAGAAGCATCTTGGGGTTTTTTTGGTTTGGCAATTCTCTAAATGACTTTATTTTAGTCCATTATTATTATTTTAAGTGCACTTCAGTCAGTAGCATTTTAGTGAAAGTGACACTAAGCTGTACATAAACAATACCAATCATAAGGAAAAAAGCTGCAAATTCAGTTATGATAGGTTGGTTTGCAGGCTGGCAGAAGGCTGTTTATACATGAGGAGTTTAGGATTTCAGGCTACGAGGACTACTAGAGCCACAAGCTCCCAAATACCTGCTTTCCTACYTGGAAATTAGTCCACATTTACTTGTTGAAACTCGGATGAGTGATGTTTTTACTGTGCACATTTGTCCACCCACCACTCTCACACAGACAGTAGAAGGGCAGGGGGAATGTCTTCCAGGTTACAGCCTGGGGTATTAAAGTAAATCTGCTTACTTAACATGGTGGGCTGCAAGTGTGGTGGTAAASACGACATTGTGGTGTACTTGCAGAGTCACAAAACCTGCAGGTGATGGGGTGAACTGGAAGAGCAGTCTGACAAGTACTGCAGTAACCATCATCTAACCTGTTATCATGGATTAATTGGCACTCTTCGGAAAAACGCAGAAGGAATCAATGATGAAAGAATGCAGATGACACAACAACCAAGGCAAGTCAGAAGTACACTTCACCTTCACAGGGGACCTCACCTGTACACATGACAAAACATACTACAAAAGCCCTGTAGCCCTCAGAACGTTTAACTGCTCAGGCAAGTTCCAGTTCTGTGACATTTACATCGGACATAAGTACAGCTGATGACTGAGTGCGTGAAGACCTCGCTGTACCTTTTGAGGAGTATCCAATCTCCAGCTGCTCAGCTATGCAYTGTATCCTGAAACAGAGAGACAGATCCAATGTGCTCTTTTAAATCCAATTCCAGCTAAAACCAACCSTATAATAACTCCAAGGAAAGGTGGAGCTTACTAGATCATAACCACCCTACAGGTTAGACAAGAGCCTTAGAGGAGAAAGAAATGCTTGAATAATTAAYGCGAATCATCTCTGTGAAAGTTCTGTGTCTGCAACTGATCTATGTTCGTCCAGAGAAGGGCCACAAAGCTGGAGAAGAGTCTGGAGCCCATGTCCTATAGGGAGTGGCCAGCTGARAGAGCTGGGGTTGTTTAGCCTGGAGAAAAGGAGGCTCGGGGGGACCTTATCACTCTCTATAACTCCCTGAAAGGAGGTTGTAGCCAGGTGGGGGTCAATCTCTTCTCCCAGGTAACAAGTAACAGGACAAGAACACAGTCTCAAGCTTAGTCTCAAGCTGCATCAGGGGAGGTTCAGGTTGGACATTAGGAGGAATTTCTTCACAGAAAGGGTGACTAGGTATGGGAATGGGCTGCCCAGGGAGGTGGTGGGGTCACCATTAATGGAGATGTTTAAGAAAAGACTGGATGTGGCACTGAGTGCCATGGTGTAGTTGACAAGGTGGTGCTCAGTCATAGGCTGGACTCGATGATCTCTTTTCCAACCTAATTGATTCTGTGATATTTGACAATTCACCTCAACGCACAAGTCACATATGAAAGGGGAGGTTTTCAGCCTCCATCCTGAAAACAATACAAATGTCAACCACGCTTTGCGCCGTTAAACGTTGTTTCAAAGCGACGCTATCACCCGCCGTAAGAGCACCCGGGCAACACGCGTCCCTGTCTTCTGGGGCTTAAGCRACGACGTGTAGATTCCCCTGCCTGCCTAGGTGGAAGTCCCGCTGCCACCTGCGCTCTCCCGGCGGCGGACGGTGGGCGCGTTTCGGTGTCACCAGCCGGGCGCAGGGGCCGCAGCCCGGGGCACAGAGCCCTCCCAGCCAGCCTGAAACCCGCCTGCCCACGGGGGGCTCCTCGGGTCCAGCGCCAGCTCCGCGGGGGCCTCCCCGGCGGGAGCCGGGAGCGCTCTGCGGGGAGGCCCCACGGCCGGCACCGCGCCCCCCCCCCCCCCATTATCGCCCCCTCCCCCCGACCGGGCACTCACCGCCAAGGAAGGTGCCGAGGACGAGGCATTTCTTCTTGTGCCGCTTGAGGAAACTCCACAGCGACCGGAGCATCCTGCGCGCCCTGCCCGGCCCGGCCGCCCCTCGCTCCCCGCGGCAGCGGAAGGGGCGGTGGCGGCGCCTCCCGCGGTGCCCCGGAAACAGCGCCCGGGCCCGGCATGGCGGGGGAGGGAGAGGCGGCCGTGCTGGCCTGGATGGACCAGGCGCTCGACCTGGTCAGTGCGGGCCGGGGCTGCGCTCTCCCGCGGGGGAAGCATCGGGAGCCCTGGGGCCCCTGGCGGCGGCGGGGAGGGGGCCGGAGAATGGGGGCCGGCGGAAGCCCGTCGCGCCTCCCACCGCTGTAACGCTGTCCTGTCTGTCTGTCCCGCAGGCCAAAGAGGCGCTGGAGAAAGGGGAGGTTCCCGTGGGCTGCCTGCTGGTCTACAACGGCGAGGTCATAGGCAGGGGCAGGAACGAGGTCAACGAGACGAAGAACGTGAGTTGGGGTCCCCCCAGGGACGCTGTGGCTTTRCCGCTCCTACCCTGCCCTGGGCTGGTCCCGGTACCGGGTCTCAGACGTGCTCCCTTAAAGTCACCTGGGGGTTGAGAGTGAGAAAAGAGTGAGCTGTGCAGCCTTTTCTGCTGAAGTTCTCTCCGTAGACACTGCAGAAACAGGTCACTTTGTTAGTAAATTAGCGTTTTCATGGAATGTGGCATGGTTGTTAGAGAAGAACCGGCCTATAAATTGGAAATCCAACTCTCGCTTTTCTATGGTAAAAATCCATTCAAATAAAGACATAAATAATGATCAGTCTTACTTTGGAAGAGACAGAGGACGACAGACAGTTGGGAAGTTGTGTAGACTTACAGAATACATAGAGTAACCAAATAACACATTTAGTTTACAAAAGTTCCTCCTTTTGACAAAGTTGTGCTTTCTAAAAGATAGTGCCTGTAAATTTTAGACCTGTTGCAACTTTAACCATCAAATTAGATCTTACACATGCTGAGAGACCCATTAATGCCAACAGGGATTTTGTACAACTGGAAATTGTGTATAAGTTAATCTGATTGCAGGATCTGGCTGTAATTTGTATTAGATGTCTTAAATCTGAAAACATAATAAAAGTGAAAATGAGTCTTTTAAGCCCAAAAATGTAACAGTAAAGATGAATCGTTGTACTAATTTGTTCTGCAGGACAATCTGTTATGTATTAAGAGGATTCTAAGACGGCTCCAAGAAAGCCAGATGACAGAGAAGTTAGGTATCTCATGATACATCACTGTAAACACTATGGGGAAGCAGACACTTCTTGAGAAAACGATGCCAGAGATTAATATTGTGTAAAAATCACATGTTAATAAATAGGCAGAATATAACTGATAAGACTGATAACAAAATCAGAAGCAACTTACAAATATCAGGGAAGCTTTTGGACTGTTTTGGTATCAGGGCTGTCTGAAGGTACCTACTAAAATGCAAGTAGCCTGATTTTAAAAAATTCAGCTGCATTTTGGAAATAGTAATCAGTTAATATCTTTGAATGCCAAGCCTTTTTTGAATTGCTTTTTAGCTCAAGTTTCAGTTCTTTTGTGGCTTAATTTTCATAAATGTTTATGTTATAGTGRTTGGAAATGCTGGGTACTTAGTGCTTCTAAATTTTTTATCAGATACTTAATTGCTCCATATAGTCTAAAAGAAAACGTAAGCTTAAAAGAAACACTTGCTAGGAAATGTGAATGCAGGAAATTGTTTTCAGTTTTCTCCTAACAATTTCTGGCGTTATTTAGGGACCATCTTGGGGAAAAACCAAACACCTCTCTTGAACTGTTGAGGCAGTTCCAGCAGACATCATAAATGTCAAGGTCTGTTTTAAAACTAATTTCTTGTCCCACCTTAWTTTGAAGGACTTCTCCAGAACATGATTCCTCAGATGGCTAAAAAAATACCTGATTTCCAGTTCCAAACTCTTTAAGTTCTCTTTATATCTCTCTGTTCTTGTGCCAGCATCATCCATTATTTTTCATAGCCTGGATGTATTTAAAATCTTATTCCCTTTTGGTTTTTGTTTTTCCCAAGCCAACTGTTTAATTTCCTCTTAGAAGACAGGCTTTCTTTCTATGTTCATTATAATAATTCTTTTATATAGCCATTCCAGCTTTGATTCATCTTACTTGAATTCACTTAACCAGACTTCTATACTTTATTCCAGATGGAATTGTGCTTAGTTTGATAACAATAATATTTCACATTCTCCCTGGCAGAAAGTCCACCCATCTTTTCTGGAGCTTCCTTGGTCTTTTATGCTGTTTTGTTATCCTTCATTTGTTATTTTGAATATCTTTTTACTCCCATCTAGAAAGCTATCCACTCTGACCCTGTCACTTCCCATGATGTCTTTCATCATACAGAAGACATCACATCATCAGCTGTTTTCTGTAGGTGTTTTCCAGTTCATGCTAATGACACAACTGAAAACATTTAAGCAAAATGATCTTTGATTGTCTTTGCTGATTAGTTCCTTCTGGCCAAATATTTCCCCTGTCAATGCAGTATCTYTTCTTTCTTGCTCACCTTACATTTTTTGAACCATGTTCCCCACTCACAATAATTTCACTGGTTGTGCTGTGCCAGATGCATTGTACACATCCAGAGAGACTGGTGTTTCTCTTGCCTAGAAAAAATGTGTGTCAGAGAAAGTTATTAGGTTAATTTAGTGTCAGCTATCTTACTGTTCTTTTGTTTCATTTGCCTTTTATGAGGACTAGTGTTTATAGTGCTGTCTTCAAAGTTTGTTATCTTGCCTGTTTGCTGTTGAGATTTTCCTGGATCTATAGGTGCCAATACTGTGTGTCMTTCCTGTTTTTCATTACAGTTTGCTCTGACAGGTTTCATCATGCAGTACTCTCCCTTGATGCATTAAAACATTGCTCTGAGACTGGCAGCTTCCTGCTCAAGTTCTTGAGCATTTTTTGATGGCAACACTTTATTGACTTGGGGGTTTGCTCCTCATCCATCTTTCATGCCCTAGGCAAGTCTGTAATTTTAAAGTCCTAATTCTCTATCTCATATGCTGTAATTTGTGCTTTSCTGCTCTTATTCAGCCTTTTGACCACATTCTCTGCATACTTTTTATTGAAAAGGCAAATTATTGATTTTCTTTTGCAGTAGTACTGTAATTATATTTGAGCCTCATCTCAAGGTCGCTGTAGTTGTGCTAACTCCTTCACACGTTTTCTCTCAAGGTATTTTTATATGTTGTGTGCTTTATTTTGCAAGTTTGACATTTGGTATTTCTTCGTTTAGCCTTTGCTTTCTGACCTCCAAAATGCAGCTTTATAACATACTGACTTTTTTAACTTAGTGAAAACTTTCTTCCTATTTTTAAAAAGTGACCGTTTATCCAGTTAGAGCTGCAGTCCTTCCCTGCAATTCTGCCCTTGGTCAGCAGTCAGCCTGCCTCTGGGCCTTGTGTCAAATAAATTCTCTCTTCTCYTTAAGCAGGTCCTTGCATCCTCTGATCTAACAGGCTGAAGTTAGGAACAGGTAGTGCCTTCTTTATGCTGTCTTTAATTCTGTTCCTAAACTACTTATTTTAGCAAAAAGATTTAGTTGCTGAAAACTCTGCAATTTTTTCAGGCTATCTCCTGTCACCCTGCATGCTTTTTCTGCTCTGCATGTCCACAGCAGAACATGCTAATGTCAGAGGTACTGCTGCTTACTCTGTGGAAGTTATTTGCAAAATTATTGATCATTGCATTCTTCTGCTGGAAAAGTTGCTGCTGGAAGAAGGGAGTTTATATACAGCTGTGTTTATTTTATTTCTTTAGGAGCATGGCTGTGGCATCAGCATTTCAAAATAGTTAGATATGACATTACTTGTCTTCATTGGGAAATAGTGCAACAAATATCTGTGTAAGACATTGGTTTTCAGCAGCCTGKCGATGCATTCACAAGCTTGTGCCAGTACTGTATTCCCACTGGCAGCTCCCACACTTGCTTGTTCATAGTCTTGCCTTTCAGACCAACCTGAAAATTTTCTTCCTTTCAGCATATGTGACCCTTCCCAGCTAGAAACGTTTTTTTGACATCTTTATTTTTTGGCATTCTTTATCATTCACTTCTCAGTAAAATGCTTTCTGTCTTAGGTCCTTTGTTGATACACACAGGTGTCTCCTCTTTGTTACATCATTGTAGCATGTGTCTTGCAGGTACACTATGTGATAATTGAAAATGAAGTATTTTTTGTGTCATGAAGCCATAAGATAACACAGAACTTTGAGCTTCGGCCCCCTTTACTCTCATTTGTTAATTATATCTACAATTTAGAAAGTAAGCTTTTTAGGGCAGTGATGATATCTTTATTTGTCTGTAAAACATTTGCCACAGTTTGGGGCACTGTCAAGGCTTTTACCCCACTGATGTCAGCTTCAAATAACTTTTCCATGGTACACCATTTGCCACTCTGTAACAATTCTCATTTTCCCTTGCTTTTGTTTTCTTGGCCTTAAAATAGTGTACAATATTTGGCAAGTTGAGCTTACGAATTGAGTCAGTGACTCAAAATAATCCCTCTTGTATGTTATTTTACACACAGCAAGTCAAAAAAAGGCTATCTAGTCATAGCTTATTACAAAATAAAATCTTAAGACAGACCTAGAAAGTCAGTTTTTCCCCCATATCTTGTCTTTAAGAGGGACCTTTAACAGGTGCATAAGGAAGGAGCTCAAGAAGTGAAGGGAGTATTGTAAACCTTCCCCTTGTATATCCTTTCTGCTTCTGAAAGTGAATACCTTAGGGAGTTCCAGAGTCCAAGATGATATGTGGACCATTGTTTCTGATAGCTGTCCGTGCACATATCCTCCATGAATTTGTCTAAACCTTTTTTGAACTCATTTCTGTTTTAGGCTTCCATAGCATCCTGTGGCAATGAGTTTCCCAATTTAATTATGTGCTTTGTGAAAGAGTACTTCCTTTTGTTTGTTTTATATCTGCTGCCTGATAATTTCATTGGGTGCCTGCTTGTTATGAGAAATAATAAATCACAGTTCTAACTGTGATTTTCTACATTTTTCTTGATTTTTTTAAAAACCTCTACTATAGTCGTCTTAATTTGGAAAACTAATGACTATCTGGTGATTTAAGAGCCATAGTCTAATTAATCTCTAAACAGAGACTGTTCTGTGACTTGGATAATCTTTTCTCACTCTGAGATGAGTTTGTCCTTGGTGAGTTGCTCCTGTGTCTTCATGACGTGAGATGGAGCAGGGGCCTGCAGACCCGTGGAGAGAGGAGCCCATGCTAGTGCAGGCTTCCTGGTAGAACTGTTGCTCATGGCTTGAACTCACGTTGGAGAAGTTCACGGAGAACTGTCTCCCATGGGAGGGACCCCATGCTGAAGCAGGGGAAGGACTCTTCTTCCTGAGCAGCAGCAGGAACATGTGACAAACTGACTGTAACCCCCATTCCCTGTTTCCCTGAGCCATTGGTGGGGAGGAGGTAGAGCTGAGAATGAGGGCAGGATGGAGGGAATGTGTTTTAGGGTCTATTTTTACTTTTCATAATCCTGATTTTGTTAGTAATAAATTCAAATAATATCCCCAGTTCGAGTCTGGTTTGCCCCTGACAGTATTTGGTGAGTGATTTCTCTCTGTCCTTATCTCAACCTAGGAACCCTTCATTCTATTTTTTCTCCCCTGTCCAGCTATGAGGGGGAGTGATAGAGAGGCTTTGGTGAGTGTCTGGCATTCAGCCAGGACCAACCCAGTACAGGTGTACCCTGAGACTCCAGCTGACGTGATCTCGTTTATTCAGCTGGGGAACCTTCATGGCAACATTTCACTGTAGGTCTGAAAGAATCATGTCTGCATATTGATACAGATCCGTGTTCTTACTGCAGGTGGGTTCATTACTCTGTTAGTTCAGATCACAAGTGCACTCACAGAATAAGTTTCTTGATTGTGTCTGCTTACTGTGCTTTGGTTTGTGTCTTGGGGATGGCAAGCTGTCTTCCTGTCAGATGAAACTGTACTGAAAAGATGCACTCAGGGAGCATCCCTAATGCACTCTAGCTGTTGCCATAAATAGCCTGTCAATGGGACTGAACTGGAGCTAGGCCAGTATGAACTCCCCTGAATTGGTGCTGAGTCCTCACCACTGTTTTGCTGTACAGATACACTCCTCTTGCGCTGCACTATTTGCTAATGTAGGCACAGGCAACATAGATTTCTCTAGGAGTTTTAAAACATTTTTAAACAGTATTAAACAGTGCAGTAAGTTATGAGTCCTTTGCCATGTATTGTAAAGCATCTCACTGTTATCACCACAGAACTTCACAGTGCTAAAGCATTAACCCAAGTTCATGTTTTGAGAGGAAGCTATCAAGGGTCACATAAAGACATATAAAGCAGAGGTAATTTGGATTGATTAAGGCTTTGATTAAGGCTTAGTCTAATGCTTGTGTCAAAAACATCCTTTTTTTTTCAGAATAGATAGAAAAAGAAGGAAACTACTAACAGTCTTAATTCATATAAGCATCAGGCTCTATAACTGGAGAGTCCTTTCATAGCTAGTACTTCCTGATATTTTTGTTGCTACATTTTCTTGGCATAACACAGTCCTGCAGACATTTCAGAGCGATACTGGGACATTATTGATTGTTTTGGTCTCTGTACAATTAAAGTCAACACTTCCGTTCAGGTTTCTGTGCCATAGATACTGAGATACTAATTCAGTTTTCATGTATAAAAGAAAGAGAAATTAATATTCTGTCTTTTGTAATCAGTTATCTGCTGCAGTCTCTGCCTATTACTTGAGACACTTACTGTACACATATATATTCTCAGGCAAAACTAAACCTGATGCAAGGTGAAAGTGTAGTTTCTACAAAGCATGCCAAGCAGTTTCAGAAACATACTGAAATTATTACATATTCACAGTGTATTCATTCCCCACACAGTAACATTGTCAGAGGGAGGAAAAGGTACTAGCAAGGAGCACTTAGTATTTCCAGAAAAAGTAATCCAGCCTGTCTTCTTGCTCTTGGAAGTACAGTGCACTATGGGCTGCATCAGTTGTGCTGGTGCGCTTCGTGCGTCCCTTAAGCCTCAAGCAGAGCTTCCATGTCTTTCCTCACTATGGGGGCATGACTGAGGGAAAACTTCTGAGCAGGCTCCTCTGCCTAAGAACAGGTAGAAGAAAACACTGGTTTGCACTTGTGGACCTTCTGTTCTGCGCACAAGAAGTTGAGGTTGAATATGTTCTTTCTTGGGCTGATTATTTCTTCTGCAGTTTGGGCAGCATAAAGTTTCTTTTGCAACTTGAAGAGCATTACATTACTTCCGTAACAAAAGCAAGTAAATGCAAACTTTTAAGCAAATATTTATTTTTATCTCCTAGGCTACTCGACATGCAGAAATGGTGGCAATCGACCAGGTCCTCGACTGGTGCAAGCAACACAACAGAGATTATACGGAAGTGTTTCCACAGTTGGTGTTGTACGTAACTGTAGAGCCCTGTATCATGTGTGCAGCTGCTGTGCGCCTGATGAGTATCCTTTCATGCTTATTCACCCTGGGAAACTCTGTCAAACTATTACTCTTTGGCCCATGAAGAAGGGCTTGACACTGTCAGAGAAAGCCATGAGAGGTGGTCTGAGGGTCTGCACCCACCTGCATGGTGAATAGTGAGAGACTCAAGAATGAAAGAGAGGTGCAGTTACAATGAACAACTGTTTCTCTTAGAGATTAAAAATACATTTTAGAGATGTCTGTTAGTATGTAAAATCAGCTAAGTGCGGTTCAGTGTTCAGTTTTGAATGTTGTATCAATCAGTAAACCGTGTCTTTGTATGCCTCTGCTTTGGGATTCATGCTGCTTTTCTGAGGAAGGCTGGATGTGCATATTCAGTAATACATCTATCGTTCAGAAGTAAGTTCTGATTTTAAGAGGGAAGAATTATAGCTCAAACTAATTTAGTTTGAAAAGTACAGGCACATTTTAGGAAATTTAATGACTACCTATATCAGGCTACTATACTTCCTGCTTGTTTTTCACTTAATACCTTGACTCAGTCCCATAAATTCCACGGGTTGTATATGGCTGTCGAAATGAGCGATTTGGAGGGTGTGGCTCAGTTTTGAGCATCTCGTCTGATGATATGGTGGACTCAGGAGACCCATTTGAAGTAAGCTGTAAAATGCTTCCCTTTGTTTTTCAGCTAGGGTACTGTGCCTGGCTCTGTTACCAGGCTTTGAGAATGTTATGCATCACCTTAAGAGGACTCAGATGGAAGATGATTAAAGTCAAGTAAACTTGGCTCAATAACAAAATAATGTAAAAAGAAATTAGGTCCTTAAAGAGAAGAAAATTGAGGAAAAGCCTGATGACAGTCTTAAATTATTTAAAAGGGTGTATCAAAGGGGAAGAGAAAGAATTATACTTGTGGAACAAGGTAAGAATTAAATATACCTAAAATATGTGTAATACTTAGGACAGTAAGTATATGCTGYGGGAGGAGATGAGGGAAAATTATTTTAAACTGCACAATGTACAAACACATCATCAATAAACATCAAGTAACAGCAGCTTACAAAGTTACTGGGTTTTAGCTGAGCCACTGGAAATGATTGTATTTTTGCTTTCAGTATGTGTGTAGATGAGGTAAAATGTATTAGCTTAGACTTACTTCATGTAGTTCAAATCCCACAATAAATCTGAACTGCAAAAGTAGCATAGGAAATTCAGCTTAGGTATAAGGAAACTTTCTGAATAGTAGGGATGCTGAAAGACTGAACAGTGGGTGGGCTGATTGAGGCATCTTGGTCATGTGAGAAAGGCTGGACAAGCATTCAGTGGAGGTAGAGTATAAATAAATGTAAATGCTTTACAGCATTATATTACTATACCTGTGTGCCCATACATACATGTAGAGGGTATTATGGCATTTTATTTATTACGTTATACACAGCTGTACATGATCCTGCCTTATACAACAATACTGATTAGGGTTCCTGGAGTTGTTTTCCACACTTCACATTAATGATTTAATGAATGTAAAAAACAAGTAACGTAAATACGCATTAAAGGCTCAAGGCTGAAAGAATTTCAGTCAGCAAAACAATACTGTTTGGCACTCCAGTGTAAACATATCAGGCGTCTTTCTGTCAGGGTGAGACTAATATCTGAATTAACCTGTATAGTTAGTACAGTTCATTTGCTAACACTGGCATGTGGTATTTAATGTTTTTATACATTCAGAAGAAAGGAGAAGGTTCTTGATACTATGAAACCTTTGTTTCTGTAGGCAACTGCAGTGGAATGTATAGGAGTAACTAATTATTTTCTACTGTGGGTGGAGATTAATTTAGTGTGAGTGACATTTAAATGTTTTCTCATTAGTGTTCATGGCCTGGAGAAGTATTTTAGAAGGACCAAAAAGATCTGAAAGGTGACTGATAGGAATAAAGAACAGACGTGTGGATGAGTGTTTTCTTTCAGAAATCTTATCTACAAATACCTAGGTGTATGCCTTACGTTTCCATGTGCTTGAAGAGTGTGTGAGGTTGGAAACACATAAATAAGAAAGAAATGGTAGATTGCTTAAAAATTTTACATAATTTACTAAGAAAGTTTGTTTTGCCTAAGTTATTAGGGAAATATTTTACTCTACTAAGCCTCAACGTAGTATTTTTCAAATGTATTAGGTATTAAACCTGAAAAAGAGATTTTTTTTGACCCCTAAGTTGACAGTACAGTTGTTTAAAATTACTCTGTACTCAAGCCATTGTTGTGAAGCATGAAATATGTTATTCTCATATGTGCTCACTAACATCATTCTAATTTGAACAGTGCTCTTCTGGCTATCGTGCTGAAGAAGCAGTGGAATTGTTAAAAGCTTTCTACAGACAAGAAAATCCCAATGGTAGGTTTTACATTAATGCATCCATTTTGATCTCAACCTAATTTAAAAGAATGCTGGCACTGGTATTACTGTAATCCACTTCTGATGATTCTTCTTTTTTGCTTCTTCTTGGCAGCACCAAAATCAAAAGTACGGAAAAAGGATCATCGTCAGTAGCCCTACACCAGTGGGAGACAGAAACTTAGCAAAAAATGATATGTGAAGGTTTCTTCAGCGTCCATCTTTTTTAAAATGTGCAGTTCAATCAAACTGTGTTTAATTTTCTGTACAGAGTTGTAACTAATAGGATATTTAGTATCTGCTCCTGCATTTTTATGTTTATGATTTTTTGGTATCATAMTGACAAAACAAAAGAATAAATGACTGTCTTTTAGAAAGAGGAAAATTTGTGGTTCACTTGCTTACAGACAGACAGATCCATTAAAATGATGCTTTTGTACAGAATGTTCTAGAATTTTTCCTTCTGTCTATGGAGAAGCATCTTGCTTTTCAATAGTAAATGTTTGCTTAGGCAAGTATGTAATTCTCTTGGAAGGTTACATTTGTAAGTCCTTTACAGTCCATGTGTGTATATTTAAACAAAAAGCATATAAAGGAATTGTACAGTCCTTGAAGACTTGAGATAAGACCATTGTAAATGTTTCTTCATTGTTTTCTAAACCCTTCTAGCACAAGCCAGACTTTGAGACATAATTTCTGAAAGTCACATACCTGTGCAGACAGGGGCATATGCACAATTACATCTCAGTTTGTGTATGCTGTTGCGTAATAAGGATAAGCAAACATCACTTGGCTGCACAGCACCTTCATACAAAGTTGTGGAGAAACTCTCCACAACTCTCTTTAGACTGTCCACTCCTCTTGTGAATATTAGTGGAAGAAATACTTTATTTTTAAGAATCCACTAAGAAGTTGAAGCTGTTCTTAGCTACTAAATTATAGTAACCAAGACAGGCAGATACAAGTGAAAACCAGGAAATGAAATTGGTAATAACATGAATAATTGTATTTAAGATATTTGTCTTTTTGTAGTGTTGGTTGGCTTTGTCATTTCCATGTCGTTTGCCTGGCAATGCAGTAATTTATAATCCAGAAGAGGGCCTTCAAGTTCCACTAATGAATTAAGAATGCAAGTACAGTTCAATCTTGATTGAATACTCTTAGTGGATGCTTATGTTAAGCATGAAATTGTTGTAGTTTATTTGGCTGTTATTCAGAAATTTGAGAAATACTCTAGCTTTTTTTATTTTATGTAAAAGAGTGTTTAAAATTTTATGACTATAAAAACTGAATACAATTAAACCTTTTAGATATTTCAAATCAATACTTTCGAAAATGTTTTTTAAAAGAATATTAAAAGCATTACTTGTCACCATCGCTCCCAATAACTTAGAATTTCTATTTTATGTATTTACTTAATGTTTACAAAGTGACATGGGAAAGAAGCATTTTTACCATAATAGCTATTTTCAGAGTTTAGAAATAATATTCCTTTAATTTAAGCCCTTTAACTGATGTCAGTGGCCTCTCCTATTCTCCTGACCATTACTTACAGCACTCTTTGAGTCTTTCCCATTCCATAAACAAAAGTTATGACTGTATTTGTAGATTTCATCTGCTTCAGACCTCCAAGGGCCTGTGAACCAGACAGCTAAGCTGGAAAAGCTATTTAGGAAAGGACCATTTTTAATGACTGGGATGGCCTTATTGGAAAGAAATGAGCATGCCTGGGATTATGATATTTGGCTGGTGATAGAAGATGGCAATTTATCTCTACAGATATGTTCAGATCTCAACTGGACCATAATTTTCTTCTACCTTGAAGAAGTCACTGACGTCCAAATTAAAGGGGTCAGACATCTGGCTTGTCACTGACGTCAGTGAGAGTAGGAATGGGAGCCTTCATACTGTTTTGGACCAGGACCTAAATCTCTCAACATCTTTTCTTTTTCAGAGGGGCTATGAACACTTTCCTTTCTCATTGCCTTCTTTCAAAGAAGGATGTCGTTACTGGAACATGTGTGACAGTAGGAGCACAAGTAGAAAGATTACTGGTAATAGGACAAAACGCTTTTTAAAAGCTGTGTCCTGTTTTTCAACTCTTAAATTGGAACAGAATTTTTTGTAATAGGAGTCAGTGGTAACCTGTCACTTAATAAGCAGTTCCAGTCTTGTGCAAAGCCAAAAGACTGAAGAGGGTGAGAAAAATTAAAATTCCTCTGAAGAGTGATCAAGGAATGTGCATCTTGGAACAGAGGCATGAAAGATGAATAGTGTAGCAAGATGAAAATTGTTGTTTTACAGAAAGGTTATAAAAGATACTTCTGTTTACTGTAATGTATAAGGAAAAACCCACAATGGTCTAGTATTAAGAGGCAAATTTGGATGTGGGGGGGTTGTTTTGGCTTTTTTTGTTTGTTTGTTGGTTTGGGGGTTTTTTTGATATAATAGTTATTAGTTTGTGGAACAAACTGCTGAAAGATTACACCAGAAGCAAAGATGCAACCCGTTCACCTGAAAATCCTGTTAYGTATGGAGTTAAGAACAAACACAGATATGCAGGTATTTTTATAAAAGAAACCAATCAACTCTTGTGTGAATACAAGCTGCTCTTCAGAGCCATGCAGCTGTTTGCTCCTTGCTCCCTCCAGGCCATGCTCTTCTCCCTCCCTGCAATGGCCATCCCACCAGGGTAGCAGCAGGAGCCTGGGGAGGCTGGTCCTATGCCACTGCCCTCAGAAGTGTGCCTCAGGCAGGTGTCTCAGTCTGATGTGCCACAGCTCTTCCTAACCATGAGTTTTGAGTTTGTCAGCAGTTTTCAGAGTTGGATTTGGACACCTGAGCACTCCACAAGAAATTACAGAGATTCTGGGTAGAAGGTTCGAAGTTCAGGCTCAGAGAAACCTCTCTGTGACTAAGCTCAATGCAGGGACTGGAAGAAGGCAGGAGGCAGCCCCAACAATTACAACCTGATGAGCTGACTGGTTTCAGTGCTCCAGATAAGAAAATGAACTTAACAAGAAAGAGAATTAAAGAATACAAAAAGAAGAATGTCAAAAAAAGAATTTAACCATTCTTGGAAGCTTATGCCACGAGAAGATGCTTGCTCATGGCTGCAGAAACATAGGCTTGGTTTGTAACTGCTGCTACCAGGTGAAATCCTGCAGCAAACTGGGTTGCACATTCTGAAAGAAGTATTGTTGTCTGTTTGCTGGGGACCTAGTGTCAGGCTTTGGCTCTAGCTCTAGAAGAATGTCAAGAGCAACAACTTTAATTGTTCCTGACACCTAGAAAACTCAAGAGCAGCAGCTTATAAATGATGCTATTCATGTTCACAGTGCTTTTACTTATTTTTRTCTATTTGTTTCTAGGTTGCCACATAGCAAGCCTCAAGAGCAGCAGTAAATATATTCAGATGGTTTATTTAAAGAAGTTTAAATGCTTCACCGTTTTTCCCTTGCTGCTTGATAAATAAACGTTTGAGCTTCAGGGTTACATTTACCTTGGACTGCATTTTTGCCAGTTCATCACAGGTAAACATGATTTTATTTCAGCCTTTAGTTTGGTTGTCAATAGTCTGACATCAAAATATATTGAACCAGCTAGGAGGGCAGGAAGCAAAACAACACAGCTTTGTCTCTGCTAAACCAATTACAATTGACAATCCAAGGCTATAATAAATATGTCTTGTGACTTGCACACTAGAGGAGAGCCTGAATTTAAATTATAGCTTTGGGTTTTGAAATGCTCACTGATCCATTCCATTCCCATTAAGAGCGCCTTCCGCTCCGCAAAATTAAGTGATATCTTTACATGACAGTTTAATTTAATTAATTTGTTTTTCGATATGTACATTTATGGAGTTTCTCCATTAAGCTTTTGAAATGTCTGTAGGTCCTATGCATTAATGTAAATGCGCCATGGCCCATAATTACCTTTGGCAGGCTTAGGGCACTGATAAAAAGATTATATTTTTAAAAACTAAAGTCTTCAAACTTCCTCGGTGCTTGGCAGGAAATCTATTTCTGTGTTTTATTTGGAGCAAGGCTGGGGAGCCTGCAGCCAACAACTCCAGAGTAGGCAGTAACTGTTACATTTTAGAAAATACATTTTGAGGCTAAATGAGAGAAAGGGAGAGGAAGACAATTAGTGCAAGAGTACTAGAAGCAGCTGTTTGTTTGTTTTGCCTTGTGGCTGCCAATACATACTCTTATCATTAAAGTGCATCTAGAAAAAAGGTATTTTCTATGAAATTAGTTCGCAAAACATGGATCTTTGTCTTTTTAAGAGGCTGCCCCGAAGTGAGTTTATCTTCCTTTTTCACAATAGCTCTGCACTAGCCAAGAATACTGGATTCTCCCTTTGCCTCCTCCTCCCTCCTTTCTAAAAATGAACTTTTCAGGAAAATATGGAATTCAGAGAAGTTTGAAGGAGAGCAGATGGCCAACAGTGATCCAATAGGATGTAAAACTTCAGTTAGGTAGTTGCTTGGCAGGCAAATACAAGTGAGCCTGTGATGTTTCCATAGTGATGTTTTCACATGGTGCCTTCCTTTTGTCTTTCAAAAAGCTAAGTGATGTAAAAAAAGAAACAGGGGGCGTGGGGGTGGGGGCTAAAATAAAATGCAGGGTTCTGCCAGGGGCAGAGACTTGGGCTCATCTCTGACTTCTGCCTGAGCAGTGATGCACTGTCCTCAGCTACGGTCACACACACAAAGCCTCAGTTGCTGTGGTGCTTGTGTGGGCTGTCTTGCTGGATAAAGCAGGGACTGCTGCTGAAATTAAGATATGACTGAGACTGTAGTGCTCTTGGAGGGGCAATTGCTTGGGCACTGATATTTGTGGTGTCAAGATTTCACATTTACCTGTGGGGGAAGGTTTGCCATGGCACTTCTCTAACCTTGAGAGTTTTCTCTACATGCAAGGAGGCAGTGCAATACAAATTAACACTTCCTGTGACTTTGAATCCTACTTTCTCCTTTCAAGCCTTAGACGTAGCCGTCACAGTCACATTAGTTTGTGAGGATATAAACAACAGCCATTATCTGTGCAGGCACATTGCGCAAGAGMAACAAGATTTGTAGGGAGAGGCAATATCTTTTATTAAGCCAAATGACAGTTGGAAAAAAACAGGCAAGCTTTTCAACAACCAGCCGTAGGGACACTGAGTTCAAAAGCATGCCAGCTTTTTTCCACGCACTTGAAGTAAGTAAAATTAAGACCAGTAACTATGTTCCATCTCCCTGCAAAACCTGCTTTTCTTGAAAAAAGAAAAAAGGACAATTTGACTATCAGCTGATTTGAGCAGGAAAAGAGGTTTGTTAGGAGATTGGACTCATGGTAAACTCTGCTTCTAACTCTCCAGCAGAACACTCCACTGCCTCTGCACAAATGTGTCAGCACATATGCCAGCACTTTGTGAGGACCCAAAACAATTTTCCCCTCTCGAAAGCTTCCAGCAAGGTATTGAATGCAGCAGCTCATTCACTGAGCCCCTCACCCTTGAGCAGGGAGACTCTCCTGAGGAGCAGGCTCCTAGGGGGAGTGCTGTGGGGCAGAGTGGTTCACATTACCTGTGGTTTATGAATCCCAGCATGAATTGCCCTGGATGCTGTGGTACACGCAAATTAAGTCAGTTTATCCTGTGAACAAAGTTGCCTAGCTGCCCTTCTGTGCTCTGGCCTCACCCATGCATTCAGAGCTGCCGGCAAGGGAACGCACTGTTCATGTATTGACCAGCTTGTTATTACTAAACATGGCCCTGGAGACAGCAAATACGTCCTTTTAAAAGAAACTAATTTTCTTGCCCTCTGCAACCTCTTTCCAGTCATGCTGTGCAGCACTTGTACTGGCAGCAGCCTGAATGAATCATTCAAAACTATACCTGTTTAGTGCACTTTTAAATATTTCAATGTGTTTATCCCATCAGGGTACTCCATCAGGACGCTTGAGCTAGCAGTGACAAGGGGAAGGACTGAAGTCTCTCGGCCGTGGTAGCCACAAAACCTTGATTACTCGCCATGTAGGAGACTTCAGAAGCATTTCCACTGCACAGGAAACCTGACAGCTTTGGGGYGGGCAACTGCAGCTCAGGGAGTTTCAACCTATGGATTTACCTATAGATGTAGAAAGTCCTTGCAGGGTTGCTGTGGCACAGAGGGCATTTAGGAAATGGCATTGCAGTGGGTTGGAGCTGGACAAAGTGGGACAGCTCAGACTCTTGCCCATCTTTACCTTCACCCTGTGCCATGGCTGTTTCCTCAGCACTCACTCACTTCAACACATTGTGCTGAGAGTTCATCTGCTCATTCCTGCGAGCCTTTGATCTTCCTTTATGCTCTGTGGCAGAGCTACAGAGTGCTCCCATTTGGAACCACCTGCCTGCTCATTTCAGGTTTCAGGCCACCCTCGGGCAGTGCTACTCAGCAGCCATCAGCGCTTTCCTGTGTGCCGAGGCTGCAGTTACAGACCTAAYTCCAAGATATCTTTGTGTCTGGTCCTGTGGCTGCACTGAGGGACACGCCTCCCTRTTGATCCCGTCCGGCATATTTTTGTTTTGTGCCCTCTTTTCTCTCCTGCTGGTCCCTGAAAGCAGCCAGGAGCTGCACTGCATAGCTGAGGAGCAGCAGTGGCGAGGAGCCTCTGCCCTCCTGCCTTTCTGCTGCTCCAGCGAGAACAATGCCAGCTACCAAGAAGGAATAACCCGCAAGGAGCCTAATGAAACAGCAATCTGGCATTAAGATGTGTATATAGTTGCCATTTGTTAAATTGACAGATGACATTTGGAACATGCAGCCTCTATTCATTTTTTGAAGCTAAATACTCTCTTGAAATAAAGTCTTTGCCATTAGTGTTAAAGCTGATTTGCAGCCCAGACAGGGCCAGCTGTGCTTTTACACATTTCTGGGCACAAGGTCAGATTCGTAGCAGCTGTAAGATTTTTTTGCATTGAACTGGACAATTCATGAACAAGATACCCCAAATTACCTCGAGCTCTACCTTTATTTTTCCCTTCCTACCTTTTCATGTAGAATTCCTTATACAAGGGAAAACCAGGGTTTYGACAAACAGCTTTTATTCAACTAAAATTTCATCATCTGCTACCTAGTCCCACTCGTCTACATTTTTATGTGCCTACAATAACAAGGTGCCAAAGAGAAGTTCCAAACACCTTCAGCAATAGTTCGAAATTTATTCTTAAGCAACAAAACCTCAGCTTTCTTACGGACAAATATCTCAGACATTATATTTTAGGAACAGTTAAGAGTGTGAGGGACTCAGCTCATCCAATTCAAAAGCACAGAAATCATGGTAAAGATGCAGTATTCCTTTACACCTTCAAATTGCTGTCAACACTTTCATGATAACTTCCATTTCCAACTCCAGAAATACTCAGAAGAAATAGGTGCCCAAACTTTACCAAAGTTGTACTTTTAGACAAGTACTTGGCTGTTACCTCATATGCTGCTTCATCAGTTTTATTGATAAAGGCCCAGGGAAGTAATCTGACTTGTTTATTTAATGTCTTTTMAAAGTCATTCCATTTAAATCACTAGGATGTCATTCTGCTACTACCACTTCAACTTATTTTTGCACATAAAAGAGCAAAAATCAAGCCTTCCAATATGCAGAAAAGCTGGTAATTAGATGGCTACTATTGACTGAAGAGAGTGAAGCACCTTTCATGGGTGTATGCCAGGAACAAGAGTGTAGAAGAGCTTCATCTCACATCACTTCAATGACTGAACCAAGGTTGGGAAAAGGTAAAGTCTCTTGACAGGGTCTTTCTCCAGCACCCTAAGGCAAGAGAAGGCGAGAGCATGGCCAGCAGACTTCTCACTCTGATTTGCCAGGAGTCACAGCCACACAGGAGCCACAAGAGGAGCAAGAGCCTGCAGAATGTTTGAGTCACAGGAACGTTTTCTTTCTTTAAGTTAAAAAAAAAATCTTAAATGATTTACATATGAATTGCTTCTAATGAGGACACACAAGATCAGTTTTCCAGCACACTTTCAACGAGGCCAAAATTAAAGATACAATTACATGGCAGAATACTAGACTGAGATCTTCATAGTTTTTATGTCAACAGTGAAGTCAGCCACTGCTGGTGGGTGGGAAGCAGCTCTCTTTGGGGATGTTGAGATGGTTGATTTTCTGATTACTTCAGAGAATTTTAAAAATAGCAAATTATAATAACAGGCCTATAAGACTCTCTAGCAGCTTTCTGATTAATGTTAATCTCAAGTTATATTCTAAGTTCTTGTCCATAAGGTATGCTGTTCAGACATTCTCTAGATGCTGTTTTAACCTGTGTCTTCTGAGTCACATTAGTCAGAAGAATTGGCCTGTAATTTAATTATTGCAAATGGTGCATCGGTGAGTTATTTCCTAGGAGAGCGAGTTAAGAAAACCCAACACTGCAATTAATGCTGAAATGGAACCCTTTTGCTTTGGCCTTTTGAAAATTTTTCCGTATGACAGGAGCCAAGTGAGACTGAGAGAGTTTAGAAAATTCTATTAGAAAGTCATCTTCACCCAGAGCTTTCCCAGAGACCAGAGGTTTTATGACTCCTTTTTATTTCTTCCTCTGCTTTGGGACTACCTAACTCTTCCCTGATTTTCTGCAGAATTACAGGTATTTCCAGTTTACTTCGGAGACCTTGAGTCTTTTCAGCTGTACAAATGACTCAGACTAGTAAAGGATTTTAGCACTCAAAAAAGATGTCTTTAAGGTCCACAGTGTTTGTAGCTTGTACAACAGATGACCACCACAGGAATCATATAACACCCTGTGCTTGCTTTCCTTCCTGAACTGTACTGCCAGCACTTCACAGACCTCTCCTCATGGTTCTAATTTTCTGTTTCTCCACAATTTTCTAAGCAAAGGATTCTCCACTTTTGATTCCCATAGAAATGTAAGTATGATCTGAGCCCCAATAAGCAAGAGACCCTCACTCTATTGCTTCTTCATAATCATGCAGCTTGAAAACTTAGAACAGAGACATTTAGGACCTGAGCAGATTAAACAACAAAATCAGCAGCATAAAGGGTTCTCAGTGGAGTTCAGAGACTCTCCCAAACTGAAGGAAGAAGACTGGAAAGGTTTTTAAGCACTGTTATGGCTGAAAGCACCGTGAGTGAAAAGCAAAGCAAGTTCTGTGATCCACCCCTCCAACCTTCCTTCTATACCACTGTCTCCACCGTCTTCCAACTCCATTGTGTATCTTCTGGGTACTTTGGCCATCCACACTCTACCGATGAAGAGCAGGCCTTGCTGCCCCTACTTGTGGGCTGAGATATATTCTGACCATGCATGAATGATCCAGACAATCTTGGACACACACCAAGCTGGCAAGTGTGCCTGAACTCCTCCCTCCAGCGATCTCCAGAGCACAGGCTGCAGCCACGCAGTGCCGGCGCCCTAAGCTGTGCAGATGGCACACAGAGTTTGAACATGAAAGAACTCGAGACCCCTCTTACAGACACCTGTGTGTGAGGATTCTGCCACTTAGCAATGTGGCTGAATGGGGCTACCATTGCCTTAACTCTTTTCAATTACTGCTCTTACTCTCCAGGGGTAGCATTTCATGCAGTCCATGAAATACCCAAGTGATGCTTCTTTTTGGCCTGTAGAGTGTGTTTATCTTCTGTCTGACAAAATAAAATGATCAGAAATACAAGGGAATAGGAAAAAAAAATGAGAGAATGGAAAAATTCAAATAAAAGATATGGCAAGTCAGAGTGCCACAATGCAAAATGCTAATATGCAACATCACTGACCCCTTGATCCTGTGAAATATGTAGGACACACACGGGAGCCTGTTATACTTACAAGGAAAGAAAACAGTCCGATCTTCAATAAATTTATTTTCTAACTTCCTTTTGCTAAAAACATGTTTGTTTTTAAAGTAATTACTTTGGGAAAAGACAAGAGAAATGGGAACAGTGGAGTTGGAGGAAAAATAAATTCTAATTTAAAAATAAATGAACCATGCACCCACAGAACATGGTGGAGACCAGGTTTCTGCTCTTCAGCTATTTGTGGAGGCTGAAGGACAACAAAAGGACTGAACCGGTTTTCCCTTCATAGCTGGTTGCACCAGATCTGTGCCCTTTGTCCTTCAAGGTACACAGCAAGACACAAGGAGATGTAAACAAAATGAGCCACACAATCTACACACGCCAGGTTTTTTACTTGATCTTTAAAACATGCTGCATTTGGAAGACTCAAAGTCTGGCATGCCAAAGCTTGGGGTTGGTCTGGAGGCTATCTTTCTGCTGTGGGAGAGCTAGCTGTTAAAATCTATTTCCGGTAGGCTCTGCTCTCCACCACTTCCAGCCACTATCTTGAAACTGGTGAACTGATGCTCGCGTCGGCAAAGTGGCTTCGCTATTCCAGGCAGACTCGTAGTGGGAAACCCCACCAGCTACAAAAATCACTTCTCTCTGCCCACCCTCCCCGTCTCTCTCCCCCTAGAAGGCCTGCTGGCTTGATGTATCTATATCCCAAGGGACATATTTCTTTGGTTGCATTGCCCCTCTGCCTCCAGTGAGTGTACAGCAACCAGGCTGGGCTTTGGTGGTCTCTCTGCTCTTGCTCTGCTCTATGCACACCAGCTCTCAGCCTCCAAAGTTCTGACCACCATGCATGTGTTTAATTTTAAGAGCAATTCAGACTTGTGCTTGACTCTTAGAGCAAACATACCTTCTGTTTCCAGGGTACATATTTTCAGTGTGTCCTACCTGGCCACGGTTTTCAGATCAGGCTGTTCCTGTGCTGCAGTATAATAAGCAAAGGCAGATGATCCAGTCCTCAGTGGTTTTGCCTGGAGAGATATAAATCACATTGTTGGTATTATTTCTTCACATGTTGTGTCATTTGCTGAACAATTAAGTGCGTGCTACTGAAGGATTAATAAGTGAGCCAAGGCTACAGAACATAATGCAACTTCACAGGAGGAGATGACAATGCAATTTTTTAATACTGTATTATTATTTCCTGTAAAACCAGCTGATGCAAAATCAATTCCATGCTAAATTGTGTTTTCCTCTTTGGTCCTTTTAAACTAATTTAAAAAAAAAATAAAGTGGGAAAGATACCAACACCTTCAGTCATTTTAAACTTAGAACAAAAATTTAAAACGTTGGAAAGATACCAACAGGCCATAAATAATCTCTAAATGGTGTGTTACAGACTGATGGTAAGTGGCACTCACACAAACCCATATTTATATTAAAAAACCTCATATGTGTACATTTTATAGACTATCAATTATAACAGCTGAAAGTAAAACAAATGTCATGAATGTACATCTACTTTACTATCCATTACATCTCATCTCTGTGAGAAAATGCTACTGTTATTCCAAGCTATATACCTTATAATGTCAGCACAAAAAAACTATACACTTTAGCAATATCAAAATCTAAATACCTACATCCAAACCATACACAATTACACATAAGCGTATCATAAACTACACAGAAATTAATAAAACCCACTAGTTTTAGGCCTTTTCTCAGTGGAATTCTATTTATCATGCTTTGGCAGGTAAATTAACAGATTCATGCTTGCAAAATTGCACTTCTTTCAATAAAGGTGAATCTCTGGGGTGTGATTTTGGACAGTTTATTTATATTCTAGGACAGCTCAACATTAAGATCACTGGAACCCAGAGTGGGTAAGAAAACAGTCAGACAGTTCAAGGGTTTTCACTTTTGGCTATCTTTTCAATAATGGCTTGAGGGCCCAAAGGTGCAGGTCCCTTCGACCTCCCGGGGTGGTGTCATGAGGAGCCCGTCTCTGCAGTGAGCTCTGGCTCTGGCAGCCACTGCTTGATAGAACTGAACAAACATCTATGTAACATCTTTGTTGGTGACATGGACAGTGGGATTGAGTGCACCTCCAGCAGGTTTGCCGATGGCACCAAGCTGTGCGGTGCAGTCAACACATGGAGGCAAGGGATGGCATCCAGAGGGACCTGGATAGGCTTGAGAAGTGGGCCTGTGTGAACCTCATGAAGTTTGTGAGTGAACRTTATGAACTGAAAAGGCCAAATGCAAGGTCCTGCACCTGGGTGAGGGCAATCCCAAGCACAGATACAGGCTGGCCAAAGAATGGATTGAGAGCAGCCATGAGGAGAAGGACTTGGGYGTGTCGGTGGATGAGAAGTTCGACATGATCCATCAATGTGAGCTTGCAGTTCAGAAAACCAATCGTGTCCTGGGCTGCATCCAAAACAGCATGGCCAGCAGGGTGAGGGAGGGGATTCTGCCCCTCTGATCTGCTCTGGTGAGACCCCACCTGGGGCCCCCAACATGAAAAGGACATGGACCTGTTGGAGTRAGTCCAGAGGAGGGTCACAAAGAGCAGGGTCATCAGAGAGCTGGGCATCTCTCCTGTGAAAACAGGGYGAGAGAGTTGGGGTTGTTCAGCATAAAGAAGAAGGAGAAGGCTTTGGGGAGACCTTACAGCAGCTTTGCAGTACCTAAAGGGAGCTACAAGACAGCTGGAGAGGGASTTTTTACAAGGGCATGTAGTGATAGGACAATGGGAATGGCTTAAGGTAGGTTTAGATCAGACATTAGGAAGAAATTCTTTACTGTAAGGGTGGTGCGGTACTGGAACATGTTGTCCATAGAAGTTGTGGATGCCCCATCCCAGGCTGGATGGGGCTCTGAGCAGCCTGGTCTAGTGAAAGATGTCCCTGCCCATGGCAGGGAGGTTGGAACTAGATGATMTTTAGAGGTCTCTTGCAACCTAAACCATTCTATGATTCTATGAAACCACCCATCCATCCTGGCAGAGAGTGTTACTCCGATCCTCTATGGAAAATGCTCGGCTGTTGCTAGCACAATTACACTGCAGGAAAATCCAGTTCCAAATAATTTAGTCTTTATTTACTCAGAAGAAAAAAAAAAAAGCTAAAAGGTAAAGGCTAATGAGATACTGGCATGGGAATTATTTCACAGTAATAAAATACTTTGCATGTTTCTAAGGGCACATCATACACAGGTCCACAGAGAGTCCTTTAGAGCGAGATTTCCTGAGGACCTTGCATGTGTTCACATAACTTCATAGTGGGAAAGATGCTGGTCCATTATCCTGTCCCATCACACTAAGAAGGCAGGGTACAAGTTAATTGAAAGGACTAGGCACAGCATGAGCAACTGGGGAAAGCAGGCAAGCAGAGGAAACAAGTAAGTGCCTTTTGTTTTCATGTTAAGATTATATGCAAAAGGATTTTTGAACCTGAAGTTGAAACTCCTCCATATTCCATCTCTAYAGTCCCACTATTTATCTAGTTTACAAAGCTCCTTCTCATATATATGTAATGTTGGCTGCACTTTGAATTAGTATCTTCATATATCAATAAGCTAAATTAGGATATGCCTTACTGTGTAAATTGGCACAATGAACTGGGGAATAAGAGTGCTTCCCAAGTTGTACCAGGAGCATGGATCAGACTCCTGGCAACATAGAGACTTTGGCTATTCACCATGATAACACCCAGGAAAGGAATGATGCAATACAGAGCTCGAGGCTTTCACGTGTTGCCTCTGCCACTGTGCCTCTCAGACAGGGTGAGAGCTACACAGTGTCATCATTTGCTCCTCTAAATTACAGCACACTCAGTAACACATCATCTGAGGGGTTTGAGGCTAAACTCTTGTAAACCAGCTTTGATTCCTTCCATCATGTCTCTCATTAAGTGTAAAGTGCCTCCAGGGAAAGGCAGCTGATTAAACAGATTCCTCAGTGACATAATGAATTTACAAAGCCCTCCAGTTTTGCTGGGGATGTTTTGGGAAAAATATCTTCAGCCACCGAGGGAAAAGTGCACTGAGAGGGAGAATCACTTCATTTCCTCTGCCTTGGGGCCTGACAAACATTCCCCACGCACCCTGGGAAYTGAGAGGATAGCCTGGTTGAGCATTGGAAGGAGAAGGGGCAGGGACACAGCCATCCATCCCTCCATCCCTCCCTCCCTCCCTCCAGCACAGCAGCCCCCTGTCCCCATGTTGAAGCGTGGGGCTCACAGCCTCCTTGTTTTCCTTGGCAGATGCAACCCAGCCCAGCTCCACCAGCTTCCTCACAGCAAAGCTCTCCAAGGCAAGCTCTGCTCACAGAGGTATTGCCTCTCGGCACAGGAAAGAAGTATGAGGCTTTTTCCAGCATTCAGATCCTGTTTTTAATGTGACTCAGCTCTGCAGAGTCCATAAGGAAGACACGAGTTGTGCTTTATTAGCAGTTAGGTTAATATTTGGAAATAACAAGACTGATGGTTTTATCTGTTTAATCATTTGGTGCTGCCAAGAACGACCATAAGCACAGCCCAATGGTGCATGAAGGGAGCACAGCCTGACATTAGTTTCCCACCACTAAAATCCAAACATTAGCACACAAGTTCTGTAGCAGGCTGGCAGGGGCAGGCAGCCAGATCACTGCTATTGGAGTGACTCAATGATTATAATTTTTCTTCAAGGAGATTTTCAACCTCCCTGCAATGGAAGGAAATAGGGATGGATGAGGAGGGCTAATTTTGAAGTTTGGCAGTTCATTTGTGTTTGCCCAGCTTTCCTATGCCCTCAGCTGAACTAGGCTACAGAACTAAGGAGTGAAAGACTTCTCTAGTTTTTCCCCAATCTTATTTCATTTGTTTGTCGGTCCCCCCTCCCTTTTTTCTTAAATCTCCTCAGGTACACTCTTTAGCAAGCACTAGCTGCAATGCAGATTCACCACATGTAACCAGGCAATGCTACTGAACTACCATATGCAGCCAGCAGCAGCTGTAGCAATTCATCACTGAAAGGCAATCGGATGGCTGGATCATGCGGTCAGCTGGCACTCAGACAACACTGGATGTGGCAGATGCCATCAGTGCAGAGAGCAGAATAAGAGACAACAGGAGTCAACAGACACAGGGATGTTTTCTTAACAGAGGATAGCTACCTCAGCTAGTGTTTATCACCATTTATCACTAAGTAAGTGCAGCTGTTAGACCCACTGATCCTTTGAAACGTATGTAGAGCAGAGTTCGGTGAATTTTGGCAGAGTTACTCAGAACACCTCTCCTTCCGTACACAAAATCAAGGGGGAGAAAAGCCACTGAAATAATCACAGTGGAGTTGCACTCCAAGTAAAGCTTCCTTGAACGTGCAAACACATGCCTCACCCACTCCTGGGAAGGTGTGTGGCTGTGCACACCATGGTTTGGCTGCCCAGCACTTCCAACAACCAAGGGCTGCGATGCTGGAAAAGTGCTGCAGAGCTTACAACTGGCCACATAAAATGCTTTTTGGAAAAGCTCCTTAGCAGCCACACAGGTGGGCTGTCATGTAGGGGACTGACTAGCCTCACTGAAAGAGACAGAGCGTCTGCAGGGCTGGCAGACCTCAAACACAAGGACTTGAGACTCTTAAAGCTTCCATAATTGCCCTGCACCTAATTTCTTTCTCCTATTTGTATTCTGTTGGTGTTTACTCTTTCCAGTCAAAAGGGCAGTAGCAGCCCATGCTCTGGACCACCTCATATGTCTGAAGATGCTGTCAGAAGCTGCCTATGGCTTTAGCATGTCAGATCAACACTTTAAATCCTTTTTCCTCTGCTAGAGCTATGCTGTTTGCTAGCACAAAAATAAGCAGAGTCTGAGCTCTGCCTACTCTCCCTGCCTTTCCTCAAATACGTACCAGAAGAATAGCTGGAGCACAACTCCCACACACTGTACAAGATCCAGATTTTAGCAGTCCTAAAACAGGCTTTTTCCTGTCCCAAGTCTATGCTAGAACTAGTCAAAATTTAACACTTGCGAGATCATAACATGTTTAGAGCAGAGGAGGTAAGGGTGGGAAATCCAAATAAACCTGAACACACCCAAAACATGCTGCCATTTCCGTAACTAACAGAATTCCACAATACTAAGCTAAAATAAAAATAGAATAGAAGTCTTATCACCACCTCTTTAACCCTAACCTTAAGGCCACCTCTGCTCCACAACTACATAGTTTCCCTCCAGGTTCACATTTTCAGCTTTGCCATCTTAATGAGAAATTTTTGCCAGCTGGATCCAGCTCCCAAAGCACTATCTGTAATGAGGACAGGCACCTGGGGACCTACCTGCCTGTCTCAGGAGAAGAATTCAGTTTGCCTTTCCAATTCCCCACACTGCAGAGTCCTTTGAGGCTGTGATAAGGGAATGCCAGACCACCTGGCAGCAAGAGCAGATGAAGACGGAGGGGACTGATGAAGTTGAGATGTGGGTGGCAGCCAGGTTGGAGGAAAGGGTTAGAATTATAGAATTGTTTGTCAGAAAGGACCTCTGAGATTATCAAGTCCAGCTGTTAACACAGCACTGCCAAGTCCACCACTAAACCACGTCCCCAAGCATCACATCTACATGTCTTTTAAATACCTCCAGGGATGGGGACGCAATCACTTCACTGGACAGCCTGTTCCAATTCTTGGCAATGCTTTTAGTGAAGAATTTTTTCCCTAATATCTAATCTAGACCTCTTCTGGTGCAATTTGAGGCCATTTCTTCTCACTGTCTCATTACCTGGGAGTACAGGCCGACCCCCAGCTGGCTGCAACCTCCTTTTAGACAGTTGTAGAGAGTGATAAGGTCACCTCTGAGACTCCTTTTCTCCAGGCTAAACACCCCCATCTCCCTCTGCTGGTCCTCATAGGACTTACTCTCCAGACCTTTCACCAGCTCTGTTGCCCTTTTCTGGGCACACTTCAGCATCTCAGTGTCTTTCTTGTAGTGAGGGGCCCAGAACTGGACTCAGGACTCGAGGTGATGCCTCAYCAGTGTCAAGTACAGGAGGACAATCACTGCCCTGGTCCTGCTGGCCACACTATTGCTGGTTCAGGCCAGGATGCCTTTGGCCTTCTTGGCCACCTGGACACACTGCYGGCTCATGTTCAGCTGCTGTCAACCAGCACCCCCAGATCCTTTTCTGCCAGGCCACCTTCCAATCACTCTTTCCCCAGCCTGTAGCACTGCCTGGGGTTGTTGTGACCCAAGAGCAGGACCTGGCACTTGGCCTTATTGAACCACATACAATTGGCCTTGGCCCATCGATCCAGCCTGTCCAGATCCCTCTGCAGAGCCTTCCTACCCTCCAGGAGATCAACATTCCCACCCAACTTGGTGTCTCAATCCCCTCATCCAGATCATCGATGTAGATATTAAACTGGCCCCAACACTGATCCCTGGGGAACCACACTTGTTACCAGCCACCAGCTGGATGTGACTCCATTCACCACCACTCTCTGGGCCCACCCATCCAGACAGGTTTTAACCCAGTGCACCCGTCCAAGCCATGAGCAGTTTCTCTGGGAGAACACTGTGGGAAATGATGTCAAAGGCTTTTCTAAAATCCAGGTAGACTATATTCACAGCTTTCCCCTCATCCACTAAGTGGGGTCACCTTATCGTAGACTTAAATCAGGTTGTTCAAGCAGGACCCACCTTTCATAAACCCACCCTGGCTGGGCCTGATTTCCCAGTTGTCCTGTATGTGCCATGTGATGACACTCATGATCTGCTCCAAAACCTTCTCTAGGACCAAGATCAGACTTACAGGCCTGTAGTTCCCCAGATCCTTCTTCCTTCTCTTCTTGTAGATGGGTGCTGGGACCTTCCAAGTTAGCTACAACTGCTAGTAAATGATGTAAAGTGGCTCAGTGAGCACTTCTATCAGCTCCCTCAGTATCCTTGTGTGGATCCCATCCAGCGTTATAAACTTGTGTGTGTCTAAGTGGTGTTGCAGGTCACTAACCATTTCCCCTTAGATCATGGGGTCTTCATTCTGCTTCCCATCCCTGTCTTCCAGCTCAGGGCACTGCCTACCCCACAGCCACTGGTTATATTAAAGGCTGAGGCAAAGCAGGCATTAAGTACCTCAGTCTTTTTCTCATCCTTTGTCCCTATGTTTCCCCCACATCCAATAAAGGTTGGAGGTTCTCCTTATTGCTCCTGTTGTTGATGTATTTGTAGAAACATTTTTCACTGTCTTTTATGGCAGTAGCCAGATTAAGTCCTAGTTGGGCTTTGGTCCTTCTAATTTTCTCCCTGCGTAATCTTAAAAAATCCTTGCAGTCCTCCTGAGTTGCCTGCCCCTTCCTCCAAAGGTCATAAAAGCTCTTTTCATCCCCAAATTCCAGCCCAGCTCTCTGGTCAGCCAAGCTTCTTCCCCACTGTCTCTTCTTTCAGCACATTGGGACAGCCTACTCCCACGCCTTTAGGATTTCTTTCCTGAAGAACATCCAGCCTTCTTGGACCCCTTTGCGCTTCAGGACTGACTACCACAGGACTCTGTCAACCAGTGTCCTAGAGAGGTCAAAGTCTGCCTTCCAAAAACCCAGTGCCTTGTTGGCCTTTCCTCCAGTTCTTATACATAAACACTCAATCCTATTATCACCATCAATGAGCTTCAGAAAATCAAAACACCCCTAACATACAGGGGTACCCCACTGTTTCTTCGTCCTTGCCTATTCATTCTGATCAGTGTCTTCATATATGAGAATCCAGCTTTGATCCCAAGCCTGAGAAGAGGGTGTAGGGTGCTGGTGCCCATTTGGCAAGACAACCTTTTTCTTTTATAGTTTTGTTTCTTTGTTATATCTTTCCCCCCCCCCTCTTTCACTTGCTGTATTTAAGTCACAGCTTGCTGGGAAGGGAAGGCTTCATTTTCTCATGAAGTAACTGTTCAGTCAAAGCCCAACTTTAAAAATACATTTTCTAAATATGCACTATTCAATGTTGTCCTCAGTAATTTGATTGGCAGAAATAAGAACTGCAAAAGCGGATCTTGTCAGTCATTCTCAAGCCTTCCTTAATATTGAAACAATCACCTGCCATTTCAACCATTTTTTGGAAGGGATACAGTGGGCTTAATAAAATGCACACACCTGCAGTCTCAACCTCTGTTCATTTTCTGGTAAAAAACTATTTGTGGGGACTGCAGATGTGCACGGGCAAGATAAGAGATCCTTCCAGATGGCACCTGAAAACCCATCCTGGCCTATATTCCACCGTTTTCTGTAAATGCTCTGCATATATGCACACTGGCACAGCTCTGAGTGTCTGTCTCATGAGATCCAAAGGACAAGTGTGTGCTCGTGTGCCGGGGAGGCTCTGCCCGTCCAGCACCTTGCAACTGCGGGACGTGAAAGGCGCACGCGTTTGCTCTGTAACAGGTTACTTGGGCTCTGTGGCCCGATATGCAGCAGATTTTGCTATTTGCTATTTTCCAGGCTCAGCTTTTTTCTTCAGGAAGCCCAGCAGTGGATTAGGGTTTATTCATACATGGTCATCACTTGCACGTTGTGACACAGCCCTTATGTCATGCAATGCCTGCTCATTTCAGACCCGTCTTCCAGAAGCAGTGAGTATTCATGGCACTGTCTATACTCTGAGAGACATGGACACACTCAGCAACTTTAAAAGGAGACCAAGGAGGCCTGATACTGAGGTCCCAAATTATGTTTAGAGAATGGTTCCAGGACAATCCAAACATTTATTTTTCATTAAAAGACCTCCTAAGGAAGAATTAAACTGGTAGTGCTCTGTGGTAAATTTAGCTACAGTGTTTCTGGGACAGGATGTCCGTAGAATAAGCATCCCTCATTTATCACCAGAACATCTCAATTCTGACCTGAAACGCAAATTTGGTGCCACGTGTAGTAATGTGTTTGTGGTCTGTTGCAAATGCCAGCCAGCAAGGGAATGTGTTGGTTTAAGGCACACAAGTAAAAAGCACAGTTTTTGAAAGTTCAGCTGCATTTGCCTTTGCTGGGAAAGGAAATAATTATTCTACTTGTTTTGCTTCCAAGATGGGAATAGCAAACGTATTTCACACCTCACTGAGAGGAAAATAAATCACACCCAATATGGTTAAGGTGCACCCCTTTTTACTGAGCAATGTGACAACCTTGCAACTTGAACACAATTTTTTTTTCTTTCGCTGCTGACTTCTGGTTTTTTTTCTATTTTATGTGGTTTATCCTTGAGAGATGCCTCATGCATGAGCATCTTGGGTTGTTTCCTATAAAATAGCAGAGCTCCTAAATAAAAGGAATGGGTAGGGCAGAAGTTAAGCTTGTTTCAAACATGGCTTTAGAGGAGCTGATTTTGTTGCAATGTGGAGGCAAATATTTGGCCATGGAGTAAAAACATCTTAAAATGAGCTATGTTCCAGAAATGAGCAGATCAGTCCTTCCTAGAGGCCTGTGGTAATTCTTTTCTTGGAGGATGTGAGCTGTGATTCCACTGAGGCTGCTGCTTTTGTTTGTTTGCTTTTGCAGTGAACATGCTGCAGCTGAGATCACCTTTTCCAAAGCTCAGATGCACCTTCCGGAAAGCCAGGGCCCAGACGAACATTTTGATATTTGTGTCCCGTGATCAAGGGCAGGGTTTCAGGAGAAAAACTGGAGCACAGCAGATGTTTGGACCAGGAATGCACACAGCACTGCTGCTTTTTGACCCACTGTGTGACCCTTTTAGGGACCCTCCTTCATTTTTCAGCCACTGGATGCTATGACACAAATTTCTGGATGCGCAGTGTGGCTTCCCGTGACCGAAGGCCCTGTGAAAGGGAAGACGTTTGGGACAACTCCTGCACAAGTGCCCCCTGTCCCTCCCCAGCTCCAGTGACAGCAACCTGTGTCCTCACACTACTTCTTGGCCCCAGTTCCCTCACAGTAAGGCGATCCACATAGTGAACATTAGAAGGCGTTTTCTAACCCAAGGATTTCCCCCTGCAGGTTACAGAAAGGCCCATCTGCTTCTCTCGGGGCCGGTGTTGTTCTCCATCCAGCCTCCACAGCTGAGTGCAGTTCTTTCTCCGACCACAGTGATGCTGGTGACGAGGGAGGAAACCTGGCTCTAGGTAGGGATGTGAAGAAAAAAGTTCCATTACATGTAAGTCCTAAACCTTGTCTGACTGGACAAGGACTCCAAGGCAAAGATGGGTTCTTGTTCCCCGGGGGCGGTGGGACCTCAGCCGAGGTGCAGCCTGTTTCCTCCCCGGAAGCAGCGAGGGGAGCATGGCTCAGCCGGAGGTAGCAGGGGCAACACACCGCCCGAGCGGCCATACCAGGCATGCGGTGGGTGAGTTAAGGACATATTTTCAGCCTTAATTCTGAGTTTCCTAGGTTTTGTCAGTTTAAGCCAGATTCCTGATGTTATTTTAATGCAGTTGTTTTGTGTGTGAATAATATGCTTTCTATGCCAAACCACAAACCCTGGAACTAATATCTCATAAAAATGCCTAGAGTCCAAAGCTAATAGCTGCAATTCAGCTGATCGAGTGATGCCTAAAAAGTTACAGATTAACACTATTCCCCAAGGGGAAGTAAAATTAAACTCAACTTCTGAGGGGCTGGGAGCTATTTTGCAGTATCTGAGCCCGAGCTGAGGGATGCAGGTTGCTGCAAACCCTGGGCACCCCACGGCAAGGCTCAGYGCCCTGTGGGCAGAGGTTGGAGGGGGGTGTGAGGGATTTTCATCATTTTTTCCCTTAAAAACGCCCCCACCCTTCCAGCAACACCCCACCCAGCGACGGGTCACTACAGCTCATCCTTGCACAGCCCTGCTGCTGTGGGCAGTGATTCAGAACCCGCCAAAAAGGGTGGGGGGGATGGTCACACACTCCCAGGCTGGTGGTGTCTGGACGAGTGGCAGCTGCGGTGACATCMGGTCCTGTGTCTGCCAGCCTGGCACAGGGAGCAGGAGCCACAGGTGCTGCAAGGGGGCAGGTGCCCCTTCCTCTCCCAAAGGGTTTGGATGAGGCAAGAGTCACTCACAGTAAGCAGAGAGGGGACGTGGAGGGGACTGGCGACAGGGGCAAAGCTGTCCCTTCACGCTCTTTCCAGGCGGGGAAGTCGTGCCACAGGATGTCAGTGCAGCCTGTGGGAACGCCATGCCTGCCGAAAGAAGCGACTGTCTCCTCCCAAGAGCACCCAGGAAGACCTCTTTCCCAGAATATCTTATTTAGGAAACTTGCATCACAGCAGCAAAGCAGAATGCTTATTTGGGAAAAAGAAAATGAGATGTGGCCCCAAGTCACTGCTTGCCTGTAGGCACCGTGGCAGAAAGTTTGAGGAGGCACCAGAGGCAGCTGCTGGCTCGCAGTAACAGAGGCAGAGCTGGGTGGGCTGGAGGCCCGGACAGCTGGTGGGTGTTTGCTGCCTGCATCCTTTAGTACTGGCTGCGGAGCTGTACGGAGTCGGGTATTTTCCTGTTACAACACAAAGGGATCAGCTAGATTAGCTTCTGCAGAGGTGAGAAAGAAATGTGTCACGTTGACTGTTTATTTTGCTCTAATTGGATTCATACCCTCTTTCTGAATAAATCTCGGTTTACTCCAGCTCTTGTGGTTTTTCATGGCTGTGAATGCAGGGGAACTGTTCCAGGGATGTGCAAGTGACTCTCGGCCTCAGTGGGGAAAGCAAAGGGATCCACGCTGTGGTCACTAGAGGCAGGCAGCCTGCAAACAGCACAGCTGAGGAAGCTCTCATGATCACATCCCACATGATGCTTCGTGGTCATGGACAACTTCTGGCAGCACAAGGTAAAAGCCACTCTGAGCAGGGAAACCTAAGCTTTTCAGTCTTTCAGACATGACATCCACACCTGCTCTGGGTAAGTGCAGCATGCACAGCAGTGTGACCTGGGGGCATGGCAATCCTGCCCATCAGAAAGCAGCATATGCTGGTCCCCTTCAGCAGGGTGAGCTGAGCTGTCAGCGAATCTTCTGCACTTCATCACCCTTCTCTAGCTGGTGTGGAACACTGTAGGAAAATTATCTTGGTCTGCTGTTTTGCTTGGCCTGCTCACTCAGAAACACGGAAAGTACCTGCAGCAGGGGTGGCTTCTCAAGTTCATCCTTCAAATCTCTGGAAAGAAAATGAGCTCAGATGGAAAAGAAAGAACACAGAGCATAATTTAAGAATCCTGGGTCTGGGTGACTGCAAACTGCTAATCGACCTCTCTGTGTTAATCCCTCTAAACCAGTAAATGCTTTTCACTTCTGTGTCTCCTTTGCACTGTGGAAACTTTTGACATCTGTATASTGGCCAAAGTGGTTTGAATCCCTGCCTCTGAGTCACATGGGTATCAAAATCCTCAGACCAGCAGGACTAAGTAATGCTCTCTTGATGAGCGCAGCAGAAAACAGACATAAAATAAATCATTAAGTCAATGACATTTTTGGGGGATCTAAATTATGCCTGCATATGCATTACAGAGTCAAGGCTTGATTTTGAAATTSTTCCACTTCTTGTTCCTACAGGTACAAATGAATGCTACATCAGGAAGACACATTTCTCTGGAGAGCACCTGCTCCTGTGGTTTCCAAAGATGTCCTGTATTTGCAAATGTCTCTTCTTGTACACCAACCTGTGACTTGTCTCAGAGAGTTTCGTTGGTCTTACTGGYGTTTGACATAAAAATTCTCTTTTATTGTCCTTTTGGTCATGATTCTCTCTGTGACAGATTGTTGTATTTTCTGTTGGCTTTGATACTCTTTAACTGGTCACTGAAGAATCAAATAAATCCAGATGCTGGGTACATTCTCTGTTTGAGGTGGGTATTGGAGTACTTTGATTGTCATAGTTTTCAATGGTATCTTTTGCCTTGATCATTTGCTCTTGCAGAACTCATTTATTTTAGTACTTTTAGAGCCCATGGGAGGTGCTAAATAAACATTTCAAACTATAAAAAAAGTTACTGACCAACTGTGAGGTGGTAAAATTAAGTAACTTACCGAACATCACACAGGTAAGCAGAGCAACTGTTTTTCTCTTCTTATCCTGTCCTGACTCATTTACAGCGCATCAGATCAGGCTTTTACATCCTGCCTCCTTGCACAGTTTCCTCCAGTGGTATCTATCCCGATTGAAAAAAAGAAAGAAGAAAAAAGCCCAAGATAAAACCAGTATGATCAACTAATTTGAAGGAACTTCTTTTTTTTAATATGGACAATACTGTCTGTTTTTCCTTGTCTTCATTTTTGGAGTGCCTGAGCCATCTTAGAAAATTTAGCCTGAATCAGACATGTAGAATTTTCCTAGCAGGGAATATTCAAAAATCTACAAAATCAAAATTAGTTAAAAGGAAAATAACCAAAACCAGAGACTGCTACTAGAAAATATGTTACAATCTGGACAATGGGAAACACTGTAATACAGGAATCCCTGCATCTGCTGAAGTTTGCCACCTCTACAATGGAGCTGCTTTGGTTCCACAAAGCAGTGCTATTCAGGTTTTTACGGAAGGAAGCAAACCTGAGTATTACTTCTGCGGGAAATCACAGGTGCAATTGAGAGAGCATTGGTAAAGGCACCCCTTTCCCATTGCAGCACCCACACAGCACAGTGGGAAAGGCTCGATAGTAGAAGCAAGGACGAGATGGGCTTTAAGGGTCACCGAGTGAAAAAATTGGTAGTGGGAACCAACAGGCTTCCAGTCCCTCTCTTGCTGTCCTGGCAGGGGGCAACATAAGTGAGAACAGGCTACTCCTCTGCAGATTGAAAGTAAAGATTTATGAATTATTTGATCCAGAACTTTATAAAAACAGCAAGATGACTTTTGGAAATGCAGAAAGACCCATCTGTCTGTTGCCTTCTTAGCAAGTTGAAAATCGAAGGACACTGTGTAAGACGAGGGAAAACCCCAACACTCTTCAGCACAAAATTCAGTTAAATCTCTGCTCTCAGCAGCTTCCAAATCACATAAACATCAGGAATATTGGAGGACTGGGGCACAAGGCCTTAAGAGGCTGGGGCAGAAAACAATGTTGTCTCCTTGCAAGAGAAGCTATAAATAGTATTTAGCATCTTCAAGCAGGCAAGTTCATGAGTGAGCCTGCCTGACTGTGAACTGGCTTCTGCAACAACTTAGTATTCAGGAGAGGGAAGAATTGCCATAGCAACATTCCCATCTTCTGACATGTATCATGCAGATCATGTAGTCAAGGCAGCGCAGCACCCTCTCACACATGTGCTCTGTGAACTTTTGTGTTCCTGACAATATTAAAGAGAGAACTGTCTCATGATTGACACACTTGCCTGTGTATCTTTATGATTCCTTCAAAAATATATGGAAATGCTTCCCTTCCCCCATCCTCCTCCTTTGAACAGTTTTCTSTTTCCCATCCCACTGAAATGATGAGAACAGCTCCTGCCCGATCTGCAGATATATGTTCCTGACAGTAGTCCTACGCTATGCAAATGTGTAAATTGCAAAATGTAGAAGGCTTTAAAAAATTGAGTATATCCAGCACTCAAAATTCTGACTGCTGAAAGGAACTAGAAATCTTCCAGTACCTGCACAATTAATGCTCAATTAAACAAAGCCTTACATCTTTTTTCTTTTGGGGGTTTTTATTTTTTTTCTTTTGCTTTGAGTTAGCCCGTAATCTCCAGACATGCACATCAACCATTCCTATGGCATATGCCAGTATATATGTCACCCTGTGTGGGAGCTGATTTCACAAGCAGAGCAGAATACTTGTTTGCAACCAAGGTCTGGCTAACCCCTGGAATGGCTTGGGCTGTGTGGACTTCCCAYTGTAGGAAAAGCACTGTGCATCGCACAGGGCTGAGCTGTGTGCCACTACAAATGTGATGCTGCATCACTGCGCAGTGAAACCACATCTGTAACCCTGACAGCAGTGGCAGCCAGGTACTTGACTTTACAAGTGCTCTTGATTTAATTGTATGAGAGATACACCCAGTGGACCTCTTTCTAAGCTTACTGCCTAGTCAGTACTGTGGCTCCTTTCAAAAACTCTGTAATGCTAGAAATAGTTGGAATATAATTATACCACTACATATATGTGTGCCTCTAACTATGGCTTTCCCACCAGTGGTTCTGACATTAAAAGTACCACAATATACTGTCACGTGCCTACACACTTTCTACTCAGACCTGGGATTTTACACACTGTGCTGTCCTTGGCAGGATGCCTATTGCACCATTTCTGGATAAGGGTTGGCCTCAGTAACTCCCTTCTCCAAGGAATGGGCTCAAAATCCTGCGTAACTCTACGGCCTTGGCAGAAAGAGATCAAAACCCACTTTGACTGAGTGCTCTCTCTGGACTGGATGCACCTAGCTGAGGGCTACACCTGAGTGAGGTAATTTTTCTAACCAGGTTAATTTATCCTCTCTTGGCTGCCTTCTTACACAACTCSCCAGAGCTGCCTAATAAGCACTCATTGCAAATCATTCCTGGTGGATGGCAAAAGCTCCAACTGTCTGCACCAAGGGAGCTCCTTTGTACAATGGTCTGCTGGAGGCAGGTAACCTTTAGATGGTGACAGCTTCTGATCTCTTCCCCCACCCACATTCCTGTCCTCTCCACCACTCCTCTCCCATGTTTAGGGTCACTGTACAAAGCTTTGGTACCTTACCTCGTACCAAAGGAACCAGGACCTTATCATACCCCAGGCAGAGTGAATGCAATTATGATGTGATCGGCATTTCTTAATGGTTCAGCTGGGATTACGTCTCAGATAAGTTCCTGAGCTTCACCCATGTTTGRGAGTGCCCCCTGCCTTGGTGTATTCCATAACTGCCCATTCCAAGAAATAAAGATTAAAGAAATTCCTTCTTTATAAATTGTCCCATGGTAACTCTTGGCCAGACTATGCACAGGTAGTTGAGGTCCTCCATTATCATAATTTTTGCTGCCTTCTAAGTATTGTGTGACTAATTGCCTCTTCCTACTCTATGACTAATAGCACTTCTGTTAAGCCACCTCTAGAGAGAATGGTTTTGCAGCCTTAATACCAGTCACAGAAGAGGGGTGACCTCCCTCTCTTCTATCCCATTACATCTGTCAGGTATAAACTTAGGGGCCAAATTGAGAACCATTATTATATAAGAAGAACTTGTTTTATCTTACATAGTAAATAAGCTAAGACAATTATATGTAGACAGCTAGCCAGGCACTGTTCTGCCTGCAAAATTAAACATCCAGAAATGCAGGACTGCAGAGTGCTGCAGCTGCAGACTGTCCCTATTGCTATGAGCAGGATGGCCAGCAGCTCACCAGCCTTCTTCCCAGGAGAAAAGTAGGAGCACAAGGGGCTGTCAGTTTGGAGTTATGGTGGCATTACTGCCCATGTCAAGAATGATACCTTTCAGAGTGCCTGATTTCTTTCCATGTTAAGTAAGTAACTGCCATTTAACATCTGTCATTATTTGTTTCTGCAGAGATCACGTGTGTATACATGTATGTGTGTATTGTATACATGTGTGTGTTTAACTTTTATCTACACAATACACATCCAGAGTAGACTATCTGCAGATTAGAAATCAAAGAGATATTCTGTCCTAGGACTGACTGCACTATAGCAATCTCTATATTTAGAATGCACACTGCGGAGATACTTCTCCAGTCTAGTGGTAGACGTTTACTTTTTAATACACAACCTATATATAAAATCCTGAACTTGAACACCATGGCTAGTTACAATAATTATTACATGACAAAGATGCTATTTCATTTCTGTCTTATTTTACACAGCTCTAAGGAACAGCAGATGCCTTCTCTGGTGGGCTGCAAAGTCTGTGGCCTACCTTTCAAATTTCTGTACTGGCAGTTATTGTGCTGAGGTTCAAATCCCTTTACAGCTGTGGTCTGAACAACAAAGGGGCACTTAAGGGAATAAGACTACAACTTGCTCTTCTGGGTTACATTAAAACCCATCGATTTCCATCTTCTACTTGAACAAAACAGAGTGCATTTTTGATAAAAATAAAATTGCTCATTTTGGAGAATATACACTAAATATATTTGATGTTTGTGGTCTGCAAATTGGACAGTTCTGTTCTTCTTAGTTACTTAAATAATACAAGTAAGAGGAAGTTGCTATGCCCAAAATGCCTATTTTCACTCTAAGCCCAATCCTCTTCCATTACATCATTAGAAGCACTACAGAAAGTGCCCCATCTGCAAAGTCACTTCCCACTCATTCAGTAATRCCCCTGCAATCAAAAGCACCTGTGTGTGTGCTTTGAGCTCAGGATGTGCCGAAGAACTTTTTAGAACAGATCTCAACAGCGACATCCTTTTACTTTCCGGGTGAGTTTCATTTTCCCTTTGCTCTTGCTTTAGAAAGAGGAGAGATCATTGCCACTGTAGAGAGTTGATGCGCCAAACCTCCAGTTGTTCTTTTTTCCCCTGTGACTTTGGCAATAGTCAAACTCCCAGCTTTCTGTCCTTCCCTGCAACACCTGTGACCCCAGTTTAACCAGCTGGCTACAGCAGCACGTGAAGCTCTGAACCACAGGAGTAGAGCAGCTGGGATACCCTAGTGGAGATGACCTCATCTACTAGGATGCACCATGCTTTGATTAGGCACTTTTTCGGCTGCTGCAGACAGAAAACACCCATCACCAACGTTTGACCCTATTCACCTGACACACAGAGCTTTAAAAGATAGCATTAGTAGCATAACTTCTCCAAGGCTGTATCCAGAGGCGACCTCGCCCACACCTCTCCTATTGCTCGCTCCTTTACTCCCAGGGTAGGAACACCAAACCCRCCTTGGTGATGCTAACCTCAGGCTGATGGTCTCTTCAGGGCTATACATCAACTCAAGTTTTAGATTTCAGTCTAATGGTATCTGAGTCTTCAAAGGCTACTGAAGTGTGTATCAGAGCAGACTGACCAATCCTTACAGGAAAAAAAAGGCAAAGAATAAATTTTTGTTAGGATCTGAAATAGTCTCTGAAAAGCAAATTCAATAGGAAAAATGAACTGAAAAGTGCCTGCCTTATACACTGCACTACAAACTGCCACCTGGGAGCCTGCAGAATGGTGAGCCATTTGTCAGTCTACTCAGTGTCCAAGGGGCTTTGATGTGCACTGGTGGTAATTCCCCTAATATTACTCCCATGGGCAGAGAAGGAAAAATTAGGGAAAATATTTGTCATTTTCCTTTAAAATAAGGCAGAAAGACAGAAAACTACAGTTTTATCCCACACAAGCCAAATCACAGACCAAAATAATCTAATGTTGAAATTGTGGCACAAGTTTGCAAATTATGGCAAACTCTTTGTAACAGAGTGGTATGGGAACTGTGCATATGTGTTTTGGGGCAGCTACATGCAGGCAGAAAGTAAGGATGAGCTTTCTAAAGCCAAATAGGGGATATAGTCACACTGAAATTCATGACAACTTGGTGGCTAGACTTTCTAACCAGCCTTAAAAACAATCCCCTCTTTTTTTGTGTTCTATTACTAAATAAAGAGAATATTATTAAGATTGTAATGTCAGGCATTGAAGAGTGAGGTAATGTCAGCATTTAGGCCGTCTGTTCAACCTTAATTTGGCCCCTTGTGAGTATGAATTATGATATTGCCTTTAATTAGATGATCACACAATATTTTTTCCTGTGCCTCATTCATAACACATGATGGATGGTGCTCACTGAATGATGAAACTGTATTTTGTTTTTTCCTTGTGGTTCAAGGTGTGGCAGCCTTCCTTATTTACTGCACACTATGCTCTTCTCTGACAACAAAACTAATGATTCCTTCGCAGAGTTTTCCATGTTGTTTATCATTACAGCTATGACATAACAAACATTACTAATTTAATTTTATTGCAGTCCTCAAGGGACTGCAATAAAATTAAAGGGAAAAGCTAGAGTTTTTTTCACTTACTTCATCCATCTAGAACCTATTCTCATAGCTCAGGTTTCCATCAAAGCTTTGCTTCCCTCACATTTCTATGCAGCTTTATTTGCACTAACTCTGGGGAGATTTTGACAATATATGGGAAGCAAAGTTGAGGTCCCCATTCTGGTGTGTGTCGGGTACCCAAAGCATGGAGAGGGTCAACAGATCAGGGATGGCAGGGAAAATCCTATTCAGCCACAAGATGGATTACTCCCAAAGTTGATAAACACTTTGAAGAAGTACCTGTGCACTACAGAGAAATGCAGGCTTACTTTTTATCCTAAAATTTGGACAAATAGATATTCCCCATAAATTCAGAAATGCTACAAACATAAATGCTGTCCTTCTTCCAAATACTCAGTTCCACAGCAAAAGTACAGAAGTTTTCCAGACCCATTTTTTTTTTTAATAGACTTGCACTTGGAAATAAATGACTTGTTCTGACAAAAAGCTTTCCACCAAAAAAATAGTTCCCCCCAGAGAAATACCTTTCAGGGACAATTTCAGCCAAGATGGTTGAAATTTGGCAACTTTACAAGTGACTTTTATTTTAGTCATCATTCATCCATCATCTTTCTTAAGAATGATGGATTGTGTAATCCTAAAGGGAATGAACACAGTCTAGAAGAGTGCTCTCTGGGTACACAGGCCCCCAAGTTATTTATATCAYGGTTCATACATCAGAGGCTGGATTTAATGCTCTAAAATGTTTTTGACTTTAAAGAYGATGATTCAAAGCTCACAGGAGGTGGAGAACTTTTTGAGATGTGAGAAGACAAATTGAGTTCGAGCCTTCTTGGAATACTATAAATTTCCTTAACCCAAATGGAACCCACCCCACTTTGTGTCACATATATTGCCTTTGGCTAACATTGCCAACCTCAGGGGCTTAACTGAGATCTAAGCTTGGTAGTCTATTTTTTTGAGGTGCTGAATATTCACAAATTCACAGATATGAGGGACGACAACTTTAAGCATCCCTATGCTATATCTCTGAAAGGGAGCCTTCTTTCACTTGGACACCTACCTATGGATTCATCTATGCAATTCTGATCTCTGTTATTTCTGTTCTCTTTATATTCTTACTACATTTTCAATATTGCATATAATGACATGGTATTAGAAGAAAAACCTATCTTGTGCAGGTACAAAACTTGCTGAGGAAGAGAAATCTTTCCATCAATGTCAGTTTTTGAGGTCTCAGACGTTCAGTATTCAGTGGTGCAATATATACTGCAGACATGATCAGAGTGTGCTCTAGCAGAAYGTGTACAGCTGTGTGGCATTTTGGCACTTCTTATTTTTATTTAACACATTCTTTCCATCAGAATGAATTCTTGAATTCTGTGAAGGAAACAATACCCGTGAAATAAAATTGAAAAGAAATTTAAAATGTCCTAGACTTAACAGCAGAGCATAGGTTACGCAAATTCTTCATGTGACAAAAAGTCAACAGGGTTTGTGCTTTGGGCTTCCCGCCCTAAGCCACAGTTGCTGCTTTTGGAAAGGACAGCCAGATCACCCAGAACATTCATTGTCCACCACTACTTTCATGTGCTACCACAGCTTTCAGAAGTAGTGACTTTAAACAGTTCCTAGCTCACTAAACATGACTGAATCCATGCCTTCTTTCCTTCCTGAGTTTTAGAAGCCTGTTGCAAGTAACAGACATCTTACCACCTCCAATCAAGCCCTAATCAGGATAGACAGCAACCACGTTGCACTGTTACTGTGCATATGTAACGGGGAGCAGCAGAACAGAATATCCCTAATGCAAGGCCACATGGCTATGGCCATTTGCTTCCAAATTCTGCTGGTTTTGTGTGCTCTGTCCTCTCCGTCTGTAAGATCATCAGAAAAGTTCCTTCTTCTTTATCTGGCCACTTGTTTCCATGAACTTTCTAGCAACTTGCTCAGCTTTGAAATCTTTGCAACTCTTGATCACAAAGTTAAAAGTTATCGAGAGGATGGACAGACAAAGACAATATCATGACAGTCATATTTTTGAAGGAAACAAACCAAAAAGCACATTGTTGAACTTGTGCTGTTTCCTATGATAGCGTGTATGTAAATACATTTAAAAAGTTCTGTGGAGGCACATAATGAGTTGCATGAGATCAGTTTTCCCCAGAGCTATTCCAGAGCAGAAACATTGTTAAATCATATTAAAACTCTGCAGAAATTCTGTTACTAAAAATGACACATTAACACTATACATTTCTAAGTGCTCTGCATGTGTTAAAATAAATATGACTAAATACACTAATGAACAAATATGTGATATGAATACCGATATTTGGATCGTAAAGCTACTTTTTTATAAATAATTTCTTGCTGGAAATTATTCTATTAACTTTGTTTTAGTTCTAGACAATTTCTTCTGCCTACTAGAGTTTCTTCTTGATTGTTTAATAATTAAATAGAATCATGTCAAATTTGAACAATCACTAGTATTTTGCAACTGAATTCCTAATACTAACAGTCGTATGTTTAACTTTAAACATCTGCTTATGTGCCTTCCTGAAGTAAGGCTTAAATGCTCTCTCTGGTACAACACTAACAGCTCAGCCCATCTACTAAGAACTTACAACTTGAAAATGCAGGCTCTGTTATTTTACTATGAAAAGAAGAAAAATCCTCATGTAGAAATAATATAATCTACAGTTGACACTGGAAAACCTAAAAATATATCATTCAAATGCCATGAATCCATCTAAAATTTCAAGAATCAGCATGAGGAAACAGAAATGCAAGGATAATTTCATCTTTATTTAGGCCTATTTAAAATCTTAACACTGCAAGTAAGATTTCACTGGACTGGTAAAATTATTAACATAACGAATTTAAGGCAGCTTTTACATAGTGTTACATTAATATTTCAGTCAGACTGAACTCTTCTTTAGATACATTCATGCAATAAACTTCTATGCTGTACTTTGAAATATATAGGATTGCTTTGTTTCCCTGTATTAGACCTATCTGGATAAGCTTTTCTCAAACAATACAGAGAATGGACTCATTGTTCTTACTGGCAGAAGTAAAAAGATCGAATGACTTAATGGTTTAATGACTTATTTGATTCGAGAAATGCACACTGAGAATGCCGTGGAGATAAATATACATCTTATATGTGTATGTCACATGCAAGCATGGAGAAATAGGAATGAAGGTTGAAACATTAATATTAATCTTAGCTAAAATCATTTTTCCCCCATATAAAATCCAAAAATATCCTTGCACTGAGAAGAGGGCCCATTAAACTTCCTCCTTTCCAAAAGATTCTTCTTTGTTGGGGATGAGAAAGCTTCCATGGAGCCATAAACAATCCTCCATGTTGCCTCTTATTGCTCACTCCAACTTTGGCTTTTCTTTTCCTTCTTCAATACCTGAAAACATATGGAGAGCATCTTTTAAAAATCTCTCAAAGAATACAAATGAAGGGTTTACTTAGAGGGGTTCTTCTAATGCATTAATCTTTCTTTTCCCTTTATTGATGTTGTTTCTCCCGTGCTTGCTCACATGCTATCGCATGTGTTACCTCACCTGCTGAGAAGGAAAAGAGCATCTGCACACCTGATGGCAGTGGCTGTCCAGTAATGAACTGCACAATCCTCCCCCCCAGCTCCCATTTTCAGATCAGCCTGGCCCCCTGCCGCACGTTCAGCCTTTGACAGCTGCAGGGGTCTGGGAACACTTAGTTCCCTCTCCTCCTCTGTTCACCTACTAGCAAACTAAAGTACATGTTACTATAGCTGAATCTAAGCAGCCAACTTTGTTTGAAAGAAAATTTCAATAACTGTGTTTCAGAATTCAGTAATTTGAAGCCACCCTCCATTTCAACATAGCATTTTTAAATATTTGCAAGTACATCTCCATTTTTTATAAGTACAAGAATGAAGAAACGATTGCTGCTAAGAGGGTGCCTCTCTCTTCTTGTAATGGCCATTACTTTCAATAATATCAGGAAGGCTGAGTTGAGTGTAGGGCTCCTTAAAGAACTTATCCTAGCTGCAGGACTTGTCTCTTTTCTGTTGAGAGCAAAGCCTGGGCTGGGCAGCAGATTGTGTTTTTTCTGGCAATGGAAACATTCAGCTATTTCATATGCCTGTTCCTGGACAATGAATTACTATTGGTATCTGACAAAAGTATTGTTCTTCTGACTAAGCCCTCTCTGCCAGACATGTCAAATACAAATATTTCTTTTGGAGGTTTTCAGGCCTGCTGCATGCTGGAAAAGAAAGACTTCTGACAACTGAAGTCAAAAAAGAAGCAATGTTTGAGAACACTGAGAGGAAAATCCAGTCACAAGTAAGATCACCTGCTAGTGCAATACGCGCATAGATGGTAAGTATACCGGAAGTCACTTTAAAAACATAGCTAATTAATTCCAATATGGGAAACAATAAGACCCATCTGCAGTTAGAAAGCACAACTGCAGAGCTGCCTTGCTGAAAGAAACAACACGGAAACAAATGGGTCTCTGCGTTGCCAGCAGCCCAAGTACAATGGCCCTGGGTGTTGTTGGCAAACCAGTGTAATGGGAGAGCCACAGTTGAAGGTTTAACAACCAAAACAAGAGGCTGGGACCAAAAGATTACAGAGAGTTTACAAGGCTGCTCCACAGCCAATCTGAAGTCTTCTGCTTTCCCCTGGAAGGAACTTTTCCAATAATTTTAAAAGCTGTTTTATTTGCCTTTTTGAAAGCGCCTCTTGCTTTTCTTCTGAAGCACTCGACTGCAGATGCATCAAATAGTTTGGCAGAAACGCAGATATCCTCAAAATTGTGGACAGATACTGGCTTGTACAAAGGGCAAATTTTTCCTTCCCTACCATGTTTGTGGTTTAACTTGGAAAAACTAACTGCAAATCATTTTGTCAGTAGTGAGGTTCTATTTAATGCATCTCCAGAGGCAAATAAAAAAACTCCAAACCCAAAACAACCCTTTCTCACCCCAGAAATCTTCTCATGGCAGACTGTTCTGATTTGCAGTCTTACTGCTCAAAAGCCCTTTTTAAGTGTACAGTTTTCAAATAACATTTTCCCAGGTCTCACATGGTGACAGACTGGCATCATTTTACATCTCTGCTGTTTGTGGCGTTCCTGCCACACACTTCAGGTTAAGTTTGTGCAAACTGCTTCAAGCGCAGCAAACCAGCAGGTGACTCACAGCATTTTCTGTTTTGCAAGTGCTTGAGCCACAAACAACTTGGCACCAATATTTTTTATCTAAATGAGGGAAATGATGGAGAAGACAATAAGGCCATGGTGAACTTTGAAAGATGTTGGAAGAATGACCCAAGTGACATTAGCTCCTCTAGGGTGGCAGCCCTTAAGAACCAGGAATTTTGTTATGCATCCTTTGGAATGGTGCAGGAGATTTGCCACCATCTACTTATTCATGGACTTGCTAAGAACATGTGATTCTTTACCACATTATTATTCTTCATACAGGGCTTAGGTCAAGTGAAATTATTCCTTGCAACTGCCTTTTTTAGAAACATCTTTCTTGAATTAACTTAAAGAAGTTAAATAAATGTGAATGTGACATCAAACAGGACTGAATACCAGTCTTGAACACTGTGACTAGTGATTGATGGTTCTAGAGCAAAAACAAAAAGACATTTTACACCTGGGTGCTAATATGAGCAAATGGCAAGTAAAACTGCTTTGAGCTTCTAGCATTAGATTCTACCTGATACTGAAGGACATGTTAAAAGAGATTTGTGTGTGCAATAAACTACCATGTGAATTTATTTCCCTCCAGTTGTGATTTGCCACAGCAGCTATTATGAATGTTGTTTGCTTATTTCATGCAATTTGATAAATGAAAAGCATCTTCATAGATAAAAGGAACCTACTTTTAATCTTGTGTTTGTCTTATTTTCCCTTTTCCTCTCCTCAGCAATGGGTGGCCTAGGCAGGATAGATGATGTAGAGTCTGCACAGTCAAGTTTACCCTGCACTAAGGTGATCTTTCATTCCTGTTATTTTACTGACAAGAACATGTTCATTTTCCCTGAGTAAACTGATACAGAGAAAACACCTTATACCTGAAAATACTAAAAGAGGATATTTTTATTTCTAAGTCTAAGYTTACCATTAACATTCGCACAGAATGATACTTTATTCTAGCTGCATTTAATGGGTTCATCGGCTAATAAGCGGGTTGTAAACATCTCAGGTAATTACCAAGAGCTCTTAAATTAGTATCGTAAGTTATAAAAGAGAATACATATTCATAGCTCATCAGGCTCTCCAGCAACCATTCTGTTCATCCGTCTGTTTTTAAGGGCAGGCAAGCAAGATGTTTCAGTGGAACTTCTGCCATTCTCCTTTGTTTTAGTCAGCTTAAAACCTTCTAGACTTTCAGAGAAAAATACTCAAGTCCTGATGGTGTATTTAATGAGATAATATTCCGAAAACAATACTCACATTTTTGTGTGTCCCAGATGTAGTTGTTCAGGACTTCTCCCATCAAGTAGAATATGTTAATTATTACAGTAACGGCTGCAAAAAAGATTACTTTGACACCTGGGCTGAGGTGCTCAAGAAGCGGGTACACCCACACTCCTGTAACGTGGTGAATCCAGCACACCCTGAAACAAAACAAAAATAACAAGCACTGACTCTTACAACCCCGTTTTAAAAAAGTAACTTGGCCTGTAGGCTTAGCTACTGTAACCCCAAAAGCAATTATTTGAAAGGCCTGCAAGTTGCAGCTGAACTGGAGCATCTGGATGACATCCACCCAGAACAGACATCACAAATGATGAAACTGTGACTGATTCACCACATTTTTACTGCTTTGTTTTCAATTTATTATGAGCAGTTGGCCACTTTTCATTTCTGATGCAGGCAGGTATTTCCTTGCTGCATTTCTGAGGAAACCCCAGTTTCATGCCAAAGCTGGAAACTGGAGCAGCCTCTGTTCCAACCAGGTTCTTTATCCTAAGAGCATTCAGGGTTCTCCAGGCTCTCCTACACAGACCAACTCTCTCTGCTTTCTGCAGTATCCTACTTTCACTTCATACACATTTGTGTGTTTCTTTTGCTTTTCCTCGCTACACATGGTAATCAGTTTTTGCGTTTGCCAGAAACATATGGTTCAGCTTCTCTTCGAGAGAATAATTTCTTCAGGAACTGTGTTTTAGATTGCTCCTCCTTTTCTTTCACTTACCTGGTATAATTTGGAATCTATTMATTTTTCTCTAGGTAGGACAAATATTTAAAAAAACCAACCGACCAAACAAAAACACACCTCAAAAGTTGYACCCAGCTCCACAACCAATATACAGTAAAGGAAAAGGATTGATGGTGATTTGCTGGTGACACAGAGATTTTTAGCATTCAGCTACAGAGGACATTGTTGGTACACTAACCCAAAAGACAGAGCATCAGCTTTACTGCAGTGCAGCCTGAAGAAGCACTCCAGGTGTGTGGTTTTGCTGTGTGTGGCTGCAGTGGACACCTGTACCCTCTGACGGCATATCTTTTGTGTTGAGATGTGATGTGGCGAGTGGTGAAGTCAGAGGGAGCAGAGCGAGTCCATACGTTCCAGTAGGCGGAAGTTAAGAAAAGTAAATACTGGCAAACAACTGAGCAAACATCACAGAGGCTAACTGGGTGAAGTGCTCAGTGGAGACAGGCTGGGGCTCTGCCGGGTTCTCTTCAAAAATGTAAATCTCTTCCTTTCTGACCTGAAAGTCAGAGAAAAGCTCACAGTAAAGCACAGCTAGAGCAGCTGCATGGACTATTATAGATGGGGATTTCCACGTCCATATGATTTCCAGCTTCACTTGCTGGTATTTCTATTTGTTAAGAAAGATTTTTGATCACTAGATCAACAGTCATAGGCTCCTAAAGAGCAGAAACACAGAAGTCCATCCAAAACTGTTACCATAAAATTCTGTCACACAGAGAGTACAGAATCCYCGCTTAACGATCACCCTGGAAATGTACATGTCAAATTGTCATAGCTTCCCTCCTCCTTGGAAAAGCCTTTATTACAGCCAAACCCTTAAGAGTTGGACACTTAACTTAAGAAACTACATGTATCAGTAAATTAATCTGCATGAGCCAAATGCAATTAAACCCCCTTTCTCCAAATCAGTTCATATATGGAAAAACTATCTCTGTACTTTACAGTTATTTTCTCCAATATTCTTCTGTGATAGAATTAACCTGACAAGATAAAATTATCTATGAAAAAATAAAGGGTTTCTGTGTAACCCATGGTAACAGGGGACACCATGTTCCTTTTGATCAAAGAAAAAGATGAGACAGTTGGGTAGAAGGCAGTGGGATGTCCCCTAAGACCAGGCTGGCTTAGCAGGGAATGTCTATCATTGCCTAACAATTTTCAGTTTCGCTTGCTTTTTTCAGTTTACTTTTTTTTTTTAAAATGATCGTTCTGTGAAAAACAATCTCCAAGAAAAAAGACTGAAAAAGAGCCAGTCTTCTTTTTCACTTGTTTTCTCTGATGTGATGAAACTGCTCAGCACTATAAAGTMCCTTTACAGACGGACTTTTCAAGGGACCTTCTAAACCGCACCTACATAGCCAACTTCATGAACCGAGCAGAAGTGGCTTTTACTAGAATGCATTTATGCCAGAAAGAGGAAKTATTTTTTAAATCCAGCCGGTGAGTCACTGATGAGCTCCCGAATGTCAGCAATCTCTGGTTAGTTCAGCCTGTGCACCGCTCATGCGCTCTGCTCCCTGCGGCCCGGCACAGGATCCCACTCCCTGTGTGGTGATACTGCTTGTGCCTTCAATGTAGCTGCTGTTTGCCTGTACCCGGGGTGGCCACTCCGTAAGAACTCCTGCTTTGAGCACAAGAGGTACCACTCTGGAGACAACAGTCACAAACCCACCTTGTCCTTCTAAAAATGAGCTGCCCCATGCTGCTCACTAYGCCGCGGTGGGGTAATATTAGCTTTCTCTCCACTGAGCAGTGACACACTGACTGCTCTGGCATTGTCTGTAGTACAAACGGGAGCAGCAAAGGGACGATGGCTGCCATGGAAACCTCACCTGGTGGCCTTTCTCAGTGGGTTCATTCTTGCTAGAATACAGGCTATGTCGAGGCTGCACTATAAAGGCCTGATCAGCCATTTGCATAAAGCTTCCACACAAGAGTGCTGATTGCCGATGTTAATGAATACCTTCAATGTTGCAATTCTAGTAGCCATTACTCCTGTCCAACCTCATTATTAGTTAAGCACAGGGAAGCATGCTTTAAGATTTACTTAGGAGTGCAAATCTAGATCCAATTTAAGACTTTGTTAGTGAACAGTTATAAAAAATGAGTTGCTTAGATAGAAATAAATTGAGGAGAAAAAGTAAACTAAAACTGGACTGGCTACTTTTGAGAAGATAAAATTAACCTGAACCTCCCTGTGATTTGGTACAGTAGCAGCTGTATGCAGACATAACTGTGAGTTTTCAAAGATGAATGTGTTACAGGTCATGGAGCTCATCTAGACACTTGTTAGAAACAGTAAAAAGAGAAGAAATGGAAATATTCACACATTGTATTCAAATTAAAATATCTGTTAAAAAAGTGGTGGTTTTCAGAAATTTTCAACCAGTTGGTGCAGAAATCAGAAAAAGCTATTTGAAAATGCACAATATTGATTTTTTTAAACAAATCTGTCAAAAAATGTGACTTTGTAGCTGGTTTTCACTTCTACTATACAGTACATGTTGTATATCTCTCCTATCAAAGTAATCAGGAGAAAATGAAAACTATGCAGGGAAGATACACATACATTTATTCTTTGGCTATAGATCTTTTGTTAATGAGGAAAACTAAGTACAAAAAATTGTTGGAACCTTGGAGTTTATGTGTACTCTGTCACTTTAAGTAAAGCAGCTGTTACAACAGCCTTTGTAAAACCTTAGTCCTGATAGAATCAAGCTCAAAAAGTGGGTATAATGGCGGATAACCATACACCCCATGGATTTTACAATGAGAGATGTTGCAGAAGACAGTTGCTCCTTCACGGCTGCTCTCAGCTCTCACAGCTCAGCAGCACTTTGTGGTTGGGACTCTGAGAGAGTCTCCACCCATTTCCTGCCCAGCTCTAGTCCTTCATCACAGTCTGCAGCCACCAATAACCAGTACTGTGAAACTATGAAACTGGAAATGGACTGTTAGATGAGGGGCTATGCAACTCCTCAAGAGCAGCGAACGAAAGGACACAGAATAATAACACATGACATAAAATGGGTGAAGAGCTCCCAGTTCTCTTCCTTGTAACAGAATAATCACCTCAACAGAACTCAGAGACAAGAAATTAAAATCTGATAATGGAAACATCTTTCTGAATGATACCTAATTAAACTCTGCAATGCTCTACCCTATCTTTCAGTGATACATCACTGAAATAAAGATACTCAAGAAAGTTTTGAAATATGCAAGTCTGGAAGTCTACTAAGTCCACTCCTCTAGGCCATATCATGCAACTCTAGCAAGTTTCTGAAGTCAGGAGATTGTACAAGCAATAAGAATGTGCACAGTTATGCCTAAGTTTAAAGAGTACAAGGTATATAAACCATCAAGACTAAAGGATCCGAGCACCTATGTTTTGACATAAGTTTTGGAAGACAACTTCCCTTGCAGGCTGGTTGTTTCATAATGGCCTGCTAAAATCTCCTGAAGCATCTGACATTAGCTATACCTGGAGCCTGGGTACATGACAGCTCTGACCTACTATGGCAGTTCCTTTCTGGTTACTTCTTGCAGCAGCAAATCCTGTCCCAGACTTCAGGGCTCTTCATACTTCCAGTGACTGGCACAAAGGAAGGCTTTGGTACCAGCCAAATCCTAGCCCAGTTCCCTTTGCAGCTACTCTCTAGCGAACAGAACATGAGCATTTTCTATTCCTTTATGTCATGATCTTTTCCATCATCACTCTTTTCCTTTTTCAAAAAGAGTGAAAACTTTACTCAGAGCTGTTAAACTGTGGAATGTCTTCCAAAGGATGTGATGGGCTTACAGCAGCTGAGCCATTCAAAACAAACAAATCATTTGTGGTTATATTGTAGGACCAATCCTGTGTTTTTGGGGAAAGGAGAACAATGACCCACACTAAATTTGTTCTGCTTTTGGTTTCTAATACTGATTGATATAAGGTATTATATCTTATTTAACATGAACYCCCTCAAAATCATAGGATAGCTTGTTCTGCATCTAATCAGAACTCTTAATATCTCAGCTACCTTAGGATGCTAGGCTTCTTATATTAACAGCCAGCCAGACCTAAGACACCTACACCAGCAATGTATATAGTTTAGAAATTTTAAAGACTAAAAATAAGTTCAATAAACAGTCATCATTTAGGAAATAAGAGCAATCATCCCCTCTTGTTCCATTTTCTTCATGCTGAATTCTTCTCCATTCATCTGAGTGGTGCTGAACAATACGTGGGTCATAGGACTGTGCTACTGGTATGGAGTGGATTTTGCAGTCAGAAGAAGACAAGTCTTGGGAAACTGCAGCTGCAAATAATGTCACATGCAAAATGCACTCAGCATGACACGGTGCTGGCATCCTCTGGGATGAACAAAGCTTAGCAGAAACTTGTGTTTATGTACAGGTAGCTAGAATGACAGAAACTTAGCAGATTCGCTGCAAAGTGTTGTCATCTCTGGAAGTCATCTATTTTGATAAATAATTTTTCATTTTAAATATAGTAATCGTTGCCATGCCGTCTTGAGCTATATTTTAAGGAGCTGCAYAAGGAAGTGAGAACATATTACCCATGCATGTCATCTGTGATTGTACTGCTGCTTTGACTGAAACATTTGAGGATGTGGAGGTGGAGGGGAGCCAGAAAATAACAGTCCAAAATGACTATGTCAGCCCTAACAGGCTGGGGATCCATAGAGTCTTCTCTTGCTGAAAGCACTTCTGCCCTCCCACCCTCCTTCTGGGTCAGGTACAGGGGACACTAATCTTCTCCTGGCCTACTTCTGCTGCTTCTGTTTCTTCCTACTCTTCCCTGTTCTGGGCAGCTCCAGCTCCAACTCTTTTCTCCTCCTCTGCATTGTCTCATCTATCATCCACTTCTACATCATCCTTCCACTCTGATTTCAAAGTCTGTCTCTCTCTCCCCCTCCCAGCATTCCCCACTTACTTGCATGATTTCAGCTTTGAAGCTGCTGACCTGTGAGCTGCACATTTCCTTACCCATTTGTCTTTTAACCCATGATTTTAGTTCATTTCTTTTACTTGCCCCCAAGACATTTACTTTTTTTATTTTTTTCTCTAACCACCTGATCTCTAACCACCTCTGATCTCTACTGAATTTTTATCCCCAGTGCTCACTTCCAAAACCCCGCATGACCCTCTCCCTACATACAAACTTTCAGCACACCCTACAGCACCAGCAACTTCAAAAATCCTTCTRGTTTCTCAGTCCTGCCCATCTTTATCGATATGACTGTCAATTCTCACCAAACTTCACACTCTAACCCACCACCCCTCTCTTCTGAATGTCAAGGTTTGTCCTAGCAGTCTGCGCCAACATCTGCTCTTTCTGATCGTCCTCTCCTTCTATGGAGAATTGCTGGTGGAAATCCTACAGCAAGCCTGATAGAATCAATCTCAAACTCACTCCAAATTCWCAGTGTACATTCCTTTCTTAAATTCATTCAAGAAGAATTCAGCAAATTACCCCATCTAAATGCTCTCCCTCAGCAATTCTACAGAACTCTCCTAAAGTCACTTCAAGAGAAACTTTATTTTCGAATGAAAGTTTAAAAGCTCTTTAAATAGATTTATAAAAGAATGAAAGAATAAATCAAGTCCAAGCTTGGCACATGTGGAGGCAGCTCCTAGTGGATTTGAGATAGCAACAAGAGAGCAGATCAAATTTTTTGGTCCTAAACATGCAGTCCAGCACGACTACACCAGTGGAGTCAGGTTCTTAGGGTCTGTTTTTTTGGCATCTTGAAGTGCTCAAAAGTAGAGGGAAAAAGAAAACCATTTTAAATAAACGTATTTGTCTCAGTTTATTTCAGGGACATATTAGGTTCTGATATTAGTTACCATGAGGTCATTCTTGTTACAAGGAGCAACACATTTCTGGCTCTTTTCYGTTCCTTGACAACCAACTCCATACACTCATTGGCAGTATTTTCTGGTAGTACTGGCAAATGCTTCAGTTTTCTTAGCACTGTCTAGATATAACAATTCAATACAAACTGTGACCTTTTCAAGCCATGCTAAATAAAGCCAATAGGCTTTTCCCATCTTATCCCATGGCCTCAATCCTGAAAGTCCATGTATGGTCTGCAACAGGCAATGCAAGTCTGTGAATGCTCTGCCTGGGCACGGTTCCTTAAGAGCATGGGAGAGCCCCCTCTCACAGAGAGTGCACGAGCTAAGTATGCCTACTCAAATACTCTCTGAGTGAATGGAGAGAATGCAAAAAAATAGAAAGAAAAACAGAAGAAGCTTTTACTCTTCAAGAAAGGATGTTTCTCAGAAAACAAGTCTCTGAATCATGCTCAGGAGATATCAAGTTATTTAGCTATGTTCTTCCAGCTTCAGTGATGCTATTCAGAATTGTTTGCCAGTTTTCTCATTTACCAATTATACACAAAAAAAAGCTTGCTATTCCACCATCTTTTTCATACATGACAGATTCAGTCACATACAAAATAAAACAAGCTTTCCTCTACTTGGAATTAAAGAAAATGCATTCACAGAATCAAACCTAAACAACATCCTCCTGTATGTTCCTTTACAGTACAAAGTGCAACATGATACATGAAACATGTAGAATGGTAAGAAGGTTTCAGCTGAGATGGGAAGAGAGTTCAAAATTCAAAAGCAAAACATAGAGAACATCTGATTAGCAACTGTCTTTACTTTATACTAAGAGTTGCATTGAAAACGCTTCTGCTGAGGGAAAAAGGGAATAGGGAAAAGTACAAATTCTCAAGTGGCAGATCCCTAACTTCTAGTTAAAAAAATATAAACCAAGAACTAAGCCCTAGCCTGGGACCCATGGTCAACTACACGTACAAAAGAACGATGTTCTACCAGGCGTTATGTAACTAGGTCATTTGCAGGGGTAGTCTCATTTTAATACACTGTGCAAACCTTGAGGGTTCTGCCAACAAGGACAGCAAATCTGAATAAAGCAATTCCAAGCCCTCTTAGTGACTAAGGTCTCTACTTCTATGTGGTCACTTGGCAGCAGGAAGATAGTGGATTTCAGCTGTGAAAAGTAGACACACCTTGAGTGAGAGGGATGAAAATCCCCTCATTTTTCATACTTTCTGGTAGATTTTTTCCAACCTTGGAATGTGATATATCATATTGATATAATCGAACCAAGATGTGGCTTGCAGCCTCAACCACATCTTGGATAGTCTTCAATAGCATCTGCAGGCTGAAGAGAGGCAGAGCTTGCAAATGATGGCACAGTGTAGCTTGTGTCTGCCTCCACTCCCCTGCAAAGAACTCCTTCCATAACAGTAGAAGGAGAAATGGGTTGTATGTGCATAATTTAGCAGGATGACCTTTTAAGACTGTCTCAGCCCATTTATAGAGAAATCACAACTTGGAAGAAGGTGAATCACTTGAAACTAGCCCTATCTGTTTTGGAAATAATATATGYGTAGGCAAAACCAATAAACAGCAAAAGCAAAGGGAGATGACCATAGTCTGTGACTGGGTATCTGCTCAGTAGTTAATTTCATAATGCAGAATCTTCTTCTCCTGCTTTGCTTGTCCTACCACTTTCTTTTACCTTACAGCTGCAGGATGTAGATGCATTGTAGTAGGCAGAATCAAGCTAGGCAAGTATCACACTGATACCGTAACAGATTCTTAGAAGATTTTAAGACACATCTGGTTTTATTTCACTTGTAAAACTGGATCGTTTCAATTTTATATTCTTATTAAGTACTATTGCATGTGTCTACTTAGATGATTTTGAGGAAACAGGAGTCACCAGAGGAGAGCAAGTCACAAGTACAGTAACTCTGCCAATCTGTCTCCAGTCACCATCAGAGGAAGGTCAAGATCTATCAYAGTTAAGCATTATTCTATATGGTTTAAAAACATAATTACTTTTTCCCGAAGGAATAATCATGTGCCTTTTTGCATGAGGCTGCCGTTATCTTACAGTTTCAAATATTATTCTTTTTTAAGTAGGGTATGTATGTTTATAAAAGCAAATGGCAGAATGTGACTGTTGTCCTGGGACACAACATCCCACTTCAGCTGGATTACTAGCATTTTATGATCACTCAGTGAGCGTGGATGTCTATGAGTAATGATCTCTCTTTCACTGGACCAAAGGGACAAATTGCAGAGTTGAAGCAGTGTGATAGTACTGCCTTGAGACCATGTTCCTCTCACGTTAGTTTTATCTCACTTGATTGGTGGAAATTTTGGAAAATAGCTTCTTAGCTGAGAGAAGGGTGTTGTGAAGTGAAAAGAAAGAACATGAAAAGTAAACAGGGGGTCATGAAATGCAGAAAGGATAAAGGATAGATGGTATCAAAGGAGAAATACAAATGAAACAAAGGTTTACTGAGAAATAAAATGCTAGAGTGACTAAAGTATATTAACTCTGTCATGCAAGTCAGGTGCTTGATTAGAAACTGCCCAAAGACTTAATTTAATGTTGTATAAGAAAGATTATTTCTGTTTTAGTTTAATTTCTCACCAACATTTGCATTTCTTAAAACAAACTTTAGAGTGTTTGGATTACGGACTTATTCTGTAATCAATTTTACAGAAAGAATTTATGAACTAGTAAAGAAAAAAGACAGTGTTCTATCTTTTCTGTTGTCGCTTAAATACTTATGCAGGAAATCATTTGCCTATTCTCAATTTTATTTGATAGAACAAAAACCCTAAGCAATGAAACTAAGGTCCAAGAAAAACGTTTAGCTTGAAAAAAGGTTGAAAAATGTACCCTTGGAAAGACCACTGCTTACATGGGATTGTTCAACAAATTCCTGTTGTGTGAGGCTTGGCATATACTTTCTAAAAATATAAGCATCTGGGGAAACCAGACAAAGCCCAGGTCTTGGACCAAACGAGGCATGCAGCGTGAATCTGTTAGCGATTATATCCATAATGAAATATGTGCCCAAATTTAGCAATACAAAACCCCCAATACAATGTGAAAACACAGCATGTACAACCCTTACCATAAAATATAGCCAACAGCGAAGGTGCACACTGCAGCCAGTCCACAGCTCCTGCTGGGATACTGATGATGTGTTGTTCTCATCTCGATTAATACAAAGGGCAAAACTGTTGTGTGCTGGAAAAAAAACAAAACAATGGGGGAAAACCAGGTGATACAAAAGGTTCTCAGTGTATTTCCACCTCGATTCTACCACAAGAAGCTTAATCGCAGAAACCCGAAGACAATTCTTGATGGTTAGCAAGACAAGGTAAAATAACTATAAAATTGATCAATAACCCAACCAATATCTTCTCTATAATGTCCAGTTGTTCGAGAGAGCAGAGGAAAACTGCGTAACCAGAACATGCTTTTCCTTTTGTTCTAGAATCCAAAGCAGATACTCAGTGAGTAAAAAAGGGATGTCATGATGGAACATGGGTCCCAATCCCAGTCTGGCCCTGCAGTTGCTCTGTGATCTCTGCCGTGTCACTTTGGTTATTTTGACCATTCTAGTTAGCAGGCAATGCATCTGGTTTTCAGAGACTAAGTACAAACAATGCCAAATGAATGAGTATAAATGGAGGTATTTAATGCTTCCGAGAATTAGGTTTAAATGTATCTCAATCTGGGGACTTGAAAACAGGGGACATATTTTCAAATGATAGCCTCAATACCTCTGTTCCTCCATCCGCAAGAGAGGAGCAATTATATTCAGAAAGGTGTTGTGAATCTTAATTTGTTAGATGTGCAAAATAGTTTTAGATTCCCAAATGAATCATGTGAAAGCCAAAGCCGTAAAAACCATCTTCAGCCACTTGTCTTTATTTAGCTGTGTAACTCCTTTTTTTGTCATTTTCCCATACACGTTTCCTACACTGCCCCTTCTGAGAAGGCCTGTTCTTCCAATTAATGTCAGCAGCATGAAAAACTGCATCCAGCCTGCCCCCAGCACTCGATGTCTACATTTCAGAGTGCTGGCAGGCATGAAAATATACATAAGCAAAGAACAAATGTGCCAGGAAATAAACCCCATAATTTCTGAATATAAAGCTCACTTAGGACCAGCATTACTGGCGACTCCAGAAACATACCCTGCATTGCCATCATGGGGCCAAGTTATTGCTGGCATCTAAAGGGAATTAACTTCAGTTGAGAGCTTGGCTCTGGGCCTTGGTATGACTGTGACTGTGAACCCTCCTCCTGCCCAATCCACTGGAAGGTCTGCAGGTGTAGGATTGCAAGGGCAGCCTAAATCCTAAACCAGGTTCAATCCTTCCCCAAGTACTTCATCACCAACTGGAAAGGAAAGTTATGGTGCACATTGGCCATGTTCTGCCATCATGTAGTTCTGGGAGAAGCTGGAGGCTCAGATTTTTAATTTTGTATTGATTACAAGGTAAACCCACACTGACTTTCACCTGCATGCAGACAGGAGAGGCACAGAGTAGAAATATCCTTCTGTGGATTACAGGTTCAAATGAGAGGAAACACAGTGGGGTCTGAGACTTTAAAAACTGCAAAGAAGAATAGTTTGAATGGGAAATGGTAAGATAATGGAAATGTTCTCACTGAGACATGTCACATAATTGAATTGGATAACTGCTCTGATTTTCAAGGCATTAGTAATTAATGACTAGCATTTGGAGAATGTCAGGTGGATCATACAGCAGTTAGGGGAGCTTTCAATTTCTTCATCTTTTAACAACTTGTTCCACCCCCATCCCTTTAAACAGTATAAATTAGTATCAAGGGAATGCAAAGATGTTTTACATGTGCTCTGCTATAAAGGTGCCCACCAATAGATGAGAGGTCTATAAACTGCAAAGGACCTTCAGAATCCATGAACAGGGACTGACAGCAAAGCAAGCCCTTGCGTCAGTACGGAAAAGGTCTCCAGACGGAGATCAGTACCTCACTGCAGAGCCCCGAAGCAGGGCAGTTGGAGGCTCCGCAAATGTCTCCTGCCCTGCCCCCATAACTTCTTCAGAGAAAAAAACAGAAGACAATAGACTATTAGTTCCAAACTCCACCCTTGATATTCCTTGAATACGATGCATTCTTGTGATCCAGTCAGTTTTAACTCTGCACTCTATGGATGATTGTTACACAGCTTGTGAGCTCGGTTTCTCCATGTAAATGTTTACTGCTTTCGATACTGCTTGTTGATGAGTTGCTCATTGCTGATAACAACTCAACATCTTGCCAATTAAAAAGTAGTTAAAATAATTTCAGCAATCAAGTCTTAATCTAGAATACTTTTCTCCTTTCCTTCCTTCCAATTCTTGTGGTTATATAATAAAGTAGGTTATTATCTTCCTAAATTCTCACTTCTGCTCTTTTCTAAAGGTAAGGGGTGGGGGGAAAGAGGATAATGAGCTGTGCCACTAAACAATTTGTGTACAAAATCCTGTTAAAAGTACAGTGGAATTAAAAGTGTAAGGACAAAATCAGACATGTGTCTTTAATCTCAGTCTGTCAGAGCAAATGTCAATGCTACATGCAAACACTGCAGTTTTACAAATCCAGAATATGAACTTTGGTTTAAAATATTTTAGTGAAAGTGCCACTCTAAAAAGTTGTTTCAGATCCTTTACCAAACCACAACCGAGATAAAATTTCCCTTCTCTACATTTCAGCCCCTCTAAAAACCTTGATTTAAAAAACACAAAATTTTGTAGGCTGGGATACCTTCTGTCCAACAGTGTCAGTTAAAACTCTAGACCGAAGCACAGTGAAGATGATCAGGGGTCAAATGTGCTCACAGTGCGATCCATCAGGGCTGGGTATTCTGCAGGGGGCCTAAGATTTCATATCCTCTAATGTTTTTGCCACCTGATTTCTGAATAAACAGGCCAATGGGAATCTGAGGCTTAGAGAGAAAATAGCATTGATATTTCCCTGACCTGCCTAAAGATCACTCTGTGCCGATCAAACATACCTGACTGGTACCTCTGGGACTGATCCCTTTTACTTACTGGCATACAGGGGGACAAAACCACATTTCTCACCTTGTTTGCCAAAGTATCTCCAGGGGCTTGCTTACTTCAGAGAAGACTAGGGAATGAGGAAGTTCAAATAACAAGGAGGTTTAAATGGTAAGGATGATTAGCTGCTCTAACAGCTTTCCAGTAGTTGCCATTTTGCACCATTAAAAGTTTTTATGAAAAGAACAAATGTATAATTCGAGTGTAGTGACTAGTATAACATTATAACTGTAATAAATTATGCTAGCACTATGAATAGACGCTATATTGATAAGGCGCTTTTATTATGGGCTAAGTATTTACAAGCAAAGCTATATTTTTACCTGGACATTTCTTGCTCCTTCCACTGAAACCAGCTGCCCCTGTGAGACAGTTTTGCCTGTATGACTGTGCTGACACTTGAGATTTGTGCTGAGCACTGCTGTGGCCACACCAGGGAGCACCATCCCCACTGTCCAGGAAGGCAACCCTTGCTGCACATGTTCCCTGTGGTGACTGCAGGCTTAGGGTGGCCCCCAGCCCCCAGCCCTGCCCGGGCAGCAGTGAGGGAGATAACAAATCCTATCATTAGCAGGAGCTCTTAAACTGAGATTTTTCAGGGCTCAGTTACTGTACCTATTTGGAAGAAAATGCACCCTGTCAGCTTCTCCTGCTGCAACTGTGGCACTACCTGCAAGGTGTTCTCCCAGCCACAAATCCTTTTTTTCTCTGGAGTGCCAGCGAAATGCACACAGTGGCATTTAGACCCATTTTTAACACTTCTCTGAAGGATCCAGCTGCCAAGACCACCTTGTGAATTGAAGAGTTGACCATACGCCCTCATTACCCAGCCACAGCATTGCCCTGCTCAGACCCCATCACTGCCTGACCCTGCTGCTGGAAAGAAAGCTTTGACAGATCTTTTTGCTAGGAAGTGCTGGTCTTGGCAGAGCAGAAAGCTGCAGTTTCCTTCCATTCTGTGTCTACCACATGGCATTGCTTCCCAAGGACCCATCACCTACAAGAGGTGAAGAAATCTAGCTTGCCAAATCTGCAGCTGCAGAGACTGACTCCAAAGAAGTGACCTCTGAATGAGGCTGAATTAGCACACACTATAAAAAAGCCATCCTGAGAACTGCAGGTGGATTAATTCCTAGAGCCACTGTTAATGCTTCCTGAGAGAAACTCTGCTCATTAATAATTCTTTAAAAGATATTACTAAAATATGTACCATCTCACACATGGTATGTATGTGCCTAATGACATTTGAGACCAGAAAATCACATTACAAATATGCACCACAACTGTAGTGCTGGCTTGGGAAGCTGAGCTTTGATGGAGGACTGTGCTTTCCCATTTTAAGTGTTCTGCAACAGTTTGTTGGAAAAAAAGATTTTATGCAAATTAAGTACATTAACAATGAGTTCTGTAATAGTTTTTAGGCAATTAAGTGCTCATTCTTGAAAGCCTGATTATATATTCTATCTTCCAACCAGTAAGTGCTGCTTTTTATAACACTGATTTCAACAGTACCTTACTTGGCCTTTTCTCCCTCCCTCAACTGTGTTTTAAATGGAATATTAAAACTTTTCAAAAGGTGCTAAATTGACTGCTTTATGTATTGTATCTTCTGTCTTTAGCACAAGCATGGTAGTGCTGCCTTCCCAAGCCACATTCCCGATCTGCACTGACTGTCCAGAACTACCTTTGTGACAAGTTCAGTCTATAGAGGCATCTCAGATGCCCAGGTAGCACACAGAAGTTCTGTAGGGACGGTTAAACTGTTTGGGGATCACAGAAATTGTAATTCACTTCAACCAACAGCATACTGTGAGTTGTTACTCAATTTGATCAGACTAAAAACTACAAAGTGTAGCACATTTTAGTTCAGCTGAAATACTGTGCACTTCTGAGGCCTACAGCATGACATTCAGCCCATGTTCTTAGGAGTCAGTGAAAGCCCAACGACAAGAAAGGAGGCCTTGCAGTTTTGATGCCCACCAACATTTTAACTGATGGACTGGGAGCCTCCTGGGAGTGCTGGTGCACCCTGCAACAAGGAGGCTGCAGATAGGTCTTCACTCACAGAACTTGTGCAGTCTGGGACATGGAGGGCTACAGGCTACACCTTCCACCCAAAGCTGTGTCCACATCAAAGCTTCTGCCCTGGAAAGGGCAGCTGCTTCCACATCTGCCGGGGGAAACTACCCTGCAGCACACTGCCACTGTGCTTGAGACTTATGCTGGTACAAATTTGACAGAGGCCCCTTTCTTTGCACCGTTCTGTGCAAACTACTGTTTGCTGGCTGCCTCTGCTTTCTGCCTTTTTAAATTTGCCTATAAAATATTATTTCCATCAGCAGGATGTTACCCTTCCCCTTTTTCTTCTGAACTCACAAGAAGATTATGTGTTGTTAAACAGCTGCTCCATGTCAGAATGAGTGAAACTGTCTGCACCTCCTTCCCTCTCAGGGGTTTGTGCAGCACCTTGAGGTAAAGGTTATACAGAAACCACCAGCAAACTGACCTGTGCCCATTCCTCTAAATTTAAAACCACTACTGGTGTGTTCACCCTAGAAACCAATACTAATAGGCCTAAAAATCCCTACAGTTGTAGTCATTGCCATTTGTAGAGTAACAGCAGCAATAAAGCTGATTTTTCTGCATGCTCCTAGCAGAGTAACATGGAGAACCAGATCAGAAACTAGCAAAACAGGGGCATGATTATGATTTACTCCTTGAGAAACTTCTGAGAAAGGAACAGCTGGCAAGAGAGTATTTATGTGTTGTCTGAAGGATGATACCTTCTACCAAGGCAGCCTAATCCATAAAGAGAGCAGCAGGATATCAGAGCTGGGTGCATAATAAATTGGAATCCTTGTGTGAGTCTGAGCCCTTATGAGACTGAAAGCGCTGGTAGCACTTTTCGTCTTACAAATGAGAAATTATGACTATTAAATGAGACATGCTGATGCACAGGATGCACTCCAAGGCAGCCACAGACGGCTCGCTAATTGTTATGGTAGGTTGGAGGGAGGAAGAAGTATTGTATGATCTAAACAAAGACCAATACCCTATAATGCCACAAAACACACAAGAGCCAAAGATAACCATTTTCAATCAATATGAGAGTGTAGAGTTCTTTGAAAAGAAAATGAACACTTCCTCTGGAATGTTACCCCCTCTTTTCATCTTTTCTGTAAATAAACACAGTGGACATGGCATTCCTGACTTAAGAGGATTTGTATCACTTTCTCCATGCATACCTGATGTTGACAGCTTTGTTCTTGTTGCTTCTGACACATGCAATATCTACCATATATTGAAATAGCAGTGTCAATCTGATCTCACCCCTATGACTGTCCTAGTGTCAGCGAGGTTATATATAGGTGTTTATCTGTAGAATTTCCACAGTGCCAATTACTAAAGCACTTCAGTGCCTCAAAAGCATTACTAAACATACCCTCCCAGCAGCCCAGATCTGTAGGAGTAGGATATCCTATCCTTACTTTGAAGAAGGGCAAGATGGAGATGACATGMCTCACTCAAGGTCACGTAGGGTAGATACGGAGGAATGGAGAACCACATCATATTCCTCAGTTCCATTCCTGGGTGTTAGCTTAAGATGAGCAAGCATGTATAGAGAAATAACAAAAATTTGGTATGAAAGCCAATCTAATCCTTCAAGTTTATAGCTCTGAGACATCTTGGCCCTTTCAGTGTCTATCAGTTATTACCCCGATTGACCCCCTGTCCTGGTTCGCCTCTGCTTTTGGAGGCTTCTTCAATCGCCTCCCTCTGTGCTGTCTGTCCCTCTTCCATCTCAGCTCCTGCTGCTCCAAGCTGCTTCCTTGCAGCTCCCATCCTTAATACCTTAACCTGACACACAAAATCTTGGTCACTCGGACTTGAAACAAGATGATGGTAGGGACCGGACACAGCGCGTGCTGAATAGCAAAACTGTGCAAAACCAGTGCCATGCTGCCAAATGGAACAGCATTGCTACACCTTTAATTTTCTTTAACTTTGTATAATTCAACGTAACTACTTTCAATGCTTGTCATGTATGCAGATATCATTAAACACATGCCAAGTGCAATGTCACATAAATCACCTCTCTCCTTTTGCTGCGATTCCTTAGCCAGGCTTTCTTGTTCATTCTGTGCCATGCCCAAACTCCCCAGTCAGCTCCTGCCAGAAGGCACTGCTTGACCCTTAGGAGACTTTTAAAATACAAGACAATCAACAAAGTCCTAGTTCTGTGCACTCAGTCACAGCTGAGCAAACCCTGCAGACCCTAATTTACTTTCAACTTCAAGTCCTTATTTTTGCCACGAAATCCTTAGGACAAACATGCTACTAACAACATGGAATACACACACACATACATCCTGTGAAAGGAGCACTCATTAATCCCAGCGTTATGCAAAGTAATTTTTCTACATGTTTTGCTCTGTTCATTTGCCGGTTAAACCACCTGCCCTAGAATTTCTCTAAGTACTATTTGCAAAAAGGTTTCTCTAGGCAAAGAAATATATTGTTGTCTCTTACAATTATCCTTAAAATCAATGTTTATACACACACACAGAAGCACACACACACACACCTTTACATGTATTACCAAGATATAATTTGCATGAATGAATATTTGACTGGATGCAGGTGATGCTGAAAAAGTGCTTGTAAAGTCATTGAGCCTCATGTATTCTGAGCAAAAAAATCACTAAAGAGTGCTTGAAGATGCATTTTAGCAATGGTTTAAATGAGATTACTCATATGGAAAATAGTATTCSTCTCCCTGAAAAGCCAACTCCTTCCATACCATGACTCCAAGGCCTAAAAAGGAGAAAATAATTTGTATCAATATGTTTTCTAAATCTCTTTAACTGACTTGCAAAGTTTATCTGTACATAAAATATTCTATATTAAATTTTAATATCTGGCAATCTCCCAAAACTAGTACTAAGGCTTTCACAGAAGAGTATTTTTGGCTTCATGATAGCCAAAGTATCCTCTTTCTAACCTGAAAACATTGGACTCTGAATCTGTCTCTGGTCCAGGACCAAATATTGCTTGTCCTGGGCTTTGAGCCAGTATAATTTGGGGAAAGAAATTCCACATTTGGGAAAATAAAAAAACCATTATTTGTCAGTTTCTTTTTCAAGTGGTGGCTCTTTGATGCTATTTGGAAATTTAAAATCTTGGAAGTGGTTACTGAGGGGCTGGATTTATTGGGTGTTGTGTAAGTGAGGTAGCCAAAGGTCAAACTTTGGTCTATCACATGGTGATTGCAACTATCTGCGATGTGGTTCAAACAATTTATCCCAGAGACATTGTCATTATCTTTATTTAATTATTTCTTTACATTGTACCTGTAAACTCCTTTAACAAGTAACTCTAGAGACGTAACCTCCTAAGCTTTTTTGTTCTCGTACTACAGAAAGCAGTAGCAGATTGATGTGAGAATATTCTCACTGCTGCACCAAACAATGTGTCTGTCTGTCCGTTCAGTTTTACTGGACATGCATTGCCCTGCATCTTCTAAATAGCTCGTACTCCACTGCGAGGCAGAGATGCATGAAGGAAGAGCTTCTCAAGCAAGAGTGCACGTGTCCCGAGCCAAAACACTGCCCAACCATCAGCTCTGAATTCCTCCAGCCTGTGCAACAGCACAGGGCTAAGCTGTGTGCCAGCAGCTGGACACGAGCAGCTACTGCCAAGTGACCCAATGGATGGTGATGAGCCGTGGCCAGGCACCAAAGCAGCTGCTGGTCTTGCACTCTGTGCTCAGGATGCAGAAGGCCAAGGCTGAGTCTAGAAGCATCACAAGATTACTAAGACCAGGAGTGACTAAGGCAGTAGCATGTGTAGAGGTGCAGGGAAGAGAGGGTATGTGCTGGGGTTGTAGGGAAGCCAAGAGGCATGGGCTGGGGTCCTGCATTTGTTGAAAAGCAAATGGGGTAGCAGGTATGGTTGAAAAACTTGTTGAGGGGGAAAATGAGTTTGTGCAGGAAGGCAGGGGAAGAAAGATAGAGATGCAGCCCTGCTTGTGGGTCTCCTAGAGCTGCTCCTCCTCTGCAAAGAAGAGCACGTAAGAAAACAAGCCTGGGGAACATCCTGAATGAAGGTGTTCTGTCACAAAAACACACTGACATTCCCTACTCGTTTTACCCACTGTATGACACACTTTATTTAGGAGAGTCATTTTGCTTCAAATGCAATTAGTTCTAAATGCTATTGTTCATCTTAAAACAATTGTTATTTTGATTGATAGTAAAAGCCTATACACCATAGTAAAGACAGCAATGTCGGGCACAAAGACATTACAAAATCTATGGCCTGACCCTTTAAAACCCAACTTGAACCGTCAGCTTTGACTTATGAGACTAGTAACAATAGTGCTTCATGCAAAAAGCATGAGGTTAAGGCTGGATCAGGCAAAGTTGCCAAACACACCCTGGCATAATTAATCAAGAATATTTCAAAACCAGATCGCCTCCAAGAGGTTATTGATTTCCTGTCACGACACATTTTCCTCATGAGGTGCTACAATGCTATGTATCTGAGATGTGCTGGCGTGTATTTTTCAGTGACTAAGCCTTGATCTATCTTCCTGGATTCCTGCCACTGGTGCACTGACATCTGCAACTACTCATGTTTGACAGTCTCATGCATGAGCTATGTGGCTTCCAACTTGGATGGGATTAGTATAGGAGACTTTCAGAATACTTCAAATGTAATTGAAAGCAGATAAATACAAGGGTCTCAAGAGGGTGGCATGCTTTTTACAAACGGAATCACTTTGAATCATGCGTATAAATGCTTGGACTAAGAAAGATCTCAGTGCTAACCAGTATAGTATGCAAGAAAGTGTTTGTCCTTGTTCTTAAATATGTATGAATCCTGATAACATCACTTCTTTCTAAAATCCAAATACACTGCATGGCTAAAGTGCGGTTTAGACAAGCATGAAAAGGTACACATTTGGGGAGAAGGGCGGGGGAAGAGGAACGTATCCAGAAACTGACAGGTGTTCTGCCTTTCACCCGTGCCTGAACTAAGGCATTCATATCTTCTGTGAACCATCCCTGCCAAGTGATGAGAGCCGAAAACTATATACATCATATAACTAAAGGTTATACTGTTATAGTGTCAAATATCAGTATATTGCAAGTGATGTTTTCTTTTAGAGCAAAATTCAACCTTACATAGAACACACTTTATTTATCTGTTTTTTCTTGGAAAATGTGGACATTGATATCGTAATTTGCAAATGTATTTTTGTACGTATTTACAGAATACTGTAAAATAGAAGATGCAAATAAAACTGACGTTAACACTGCTGCAAAGAGTTTATTTTTCACACTGTTTACTTTTTTAGACTCCGAACTCTGCAAACATAAGTAATCTTGCTTTAACACAGATAGTGCAGAGCTTGATAAGAAAAAAACATAAAAACCTTCACTGGGCCKTTCTTGCTCTCAAATACCTTTCTGAGGATTACAGTGATGTGCAATATACAAGCATCACACGAGGAGAGTGATACTGAATAAATGTAATACCAAAGGGCTCCAAGACTATCAGTTTGCAGTGGAGCTGTGACACCCGTAGTATTAAAGCTATGGGCTTCTCTGGGTTGTCTTGCAGAATCTGGCCTGATTTTTTCTCTTCAGTTTAAAGTTGATGTGCCTGTCTCTGCTTCCCTCACTTACAGCTCTGTCCCCAGCCAGGCTGATCTCACTGAGCTGCCAGTGACCTGCATAGCTTTTCTGTTTTAAATGTGAAAAAGGAAGAAGAACTGGAGACGACATGCCATTCTTCTTACCATACACTAGCATTTTTCCTAGCAAGCAGAAAAACAGCTGTTACCATGTGTAAGGCCACTTGTTCCTGGGAGAGCAGTACGTGCACGGCAGGGTTGCAGTGGGATGAGTTGTCTCACGTCTCACACTCTGGAGAACCTTGGAGGAAGGAGGGCTTCTTATTCTGCTTGGTATCACAGCTCCTATCATGGAATAAAGTCCTCAAGGACTTCTGCTCCAGCCTCCCAGATGAGGTCCGAGGTAGTTAAAGTGAAGTACCCCTTGGTTTCCTTCCCAAGACCCTGATAAATGTGGTCTGAGAAATTCATTACTTTGGTGATAACTGTAGTATCATAATGCATTTTTTCGCTACTAGAAATTTTATCTGTATTCCCTATTGACACAGGGATTCCAGACAGAACTTCTTTGGCAGCACCTGCTCATAAAGCTGTACAATCAGTCATCTGTAAAGTGTTGCCATGTATACTTCAGCCAGTCTGAGCTCTTCTGTGCTGTGGGATGGATGCCAGCACTGGGACTGAGGTCACCGACACATGCAAATTGTTCATGACAGTTTTTCTTTAAATGTAAGTAACACCTTTTTTTGACTGTGAAGGTGATCAAACACTGAAAGCAGTTGCCCAGAGAGGCTGTGGAATCTCCATCCTTGGTGATATTCAAAACCTGACTGGACACTATCCTAGGCCACTGGCTCCAGCTGACTGTGCTGGAGACTGCTGTGTTTTGTTGGACAAAACAATCTCCATGGGTGCCTTCCCACCTCAGCGACTCTGATTCTATGACCCTAATGGCCTTCCTGTTATGGTCAGTGGCCTTTATAGCCAGTCTTGTCAGTCCTCAGTATCTCTTGTCCATCTCCAGTCCCTGGCCAATGCTGTAAGAAGTTGGTGCATTTTGTACATGGTCTTTGATACCACCCCCTTGGTTCTTGGGTAAGAGCAGAAAAGGAAGGAGAGCTTAATCAACCTGACCTGCAGTATTGCCACCTTCTGCCCTTCTGAAGCCTCTCTTGTTCAGATTCTCAGAGTATTTTCTAAATAGACATGTAACTCACCACTTTTTAACTGAAGAACAGAGAGATGACAGAAAGGCCCCAGTTCTACATGTTTGCCTCATTGTTAATGGCCACACTGTGTGAATGTGTGTTTGAAGCAGAATATTATGGAAACGCCTTTGAGGTGGGACCGGACTGGCCAGTCATCATATGTATTTCATAATGTTAGCTATAACATTGCTGTTACAGTACTCAGAGTGGCTACAAGTGCAAGAATTGCAGAATAAACCCTTACAAACACGGAAGATCACAAAAAATGTGTCACTGAAGAAGAATAACAGTGATCCGAAGCTGCCTGAGACGATCTGATTGACCTTATACTGGAGAATGGCATCTCTTGGGAATGGGAAAACACATATTTAATTAAGAGCACTTAACTCCACAGCAGTGATATCTTCCACTGGGACAAAGCACTAAGGATAACCCCATTGCTAAGAGAAAGACCAAAGAACCACCTCAAGTGCATTAGGCTCCAGCACAGGTGTGGGGGCCAGCAAGGTAGGCTAGGTGGGCACATGAAGCTGGGTGAGAGAAGGGAGATCTCTTCCAAACAGCAGGTTAGCTGAGAAAGCTGGTTAGAGGCTCTCTCTCCAGAACTGGAGCTGCAACCACCTCAGCTGTGCTTGCTGAAAGACTGACAGGCTCAGATTTGGGTCTGTGCCAAGCCAAGACAACAAGGTATGAGGAGCCCAAGATGCAGACTGCAAGGATGGCAGCTACTCTCCCAGGACTGAGAAGGACTGACTTAAGAGCATTGCAAAGGCATGACAAAAGAAGAGGAGACGTATCTAATACTGTTGATTTATTCATTATGGGATTCTCCAGGGCGTTTTTGCCCCCCACCAATAAGGCTGTATTTGCTTTAAGACCTTGGAGCCACTGCTAGCAAGCAGTTAAGCACTGCTGCTCAGGGGCACCCACGTGTGTAATTCACTTCTGCAAGTTTCTAGGCGTGATCTTGTGCCAGTGTTATTTTCAGCAAGAATACCTAAGTGATGGAACCTGGCCCGTTTGACTGGCAGCAGCACCGGGTAGAGAGGGTACATAATGTACGCCCACGTCAGACCACACTCGGCAATTGTTTCTCCTTTGCTGCTGCTGTTGCTGCTGTAGTGCATTCTTAATAGGTTACAAAACTTTGTATTGGCACTTCTGCAGAAGGGGCCTGGCAGTAGAACAGTGTTAGTATTTTAATTGCTTGACCTATTAGCCTACCTTGTTGGTCAGGCTTCTTTAGCCCTATAACCAGCTTCTTAATGGTCTTCACTATTGAACAAAATTAAAATATTAAGAAAAGCTTGCTGCTCTGATGAAATGTCCAAGGGCAGAGGAACTACCACAAGAAGACTTAATATTACCTTATGGTCCTTAAATAAATCCTAAACTTTAAACAGCTATCTCTAATACATCCTCCAGTGCGTGACACTGCTTTGTCATCTCAGGACTGTCAATTACCATTATGCCATTATACTGCAAAACAAAGGCACAAAATAAACCAAGCCCCCAAACTTTTTAGCGAACTGGGACAAGAGATCCTTGACAACTCTATGGGATCAGATGGGATTACCACACTAAGCATCTTTGTAAAGACGGTGTATCATTAGTCTTATTAATTAAAATAACTTCTGACTGTCAGTATGTTTTACAAAAATTCCAATTAACCCTTATAATATTTCTGTGAGACAGTGGGGAAGAAAAATAGAAGCACTTTATCAGTGAAGAAATGCACACAAAGAAAGAAAAAGCATCTTGTTTAAACCAAGGTGAAAGGCAAAGAGTGATGGATTTTGTACTGGAATGCAGGTGTTGGTGATGCCTTCCACTGGGCTCAGCCCACTACAACACTCCCTCGTCAGGAGGTCAAAGTTGGAACAATACTGGTGGGAAGCCCACAGCTACTTAAGGGCATCAGTGTACTGACCTCTTACATTTATGGCAGCAAAAGAAAATCATGTGGATAAAATCCACTAGTTTAGGCACCCAATCAAAGCAGATTAGTTGAAAACTTTTTATTAAATGTGAGCTCATCTGCCTCTCTAAATGTCAAGGTAAACAAGCTAGAGGGAACACAAAAAGGCCAGAGGAATACTTGGGCTGTTGCCTATTAAATTTATTCTTGTTATGACATCTTTCTTCTGGTGAAAGCAGAGAGCAACTAGGGGCTTAAAACCAAAGGACTTTGGCTTCAGGGCAACTTTAGACAGGTTCCATGAACCTGAGCCCAGGCTTAGCAGCAGGCATCCTAGTGACTCACATGGTTGAGATTCAAGGATTCATGGCATATCTTCAGTTAGGCACATCTTGGAAACTAGAAAGGATGCAGCAGTAGGTTAAGGAGCCAGGAACATCATAATAATATTTGTGAAGGAGTTTCTGTACTGTTTCCAACCTCTCCTTCCCAGGAAAAGTCAGCACCTCCTTTAGAAATAACCACAAGTCTAAAGAAGCTAATAGAAAATGTTTTAGAAAGAGAACTGAGTTATCATAACTATAAATTATTTACATACAGTATGTAAGTGGCAGCACTAAGACCTGCGCCTTGATGCTTCAGGAAACCTCTACTGATCCTTCGCCTCTACTGGTAGCTGGCACACAAGCTCCTTCTCCAGGCAGAAGGACTGAAGGAGATCTCTACTGTACTTCCCSCAGTGCACTTGTCAGATGATGGACTGTTTTGGCCAAAAAATGGAGAGGCCTTCTCACTCTGCATCTGGGAGAGGTCAACATTCCTTCTGGCCAGTAAATCCTTTTCTGAGTGTTGAGAGTTGCAGAAATGGTATTAAATCAACTGCTTACAGGTGCTTTTGTGGGGCAAGGGTTAATACAAAAATAATTTATTTTTGAGAAATGCAAGCAATGTGGATTTAGTTTTTTCTTTTTTTTTAACTTTAAAGAAAAAAAACAACTCTAGTTTTTCCCCTCAAAAACAAAATTATTGAAGTATTTATTTGAGTCAATCAGAAACACCTTTTTACATTAAAAAGTATAGAAACATAGAATATCCTGAACTGGAAGGGACCCACAAAGATCACTGAAGTCCAGCTCCTGACCCTGCACAGGACATCCCCAAGATGTTCCTGAGAGCATTGTTCAAACACTCCTCAAACTCTGTCAAGCTTGGTGCTGTGACCACTTCCCTGGGGACCCCGTTCCAGTACCCAACCACCCTCTGGGTGAAACACCTTTTCTAATATCCAACCTAAACCTCCCATGATACAGCGTCATGCCATTCCCCCAGGTCCTGTCACTGGTCACCACAGACAAGAGAGCAGTACCTGCCCTTCCTCTTCCCCTCATGAGGAAGCCATAGGGAGCTATGAGGTCTCCCCTCAGTCTCCTGTTCTCCAGGCTAAACGAGCCAAGTGACCTCAGCCACTCTTCATATGGCTTCCCCTCATCCCCTCATGATGGGTGTTACAGATTAGAAAGGTGTGAAGGCTGAAGGCAGCAATGTTGGTGTCCTGTCATGATTCTTTTGGTATGACATTTCCAGCGCCAGTGTCCTCTGAGTTGTACTAGCTTTCTGAACTCTAACCCTAATCCTAACAATAATGGAACCTTGGTGCTAAGGCTGAGGTCCATATCACCATGGGTGTCCCAGATCAGAAAGGCGTGCAGGCAGCAATATTGGTGCTCTGCAGCAATCCCCTTGGCATGACTTTTGAAGTCCCAGTGTCCCTCGAACTGCAGGCTTTCTGAGTCTCTGAACCCTAACACTAACTGTAATGAAATCTTGGCACTACTGCTGAGGTCCCCTGCACAAGGGTGGCCCAGATTACAGAAGTGGGGAGGCAGAAATGTTGGTGCCCTGCCGTGATCCCCTTGGCATGACTTTTCCAGCCCCAGTGTCCATGAAGCAGTAGGCTTTCTGTCTGTGTGAACCATAACTTTGTATGAATTTAATATGTGGCCAACGCTGGTGGTAATGTAATTGACCAATGATGTTGAAAAAATGTCCCAATGCCTACTAGAATTCCTTTGAGAAGAACAGATGCATGTAATGAGACTGAAATACAGTTGAAATTGGAGGAAATATTTGGAAGATCTTGCTAAAAGTCATTTTTCATCAAGGCCATTAGCACTCTATTTGTCAACACATTCAGAAAGCTCCTTAATTTTGTTGGACTCATTGCTAATGCTGCTGCCTATGTTGGGACAGTAATAATCTCCCATTTAATAGGAAGCCACATTCTTTCACTTTGGGTGAGGATTTGTAAATGGCAGTCTATTCATTCATTTATCAGTTCCAGATGTATTTAATAGTCCTTCAAACTGAAAGTGAGAAAACAAAAATTAGATTAATTGTAATATGGCAAAAGTCTTCAGTATATGATACCATGCTTTCTGCCCTCTAAGGACTTCTAAATCACTCCAACTACTGTTTTGGTGCCATGATTGTATTGAGACCAAGGAAACCTCCAGCCAACTTCATTTGGGATRAGCCACCACAAGTTGAAGTGTTCTTTCTTCTCCCACCTTTCACCTCTTTTCTCTATAAAATCCCTTTTCCCCTTTCTACTTCCACCCTCACATTGCCTGCATGTTGCTCTGTGTCTGCATTCTCTCTCCACCTGTGCTGAACAGTGTGAATATGGGTGTTAACAAGGTTTTTATCAGTGGAAGACCTGTCTAGCTTTTGATAGGGAAGAAATTCCCTGTCCTATCTTTCTTCTTTATGCTCTATAGCAGTATCACACACAAGACAAGCTACTGCTTCATTCATAGCCACAGCAACTGGCAAGTTTATAGAGACAGTGCAGCTATGAAGTCCTTCAAGGAGGATAGCCCATGGAGGTTGGAGAAAAAGCATTCTTGTTGAAGGGTGTTCTAGTTTAAAATGTGGAGTGGGAGAAAAGAAATGAACCACATCATTGGTATTTTCAATACTGTGAAAGGCAGTATTTCACCAGTCTTGCAAGGACAGGGAAAAAAAAAAGAAGCGGTGGCAAAACCCAAACCAACCAAGCATCCAGAGTTCAGGAAACATAAGGAGGGAAGGCAAAGTGCCAAAATCACTAGAGACAACACACTGCACATCACAAGTGCAAGTTCTTGCTATTAATGCAGCAAAAAATATTTATGTTCTCTGCTTACTTTTCAGTGAGAGATGGGCAACTTACCTTGCATCTTGAGCAGAAGTGTGCATGGCAAAAGCACACAGATAGAATAACAGAGCAGATGGAGAACATATGAGTCAAAGCACACTCTGTAAACAGATATTAGAGAAGTAGATAGGTAGAAGACTTTTTTATTAAGTACTCTAAGCATTTCCTTAGGAACCTATTCCCTTAGCATAAGGAAACAGTCTTTCTTTCTTGTAAGAAACGGAAGAATATTTGCTCTATTGATTGTTTTGATACAGATATAAGTTCTGCGAATCTGACCTATCAGATGGAATCTCAGCACTGCTATTGATATTTGTGTAGGAGGTATGTATCTGTGGTGTGTTGATCTTGGCTGGACACTGGGTGCCCACCAAGCCACTCTATCATTCCCTTTCCTATCAGGACAGTGGAGAGAAAATAAGGTGGAAAACAACTAGTAGGTTGAGATAAGGCAGTTTACTAAAGGGGAAAAAAAAAAAGCAAAAGTTTGCACATGCGTAAGCAAAGAAGAAAAAAGTTTAATCTYTGCTTCCCATCATCGAGTGATGTTCAGCTACTTCCTGGGAAGCAGGGCTTCAGCACGCACAGTGGTTGCTCCAGAAGGTAAACATTGTACAATAACGAAAGCTCCCTGTTCCTCTTCCCTCCCTTGGCTTTTATATCTGAGCCGATGTCATACAGTATGGAATATCCCTTTGGTGAATTTGGGTTAGTGGGCCTGGTTGTGTCCCCTCCCAGGAACCTGCCCACACCAAGCCCTTCAATGGCGGATAGATGTTACAGAGACAGCACTGATGCTGTGCCAGGGAAACGAGTCCTTCCTCTGCTTCAGCGTGGGACTCCTCCCATGGGAGAGAGTTCTCTACGAACTTCTACAACCTGAGTCCATCCCATGAGCAACAGTTGTCCATAAACTGCTGCAACTTGGGTCACTCTTCCACAGGGTGCAGTCCTTCAAGGGCAGGCTGCTTCAGCGTGGGCTCATCTGTCCACAGGCCTCCCATAGGGTCACAGCCTCCTCTCAGGCATCCACCTGCTCCAGCCTGGGTCTCCTTCACGGGCTGCAGGTGGATCTCTGCATCCCCAGGGACCTCCATGGGCTACAGGGGCACAGCTGCTTCCCCGTGGTCTGCACCACGGGCTGCAGGGGAATCTCAGCTCTGTCACCTGAAGCACATCCTGCCCCTCCTTCTTCACTGATCTTGGTGTCTGCAGAGTTGTTCCTCTCACATGTTCTCCCTCCCCTCTTCTCTGGCCACAATTACAACTGCACAATTCTTTCTTATTCTTCTTACATTTGTTCTCACAGAGGCATTACCACCATTTCTGATTGGCCCAGCACGTCCATCTTTGGAGCTGCCAGCGATTGGTTCTGCTGGACATGGAGGAAGCTTCTAAAAGCTTCTCACAGAACCCACTCCGGTAGCCCCCACTACCAAAGCTTGGCCATGCAAACTCAGTAGAGTATGTTATACTGGAGGCTGGCACACGCTGAGTATGTAACATACAAGCGCTATATTTCAAAGAGAATATACGCAGCTTCCCAGCATCTTCTCATTTCTATTTCAACTCTTCATTCTTTCTTAAACTCTTTCTACAGAATCACAGAATCATTTAGGTTGGAAAAAACTTCTGAGATCATCAAGTCCAACCTAGACTGAACACCATCACGTGAACTGGACCAGGGCACTAAGTGCCATATCCAGTTGTTTCTTGAACACCTCCAGAGACGGTGACTCCACCACCTCCCTGGGCAGATCATTCCAATGTTTAACAATCCCTTCTGTGAAAAAATTCCTCCTGATATCCAGCCTGAACCTCCGCCGGCACAGCTTGAGGCTATGTCCTCTTGTCCTGTAACTTGTTGCCTGGGAGAGTAGAATGACTGAGAGAGATGAGGAAAGTCTCTGGATATCACTTTTTCTTTTTTTTCGTTCTACTGCTGACATAAAAAAGGGAAAATCATGGGGAGGAGGATAAAATGGGAGAAGAAAACCCTTAATGGTAAAACTCCAAACCACTGAAGTTTAAGTTTTGATGAAAAAACCAGATTTAAACAACAATTATGAAAAAGAAGGTTCTAGCTAAAGACAAGGATTTATTTTTTGTTGGAAATAGCTTGTGATTATTCTATTCAGCTTTTGTTATGTCCCAACTATAAAGTGCTAATCAGTACAAAATTAAAAAAATTATCACAAGTTAAATAATGCAGTTTAATTATGTACCTTATTAATGTACTTTAGTAACATCCATACACAGATACATARTATGTCTTGCATATAGAAAATTCCTACCATTTTCAACCTAAGATATCAGCAATTTTAAAGTATCATGCACCTGCAAAATAACATCCTTTGTTGTCACCCATAAGCGCATATGTATGAGAGCTACATGGATTTTCTTCAGATTCTCATGAACTATTTTGGTTTCTTGAGGCTCTTTGTAATATTTTCAGAAAGAAATCTATTGTAAGTTTTTCTTAAAGCCACCCAATTAGTGTATATGTCTCCTTGCAAGTCAGTTATTCTCAAGGTTTCCACTCAAAGATGAAGTCCTCTAAGATTCACTCTCCTTTCCCTTCTCTCTCTTCTGACATTTGCTTGCTGAAAGAATCAATTAACTCGGAAGCAATGCTGCTATATTTTACCTGCCTAAAGAATGGCCAGCAAGGACGGCTTGTTTTATTTTCCTCAAAGCCACATTGCCATAATATTGTATGCATCCGCCCAAGTCAGATAATGCTTAGGAGTCCACATCCAAATGGAAATGATCTTTCCACTTCTATGTTTCAAATAATCTTATTCACAATTATTGGATTACCTAAAACTACTTAGATAACCTTAGTGCAGTTTAGATATACAAGAGAATTTAGCATAACCAGGGTTTTTTTCCCAAATGTTATTTTTTAACACTTCCTCCTATGAATCCTAAACAACTTTTTGTTATTCATCTCACTAACCATTCATGGATGAATGGCAATTACTGAATGTCTTAGAAACAACACCTTGAAAATGTCATTCAAATCAATTTTTCAACAGCATGAGAGGCTAGGAGGTAATTCACACTTGTTTTATAATAATATTCTATAAGAGGTACTGTAGTCATCTGCCTTCCTGCCACCTCCTCCAAAAGTAAAGGATTATAAATTCATTCTGATTTAGTGCAGCCAAATGTACCAGGCAAAGAAAAACAGTGCAGACAAAATATGCTATTAAGACAGGTATATTATGAGAAAAGCCATCTCCATTATTGCCCCAAAACTAACTTGTTCCTCCCAGTTCAGCAATAGCATGGAAGAAGTCTGCAAGGCAGAGCTGGAAAATGTCTTTCCTTCTGTAAAGAGCATTCATCCGTGGACACCGACTCCAGAAGCATCCACGCCTGGTATCTTGAACACTGCTTCTAATGAGAAGGTCAGAACCCCAGTTTGGCTTCCTAAATATCAGCTGCTTATTAAAATCCACAGAGTCCCTCTTCCTGAGGTGGTGCATACACCTTAGGGGTACACTGAACCCTGATCCTCAAATTTCAAGACAACATTATTCCAGCATTTGCTCATATCCAACTCTGCCATGACTCTAAAAGCAGCAGCAACTCAAAGCCCAAAGCTGGGACAAAGGAACTAGAGACCCTATGGCTGAAAGATTGTTTCATCCTTTCAAGGGACAACTGAGGAATGAGGAGATGTCACCTAAGAAGTTCATGTCACAATATCTGTCACACATCTGACACCTGAGATCAGTTTCTCCTGTTGGCACAATGTCCCCAGACCCCTAAGCCAAAGCAATGGCAGATTTGAACCATGGCTGAGGAATGTGTCAAGCAATCAAACCCTAACCATATACTTTCAAAGGCTGCCTGTATTACTGAATACAGATGTAAAGAAGCACCAGCACTGCTACTGCTAAGCTAATTTCCACAGCATATTCTACATACACACACAAAGATTAAGCCAAAGGAATAGAAAAAGAGAGGGAAATATTGCCTATTTCTCCTAATCAGATATGCGGACCAGGCATCTTCCTGTAAGTCAGTTCCTTTCAGGCAAAATCTCTGATAAATCTTACAGTTAAGAGTGAACCTACTTTTTAGCATAACATTTGAACCTAAGCTCATTGCTTCTGATGACTTCATATGAAGGATGCTGGCACCACACAGTCAAGGACACTGTAGTTCAAACTCCTCTCGAGGTGGACGCTGCATAATCTCTCTGTCTTTTGATGGACAGAATGGCATGTACTTGCCATGAGTCTCAGCCTTACAGGACTGCTGGAAAGGCTGCAAATATTCTGCTGTCTTTAGGGCCTCCTCCAGTTCTGGTCAGAACAGTTTAACACTGTCAGTCTGACCAATGTCTGTACCTCATGCAGGGAAAGATTCCTCTTCTCTTCCATCACACCTGGAAGCAACAAAGCTGACTTGCAAGCCAAAAAAAAACCCCAAGCAGTTTCAATCCTTCTGTTTTTCAGCAGGTTCCAGGACAACTTCCACAGTCTCCATCATGGGGCTAAGGAGCTCATCACACCTGACGTAATACCCTCTTCCCCATAGCTCATCTGCAATCACTGCTGAGCATGACCACCACTCTGTGCAGGGCCTCCCACGTTGTGAGAGGGGACAGAAAGGGATCTTCTGCGGGGAAGTTTGTGGGCTGTTGCAGGGCCAAACAGGTCGCTCAAACAGATCAGGGGAGCTTCAGAGAGCTCCCAGCCTGAGCATAAAGATGTGATGTCTTGTTATAATTTTTAAAGGGAATTTTTCATGTTGTTTACAGGTTTGAACCTTCCCATTATCAAAGCAGCTGAAGAATTAACCTCCCTGTGGTGCTCCCTAGCAGCACTGCAGCTATTGAGCTGATCACAGGTTGTCTGTCTGTCCCATTGGAGAACATTTCCTGTAAAAAGAATTTTTGGCACGGCTGCTTCATTCTGTGCCAGGAGCAGAAAGTCGATGCACAGATTAGCAATCGATTTTCTAAAAAGTACCCCACAAATCAGGTCTTCTCTCTCTGTTTGCCTTCACATTTCTGCTGGAGCCTCTATAATTAATTTAAACAGATACAAGCACTTCTCCTCCTCTCATTTTTGATGCGAGCTGTTTCAACAGACTGTGCAGCAAAGCTGCAGCAATTTCAAAGGCTTCCGCTCCCCGCGCAGAAGGGAGCAGCTGCAGGAATAGCTCTTTGAAGAGGAAATGGCACCCAATGGGACTGGCAGGCAGCTCTGAGCTGAGCTCAAACAGCCCCCAAAGTCCTTGGGAGCATCTGAGGACATCAAAAGAGGAAAGAACTAGGCTGGGAGAAGCCTGAAGAATGACTTCCCCCCATCCCTGGAGCTTTCTTCTGTGTAAGCAGCAGGGTCTGAGAGGAAGAGTCTTCCTCATATTTGGCTCAGATGATCCTACTTATATTGTAAGACTAGAAATAAGGGCTGAACACCATTGCAGCCCTGGATTATTCATTAAACTGTAAATGTATAAATATGTATACAGACACAAACATATTTATACAAATTTTGTATTCCTGGATATTATTAAAAAAGCCACTATATTTCTATTAATATAAATAAGTATACAACCATATTTCAAAATTACTATAAAGCACACATGGGGCTTCATGCATGTTTACCTGGTTAACTGATGAATTCACTTATGTGATTTATCTCAATGAAATAGTACCTTTTTATGACAATTGCAAGTATATTCCTCTGTTATTTACAGCACAGGACCCACTTTCCTACTATCCCATTTAATTGATTTATAGCAAATTCAATAGACAAAGAAATCTTTGTTTCATATATATGAATTTGTGTACAAGTACATACATAACCTCTCTGTCCCCAAAGTAGGTAACATCACTGACTCACTGCTGAACTTCCTAACTGATGGAAATTTCTAGTGCTGATTTAACAGGCTTCAGACCTAACAGGACTGTATCCATTGAAGCCCTATGGCCTATGCCACTCCAGCAGGACTACCCTAGCTGAGGGGTAGTTCAAACAGCAGTCAGTTTTTAGTGGCAGGCCCACAACGGCAGTATTAGACCAAATGCATGTTCTTTTATGAAAGCTGCATGCTTCCCTACTTACTTATGTATAAATAAATGCCATTTTACTACACTGCTACTGCGTATAACCAACATGTTGTCTAGAAAAAGAACTGACACAACACATCCTGCAAATGCCTCTTGTCAGATTGCACTAATTATACATTGCATCAAACTTCTCCATCTCTGTCCTCCTAACTGGCAAATTCTGACTTTTCCTATCAGTTTCACACTGCTCTTCTCTTTTCACTTTTCAATTTTACTTTTGAAACAATTTAAGCTCATGGACATACAAGCCTGAGGTAAGTGGTGCACAGACCTACTGTGCATGTATTTATGCCCACACTTCTGCACATCCACTGGCACAGATGTGGACGGCCTTTTTTCTGAGACTGTATTGAGTTTGTCAAGACAATCCTGCATCCTGGCGAGAACTGCCCTCAAACAATTTTGCTCTATAAACAGTTTTGCTCTGCAATTGACATTAGGCCCCATTGTTCTGATATTACCCAACAAATTATGATAAGCATTATATTGGGACTATTTTATTACAAATTGCAATGAACTGGGTTAAGAACTTCATTAAAAACACTTTACTTTTCCTAAGTGTATAGGCTGCTTACTTGAGTTATTAGATGATGTGGAAAAATATAAGGAACTAAACTGAGATCTGTGGAATAATTGTAATTTCGAATTCTCTCCAAAGTGTAAGGTTTGCTGACACTCCTTCACACCTCCTATTTTAGTTGCATTTTCAATGTCTAGCAGGGTCAGTTGTTGAGAGACAAAAACTCCACAGCCAGTTGTTTATACTTCTGACAGCAAAATTAGAATACAGAGCAGTAAATACACTGAAATGGTCTCCTACTTGAATGGAATATAAACATTCTGCTTAATTAGGTCACTAAGCATATGTTTGTTTACTTGGATATTTTCTCTCTGGCAGTTCATCTCTAGGTAACACAACTATCTCACCGGGGAGAGTGGAATTCCCATGGCAGATAACATGAGGTTGGTAATTTGGGGGCCAGAAAAGTATGCTTATTAGCACTATTTCAAATACCTCATAATGAAGAGAGTTAGAATGTGAGAGCAATACATGCCTCACGGGCTTCTGTGTCAGACTGGTGTCCGCACAAAGGACAGCAGGGACATTAGGGAGCTGGTTATAGCTCTGAATTTTTGCCTGTCCCTGATCTACCTTCTTGGTTGATTGTAATGCAGAAAAGGTTGCAGATGCTAGCAATGCCTATTCCATATCTAAGGCAAATCTTCCCATCTTGCAAACCAAGAGGCACAGGAAGTATTGCTGCCTACATTCATCCCTATCACTATATAATATTTTTATATTTTATTTTTATAATTTTCTTCTACATCCACCTATGCATTAATTTTCTTCTTTGTTTTAAGGCTACTTGGAGCATGTATCTAGCCTTTTTGTCTTCAGAGGTCCAAGSACACTTCTGGTGGTGCATATAAACCCCAATAACTTGTGTTTCTGTTTGCATTACAGGCCCAATCCACTACTATGACTAAAGGAAATCCTTCAGAGGTGGTCTCAGTAGAGACAAGTCTGCTCAGGCACTGTGGAGAGAGCAGATCCCCTCRTCAGCACCAACCCCACCTTTCATGGGTCTGTGTTAAAAGCAGGACAGGGCTTAGAGAAAACCGTGTGTGCTGTTCCCTCCAGACAACAGTTCCAGGACATGGTGCTTTATGGACAGGCGTGTTTTTCACAATGAGCCAGTATTTTCTGGATGTAGTACCTCAGCAGTTGTTCCTCTGCTATCAGTCTCATGTCAGTTCCTGGGATGAGTTCTTCTGATTTCTCGATAGAGATTACTCGCACCTGGATGGGAATGATGGGGTGTTGGCAGGGACACTGAGCAGACCAGAGGAGAGGGGAGAAGCCTTGCCAGCCTTTGTGTGTGCAACTGCTGAGTCAGTCCAACAGCATCAGAAATCCCCACCCCCACAAACACAGGTGCAGATGGCCATGTAAAAGTAATCTGAATTTGGCTGCTGCCCAAATTCCACATTCCTCTTGGCTCCACTGGAGCCTTTTTCCCACATGACCTCATCTCCCATACCCTCACAGCGGACAGCCAGGCAGGCAATGTGCAGTTTTTCTCAAAACATCCAGGAGTTGTTGCGGAAGTGGGAAGGAGATGGGAGTCCGATACAGGCGAGAGCAAGAGCACATAGGCATGCCTGAGTCTGGGCCTTTGACCCTCAGACCTCCCACACAGTCACTGAAGTCTGGAATCCAGATCCTTGGAGCTACCAGGCTGCCTTTGTGTCCTTCCACTCCAGCAATAATGCACAGGCTGCAGGAAATCCCTCCATGTGAAGGACTCTGCCAGCATAAAGCTGCTCTGCACAGAACCCAGTGGTTCCTGCTTTGTCCCCCTCTAGGACAGGATTAGAGGGTATCAGGATGCCCCTGCGGGAGACTTAAGCTGCTGCAAACCAGCTTCAGCTGCTGACGGAACCGGTCAGGCCCCTGGCCCTCTCCATACACAGCTCCAAGCAGCTGATGACTGACATGCAGCTACGTGAACAACAACTTCACTGCCAGCTTGAGGGCTGAGGGCTAATTCCCACACCCATCTCCGCACTTGAACTAAACACTGAGTACAGCTCCAGCATAGGGACCTCACATATATATCAAAACACAACGACTGAAGATTCAGAAAGTAAGTTTAACCTATGCAAACCTTATTGATCCTCTTGACTACTGTGTAAACTTTTCCTACAAGTGACAACATTCACCTGTCTACAAAAGAAGAGTAAACGCCTTATTTTAACTTCAGTTTAACAATTAGCAATATTCACACAATATTCTACGTATTCACCATTTGCCAGGGAGACTAATGAATCCAAAGCCAGTGGCAATGAAACACTTGATGTCTGACCAAAGGCTGCTTCCATGCTGTGTTTCATTTTCCAAAATGCAGCCACTTTGTGTGCACAGCTAACAAACTTTGTAACTTGTCTGATTTGATTTTGAGGGAGTCTTCAATCATTTTTCAAAGAAAAGTGAAAAAAAATTGGTTGGCTTTGATTACAGTAAAACAGACAAAGCCTGGAGTACTTCASATAGCAAAAGTTTCAGGAATTCACAAGCAGTTTGAAAAAGAAAAGTGGACTAGAAATCACGATACAACTTTACTGTACGGAGCACTGCTTCAGCTGCTACTATTGTTAAAGGAAAATCAAAATCTGTAGCACTCAGATATGTATCGTATTTCATGATGCATATCTAAGAACCACCCATTCCCTCATCTCATGTTTAGCATATCCCATGTGTTAGGGCAAAAAATAAAAACCTGAGCAGTAGGCATGAGAATGACAACACCATCGGGAGCCTCCTGCTGTTGGAGGCTCTATCGAAGGGAACTTTGACTGTCAGCTTGGCTGAGCTTCAAAATTGCCCTACGTATGGTGCAATTGGCTGAGAAGAGCTCGGACGACAGGGTGAGAATGCTTGCCACCGGAGAACTATCAACATAAGCGGGTGGCTACCTTCCTCTTTGCTGGGCTCTCACACAGACTGATCAGAAAGGGAACGCTGACACAAACTGCAAGTGTTAGGTACACTGTATGCCAAGCTCAAGCACGGCTACTAAAGCAGAGGCTGTGGCTGTGTGCAGACAGGGCACAGGCACAGAGCAGCACACAGGTGTTTGCTCAGGCACAGTGGAGCTCGTGTGGGAAGGAAAAAACGAATTGCAAGAGGAGTTCTGTTTTTAACAAGTTGTTAGGAGGTACTATATGCCTATTTAAATCTGAATTGTGCAAACAGTGCAAACAGAAAGGGAATGGTGAGCAAGGTTAGGACTGCCCATTAAATTTCCTGGATTGGCTAGGAAAAAGTTGTGTCTGGCATCTGAATATACTGCAGGAAGCACTCTTGATGTGTCTATACCTTTAGCCTCCTTTAGGGCTATTGCCATATGTCACAGACCTTCTTCCCATGTAGCCATGAAGCTGCTTCACAAAAGTGGGAAGCTTTACTCTTTCTGTCAGTCATGGTCACTGCAACTCCCCATGGTTGCAAACTGCTCCACTCGAGCTCTGGGATAGGCTCTAGGCTGAAATTATGCTGTGAACTTGAGAGAAGGGAGGTGTGTGGGAAGGAAGAAACGAGAACAGAAGGGAATGACACTGCAAGAGCCGACAGCAGGATGGAAAAATGGAGATACACAAGAAACTTGTCCTTATAAGAAATGTGGAACAGAAAACTGTTGACATGACACCCTACCCGAACAGCTACACAAAATACTATTAGCAGCTTTAGAGGTGTGCATGATCTGAGTAGCAAGGAAGAAGAAACATCCTGAATCTGAATCACTATCTGTTGCTGAAACAGACAGCTAATTAATTTCTGGTTTTAAAAGCTGTAAGAGATCACTGATCATTTGAGCATTTTTCAGCATAATTGAAAACCAGTAAGGAAAAACCCAGCTTACAAATACCAGCAAGGCATGTTTGGGATGCTTTATTTTTATTATAATTTTTTTAGAAAGAGCATTTATAAAAATCCAAATACAGATTTGTGGCTCCATATGTACAGTAAGTAGAACATTTGGTTGCACTGTGGTCATCTCAGTGGTATTAACCTGCAGCCTCGTCATTCATTATTTATAACATCGCTGTCTTTGTGAAGTACCAGGTCACAATCATCATAAATCCCAGATATTTTACCTCAGTACTAAAATTTTAGTCAATCTTTAAGAGCGAAAAAGGAGGAGAAATTAAGTCACCCAAACAGACAGAATAATCAGATTCTGTACGAACATACAACARGACAAGATCATGCCAACAAGAATTTTGGCTCTAATATGCTAAAGTGTGAATAAAATTTMTTGTGCCATGCTTTTCAAAAGACCACATGCAACAGTGTGGTCATGTAAGCAATTACCATAACATTCTGTGGACCTGCAAAGTATTCCAGAAGTAAACGAGCACTACTGATCTCAGCTAGTAAAATTCAGCCCTGCTCCCACTTTTACAAGTTATAGCAATCCATACTCTCATTAGCAAGAATTCAGGGCAAAGATTATCCCATAGTATGTGCTTTGTACAGTGCCAAGCACAATGGGTGGAGGACTCTAGCTGTCACATAATATAAATAATAGTGATTCATCTTTCTGATGCTTCCCTATTAGCTTGATTACCTGGCTTGATTCACTTGAGATCTGTAACAGCTTCCGTGAGCTGTCAAAAATCTTATTTCCTCAAGCTGTTTATGTTGGTGAAAAAGACATCAACACACCTGCCTCCTGAGAGGATGGGTTTGAGACAGAACACAACTCAGCCTCTCCTCTTCATGCCTGAACGCAATCTTTCCTGAGCTGCTCTTAAAGTGATGATGAAGAGTGAGACTCCAGGCTCTGTATCTGCAGCCAAGAGTAGCTTATCTGTAGCTCAAGTGAGACTTATGTCCCCCAAATTGTGTTATTCCTTCTCACGCCTGCAAGGAACTGGAGGTTCCTTTTGCTCCCTAAGCGCATGGGGGCACATGCAGGAAGCAGGTCCTGTTGCCCTTAGCACTAAACCATGTCCTTGGCTCACTTGATGGTGCAGCAATTTTAGAGAAGCAGATATTTGTTCATTTTAATAAAGGCTTGTCTCTATTAATTGATCCTATCCACATTCTCATCAAGATCCAGACTCTTGCTCCGTCTGGACTCCAAATGTCCCAGACATTTGGAACAAAAAGCAATGCTTTTGTTGCTCCAGCCATACTCATCTATCATTTGTTTTCACAATGACCCATGCCACCTCTTTTGTTTCTTTGTAAGTCCTTGTCACAGCTTCATCAACCCACTACCTATTTCTACTTGTCCTCTTTTTATTTGGGTTTAGGTATTGCTCTTTTACATGTACTGGACTAGAATTTAGCAAGTTTTAGCTTGCTCAAGGCCATGGTTTTATTTTTTTAGCCTAGGGTCTAGCCATGTGGTTATTCAGCATGTTCCCCTGCAGCTCTTACTTCAAAGAGCTGATGATTGTGCTGAAGCAGCATTCTTAATCTAAGAGTACTGTTCTTTTCAGTGGAAGGAACAGGTTGGTGAGGAAAAAGTAAAAATACAAAAAAATTAATTTTTTTTAAATACAGTCTTCATGTCTGATTCTTTTACTAAAATGCTAATGAAGTCTCTACCTACCTCTGCAGGTCTAAGTTTTGAAAGGGTTGGGTTTTTTTCAGTAACCAGCCTGATTTCACTGAGTAACTCCTTCACACCAAGACAGGATTCCCTTTTAATTTCTATACCCCTTCGATGCATGCTTTTCTATTCATCCCTTCCTGGCATTGTCCTTTAAACATGCTTATGAAAAAAAATACTTGTGGAAAAATCACACTTGTCTTTGGTCTCCACTACTTCCCTTCTCTTCCATCCAAAAACCATGACCGAATACCTCCTAATAACTGAGAAGGCTTCTAAAGTGTACAAATACCCAAAGAAAGACAGACACCTTTTCGAGTACATCACAAAATKAAATTGTAATCTACAGCAATTACATGCACATTATCAACCTTAGCTAATTATATAGTTATGAACTGTTGCAAATGCCGCCTTCTCACTCCCCAGCTAAAGCAGGTGAAAGCCTAACACATTAAATTCTTGCAACTTCTTAAAGCAATGTCGCATCCTGTTGAAGTTTGGTCAGTCACTCAAACTGCTACTCCAAACACCTGCTAAACATTGAGAATGTGGGGTAGACATTGTATCGTACACTCTTGAAGAGTAAAGACCATAATTCTCTCCTGCATAGCCAGTGAGAAGCAATTCCCTGTCAGCAGATACAGGCGAGGAGATAGAAAGATAACCTTTCCCTGTCCGTGTTGCCGAGCCTCTGAAGGCTGTAAATCTCTCCAGAGCAGCCACTACAGTGACGCTTGAAGAATAGTGACATTTCATCAGCTGCCTACAAGAGATGCAGAATCAATGGAGAAGTATTTTACAGTTTTCCAAGGGCACAGAGGGCCAGCAACACATGCTGCTATTGCATCTGCTAAAGCTTTTGCACTGCCCACTCACACGTTATTAGTAATTTTCCCACGTGTTTGTAATGGACTTATCCTGACACCTCTGTCAGATTACCTCTGCAACCTACCTTGCTGTGCTGCAGAACGTCTGCTCAAATAAACTTAGGTCAGCAAATGCACACTTTGGCTTCTTGCTTTCCTGTGCTTGAATGATGGATTGCAACGATCTATTTCTCATACTGGAAAATAGCAAGAAGCCAAATGACAGCATTTTAGGCCATATGCAGTCAAGCAAAAGCCACCTGCATCAGGACTGATGTTAACTGCTGCTTTGTTCTATGGTCTGAACGATTCATTTCCTAAGTCGCTAAGCATAGGATAGATTTTTCCAAGCTGAGGTGTGAAGGGACCTCTGGAGATCACCTAGGCCAAGCTCACTGTTCAGACAAGGTCTAATCGGAGCAAATTGCACAAGGCAGCATCCATCTGAATTGTGATTATCAATAAGGATGGATACTTCACAGCCTCTCTGGGCAACCTGATCTAGTGTTCAGTCACCTTCACAGTAAAAAAGGTTTTTCTTTTGTGACCTTAGCTCAGTATACCATCTGAATATTTTTTTCTCTCCTCTCCAAGGAACTTCAAAATTGTATACACATTTAAGGGAATATTTCTGCCAGCAAAGTATGAGCAGGAAGGGTGGGCTCCCTGTCATCCATACACCATTGTGAAGTTTTAAGACAAGAATTCACACCATAGGTTGCTAACATTGAAAAGGGATGTTTGTTATTGTATCTTTATTCTAGCTTACAGGCAGCAGAAATTACACAAACATCACAGAGTCAACCTACCTAGAAAGCCTAATTCACAGTAGTCACCTTTTTCTCTCTCTTTGCCAGTTTCCTGTTGTGGAAGAAGATTCCTATATAACACTGATGATGCCACCTGTCTCTGAATGTCTTAAGCAGGATGAAAATGATGTGTTTACTTTACTCATCCGTTGCTACCTTAGTTCAGTAYCTCAGTTCAGAACATCATACAACATCTATGTTCTGCACACCTGAAGAAGAAACAGGGCTTTCAAATGGAGATTATCCACCAGCGGCAGCCTTGCAGCCAGCCAAGGTCAGTGGGATTTTTCACCAGCTTGCCTGTCACATTTCCAGACTTATCCTCTAAAGATATTTTTGCAGCATGCTTACTACTATCAGGACTGGATGAGGAATCTTCCACATCCTAGCTAGCATTTTTTTCACTAACAGTGTTAACTTCAGGGACTTGTTTCTCCATTTTATGACACTTAGCTACCCATTATTGGTCTTAGTTATATTTCAAGTTCAAATCAAACCAAACCAAACAGGAGGGAAATAAACCCTCTGAAGTTTGGAAGCAAAACTCCCAGATACGTACAGGATTATTGCTAAAGGTCTAARTGATGTGATCTGTACACAGGTAGGGTTGTCTGGTTGAAGTTGTACTACCTGTACCAACCATATTCTCTGTACCCTAAAAAATACCTAATTATGAAAGAAGCAGAGGGAATGATGGGCTGACATGAACATAACCAACTTCCAAGCAGCAGTTAAGGCAATATTACAGGACAGGCCATGGCCAGTTAGGGAATTACGGGATTTGCTTTGGTAAAACCGAGAARGGGACATATTGGATAAGCCATACAGAATAGCAAAAATAAGACAGCTTCCAAAGTAAGTACATAGTATAATACTGCTGGCAGAGTTTAAAGGCACCTGGGGAAGACAGGATTCTTTCCCCTAAAATTGTATATTAAAAAAAAAAAAAGTCAGCTGAAGACAGCCTTGTCTGTACCACAAAATTATTGTCTATTAATATGTATAAACTAACTCAATGTGAAAAGATTAGGGTAGACACAGACTACTACATTTAAAGGAGCTTGATGCTTACTGGAACAACAGATGATGATACGAAGTTAAGGATGACAGTGTTACATGCCATGTCAAATTTGGCTCCTGTAAACTAACATGATAGTTAAAGGATGTTCACATATATTTTCCAGATGGAAGAGGGAAGGAAAGTCAGAAAAAACCTTGCTTAAGATGATTTCTGATGACTTTTTTACTGGAAGGACACAATCAGCCAGTTAAGACTATGGTAAAAAGATAATATTATCCCACCAAACAAAGCAATTTATCTTTACGTATATGCACAGACCTGATGACAGATACTGTAACAGAATAAATGTAAATAGAGAAAATTGCCCTACATTTCTACCACTTTTAAAAATCCTGAAAAATGCAACTGAGGGATGGACATAACTGAAGTAAAGCACAACATGACAGTTTCTCAGTCCAAATAGCAGTCATTTCTGACTTCATGTGCTTTTTTGCTGTTCACTGTTGCTTTTTGGATAAGATTATGTTCCATACTACTTTTCAAGTGGAGATTCCAAAAATTTCTCATTGCAAATTATAGTGTGTCTCAGTAAAATCAAAATGAAAAATGAAAAAATATGAAAACATCTAGCAGTAAGCTATTAACATCTGAGGTACAAAACATCTCAATTAAAGAGCTGTACTTATTAATCAAAAGATACATGCTTTCATTACAGACAATTATATTTATGTCTAAGTCTTTGGGTGGAATTTATTAGATTGCTGCTGCAATTGGCATACAATAATATCATTGTTGAATACATTATCAATTAAAATATCTGTACCAGAAACAATCTGACTTCCACAATATAAAGTACAGCATTCACTCCATAACCAGGACAAAGTGGTCTTTAAGCATGTCAAGCACTAGAAAAGGGTATTAGGTAATAATTTCTGTCTTGAAGTATGGGTATTAGGTTATTTCAGATAACATCTTTTCACTGATAAATGCAATAACTATAGCACCCTCATTACAAAGTAGGAATATAAGGGGAGGGCAGGACCTATGCTGGAGTGGAAAACAAAAATATGGGATAGAAACATTGCGATGCCTGACCTTCTCTCAACAGGCTGAGAGACATGTTTCAAGGCTGTCCATATAGGGGCCAAGAAGCCATAATAAAGGTGAGAGCAAGACTGCTGTACTGAATTTAAAGGTGACAGTAAGGGCGCAGTTCTTCATCACTCCCATGCTCTTGTCAGCATCAACACAGAGCAAGTGCAAGGCTGCAAACATACAAACCCTTCACCTTTTGCACTACCTGGTCCTAACTAGAGCCACTGGTGTCAGCCTCCCAAAATGTAGTGTAGACTCTGAGRTGCATCTACACGGATGCTCCATGTAACCCTAACTCTGCACAGGCAGTTTATGTTGGCAGAAAGTTGCTTGACCAAAATAGGCTACAGTGACAAAAATACTTTTAGAAGCATAACCACATCCACTTTGGTATAGAAAGGAAGTAACATTAGGCAACCTAAATCAACACTGCCACAGCATCAAGAGTTTCAAAAAGAGCCAGCTTTCACATATGTTAGCTACCACATTTCTTCTAAATCAGTCTCAGACATAAATGATGCAAGGGGCTGGCAACTGGTGGCTCTAAAGGAAGAAAAGGCTTTTGTTACATTCTGTTGTGAGTTATTTCCTTGCTGCAGGAGTACTCCAGCAGCCTTGTCCATGTTCAWCTTCTCACACTATTTGGCCGCAACAGCTGAAAATGTGAGATCAAACTGGAGAATGCAATTCACACTTTCTTCTGTCTTTTTTCTCAACAAGCATTAGCTTGGGACACCAGGGAAAGAACAAGCRAAATAAAGGAGCTATAAAATACACAATACTAACAGTAGCATTTTCTTAAAACTCATTATGAGAAAAGGCAAAGAAGAAGAGCATTGATTTTATGCTCTTCTTCACATTCCTTTCCCACACAACCTGTGTCCAAGAACACAACACAGCAGAGCAGTATCAGTGAGCTCCAATTCCCCTCTTGCTGCCACATGGCTCCATACCGACTCACTTGAAAATCTTGCAGCTTGTAGAACTGCTCAGGGCCCAGGGAGGCAGYGCAAGTCCTTAACAGGCATTGGGTATAGGACATTAGAAAGGCAATGGCTTAAACGTACTGTATAGGTATGTTAAGTCCTATTTTTTTCAGAAGATGCAGAACTGAAATATTATGATCTTTCCTTGCAGAACACTGTACACTGATTTACGTCTCTTTTTTAGATTCGTACACATTTTCAAAACCCTCTAATGCAGTTGGTTTGAGGAAGAATTTGAAATGTGACCATTTTATCAAYTAATTTTATCAATTACCAGGAGAAACTGAGTTACACAAAGGTTTTTGTTCTTGTGTTTTGACTGGTTTCTCTGTGTGGTTTTGTTTTCACACACAATGGGAGGAGAATAATGTGTTTCTATAACTGGCCAGCATTTCTCTATCACATCAGAAAATATTTTTGAAGCCTTCTCTGAGGGAGCAAATGATTAAATGTGCCTCTCTCCATTAAAATTCCCTGTGTTTTTCTTTAAAAACCTATATTTTTAAAGAGCTGCAGAGGGTTGACCACATATCTTCCATTAATATTAAGAAAAAAAAGATGTGGGCAAACCTTTCCATGCAATTTTCCAAAAATCTCAACCTTTGATAAAACAGAATGCCAAAACAAAAGTAGTAATAATGTGGTAGATTCAACTTGAATGGTTCAGTTGTTTAAGATTTATCTGATTCCATGCTTCCTGAGTATGGATAGTTTGGTTTCTGGGATAATAGCAATTTGGAGAGTTATTTCATTATTTCATCTCAACTGGGTTTTTGAGGAGATGTTGGTTGATTTGTGGGTATGTTGTTCTTATTTACCAATGAAATACTATATTCAAATACAGCACAAAGTTTTTCCCYTTTTTTAATATAAAAATAATAACAATTCAGCTGTATCCCTGGAGGAGTAATTGACAAAATCCTTCCAAGGGTTACTTTATCTTCCTTTTTTGTTCATGCTTCCAGTTTGTCAGCAACTGAAATAGTAATTAACTTGGACTGTCATGTTTTCTGTACCATAAATAGAACTTTTAAACAACCCTGAAAAGCCCTATTTTCTTCAGGTTACACAACATCTCAAAAAAAGGCAAATGACTGAAAACCACTACACAATGGATTTTAATGTTTYGAGTTCTGAGACAAAGTCAGCTGCAGTAGATCCACGTCTGTTTTTCASAGGCTCAGGGTGAATGAAAAGTCAGCACTCTTCACGGGTCTTCTAAACAAGTGTATGACAGTGCTCTTTGCTTTTTCACTGCCTATGGAAGTGCTGGGTTATTCCTAGCCTTACGAACACCTTTTATCTGGGGATCGTTGAGCACCCATCAAAGAAACTGCTTTCTTAGGGGCTCAAAAAACATGACAATAGACAAGTATGCAGATAAGTCATCCAAAATGCCAATTCATATGACTGCTATTATCAAAGACAAATGTATAAACTAGTACACACAAAAAAAAGTCCTCACTCTTATCCTCTCCCTCCAAATCTCTCTCCAAATCTCTATAGCTATAGTAGCTGTGCCATGCTGTTTCATAGAGAATTGGGACAGTATATTTCTTATTATTTCAAAAAGATGGGAAAAACAGTAACATGGCATCAATGGATAAAAACATGGTTGCAAGATCAGTTTATTGTAGCTCATGATTGTCAAAAACCTCTTGCTCTATGAAAACATTWCTCCTTAGTTACAGAAGTGTTGAATTATTATGCCTCATCATGTCTGACATATTTTGTTGGGGGGCAAAACACTGAGAATAAGGAATCTGCCAGAAATGTTGACCACAATGCACTGCATTTAAGTACATGGTGAGGTGTGATCTTATTTCTGGAGATGGGCTGTATTATTTGGTCTAAAACCAACAACATACCACTGTCAAAAAGACAATTGAATACAATTACTGAGGAGGCTCTTTTGCAAAGGATCACATGAAGACAACATAAAAGCATAAACCCCCCTATTATTAGACTTACAGTTCTGTCACTGTGGGCTTTTCTGTGCTGAAGATAATTTACTGCAATTTTTCTCTCTCCACGGTTTCTCAAAAAAGTGGGGTGAAACCCATAAAACAAACCTCACATTTTCCAGCTTAAGAGATGAACAGCGCACCACACTTCAAAAACTCCAATCTGGTTCTAATAGTTTAATAGTTCTTTCCCCAGGGGGAAACTAACACTGTAAAAATACCAAAATGGAAACAACACTCCAATCCAGCTTGGGTTAAAGATTTTGCTGTTCATTTTGAATGTAGAAGATCAGTTTAGGGAAACCACCTTTTTATGAAGTAAATATTTAATAAACAGTAAAGAACRTTCTCTGCTGGCACTGCCTGTGCAAATACACACTTAAGACTTCAGTATCTGCAATATGCTGTCCTCACTACTGGGGACCTGGCTGCCCTCTCCACTCCCGTATCGCAAGAAGCAGCTATGCAGCAAGTGATTTCATGAAGCTCTTTCTCATGACATTCTGGAAAATGATTCAACTAATGGCTTGGTGGGCAGGTCCAATTTTTTGCCTCATTGTCTGTGTTCTGACTCCAACTCTGTATAATATTTTGGAGAAAGTTCGCCTTCTTTGCACAGTGCTGAGTAAATATTTTGTCAGTTGTTAAGGATGAGCTACAAAGTAAGACCCAGCAACGTATCCAAATTCAGCAGCAAGACTTGGAGCCATATTAGAACTTTTTCCAGATTGTGATTTGTAATGTATTTCAGAAGCCAGAAGAAAACCAACCACTTGAACTATTACGGAAAGGCTGAATGAACCCTTTTCAGAGCTGTGAAAATGTTTTTCCCCACAGTTGGAAAAAAAAATTAAAAAATCATTAATTCCAGGAGAAAGGGCTGGGTAGTGAAGGGGGAAGTTTACTTTCTTATTGCTCCACAGTGCAGCATGTCCCCCAAGGAAGAACCAAACTGTGACACCAAACTGTCCATGTCAGAGACACATCCATACCACCCACTGCTGAGGAGTGAGCAAGRAAAACACTTACAGAGGCTGCCCTCCATCCTGCCTCCACAGTGGAGCTATAGAAAATGAGGCATAAATGAAGACTAAACAAAGACTTGTTTCAGGAACATAATTATTTGATCTCTCCTGCAGCCAGGCAATTACTAGAAGTGATGATCACCAAAACAGAATTCCACTACTTAAGTGAGAAAAACATTCAGCTTATAAATTACTAAATAAAGAGAAGCAAAGTGAGCACAACTATAGGGCTCAGCATACATCTATAACAATGGCATGGTAACCACTTGTTTGTACTTCTAATATCATGTCTAACATAAAATATCTACAGTAATAATCTGGGGGAAAAAAACTCACAGACCTATATATAGGTGCTGTTGTTTGGACCAATCAAGAAACTAAATAGAAAAGCACCTTACTTTCCAATAGAACAGCCCTTCATATAATTTTGGATTAAAATAATCTGTATTTTGAGGTYAGCATGCCAGAGATTGTGTCTCCCTTATACTACTATGATTGGTGCCAGAAAAATATTTTTTTCTGTCCGCCTGGCAAGGTTCAAAACCCCTAAATTTCTGAAAAGAATGCAAAGGATGAAGAGAGTCACAAGGAATGCAGAGACAGAGTGAAAAGACAAAATCTGAAGAAGTGATGTTGGTATACATGAATGTTTATCTGAGGAAATTTCTGTCACTGTCCCAGCTACACAACACTAATAAAAATGACAAGCAGTTTCACCTCCTCCCTCCCTCCCCTCCCCTCCCCTCCCCTCCCCTCCCCTCCCCTTTCCCCTCCTCCTTTTTTCTTCCCCTCCTTCCTCTACTTCTCCATTTTTGATGCTTTTTTTGAGGTACAGACTTTATATAGGAGATATTAGTAAGCTTTTTCTAGAGAGGAGAATACCACTTATTCAAGCAGGACATTTCTTTGGACAGCACTTACAACCAAGCCCGGCTAATGGTTCTAGTCCCTGACTGACCTCTGCTACTTCTGGCATGCTCGAAGCAARGAACACCAGTCCTTCAGGGAAAGCCATAGCAGAAAGCTAGTAGAAGGCCAGAAGGATTTAATTTTTGTTTCAGCTACACTTTGCTATTGGCAGTAGCATCCAAAATGTCTCACTGAATAATAAGGCAATAAATTGAGGCATAAATTGACAAAATCTACCAAGTTCAATGGTTAAGAAGAGTAATTCTTGACTAAATTTACAATTTGCACTGAGAAAAACTTCTCCAGTTTTGTTTCTTCAGTGYATTCATAAGCCACCCTTCAGCTTCAGGGATATCATGTCAGACAAACATAAACACTGGCTTCTTCTTCTCCAGACCAGCACATGGTATATATTGGTTTAGCCCAGCAGTCCTTTATGTGCCATCCTCCCCTTTGATTTTCCTTCCACAGGACCTTCCTTCCACACTCTTATGCCAATGGCTCCTCCATATCACCACTGCTCTCCTCCTCATCCACCGGGCTGGACACGTCCCCTGCACTGCTCTTCCCTGCCATACCCTGAGCTCTGGCTGGCCCTTCCCTGCCATTTCACAGCTCTCTCTTCCTCGCTTCCCTTGCCTGTGTCTTCCCTATGCTCTTCCCCCTCACTGTTTTTTCTTTTCTTTTCCTCCAGAGAACTGCTCACGTATCAGTTTTTTTCTGATTTATCAGAAGTGAAGCAGAARTGACACGACCAGCTGAAGAAGCTACAACCAGGTGTTTGGTTGTGTCCTTCTTTTCTGCTGCCTCTTGTGCATCAGCACCYGCCTGCGACTGGGGCTCTGCAGCATGGCCGAAGTGCAACCAGCTAAGCTTCAGAGAAAATGAGCCACTGGTCGGGCATAGAGATGCATGAAGAACAGCTCTGTTGGCACTGGTCAAAAAATCTAATGGAGGAATAGAAAACTTCTAGGGCAAGACTAGAGAAAAACAGTTGTGGGCCTCACAACACATGCTGGTTTCTGGTTTAAGAACAGCTTTTTGATCACCTTTCAAAAGCAGTCAAAACTACAGATGAAAAGGGAAATAGTAAGATTCTGATCAGACATTCCCTATTTTTACCCTCCTGTCCTTTTCTGGCTTGGTTATACAACTCCACTGCAGACCAATCAGAGACCAGAAACTTAATAGAGACTGGAAGATCCACCTAGGCCTGATGGTATTTCAGCTCAGGACAAACCCCACTGGGTTCCTGGATAGAACAATGAAAAAAGAGGAAAGGACACATTTTGGAAAATACTAACCAAATTAAGTACAGAATCGCAGAATGGCTGGGGTTGGAAGGGATCTCTGGAGATCATGCAGTGCAATCCCCCTGCTAAGGTAGGTTCACATACAGTACATTTCACAGGATCATGTCCAGGCTGGTTTTGAACATCTCCAGAGAAAGAGATTTCACAACTTCTCTGGGCAACCTGGCCAAGTGCTCAGTCACCCTCAAAGTAATTCTGTAACCCTCAAAGCAACAGAGCTTTTTGTCATATTCAGATGGAACTTCCTGTGTTTCAGTTTGTGCCTACTCCCCCTTGTTCTGTTGCTTGCCAGCACTGGCTGGCCCCATCCTCTTGACATCTGCCCTTAAGATGTTTGTGTGTATTGACAAGATCCCCTCTCAATTGTCTCTTCTCCAAGGTAAACAGGCCCAGCTCACTCAGCCCACCTTGTAAGAGAGATGCTCCAGACCCTTAATAATCTTCATAGTCCTCTGCTGGATCAGGGAATGAAGTTCTAAGAATGTACTTATACACCTTTAAAATTATAGCTCACTTACATGTATTTATTTGCAGATAAAGCCAGCAATTATTCTTAAAAACTAAGTATAGTCCAACTAAAAGTCATTGTCTCAACAGCAACAAAAAAAGTTATTGCTTTCCTCAGCAGTCTCTCTCCATAAGGTATTCCATTTGTTTACCAATTCTAGAACTTCACTGAGGCTAAGTGAATGAAGGGATAGAGTCAGTGACTAAGTGAGGAGACACCAGGTAACATAATCAGGAAATCAGGTATATTCCAGCAGAGGATTAACTATACAGACCCAGTCTTCTGATCCGCTCTGTTTGGCACCTGACCTAGAGGAATGCACAGTGCATGTAACTCACTACCTGCATCCAATTTCAGCTAKGTACATGCACTTCCTGTCCTTTCAGTTCTGCCACATTTCTGGAAACTTATCTTTCTTGGCACATGCCATGTTCACAACACTTGCTTAGAAGAAATACACCACTTTTGGGGTATCTGGCAATTCAGACCGCAGTACTTAATTTTTTAAGCCCAGTGACTGAGACCACGTTTCTGCARTTTTGTTTACTGCTGTGAAAAAATTCACAATGCATCTTGACGGCATGTAAGATGACAGATGATGAGGGAAGACCGTAATAAGGCAGGTAAATATCAAACAGCAATTCAGTTCAACCCGAGAAAAACATTTTAAAATTTTGCCTGGAACTTTAGTTATATTTATTTTTAAGTCTGTGAATGTGTTTCTTAAAAGCAAACCCCTGGATAATTCCTCACTCTACTGAAATGAATGGCCTAACTTATATTGATGTCAAAGGGGTAAGAAAAGATGCAGGAGAGCCTCTAGAGAATCTAACAGCTCCATTGCGTCTCTGTTCTCTGGGACGAGTCGAACCTTTCAGAAAAATGTAGAAACTTGCCCACAGCTCCAACAGCTGTGAACTATGTATTTCTTAGTTTTTAATTTATAGTTGTCTTTTCCATACTGCCATCTTGCACCCAAAGACTTAATCAAGTCGACTTCTCCTAGTAATCTGGAAGGACTGGAGTGTTGTGATTCAAGCTTTGGTTACACCTTTCATTTTCATCTAGATATGCTCTTGATTTTGTTAGAAGATTGCATTTGAGAGGACTGAGAAACCAAAATTAAGTTAACAACAGCATGGACTTTTAAAAAAAATTATTTCTATGGCTATTCTCTGACCTTAATCTTAAGAATTATACTGAATTACAAATCTCTGGAGGCAAAATTGATGAATTTTTAATCAATTTATTCCTTTCAAAGTATAATTTATTATTCTTTCCAAAATTATCTTCCACGGACTACTACAACACCACAAATCCATGTGGATCAGAATATCATCTCACTGGCTGATCTGATCTCACCGAGAGAAAGGGAGGCTTATAAAAAATGTTTTAAGACTAAACAGTACAAGTAGTGCCAAGTTTCACTTGACTCACACTGTATGGAAGCTGAGGCCCAAATAGCCAATGTTCTTCTCTGCCAGAGGCCCATGTTCTCAGGTTTAAACAGATTTTTTATTTGCCAATAATACTTACAGTAATCAGCAACTTCTACTACAGAAGACATTTAATAATTCGTATGACACCATATACTATATTTAACTTTCTCTTTAAAATGCATTAAGAAATATTTTGGAAAAAAATAGAATTCTTTATAAACAAAACGTAATCAGTATGGGTGTGTGTATCCAGMTGTCTGTGTGAGAGCGATTTTGGAAACTGAAGGCTCTAATTTCTCTTTTCTGAAAGGCCCTCGATTTTACAAGGCCAGAACAGGAACTTTCAAATAAAGAAAAAAAACATGAACGCACAGAAGAAACACACATCTGTTACACTGCAGTCATACGGCAATCCAAAAACAACACAAGGAGAGGCATGCAAACAACATAACAATCTTGGTGTTCTGGTGGGATTTTAGATAACCAATAAATTTTTGGTTAAGAGCAAACTAGATAAAATGAGGTATGAAAACTCAGCATATTCCAGCTACAGCCCCTATGGCTACATCGCTCTGAAGAGGCTGCTGAAAAAAAAAAGACAGAAACCTCTGGCATTTCTATTCTTCCTTCAAGAGGGAAGCAGAGAGTCTGTGAGTCTTCCTTGTTCCAGTTTGGAAGCTGTACAAGTGTACACTGGTGTTTTAAGACAGAACAGGGGCGTACCAGAGGTCAGAAAATCCCTTTTCAGAGGCTGTCTTAAACAAAGCAGAGCCGTGGGACAACGGTGAGAGGAAGTGGTCTCAGGTGGAAGCCCATGGTTTGGGAAGGAGTCCAGGTTGCTGATGACCTGCAGTGCCCTAGAGCAAGGACCATGACTTGTACAGGGTACATCTTCACTTGATTTCATCTAGAAGGAATCCTGAGCAATGTAATCCCAGTATCTGCTGGGATTTGCAGAGCACCRTAGAAAGGCATATTTGGAAAGAGTTCAAGGTAGATGCAGCTTCCTTTCTAGTAACTTAGGCAAAGTCTGAAAGAAACTAGAGATCATGCTCATCTTCCCTGTAAGCAGGAAAAAAACCTTCTTGTTTAACTTTCAATTTCAAAGCCAAAGAAGCAGCCATTAATTTGACTACAGCAACACCTGGTATAGTTTTAAACTCAGTGAGCAAGCCTCTTTTTTTTTTTGTTAAACATACTAAAAGCAGTTTTAGTTGCTTTTTTGTTTAGACTTCACCACTAGAACTCTGGAGAGAAATCCCTCTTCAGAGAGAAGCTGTTTGTTTGTAAAACAACTTGACAGGTAAAGCCTGTGAGGAAAATTGGCCTGTCACATGCAGGAAAAGCAAAAGAGTAGTAGTGGATTCAAAGGTTAATGTAGAGACAATGAAGAAGTTAATTAAGTTAATGAACGCACTCTGCTACCCACCCCTTCATCCAAATATAATGACATAGCTGCACCCAGCTCTGCACCCCCCTCACATGCTTGAGAGGCGTGAGAATCAGATACTGCAAACAGTGTGAGATGCAACACATGGGAACATATGCAAACTCCAAAGCGTCACCCAGCACAGGCGACACATTCACCTGCTAGGCTGCAACACCAATACCTTGCAGACTGGCTGCCTTCAGGCGAGGAGGGCCCTGCCGATGGCCATTTTACCTCTGTCTGTGCATGAACCCCAGAAYTTTACTCTGCAAGTGAAGGAAACCATTATTTTCAAATGTGTGCAACCCTGAGCCCAATATGGAGTGGCTGAGCTACAGACCATCATGCAGGTGAAAGACTTATCCATTTCCTGACCCATCTTTATACCTGGATTTTCTCATACTAGCTCCTGAAAAGCTTAAAAGCAGCTAAATTAACTTCTCAGCGCAGCTTGAATTCAGGCAATATTTCAGACTCCTTCAACACAGTTTTTCCTCCTCTCAAACCAACCAGTCTGGAGAAACACAAATGCAACCATGAAGTACCCTCAGGAAGATGCAGTTCAGGTTTGCACTAACTCAGAATACATTATTTTGTGACTTACAGATTTAAAACGTACAAAATAATGGCGAAAACCCCACCCTACAATAACAAAAAAACCCCAAATGAGACATTACAATTTTTTGCCTCCATTAATGATATAAAGAGTAAATACAATCTGTGGATGTATGAAAAAYCGGTGAATAATGGCTGTGTAGACTGCTGGGTGTCTATAGTTGTGGTGTGTTTGGGTTTGTCAGATGTGAGAYCTTGGAAAGCCCTACCTGTGCTGCATTTATGAGTAGATACAATATATTTTTGGTAAATTCTATCATTCTATCCAAGTAATAGAGAAACAGAGACTGGCTTATTTGAGGCTGCACAAGAGAAAAAAAGAGGAATAATTAATGCAAACTTACAGTCAAGTAAACTAARCTGCAGAGTTTGCTGCCCTTCATGGGGGAGACCTTTTTTGAATGCAAAAAGATAATGGACTGGGAGAGCTTCAAAATGAGTTCAAGGCCAATGAACTGCATGCAGACAGAAAGTGGCATTAACAAGTGACAAGCTCACATCTGTCTGTAATAGTACCAGAAACAACTGTAGCATTACAGCTGGTAGTTAGGTCAACCACGTGTAAACAGTTTACCGTATACAGCTTATTTTCTCTGTCAGGTGTTACTCCTAAAATAAACAGCACTGTGGTCCATTAAAGGTAAGTGGTCACCATCTTGCCTTGTGTGTGTGCTGATTTGCTAGGGATGACCTGCGAGGAGACACCAGGATTCATGTAGATCACAACATAATGACAGTTCAGGTGCTCCCCCATTACAAGAGGGTATGGGAACGAGGGTAATAAGAGATATTGGTGCTACTGGGAGATTGTAGATCATCCCCTGAGATGAAATTTTCAAGGGTCTTAATCTGATCAGTTTATCCAAAAGCAGACACAAGATCTCTCCYTCTAGGAAAAACCATCATACAAGACAAGGAATAAAAGGCTCTTTTAACAGAGCAGTGGAAAGCATAACAAGCTGAAGTTAGACAAGTTAGAAATTTGGAAAAGAATTAGCCRTGACAGTGAATAATGACTGGAGCAAGCTGCTAAGGAAAATAGAAGATTGTTATCTTTTCAGATCATGACCAAATGCCTTTTTAGAAGACAAACTTCAGTGAAACAAAAATTACTAGGCTCACTACAGGTGCAAGTGAAATGTTATGGCCTGTGTTAAGCAGGAGGTCAAACAAAATCACCCAATATTATTTTCAGACCTTAAATGCCAGGGATGTCTGGGTTTGTCTGTGTGGTATTTTGTCGGTAGGCGAAGACTCACTCTCTTTCTGGGTCTGAATGAATCCTTGCCAACAATGAAGTAGGAGCTATGTAGCTGTGTTTAACATGGTGCACAACCAACCTAATAACTTGCTCCTGACTGGGCATCAGCCAGCTCACAACACAGAATCAAGTTGCATCTGTCTGCAAAATACCATACAGACACACCTACCCCTACCCAGCGAGCCAGCCAACCTGGTGCATTTTTGTAGATAAGAAGACAGGAGGCATGTCTGTGCCATGCCCTGGAACGCGGTGCAAGGATTTCCGAGATAGCACCCATGATGTTCACGCTGGAGCCAGCAGCAGTACAACCATCTCAGCCCATCAAAAMAAAGCCTCACCAAGGGGAAGGCTAACCTGGATGCAGTGCCTTCAAGACCAAGAGCTGTACCACACGGGGACAGGCCAGGCCACACCAGGACACAGCGAGCCCCAGTGACTACCCCTACTACAGGGTAGGTGGATAATAGGTCTTGCTGCATGTGGTACTCTGTGACAAATTGTATCATGGATKCTCTTCTTCTGGAGCAAGAGTGAGGGCTCAAGACAGCCTCACTGGTCATAGCTGGAGCTTAAATGCTCTGAAAGGACAACCTGCATTCTCTTCCATCAAACTCTCAGCGCCTGCTTGGTGACCTGTCTCTTTTTCTCAGCGTAAAATGAACCAAAGCAATTCCAACTGCAAAAGGAGTCATGTAGTCACACTGTTTCTGTGCTCAGCATCTAAAGAGGAGAAAAATGAATAAGGTGCTAAGAATGTGCATTGGACATGCAAAGAAGGGCAAATAAAATGCATGGTGCTAATATCACTGCTGCCACATAGTCTGTCTTTACAAAAAGTACAGTGAGCAACACACTGAAAAACCTTCTTTTCTCAGCACAGAACTCTATACTGACAAGAAGAACACAGCTTGAACAAAGAAGACAGAACATTGTGCTGAGGGAAGAATGTTTTCCAAAAGGGCCTATGCCACAGGACTGAATTAACGCTGTGAAGAAGTACGGAAGTAAAAGTGCAAACCAAAAGTGAAATTCAGATGTTTAGTCCACTTGGGGCAATCTGACTCAAAATGGTAGGTGCTGGGAAGGAATTAATATAGGAGAAAAGACTAACCACTTCTCCAGAAAGATACATACRTAAGAACACTTTTGAAAATACCTAAAGATTTGTAAGAAGCAGCAGGAGAGAAATTTATATTGTACAGCAAACTCAATAGAATTAAGAAAGACAAAGGTAAAAATAATAAATATAAGGTAAACTTTCAAGCAAAACCTACTTTGTTGCAGGATGTACTTAGTGAGACACAGCCTCCTCTGCAAATGGCTGGCACTGCGCCCCCTCTGCCCCCCTTCTTAGGGTATCAGATACTCAATTTACATGATTCGTTGATAATCTCAATATCTTTTATTCAATAAGAAGGGTTTTYCCATCCTTCATGATATGAACAAGAGCTTAAAACGGAGACCATAAGGATTAACCTATCAAGGCAAAATTCACAAACTTGCATATTTCTGGGCCTCTGCTATTTTTAATCCTGACCATTTATATCTTAATCCTTGCAAGCTTACTCCACAAGGCTACTGAAGAGCCCAAAAATAATGGCACCAGTGTAGGATGCTCAGGGTTTATCTCTATATTTCATGGAGTTATGTAAAGAAATACTCCATAAGAAGGACTGGTGCATAAGCAGTACTAGCACATATGACGAATTCCACAGGATAGCTCCTGAAAGCATCCTGAGTCATTGGTTTTGTGGGAGGATAGTTCCTTGAAAGAATAATGTCCAGCTGAAGGGACAGAGTAATTGGAAAGAGACACTGGGGGTGGGTTTCAAACAGTATCGCATCTACGGGATATAACTATAAAACRTGGTAAACATTTCAAAAATACTTACTAATTGCAAAACAGAAAACTTTAGAATTATAACAGTAGCCTTAAAGTCTTTCTGTAATCATAGAATCTTAAAAGTTGAAAACTCTCCTCTCTCTATTGTGCATCAGTATGATTCTCACAAACACATCATTTCAGTTGCTGTACTAGGAACAAAAACAGGATGGATATTAGACATTGGAAACACTCCATCTGCTTTTACCACWAGGGTATTTTTTCCCATGGATCATAAGAAGGGCAGACGGGCATTCCCTTGAGGCAAACAGAGATGTTTTCAGAACATCATGCAACAGGAATACTCCCTGACAACATGTCTATCATATTATGTTCTAAGTACAACTTTCTGTACTGCACCTTAGGCTATTTGGTGGTGGACATATTTTTATGCCCATTCATTTTCCCTGAATTTGCGTAGGGACCAGCTGTGCTAAAAAGCCTTTTAAAAGTAGGACATCTCATTTAGCCACACAGATGTTTCTTACAAGTCAACAGGTCCATAAAATTTTCTGAAAAACTATCTGTGGATCATCATTACCCAGYTTCTCAATCAGCAAGGTGGAAAAGGTTATGATGAAAGAAATGCACTTAGTCACAGAGTATCTTGTGAGCAGACAGATTCCAACCCACTCCTTGTCCCAGCATCCAGTTTCCTTACAGAGCCTCTATGTGGCCAGAGTTTGATAAAGATGTGAAAAGTGAGACAGTGTCAAATGCCATCCAAGGCTTCCCTGTGGACAGACTTGCAAAAGAAAGGAAAGAAGATTCTGAGTTCATTTCAGTCCCACTAGACTTCACTCAACACACAGCTCATCTAAATGCCACCCCAGGAGGCATTTCCCCAAGCACTAACAACAGGCAAACATCGATCACTGGCTTGAAGTGTGTGCTAGACAGCTCAGCTTGGTTCTCCCTGCATAGCTCACAAGCTCCTTCTTTGCACCTTTATTAGCACAGCAGGTTTGGTAAATGCCCTGCCATGAACACAGCAAGTGGAAGAAGATTGCTGACTCTCATGGTCTCAGAGCAGCTACCTTCCCTTTGCATGTCCATGAATTCCAGCTGCAGTAGCCCTCTTCACTGAGAAAAATAGTTTTTCTGTGCTGCTGATGGTCCTTTCCATTTCACATCTGGAGATCATTAACTGTATCCCATGGGGTCTGAGTTTTAGCAGTAAAAACACTCCAACAAATTCTAGTAAAACTGATTTATTTATATTAACTGGACACTGGATACCCAGATAATACTATATAGAATCATAGAATATCCTGACTTGGAAGGAACCCACAGGGAACTGTATTTCCCTTCCTTTTCACATTGACATTTCACCTTGACCTGTCCATTGAAATCAATACTGGGGAAACCTCATGTTTTAGTGGTTGGAAGTTCAGAACTGAAAAGGTCAGAAGCTGAAAATGATTTAAGCATGACATCTCCTCTGTTTAGGAGAGCTTAAGTACATATGAGTGGTGGAAGTCCCAGCTATAACTCAAACTTGATGCTGTGAGGCTGTGACTTCCCCTCAGATACCAACAGCTTATAGCAAACTGTTTCTGCAAAGTCATAACTTGCTGCCATGGAAAGAATTATATTAGTAGAAACTGAACACATTGCTTCAAATCTTCGAAGGACAAAACACTGCAGGAGGAAAAAAGGTACCTATACATATACGTATTTTTTGCAGCTACATAAGAGATAAATTAAGCAGGGAGAGTGCTGTGTAGAGCTGTAAAAAGGGTTTTAAGTTGCTAACATGGAGGAAAAATTACCCAAGTCTTGGATAGTAAAATGTACTACCTTTCCAGAAGGTGGACAGTTATGAATTTGGTATCAAAGACTTATTTGGTGCCAAACCATTTCTGCACAAATATTTTTGTTTAATATTCAAAACACTTTTAGGTGAAAGCAAGAAGGCTAAGTTAAATGCTCTGCAAAAGTAAACTACTACAAGTAACTAAAGAAACCAAGATATTATACTTATTTAAAAAAGCATCACTAACACAGAAAAGAATCAATTTAATAGTTGCAGAATGCTTTCCACTCTAGTCAAACAGGAAAAACCCTCTTGCATTAGATCACCAATGTGCCTAARCTGTGTTGCAGAGAAATAATCCTTAGAACTGAGAATGTGAGAACGAAGGAGATGATGGTTTACGTCAGTCAAATACTTGTTCTGTTATTTTACTTTCTCGATTTAACTTAGTTTTGAGCCCGTCACTGCGAATTTACCAGCTATCAGAGCTTTTTTGCTGTCCTCAGTGCTACATCACTGTGTTGCATGAGGTGACAGAAGACAGAACACACCCCAAGGCTTGCTGCCTGAGGCTTGCTGCTGCTGCTGCTGCTGYTGCTGTGGTAGTGGAGCATGCTCTCACTCAGACTCTGCCAGGGACCATGTATCATTTTTGGATTCATGTCATGGATAAAGGTGGGGTAGCGCAGGATGCAGAAAGGCTGTGCTTGGCTGCCTTGTATCTAATTTATGGATTGGTGTATGTAGGCATGAAGTGTTAAAAGAATGCTGCAGACCACACAAGGCTGAAGCCGTGCTGTGGCGCAGCAAACTTAAACAATGCCTTTGCTCCAAGCAAGGACTGGCTCTTGGGGAAAGCATTTATTGCCCAGAATTCATCATCAGGAAAATGAAAGAGAACAGGTTTTATTTGTACTATAAATCATGCAAAGGACCAGAACACTCCGTTGCAGTTAGAAGAAAACCGAATTTTGGTGTGATATCTGACAAAGAGACACTTTTTATTTTTTGGAACTGAGACAAGTTGTGTCTTTGAGATAATGGAACCCATTACCATTTTTGAAGAGTCTTGTGTATCATTCTCACTTAAGGGGGAAAAGGTATTGAAATCATAAAATGACGGAGAGGGTCCAGTACTGCAAGAAACTAGGTTTGAAGAATTTGAAAGCACTACAACTGAGCCTTCTAGCTTGTAGGCCAGTGCAGGAAAGCTCTTGTAAGATCTCTGGCAGGGAGTGAATGCCTGCCCRAATTCCTACTAATTGGTAATAAGGATAGCTGAAGAAACTGGCCTCTGAAAGGAAAAATAAAGCTTGAAACCTCAGACCAACTACTTCAGGAGCAGAACTACTGCTGAAAAGAGTTAGTACATCCACGTGTGTGGATACATATAGGCTAATGCCTATAAATAGCTTCAAGCTGGCAGTGCTACAGCAGGAACAGAAGCCAGACTGTGGTAACAGCCAGCCTCACTATAGAAATTTTCATCTTAATGCCATCTTCCCTCTTGCTGTGGGAGACACATTAAAAACAGGCCTGGCTAGTATATTAAAACTCTATCAGGCTTTCAACAAGGTTTCATAAGGTTACATGAGCAATTTTTAAATTTCATTTTAGAAATTCAGTTCAATCTCTGTGCAACACCTATAAAATTCCTAGGTTTCACTGTTTACATGAAAATGCCAAGGAACAGGACCCTTAAATATAATTTTTACATTTAGTCTGGTAAGTTTTCTCTACCGAAGTATCAGTAGTGTAAGGAACCTTATACTGGAAGAGTTTAGATAAATTTACCAGATTAAAGAAACAAATATCCTTTACTCCTTTTGATGGTGTTAATTTAAACTGATAAGCAATTTTAATCCTCCAGGATTAATGTCACACCTCTCAATTMGAAAAAGAATATATAAACCTAACTAAAATGTCTTTAATAGTCTTGTAAAGTTTAATTCATTTGTTTGCAAAGTGATCTGAGATGTCTGGAAGATTAAGTACTATTTTCTTTTTCTAGCAAAGGTTAGAATATGGTTGGGAATTCTGCTGGAGTGATACAAATGAGACTGGCTTCCATGAACATAACGAAAACACTTGATTCTCAAGTACATTTCATCTGCATTGACTGCACTGAGTTATAGCGACAAAAGTAAGAGGAGGAAAATTATAGCACTTTTCTACCCTTCTAGGGTTGCTGGGGTTCACATTTCTTGCAAGAGTAAACGAGGATAATCTCTGCTATTCTAACATGTACTGACAGGAACTGCCTGGTCTCTGTCACCTGTGAAGAGACCAAGCAGGGGCTAGTTCTTTTTAAATGTTGTGCAGTTAGAACACTGTCAGAGACTTTTCAATGCCAAGGAATTTTACATATTCCTATTTATATTTTGAAATTGCAGTCACAGAGTGTTCAGACTTGCCTTTCTCTGCCTAGCAATGTATAGGTGGGATCCTCTATGTACAAGTCAACTTGATAAAATACACTTTCAGGTTCACCACAAAATGTTCTTCCTGACACTGTAAAACTTACCAAGAGGCTGTACAGTATTATATTACATGGTAATGGTATTTCCAGAAAAAAAAAGCATTATACATGAATAAGGCAATGAAAGTATGCAGGTAACCATGGCTACTGTTGTGAACTAAATAACATTTTTTCTACAGCTGTGAATATTTGTATTAYTGCCAGCTAAGCCGTAGAGTTCAGATTTGAGACAGAACTGGTAAACACTGAATTCTTGCCTGAAGAAAGGTACTTCCCAAAGTGGATCCAGGCCTCTACATTGTGCTGCTGCTCATTCGGGTGTAACTTTGTCCAGTAAACGTACACCTCATTACCTCAGTCAAAATAATCAAAATTCAACTCTTCATGGCCAATACTTACACTTTACTGTCACTGACACACTTTTGCACAAGCTATTTTCCRCCTTAAGGGTATTTTTATTTCCTCTTACCATACACCCACAAGCACAACTATTGACATAACTTCTGAAATGGCTTTGACTCCATAAAAGATATTTTTGAAAGACCTTTAAAAAATTTGCAGATTTTCAGCTTTCCTTGATCTTTGTTAGTGGCAACACCCACCCATCCCCTCCAGCCCCCTGCCCCCCACTTTGGTCCCAACAGCATTCCTGAACAACAAAAGAAAAAACAGTTCTGAAATGACAGGGCACGTAAGAGGGACCTCTTCTCCCTTGACATATTTTCAATTTCCAAGTTCATCCTTCTTAAATCATCCTTCTGTTTACATATCAGAGTCTCTCCTCTCAAATCAATCATCATCTGAGAAGGAATGGAAAACCTAAGGGATTTTCCTCCTTACAGAGACAAGGTACGCCCAAAATCAAATTATTTGGAATAAGTTGACAGTAGTTGCTATACTAAAAGAAAACATAAACACAAACGCAGTTGGTGAGATGAACCTGTACTTCCACTGATATAAACAAAATGAAAATAATGCAACGCCTATTGTAACTAAGTGAAGCAGGACTTAGAGCAATATCTCTCTATTCAAAAATTGAGTCATTTCTTCCTTTCAATAGAGCATGAGTTTGAAACGCAAGTGAGTGCTCATTCCTTCACTATGAATTTGTCTTCTTTGCCTGGTTTGTACAGAGAGGATCATTTCTTAACAAAAGTACTGGCTAATGAAGCAAACACAGAATCGCTTTGCAGTTCAATCTTTAATAAACTGCCTGTAGCCTCAGGCAAACCACAAATTCCATGTTTTAGTTTCTCCTCTGTAACATGGGGAAAATAGCAACTCTTTTCTGCTGGTCTTTACCTGTCCTATTCATYTAGGCTGAAAGAAATTAAAGGACTAAACATTTTGTATCTGTATCAACAGAACTCAGCTTAGATAGAATTATAGATATTTTTTAAAATGGTACTATATACCAATATCAGTATTAACAGTTGAATGGCAATATCTATATTTCTCTCTCTCTGTAGGGTGTATGTATACATATATATACACATACACACGCACACACTATACATACACTATATATGAACACTATACTATATACACACCATATACATACACACACGATAAATACATTACTATAGATTTACTGTAGATAGTAATCCTACCAAACTGATGTGGGGGAGAATATAACTATGGGAGGCTCAGCAGCACAGTGCTCAGGCAAACAACCGTGAGATCTCAAGACCCACAAACTCTRATGGTAGTAGAAGCAACAAGTGTGCAAAGCAGGGCATTCTTTTGATTTCTGCATACACAAAAATGCTGGGAGAACTGCTCTGTAAAAACAGTRGTCACAAGAAACCAAATGAAGCCAAATTTCTGCATGTTTGTCTAAAATAAACGATGGATGCCATTTTCAATATACACTGGGTACTTTAAACTTCTCTTTTTCTCAGTGCAGTACAGTACACACAATTATCACTTCCACGTTCTATGGCTCTCTCCAGCTGACTACTATTAGCACCTCTTTATTTCAGCATTTGCTTTCCTCTACTTTGTCTCCTGTCTTCTCCTCCTTAACAGCCTCTAAGGCTATCACTTTTTCTCTTAGCTTCTGACACATGAATTTCTTTCTCCTTCAAATTCCCTCTTATTTTCCATCGTTCATTCCCCTGCTTCAGGAGCAAAGACCAAAATGCCATCCACCTTAGCCTCTGATCTAAGAATATGTATATTCGTCTCCTGAAATGATCTGCAGCTGTATGAATTTTTAAAAATCTTGCAGCTGACACTAATTTGTTTGTTAATGGAGACATCAGTAAATCTGTGTTAGTAAAAAGACATTTTTAATGGATGCTTCCTTTACAGAAAATTATATAATTTCCCAGTCCTTCATGTTAAAAACTGACTTAAAATATGAAGTTCAGTAGACCAATGTACATATTTCCTCTTTCCCGTAAATAGTTCATAAAAAAAATCTACATTACATATTGCATTTGCAAAAGAAGCCACAAAAATGTGCATTGCAGTGACTCAGCGAGTTGGAACTCTGTATTCTGGGTTTATAGAAAGCTGGTAAAGCTCAAAGTAACAGAATAAAAAGCTAAAAGCCCCAGGAAGCAAATAAAATTGCTTCCTGTTGGAAATAAACTGAAGGATGTGATTTGACTATTACTGTCACTTTTATAAAAAAGAATTTCCTTTCTAGGTATATTTGACTTTCTATAGCATGCATCATGTCAGTCTAGAACATTTTATGAGATACCAGGAGCATTAAATTTGTATATAAGCACAAGTAATGTTATTATTTGAAGCAGAGGCCACTTGTGTTCTGCGGCAGAATGGACAATACCAACTCTAGGTCTTAGTTGCATTTGCATCCATGAACCTCAGAGTAATCTGCAGCAGGCAATTTACCATAACTGAATGAATGGGATGCTGAGGCACGTGAATGGGAAATCCCTCGGAGGTGCCGGCAAGCCCCACCACAGAGAGGAGCAGAGGGCAGGCACACACAAGCCAGTCTGGCACAGCAGCCCAGCCCTGCCGGGGACACTTCATAGCCAGAATCAGAGGCACAGTGCCATAAACCCCAWAACAGACAGCACTGTTTTTCTAACTATCATTACAAAACCCTATGAAACACAGGCAGTAGCTAATGAAGACTTATAAAAAATGCTTTTGATCAAACACTACATAATTTCTCTCAGATTATTTAGTAAAACAGAGCTAGGAATAAAAATAGAAATAAAAAACCACTTCAAATATGCAGCATCCCTTGTTTTGAAGAGAAAGCAAGCTGTGAAGAGTTGAAGGGTATCAGTTAACATTGCAATGGAGATGTAAGAGCAAATCATGTGTTGACCACTGGGCTGCCTTTTGCCATTTTGAGACACTCCACACCATGTGCTATTTCTCCATGGTGACAGCTGTTTCCTGCTCAGATAGATAACTCTGGTGGTCAGAGGAAAGGAAAGGGTCACCTTAGTCAGACTATGCTCTCTGACAGAAACAGACACCTTTGAAAGGTTATGGCTTTTCCTGAGTAGGGCACCAGGCTGGAACTTGGGTGCGTTACATAAATGTCCAAATGTAGAAGGGACAATTGTAGAACTGCATGACTAATGGCAATGGCTTACGCATCTGTCAAAAACATCCTTCATGCTACATCCTGAGTTTGAGCCTCTTGAATTTGAAGAGTTACTAAAATGTACACTGTTTTTACTTATTTGTRTCTATGTGGGAAATTAAAAAATGTGAGGATTGAGCTGAACAGCAGGGCAGATGTCAGGTTATGTTAAAGCTTATAGTCTTCCATGAGCAAAGGTCCCATGGTTGTCCCCAAATTCTTGATTTCTGCCTATCAGCATTTATAAAACATTACTGCTGTGGCACTACTTCAACATATTAATCATCTGAATATGAAATGACTTCTGCAGAAATTATGTCTGTTTTCAAATACAAAGACACGTAAAAGACAGCATTTAACAAAGAAAAAAGCTACTCCTAAAAAGTGGTAATTTTTTACAAAAACAATGTCAAAATATTTCTTTGTATGAGTTTTCCTGAAGCAATAATGATCTCTGGATACAGGGAGAAGCAATATTTTTTATTCCATCAACTTCAAGGGCTGGAAAAAACATATAAGCTTTTGGGCTCAGATTCCATTCACCAGGTCTGCTGATTCTTTTGGTATTGTGTCCATGTGAAATAACCCACTTTCCAACAATGATAAATAGGTAAAAATCTGGTCACTGAGTTAATACATATGCCTTCAATTGAAGGAAAAGCTGTCTGCCAAGGTTCAATCAAGTAGATCATAGGTCTATGAAAAAAAGAATCTAAAAGGATGGAATTCAGTTGCTATAGCGGCACATTACACAAATAAATGAGATACCATGGAATGCTGCAAAATATTTGTGGTCTGATTAAGTCATATTTGCCACATGTGTGAACACTAACAGCACAGTTTAGTAAAGTGGGTACAATTTAGTACAGTCCCACTTCCATTGTATGTAAAGTCTAATTATTATCTGGGTGCTAATGGTAACCAATGTGTCCAAGGATATGTAACACTGCATTTTGCTGTAATCATAAGGCAAAGYGTAGTCCCTTAAACACATAAAGGTAGACAATAAATGCTTATTAAACTATTATACCTTCAAAGACATATTTGCATCCTCCCCTGTGTTTCCAAGACCTGTTTAGGAGACAAAGCTCTTTGTCATGATCRCCTCCAGGATGACTTGCATATGGAGTGTTTAGAGTACATAACTTGTAGCTGGCAGCTGACTTCTTAAACCTTCTTCAACATAACCAATCCTCGTCCAATACATTAATTTTTTCCAGTAAAATGTTCTCTTTTCTTGATAAAAGGCTTTGAATATACTCATTATTAGTCATAATAATAGATATCCCTTAATGTTTGACTCTACTATCTGCTTATGTTCTCTGGAAAAAAAACCCAGGGAAGAAACCAGAAATCTGTTCTGTTAAAAGATAAAACAAGAGTCTGATTTTAACTGAGAGAGAAGAAAGCACATAGATTTTTACTGAAAATGCATACCACTTATTAATGCATTTTGCACTGATTTTAGAGTCCAACATTTATTTATATTTATAACCTGTAACAATCTATCTCATAAATTGTCCAGCACCACCAGAGAAATGTACCATCTCAGGCATTACAAAAGAGTTGTGCACAGCTCCAGCAGTGTCTATGGCAAGCAATATATGCTGCACAGAAAGTGAATGTTAAAACAAAACCAGCATTCCTAATATTGTCAAAATTATGTGAGTGAACCAAATGCATTTCCATCCCACACCACTGCTGGTTTAACAGACAGACCTATCAGTCCATGGCCAAACTCTGCTTCTAGGAAACATAGCTCAGTACGTACTCCACAACCAGAGAAAGGCTAAGGCTCCCTTCATGCGTCCTTTTGGGGCTTTTCTTTGGTTTTCTCCTTTGTGCCCATAGTAATCACTTTAACAAACATTTGTATGAGCGACTTCAGCTGAAAATCTGGCTTTAACCTTTTATTTATCAGTATTATTACTATAAGCATAATTATTAGCTAGCTTTGGCTGTTAAAGTGGGGCAGTTTGAAATATAGACTCTACACCTCCTTACCTCTGGTACTTCAAATATGTGACCTTCTAGCACACCTGCAACCCTTAGCAAACCGCATCTGTTTTAATATGCAATGCAACTCACACTTCACAGCTGATATGGAAAAATAAGGCGCTCCAGTTTTGAGAGTCAAACAGATGATCAAGATAATGGACAGCATKGTCAGATAAAAATATAGACAGATGCAAAGACATCAGTGTCATTCTACAGATATTGCACAGATAAGTTTTATATGAACACAGGCCTCATACTGCTGCATAGTTGCAGGTGGTTTTAATCCTAAACTTTTCCCAAGGTTTAGAAGCTCCTGACATGTCACTGTACAAATACTACTTCATCTGACCTGTAAACCTACATCCAACGGCAACAGAAGTAATTCTCCTCCTCACAGCAGCGTCCATAAGCCATTTCCTTGCTCTCAATTCCTCTAAAGAATACATTTCAGGGAAGTCTTCCCAGTGGAATGATGCAACAAAACATACTCTTCATTTCTTCTTTCTTACTGTTTATTTCCTTGCTTCTCCTTTCCTCCTCCTCCCTCAAGTCCTCTCGAGCATTTTGAGTCTCTTCCAGCTTGTCTACATTATTCTGTGGCTCCTTTTTTATTCACTTGCCTCATCTGTTTTGGTATTTTTATTTTTTTTTTCTAGGTAGGAGTTGGAACAGCATCAGCTGACTTTTTGATTCATCTCWTTCCTCCTGCCTGTCTTTTCCTCTCATTCAACTATCTTTCCCTAATCTCCCTTTTTGTGCTCTCTCACTGACTCTCTCCCCTTTTCCCTTCCTTTGGTAGTAACTCCACAACTTGATGTTGACACCGGGTGCTCTCATTCTCTGTGCTAGCAGACCGAGTTATGTGACCTTGTCAACAGAAAGTGGTTAAACTTCTYGAAAGAGATTTCATCTGGGGATTTCAGCTCTCAGGCTTTTTATTTTCAATGTTCACGCCCAGAATAGGACTTGCATGTTTAGCTGTTACCAAGTACTCAAAGATGTTTTAGAAAAAGCTCCTTGTTACTAAGGGTTGGGGACGTTTATACCAGGAGGAGCCTCTGTGTGTGTTTTCTCCAGATTACTGGAAATAGCAAACAATCAGAAACATTCGGCATCTGTGTTCGGTTAAAAAGCTGTCTTCACCTTCCCCTGATGAGTGTTCACTGGCAGATATGTAACATGGTTAAGGCCAGCTTCCTACTTCACAAAAACTGCTGTGCTGTTACTGTGTTAGGTAAAGGGGTTTTCCTAATGCCCCCAGAGGATGCCTTTCAGATAATTCAGACTTCTTCACCCTAGCAGCCTCTCTCAATTTTCAGGTGCTCTGTTATCACAGGTTTTGATACAACACCAATTCCAAGCCCTTCACATAAGTAAAAGAAAATCAAAAAAATCTTTTAAGCTGCTGCTCTTTTTCTCCCCAGAGCAGGGAGATAATTGATACTGTAGTTACGCTCCAGTGGTGGAACTGGCAGATAATGAGGAGAGATAGCAGACGGAGCCACGTAACTGCAGCATGAACATGCAAGAAGTGTACAAATTCAACAACATTATTTTCATGGGTTTTGCAAATATTCTGAGTCCCCAGGCAACCAGCTTCAATTGTTATTCTTTCCATCAGATAGATGTTTAAATAATAGCCATCTAGGAGTGCTTAGTCTGTTGGAAATTAAATTAAAAATTTTCCCTGGTTTTTATCAGAAAACCTTGCAACTTTTGTAAAAAGTGGGAACGCCTTCCTGGAGCACTGAAAATTTTATTCACACCTAACATATGAAAATATTGTAAATAAACCAAAAAGAGCACTTGAGTTGTAATATCCTTGAAAGACATATTGGATTTAGAGAAAAATGTAAGTATCTTCTAGGCAGAAGCATCAGGCATTATGAAGGTGCAGTACCTTGTACAAAAAGAGCCCATCCATGGGATGTTGCTATGTCAGAGAAGCATCCCCAAGGAGTACAATGCACTGTTGCAAATTAGCAATTTCTGAAAAGGATTTGTGGTCTACATGGATAGAAACACTTCAGTGAAAGAAAGGATATCTCTTGTTCGTATATCAGAGTGAGCACTGTGTAGCAGCTGACTTGCGAATAATGGAGAGATGGGTTTGTAAAATAACTCATCAGTTTCAGACCTTTCAATCTTTATATGTCAGGTTACTGTGAATTTTGATTTTTGCATGCCTTTTCTATTTTTCTACTTGTTGAATCATTAAGGAAAAAAGATTTACACCAGAAAAAATGCTTTCATAAAATCATAGAATGATTTCGATTGGAAGGGACCTTAAAGATCATCTAGTTCCAACCACCCTGCCATGGTCAGGGACACTTTCCATTAGATCAAATTGCTCAGAGTCCCATCCAACCTGGCCTTGAACACTTCAAGGGATGAGACATTCTCAAGTTCTCTGGGCAACCTGTTCCAGTGCCTCACCACTCTCACAGGAAAGAATTTTTTTCCTAATAGCTAATATAAACCTGCGCTCTTTTAGTTTGAAGCCATTCCCCCTTGTTCTATCACTACATATCCTTGTAAAAAGTCTCTCCAGCTTGAAGGAGAGGTCTTGAAGGACCTCTTCAGGTACTGAAAGGCTGGAATAAAGTCACCCTGGAGCCATCATTTCTCCAGGTTGAACAATGTTAATTCTCTCATCATTCCCTCATAGGAGAGGTGTTCCATCCCTCCAATCATCTTTGTGACTCTCCTCTGGACTCACTCCAATAGGACTATGTCCTTTCCACCAGTAAAACAAAAAGACACACAAGCCATGGCCACCAGACCTAGGAGAAGGCTACTAGAAGAACAATCGGAGAGATGGTAGACGGGACTCTGTACCACTCTCTGGCGGGCTCAACTTTTCAGCTGAGTAGTCAGCAATAAAAAGAGACACAAATTGTGAAATAGAGATACATCACTTGGACAGGCTCTTTCCTCTCCATAACTTGTCTTTTTCTGCTATTTGTCCCAGTTTTTGTGCATTTCTTGAATATAAGGACAGAGGGTAAGTCTTTCTAGAAATGCCTTTGTTTCCCATTTCCCAAAAGCTGCATAAAAAATAACAGAGTACAAGACTGGAAGAGCTTATATAGACTGCAGAGGCACAGAACCCAGACAATAATCATTTTTCCAACTCCACAGAKGCAGAGCATATTCCTCTTCCCCCCTTCCCTGACCTCTCCTCTAGAGTCTTCATATTAAGACATTACTTTGTTTCTGACCTCCAGAGCATTTAAACTCCTCAGTAAGTAATTTCTGTCTCTGTATTTTGCTTCCCTTGCCACAAACAAAAGATGATTCACATTTTTAAAACAAATTTGAGACAGTGTCTGCAAAAAACAAAGAAGGACTCGCTGAAATGGTATGCTAACTTGGACAGATACTGCAGGCAGTCCTGCCATGTAACCTGGCGAAAAATCAGCAATGCTCAAGCTTTATTTCAGTCTACATATCTGTTTATCTGGGCATTGGTTAGAATAGGGGCAACCTCTAGTTTTACAGCCTCTGCTAATATTTAAGAGAATATAACTTCTGGAAACAAATGTTATCCATGCATCAACCTGTCCAGACCCAACACAAAAAGGTGCAAGGAATGAGCTGATAAAAATCTTCCTACTAGGACACATTAGTTTTAAACACTAAAGGTTAGTCTTTAATTAAAAATTCCTAACACTGATAAAGATCAGATAGACAGCCATCAGAAAACGGGAAAGAATATTTCCCATGGAAAATATGCCTTTGGAATTATGAGCTGATATAGATCCAAACTGCAGGACAGTCTCCAGAAAACAAATGACATCCTTGATGAAAGAGTTCAGTAATTTGGCAACTAAAATTGTAGCCAACAAAGATGAATTCATCTGCATAACTAATAAATCTAGGAAGTGCACAGAAAMAGATCGTGGCTGAGACACAGTCCCATTCTCCAACAGCTCTCTTTAGACAGGTAGTTATTTCTACTGACAGAAGCTTAACTTGAGCTACTCAGATGTGCTTCTTCAGATAACAAACAGAGATGAAATCTTTGCATTGGTGAAATCAACAGCAATCTTGCCATTGATTTCCCTGGTCATTTATCAAGTCATAGTGATACCACTGGTTATGGATTAGTGAACTGACTGAAATGATGAAATACATCTGGTTCATGGCACAGTACAACTCTGTTAGTGATACCTTTCACAGGTGTATGAATCTGCACATATGAGGTATTATCTGGTACCATAAGGCACCACTTAATCTACAAATCTTCCCATACACAGGAATTATATTTGTGACTATTACAGGGTGTGTGTGTATGTCCATATATATATATGTAATAGAAATAGAGTTCTTGACACTATATGCAATTTTATGGTAGTTTCTGCACAACRATGAGCCTCTTGCCTTTTCTACAAAACTTTATAAGCAATATTAAAATTGAATTGGTAATGGGACTGCATATTTCCAAGGTTCATTTCCCTTATGTTTCCCATTTCTAGAGAGCAATTTTTTCTATAATTCAGAAATTTTTTTATGTTGAGAAAGTGGTGCTATGAAGGAGTGATATCTCTGAGTATTAACAAGACATTACTGTGCATTCAAGAAAACAGGGGTTTAAGTATAGATAGTGTTGTAACTGCAGATAAGGGATGGGAAAGGAGAAAAAGAAGGGGAATAAGAACTAATTCCTATAAACTAAAAAAGCAAGCAGACACTGCTGCCCAAACCACTTCTGCCTGGGCTAATGCATTGAAATGGACCAGCTCTTCGAACAATTTCTTYATAGAGCCTTCAAGATAGTCACCTTAAAATGCTTCTGAGGTATGAAGACTCTCAAATATTTTAATACATGCCCATATTACTAATGGAAAGATGATTACTATTAATACAGCCAGATTTCATGACTTTTCACTCCTTTCCTATGTATGGATTTTGCAGGCTGATGTTGACGCAAGTTGTTGAGCAAGTTGTTACAGCTGGTCATAGTACGTTTGACAGAAACTTTTGAAAATATGACTTTTCAATTAAAGTAGAAATCTTTTTTACTGTGGAAAATGTATAGTTTTACATGTTCCACTTTTTCTGGKTTTTTTTTTTGTGCTAAATAAATTTTTTGGGGAAACTGTTGTGAAAAAATTCTGGGTAGACTTAAGCAATGTTTGACCTCAGATCCTTAGGAGCTGTACCAGGTACTGTGTTGGAAGCTCACACAAAAGTGGGATTCACTAGCTAAGCGACAGAAGCAAAACAACCCACCTCTCACTGACAGATTTCACTCTGCTAAGGGTAATGAGTCTCTTGTATGAGTTTTGTTGTACAAGACTGGACTCCAGCATGGCCACCCTTGCATTCAGAAAAGTTATCAACTGAATGTGCACAGCTGCTGTCAAAATGTGCAGGAGTACATGTGAATAAATGTTTATTTCAGTATAAAACCATAGCCAGAGATCCTGACTTTTCTAAACTGTATTCCCAGAGGTCCCACCCTTTCATCAAGTGGGCCTCTATCATRTTCTCCAAAATTTGCCATGTTAAAATTGTAACTACTAGTAAGTGAGGTGCAAGCATTCTCAAGGTATTCATACTATGATGAACAATGCAACAGAATTAATTAGCATGAAAGCTGGTGAGGATAAAATGATGGATAAAACATCAGAAAGAATGTGCTAAAATCTGGTGAAAAGCCCCACAGCCATAAGCTTCCCTTGTGATCTAGATAAAGAACACTTGGATAAATGGAGACTGACRCAGAAACCAATTCCTTTACAAAAGTCTTTCAAAAATGCTTTCTACACAATTTCAAGTTGAAAAAAAAAGTCTAAGATACTTGCACACAATACATTTCATCAAACTCTATGATGTCCAAAAATCTCAACAAAAGCCCTCTTCACATATTGCAGTAAGTATACATTTCTAYAGAGCAACATGAGCTTGAGTTGCCTTTTAGTTACGGCACAGAGAAGACCCTGAATACCTAAGGCTGTTTCCTGCCAACTGCTTCACAATGTACATTCACGAAAAATGTTATAGGTTAGGCACTTCCAGTATGTGAAATGTCACCTGAAATAAATGTCATCAGAGCTGGCACTGATCTGTTGTGGGGAACAAAATCAAGATATGCAGGGTTTGGCAGTGTTTGCGACTGTTCAGTTTGTAACCTCAAAGCTCAAGGGAGGACAGCCTGAACAAACATAGCAGGAGTCATCAGACTCTTTCCTCAGCTCTAGACCACATAATATCATGCTGTTCCTTTCACAACATCATAAAACAGTACAGTATSTAGCAGAAGCTGATGCTCCTCTTGTCAGTAACAACTCTCATAYTGCTCCCTTTACACTAAATCTAGGAAACAAATAAATAGCAGTGCCATCTGCCCCACTCCACAAAATTTATCAAGCCCAGCAATAGTGGACAAATCTTGATCTGCTGTGGTGATGAAGTACTCACACCTGGAAGGATGAGCTCTGCTGTTATCTACTGATGAACAGCAGTGCCAAATGGTTTGCCATGTCTTGATGAGGAAAACAAAGTAATGATGAAACATTTTGCACAGATCCAACTAGAGAAACAAACATGACACTTTTTGGCTCCAAATGCTACATACACAGTGGAAAGTACCTGATGGCAAATTGCGGCCTTAACTTTCCCTTAGCATTTAAACATACAGTTGAGAGAAAGGATGTCTGACTTGACATAGCAAAGAGGGATTAAAATGTCAGATTTCTTCTCAAGAAAGCTACCTTTGTGATTACCAATGCATCAATTTTTAAGCTTTCCACTGATGCATATAATTCCACATTATTAAAAATATTCAGATACAGGTTCTGCTACATAAGTTTGGTGTGCTTGAGTAATTTTTCTAAAAACATACAAGTCCAAAAAATAGAGATTTTTTGAAAAAGCATTTTAACCAAAAGATTTTCATCATGAATTATACTTTGGTAGAATGGTAAACAAACATTCAATTAAGTGTTTCTGTCATTTTAGAGCAAGATTTGTCAAAGAACTTCTGTTTTATGGAAGAGTCTCTTTTGACTAAATTTCCTCATGACCATGGTGACGTTTCTCTGGGAAAGCTACCTTATCACAGAAAACAGCTGACTCCCACAACAAGCCTAGGATGTAGGACACGTAATTTCAAATCTCCAGTTTCAACCTAATAAGGATTCAAATATGACTCCAGGAGTCAAGGAAGGAAAAATGTTACTCTTGCTGGCAAACCAAATTCTTTAATAATTTCTGAGGGGATTAGCTCTAAGAGTATACAGAATCATGCACAGGGAAATCAGTGTCTTACACTTTTGTTTATGCGAGGAAGTGTTTCCATTACTTTACTCACCATTCCATGATTTAGCCATGCTGGTATAAAATTATCAAGAAGCTTTGGGTAAACCAGTTCCCTGTCATAGATATAGATGCTCCAAAACATCGTCACAACAAACTAAGAAGAAAAAAAAGACAAGACATTTTTAAATAGATGGTTCTGAACAATTAATTGCATTCTTTAGATAGCAAAATGGGTCACTTAGCAAATGATCTATGGCTAGAGATGGACATTATTGTTCTTTGACCAAACACTGTTCTAATCAACAGTTTGAATCTGGATTACTCCTTGCATTCACTGAGGTTTTCACTTTTCTTCTTCTCTRCTCCCCCCCACCSCCCCTTAACTTTTAGCCAGGAGAAAAAATCTCATTTTTTGGCTTACATGCCTGTGGCCAAATTACAACTGAATACTGTACTTTAGTAGCAGATGTGTCACATAAATAATGTTTCTCCACTAACAGGATAGAAAACAAATGGAAAATCAGGTAAAATAACACTTGGAATTCATAGAACATATAAACATGAAATGTTCACCCCTGTACAGAAGCCTGTAAATTCATCTTTGCACTTTTCTGTGTCACCCATCAAAACAGCATTTAAAAAAACCAGCCCTTTGACTACTCTTGACACCATTTATGGACTGGGATCCACAGAAAAGAGGTCTAGTATTCTGCTCATTTGTCAGTATGAAATTTGGCTTGGTTCTTCTCAGAGACTATTCACTGGGAGCCAGAGAAAGACCATTATTTCCTCTAGACTGAGGACAGGACAGATGGATCAGATAAAGTTTGCACTAGGCTAATTTTTTGCCAAAGTGTTCATGAATTCTTTAAAGATATCCTGATGTCTGAAAGGCAAAGACAATATAAACCCACAAAAATGTACAGAAATAATCATTTTAGCATACCTTCACTGTGGCAAGTGGGTAATTTTCTAATTAAAACACCACTGCTTTCTTACCTTAAATCTGAGTCATAGTCTTCTAGTAATAAAAAAGGCTTATTGTTTATAGCAGTAAAACCCAATACCTAGGCCAGGAGCTTTTCAATGATCATTTACAGGGGATCTATACACAGTAACAATAAGTCCAAATTTAAAGTTCGAGAGCCAACAGATGGGACTTTCACTGAGATGAAGGCAAGTATTCAGTTTTATCCAAACTGATGTGGCTCATGATCTTACAGCTAATTTAGAGGGTCAGTAAAAGAAAGTGCAAGAAATATGGGGTGAGCACAGCATGGCAAAACTAGTAGTGTGCATAATAGTGTAGGCATAAGTTGTTTCATATGCTTCTGACTTTGGAAAGTTAAAATTGAGGTTTGCAGTTGATCAATGGCACCTTGTTCTAACCACAGACACGCAGACTTTGGCCAGGCAGTTCTGTGAATGACCTGAACTGGTACACTGTTCCCTCAGTGTGCATACAGTACATAGTTTCTTGGTTTCCAGCACAGTTGTCCATCTGTGATAGCTATCGGTGCCTGCTCAGAATAAGCTTGGACTATTTGACTAGTGCACAGAGGCCAGGAAAAAAAAATAGGTTATGATGGACAGCCCAAAAAATATTGCAAGTGTAAAGTACTCCACAAGAAATCTCTCTTCTGGGCCAGTCTTGGCATTGGCACAGCATAGCTCTTTACGCACCTGCTGACACRTAAGTGCCAAGATATGAATAGCTGAACAGCAGGAAAAATGGAAGCAAAGTATCCTCTTCTCTATAGGCTTCCTAGAAGTCATGTATTATCMCAGTGGGTCTCTGAGAACCTGCTAAGACCAACTGGGGCATAAAGACATCTTCTCAGGCATATGAAGACCAAGATTGATAATGTTTTTTTTCCAAGGAAGTTTTACAGCAAGAAAAATCAACCAGGATTAGGTTGAACTTTTTTACACTGAATACAACAGAGCTGGCATGTTTTGACCTGTGATTTTTGTGCGGAGCAGAATAAAACAATAGACTTTGTCAAGGAAGTAAAGACAAGAAAAGAGGGGATGTGCCATCTGTCTCTTCACCAAAGTCAGCCAATGGATGGAACAGGATCAGCCTAGCTGGTTGCAACCATCTGGAGCTACAGACGGCAAATGCTGCTTAGCAAAGCACTATCACAGGGCAGGCATAAGGTAAAGGAAGTGCAAAAAACCAAACATGTTACAGAACTAACCTGTCCCAGAGGATGACCCGACATGAGACTTAACGCAACACCCGGGGGAAGAGTCCCTCCAGTGTCTGAATGGTTCACCTTGCCCTTCCTTCCTATTAGTTCATTTGGATAAAATGAACTATAAAAATGAACTATTTGGATAAAAAGAGGACTTGCTACWTAGTTACCTTGGCTGCTTCTGAATTTGTTTACTTTGATTAATAAGCAACTGTTGATCCAGTACTTTTAAATCCCCTCTACTATGCTTACGTATTGCTACCGGTAGACTTTTATTTGGGCTGGGCTTTGCTAAGATCCCACATGATCATGCAGTTCCAGACCACGATACTATTGAGCTGCTTCTTTCCACTGACTATTGTAAAGTCCTGGACTCGCTCGATGAGTTTCTTACGGTTTTTTTATACCTGAAGCAGGACACAGGCGAAATGACGTTCTCAGGAGGTTCGACAAACTTTTATTGGCAAACTTTAGARAATAAGGGTACTTGGCAAATTTTAAAGCAACATTCAATCAAAATCAAGCATTTCACAAGGCACTGGCTTAGCAAACTCCAATCCACCCAACTATAAGTAACCCAGATTTCAAGATGAGGAAATGAAGGGGGAACAGAGAAAGATTAATAATCATTGYTTGAATTCCAGCGTGATCTCACCTACTCTAAAATCCTAACAGTAGGCTGCGACCACGTGTGTCTKTGTGCAACTGCTTTTACCTGCTCTGCTCTCTCAGGGCACTGCCCCCTTGGTGGGGCTTTCACTGTGCCAGTGGCTAATAGCCATTCTGGGGCTGGACTAGAGGCTTCAGGTGGTGGGGTATGGAGCAGTGCACCATCCCACCTACACAGGACTTGCCCTGCCCCTCTTTCCCCCGCCACCTTTAGTTGTTCTGAGCCAGTACTCACTTCTCCAGTCTCTCACACCTATGTAAGGCTCAAGCAGAACTGCAGCTCTTATGCTCTTGTTTCCTTCCTTGTGGCATAATTCATCACTCTTGTGGAGACAGCCATCGTACTAACCTCACATGCCAGGCTGAACAGGCTGCTTATATGAAGCAGACAAATTTCAGGGAGCCCAATATTTTATTTTCTTTTGTTCCCAAGGCAAAATGGCACAAATGTTACCCTTCCATTTCGGCGTTGAGTGTGCTAACCACCACACACTCTTCAGACAGACTCAAGGCTTGGAATTCAAAGAAGATAACAGGCACCAGCAATTGGTTTTACACTTCTTCGCACAGGAGCCTCCTAAGATTGCCAGCTTTTCTAAGATAGTGATTCCTTGGTTAAACACAAGGTTAAGCAACGGTAGAGAAGAACAGAAGAGTCCCTCATTTGCTACTTATCCTATCTAGGGTCTGTAATGATTCTATCTGTCTGTAATGATTATCTATCTAGGGTCTGGTCATTGCAGACCAAAGGAAACCTCAAATTTGCAAGTAGACCTTGGAACCTGAAAATATGGAATAGCTCACTTATTACAGGCGTTTGAAAGACTGCTAAACAAATACACAGCAGCAGAAAAAATATAAAGCTGAAAACAAAATGCTGTCTTCCCACTTAAGGAGGTATTCCTTGAATGTTTGTCCTCTGTCTCTGAAGCTTCAGAGGACATGAGACCAGCATGTGACCCTGCTAAGGGAAAAAAATTTTGAAGGACAAGTTGGGAAACGGATGGTAATTGAAAAGAGAAATCAAGCGGTTTTGTCAAAACAGTACAAATGGAAGCAAAGAGAAACTATGAAAGTAAAGACAAAGAAAAGAATTGTATAATTCACACTTTTACATGACTCCAAACAAGGACTGTTATGCAAACGAAGAATGAACCCAGTGGAACTTTGTTTTCCTATACTGTGTGTTTTTGTTTTCGGCTGGGCTGCACAGTTCAGTTCAATCATTTCCCAGATGGCTAATGACAAAGAAAAAAAAAACCCAACCCTTGTGACCCTGACAAAATTTGTTATAAGTACAGTTAAAGGTAAGCTTTCTGGCTACCTCCCAGGCCATTTGTGGTTAACTGTGAGTATAAATATGTTGTTCATGAGCTTCTTTGATGCTTAAAGGTAGCACATCTAGAAGAAAAGCATTGTTAAGGGCAGACCACAGCAGGCACAAATTGGCAAGGTCCTGGCTTTAGCTGGGATCTAGTGCTAGCACACCAAAGGGATTTGAAATGGGCCAGTGATGGAAATCACAAGGAGTGGGAAATAAAAATCAGGGAAAACTCCTTTCAGAGAATAGACTTCAGGGGGCAATTGTACCACTACTCGCTAATGTTTCCATCACCAGTCACCTCGCCACAACAGATGACTCTGGACCAGAGAGATTTTCACATGATTGAGTCAGTTATGGAAATAAAAGTATGTTGTAGTCTGGTCAAGTAAGGAGGTAACTAGGAAACTGCAGCAAATGCCTACACATCTTTTCTTGGCCAAACATCACAGATTAGCATAACTGATGATCTACAGAACGGTAATCAGCTTTCCTTTTGATTCTATCAATACAGAGAAATGAAATAAGAAAGCATGCCTGGCTCTCCTTTCTATCACAGGTTTCTAAAAACATAAAAGTATAACATAAAGAATGAAATAATTCTAGTTAGTTTAGGCTCAAACCCAAACATAGCTATTAATGTTACTTGATATAAAATGTCTATGGTAGTATTTGTGATTTTCTAGGCAGTAATCTCTCTTTTAATATGTAACAATATCAATTTTTCTTCTTCATCCTATTTCTATTAAACACAGTCTTAAACAACTAGAAATGCCTGTTTTATCTCTTCTTCCTCGTTTGGTACAAATTACAAGCAACATATTGATGAAACCATATACAGTTTACACAAAACACTAATTACCCACAGAAACTTGGCAACTTAATGATCTATGTCAAACAAATAGAAAAAAAGTAGGGATAATCTAAACCACTGGTGTAATCTCTGACTTTTAAGCACGTCTGACATTTCTCTAGCAGTCTAAATTCTCCCAATATATCCTTTACACGGATAAAGGAATGGCAAGTCCTAATTATAGATGAAAATTGGTAATGAACTTCTGAAATGCCTATGCAAGCAATTTTCTTCAGTGGATGCTTCCTAACCTCTTAGGCATTTGAATAGTATCACAGGCTTATAATAAACTAAAAAAAGGGCGAGGAAGTGTTGCTCAAAGACTTCYCGTGACGAATGGCTTTACTACATAGAAAATTAATCTGTTGATTTCTGACTTGATTCTCTAAAGAGTCATGCTAAAAAGAGCAACAACAGGTAAACAGTAGCCATTATGTCCTTAGAAGAGGTTCATGTTTATTTCTTAATGTTCCTGTAAAATATAGGTTGGCAATTCAGTTTTATCAGAGCTCCTGAAGATACATAATGCATATCACAACACTGGAGAGATGTGATTTGCTGCAAAGATTTTTCAAGTTTTGATTTGTTTGCAAGATTAGATTTGTTGCAAAGCCACAAAAGGAGATTATTTACCTTTGGGCTGGTTTTTTCCCCTTCTTTGGAAGGTGGGAGGAGGCTAGTGGTCAGACTTCCCAGATGTTTTATATGTAATAGTTTTTTAGGAAGTACTAAAAATGAAAAACTTTACTTTGTTACATTTTTTTTTTCACACATCATTGTTTGGCTTGGGAGTGGAAAGCCCTTTTCTCATCTGTTTTTCACAAGTCATCTCAAGGGTTTCAGCAAGCAGGAAATACAGAAAAAAATGTGGTGAATTGCTCTTGAAAAACTGCAGTTAGTAGGCTTTAAAATATTCCCCTAGTATTTGCATTACTGCCTAAACATGCCCTGTGTAAAACACTGAGCAATAAAAATAATTTAGATGTTAAGGTAACTGACAAGTACTTAAGCATGACCACTACTGTTACATTAGAAACCCAACAAAGATTTTATTCACATCCACCTAATTTTTATAGGTGAAGGTTCCCTTGTGTCACTACTGGAAACCACTGAGAAGCTCCGTGGAGAGCTAGGTGGGTGAGTCTCAAGGAAAGACACTCTACATTTCAAATTATTTTCTTTTTTTTTCTGGAGTAAGGAAGCTGTTAAAAGAATATGAGAAATGAGGGAACTTTTAACTTTTTCTCTGCAGACACTCTGGTGTTTAATAACATCCTTCTAACAAGAACCTCCATCATAGCAAAATTTCACTGTCTATTTTCTTCCACAAAAATACGTCTTCAGACAACAAAAATCTGCATTAAATGCTTGCTGCTTTTGGGCCCCACACTCTTCCTACCCRCAATCCCACCAAAGCAGAGCCCTCAGTGAGTAGCAGTCTATCAATCTGGCCTGACCACTGGCCAGGCTTTGGCAAGTGGTAGCTCCAGTGTGGTGAGATCTCTGCTGCTGCTGAGGATCAGGTTTCAGGAAGGAGCCGAGACCAGTGTAAAGTTATGAGGTGCTGCTGTTTGTCTCCCATTAGCCAGGAGAAGAAATAACAACGAAAACAACCTTTTTAGGCTTTCTTTGTAAGATATAAAGTGGTAAACAATTGTTCCCCCTCACCACAGAAAGGTCACACTTGGAAATGGAGGGCGTCTATACAATGAGCATGGCAATTCCTTACTATGTTTGCTTAAGACAGAAGTTGTTCTTGTATGAAACCCTTGGGAAAGCAGCTATCTCCAGGTATGCAACACATCTCTTGGGAACTGACAATCTGTAAATGTTGCAACAACACCTGTAGTGCAGGCAGTGGCTAACYGGGATTCTCGGTGTACTGGTGGCAAGAAAAACATCGCCTGAAAAGAAATGCTCAGAATTGCCAAGACAAAGTGAAGCTGAAATTCTCCAAGATCTTAAAAAGTTTCAAGGTCAGGAGCACTGCAGGAGTGGAGGAGCACACAAACAGTGGAGCTAAAACAGTGTCAGGAAAGAATCCCTGAATCCTGGGATGCGTGAGACAGCCAAGGAGGGTGTGCTTTGATGCATGTGAATGCGTATACTTCTAGAGTGAAAAAGGCACTTAAAATATTTGAACACAGACAAACAGTGTGATGTTGTTCTCCTTTTCCACTTCTACTATCAGGACTGGGAAAAGCATCTGTTGCTAATCACAATCACAATTACGTTCTACTCCCCATCTCCTTTAAAATACAAATGTAACATAAATCTCTGCATCCAAATAACATGCGTATTTGCAAACTTGTCCGTGCACAGATTTTCTAATAGCTGTATTAGCTGATCCAATCTCTTCTACCATAGCTGGAAAACTGCAGTCTGCTACCCCAACATGAATTGTGGCAGCTCCCAAAAGGCAGGCCAGCAAGTATAATAAGGGAAGGCTACCAGCTGGGTTTTTATCAGAGATGTACCTGCAGTGTTTCACATATGCTTTGCCTTTTGTAATTTTGCAAAAGCATTCTGTATTTCTTCATGTACTGTGAAATTGCACATAAATGCTGAAATGAAATTTTAATGAAGCACCTCTGAATACATGAAATTATGATAGATTGATGTTAGCTGCTGTTAACTGACAAAAAGTGATCAGCTTTTGTGAAACAGTACAACTTTAAAGACCTCATACAGCTTTCTAATAGTCCATGAAAAAGAATTTGCTTCTAGTTAATTTATTCTGAACTACTGCATGCTGAATTAAAAAAAAAGAGAGAAAGTTTGATCCTGAATTACAATAAAAGCAATAATTTTAATGAAATGTTCACACATTTTTGTAATGGAACCTAATCTTAGAACTAGACTGACATGGATTACACTTCTGTGTAAAAACTCATGAAATTCTGGATTTTCAGCTGCTTTCAGTGTGTGGTATAAGGTATGTAAAGACATTCAGCACCTCTTGCCATTGAAAGTGATGTGCAATGTCCCAGTGGAGCAGGACCTGATCCAAATAATAGTTTTCTTCTGAAGAAGACATGTAAATCCCACATTTTTACATACCTTCTGTGTGTTTTCTTACATTACTAACAAAAAGCCTTTTTTTCTACCTGAATTCCTCTGTCAGCTCTGAATGCCCCATGGGATTAACAAGGAGCAACCTGGACTTTTGCTTCTGTTTTTGTCCATGTCGTAATGGCTTACAGACCAAATTCCCTCAGGTCATTATAGTGTAAAACATGCCACAGTCAGCACTTTCACTACTCCTGATGATGACAAGTGGTGCAAAAAAAGTCTCAACTGAATCTCAAGATGCTGCTGGTACAATGCACACTTAAAATTACTTGTACAATCAAGTTCCTATTGTAATAGAATTTTTTCTTAATGAACCAAAAATTATTTCAGCAACACACTGTATATTCTGCTCCYTTACACCTGTGAAAAACAAGAGAGTAGTAAAATCATCTCTACCATTTTTCCCTTTCTGCATAGTCTTTTGCACAGAGTTGGGAAAGCCTTTCAGGCAGAAAACAATCAGTTAGTAAAACTGTTCACTCAGTTTGCAAAGCCATGCACAGATTAACACCGTACTTACCACTCCAACAGGGAAAGCTAGAACAGCCATCATCCAGTCACGGAGGGAAATAAGTTTTTTCAGCTGCCTCTCTTGCTCTTGACTGTCATTGCCTCTGGTAAGAAGACTGGACAGGTCAGTCAAGACGCAAATCCCGAAGAAGACAGCCTGGATAACCTGCATGGAAGGGGAACACACTCTTGAACACAGACCACACCAGACCTTTGGCAGACAGCAGGTCAGACACAGGCATGCATGAGGAATATTGCCACAGAATTGACATGGGGGAGTGGGAATACACCAGTCACTTAAGTGTGTGTAGAGTTTATGCACATAAAAGTGCTTCTAGACTCAAACGTCCTGCATGCACCTTGCTCCTCATCTCTAGGGGGAATCAATGGGAGTGGAAGGACCATTCCAGAGGTGGGACTTTCCACCCTCACCTCAGATATCTGCCACCCACTAGGACTGAACTGCAGCCACCCCTTCCTGTGTTACTCCATACAACTCATCCCTCAAGCCACAGAGTTTGCCTCTGAGGCAGAAAAAGTGAAGAATGCTCCCTGTAAGAAAGGTAAGAAAAGAAATTAGTGTTTCTTTCCCTTGTGACAGGAGGTGTCCCTTGGAGATTCTGCCTGCCCCAGACACTCCACCCAAAGGCGAAGGAAGTGCCTGAGACTTCCTGACAGACACAGCACATGGCCCAGGCTTCAGCAAATCTATCTCTACTTCACCTCAGGTAGTGAATGATAGAATGAGAAAGCTGCAGGAGTTATTCACTTTCTTTTCCTGATGGCAGACTGTCATTTACCTGACTTTTCATTTTTTGTATTTACATATGTGTGCAATATAAGATTATCTGTTATATTAAATTGTTAATCACCTGAACCCACCGATTTGGTTCAAACTTGACTCGATCTTAATTTGATCACTGCATTTTTCTTCCTTAATTAGCTTAGTAAAATTGTAATAAGTCAGTTCAGGAATGCTCTTGCCTGAGGACTTGCACATCCTTTCTAGTACAGTTCAGAGGAAGTGCACGCAGCTTGTTTACTCCCCAAGCTGGAAGCCCAGGTCACAAACCCACACACATCAGGTAATCTCAGGTAAAAAAATTAACAAAACATGGGCTTGGTTCCCAAATTACACAGTGATTCATCAAAAAACATAAACATATGCTTAAAATACATACTGCATGTTTTTCAAAGCAAGCATGAAGTCCTAGTTTAGAAGTCTTATTTGCAAACATAAATGTTCCACTGACTAGGAGTCTCTGAACAAGCAGAAGACCATCCATAAGAAATAAGACTAGCACATACTCAGATTATGCAAAATACAATTTATTATGTCTTTGCAGAATTTACACTATAATAAGGCAGACAGGCAGGAAGGAAGGAAGGATGGAAGGAAAGAAATACCAAACAGATGTTGGCTACTAGGAAGAAATCCAGAGATGTGTAATGATTGGATGGATTAAAGTACATTTCCTTCCTCAACAATCCTTATATGACCCAAACACTTGTAAATTCTGGCTGTAAAGCTGTGAACGACAGACATTCAAATGGCCCCTGGATCTGCTTGCAATTCTGCTGCCATTGCTCTCCCCTCTCCAGGCTGTAGCTACATATAATTTGCTTGATAAATTGATGAAGCAACATTACAAAACATTCTTTGAAGCCGTGAGATGTGACAGACTATTAGTGCTAGTGCTGTATATTGCGCTAGGAGAAGGTATTACTATCTCAAATGACTGCCTGGAAAAGTTACCATCTTCTACATAATTTTTGAATGTAAGTTGGGGCTCCTTGGAGCTACATAAGAACTCCTAATGCATTTTTTCATATTATTTGTTTGAAACAAGCACTTAGTAGAAAAAAAATCTTCCTATACTCAGCCCTGTTTTCCACCAAACAGATGGCCTATTTGGAGAGCTGAAATAGAAGAACTAATTATGCATTTGCTTGACTTATGAGGAGATGTGATACCATCTACTATTCACTCAAGAGTGTGAATGCCAAACAAGACAGAATTCGGGAAAAAAGTATACCTAATAGTAATGAGATCAATCTGGGTGTTAAAAAGTTTAGGCTGAGTACCAGGAAATATTTCCTAACAGTGGGCTCTGTCTGACCATGAAATAGTTTCTCAGAGGAAGTGGTGGAAGCGTCATGGCTTGAGTCACTCAAACCGATATTGGACAAAACACTCAATAATGTACTGCAGGGAACAGTATTATGCTGGCAGGGCTTGGAAGAGTGACTAATGGATTGTTTGCAGCTCCAACTACTATTCCGTGAAATGGTCCCTCTCCAAAGAAACACAGACTCAAACAATCACACACCCACTTTCCAAGGGAATTGAGATTGTACATCGACTAATCAATCACAAACCGAACAATGTCTCTCGCCATTATCCTGTTACGAACACAGAGCTTCAAGGGAAAATATAATCATATCATTGGGAATAAGTGAAAACTCCTAAAGGGAAAGAAGTACTCAAAGATTTCAGAAGGTAGGTATGAAGTAGAGTATTCTACAATAAGATTAACAAATAAAAATCCATACAGGAAAGAGAAAATTACATCTTTAATGAGAACATTTAGAGCCAATGAAAAAATTGTATAGTGGTCAGGAAGGAACAGTTACATCTTATTCACACAAATAATGTACATACATGCACCCTAATACTTCCTTTCCTTTATAGAATACACAAGAAAACTCTTCTGACACCTATCTACATGTAGGATTAGAGTGAGGACCTCCAGAGCTGCATCAGTCTCAGGAGCATTAATTAAACAGAATCAGTAACAATTTACATCCTTTGTGGGTCTGGCATAGGAAAAACATAGCATGCAGCTACTGGTGGGTTTTGGTATGACGTGAATTTTTCAAGTCCAGGCTCCTCAGTGTGAATGCTGTCTAACAGACATGAAAAGTTCACAGCAAGGAAGTAGAAACTCCCTCTAAACAATGTTCTCCAAGGTGCCCTGGTGTTACCTCAGATTCAGGATCACATTTTCAAAAGAGGGACCTTATTTTGAAAATCTGCAGGTGGTTAATCTATACATGAAACATCCTCAAGTTGTTAAACAAACAGCTGACATTTTTTCCCCCATGTAAATGTAAGCAAGAACAGCATTTCAGAGGAAATACTTTCGAATTTTGCCTTTAACTATACCTTGAAAGAAAACAGTGATTTAGAAAATGACAAATTTGACAGAAAACAGACACACCTTCCTTATACCATGTAACAGTGATGGTATCAGACACTTGTAAGCAGAGTATGCAAACCCAAGAAAATAACTGAACAGGTATAAAATACTTACTGCTGACCCCCTTTTCTCCTAGAATCTTAAAGGGGCCACTGCCACTATAGCTGATACTACAGTACCTTTAAACTGTAATAATGTAATGACAAGTAATAACAATGGCCATCAAGAGCAGAGAAGACACTTGTTAAGTTGCTGCAGGAGAGAAAAGCTATGAACAGAACATGAAACCAAGCAGCCCAGAAACCTTCTCAAACAGTGAGATGTATTCAATTACGTATCAGAAAAGATTGTTCCTTATGAACGATTAGAATAAACTAATTGTACGTGTCTATCTACAAGAAAATAAAGACTTGCTTCAGTAGGACAATTTTTTCACAAGGTGTTCATTGCAGGAGTGCAGCTAATGACCTCCTTGTACTCCTCCTAATTTGGCTTCTTAGAGTCAAACAGAAAACCTGTTTCCTCACAAACATTTTTCCAGRGCATGGAGACTTCCTTCTTCCCCATGCCATTGAGCTCCATGGCGCAGACAAGATCTCTGTACAACTGAGGTCATGGAAATACTGTTAGTAGTCTCGCCAAGGCAGCAAACCCCCCATTAAATTCCCTGAATCTAGGATTTCATTCTCTTTCAAGTTCACTCTCATAATCAGAAGCACTCCTTAGAGCTCATGGCAGAACAACTGTAAAAGTCTCTGCAAGCACTACTACTATTCGAGGGTAATTTTTCCTCTACCTACCTGTGACTATGAAAAATCACTGTCCTCAAGTTATCATTTTTGAGATTAACCGCACTTACTTCATGTAGCCCTCTATGAAACAAGGCATCAGCGTAAGCTGGCAAAGAGACAGCACCGCCAGAATGGAGTAACACTCCATGGGAGTAACACTCACAAAATCCACAAGAAATAACAAAAAAGCACTAAGTAACCAAACATAACCCATTTTATAGGATGACTAATTCATAGAAGGGTGTCAGGGAGGCCTCACTGATCCTTGGGGGCTGGGAGTGGCAGAAGGATAGTCACAGCCCACCCCAGCCCAGACAGGACCAGGGCAGTCTGTGGCACCCAGCCAGACCCAGCCTCAGGGCATCAGGCACCTCCCCGGGGACAGGCCGCCAGCTCACAGGTTGGTGGGCAGACATCAAACCACTCAGGCTTAAGACATGTCTTTCCACAAGATGAAAGTTTAGCTCTACCAGCATGCAAAATCAAATTGCTGAAAGCTGTCATTTCTCTCATATTTCAGATTTTACAATCTGCCATATACAGAACACAGTCTGATTTCCCTCTTCAAACAATGCAAAATTATTTATAACCTCAGAGTATCTATTACTGCTCACTGTCACCTTGTGTCACTTTAGCTTTCATTCCTCCAGCCTCTAGACATCATTAYTTGCTGTACAAATGAACTACGCTTCAGCAATTAAGAAGACTATTATAAGTGGTATTATGTACTGGGGTGTTTGCAGGCATGTGTGGGCAGCCTGCACCCTGTAACAACAGCTCAGTTACCTGTAGTTGCAATATACAGAGCATATAACAGTGGTGGAGAATAACAAGGTATTTTTAATAGAAAATGCTTTCAACAAAGTCATGGGTTGAAGCTGCTTAATAAATATGTTACTGTTCTTGACTGCATGGAACTACTGATTCTTCTCGTCCATTGCCATTCCAGCATTACTCACAGGCACACCGTGTTTATTCTTGTTTCTTCTCCTCACTTCACTGTATCTTTGTTAGTTATATTAGCAAGCAGAAGCTGGACATGTAACCAAGTGCTAAATCTTTGTACCAGAGAAGCTACAGACTTCAGATAAGAAAAAGTCAAATCTTTGTGTCTACAGACAAATGAAAGAGGCATAAAGACATAAATGCAAGAAACAACAGCCTTTTAAGTACTAAAATACAGTGTAATACATCTAACCACTAAACCTACAATTAAATTAAACTGCAAACCCCATRAAAAAGTACTGTGTGCTACTTGGAATCATCATTTCTGTGCAAGGAATAGGGAAGAAGACTCGTATTTCAAAGGCCAGAGGCAAAAGAGAAGCATCACYCCAGGAGATTCATTGATGTTAAGTTGAGGCAGGCAGGCAGAGTTTGTACCACATCTTCTTCCACACTGGCTGCAGTGCCATGGCTGTTTTAGATCGCTTTGTTTCTTGAAGCAGGTTTCAACATCATAGGCCATTTCAGCACAGAAAAGGAACACAGCCCCTGGCCCATCAAAAGCCAGTAGCTTCGGAAAACAAATACATGACAGAGAAGAAAAGTAACATACACAGGAATGAAAACAGAATAAGCCAAAGAAATAGTTAGTGCAAATGCCATCTATTTTACTTTGAAATGTTTACTGGTTAGGAATCTTGACATAAGTATTTCTCCTATCCCTCCTTTCTCTTTCGCTTATACAAATTAGAACTAGAAACTACACTGGTAAAGCATGACACTTACTTCTATCAGAAGAGCCATTAGAACCTCAGTAACTGGATACAGGGACAGCCTTATAAATATCTAGCACTGCCTTCACCCAAAACAATAACTCATGTCTCCCTTTACAGCCTTCAATGGGGGGACAACTCCTCTAACCAGGATGTTGCACATGAAGACTAGTCCTTGGTAGGAACTTTAACTTCATTTTCATGGTTTAATCATATGATATGAATCAGTTTATAAAACATGCCTAATGCCTTACCATATGATGTAAGTTCAGGGACTCCTTTAAATATAATCCTTTACTTTCTACATAACCTCCTGTGGTCTCTTTCTTTGAAGCCCACCAGTATCGTCCAGCTATAACCAAGGATGGGGTTTTAAACCAATGAGATTTTATAGATATACAAAAGAATAAAATCTACTATGAAATTAATACCCATGAAAGAGAAAATCGTTTGACTCTTGGGTCTAGTTTTTATAGGTACTACACTGTTTAATTCCTGGTGCTTAAGCACCTACTATGAAGCTCCAAAATGAGGACCAAGCTGTGTAAGATGACAAGATCTTGTGTTTCCATGATGAGAGATGCCTTTTAAAATTCTGCCTGTTGGAACACAAGATGTGTTTTAATCTGGACAGACAGAAAAGCAACTCAACAGGCTCTTCCTTTCTCTCTTCATCTTCCCTCCACCTAACCCAGGAAAATCCCTTACCATGTTACACTTACTGGAAAGGTTAAGTCTCAGACCATTCTGTCTTAGCATGATTCTTGACTGTCTTGTAAAGGTTTCTAAAAATATGCAGCACAGTTCCTGGAGAGGTAATGTATTTGTGATAACATAGTTTTAAAACCAGTTTTCTTAATATTTTTAGTACTTCTATAAAGACAAATATTCCTTACTACAGCAAGCTAAGCTGAAATTTGGTACACTATCAAAAATATTTGGAAATGCTTTATTTTTTGACAGCAACAAAAGCATCTTTATTCTTTTTACATAGATGCAATACACCCCACCAAAAAAAAATCCATAGTGGACAACTGAGGAATTCATTTTAAAGTGCTACTATATCTCAACTGAGTTGCATAGATGACATTTCTAACATGATCTCAGCATGACAGAGTGTATGCCATCTGGCTCAGAAGTGCTAACAGCCTGGAATCCACTACCACGTATCGAATGAAGAGATGGAATGGACAAATATACAATGTACTAAAGATATATGAATACAAATTCCAACAGATGCTGAGAAAGTACTACATTTTCTCAAACCTTTTGCAATTATTTTAGCTTTGCAATTATTTTAGTATCATTCCTTTCCAACACCATGTCAGTCTTCCTCTTAGATGTTTGTATATCTTACTTTGATCTTGGCTAATAGACTGAAAGAAGCATGAAGCTCATTGTTGTAGTACTTAAGAAATTATTGTTCTATTTTTATCTTTCTCTTTTTAATTGTTTCGACTAAACTAATTTTCTAATAATCCCCATCTTCTTCCTTGCTCTCTTATATTGTGTATAGAAAAGCTGCCATTACTACTTATTGTATCCTGCTTATAAGACAGTGTAATTTCATTAAACTTATATAATCCATTCAGCGAACATGTATAATACAGTTTATTCAGAATAGATTATGATTTTATTAGGTTATATATTTTATGTTTTTCTTTGGTAAAGCTTAATCTTATTAGGATTATACACTGCTCAGAAGGTTATGTCATTATTTTGGCTTAAATGATAATTTTACACATTTCAGCATTATTGGTACACTCTCTGCAGCAGTGCCCTTGCAGTCAAGGCAGGAACAGCAGCTCTCTAGACAATGTTTGGGATAGCTAGCTAAGAAGCTAAGACTTGTTCTGCAGCTGTCTGTGCTAAAATGAGCTTTAGGATAGGGTTTCCAATGGCTGGAAAGCCCCTAGCACTTTGTAAGTTAATTACTCCCGAAAAGAAACTACATTTTATTAAGTACAAAACTTTATCAAAGAAGTGGTTTTCTTAAAGGCCCAGAAACTTCTGCATTGCACCAACTTTTTCATGTTTCGAAATACCACTACAGGGAAGCAATTTTGACAGATCAGAGAGTAACTGATTTTGTTTTTCATTTCTTCCCKTTTTAATGAATAAGGTAATAGCTGCCTTCTAAATTGCTGAATTTAAATAGGGCCATTACAAATGTATCTCAGCAACATGGTGACAGAGCTGGAAATGCAAGCGAGAAAGTCACTACAATCTTCTGAGACACAGCGACCTCAGTGCGGCCCTACTATGGCTGTAGGAAATGAAATGTTTTAAAGGTCTGTTTCCTGAGCACTGTGAAAATAGTAATGAATGACTCCACACACCAGTCCAGCAAGACAGGCTTTTAAGTGATATCATCTCAGTTGGGCAATTCTCCTTCTCTCCAGGGAAGGTAAGGGAAGGAAACATTGAGAGCTTTATCCTGCTTCTTCATTCAACCAACTTACCAACAATACACAAACAAGTCAGTTGCAAACCCATATTGTGAAAAACAGCTCAAATCTCTCATCAGGCTCATCTACAGCTTTTGCTTAAACTTTTCTTCCTTTGCTCACTGCCGCAGCAGCTGAAGTATAATTTATGACAGGCAGCTAAAGTATATTCATAAATAAAGTTATTACTAAGATAAGGATTTTCTGTAATTAGACCTCAGCAAAGGATGCTGCTATTCAAGCTCTACTTGAAAAAAAGACAGGACATAATTTTGTACATTAATTATAAAGCACGTGGTTCAATGAAAGGTGATCTAACGTGTTACACTGTCCTCATAAACAAGACTGTTCTTTACACAACACTACAAGGAACACACTGTTCTAAAGAGTTGCATTTGAGGAGAAAAAAAAATCTCATTATCTTACATCTCTAAAGAAACCATGGGAAAACCCCTGATATAAACTAACTGCATTTAAATTAAATTATACAAGTGGGGGTTAAGCGTTCACTAGGTGTGTGGCATTCCAACCGCAGATGATAACACTTCCCTGCTTTCAKTGTCTTTCTCATGAATCCATCTCAAAGGAAATGAAGGATTTGTTTCCTGATTGTTGTTGGTGAAAGCAAGGCAGGGAGAAATGAGCTGGCCAASGCAGCAGGGGACCCAGGGAATGAACTCAGGTGCCCTGATCCCTACGCAGTTCTCTAGGCATTAGATCAATGTTATTTTCCATGCACCTACACTCACTCTTACAGAAATAGCCATTTCCACTGCTTACTAGGAAAATACAGCACAGACCTTTCCATTCCCTCCAAATGCAGCAATAGTATTGTTAACATAAATCCAAATATTTCTCCTCTTATGCAGCTCACAGTGATCAAAGACCTTCTTTGGTCTACTGTGTCTTTAATAGTCAGATACTGTAATTCTGACCAGCTGATCTATTTGTGCCAACAAACTAGAGTCACCAAGGTCTCCAATACCTTTGGAGATCTTCTTGTCCACTATACCACTCCCACCTTCACTGTTCTTACATCATAGTTCATACAGCAAATATTGATTTTGAACAGCAAGTAGTAGTGAATACATATTTTTAATTTTGCCGCTTGTTTTGCTCTGTATGAGTAAGTTTGATGTGCTGCAATTTAAGTGTGGTGTACACTTAGCTTCTCAGCATCCCTCTAGGGCAGATCACTGCATGGAAGAAGGTACCTGGTGACTGTCTTTGCAAAGGGTGGCCTGAAAAGAAACAGCATGGAGCCCTATCTTGCCTTACATGCTCATGAATGCAGACACAGCTCAAACCTCTCTCACTTTTTCTTACTCTAACCAACTTTAACTGTTTCTTGAGTTTCCAAACTAAACTTTCAGACATTGCATTTCTGATTTGCTCACTCCTTTTCATTTAATTTGCAAAAGAAGAAGGAGATTAACTATAAGGAAGTTTGAATTTACATCTCCTTACATATTATGGGATGCCACTTCATGGCAACTACCTGACATAACACCAGGCTGCCAACGCATCAGATTTATATGCTTTCCATCAGCAATAAACGTATTTTTTTAATCAGTAAGCAAGTACAAGTTCAATAATAGGCTGCCCTTTCTTCTCAAGAAACAGGAGGCGCAAGCGAGACCTGTTGTAGCAAGTAATAAGGTAGCAAATGGCTCCAGTAAGGAGACCTTTGCGGAAGTGTGGTTCTGGTGACAGTTAGCATGGTGTTTTTGAATCTCCACGGCAGGAAAAGCACTTTGTAGCAGCTTGTAAACATGGCAGCCCGGCACGAAAAAAAAAAAGCACATCTGTGCGTAACACAGAACACATGCTACTGGTCAGCCGGGCAGGACACACCAGGAAATGCCCAAGCATCAGCTGGCCTCTGCGAAACCTCTTGCTCCTCCCAACACTAATGCCTCCATGCATCAGGTGGGTACACGCACATGCGCTCCAAACTATCACGGTAGCTGTAATTGTAATGCGGCTGGGGACAAGGGCTGTGCCCCTGCACATGCTGGGCGTGCTGAGTCACCCACAGGAACTCCCTGGGCAGTCCCGGGAACTCCCCAGCTAGTTTCTGTACAGATGAGATAATTGACTGATAAGTACTGGAACCCGCCCCGCGCAGTCCCTGCTCCACCAGAGGTCTGAGGGATCGATAAAAGAACTCCACAGGCAGTCCCAGTCCATGTTAACAAGATAATCAACTGCATGTCACGGACTGGGGAAGCAGGGAGTTCCCAGCAGCCCTGGGAACAACCCGGGCGGGTCCAGCTTTGCACATATGAAGTAAATGGTGAACTAATAGACACTATTTATCTATTTAAATACGTGTATCATTCAACAGGACAATTTTTTTGCACACGGATGAGACGATTTTAACTAGAAACTCATCATGCATACACTGGAGTATTGACAAGGGACTGCAGGCCAGGTGGACCAAACCACAGTTTAGGGGGGTTTCATCCAAACCAGCTGAAAATACTGTTACAAGGATACTTGTGATGGAGACTCCTATCACCACCTGGTCAGAAACTGGCCTTACTGTCACAACAGTAACAAAAAAGTGTTAGCTAACACTTAAACCAGTGTGTGTGTAACATGAACCAGAACCGTCTCTTGAGAAAATGAGAGTCTACCAGCACATACGCTGGCCACAATGAAATCCTACACAGATTTAAAACATTACCCCAGAGTATAAGAGCATTGGTCCAAGTAAATGAATCTGATGCCACTGTCTGATTTTATGTGAGGTACCTCTGACTTGGAGAATACATACTCTTTTCCCAAAACACGTGGTAAATAAATACTTTCCAGTATTCTTCCCTGTTCTTCACAATACAAAAAAGCTGGTTACACAGATAATGTTCATAAACGTTGGTGGTTTCTGGGCCATGCCCATTTATTTATAATCTGGCAGTAGTCCACTGCAGCACCAGGCCCAGACACCACTGCAAAAGAACAAGGACCTCTCCACTCCAGACCATCTGTAACGACRCGACACAGAACTTCACACCGGAGTCCCAGAGCAGAGCTGCTGACCAGTCCCATCAGCATGCCTGTCTTGAGACATTCAGTTCTGACTAACAGTGAGACCAAGTCACGTTTCACCTCTAGCTTTGAATCAGCCAAGAATCTTGGCTCAGAGAGGTGTTACAAATGGTACATGACACAGTCTGAGCAGGGCACTGCACCCTTCCACCCCTCTGTCATGAAAGCAAGGCCAACTACTCAATGCAGAGCTGAGATGAGTCCACCTGGACTTTGAGCACAACCACAAGGGGCTGTTCTGTTTACATCCAGGAAAGCTTGGTTTGGATCATACCTGTATCCACCAGGAGGATCAGGTGCAACAGGGTTTTGAGACACCACTGGCTAAAGTGGAAACCACAGCTCCAACACAATACTAATTTCCAAGAAGCAGACCATAAAGTAAAATTTAAGCAAAAATGAAGTGAGTATACTAAGGAAAGGAGTATGTCTGGAATCCTGACCTCTCCTACAAGGTACATACATGCAGAATTTAAGTTCAGTCAATTTCTTGTGTGAGATGAGTGCTCACAGCTTGAAGCCCAAAGAAGGGCTTTAAGGAGTCCAGCGTTTACCTTTTGGGACTGCTTACTGAAACACTTGGTGGAAGAAAAAGACAAATTCTTGSTATCAACTTTTATGCAACATCAAGGTATATTACTTGCTGACGGATGCACCTTCTACACCCATTTCAACCCAAAATGAGCTTAAAGAATAATTCCTGTCTTCAAGAAGATATACATTACTGACAATGTCAAAGGGTATGATGTCCAACTTTCCTGTTAAGTTGTGCTAGCGTAAGAGAGGGCCCACAGATGTCTTTGGAAGCTTGTACTGAGGTTCCAGCCCTTTGTCTGTATTTCACCAGAAAACCTGTCTGCTAAAATACTTTATCTGGGGAGCAAGAAATAGGAATCAGAAACCAGGACTACGTCCTCCTCTCCCATCCTTCTTCTCCACACAACATGCAAGCTGGATTGTTCTAAGTACAGCTCTTTGTGAATGCTCTGTCTACCATTTTGCTGCTAAAATAATTGTTTTTCTTGGTGAGAAAACCAATATATTTTACAAGTCTTAGTGTAGAGCTCATAAATATCACATTTCTCCATGCATTACTGAAACCCCAAGGACAGCACATGCCAGAGATGTTTTTCAAGTTCCAGTTAACTCAATCAGTTTACTTTGTTCTTCCCACTCCACTGAAGGGAAGAAGCACATGTGAACTCTGGGCATATCCAAAGTTTGCTGTCAGGATCAGACCATTTGACTTCTTCATTTCTATTTATAAACACAGTTAGGTATTACAAGAGCCAGACTATTTAGCCCTGAAGACTGTAAAAACAGATAATGTATTGTGTCTCACTGAATTACAAACTGGCTGAGTGCCCAGCCTTTTGACTGCAGAAGTCCACTCCATTATAGCCCCAGCAATGTCTTCTATCCACTTCAAAAAGATTTTGAAAAGCGGACAACTATGAAATGACTATATGGATCATACAAATTATGTTTGTTAATCCTTCTATTGGTTACCTGCAATTATTGGTTACTATTTGTGATGCAAACTCAGGAAGAGTAATACTTTACCAGAAAAATCTTAACTGATGACCTTCAGTCTAATGAGATACCACTCAGCAGTGATCTCACACAGTATCCACACAGATGTGTGTTAATTACCCTGCTGGAACTAGTTCTCTGATAAATTGTTTTCCTTATGTATTGAGGGAGCACATGTGCAGCCACAGTGTGATCAAAATTAGTATTACATTTCAAAGAACCGAGTCCTTAGTGTAGTAGCAGTTACAACACAGCAATAGTTATGAGGATCATGGAATTTTATTTGACTCAGTGAAGGCATTGCTTGTATCTGCTTCCAAAATATCCCAGAGAAAAAACTAAATAAAATGTGACCTACAAGTATGGCAAATCAAATACAGGTAGGCAAACATCTTTTGAGTGGAAAACACTGAAACAAAACAATAACCCCAAAAATGCACATTGACTCCAAATTAAAATACCACAGCTTGCTTTTATATGAAATTTTATTATCTAATCTTTTAGAGGAAAATACAAATTAAATACTGCTTTGATTTATAAAATGCTTGACATCCAATCATAAACTTGCATACATGCAGTAAATAAAGTAAAAGAATGTTCTGATTCCTCACAAAGGGTTTTCTTTTACAGCAGCAGAGTTTATCCAGCTATGAATGTACTCAAAACAAGTATTTCATTTAAAAGTAAAATATGATACAGTATTGCAATACAGTAGTATTATCACTAATATAAAACTACAACTTCAGGAATTTCATGTCTATAGCTACAACATCTGTATCAATGGCAAGGTTAGCATATCAATACATAGTCAATTTGGAAAACAAGCACAAAAAATCAACAGCAGAAATGGTCATATTTTAACCAAGTGTTTATTGACCTTGTATGGTAAAGAGATAACTGTCATATCATGATGTCCATATTTAAGTGTCTTTACCTTAGAAAAATTAAGCAATCTGCATATCACAGTACTACTAAAGTATTATAATTGCCTCTCTACTGACATTTTCCTACCTTATTTTGTTTTTTGTCAACAACTTCCCAGGTTTTCAGACTGAAGACAGAAAGAGTATTAGAGGGACTCTCTTTGGCATCAGCCTCTCTAAAGAACTACTCAAGAAATCAGAGAAGGAATCTGAGAAGACCTCACATACTTCAGTCTAGGTTTGCTTTCCCTTAGTACCACTCAGTGAATTTGCAATTATTTTGCTGATAGATGCAGAGACAGTCAGCTTCAGATGGGACTTTTCCTTTGGTATTTTAAGACCTTTATCATCTTCTAGAGAAACCTGAAACTGATYAAAGAGATGATGTTTATTTCTTATCTTTCTCTTATTTAAACGATTCTAAATGTCATATAGGAAGGGTGCTTTACATGAACTGTCATAAACCAGCCTAAATGGTATCATTGCAGATTACTCAGCAGTATAAATCGATTGTATATTGCAACATTTCTACCRAGCTAAAAATCTTTTTAAAACCAACAGAAAACCATGAAGCAGAGACTAATAAATTGCTCACTATCTTTAATAAAATCTGTCTCAGTCCTCAAAAACAATGAAGTCTGCTTGCCTGATTTTAATTTCTTTACTCTTATTAATGGTAATCCTTTTAAAGAACTAATAAAAGGGATTTTTCATACATGATTTTTTCATAGGTCAATGTATTTACTTAGATCAAAAAGAGGAGTAAGATTTACAATAGAGATGTTCTCTATCAGTGGCCATTTCGTAAGAAGGCAAAATAGTACATCTGTTAATTTTACTGTTGCATAATAGCACAGGAGGAGCAACCAAGAGCAAAGCAGGCAAATCCACAGCAATTTACTGCTTTGTAACCCAAACCAGCGCTTTAAATTCAGCTTGAAAAAAACACAGGAAACACTACTGTAGCTGGACAAAACAAAAACAAAGGCAATTTCTTTGTGGGAAGATATACTTAGTAAGCAGGCTGCTGCATTCTGCACGACTTGCCATTTTTGGATAAAGCCTCTGGTGAAGAAAACTGCAGAGAAATAAGGCCTAAGGCACTGATACCATGTGAGCATTGCAAAAAGTCACACTGAACGCAAACGCCTAGTCAACCACAGGCAAAATAACGGACTCCAGTGCTCCAGAACGTGACCAGACTTGTAAGGGACAAAACCAAGTAACAAAAGAGCAAACACTTCCCCTAAAGAAATAAAATCATGTTTTATGCTATACCCCTTATTTTTTATGATACTAGAAAATGGTAAATAAAATGGAGCATTTATTTTATTTCTATCAGATGAGTATCATGACTGGTGATAGGCTGGAATATGATAAAATATCTCCAAGCAGAATTCTGAACAGTTTTAACTAAATAAATGATCTTACTTTAAATGTGTTGCACATGCAAAGAAAAGCTTAAAACTACACATTATGTATTTAAATTACTTACTGAACAAATGAAATATTTTCTGTAGTAAGTAAAACCAGATTTAGTGTTTCTTTTCACTATGCTCTACAAGATTTTAGAGGTAGTAGATATTATCCTCCCACWCCTCATTGTTATTCGCAGGTGAGTACGAGGAAAACCAGTTTTCCTACTTTTTAACTCCCAGCTGGTTTCTCAGTGAATTAATTTCTCTTCTTTCTGTGTGAATGAAAYAGTTACTGAACTAATCTAATAACAGGAAGAAATACTTTCTCTCCATCTGCAGAGAAGAGCAGTGTTGTCAAAAAAGCAATTAATACTTAAGGAAACTCTAACTCTGCTGCTTAACCATTACTTTTAGTAGTGCTGTGGTGTGGTTCCTATTAAAAACTTCAATAGCACACTCTGTCTAGATTTAACAAGGACTATTGAAAAATCTGGATGTGTAGTACATGCTTATAAAAGTATCTGAAAATATGCTGTACTSGGATACATGATGGATTCTGAGTGTGTTACATTATCACACATCCAGCAAACATGATTATCACCAGTGAGATCTTTAGCAGATAATGTGATCAAGCAGTTCTGCACAACACAACAGAAGGAGATGGATGTGTAACTGTAGAAGGATGGAGGTTTCCAACTTATTAGTCAGAACTCAGGTGGACAAAGTCCTAAAACTGGGTCAGTGTTGAGCATGATCTGAGCAAGGGATTGGACTAGATGACCTCACGGCTTACCTTCCAATTTGAGTGATCCTATGATTACATCAAGTCTGGGGCTTCATGTCAGGGAAAGTGTTTAGTCTCATCAAGGATTGTGAAATCTCTTCCTTGTTTGCAAAATTCACGTATCTCTTAAATTACTCCAGCTGATCACAGAATTTTAAAAACTTTTGAACTATTTTCACAAGTTACTAAAGGACTATTCCTATGGTCGTTACAAGTTTAARCTTCACATGAGGATACTGGTGAACAGACACTGCAGCAGTAGTACCTGGTGTTGTACAAATGTCTCCCTGCTGGTAAGACTTCAAATGTGTTATTCAGGGGGTAAAAAAGATTCAGGGGACATAGACCAACTGATGATTTGAGTATAAAATTGTATATTAGACTATCACTAATTAACAGGTACTCAGTAGCATCTGGTTGCTATTTTATATCCTCATATAGAAATGAGCAAAAAGATCAAACCCTATGCAATTTGTGTCACCCATGTAAACCTGGAAATCATTCTGCAATTGCAACATCTGCAACTTGACACGCTCAACTCATCCATTAGAATAAAGAGGAGCTATCTGTGCATGTTTAGGCATGTACCTTACTGACACTCAGAAAGAGTGAAGACAAGTAGCTGATTCTACAATTGCCAATTTCTGTCTAAACAGGTCACGAAGTTTTTACATACACACTTACATACCAGAACTGCCTTTTAAACCTCTCTAGTGACTGTTCAAAATCTGTTTCTATCTTCATGAAACCAAAAGACATTGAAACCAATAGTTTTGTCTTTTACATGTAATTTTACAGTCCATTGTTATTCAGTCATATGAAGAATTCCTACTCGCACCCTTTGTCAAACTTCTGGTTCACATTGAAGGGATGCTATCCGTTCTTTGGTGAGGTCCTCATCATAGAATTTTTTCCTGGATCCACCTACTGTCAGCAGCAAACTAACACCAATTCAACTTTTAATCAAGATGTACAATGTTGATAAAAAATCAGCTGTCTTTCCAACAGCTAATGGTATATTATGAAAGGGCTTATCAAAAGGGAGAATATTTTAAGGACTTAAATTCCCATATGTGGTTGTTCATATCTGTGTGCAATATAGACAAGACAATAACAAACTAGGATGAAATTTCTTTTCAGTTTTTTGAGTCTTCTGGCAATTAAAATCTAAGAGGCAAGATACAGATGTAACCAAAGTTATTTTCTCTGTTGCTGGTAACAACTGAAATCAAAACTTCAGTTTATCTTGGGATATTGGAGTCTTCCAGTTTAACACCTTAGACATGTACACTCCTCAAAAGGAGTCTATCATTCCTCATCACTGCTCCTGAAAACTACAGGTTTCAGCTAGAACCCTGAATCTTAATGCCTGTTTAGGGCACCATAATTACATTTATTGTGGCCTGCAGAGATAAATTCAGCTAGAAGAGAGAACAAGAACAAAGAGACTGTGGCAGGAAAACTGTTGCTAGCTTTCCCCTTACAACAAATACAGCCTACATATACTCCACAAACAAGATTCAACCATGCTCATCACGTCCTGTTTGGGGAGGGTGGTTCTCCTTTATTCGGCCCTGTAGTACACCCTGGATGGATCTCAGAAGTATGCCATGTTCTCTGAGCTTTCTATTTGTGCTGCTTTGGGATGGGATAAAACTAATTTCCTTCATAGTAGATAGTATGGGACTATGTTTTAGATTTGTGCTGAAAAGTGTTCATAATAGATGTTTTGATAATTGCCTAGCAGTGCTTGAACTAAGTCCAGGCTTTTTCTGCTTCTCACTCTGCCCCACCAGGGAGGAGGCTGGGGGTGCACAAGAAGTTGGGAGGGACAGGACACCTGATCCCAGCAGACCAAAGGGACATTCCATACCATATGATATCATGTTCATTATACAAAGTGGCAGGAAGAAGGAGGAAGAGGGGGATGTTTGGAGTGRTGGCATTTGTCTTCCCAAGTAACCGTGAGGTGTGATGGAGCCCTGCTTTCCTGAAGATGGCTGAACACCTGCCTGCCCAAGCAAAGTGGTGAACGAACCCCTTGTTTTGCTTTGCCTGTGTACATGGCTTTTGCTTTTCCTGTTGAACTGCCTTTGCTTCAACCCACGAATTTTCTCACTTTTACTCTCCTGACTCTCTTCCCCATCCCACTACAGGGGGATGAGCGAGGGCTGCGTGGGGCTCTGTTGCCAGCTGGAGTTACATCCTGACACTGCTCCACTACTGCTGGTGGTTACCAAACTTTAACTGCAGCAAAGTTTCTGAAAAAAACTCACTTTTCTAAGCATATGGGGCATGAAATGCATATAACAAGTCTACATGAAGGACATTCAGATAAGCCACCCTGAAGGGCTATAACCAATTCATATACATACTGTCAGGTAAAATAAGGCTGCTGTTTTGTTTTYCTTTTTAATTTTTTTTCCTTGATGTTCAGAACATTTGATAAAATATCCTACATATTAAGGCAAGAAATRTGCTCTAATGCAGTTAAACAATATTGTATTACTGGTTTATTTGAAGAAACTGAAGAAAAATTACAGCTAGCATTTCAGCAGAGTCTCTATAACCCTTTAACATTTACAGCTAGGACTTTAAAAGAAACCGAAAAGGAAACCTACTAGAATTCATAGCGCACGGTACAAAGCAGTGGAAAAACCATATTTTACTTGAAGACATCATCCAGTGAAGTAACAATAGCTAATTTTATTGTCAATTTTATAGATAAACTGAAGTCCAGAGAATTTACTAACTTGCTGTGATGACAYCTTAAAGCTCAGGACATTCTGGAAGAAGAAGACAGTTGAAACTCTTGACTGAGCAAGACTCATTAAATAATCCTTTTGACCTTGACAGAAGACAGTTGGCAGAAATTCTTCAGGATTTGATTATCTGCTTCCCCTACAGACATCTTTGAATGCTCATACTTAAATATAGACATGCACACTTCTAAATAGACACCACTTACATCTTTCTCTTGCTGATAAAGCAATGCCCATATGATAAGTCTATAATGAAAAAAAAATATTTTCAGTTACAGACCTTGACAAAGAGCAGAAAAATTTAAATGAATGCTTCAGTTTGTCTGTTTACCAGATTAAACAGGTATTTCTTCATGGCACCTGCTTCATGGAAGTAAGCCTTCATCCAGCTTTGGTCTAATTTTCTTTGTCTTGAACCTTCAATCTCCTCTATGTCTATATAAAAAGCAAAGACAAGATGCGAGCAGTATCAGATGATAATGATGTGTACTCATATTGCTAAGATGTAAATGGCAACACAGGGTGCAAGCTAGAGGCCTTAAAAATGGATGAAGAATGCAGAGAAATTCAAGCAGTAATGAAACTACATCCTCATTTGCAAACGAGTAGAACAATAATAAAACTAGCCTAATTTTCAAAGTAAAATTCTTAGAAGCAAATCTGGACTACGATTAATAGAAAGGAAACACCTAAAATTCTTTTGCTGCCATGATTGTATACTACTAATTAAGCAGATAATTTTTTTCACACTCCATTTGCAGCAACATGTTCTGTTTGAAGTGTTGTAAAGATGTTGTGTTTGTCCAACACAAACACTTGTAAATTTCACTTTTTGATGGTTCTACACTTTGATCAATTCGGTGCCTTTCATAACTTCAAGAAAACTGGATTTTAGAGACTTATGCTATTTCCTGAGAACTGGCCATATGAAACATCTGATGACTCCTAACTTTTACTCTTTACACTGTTGTCCATGCCACAGTTGAGGTGAGAAAAATAAAGCTGTGGAAAAGTCGTATCAAGGATAAATATTAATATTGCTTCCTTTTGTGGCTGTGGTTCTTTACAAAATACTTGGACACACCTCGTGAATGGCAAAGGTCTGAAGCATAGTTTGTTCACAGACCCACAAGAAAATGAAGAGGGAAGGAARGATGTTTATAATGGAAGTAAGTCTGATAGCTTTACGCTTAAAGCTCCAATCAGATTTATCACGGGATGTAGATTTTCAACTGATACAAATTCGGAAGTCACTGTCGTAAGATTACAGATTAAAATGGCAGCTGCTCTCAAAATCAGGCGTATCTGGAAGCCATCTACTATGTTTAACTGGCATTCTGCAGAAGCGGATACACCTTATCTGAGTGTAAGAGTGAAGGCAGCCTTCCAGTGCTGGGTCCAGCACAAGAGAAACCAAGCAGTAGCAGAGTACAACAGCTGACACCAAAACTGACTCCCTGATTCTAGAGGTTTTTAGGGTTTATTCATGCCTTTTTGATATTCTTCTAACAGAAAACTTTACATCTTCAGACTTTCTTTTTAGACCATTTACTTTTATTAAGTCAAAGAGCTTTTTAGCCCACATAGCTCAGAGATACTAGGGAATTATTCAGAAAATACTAATTTCAAGCTCTAGGATGGGAATGTGAAAAATGTGCACATAATGAAACATGCTTAGAAAACATTCTTGTGAGAAAAAGAATAAGCCATAAACCCTTATTCTCCCCACAGAAAAGTAGTAATTAATGAGATGACTGAAAACCATAAACATAAAATATAAATCTAAAGAAAATATAAAACCCAAGAGAGGTTGTGAATTAACTTGACATATTCCACTTCACTACATGAATGCAATACTTTTTGTTGCGTATGGCACATCCTTCTCTCTTTTATAACTGGAAGTACATATACATATAGTCTCTCTATCAAATCAGTAAGCCTTTTGACTAGTGTTGGCATTGCCTTTTGTCCTCAAAAGAGGCCGTGCACTCCACAGCTATGAAAGCTGACTCTCCTCATGGGCTGCCCCAGCTCGGCACTACGGGCTGCCTTTCCAAGCAGGGAGAGGAAGGCTCACAGCCAGACTGCTACCATGAASGCACGTGCCCAGGAACCAAGCAGCAGGCTGCCTGTAGGCAGGGCTTGGCTGGGAGGCCTCAGCAATCTGTCCCTGACTGCCCCCATTTCCCTGTAAGGAAGAGGGTGAAGAGGGTGAGGTGCATACCACTGCCTTCAGCCAGGTCTCACCGCCGGCCACCCCTAAGCATCACTGCCAACCAGCGACTACAGCAGCAACACCACACAGATACCAGTGGCACATAGGCTTAAGCATTTACATAACCACAGACTACAAAATACAGTAATAAATAAGGGCACACACAAAATTCAGGATCAGAAAGGCTGCCAGAACAACACATTCCTCTCCACAGCATGCACACAGCCACCTCAGCCCAGCTTTTGAGATAGATCCTTCAGGCAGAAGGGCCCAGATCAGCCAATCAGGGACTTGATCATGAGGATCCAGGACTGTCGAAGTACTGAAGATATGTCTTTGCAATCTCCTTTACTGCAAATCACTGATGCTTTATGAATTTTCGAACAAATAATGACTATTGGGTGAAAAAACTGTCCAGCATAGTGAAGCAATAATCCACGGACATGAAACACATTCCACATTTCTCTCCTCATTCAACTCTGCAGCTACAAGAAGACACTAGCACAGTAAACAAGCCTCCTCCTCCTCAACACACTTCAACTCATTCTTCCCACACACAGCTGCCACTATCATGCATATTTCAAAGCCTCCATCTGGGCTTGACAACTGTACCTTCCTTTCTTCCAGCCAACAGAAATACACGTCCTACTCAAACAGGCATGGATGATATCGTGCTGTTTATTTCAGAAAAGAAGCTGTTCCACAAGTAGGTCATGTGGGTGGAAGCCTCCATGCTAACCTACATGTTCACCGCGTAGGTTAGAGCTTCCCTACATTCMTTTCTCCCTCTTTCCAGCTAGAAACTGTCTTCAGGCAGCATGTGAGGATTCGTGGTACTTGTCCAGGCTGCTGAGTGCCTGGTTCTTCTGCATAAACGCCTACTGTTCGCACAGGGATTAACTTCACAGTATACACCCAGCAGGTYCAACATTTCCCAGAGATTCTTCATTTATGCCACATATGCTACACAGTGCAGGTACACCTCCTTCTGTCCAGAAATATGTCCATAATTCCCACAGCTGTTGCAGACTGAGGATGCCCTGAACTCAGCATGCACATGGGCAGATCTCCAATCTATGGCCTCATCTTTTTTCTCCTAAGGTCAGCTTGCCCTGCTGGAGCCTCTTGAAGTTCTGCTGCAGCAATCACCCACTCTGCACCCACAGCAGCAGCCTACATTCCACTATTTAAATAGCTGTGTCTCTTCCTTTCTCCCTCATTGGCAGCCTGGACTCAGCTCACCCTTCCTGTATCATCAAATGCACTTGCCTACATCCAGCACATAAACACGCACCCTGCCTCTCCCCGCCTCTTGTTCTGCTGCAGCTGGGTAGGCACAGGTTGAGGACAGTGCCTGTTGCAACACCATGAAGGGCTGAAGCTAATATAGGCTGTGGTTCTTATCTTGGACAGCAGAAGAAGGTGGGGCCAAAGTAGAGTCGGAGTGCTCCTGCTCCACCAAGGGGTACCATCTGCCTTTGTTCATACCTGATGGCAATGTCCACACATTTCCCATCTCTTTGTGAAAAGCAGCAGCAGCAGCGAGTCATCAGGTGAGAGAGGGCAGACTGGAGGTGATGTTTAACAATCCAGGCAGAGCAGGCTGAATAGCCAGTCTCACCTCCAGCCCCACCCCGCAAAAAACCCCAAAGGTTGAATAGGAGTAATCTGTGGGCAGCTTCTGCCCCATATCACCTCCTGAACCACCTGAGATTAACAATGTTTTAATATACAGATTACACAACTAAGGTAATTCCTTAAGGATTTTAATGACTATATGTCCAGCCAATTTCAGTGTCTTGTCTGCTGGGCTTGCATTYGGTTCAAATCACACCTCTCCACAGAGAGATGTGAGGCTTTGCTAGCTAATATTTCTTAAGTGCTTTGAGATCTTGTAATAAAAGCTGCAATGGCACTACAAAGGAATTTTACTCTTAGTAACACGCTATCAGAATTTGTTAATTTTGTCAGAAGATCTCTATCTATGTGTGTATTGCTTCTTCCTTGGAATAAGGAGAACAAASGAGATGGCACAAAAGTAAGTATCCATAAAGATCAGACAAGATTGATCATTTAGAAAGATCAATCAGCTGTTTATTCTATCTACCTGTGCTTTCTTTTGGGAAGACCACCAAGTAGAAAAACTGCAAAGCAAACTCCAGTGGAAAGATATTTTCCACCCAGAGTACTCATTCATTTTAGGTCATATGGAAAAAGATGTGACCTAGATCTTCAACCACTCTGCAGGCACTACCTGTCTTCCTACTTTAACAGCATTTCCAACAAACTGAGATATGGCCTTAATTTTCCTTAAGCTGATAATACAGGTTTAAAAGTTTTTCTTTGATATTTATCATAGTGCTTCGGAGGTCACCCAGGCATTTTATGCAGACTGCTGGTACACTTAATCATTTCAGTGTCTTCCTGCAGTAAATCAGAAGACATTATATTAATAAAAGATGGGTCTGTTCCAGGTCTGATTCAGAATGCTGAATTCCCATCTACCTGGCTTAAAAAGAGTCCTTCAAAAAGGTCAGTTTACTCCATGGAATTCTGAGTATCAAGGATATGTCTTCTCTCACACAAGATATATACACTTGAGACTAGCATGAAGACACTGGAGTGATTCAGAATGAGAGCTCAAGGCTGTCTGAACCACAGCCTAGCCAAAGAGACCTTGTCTGAAAATACACCACTGAGATACAGGCACACCATGCAAATAAGTACCTCATAAAACATGTTTGCCTCCATCACTGCAGTTCTTTGTCAGGCAAATACTGTTTTGTCACATTCTCTTAGCACAACACCCAAGACAGGCAAAATACAACGTCTACGAAGGAAAGACTGGCCAAAAGTGAACGTCTCTTGTACCATATTATTATTATTTGGTTCCTTCTTCAAAATACTTATTAATCCCTGTAATCAAGGTTGCACATAATTAAAAAAAAGGGAGAAAGTTTAAACAGTTGTTCAGTTATTTTCTGGGCTTGATTTATCACATCCTCTTCTGACTCTCACTTATGTATTTCAAATTCAAGTTTGCATTGACTATCTCACACAGCACGGGTACGATTCCTATGAAATAAGGTAACATGAGTAAGTAACAACTTTCAGTGTTATGGTCCTCTTGTGACATTGATATGGCCCTTGCTAAAGGAAAATTTAACACATTTTCAATTAATRTAGCTGACTATATATATATATTGAATAACAATTTCTCACTGCAATGGCGGATTCCTTTGTAATGTAGTTTTGTCAGAGTATATAATGAAGACAATCAAATGTCTTGTTTTCACTTGATTAGTTCAACTGCACTGAAACCATGAATTTGAAATACTTTTTCTGAATCTTTCTTTTTCCTTACAAGAAATTGCGAGATTGATTTTCTCTTCCCATCTGGAACAAATTCATAATTTCTAAATATACAATCACACCAGAAGAGGCATTAAAAAAAAAACCATTAAAAACCCCCTTCAATATTTTATGTCTTATCTTGCAAYGTGCTGAAAACTCACGTATTTCTAACTCACGTGCATGATGTGGATGCTTTGTATCACCCAGAACTGGGAGGCTGACCTCAACTCCTGTGCACACTAGGCAGAACACACTTGGATAATGCAGAGAGAACACCTTTCTGTCAGCTGTTGAAGTAATGTCAAAATATTCCTGGAGATCGAGACCTTCGCAAGATCCACAGACCTTTTGTGACATTTTATCATGAGACAGTTGTGAGCACTGGTTCCAATGATGTGCCATACACAGGGGGGTGTGGAACCATGGCAGGCTCGTCTGTATCCAGTAACCCCTAACAAAAATGCGTATGTTTCCATGTGGGTTTGAGGAGAAAGTTACCACAGTGAAATGCATATTTCTCTCTTTCCTTACTCCTAAATTGCACCAGGTGTGTCTGCATACAGTCCCAATCCACCTCCACAAACAAGGTACAGGTACTTATATATGTTGACATGAAAAAAGATAAAAGCTTCTTCTATTAATACCAGTAATAGCTGACAAGCTAAGCAATGTTCAAAAATATGTTTGTTCATCTCACTGAATGTAGTAGATTTCAAACCTCACGATAATTGTTACAAGACAGGTTGTCTTATCAGGAAATATAAAATACAATTTAAATCATTTAAGCATCTCATTTAAAACAAGTACATTACAAAAAAAGATGAARTGTCTGAACAAATACTGATTGATGACGCTGTACATAATTTTGATTTTTCATGTTAAACATCAGTTTTTATCAAGGACTTGCTTCTGAATTGGAAATTTTATCATAAAAAAATTGAATGGCAGACTACCAAGAAATGACAAGATTTTAACACCATAATAAACACTAGGATCATGATCCATTATGCTTAACACTTACAGGATTTTTTTTCCTGTAACCAGGATGCTTAAAAACTTGTTCAAAAACAGAAAGCAAAGCTAAGAATCTTATGTAACAGCATAATTTCCAAACTGGTTTATTTAAGGCCACACCACACCAAGATCAAGTTTTTCAAATGGAAGATGTCTTATTCTTTATTGGTTTGGGTCGATACAAGGTGTTTTAAAACACAAGAGAATGACACTGAGTAGATCCGGTATTTGGGAAGGACAAGGTGAGGATGCAGAAGAATATGTGAGACTGGGAGTAAAGAGTTTGCATGAATGGTGGGGAAGGAGTGTAAAGGAGTAGGTGGAGTAAGAAAAGGAGCACTTGACAGAAAAACACAGGCTTCTGGAAGAGGACTGGGTGTGCAATTAGAACTGGGATGCAGAGCTGAAAGATCAATGAAACTGTGCTGGGTAAGAAGATATTAGAAAGAATGGGGAAAGAGATATTGGTCAGGGTATTTCTCTAAGGAARAAAGGGCAGAAAATACACTGATAGCTGACAGCAAACTGTAACTGAGGAGCCTGACTGGGTGATAAGGGGCACAAATGGATCAGGGAAAAGTGGCAGCACTGTCATTCAAAAYGCCAGCAGTGGATCAACAGACTCATCCCTTGCACACCCTCAAAAACATCCATATTTTGCTTTTATGTTGCAGGTTGAATTTTAAAACAGAGAAGTTCAGATCCCACTGGCTCAAATCCTCAAAGCAGCAAAAGGTCCCTCCACCCTTTTCTAAAATACATCTCATCATTTGAGCTCAGGCTTGTAATTAATGGGGAACAAAACAGCTTTGAATTATTTTGGCAATATCATTGTAAGTAGCTTCTGCCCCAMACCACGAGAAAAAGAAAATAAAACTTAGCCTGAGAAGACACATGACTTAATAGCGTAGAATAGAATCTATGGAAAACCGGAGGCGTCTTGGCATTGAGTCAAGGAGATTTGAATGCTAATCTTCTATAATAATATGATAGAATTAGAAACATCATTAGCTCCTTAATAAATATAGGAATATCCCTTTCCAGCCATGGTAGGTCATGAGACAGCTGACCCAAAAGCTGTCTACTCTCTCCTGTCCTCTACAGTTCTYTGACACTGAAAAACTTGAAGAGCATCTCGAACCACTGTAATCTTCTATCCATGGTTCATTAATTGGTCATCTAAACCAACTTCAGTAGCAGCAGACCAATTTAGTCTTGAATGTGCACAGCATATGGAGAAGTTATGGAACAGAGTAGCTCCTATGAACAATATTATTTGGTATTTTCAAATTATGTGCAGCATAAGTAAATAACTATTATGTCAAATGTACACAAAGACATATATCCACATCCAAACACCCCAAATCCCTTTCAGCCTCTTGAATGTCCAGTTTAAAAGTACAGTGCCATGCAGCAGTTCAACACAGCAGAGATTTCCATTGTGACTCATGCATTCTTGGGATTCAYTTCCTGGGACCTACAGGAATGCAGACAATTGTGTCTAATGCACAGTTCTTGGAACACAGATATAACAAGTAAACTCAGGTTAAGAAAGTTTTCACAGCATGGAGTCTCAATTTGTTTGTAAGCTGAAGTGAACAGCAAATGGGGACCTCTGCATCTGTCAGTGCATATGGCTTCTAACTAGGGACAAGTTTTCGAGCACCCGGTGCTGAGCAGAGCGTGCTAAGCCAAACACGTATTCACAGGGAAGTGGTGCTGTGCCACCAGTGCCCCCAGCCAGGGGGTGTGTGAGGAGACTGTGTGGGTGTGTGGGAGGAAGAAATGACAGAGAGGAAAAGGAAAGGGAGGAAGTCTGAAGGAACTAACGCATGCTGGTTTAGCTGAGAAATACCAGCCACCCTATATCTCCACCCCTTGCCTTCCCTCACTCTGTCCTCACAGCCAGCAGTCAAATATCTAAGTACCAGTTTGTCACAATACAAGACTGGTCGGCATGGAGCACTGTCTCACTTACACGCCCCAGGTACAAAGTGCTGTGATCTATGATTCCTTTTCTCTCTCACTTCTCTACTTCCTTTCTTTACACAGCTGAGCCTGCGCAAGCACTGGCCATAAACAACTTGTGTCATCTCTAGGGTCAAGGGCCCTACTGCAGTGCCTCAGGAAGAGACACTTGCCTCAATGTTAGCTGTATGAAATGCTTCCACAACTTCAGGCACAAGCTTGTTAAGCATCTTGCAGGGAAAACATCCCTTTTGTATTCTTGCATTTTATCAACTCATACAGCAACATTTAAAGTCAGCAGTTTCTTTTTCTTCCTTTTGTATCTGACCAAGTACATTTAGGAACATATGCAAGCTGTGCTTTGATTGTGGAACTCCCACTCCTGCTGAATTCTAATAATATTAGCAATAATAATAAATAATAATTTCTTACTTATGTTCTGCCAGGACCATAAGGCTTCAACACGCATGATAAAATATATGCAAATATAGGGAGGGAAGGAGTAAATTTACCCTCAGGTACACAAAACACTAGATTTAAAAAAATATACAAATACAGACAGCACTGCCTGAAACGAAAAACCAGCCAATCAATCACTAACAGATTAAAGTTTAAATTCTCAGCTAGGTCCCTTCCTGCACAACCAGCTCAAACAGTCTGAAGAGCCTAGCAGCGTTTGTAGAGTTAAGATTCAGCCTCTCAAATTGTTTCACTTAGACTAATTAATTGATAAAACTCACCACCCCTTGTGCGTTGCTTTACAAGTATGGAAGGAATGAATTAATGAGGGATTTTACATCCTGCTCTCCTGCACATTCTACTCCACCAGGACACCTAATATTCAGCTAGGAAAAATACAGCAGTACTAGTTTTGTTTTAGGCTATACTGTAGAGTCCTCATGCACTTTAAAACAACTAACCTGACAGACAACTGTGGCAAAAATACCTGAACAATGTCAGCTACACACAGCTCTAAGTGGAAATTATTATATAACTGCACCTTTTGGCATATTTGTTTAGAAAACCTACTGTAAACTGGATGCTTGCAAGGGCAGTGGCAAGACAAGATGTTCAGGTGTCAGGGAATGCAACTAGAGGCATTCAAATGTTACTTTCAAACTCTCGAGGGAAAACTGAATGCATTTAGCTAAGTTGCCAGAAGGAGCCTTCATACAAATGAAACTCAGGTTCTGATTTTCCCCTAGCATTTCACATACRCATAGCCTGTTTTCAACCAACAGAATCTCCAAAATTTGCAGTCTAAAAGCAATTTCCCAGTATTAAAAAAACGAAACAAAACAAAAGCTTAATCACAGTTCTAAATGGGAGAGGGACTTGTTTTTAAGTCTTACCCAAACACGCTTATAAATTTTAACTTACTTTAGTTTCTTTCTGTCTGAAAAATCTGAAAGTTTTACTTTAGCTTCCAACCGATTTTGGTTTTTCTTCCGACTTGGGTTAACTTTTCCATCCATTAAAGTTAAACACAGCTTTTTTGGTGGTAGCATATTTAACTATGCTGAGTTGAAAAAATCTTGCATTATACATAGTAAGAGTAATGGAACAACACCTGCAAGGCTTTGAAGACTAATAACAAATTCAGAGCTTTGGAAAATACAGTATGGGGAAAATCTAGTTATACAAATAAATGCTAGCAAATAAGGCAAAATTTGAAGAAGCTTTCATTGGAAGGATGAAAGCTTTTCATGTTCACCCATTCAAAGAGTTGGTCTACAAAGTAAGTCAACTGTCAATTTTGTTTCTACCTCATATGCCATATATATACCTGAACATCAAGATGAGAAGACTAGGCCTCAGATTCAGATACTTAGAAAAACCCCCAAAACCTACATTGAGAGGAGTTTGATGTTTTTCATGTGTGTTTCGCAAGCAATAACATCACCTTTATTTCAAATACAGGAATATCCAATGTGAACTTTCTTATACACCAGTATTTATTTCACTCTTGAATTCTGCAGAAAGCATACAAACCTGTCACTTGTGGTGATCTTTTTCACATTTACTGTCAGGAATTGCATTAGCAATTAGAACTCCAGGTGACTAGGAATTCTCCASYCACAAGCTCCTCCCAATATCAGGAGGAGTTATATTAAAGTAGCACAATTAGAAAAATATTTTCTAAATATTGCATTAGGATATCCAGGCACTCACAACACCAATTATTAGATATCAAAAGCTGCAGCACAGAAAATACTTCATCTAAAGGAAGAATTCTGAGGGTTTTTTTTTTATCCGTTCAGGTAAACATACACTCGGCATAACCCTTCGCAATGAATCTACACTTATTGTGTTTAATATGCTGAAGAATTGCCTATTTTTTCAACTTTATTACATTCTATCATGGCTTTACTTTATTCAAATCTTGAAACTTATATCTGCGAAATGTGAGGATTTTGTAATTTCATAAAGGCTTTTTTTTCTACTTATTGGTCAACTTCAATTTTGTTGTACAGTGGCATACTAGTACATTTGAGATTTCCACTACACCAACAATAAAATATTATTATCATGTGATGGTTTCCCAGTTTTCAGATAATCAAGTCTCTTTCTCTTCTTTTTCAGCCTAAAGACGAAACAAGTAACTACCCACATGGACTTTTCTACCCTGCAAGTCTTTATATATGCCAAGGTTTATGTAACTGCAAAGAATCAAGTGGAATTTGCTTTTGATTACAAATATTTTTAATTTAAAGCMATAAGCTTGCAATTTTCTACGCTAGTTAAGAATATTATTTGATAGGTTATATAGATCTTTACTAAAACTTAAGAAGATCAATCTTCCAGAACTTATTTCTTGTATAAACTTACATGGCTGCATTAACAAAACACAAATAGAACATCAAAAATACATTGATTAAATAATTTTTATATACTTACATTCACAATGGATTAGGACAGCTCAGAACCCCAATGATTTCAGCAAAGAACACTAACGTAGAACACTAGATGTGTTGTCCTTGTTTAAACTAATTGTTTAAAATATTTAACAATTTTGCCATATGAAGGCATATAAGATTATCTGAACTATCCTCACCACTATAATAAAATTTTAAAGAAAATAATTCAACTGCAATACAACTTAAATAAATAGGATGTTTTTCAAAGGGCAACAGAAAGACTATTAAACCAACTTCTTGAAGTTATCATCAGTTGAAACTATTCTGCCAAAACACTACAAACTCTACACTGGTGTAAAACACAGCACTGTTACATCTCACTTACATACTCCAAGTTCTAAAATAATATTACTGACATTAGTTAAATCTATCATCATAGAAAGTGATCCCAATTTTTCCTCTCTGCCACTCTCCTCCTTTACCCTGCCAACCCTATTGCCAACACAAATAGTTCAAGACAGCCATAACTTTCCTGAGAATTCCCAAATTAAATGTACATCATACTTAAGTACAATTGTAAAATAAAGCCATACTAACGCAATGTGAAAATGGAACTCTTCAATGTAGTGCTCAAATTMCACTCTATTTGCAATAGCGCTACCAACAGCAAATGGAGAGTACAGGTCTATGAATAAAAAAGGGTGACACTATTACATTTTTATTACTGCATCGACAGCACTATACATTRCTGTTCCCTGACATGTTTACAGCCTGAGAGTGAAAAAAAGCTCTAAAATGCACACTTAAAAGGCTCTCCTATGTATATTGTTCCTTTCTCTCAAATACATTAAGCATCATTAAGAAACCTCACCTTGTTATTCTTGAAAAAGCAATCCCTTTCTTTCTATGTAAACTGATAAATACTCCATTGACTGTATTCGCTGGTATAGTAAGACGACAAAGATATTTAGTTATGGTGATGAATTACCATTGGGAATAAYACATAGTATTTTACATTTCTGTAATCTTTTCACTCAAAAGCCATAAAACACTTGCGTATCAGGGTAACTTCACAGATGATAGAAAAGCAGGTGGTGAAATTTATCTTACTAAAGTTATATAGAGTGTGGAATGTGTTTTCACCTATGTCCTCTGTTTGTGGCAAGTTTACCCCATACAGTTAGCAATGAAATTTGCTCAATTTCAGATACTGCACCAATCGTACAGTTTATTATTCCTTAATTCTGAAGCTTTTGGCCTCTAGTATTTTCTGGTCATTCTATTTCCTATCAGCTTGGCTAAATCCAAATTGGGCACAAATCACCAGAAATTTTTAGCTGTGCTTTGTTAACCTGATAACTTTTTTTGTTGTCTAATAACTGTATCTCATATAATTTAATAATTAATACACTAAACAAATAAATTATAATTCTAACAACTCTAGTTTCTAGTCTTGTTGATAACATGGCCCTTTTCAAAGACAAGGAACTAAGTAATTTCTGATGACTTATTTGAACTTAATCGAACTAAATCTAAAGGTGTTTTCTGCAAAACAAATACAACATTTACCAGCAAAAAAAATGTGCTGGGAACAGAGCATATACCTGTTTTTCGTAGAATTCAATCTGTCAGACAAAGTATAAAAGTTCACAGATATTCTGCTATTTCTTTCAAGAGAATAATAAAAGTGTAACGTCATGCAGATTTATATGTGAGCAAAATCAGTTCCTCTCTAGCTCTGGCTGCCTTGAATCAAGCCATAGGAATCCCCAGATTAACATTCTGATATTCAAAATGAAACCATTGATTTTATGACCATTAATCATAAAACACAACACTTCAGACTGCTTCCAAAATCCTGGCCTCGCTTTTTGTGTCTGTAACTAGCCTGTTCAGCCTATTAGAGACCTTAACATTATAAAAAACAAACCAAAACCCCATAAATTTGTTAATACATGCATATATGTATGTGCACTTCTATCTTGGTTTACTCTACTTTCTTTGAGGCACAAGGTTTCCAGAGAAACTACACGATGAAAGCTAGAAGCTATTTAGACCAGCACATCCCTTACTAAGGAAGGAGGTACGTACTTATTTCAACTCTAAGCTACTTTTCTGCTAATTATTACACACGTCCAAACGCCAAAAAGTAGAATTGGTCTTCTTTTGGCACCCACAGGCTCCACTTTATTCTAGAAGACAAATTCTATTTATTTTTGCCTCCTCTCACAACAACAGTATGAGATCCAAGAGAAACTGAAGAATAAAATGCAACAAAAAGGGTCCTGCCCTTTTAAGCAAKTTGGTGCAATGGATTCCTCAACAAATGTGTATTTAAAAAGGCAGGTGTGTGACTGCAATATATGCAGGATGACCTAGTTATCTTGAAACCAAGTATTGCTATCTTTAATTCAGCTACTTCAAGTACCTACAGAACTGAGTGCGGAAAATTTCTGAGGGATTTACATAGCAGACAAACTTGTTGCAAAGAATCGTGTTGTACTGGCACCATTTTCAGCCTAACTGAACTTTTAGCTATGAGGCTCAACAATGAATTTATGGGTTGTGGCACAGGACAGTGCAGTCCTGCAGAACTCCACTACTAAAGCACAGAATGGTGAATCTGAGTTTAACAAAGGCAGCTGTAGAAGAAATTTTAGGCACATTTCTTGAAATATCCCATCTGAATTCAATTCTTTGCTGTTTTCACAGGAACTAACTTCGGGGCTTGGTTGGTTTGTGTTTTGCGTTTAAATGAAAGCAACACCAAGTTTTGAACTAGAATTTCATCTCCTGGGCCCACTGACTGATTTTGGCAGCAACTCTACCTCTTCATACCTTGGTTTTCCACTCTATACATGACAAAAAGGACACTGCTCTCTTTTCTGTGTGTGTTTTGGAATACACAGGTACTAGGCAGGTATCTTTAGCATCTTTTGAATAATCAGGGTAAGTATCTACCACCTCTACATACCAAGAAGAAACTCTGGAGATATTACTATTAGTAGCAACAGTCAGGAGCATCCTGAGTGTAATGTCAAAACATACTGCCAGTACATTGCTTCATAAACCAGAAAAGTATTCCACTGACACAGGTGTTTTAGGGAATGTTGCCACCCCATTTGCAACTGCAAAAAAACCAAGTCAGCCATCAGAATGAGAGCAATTAAAGGAAGCAATTGGTTGCTCATTGGCCTTGTTTTCTTTCCTAATTCAAGGACAGGAGAGATTAAGCATGAGCATTGGCATACAAAACATTACTTAGATATGTGCATCCAAAATACTTTGGATGGAGAGGGACATTACAGTCTTTACCTTTGTATTAAACAACTTCCTCATAATGCTCAACTTCTGCAAACAGTGAACAGTAGGCTCTAAGTCTACTGTTCAAACCAATGCATACACTTATAATGCTTTACTGTCCTGTGTTTTAGAGTCCAAACTACTAGTTTTTCATAATTCAATTCAAAACTGTATTACCTGCAGACAACTGTAAATCATTTCCCACAGCACCTCTCCAAAGCCAGCAACTTGAAACTCCAAGAGATTTATGGATGCTGAGACTGGAACGAACATCCCTTTACAAACGGACAGATGGAAAAAATTCCAAATTACTTTTCAGATTCAAGTCATAAACTGACTTTTCTCAAAAACTGGTAGCAGTTTTTGGAAGCAGAAAGAACTTCTACGTGCTTCTGTGATGTCAAAGATGAAATCTCTGTTTGCGGAGGTACAATCTGTAGCAAGAACACGTCTGCCAAGACTCTGGCATTGATGATATTTTGTCTAGACAGCCTTTGAATGTGACTGACACAGGAACACTGCACATGGTTGAGGAAACTGAAACTTATGGAAGAGCTTTTCAAGACTTAGTCAAGATACAGGATTTTGGAAATGTGCCTAACATCCTCCAACCATGCCTCCTGGTATCCTCCTCAGGAATCTAACACTTTTTGTTTTGTCAACTCTCCCAGTTGTCCCAGGGGACAGAAAGATAGATCTGCTTACATAAGACGCTAGCAGGGCCATTTGGACATAAGGAAATATTGTCAGCAAGTAGAGAGGTCTGTGTGCTGGCTAGTCACTGAGAAAGGCATTCAAGCCATTCAACTGTGTGTTATTTGGAAGGATTGAAGACTAAGATATTGCTAAAACTTTTCTCAACTACTGGGCTTGACTATGAGAAACACATGACAACTATTAGCTAAAGCACAGAAATTACTAGCTGCAGTTGATAACTATTCTAGATATTTTAGAAAGCACTACATATTTACCTTGTCCTTTTGAGCCACGACAGAAGTAGACCGAACCATGTACACGCTTTGATGGAAAAGTCCACATGAACTTGCCACAGACAAAGCTGTAATTTTTTGGAAATGATGACTATCATTTACTGTTAAATTTTCACTGTATGACAGCCCTCGTTCACTTAGTCCCTGTCAGGGCTAGGAGAAAACAGAAAAAGGTGAAGGAGACTCAGAGAAAAGATTATTGCCTTATAGCTTTAGCTGGTTCACTTCCAATTCAACTGCCACGAAAGCCAACAGCTACCCCTCTAACTTACCGGGATTTTATACTAACTTCTGTTAACCAATATTACAAACAGTACTGTTCAGCAGCCCAAAAGGAAAAAAAAATTAGATTCTAGTTTGTCCTTCAGAGAAATATCAGGTCTTAAGATGCCAATCTACAGTTGCAGTAAAAGCACCAGTTATTGCTGTGCATTCTCAGAGAGCCAGGAAATTTTTGCACCTACAAAAAAAATATCCTGGCTAAATGAAAAATATGGTAGATGCTTCTTCTCTGCAAATAAAATATGGACCTCACTGAACCTTAACCCCAACACAGAAATTTGCACACCTGACCGGCTTGGCTACTAGTGCTCAAGTTTYGTCAAGCCCACAAACTCAACCTATTGACTCAATATCATGCTTGTAAGCAATAGCAGCAATACTTGTGAATCTACAGTGAAGTTCTGAGAGAGGTGTTATCACTGGCAGGCACTGAAATACTTGCATTTTCAGTAACTGAGTAGGAACTGCAAAATTTCTCACCTAATTACASCGTGGATACAAAAAACCCCCTCCAGATTTCGATCTAGGTACTAAGTGTAAGTTGGCCATCATGTTTCTGAACCAGAAACCAAGTTTCTCCTCCCATCTCATCTCTTCCTCCCGCCCCCTCTCCTCCCACCTGCACTGAGGGAACACTTGTGAAGGCAGCAAGCCGAGGAACCTCAGGTTAAAAATAGCCTCTGGCTAGCACCTGGTGTTTTCCAGCAGGCCAGCATGCTGGTGACTCTTCCAGATCTGGACCCTTATGAAGAAATATGATGAAATGACACGTCCTTTATTTCATACACTCGTTTATGGATTTGCAACCAAAACTAACTGATCTGGCAAGCTGGAGTTGCCTGGCACTTTTTGCATCACTGACACACTTGCACCTGTCACGGATGGATTACTCAGAAGGGCCAAAGGGAGCAAGACACACTTTTTATTTTGACAGCACACGGGAGCAAGATGCTGGGCCAGCAGGTTCTGGTGTTCACTGTCAGCCACTGGAAAAGGCGAAACCCATCATCGGCACTAGGATGGGTGACAGGCCGTCAGGCGCACCTTCCCCGCGGCCGCTTACACGCAGCAGCCGCGCGGCTTTGTCCGTGCCTCTCTCCGTTCAAACCACCCGGCTCCGCGGTGTCCGGCTGGCTCCTCTCACGGCCGGCCCTGTAGCCCCAACATGTCGCCGCCCCGCTTTAAGGTCACCGCATGGCGAAGCCGTCGAGCGCGGGGGGCCGCGATGCGGCCGGGCCGCGGCCGCTCCACGGGCAGCCCGAGGGAGGGGGCAGGGCCACGGCCGCCGCCGGGGGCACTTACCAGGTCTATGAAGGTCAGAAATTTCCAGCTGCCTCCATAGGTCTGATGCGCGGGCATGTCAATGGCCTTGTAATTGCACAGGATGGAGCAATAGGACAGGAGGATGGCGGCGCGCAGCACCTGGCAGGGCACCAGCGCCATGTTTGCGGCGCGGAGTGCACTTCCGTGTGCCTGTGTCTGTGTCCCTGTGTCCCYGTGTGCGCGTGTCCGTGTGTGTCCCTGTGTCCCTGTGTGTGTGTGTGTCCCTGTGTGTGTGTCTGCGCCGTGCGGGCGGGACTCGGAGCGCCCCCGCGGCCCCGGCCGGGGCGGAGCGGAGCGGAGCGCAGGGCCCGCGCGGTGCGGCGGCGGCGCGGGGCAGGGGGGGCCGCAGGGCCGGGCGCCGGCAGCAGCCGGASGGGCGGGCGGGCGGGCTCGGCGCGCTCCCGAGCCGCAGCTCCGCGGCCGGGCCGGGCGGGAGGAGGCCGGGCGTTCCTGAGGGAGCGGAGGGACGCGAGTGCGAGCACGGGTTAATTGCAGAACGCGGCTGCCCGCCGGTTTTCGAGCGAGAACTACAACGGGTCAGCAGTTGCGGGTGATAGTGGCATTGCACGGAGGAACGCTGTGGCTCGTGTGTGCCCCCGGGCCGGGCGGCCCCCCCCCCCGCGCCCGGCGCTGTCAATGGGCCGGCAGAGCAGGTGCCTCCGCCCCAGCGGCGGGAGCGCGGCCGGGGACGCCCGGGAGAGGCCGCCGGGGGCGGCGCGGCTTTGGCCGTCCGTCGTGTCTGCCGCTCCAGGGCTGCCGTACGTGTGTCCGTACGCCACGTGTGTCCATACAGCTGCCCTGCCGGGCAGAGCATTTGTTCTGCCCTCTGTGTTCCTGAGGCACCGTCAAGTTTCTCAGTGCTTCCATTCGTCCCACACAGACATTCGCTAGAAGTGGGCTCTCCAATGCCTACCAGCCCTGTGAGATGGGAGCCTCCGGGTCGATCCCTGGATTGAAATGGAGTACGAGCATTATAAGGCATCATGCCCTGGGACATCATGCGAAGAGACTGGAGCATCTGTCTTACAAGGAAAGGCTCAGGAAGCTGGGCCTGTTCAGCCTCGAGAAGTGATGACTGAAAGAGGACCTCATCACTGTCTAGGAGTATCTGAAGGAAGGGTATCAAGAGCATGGAACCAGGCTCTTCTTGGTGGTACTCAGCAATAGGACAAGCTGATGCAGAGAAAGTTCCACCTGAATAGGAGGAAGACCTTCTTTACTGTGTGGCTGACTGTGCACTGGAACAGGTTGCCCGGGGAGGTTGTGGAGTCTCCCTCGCTGGAGATTCTCAAGAACTGTCTGGATGTGATCCTGTGCCGCATGCTCTAGGATGACCCTGCTTGAGTAGGGAGGTTGGTCCCAATGACTCACTGTGGTCCCTTCCAACCTAACCCATTCTGTGATTCTGTGATTCTGTCCTGTCAGCAGAGATTTGATCACCGCAGGGATCCTTGATACTAGGAGAAATTGAGGGTATCTCATGTTTGGACTCCTACACACCAAAAAAGAAAGCTCTTAAGGTGCTTGATTGCCCAGTAAATATTAAATTGCTCCATCATCTGGAAAAGTTATTTTAAAGGGGAAAAAAAACAAACCACCAGCAGTGATGTCTGGGCTTGGATAGACAAATCACTTCTATAAACATCATCTCCATACATCTGTCTTATGAAATAAATATTTGAACAATAAGGTGCTCCATCATAGTTAAGCTACTGGAAGGCAAAAAGAATCAATGACTGTGCAATGCATTCCCTGCTTCTATTCCATTACATAAAGTCAAAACCTTTTCATCTGGTATCAGCTGTGCTCAAGTTCTGCAAAAATGAAAGGCTTTTAGGAGAACATATGCAAGCAGCTATCCTAGATTAATTTAGCACAATTCAAGGTCTCTGCTTATGCAGAGGAACTGTATGTCAGGCATAGGTAAAGAATCCTCCAGAAGCATGGAGCATGAATTTAGCACCAGATGCTTTAGATAATCTGATCCTTCAGCTCACAGACCTAGCAAGCATATTGAGCAATCACACCCTTGTTGTTTGTGGCCTGTATTTGAGTCTTGCAGGCTAAAGGGCTTTGGGCTCATTGAAGCCTCAAGGTGCAGTGTAAGAGTCATCTGAGTGTAACGTAATGGTCTGCAATACAACAGGGGACCGGACTAGTAACATTATCAGTGTGACCCAATAGAAGTGAATCTGTAAAGCAGCACAGTTGCTGCTGAGGACCTGATGTCTGTTCTCTATGTATGCAGAAGGTTTCACTTCTCTGGACCTGTGAATATTCATTAGTGGCTGAGGTGCATTAAGTGAAACCCTGGAGCACATCTTCTCTTTTGGTTTTATTCAAAAGGAGTCCAGCTTGCTTTCTGAAGCTGTGTCAAGTTACAAAAGCTCTCAAAGGAGCTTCCTCTGTGAGGAGCTCTACAGCATGACTGATTACATATCCATGCACACCCTTGTGTGTTGTGATCGGCCTCTTGACAGGAAAAGTTTGAGGCTGTCTAAGCCTTACGCAGTCTGTCCCCTTCTTTTCTCCTGCGCCACCTCCTTCGATGTACAGGAACTCACTCCTTCGGTCACCTCTCTGTCCTTAATAAGGTGCTGCAGACACTACACTCACTGAACATAACTTGATAACCACCACTCTCAGTTTGCATTTTAGTTGCCTGTAGTTTAAAAGGTCTACAAGGTTACAGCACCCTCAAAACTTCTTTAAAACTGGAAAACTACCCAGGCTTTTTGGAGCCCCATTTGAATGTTCTTCAGTTCTACTCTCCACCCCTCAGTAGACATCTCAACAAGGCTCACAGAAAATCTTAACCTCATAAAAGGAAAAATTTTCACTCAGCCTTGTAAGTTAAGGTGACAATCTAAATGAAGCAGAATGTTATACATTATAACACTCTTGTTCCCCATATTTTTTCTTCCAGTCAAGAAAATCTTAAGGCAGGCTAACTATCATGCCAGGCCCTGTCCAGCTTCTTCCTGGTCAAAATCTCTTCTTTATTATGCATTTCTAGACCTTTGAAAGAAAACGTAATTCCTTTGCGGGTAGGTTCTTTGAGCTTGTGTCCTTTCTAAAGAGTATCTGTTGACTTYCTGTACAATATTATAATAAGAACTAGATCAGATTGGAGGCTGCCATTAGCCTTTGTGTGCTGCTGTGGACTTCATATTCTCTGTCTATTGAGAGAAAAGCACCAAAGTCTTTTGTGACTGTTGTTGAAGTTGGTTTGCAGAGGATTTTATTTTCCTTTGGATTTGGTCTTAAATTTTTTTCAGCAAAGTAAAAGTTAGAAGTTTACTGCTTTGCCCTTTACATTGGTATATGAACGCAACTTTTTTGTTCTTTGGTAAAATGTTTACATTTCAGGTTTTTGATTAAGTGCCTAAACTATACTTAGGTAGACTGTAACCATGTAAAAGCAGCTATTCGGGGCCACCCTGTCATTTTTCAGATCCTGATGTTTAAGTATTTATTTGTATGTAAATTGTGAAGAAACTCACCTCTATATTCATAAGACACCTGCTGTAAGTTTACTTTGACACAGGTCATAGTTGTCATTCAGTAGAAATGAAAGCATTAGAAAGGAGAGAGAGTTCAATGAGCTGGTGTGTCTGGCATGGGAGATGTTAGTAAGTGCTGTCTGCTACAGGGGAGGAAGCAAGATGCCTAAAAGTCTGTCAGAGAACTGAGTGGGGAAAAAAAAAAAGGGTGGGTTTTCCACCCAATTATATAAAATCAGTAGCATGATGTTATTGCTGCTTGGCACCTTGACAGAATAAAGTGTAACATCTTGGAGTCCCAAGTTTTGATCTTTTCTAGGCAGGCTGGCAGATAAGAATGCTTAAGGAATTCTTGGTGGGTTTGTTTGGATGGTTTGGGGTTTTGTTTGTTTTCCATTTTTTAAACAAATGACATTTGAATTTCTGAATAGCATTTTATTTTATATCAAAAGATACTGGTGAATTTTCTCTAAGAGAGATTTTGTGACCCATAAGGTGCCTTTCCTTAATTGCTTTAGATGCTGATTTGTTGTTTACAAGGAATTATGCCACAAACAGTTCCCTCTAAAGCAATAATAATAATAATAATAATAATAATGCGTGATTGTACTTACAGGAAATTGGTAATACTGCCTCAACACAATGTGTGCATGGTGATGCACCTGATACTGCAATTTCTAATATCTGAGGCATAGTGCACAAACTGTGTCAAGGTAAATACTTGGGTGTGTGGGAGTGTGACTCCCACATAAACAGACATGCAAAAATTAAGCTTTCTTGAAATGAACATGAGTGAAATTACTGAAACATTGCAAGTTAAAAATCAACAGGAAATTATTGAAAAACCTTGTTGATGCCTAAGAGAAGAAGAATTAGAAATTTTCTCAGTTAGTATGTATGTGTTTAATATATAGCTCTTCAGTCGAATGAACTACCCTGTGGGTAGGAAATGGCCTCATATATCAGGGGAGGATTCAACTCAAAATGTTTGGTAAAGACAGCTGCTGTAACTAGGCCTGTTGTTAATAGTACTAATAAAGTTTAGGCAAGTTTTTATTTTTTCATTTACTTTGAATAGGTATAAATTATCTGTATAATAAAGATTAAGATTGGAGGAAAAAAGATAATAGAAATGAAAAGACCACATTCATACCTGGTATAAAGAGCAATGTGTTTAATTAGATTTCTGGAGCTACTTGGTTTTCTCATGATTATTGCCAATTTACCTTCATATTTAGGTTTAAGAATTACAGTGAAGTTACTAATTTGGCATATTTTTTACTGCATATTGTACTATATATCTATCTATATGTATTTAACAATGGGAAAAAGAGCTGGAGCAGAGATGACCAGGAGATTAGTGAAACAAAGCTTGAGGCAGCTGGAAATTAAGTCATCCTCTCTGCAAGTTAGACTTGGCTTTATCCTGGAAAAAGATGAACTTTCTTGCTATAAAGATGAAATGAGTGAAAAAAGTCACTACATTCATCTTTCCTGTTAAATTATAGTGCCCCAAAGGGATGATTTTCTAAAGAAAAAGCCTTATTGTACAGATGAGGAATTTTGAATATGTAAGTGATGCGGGGACTGTGTAAGCAGATTAACTTTCTCCACATTTGGATCAGATAGTTTGTGTGCAACAAAGCTGTTTCATGGTTAGGATTTAATGTCTCAGTTTCAAATGCTTTCTGCTGAGTGCATTGGTCAGTATTAGGGAAGAAGGGGAAGGCGGGTAACAGGCCACTGAGGCACAGAAATGTGGTGCTGACTGTGAGTATTCCACCTGCCCACAGATCATTTGGCCCTCTGTAAACCAGAGCAAATATTCTTTTGCTGTAGCATGAAGTCTCACAGAAGGATGTAGCCTTTGGAAAATGGTTTAGGTACATGCAGTGCACAGTTATAAATTATCTGCTGTCCTGTTTTAGGAGCCTATCCCTTACACTACATCTACCTATTGTCAAGTTCTTGGAACAGGCTGGATATTAGCACCATGCTCTAACCAACTGAGTTCATCTCAGGGTCAAAAGATTCACAGAATATTCTGAGTTGGAAGGGACCCACAAGGATCATCGATTCCAATTCTTAAGTAAATGACCCGTACAGGGATTGAACCCACAACTTCAGTATTATTAACCTTGCTGGATATGCAGTGTTGTTTATGAATATCAGTAAGCAGTAAAAAAGCAGAACTATTTGCCATGGGAAATATGAGTCAGCTCCTTATTAATTAAAAATGTGCAAAAGAAGACAAACCAATTTTGCACAAATAATAATAAAGCTAGAACATTTAACCCTTTATGTGACTGCACACTAAGGGTCTGCCTTCTCTTAAACCCTTTGGATAAAAGACAATCCTGACATAAGAATTTTTACTTGGGTACCTTTGCAACACATGAAATTCCATCTGAACGTAAGAAAACACTGTTTACTCTCAGATTGGTTGCACATGGGAACAGGTTGCCCAGATAGATTGTGGATTCTACATCTGTGGAGGTATTCAAAACCCCTCTAGACATGGTCCTGGGCAACCTGCTGTATCTGACCCTGCTTGAGCAGGGGAATTCAACGATATGATCTCAAAAAGTCCCTTCCAACCTCAACAGTTCTGTGATGTGTTAGTGTAAATGGACATACATATGTGACTAATGCATAGCTCACCAAGTCTGCCTGAACTTCCTAGAAAATTGATAAATTGTAATTTTAACTATTAATTTAAATTGTTTAAATTAACAATTAACAAATTAAATTGTTGATGGTTAAAATAATTTCTCTGATGGCTTAAATCCCCTAAGTGCATCACTATGCTACCTCCTCTGAACGCCTGGGCAAATGAGTTAGAGGTAGATAAGAAGGAATGGAAGTGGTGTTCCACACCACTTCTGTAGCATGCTTGCATAAAAAGAGTTATATAATTGTTAATTTGTGCTGAAGACTTAATATGTGTATTTTATTAATTGAATTGGAACAAATCTCTACCCCAAAATTGCCTGTCAAAAGTTGTAGAATTATTTGTCTGCACCGTGTCTCTACCCCAAATTTTCATCCATAAATCTGGACTAGTAAAACTTTCTGTCTTGTGTCCTGACTGAAAGTTCATCTCAGCAAGAGCTAGTTCTTAATTTATTTTGAAATAAATATGTAATTGTACTTCATCCAGTTACACCCTGGACTTCTGAGGAAACATAAAATACTAAAATATACAGAATTCTGTTAAACAAACAACAGATTATTTTCTGTGACAACCAACTCATAGGCAACACTGGAAAACAGAGTAAACATGAAATATTTTCTATTGTGAATGAGTGAATTTTCTGGTTCAGCTGCAGTAAGATTTTAACTGATCAAGGGAGAGCACTAATACACACCTAATACAACAGCCAGGACAGAGAGAGGGCGTTTCATTGAGTAGCAGAGAGGCAGCGCTGGCTAGCAAGGACAGGAGTAACTGAATACCCATCTCAAAGATTTGGCATGGCCAGTTTTTTTAACTAGTTTGGCTTTGATGATTTTGCAGAAGCTTGTATTGTGTTTGGGCTGCCAAGCAAACCTGGAGGTGCCTCCCCATCATCTGCTAGCCCCCCTGCAGGAAATGCTGAGCGTTGCCAATTCCTTCTGTCTTGGTAGGAGTGACTCTCAGCAGAATGCCGCACTTCTGGCTTTTTGCTATCTGCCAGACAATACAGCAGCAACCAAGCTCTCTCCGTCACCAGCTGGAAGCTCTTGTTCTATTTAATTTTTTATTCTAGTGCTCATCCTCAAAATGTCTTTTACAACTCATGGAAACTGTGTCATTTTTCAATGTATATCTTTCCCGTTGATACAATCTGCTGCTGAAGGCTCACATTTCTCTGGGCTAGCARTGGCAGGGGGTCTCTTCCGTACTGTGATGATATTGCACTACAGATGGCTCCATAGGATGGYTTTCCTGGATACTGATGGTGTTTTGTTTTGTTTTGTTTTCCTCGTTAGTGTATCAAAAATTTGGTCAAAACTGATTCATATTCTGGAAAATAAGAACATGAACAAGGAATCTTTGGGTAAGGTATCTTCATGTCTCCCGAGCATCCTTTTTCTTCCTGCCTTTTTAGTTCAGTCCATAGCTATGCTGATGGATTAAACCCTTTCCCTCTTCTAATTTGCACTCTTCCAGCCTGCTTTCAAATCTTGTTCTTAGACACACAAAGCCATTGTGGATGTAGTAGACAGAAAACTATTCCTGTAATTTCCTCACTTATTAATCTGACGTGTCTGTATTTCCATAACTAAAAGCCTCTTTTAAAATCAGCTTGAAAACAAAAATTCACAATAAAAACCTCGAAATGTAAGTGTAAAGGGAAGGAAACACACATATTGATGTAAAACAAAAAGTGAATTGCAAACTGGGTTTAGGGAAACAACCATGAATAACTTTCTCTGCTGTTTGTTCAGCTTTGTGTGTTTTTATAGTCTGATGATCATTTGAGATTAATTGCAGAGGATAGAAAGATAATATGTGTTAAAGGACAAAACTAAGGGAGAAGCAAGAGGTCTAGACCAACCTCCAGAAAGAAACCAGTTATACATTATTGCATATTTGAGCTCTTAGATAAATCGCCACAAATGCATCTGTGAATAAATAAACACATTGAAATTACTTCAGACTTTCTCACAAATACCTTTTTCTGTGCTATGATTATTGCTACCCACTTGCTAAAACAAAAATAAAAATCAAAATATTTTAGAACAGATACATCATGGGAATTTCTCTACAAGTGAATGAAATAATCATAATCCTTGCTTTCCTGGATGACAGCAGTGTTGCACAATATACCTAACCACTGCACAGGACACATGGGAATAATGTGTTTTTGCAAAGAAAAACTAGTACTTAATATCTTTGGGAAAAGTTTGGCTGCCACAGCTCCTGCTCATGAATCTCAGATGCACTAACTGAATGGAATAACCACAAGTCACTTGGYCTTTTTTTTCTGTTTATAGAAGGAACACAATTGTATACATTTCACAGATGCAGCATGAAGAGACAGCAGTTTAAGCAGATGTGGAGCAGCATTACTATAAGGCTTAGCAGTATGATTACTGGCTAATAAAGTGCAATCAAATAAACCAGAAGGGGCTGAATTAGGATATCTTTGTTGGAAGTAACCCTGGAGACTGTAAATATGATAATTAGGATACCTTTGAAAGCCTTTAGATGCCTTTTTGGAGTATATTAACTGGTAAATCTGACTAGTTATGCTAGTAATATACAACTGCTGGAGATAATTGAAAATGCACAAGAGTTCAGTTTTTTTTCCCCAAATATTCATGTGAATGAGGGTGGAAGAAATCTTGTTTATGAACATTTTGCAAAAAATATAATCTATTCTCAAGCATCTTCAAGTCTTGCATGAACTTACGCAGCCACTGACCCAGCAGCTTTATAATTTATGAGCAGCCCAGATGGCACAGTACAATTCAGAACACAATCTAAATCTTTGGAAGACTCCATTTTATTTTGACTGGTTTAGATTAATCACAAAACTGTCCTCTCTCTTTATGTTTTCTGAACCTAAGCAATACCAAGTTTTGAGAGGTTTTTTTGTTTTGGTTTTGTTTGGTTGGTTGTCGTTGGCATCCTAATATAAGAGATATCCTTCTTATCAGAGTAAATTGTATCATTAATATTTCCATAAATTATTGGAGAGAGGGATTTTTAAAATTTCAGGCATTTCTGATGGAAGGTGAGGAAATTTCATATATATCTCTTTGTCACTGAAAACATATCCAAGTGTGTCTATTTTCCTTCTGAGGGATTCACTTCAGGACAACAGCTTGCTGCTTATGAAAGAACTGTAAAGCTATGATGGCTTCAGATGGAAGAAGTACACAAGTTTCTTTCAGGGCCAACATACCTAGTTAAAAACCTTATCAACTGTGAGATACAATGATTTGTCTCTTGGGAACTGCTGTTCTGTGGTGAGGATAGGGTGTAATGCGGGTGGATGCAAATGGCTAACATTTAGTATAAATTTTAAATGGTTACCTAAGTCTCTATGAACGAAATCCTCTTAATGTACAAGTCATCTTTTTAAGATGTTTAATATAGTGGGAACACTTAAGTGCTGCTTTTCCACTTATTTGATATTGTTCTTCTATCCTTCATTAATAAATTAGCATGCCTAAAAACCCTGTGCTCCTTTTATTAGAATTAATCTCTGAAGTTTCCTGATTCAACTAACCATCTAAATTTTTGTCCAGTTTTAACACCTTCAGTGGGTCTCAGGTGAAAATGTGACCCTTCTGCTTCTGAGTGTAATGATACAGCTTCCACAATAATGATACATGATCAAGCTTGAGCTCATGTAACTTATTTATTCAAGGCCAGTGTTCTGGCATCATTAAAACATTAAAAACAATGCATACAGTATAGTTTCTATGCCACAACTGGAACATAGAATATTGTGAGTAACAGCATTCTTCTCTCAGTATGAGCAGATATTCTTATTTTTCACTAATGTGCCAGTAAGTTGAAAGGGAGAAGAAATAAATGAGGAGAATACTAAAGCAAAACAAAAAGCATATCAGAATGAAAAGTGTGCATGCAAATGAAAATATGTAATAGTGGCAGGAAGTGATTGCATCCTAAGTCCTCTGCCTTTTTTCCAGAGTTTTTGCATTATTCTTTATACTCTAAAATTACAGTGATGGATCAATTAATTTTCATAAAACCAAAACAAAACCCAGTGTTATTAGTTTGAGCAGATATACCATGTGGAGTTTGTTACCATTTGCTAATTTTCAATTCATTTATTAAGATCAGCTCTCATTTTTTAATTTTCAGTAATCAGTGTCACTCTGTTATGAAAGCACCTCTGCAGTCTAGACAGAACATACTCATTTATGTGATAAATAATGGATAAATACTGAGTGTGCCATTAGCTGTTAATGCAGTAGATTGATTCCCTGCAGCACACACTCTCCATCCTTGTTTTAGCACTTATGCCACCTGTCTCTTGCACTTACTGTATGATGCTTCAATAATGTGAATGGGGTTCCCTGATCATTCTTAATTTAGCTCATTTTATAATCTCATAAGTAGGCTGGCATTGCTCTGACAGATGTGCAAATCAAAAGGTGCCTCACTACTACCTTTATGATTGCTGTCATTACCCTGTCCAATGTTCTTAGCACAATGCAGATTGCATGTGGATAGAATCAGTAGACCTGTTTTCTGTCCACAGATTTCCATTTTAACATATCACTACTGCTTTGGCTATGTGGCTGAGACAAAGACAGTTAACTTCAAGTCCCTGCTCCCATTTCCTTCAGGAAACAAGGAACAAGGATCCAAATGGAATTAAATCAAATAGACATATCCGTAAGTCACCAGGGCAGGTTGGCATTCAACCAAGATTTTGAAGGAACTCAAATGTGAAATTGCAGAACTGCTGGCCAAGTTGTCTCACAAATCTATCAAAATGGCCACTGTGCCAGCCTGCCAGTGAAACTTCCACCTACAGGTAGAAATTTGTAATTGTAATTCATCAGTACCTAATGAAGATTATGTACTGATCAACAGTATTTACAAATAGATTTGTTACAAATATATGTCTGTGGTTCAGTGAAATAAAATTCTTCCGTTGTAGATTCTATCAGTCTAACTAATTATTTATTTGTCCTTACATAATGCCTTTTTTTTTTTTACTTTGATGTTCCTAAGATGCTTCTTACTTTTGACAGCCCATTGCATTTAATCTTTTATGGGTAATACAATATTCAGGTCCTGCTATCCTGTTTTGCATGGTTCTCCCAGTTCCTGGTGTTCAAAGTGAGAGGTCTGTGGCTGCAAGTGGATAGCAAATTGCCATCTAACTGTTGGTCTGTAAGGGGGTATGCGAATAACTTGAATGTGAACAACCTTTTTTATTTGATCTGAAACACTATACTGTAGAAAAGATGGGTGAGAGAGACCAGAGGAAAGAATTGACACAAGCAACTGAAAAATGAACATTTTCCCCCAAACAATCCAGGGGTTAAAGAAATCACCAATTATATGAGAAAGTTTGTGTTAGTTCTGCCCAGTAGCAGAACAGACTAGAATCTGCAACTTCCACTTCTTATTCTTTCCAACATCTTAGAGGATGTGCTTGGGTGGGGAAGGGTTCTAATTATTTTTGGTGACTGTATATTTTGCATACATAATAAAATACGTTATTTTGGAGATTAGTGTTCAGGTTTCATCTCTGAAGCATGACTGAGCGTTTATTGTGACCTTGGCTGGATTAACTGGAAAATATGCTCTGTTGAGGCTGTTGACAGCACCAAGAGCAATTTTCTACCTGTTCTGATGAGCCAGAAGGTCCTGGTCTGGTGGCAGCAAAGTTCTCCTGCAAGAGATATTTCCTCACCATCAGGTCAGGCCTGTGTCCAGGTGGCTGCGTCTGCCCCAGCCTAGATTCCTACTCCCTCAACCAAGGTCCTGCATACCTGGCTGGAAGACTGGCTTCCCCTAGAGCAGCTCCTGTTCCCTGGGAGTCTGGGCTTGTGGTGAGCCTCAGAGTAAGTCACAGGAGTGAAGATCCTGCCTGCGGTCAATCAGGAGACAGCCAGTGGTCCCATTGTCCCCTCAACTTCCTCCCTTTCTTTCAGGATGGAAGGAGGTACAGGACCACACTGTGAGCCACAGCTTACAGGGTTCCTGCTCAACCCCATGGCAACCCCACTGAAGGAAAACGGGGAACATATTTATCTTGCTGCATAGATCATAAAGCATATTTAAATAATGTAATTCAGTTCATCACTGATTATGCTTTTGCTTTAAAAGACTAAAAGAGGAACAGTAAATGAAGTAGGCATGTCTCTGTCTTTATAGATGCATAAACTGCTTTGACTGTAGTGAAAATGTAGCCAAAAAGATCAGAATGCAAGCCTGTTCAGTTTAACCAACAAAAACTGTTTCCTCAAAGGACTGTCAGAAAAGGATTCACTTCTATTTAATCTATTATTTTTGTGGGAGAAAGCTACATCTCTTATCCTCAAATTAAATTTATTTACCCATGCATAAGGGAAAAATAGTGAGCCTGAGAGATGCCTTGTGATTTAAAATTCAGTAGATTTTGCTTCTGATTCCATTAGGTTATTTCCTTCTTGAATTTCAAAGACTTTTAAGCAACTGAGTCATGCTACGTTGGAAAATTACACAAAACAATCTGACTTTCAGAAGAATGATTGTTATGGCTGAACCTTGGAAAAAGGAGTAAGAGGCCAGCTTAAAATTCTAGGTATATCTTATTGTCAGCTTTATAACACTGAGCTACGTTCAGCCTACTTTTCTTGGCAGGTTTTTGCATTCAGGAGAACAAAGTTGTTTCAGGCTGAAAAATAACAACAACTATTCATGTCCTTCAAATAACACATCCCATGTACCTTTACTGTCAACTAATCTGATTTGTGTATATAAGTTATTACCCTGTCAGTTTGTCAGAAAGGACCCAGTCATATATCTTCTCACTTCAGGGGAAAATCATAACAGCCTCAAGAAAAAACTTGTGCTGAGTACCAAGATGTGGCAGATAACAGAAAAATGGAAGCAACAGGAAAATGAAAGCAAGACAGTCCCTTTCTTCCCATGCCAGCCCACCAGTGCTGCAACTTAGTTTATCCCCGTGGACTCCTGATGTCCTGTGCTCTCGGGTATTTGTTCTGGTTCCTTGCCCGTAATCCCACCTAGGGAGGAATGAAACTGGGGACCAGTTCAACTTCATGCTGATCCTACCACATTCATTTCCAATGGCATCAAAAAAGTCCAAGGCAGTGATAAAAATCTCCCATCACTGGGATTCAAACAGCTTATCCCACCTTYGTCGCTGTGAAAGCCCAGCTCTACTGCATGAGGAAGAGCACTGGGAAATAATTTTTTATATCTATATATCTCAAATATATATGGGATGCAGTTGCTCACAATTTCTTAACATCTGACTTGATTCCACTTGTCCTATATACAAAGCCCATCAATAAATGTGTGGTGGAAATGCACCAAAAGGGAAGACATTGCATCCACGCTATAAAAAAGGTCACAGAAAGCACCAGGGAGGTCTGCTCCTCCTGATTTTCTTGCCTGCCAGTGCAAAGTGAAGTAATAATCTTTTAGCTTCAGCTTCCCATCTATAGAAGAGGTCTATTTTCTTGCTTATACAGGAGGCTGGAGAGAATAATCTTTTTAGAAGCAGTCACATAGCAAGAGTAAGCACAATAAGAGACAGCTTCTACTGGCAAAATCTTTGGGAGAGCCTAGAGTTTACTTTTACCTGAATACTACGTTTGCCATGCATTACATATACATATAATATTTGGCATATGTAGCATTTACAAGAAATAGTAGGCTTTTAAAATAGTCAGACAAAAAATTTAAAATTAATAGACAAAAAAACATATCCATGTCCTTAGCAAGAAAAGTTACATGTTTCTGTTAAATAGTTAAATGCCTCTACCTCTCTTCTTAAAATTCTCCTTAGTAAATCTGTGGCTTTATTCTGTCACTTCTAAATATCTAAAGTCTTTTTTTGAGGAGCAGCCTGAATCCTACTCTGTCCCAACAGAGTAGCACACCTGTGCTCAGCCAGTGCTAGCAGGGCTCCAACTCCGAGGGAATAATGACAACACAATAGTCTTGTCATCTGGAATATCCATTTAGCAYCCTGTTTTTTTCAAATATTTTATGTTTTGTCTTCATTGCTGTTTTCTTTAACATAAGTCCTGCAAAATCTGAAGGAAAAAATACGTAGTTAGGTTTCACAGTGATCAGGGATTATCTGACTGATGGAACTGTGATATGGTAGAAAATACCTTGTAGCCCCTAAAGAGAGAAAAAAATATTCAGCACAGAGCCTATGAAAACATTCTAACTATTCTTTTATAAAATGTTTATCTGTTCTGCATGTTATAAAAGTCAGTTTATCAGAGTTATAAATAACAGTACAGCCCACTAAAAGTCAGATGCATTCCATCAAGCAGTACAGTCGTTTGGGTAGATAGGTTTAGTCAGTTTGTTACAAACCTGATTGGATACTCAAGATACTTATAATGGATTTAATTTGTTAATAATAAAATATTGCTTACACTAATGGTGTTATCCGCATTAATAGGTTTTAAATGGTTGGTGCTATTTTATTGTCTCATCCTGACTAATGAACTAGTCTATATCTGCACTGTACACTGAACAATGGAGGCCAATAACTTAAACAGTATCATACTCTGGTATCARTATGGGACATCTGAACATTTTCTTCCTTATACATTGAAAGGTAAAGTTGAAGTTTATGAAAGAGAAGTGCTCTCCATGTTTAATGTGTGCAACAGAAACTATAAATAGCTGACAGAACACTGGGAAATTGGTTTAAGTGCCTTACCACTCCTCATTCAAACCATCTGTCAGGCACTTCTTCAGTTAAAAAAAAACCAGCAAACCCACAATTTTTAGAAATGTTTGTTCTGAAAATGCAAATTAATACTTTTTAATTTATTTCAAGTCACGTAGATGGATACGTATCTTACAACATGTCTGCATGGAGATATGGTGCTTATTTAACTACTTCAGAAAAAGGTTGTGAAGGCCCAGGTAGCCCATCCAAGATAAGTTTGAATTCTCTGTTTAGCTTTGCTAAAAAAGGAGTGGAGTGGTTGAGGACACACAGAGTGTAGTTTGACAAGTGTCTTCAGCTTGTGTCCAGCTCACTTCCATATGCTGAAAAAGCCAGTCTTGCCCTCTCCCCTCCTGCTCTTGTCCTCCAGCCCCCATTGCAAGTGCATTAGTGGTGCTGCTGACAGAGCAGCTCCCACAACTAGTAATGCCARGAGAAGAGAGGTGGTGGAACAACATGGCTAGGGACATTGGAAAGGGGAGGTTCACACCTCTCAGTGACACCATGGACTTATATCACTTTAAGCAGCTTGTGAAACTTCACTGCAGAGCCCCAGCTCAGCAAAATACTCAAATATGTGCCTAACTTGAGGCACACAGCCTATTGGTAAGAAAATACTGAAGCATACGCTTTATTTTTAAACACATTATTAGGAGCTTCCTGAATTGAGATAATTTCCTTCTTAGTGTTTCTCTTCCCATCCAGCATAACTTTATTTTTTCACTTCCTGCCAATATGTACTTCATTTCCCTCTGCACATTGCCAGCTAGCCCTCAACTTGGTGGTTGGCATCTTTTCACTCTCTTAGGTAGAGTGTGTGTGTGGTGCTGCACTATTTTGGGAAGGCATTAAAGATACAAGACATTAAAAGACACAAATCCTGAGGGACCAGGAATGGGCCCTGGTTCACTACCATAGCTATAGCTTTGTTGTCTTCTGTAATGTATGAGTCCAGTGGAAAATTAATAAGAACTTAATAAAAAAGCCTGAATATCTTTAAATGAGTTTGGATTCAGATTTCTATACCAGGCTGTTATCAGAACCTATAGTATGGAGGAAAAATCTAGTTCTGCACAATTTCTAATTGCTGTTCTGTCTCCTGTGGCCTTGGAGAGGCAGATAAGGGATATAAAAAAGGTTTTAAGTACTGCATTGTAGGTCAGCTAGTAGGTTCAAGACAGTGTAATCAAGGATCCCAAACTGTAGACAAATTTAGTTTACCAGCTACCTGATTTGTTGGCCTCAAGTATTTCTTTAACCAGATGATTTTATTCATGATTGCACTAACAGCATTTAACTGAAGCCAAACTTGAAACTCTCTATTTTCCTGGGACTTACGAGTTTGTAAGGCACTCCACAAATGCTCTTCTTCAGTTGTGGTACCTTGAACGGTACAGCGTATGCAGGCAATATGTTGCTATATTCATCCAAATGGGTAATACCTATCAGTCTCTGAAGTCCTGTTGGAATGATAGGGTAAATATGCATCTTAAACAGTCTGACAGTGTCCTTATTGACCAAGAAGACAATTTGACTCTTTTTTCCCATTAGCAGTGATTAGTCATACTGAGATGACAACTGAAGKTGTTAACAAACAGCATCCAATGAATGTAACCTGTTTGAATTTAATAGTGTCCACCCACTTGAAAAGTTCAGAAACTCTCAAAAAGCAAGAAAACCATGTACATGCATACTAATAGTCAACTACAGAAGTGGCCAAATCATACATCTCCTCTTAGACGTGTGCAAGAAATGTCATTGTCTATAAGTAAGGCTGGAGGGCACAGGATTGTAAAGTCTAGGACACTTAAGCATTTGTTTAACTTTAAGCCCAAGAGAATATCACTGAAATCACTAGGTTTATTCCTGCACTTAACAGTAAGTATGCTTTTACATACCAGCTTGACTTCAGACTTGGCTGTACTATACTGACTATGCAACTTGACCCAGCTCCTGTTAATCAGGATCATTGTGCAGCTCTTAGTTGGTCTTAAGTGATATTAAATATTCCATTACAGAAGTATTGTTTCCATTACAGTTTACAATTTTAACATTTGAAAACTATCATTAAAATATGTAGCTTTACATCATACTTTTTTTCATATATGTAGCAGATGGCTACTTACTGGCAACTGGTCATGTATTAATTTTTCACAAACCTGTTTCCTGAATATGATTAATGACTCACATGTCCCTCATATCTCCTTATTACAGATGAATGGTATATGGATTCTGAAATGCAAAACATATGCTRAATACCTAAATGGGCTGCCAATGGCTCGAAAATATTATAAGTTCAAAAACTCAGGTAATACAAAGTTTACTGCCTAGGTATTTCACATTTATAAACCTGTGGTATTCAGGAAATAGAGTTTATATTGATATTTTAGCTATTACAATTAGTTACATTATGACACATCAGTRTTTTGTTGGAGATCTTTTAATGCGTTTTGGTTTTTAAAGCAGAAACATGCTCTGCAATGTCTCTTCCATTATGAAGAAGAAAAACAATTCAAGGATGAACTGAAATTTTCACTGAGTGCTTCTCCATATAATCTTTGAAACCGAAAATAATTAAAACAGCCCAAAATGTGTCACACATTTTCAGAAAGAGAGGCCAATTGTGACTAGAAAAAAAAAACCAAAAAACCAACCCACCATAAATTAGGAGGAAGATAAGAGCTGCCACTATTGTAGCTAGATGAGAACTCCATGCTATTTGTTGTCCTCAAAGTATGGCCAGTTACATCACTTAGGGAAAGAATGTCCTCTTTTTATCTCCTATACTTTTTCCATGATACATCCACTTCTGCCAGTCAGTGAGTGGTTTAGGGACTGAACCCTAAGCATCTGCATATTTATGGACTGCTGTTTTAATAGCCAATAATGGACTATCTCACAGCTGATGAGGCAAGCCTTGTTTTCAAAACATTCATGGTTTGGCAGTCCACAACATTCTTCTGCCCCAAGTCTACATTTTAACCATGTGCTGCGTCAAGAAGTGGGGTTTTTTTGCCTGTTTTAAATCTGCTAAACCTAGCAATTTTCTTGAAGGGAGTGGGGGATGGCATCCTATTATTTTTCAGATTGGGGGAATATCAGAAGAGTATTTGGTATGTGCCACCTAGATCTATACAGCTGTAAAACTTTTTTATCCCTTTTGTGTCTGAATTACTCCCAGTAACGGTGCTTTCATTGGTCACTGGGCTAATAGTTTTGCAGGAGTTTCCCCAATGGCTTGCAGAGCTTTTTTTGCTTGGTGATAGCTAGTATACACCCCATGGCTATGATGGTGAATGTAGAGTTAGATTTCTCCCTGTTTTGTGCTTACTGACAATAATTTTATTTCCCTTCTATATCCTACACATGTGAAGCCTTGAATGGTACAGTTTCAGGTACTACAGAGATTTTAATGTACTSCATGACAGGTTGGTTAAGACTGACAAAACCAGTAGAAACACTTTAAACTTTTCTTATACGCATCCTCAAACTGTTCCTCCATTAAGATGTTTATTTTAAAACACATKATTTTATTTCTTACATTCCAGCAGAAGTTTGGATGACATTCTTACTGAGAATTATTGAGAACAATATTTCTTAGGAACAAATAAGTCCAATACAGAAATGCAATAAGCTTTAAAGACATATATTATCTGTTAATTTCAGTGAATCAGTTTTAGAAGTTTTGATCTTCTACTGTAATGTACATAACAGAATTTAAATTGCTAACTGCAAAGTGAAAGGCTCTGATAARCCTCAAAGCTGAAAGTTTCTCAGTTAAGCAGTTTCACAGATATTAATAAAAGCAATTGGTCTTCTTAAAATATTTATTTATGATCCACTATTACAACACTTGAAACAACATTGACATTTGTTTCAACCTTTTTAGTAGCCAAAACGATGCATTTACTGTGCAAGAATAACTCGGTGGCATGAGACACGGGTAACCAAAGGACACTGTCTAGGTGTGTCAAGCAAGTTACGACAACAGCTGTGTAAAGTTTCCTTTGAGCTTGTTCAACCGAATGATTAACTGAACAAAGCGTACCATCAGAGGCAACTACTACCTGGCAGTGACGTTGTTCACTCATTTGTTGAAAATGCCTAACTAATRCCTAAACTGCAAATACTGTGTATGTCAGTATTGCCAACACATCCATGTGTTTTACTGATGATCCACAAATCTAATRTTTTCCTACAGTTATAGAGATAATTCTTGATATTTATCCCACTTCTGGCAAAAAGCGGTGATGTAGGAGTAACACACTTGCTTTCAGACAAAAGATTTATCAAATTATGCCACTTACACATGAATTAGATGGAACTAGCCTGGATTACATTTGCTCATGTCCGTATTCATGACCTTCCAGTTGCTGAGTTTACAAACTTTTGTAAACCAAAGACTAATTTCTAATTCAAACCAGAAGTGTGAAGGCCTGGAAAGTTCAGAAATGGGAAAGAACTTAATGAAGTCCAAGACATATAGAAAGTGGCTGAGGTCCTTCAGTAGGTGGCACACTTCCCTCTCAATCAGTAGTGAAGGAAAGTATTTGCAGGATGCTTGGGGCGCTTGCCTGTGGGAAGATTCCAGAGATGAAAAACCAGGAGGGCAACCAATGTGGTTAGGAATGTTCCCATGACATGTGCCAGGGGAGTAAAGGAGATAGGATAATATGGTCAAATTCTAGGTAGCTGCAACTTAGTTAATGCCATTTTTCTTCTCCAAAGTGCCCCCTGCCATTTTGAGGTAGCTCCTTTATTCTGTTTTCAAGTTGTCACTATTCACTCACTAAGAGTAGTCTGTCTCTCTGCTCTCTCCAGCCCATGCATGAAATTCTCTATGCATGAAGCACTGGAGGTTTCTTTGAATTGGAAGATGATGCAGAATTGAAAGTTGCCTATTTGAAAAGAATGCTAAATGAAAGGCTATCAGAGCTAATGGGAATATAAATAGGTAAGCTTTTAGAAAATTAAGTTGCTTAATAGTTCAGGTTATATATAACTCAGAAGTTCSTAAATCATGCCATGCATTTGGCAGGCTCTTGCTTCAGTTGTTCCTAGAAAAAATGGGGCAGGGTGAGGGGGAGAAGTACAGTATACAAAATATGTAGGAGCAAATACTTTTTATTTAAAGAGAAATAACCAGTGCCTGGTAATGTGTTCCACTTGCCAGCAAGGTAAAATATTTTTTTCCAAATGCCTAAAAGTAAGTATTTCAAAAACTTAATTGGGTTGAGATGTTAAAAGGGACAAAGGGAACCTGGCTATAGTACTTAGAAGTACTGGCTATCACACATGAGAAGTGCACATAATCCCTTGCCTGAGTTTCTAGTTGGCATTGTAGATTTKCCTATTCAGCTAGCCAATTAGCTATGAAAAAAAAGAAAAGGAGTAAAAATAATCAAATTTTATTTAAAAACATTTTCCCAGGATTCATGGGCTTTAAAAAAATGTTTCCATGAAAGGGCATAATTTCAGAAAATTCTGCCTTTTTCATTTTTCACCCTCTTCCAAGGTCAAGTGATGACATGTTATTATCAAGCTGTTGATGCACACAGCATGTTAGCTCTGCATCTGGAAATACTTTATGTGAAGAAAATCACTTTCTTTTTGCTTTTTTAAAATTGTTTTTTAAGAAAGCTCAGTATAGCAGTAATATATTTTTCCTTCAGGAAATACAGCCATTTGTTCATTACCAGGCAAACAGGACTCCCCTTCCTTTGGGCCTGCCGCCAGAGTTATTTACACACAGGCTTGTTCAAGCTAACCACCTTGGCTTCTTGCTCCTTCACACCATTTGATACTGTATGAGATTGAAGCTGTTGTGGATAAAGAAGTGCTTCACTGTGACTCCTTTGTGTTCTGTGGAGGAGTCATGGGCACCCTCCCCTATGAGGAAAGATTACCCTTGTTTACGTAGGAGAGTAGACAAACAAGATACAGCAGCCTGGATTCACGGAACACATAGGAAGAGGTGTTGAGAGAGAGAATTGGTAATGTCTTTTTCTCTTTTCTCATACAATAAGATGGCACTTGAGCAAAATGAAAGCAATGTGTACAAACAGGAAAGTGGGAAGCTGCGGCTGGAAATACATTTTATGGTATTAAATGATTAAATGATATGTGAAACTCATAGCTGCTCATTATCTCTGAGAAGAAGAGCTTGAGATGGTCAGTAGAAGGCAGGTATCTCTCAAAATAAAAATCAGTTACCTGAATTAGTACTGCTCTTCAAGTCCATTTTGTGATGCATTTGACATCTAAAGTAAAGCAGGAGACAAAATGCAGCCCTTTCAGGACTCTCACCAACTCTTCTGATCCATCTCAGTCTCCCTTCTCACCCTCCTTGCCAGCCCCAGAGCCACTGGGTGTGCCCTCTCAGGCTCTCCGTGGGTCCCTGAGAGGGACTGGTGGCAGGAACCCTCATCCTTGCTGGCTGTTCATTGCCCAGCACCCAGCTCAGGGCCCTTGTCTCACTGATGAGGGGAGAAAGAGCAGGTCTTCCAAAGAGAAGGGCAGAAGAGGGAGTATACYCACCTCCTCCAGCATTGGAAAGCCAGCCCTGAGTATCTTGCAGTTTTTCTAGTAAGCACAAAGTGCACTGACTGTAATGAGGGAGTTAGAAAAGGCAGTGGTGGGGGCAGAAGGGGCAAGARCAGAAAGAGACACTACAGTTCAAGCAGGCAGAGGGAAGGAACGTGGGAGGAAACTCCTACATAAATAATGACAATGCGTTTTAAACAACATTTATAGGAAACTACTAGTATTTGTTTATTTATGAGGAAAGCCATTCACGGACAGTTTCCCATAGATTTTCTCACTTAATCAAACCTTAAGAAAGAGGATCCAAACAGCAAAATAGCACCACAAATTTTGTTTTGCGCTCCTACCCTCTGAAACTTTCAGAAAATTGGATACATTAGCTCCATTTTCCTTTACACTGCTCACCCTGAAATCAATAGATAGTATCAATGCCTTATATAAAGGAATTGTCTCTTTTGCTGCAGTTCTCTCTGTAACAACTTCGTGAAGAATAGTAAAGAGCTTGTGGGTACAGGTTTGGAGACCAAGTAACTTTTTCTTAAGAAAGGATGAATTGCTTTAAAATTGTTAGCTATTTTAGGAATGGTTATTTAACATTTCAATTCAACTGCACTATTATAGAAAAATTATGTAATGCTTTCTATTACCTACTTCAAGAGCAGCACAGTTTACAAAACTGATGGATTCTGTGTGTTCTAAGATCAAACCAAATGTTCAGAATAATTTATAGTGTTTAATAATCTGTGAACATCATTGCTGAATATTATCATTCTGTATTGTGTTTGCTGTGAGCTGCAGCTGTGATGGCCAAGGTGCTTTCCAACCAGCAAGAATTACTTCTTTTTTGACGAATCTGCAAAATCTGTATTTAAATAACAGCTGTAAATATCACATCTGAGAGCTCCCTTAGTTCTCTCCTTAGTTTGTTAGAGTGATAGTTTTATTAAATACTGGGTGTAAACGTAAAAAAAAAAAAAATCTAGAGGGAAAGATAGGATGATATGATGCAAGGACATCATTATTAAGTTATGTTGTTGCCACRAGTAGGCAAGAGAAAGTGATTCAGATGTCTGCTGCCTCTCCGTGGAGTCACTGGAAGGAGTTTGGGAGGAAAACTATCCAGGCGTCCCAGCTGCAGTCCCTCTGCGGGACAGTGCTCCTGCTTCATGCTCCTTGTGGGAGGGGAAAGGGGCATCGGCCGGAGAGGAAGGTCAGTTTGTACTCAGTTACACCCATTTCCCAAAACTGTGCACAAAGAGGGAGTGGACTGAAGGAATCATGCGAAGACCTCCTTGCCTCTTTGCCTGGGGATGTCTCCTCCAAGCTAAGGACCCTTGCAGCTGCAAGTTGTGCAGCTTGTCACAACCTGCTCTGGGGCTTGAGCCAAACAAATTTTGTACAACGGTCAGGGTCTCTGAGCACAGGTGCAGCTTCACTCTCTTCCCTGGGAACACCAAAATGCTGAAGAGTTTTAGCTCCAGCACATACCTTGTAGAGCCACAATGAAGGAAATGGCTGTGGCTCAGATGGTGCAATACTGAGAGAGTGTGGGAAAGGACACACAGTGTAGCTTCTTGAGATAACTGGAAAAAGACCCTTATTTTGAAGGGCATTATGGAGAAACATTTTTTTACTTTGCTTTGAGACTGTCAATAAACTCCTTAAAATGATTTTGAACACTGAACCTTGTTGCAGTACCTTTTGTGGGCTGGTCTCTGTGACAATAAAAAATGAACTTCTGAAGTCTTGTGAGAGGGAGGAGAGAAGCTGACAATGCTGGCCATGTAGCAAGAAGTCAAAGGTGCTGGTCAGGAGTCTGCAGCCTCCCAGAGGAGAAGATAGTGGCAGCCATCATTTGGGGGTAGAGGTAAACGCAGMTGTTGTAGAAAACAGCAGGATGGGAAAACCTCAATTTGAAACAAATCCTAAGCACTTGCATCTCCCATTGACTTATTCTGACATGACATCAAATAAAGATCACAAGCCCAAAGTCAATATGTTTGCTCAGACAGAATAATTCCAGTCAAACAATACTCASTGTCAGGAATCACAGTATCGCTTACACCGGAATCAGGAAAACCAAGACAGCCAGGCTCATGGACTTAACAAGGAGCAAGCAACTCTTTGTTCAGTCCTCTCAGTAYTGAACTTGCTTGTAGGGGCAAGTCTTTTATGTAAAAGAAATCATAATTTATCATAAAGTTATGGTCACATGATATTGTGTCCATATCACTTGAGGTAAGTCCCAAGAAATCCCAAGACTCTCCTCCACCTCCTGGATTGAGCAAAATGAAGGAAACACTGTGGATCTGACTCAGAGGCCACCAAAGTCAACAGGGGYCAAGGATCACAGTAGGATGACAAGATTTTTATTAATAGATTGTATGTCCTTCTGTATCCCTTTATTGCCAACTCTGAGCAYTGAATTGTTATTAGTCCCTAAAAGATGCAGTAACAACCTAAAATTCTGAGCTACTAAAATTATGAAATAATGGTTTTATTTACCCTTGCATCTTCCATAAGAACCACTGCTTTCAGGATTTACGTGTACACTTTTTCCTTTTCATCCATGAGGCTGTTTTTTTATTGATTTCAGCCAAAAGAATAATCTCAGATGCCAGTATGACTTCCGATGTCACAGTGACGGTGCTGCGGCTGGCATCACTTCGAATCAACTTACAGTAGCCTGTAAACTCGGCTGAATGGCTTCCCCAAAAGAAAATTTGCTCTGAAAATTAAGTGAAGACCTGCTGTCAAAAACTCGGCAGRCGCCGGTGCCACGGCAAAGCCCAACCAGGCGAGGCCAGGGAAGGGACCCCCGCGCTGCCGGAGCGGCCGGGAGAGGGACCCAGCCGGTTGAGCTTCGCTCTCCGAGCACCCGTGGCAAACCTCAGGAATACAAACGCTGTTCCCCGGAACCGCGTTCAGGCTTAATTAACTCAAAGCCAGTGTCAGCGGCAGGACCCGGGGCGTGTGTCGGTGCGGGACTTGGGCCGGGTCCTGCTTCAGCGACTGTTCCGAAAACCGGTGGTGGGTTCCCGACCACCGCGGGACGGCGGTGGGATGCTCCCGGGAAGCACGAGCACCGCCTCGCCCCGCCGGGAGGGTATTCCCCCTGCAGCGCCTCTGCCCCGGGGCCAGGGGCTGCTGCGGGAGAGCGGCCCCGCCGCCGGCCCCGGCCCGGCCGAACCCCGCCCCGCCGCCGCCGGGCGCTGCGGGCCCGGTTTGGCCGCGGGCGGCCCCGTGAACGGCGGCGGGGGGATGCGAGCCCCGGTACCCTGCGCGGCGGGGCGGCCGCTCCCGGGGCCGGCGCTTGGCTCCGCTCGGCTGCGGCGCTGGCGGCGAGCGGGTGTTGCAATAAATGCGGGTGTCTGCGGCGCAGCCCGGGGCGAGCGGGCTCCCTGCCCTCCGGGGCGGCGGCGAGCCCCGCTGGGTCCGCCCGATGGGCGCCCCCTCCTCCGGGGCCACGTGCTACGGGGTGAGCGAGGGTCGAGGTGGTCCCCGCCCGGGGGAGACCCGGTTTCGGCTGCGAAGCCGGGGCCGGCGGCCGGCACGGGGAGCCCCGGCGCTGTATTGTTCTCCCTGACAGATAACGTGATCTCGGCCAGGCGAGAGCGAGGGGGCGGAGGGGCCGGGGGAGGGAGAGAAAGGAAGCGGAGGGAGGGGAGGGGGCAGGAGGATCCCGCGTCCTCGGAGGAAATTCTCAGGCCGGGAGGACGCGCGGCTTGCGCACGGCAAGCCGGGACTGGCTCTCCTGGGAGTTCCCTCGGCGGGGAGGGGGAGGGGAGCGGCGATCTCCGCCGGCGGGGAGAGGCCGCGGCTTCGCCCCGCGAGGCCCTGCCTCCTCCGTCCGCGCCCTCCCCGCGCGCGGTGCTCCCGCGGCTCCCGCCCCGCACAGGCACCCAGGGCGGGCAGCGCCCAGCTCCGCGCCCGGGATCGCTCCCCGCCCGGGATCGCTCCCCGCCGCCGCGCGGGGGGACCCGGTGACGTCACGGGCGGCGCGCTCCCCGCGCTCGCTCCGCGCTCGCCGCCCTGTAACTTCTGTTCTGGGAAGTGGTGCCAGGAATAGCCCGGCGGAGCCGCCTGCAGCGCGGAGCGCTCCCTCCCGCCGCGGCCAGGGCGGGCTGCGGCTCCCGGGCCTCCGCCTCTCCCCCGTGCAACACCAGCCCCTCCGCCACTGTCAGGGAGATGGTGATGAGCCTTTCCAAAAAGAGGGAGAGGAATGACCTGCCTTAAGATAAACGCGTGAAGCGGGCGCCCCTTGGCCGCTGGAATATCTCTGTCTGTCTTTATATATAAAGAAGCGCCGCGAGCCGCCTCACTCCGGGCGAGCCCTTAGCAAAGGAGCAACACGAGCGCCCGGCGGGATCAGCAGCAGCAGCAACAACAACAAGGGCACCGGGAGGGCTTCCCTCCTTCCTCCTCGGTGACTTCCCAGGTGAGCAGCACGGGCTGCTGCGGGCAGCCCCCTCCTTCCCTGCCCGCCGCTCGCCCCCTGTCACCGGCACCGGCTGACAGCCGCGGCGGGGCTCGGGCGCGGGGCGCCGCGGGGCTGGGGTCGGGCCGCGACAGGCAGGGCGCTTGGCTGAGCGGGGGTCCGTGGCCGGCGCTCCCGSTGCCGCCCGGGGCTGCAGGGGTAAATGGAGGGCAAGGCGGCGGGAGGGCGCCGGCGGGGGAAGCCGGCGGGGCTGTAAAACCGCCGGACCGGTAAGTCACCTCTGTGGCGGCGGCTCTGGGCGCTGGCAGGCACCGTCCCCGTCCCCGGGGCACCACGGCCGGCGGCGCTTCCCGCTGAGCCGGCGCAGGAGGGGGACACGGCGGGGACAGGCCTTTGTCGGTGACACGCCGTTAGGAAATGTGGGGAATACCCGGCTTGTAAGTGTATGCAGATGAGGAGAAGGCTGCCTTGCGTAATCCCCTCCTGCGGCGGGGAATGGGCATGGTCACCGCCGGGGAGAGGCGCCCGCGGGGGGGCCGACCCGACGGGGCTCTCACCGCGGCCTCCGGCGCTCCGGGAGCGAGCGGGGGGGGGGGGGCACCAGGCAGGGGGGGCGCCCGGGGCCACCCGGCGCGGCGGCGGCGGCGGGCAGGGCGCCGGAGGTAGCGGAGGGAGGGAGGGAGGGGATCTGCGCCGGCTGCCAGCGCGTCCCTGCGGGGCTGCCGGACACGGGGGGCGTGCGYGTGTGTGTGCGGGGACACCCGGCACCGCGCCGGGGGTGCGCGTGTGAGAGTGCGTGTGCGCGCTGCGCCGCGGTGACTGTTCCCTGAAGTGGGTGGGACGTTGGCCCGTTCCGGGAATGTTCCATGACGTGTAAACGCCACAGGAAGGGGGTTAACGAGGGGCTCGGCCGGGGCCGCCGCCGGGTCCCTCCCTCTCTCCCTCCCTCTGTCCCCACGCCCGCCGGCGGGGCTGCCGCGGGGGCCGGCGGGGGCACGCTCCCTTATGTAATGCGGGGTACGTGTGCGGCCGGCGGGGATTATGTAAGCGGCACGTCCGCGCCTGTCGCATAGGATATCGCATAGGATACACCGCCGCACGCCGGCTCCGCGCCGGGAGGCGGGCAGGGGCGGCGGGCTGCCCCGCCGCGTCCCCGCCGTGTCCCCGCCGCCGGGGTCAAGCGGCGCGGGGAAGGCGGGGGAAAACCCCGGGTTATCCCGGGTCATGCCCCGCAGCCAGCTCCGACCTTCCTGCCGGGGGCTGGCGCGGCACGGCCTTCCCCCTCGTGAGAGGGAGCCCGAGGCGGAGGGGAAGGAGGGTGGTGATGTCCGTTCTCCAGGTGGTGCGTGTCCCGAAGAGCTCCGACCGGCGGGTGGGGAAGCCGGCGGGAGGCCCCGCCGCCCTTCCCGCCTGGCCCGGGGTCCCGGCCGGCCGCCGGCCAGCACGTCTTGTCTCCGTGGGCAGGCGGCYGGGGCTCGCCCCGGGACAACGATAAACCTCCTCAGAGCTTAATTTCCCGGAAAAGGGTTCTGTTTTTCTTATTAGCTGGCACTAATGGTCAAACTTTTTTTTTTTTAATATGATAGTTGCAGAAATGAAACTTCTGCTCACACACTAAAGAGTTGGGGTGTTTTAGGGTATAATTTTCAAATACTTTTAAAATTTAAACTAATGGAAATACTAATGAGTTTCAGCAGAAATATTTAGCTAAATATTTAGCTAAATAGTTTTTCTTCTCTCATTTTAAGATGAAGCCAACTTTAATATTAAACTTGCCTAGTTTTGTACATTATTAAATAATAGAGGGGGCATTAAACATTTTATGCCGACTTAGTCAAGGGTATTACTTTTTTTTTTCCTTCTGATGAATTTATACGGAGAATTATTACGAAAGAATTAAATAAAGTAGTCAGGGTGTCAAAAGGGAAGCATTGCTGGGTAGATCTGTGTTTCTCTGCTTCCCGGAGCTGTGGGTGCAAGCGTGTGTTCGTGCAGCTCCCAGCGCAAGGGGGCTCCGGTCATCATCATCAGGAGTTCTGGGGACACCGGGTAATTATAGTAATTACTAAGTTAAAAGAACTACTGGTCTAACGAGGTACAAATTCAGTGGGCCCAGTTTTAAATTCTGTTGTTGTTGTGGATTGCCACTGACTGCTGGGGGAATTTGATCCTCAGGTTATCAGGACACGGTGCAGAATCCTCAATATTTTGATAGTGAGGATGATATGCGGACATGCTAAAAAAGTGTGTCTGTTTTTTAAAGATAGGAGAGTCTCTGCCTGTTAGATTTGCTGCACGTGGACATATTTAGATAGATGCAGTATTTATTTATGGTTAGGTGTTAAATCTTTCCCTATCCTTCCAGTCAGGAGAGAGATTTCTGAAACTTTCTTCATTATTTTTCTGCYTTGTCTGTTTTTTCAAAAAAATTAATTATTGTGGAATAGGCTGAGAGTTTTTTTCCATGTGAGTTTTAAGAAGTTACTACTGTCATCTGCAGATGTATTTCGGATTACTGTGTTTTTGAGCTGTGCAAAGGCAGAAGTGATATGGTACAAAGAGGGTCGTTACTTTTGTTGATTGAACAATCCACATTTTTAATGCTTTATAGTGTGTTGTTTTGATGKTATTTTCCAATGGCTATGGGGTATAGCAGTTCTGTACATCCTGGCTGAGGTGACATGTTAAAACCTTACTGCTATGGATTAGAATAAAATTGAGCAGCACTTGTCCCAGAGCACAAACGTAGAGGACTTTTAATGGCGTATCGAAGTCCAGTTGTGTGGCAACAGTGCAGAATGCTTCTTTATAAAGGCAGATTTTTAGATTCTCAAGTGACTCGATTGCCTCATATGTGAGATCTGTTTACAAACCTTCTTGTTACTATGAAGACAAAACAGAGAGCCATATGCATTCATGTGGTCCTTGCTGAATAATGGTACATGTGTCTACTTGAGTGTTTGGCAGTATATCATGTTTAGTTTATGTGGTGGCACCCTACAAGGCTATTCTTTTTTGACTTTTAACTATTTCTAATACCATTGGCTGTACTCAGTTGTGTGAGCAAATTTATGACGCTGGTCCGCATATTTGTAASTAAGCAGGACATTTTTAAAGCAGGACATTTATTGTTGAGCATTTTGCCAAACTTCTTTGTTTATTCATTTATTTAGGTGCTTGTTTTTAAAAGAATTGAGGTAAATTGGATTTAAAGAGAAGTGAAAGTAATTAGTACCATTTTGCATGTCCCTCTGTTCATCATTTTCAGTCAACAGCACAGGCAGTTACTGTTACTGCTGTTGTAATTTAACCATATTGGGTAAGGTAGTGGGAATTTGGGAGCTGTGTGCTTGGCAGAAGTGGTTTACTTAATGAAATACTCCAATACTTACCCATCAAAGAGAAGAATGCTTGCTATTTAGGAGTATTACTGTAGAGTATACAAGTCATAGTAATGTATAAGTCACAGCAATGTGACTTGGATTATGAAATATGGCATGCCATCTTTCAAATTTGGGTATGGTGGGGCTTTGTAATAAGCTGTGGTTGGTTATATTGATAGTTATCTATCCAGCTCTGTATGTACAGCTCAGCAAGTACTACTTTCTTGTAGTTCTTACTTGATTCTGCCTAAGAATTACGGGTAAATTGCCAGAGCTGAATACTAACCTTCTCTGTCTTAGGCCCGTGAAAAGTTGGTTCTTCATGTCTGTGATCGTTACACAGAGTAAAGAGAAAACGTTTTATCCATTTTACCTTAGACATTAAGAAGAGCTGAGTCTGTCAGTGTGTGGTTTTAAATGATTGGTCTTCCAAGCAGGAGGAATACATAATTATTATTAATCTTATGGGTTAAAGGCTTCAGGAAGAGTTAATTGCTAATACTTTTGGGAGTTGAACAGGAGTGTTGAGTACAGAGGCTGCATACCTTTGTTGTTTGAAAAAGGTCTGATAAGTTATGAGGAAACTGCTTTAAAAATTCTTTTTTTTTAAAGGGGCAGGTTATTTTTTCTTAAGATTTCTTAAACAGCATCTCTGAAGTAATATGTTACAGATTAAATATTTTTTAACTTATTTGGCTTTCTACTGTAGTTTAACCATTTGTTTGTTGGGGGTTTTTTTGTTTGGTTGGTTTTTTGCTTTGTATTTTTCCCCTTCAATAGAATATCCAGCAGTTGCTAAAGAAGTGAAGAAACAGCAAGGGGAAGCATAAGCTAGATGGGAAGTGGAGAATAGTATTTTTCACATGTTCAATCAGTAATTTGGGATGCTACATTTAGATAAAGTAGCACGGAATTATCACAGAAGAATGAAAGTTTCAAGCTGGTTGTGCCATTTAARTAGGAAATAGCTTTGTTTCTCTTTTGGGTGCTTGAACAATTTTTATAAGACTTTGCAACAACTYCCCTTTTTCTGCAGGAAATATTAAAAAGCATTTCATTGGGGCCATATTTTTCATTCTCAAGTGAAATTAGGACTTGTAAAAGTGCTGGTTTGACAGCCTGAGAGAAAAAATCCACTGTAAATAGAAGCATTAGAAGTTTTTCCATGACAACCAAGTAGCGAGCCCCTATTTGGACCTTAAGAAATCATTAGTGAAATTAAAAAATATGTTAATGTCTGGAAACATCTGGGGGTTTTTAAAAATTTTCCTCTTTTTACTGAAATAGCAAGTGGAAGGCACCATGCACATCTTATTTAACCATTCTGAACCTTTCTTCATGGGTTAAAACAATTGACTTTACCCTACGTACTCACTTGTAGTAGGTTGTCTCTAGTAAGAGTTGTCCCCGAGAAATCTCTCTGGCAAAGCCGTGAGCATGGAAAAGGTGTGAGAGGATATGGGTAGGGGAAACAGTCTGATACAGTGTTTCAAAATCCCCAATGTGGAATAATCAGAAGACAGTCAAGTACCACATGCAATTTTGTCTGTCAAATTAAGAGTTTCTTGTCTTTTTTAATTGTCTTGTGATTAATTTTTTGCCTTATTGATATGGTCTAAACATAAGAGCTTCTTCTTGCTCGGAGGAAGTATTGTGGATTCTGGGTTCTTGTTTTCATTTGTCTTTCAGGCACATTTTGTACATTTGCAGTTCTGTACATCTGTTCTCTGTATGCCTGGGTAATAGCAGCGGATTGTGGACCACATTGGTTTTGGTCACAATGTTGCTTATGTTTCCATATTTCCTTTTTCTGCCCTGAATGTATCTCTTTTTACTGTTTTTTGAACTTGGATATTGCCTTTTACTTGAAGAAGCAGAAACCTGTGCATGCTTTTTTCCCTTCCACTTTCTCTGCATGGGAATCTCCGGGCATACCTACCCAAAAATGTACCACTTACATGGTTTTCTTAAAAATAATACAGTGCACGAATGTGGATATAATTATCTGATGTGAATTCCCCCGGTACGTGGTTGTACTGATATGACTAGTTTGTATAGTGATAATATCCCTTTTTTCTGAGTTTGTTTATGCACATTCTGTCTCTGTCAGTGTAGACTTGGTCTCAACAGAAAAGTTCTTTCTAAATATGACATAGAAACCACGAGTAATGTAATAATGTAGTAGGTAATGAGTTTTTGGCCACTTCATGCACACGTGGGTTTGTTTTGTTGCACCTCAATTTATGTTTTACAGAACAGTGTTTTATTGTTTTGTTTTTTCTATTATTTGACAGTTCTGCCCTGATACGCTTACAGAGTCTGAAAAATGCAACTCATATACAAGAAATTTGATCCTTCACACACAAAAAAGAATTGTAAAGAATATATCTGTTCTTACACATGTAAGTTTAACTTCATTGCAACTTAAGTAAGTTGCAATAAAGTGCTGCAGCTCTGGCTCAAATCTCTGATTTATGTAAGCTGCCGAAAGTGGGGGGAAAGAGGATGTATGGTATTTTTTGAAAGGCATGGCTTAGTTGCTGTTGTGTCATAGAGGAGAAATTCAAGGTTTGATTGCTTTTTCAGATAGTAGTTTATTGGAAATTCCATGCAAAGAAAAGCAGTTAGGTAATTTGCATGTATAGTTCAGTTTAATAGAAAAGTGAAAACTAGAGGAGCTAAAGGGAATTGAAATTACRGTGTCAGGTGGCATTTTAAAAGTAATGCAATAAAGTAGAGTTTGACTCTCTTCATAAGAAAACACTCMCGAAAAAAATTAAGCAGAAAAGTCCCAAATTGTTTTCTGTAATTTATGGTGAAGCTTAGACTTTTGTGGCTACAGAGAACAGTACTGCTAACTGGCCTGGCTGGCCTAACTTAATCCTCCCGACCTCCCCAAGCCCAAGTGTGCCTGGAATTTTCCTCTGCTGGGCTTGGTGTGGACTCTAGGAGCTTGGGTGTACTCCTTACCAAGTGATTTATGATTATGGAGTAATACTGAATATTTTCTAGGAAGAAATGTAAAAAGTGAAAGAAAATTCTAACTCCACAGTGTAAGATATGATATAATACAAGAGAATTTTGTTGAAATAATATTATTTATTGAGCAGTTTTTCCCTAGGGTAATATCTGTGCTTAGGGAGAAAGGAGTTCTCTTTTTAAAAAAATCTAATGGCGCAGGGTCAGGATTATCAAAATTGGTCTTATTAGACAGTGGGGTTTTCTTGCATATTGGTGTTTTTTGTTGTTGTTTTTGTTTGTTTAAATAAGATAAACGTCCCAATCTCTGTATTTATGTATTTTGTGTTTGTGGCTTGCATTAAAACAAAACGTGTGTAGTGTGTCAAGAAAGAATAGTATGAAATAATAACCGAGGTTACCCTTCCTTGACAACAAGACGTGACGCTATTTAGTTAGAGCAAAAACTATTTCGTTTAGACCAAAGTCATATTCAACAGAGACTGAGTTGCTGGCATCTCTTAACAGTCTTCATAGGTCAGTGTAGTTCATTTTGAGTGTAGTCTGCTTACAAAAGTTCTGAAAGTATGTGGAGTTTTATGTTCCTTGTCTTTCAAACACAGCTAAAATAAATAGTTCAGTTAGCTGAAAAATAATATCTTTATTTGCTCTTAACTGTTGTCAATTTTTGTGAGGACTGAATGTGATTTTCTTTCTTTCTGCACAAGCATTAGCAATGAAAAAGAGATGTCCCAGACATTAGTGCAGGCCCGTGGTTCACTGACATCTCTGCATGCTGATGGTGTTCAACTGAGTCCTCTGTGGCACCTGTGAAACACTGATTCATCTTGAGAGTTGAATTTCTAAAAGTATTTTGTTAATGTTTCAGAAGAGAAAATCAAGTACAATTCATGGTCTTCTGTAACAATAGAGGTGGACCAATTTTGACTTTTTCCCATTTAAAATCAGTTGTGTTTGTGAATRCAGTTTCTGAAGCTGCTTATGAAATGTGCTTTTTAAGTATATTTGTCTGAGGTAAAATAGTTCTTTAGTGAAAAAGGCATTTATCTTTGGCAGGACACTCATAAGACTCCTACAGCCAAATTCCCTATCCTGTTTAAGTCAATAAAAGTTTCTACAGTTTGGTAAAAATAGGATTAAACTATCAGCTATGAGACCGTAAAGTTGGACATCTTGATGCTGTGTGATATGATATTCTGTTTTGATCACCAGGTGAGGTTGTGGTACTAGGCTCTTTGAGTAAAGAGATTTTGCTTTAAAATCTCTGCAAAGCTGTGTGAATATAACTTCTTCCAACATTCTTAGTGAAATTGTGTCAAACAAAACTTGCAGTGTGTTCCATAACTTTGTGCTTGGTCCTGCAATAGTAACAAAATCCCTCTAAAAGTTAGTGGATATTTTCACAGTGCTGCTTGGCTAGAATATTTGATTTCTTAAGGCTTAAATAATGGATAAGCTACATGTATTTCATTTGTGAGGTACAGCTGAATTTTGATACAGGCTTAGCAAGATGTTACTGATACATCTGAAGAAGTCTGTGGTAAGTGTAAGGGTAGGAGTCGTTTATATAATACGCTTGAGGAGGAAATGATGTTAGTAAAATCCAAACTCACAGAAAGGTGTTTGTTTTAGAGCTAGAGTGATACCAAGTACAGTGTTGCTACCTCTGSAGTTGGTTGGTATGGTGGCAAAATGTTGGGATTGAGAGGACAGCGAAATTGGTCTAGTAAGTTATCTGTCATGTTTGATACATCGTATATTTTTAATCTCTGATTTACTTAATTGCTAATTAAATACACAAATTGTACTAATCTTTGACCTAACTCATTGTAGTGAGTAATGTTAATTATTGGTGAAAAACTTCAGAGTCAGCCATGCATTAGAAAAACTACTAGATATTTGGAGTAATTAGTAGGGCAATTTTGAGTCAGCTGTTTTTCTCTAAACAAGTAAGGTTGTAAATTGGAACTGATACACAGTAGTATGACAGCACCTTTCTTTGGTCTGACAGGACTTTGGTCTGTGAAATGTCAGGAGGCAAAGGGATGATATATGGTACATTCATTTTCTGTGCTTTGTTTTTAGCTCAGCTTATATAGTCGTTCACTGATTCCATTCGTGGACAAAATTTAATCACTCTGTATCTGGCTTTTATGAACAGGCTTGTTCATATGAAGGAGGGGTGAGAAAGTAATAGAGAAAGGAATGGAAGCATATCAAGTCCTCCAAATTTTTCTTTTGGAGCAAGGACAACSTGTTTACATGGCACTTTGGAAATGCTTGTTTTGCTTCTGGGTTGTACAGATTTCCTCATTCAAGGCTGATAAACCTGAACTTTCCATGATGGGAGGTTTGATGATTGGACTGGACACGTTCACTTGTAAAAGACAAGTGTACAAGAAGAACCTTTGCTTCAGTTTTGGTCTGTGTCCTCTGTGTGATACTTCGTAGTGGTGTGTCTGGGGTCTTTCTCATTCTTCTGTAGTAACAGCGAAGTAGCTTTCAGCAGATGTACCCTGACTTTCCTTCTCTTGCTCCCCAGACCACCCTCTGCATGGCAGGAAAGAGAAAGACACACGGGACAGTGGAGTTCCTTTATGCACACCTCTCCAAAACTTCAGTGCAGCATGTTTTCCACAAAGRGAGTGACTATGAGAGAAACCTTTTAATTTTCTTTCTCACTCACAACCCTATTAAAGGAGAAAACACAGATGTTAAATGCACAGTTTTGGATGTGTGCTGGTTGAGGATGAGGCTTAGAGGGGGAGATCAATAAGATAAGGAGGGGATTATAATTGCCTACAGGAAGTTATTTGTGTCAGATCAAATCTCCCTCTGACATTGTCCTCAACTTAAAGAATTTTAGTAATACTGTCTTTAAAATCCCTGTCCAGTCTCAAGTCATATGAGCACGTGTTGGTGAGTAACTAAGGTCCTACAGAAGGCACCATCTAGGATGCAGTGGTAGCATCCTCTAACTTCAGACTTCTAACTTTGACGTCTCCACAGATAGCTTGCACACAGAATGCAATGCCTTCTTATCTTGCTTGGTGCTTGAAGGTATTTATTTTTACATTTGTTTATGGCAGGGTTTTGATTTAATTTATTTGCAGTATCATTTGATCCCAGTCAATAGTTCGACCCACTTAACTAGCAAGCAGGGGAATAAATTAAACTAATTTTGACTATCTCTTTCTCAGTCAAGTGGGTTGTCTGGTGAGCCAAAAGTGTAATAAATAGATATGATGGCTATTTACAGATTCACACACTAGAAAACAGAGAGCCGTGTTTCATTGCCTAATTCAGACAGTGTCACATGCAGATGATGGGATTATACCTGTCTTTTTATCGCAGCCAAACATGCATTTTTTTTGCTCCTGCTTTGGTGTTTTCCCGTGAAAATAAACATATTGCAGCAGAAAATTGAGGGCATTTGCCACATTGTGTGAAGAAATATTTAAGAATGCGTGTCAAAGTATATACGTATAGACCTACGTACATATATGTGATCTTAGCTTTTGCCTCTAGTCGTGTTCTGTCTCCTTCATAGTACAATACACCTGGAAAAATTTCATGAGGGCTTATGGTTGGAGGTCTGGCTTGTTTGTCACTGGGAGGAAGATTTGTCCTAGATTCAACATAGGTTCAACTTCTGCTGTTGTATAACTATCAAAGAAAATATTTTAAATAAATAAATTCTTTTGCATTATTTATTTGTGAGTGTTAGCATTTATTTCACAAGTGTCTATATAGATGCATATACACAGCCACATTTTGTTAAAAAGGTAAAAAATCTTGTTAGTTCTCTGTGATGAACTGCTGTGGTCTCACTTTGGTGAGTATCAGAATCTGCCCGGGTGATCTTCCTAAAATGTTATTCACTGTTCCTGGTGCTCTGCGGATACAAGGATGCAGCGAGATCAGTAAGTGAGCATGGCCCATTTAGCTGCCTGTGACTGACTCAGCCAAGGTCATGTCTTGCTGGACCATAAAGATGTTTGCCTTTAAGTTGAAGTACTTTGAGTTCCTTTTACATCCTGATGTTTCTGAAGGACATAGTCACATCATTCTCGGTCTAGTCAGAAGGTGAAAGGGTCATTCCTGAGTCCCTCTCATTGATGGTGCCTGATAGTCACCTTGTTCATGGTGCTCATTAAGCCTTGCTGCTCTGGTGGGACGCCCACCTCCACACTGGGGCTGAACCAGTGGTGCCAAGTCTCATAGTTGTAGAAAAGTGACCAGAAAGTCAATCCTTGAGCAGACTTATTTGTGCAAGTAGATGATGGAAATGAAAGGTATCATAAAAAGCACTTGAATTGTGGCAACACATATCTTATTGCTTGACCTTCRCTTTCTGTGGTGCCAACCACAAAATCATCTTGCCCTCATCTTACAGTTTTCTAATCAGTGCCCCACATCTGAGAAGATGACACCAAACTGTGCCCAGCACAGCTTGTGACACCGTGTGAACTGCCTCATCTCTTGTGAATAAAATGAAAAATTCTGTCATTTTGGATCATATCCTGACAAATAAAAATGCAGAATGGGAAGTTGTTATTGGTTTTTTTGTTCATGAGGCCAGGATTTTGCCATCAGCTGTAGATAGGACTTGTGCTGCCGAAAGAGCTCTCCTCGTGACTGTCTCAGCCTGTAAATGGAAACCTTCAGCAAGGTTTGCTTTTCATTGAATATAGTARTACTAGGTGAGAATGTTGGAAAAACTGTCTACATGGAAACAGCCTCTGGATACTTAAGGCAGAGAAGACCTACAACAAAAGGCACTCTCAACAGAAATGATCTTTACATTGAGAGATGGTATAAGGTAATTCGGAAAAAAAAAGATACATTAGGTACCCCAAGGTGCTTTCATTGTGATTTGAATATAAAATGTGTGGAGTCTTAGGTGCAAGTGTTGGAACTGACAGTGGCTAAGAGCTGTGGTTTTAGGTCTTTTTTTTTACTATTATTATTATTTGTAGTCGTAACTCAGCTGAAAAAGAAACTTTCTTGGAGCCAGGGCTGTATCTTACTTGTCCTGTATGCTTGTCTTCCCGGTGAAATCCCATTATCTGGTTTTGGAATTCTTAAGATGTGAGAAACTTAATTCCAGTTTGTGTATAATGTCTTTTTTTTTTTAATTTTTTTTTAGTRAGGTCTTCTTATTTCAAATGGCATTATTTAAAAGTTGGGGGTTTTTTGTCTGTTTCTGGTATGGTTCAGCATAATAAAAAAGATAATATATACAAAAGGTTTGCATGGTTCTAGTGTGCTGTCTTATTCTGGTGTAATCTACCTGTCCTATGTATCTACTTCTCCATCTGTAGCCCAGGAGCACCAAGCTGAATTATCTTATCACTGATAATGGGGTTTTTCTTTGCACTTCCCCACTTTTAGATGTAATTTAAAAAAAATCTTGCACCTCACCTGGTGGGTGGATTAGAGGGGAGATGAGCTTTTCTTTTAATAGTACAAACAAAATGAAAAAGGAAGAAAAATAAGCCTAGTTCAGCGAAAGCTTATGGCATGATTCTAGAATGCATAACCCTGGGGGAAAAGGGCCAGTTATTGGAGTAGTTCTTGAGTAACCTAATTGTTTGATAAGGATCCTTGCCTGTTTAAGTTGTTGGTTGTTGGAAATGTTCCATTTCTAAATTTGTGCCTTATTGCATACCCTAAGGTATGTGTACAACCCACTGTAATTGCACAGTTTATTATTTTATTAATGAGAGCTGTGATAATGTGTTGGCTCATGAATTCCCTCCAGTCCAGGTATGGTCTCCTAATTGCCCTGGGTTCTGCGATTCTGTCATTTGTTCTGGGGATGGTGACAGAGAGCACAAGCAAAGACTTTACAAGCATGGTTTGCAAAACTCAGACCTTGCCCTAAAGCCTGTGTTTGGTGTGATAATGCAACCAAAGGCTGGAAAGGCCGGATATCTTTTTTAACATACACTTAATGAATAACAATAGAAGCGGCAGAAGGAAATTCCTACTACATAATCCTGAGTACCTGAGACTTTGCCAGCTGGAAGGAGAGGGCTGCACACCTTACTTGGCCTTCCTAACCATAACAGAGCACCCTTAGTAGTTCTTTGATCTGGGTCTCTCCTGCCTGCCTCTTTGCCCAAGTGGCTGGAAGACTCTCACTTCATTTGCTGTAAGGCACACAACAGTGAGCAAGCATCTGGCATGCAACAGCAGCTCCTAGTTTTCTTGTGCCCCAGGGGTAGCAGGCGTACTAGGGTGCCTATTCCCGTGTTCTGGAAACTATTTCTGTGTGCCAACACTAGATCCACAGTACAGGAGAAGGGAGCAGCATCAGTGGAGGTGTGGTCTGTGGAGTAGTCGGGGAAATCCAGTTTACTGTGTCTGTAACTCTGGAAACAAAAYTTTCCCGTAAAAAGCCATGGCAAAACACCACATCCTCAAACAACTAGCACTTGTTCCGCAGTGCTGCCCAGCTTTCCTGGTATGCTGTAAACCTCTGACCCTGGRTTTGAAAGATTTGGGGAGCTTTCTGAGGATGTTGTGGCAGCTCGGGTAACCCCAGCCCACAGGACGGGGGGATGGTGATTCCCACTGAGCGTATCACAGGCTGCCTCCTTACTGTGGTGGCTGGTACAGTTCTCCACAGCTTCTGAAACTGCTCGTTACAGAGCTTGGCTCTTCTACAAGGGCTTTTCATAGCTGCAACCCCTGTGGCTTGATGCAGCATGCTTTTCTGGAGGAACAGATGGTATATTGCGTAGAAAGTTACTGTATTTTTGTATCACTGGTTTGTGTTTATTTATGTCACTCTTCGTCTTCCTTTCATTTTTTTTAAGCTGGGCATACAGGGCAAGTGCAGAACTTGGAAGCAGGATTGGATTTGCCTTGGATATATTCAACTTTATATTTGTGTATGAGTGCAGTATTTTACACTGAGTAGGGTGTGCTCTCTGAAGTTTTAGTGAACAGATTTTCATAATTTGGATTGAAATTAGTTCAAAATACTGTAAGGGGAAAAAAGCATGTTCCCCTTAAAAGTAAGAAGATCTTTGAAAGAAAAAGTAAATATCTTCTTAAACAAGCTTTGTACTCACTGAGTACAGTTTCATTTTTAAGTCAGTAGATGTGTTTTCTATATCTAATCTTTGTTTTTTTTAATTGATATCATCTGGTCAATTTGAGTGAAAATGCTATTGCCATAAGAAAAATAWTTAATCTAAATATTATTGTTGCCTAGGATCTTGAATTCATGAGATACAGAAGCACTCAAATTGGTTTAATATTTTTAACATTTTTAAAGGGTTTTCTCTTTGTTTCCATGAAAGCAATTTAAATGAGTATTTTAGCAATTGCTTTTGGTTTCTGGAAATTAGGTTCCCTATTGTTGAAAACTTCAGATTCTTAAACATGGGTTTCAGATCTGCTTTGTCTTAATTAAACATTTGAAATAAAATATAAATACTTGAGGAAGCCCCAAAATAGAGGCTTGCCTTTTCCCCTGCTTAGCTTCCAGGACTTAATGTGTTTTGCCCGAGGAATCTCCATAAGCTGTTACTTATAAAAGATAGTTATGATCACAGGGTTTTGGTACCACTTAGCCAAATCACTTTTATATATTAACTTCTAATGTAAATATATATACTATTACATATATACACATGTGTATGTATTATTTTGTATCTATATGCTCACATATACAGGAGTGTATGTATGTAAATATGTATACACACACCACAGACACATATACACTCCCACACTATGTCTCTACAGGCACTCGCACACATCTGCACTACATGGGATCACCCCATTTAAAATTTAATGTTTTCATCCTAAACCCAATCCTTACCGTACAATAGGAACTTTCCTTTTGGCTATGTAGTGTTTTCCCAGTAGCTTCTGAAGGGGAGGCTGCATATCCCTGTGCCTGAAGACCCCATGAGGTACATGGGGGGAGAGACAAGTGCTGGTGGCAGTGCTCTCCTGGGGCAGGAGAGCATGGCGTGGGGCAGCTGAGTGTGGTAGATGAGAAGACCRAATGATGGGGAAACTTCGGGAATTTCTGATTGCTGCCACTGCACTGGYGGTTGGATTGTGCTCTTCAGCAGTGGGCAGACTCTCCTCCTGCGTSCTGCGGTATTTATGCTGGACACCAGGTTTGCAGTGAAAAACAAGGCCCCCCTGCTTCTGTTTTTTGCCACATATATTTTGAAGATAAATAACGACCTGCTACCAGGTGTTGGCAGCTTGGATTTTGGCATCTTTGTTTGCCTTGTTTTCCTCATAAAACTGTTGCAGGATATTTTAATTAACTGCTTCTAGGATTGCTTGAGAGAATTCCCTCAGTGATGTGACAATTCAACAAAAAAAATCTCAAKATAATGGCTTTTCCACTTGCACTTCTCAAATATGCCTTCGAATGGAAGTGAAAGAATTATAAAAACCTTGTACATAGTTTGAATTCCCAAATAGTGGCTTTTTTCTAAGTACTGCACAGATGGGTTGCAAATGGTAAAAGTGCAGCTGAGTATGTGGGAAACTGTAAAGGTGCTAGGTATTTTGTAGGTAACCAACTTTGTTTAAGAGTTATGTTCTGTATGTATTTGTACTTACCACAATCAATTTCAATTTTGGAGTGGAAAGGCATGTGTTTTCATCAGTGTACCAAGGGCACTGGCAGTGAGACCAGKTCACAGTTTGCATCTGTCTCTTTGCTTTAAGTTTCAAACTTTAAATGAATAAAAACAATGCAACAGATAAAGCTCTTTTAAAAATATTAGGATTGTATTTGGATACTGCAGAGAGCATATTGCACTTTCTCACCTCAAACCACGCCAGAGATGGCTTAATACTGTTCATCAACTAATGGAACAGTAAGATGTAATTACATGAAAAGTAACTCTCAGGACACGGATGGGTGTGTGAATACACTGCTGTTCCATGTTGTATTCTGTGTTCTTCAGCAGACACTGTATTGCAGCAGGCAGCCATAGATGTGTGGAAAGTGCCTGTTGTGATACAGCACRGCGGTGCCTGGAGGTTACACAGCCTGGCTGTGTGCTGCTGCTGTGCCATGCCGCAATTGTCTCAGTATGGTCAGAAGTACAAATTGTTGGTGCATTTCCTTCATTCTTGGATATGGGTCTAAAAATAGTTGACCAAGTTTATTCTGAGTGAGCGTGTACTAAATGGTCAGATTTCAGAAAGTCASATGGCTCTCTCATGTGTTGTGTAGGATGCTGTGCACAGTGGAAGCTTTCTTGCAGTACTTTTGAAGGTTTCATCCCCTTTTTCCTTCTCTCAGGAGAACGTCACTACTTACACCCAGGATATGGACTGGATTCTGTTCCAGCAAACAGTTTTAAGGGCCAGATTCTGATCACTTTGATTGAGCTAATCCAAACTGCCTTTGCTACAGTTAATGCCTGCGTACTGCAAATCATTATCAACAGCAAAGACTAATTTTTCTGCCTTTTTTTTTTAATATTGAAAAGAGTCCTGATTATTAGTGCCAGGTTGAAAACCTTCAGGATTAAGTCTTCAAGCTAATGTCAGAACAAGAAACAGTAGAGGTTTCTTCATGCTAACTGGGCAGTGAATCCTAAAGATAAGCTATCTTTGAAAAATTTACCTCTAAAGGCAAGTGTAGAAAACAACCAAACCAGCTCTACATATCCTTGTAGAATAATGTTTTTGAAAGTATATTCAAAACATTTTAATGTATATTCAAAATGTTCATAAATAATTAAAAGACTGTCTTTGACCTTCTTGTAGTAAAATGAGCAGTTTTGGTTAGCCAGTGACACTGCATATGTCCCGTGACAGATACAATATATTATGGTTCCAAGAAACAGACTGGTGATTCCCTAGTTCTAGCTCTGTTAYGTTGAATTACTGGGGCTGAAAGACTGGCTTCAGTTCCCGCTGTGACCACAGGGTGGTTATTGCAGAATAAGGCAAAAATACTCTCTTCAGCGARTGATGGTAGTGTGATAAGAAAATTCATGATAAGAAATTTCCAAACTCCTTGTAATGTTTTTGACTGAGGTTTGTTAARTACCTCTATTTGTAAAACAGCTTCTATAAAGTGGAGCACTGCTACCCAATCTGTCACATTCAATGTCTGCAGGGACATGCTTATTGTGGAATGACTGTATTTATCACTGTATTTTAACATGCTGTTCAGAGACTATCAAAAGTGGGTCTAGAATGTGTCTCATGAGCAAGAGCATACTGTAAGCCTGTGCATAGCCTCCTCTAGCCCAGGAGAGGATCAGCTATAACCAAAGCATTTCCTACGGGTAGTTGTTCAGACTGGACTTTAAAGCTTCCAGTGGTGGGTGGAGACTCTTAAACCTCCTGAATGGTCTCATTTGGATTCTTAACAATGCTTTCCGTTTAAAAAGCCTTTCTAATGTCTAACTTGAGAAGGTAGTAATGGTGGGTAGGACTGCAATCCAGATTACCCCCTGTGCTTGTTAGCTATACTGATTTACTTACATTTAGACGCACAGCCTGGGTGACAATCAGTTGCCAAATGTTGGACATCCACATGCCACTACCCAATTCGTTCWTCTTCACCCTTTTCTTTAAGCTGGGACCTTACCTACTTCAGAAAGACAGGGGCAGAATTGAAAAGAAGCATCTGTATTCACTGCCAGGTTGTCAGCYGTATCAGACAAGGGAATCCTGGAGTTTTGCACGCTAGTTGTGCCCCAGATGCATTCACAAAGAACGTTTTACTCCATGGGATCCAAAACTATGTAAGGCTTGATTTCCAGATGCTTGCAGAAGTATGGGCTGCAGAGAGAGCTTAGTGCATTTTGATATTGTAGTAATATTCTATTCTACTTCTATATTGCAGTAATATTCTTACACAAGCTGTACAAGAAAAACAAGAGCAGCACGGCTCCTGAGCAAATATTGTTTCTAGTCACATACGATACTTTGCAGCTGAGCCTGGTAACACGCTGCTTAGCTGTTTTGCTATGCAAGTGCAGAGAACGCTGTTAGCAATAAAGCCACTGCTGGTTTCTCCTCCAAAACCTCCCTCCTTGCGGTGCATTGGAAATGACTGAACTTTGGCCCTCAATCTGCTGACACCCTGAGGGAGCGTAAGTGTAATGACGTCTTTGCTTGTTTCAGCTGCACAACAGGAAACGCTCGTGGCCTCCCCTTCTTCCTGCTCTGAGAAAGTGCTGCTGCCTTTTTTCTTTTTTTTTTCCTTTTTTTTTTTCTTTTTTTTTTCCCCCCCCTCCATTCCCCTGCAGTCGAGTGGGCTGAGACCTAGTTTCAGGTCTGGGATCGGCAGCCAGCTGGTGCTCGCACAGGCCCCCACTGCTGCTGCCTCCTCCCYGGGGCAGCCAGTCGCCTCCCTATTGCTCTGCTGTGGTGGAGATGCCAGAAATACGAGCTTTGTRATTTTTATTTTTTCTTTCCTTTTTTTTTACCTCCTGGAGAAGTGACTGAGAAGAGAATACAGTTATGTGGCAATGGCTTGCTCCACGGAGCATGTCACTGGACACAGCTGAGCTGCAAAGACCAGGATGGTCAGGTGATGACTTGCCTTGGGGAGACCATATCACTACCTTAATGTAGGGGGCACACTGTCAGGTGGGCATTGAGCGATCCTGGAATATGGTCCCARTAGTGCTGAATAATGCTGAATATACAGAGCCTGAACAGATTTCTTTGCCTTGCTGTAATACAGAGGCTTGCTGCTTGCAGAGCATTGACAGGAAGACTGTTTAACCCTCTCTGGCTGCTGCTTTTACACTTCATAACCAAAACAGGGATATGAGTAAAAAAAGTTATTTGCAAAACACAAGCATTTTGTGGCTAAGTCAGGGAGGAAGATTTTGTCTCAGCATAGTCATCCAGAACATTAAAGCAATACCGTGTTTTTGTGAGTGAAATTAACTGATTCAATATTCAACTGTTATTCTCTCATGATTTGGGGGGGCGGGTCACTTTTAAAAAATAAAACACATATGCACTAGAGATTTTGGATTTGTGGCGTGAGAAGAGGCYTTGAGCAGTCTAGAGTACGGTAACCTGAATTTGAAAGATTTAATGAACTTTGTAAACAGTGCTGGTGCAGTTGCTTATTCGTTTGTTTAATGTTGCATAGGCATATTATTTAAGGAGTAGCTTTTGTCTGGGCTGTGTAATAAGCAACTTCTGGATTTACCTCATTAATCTTTTGTACTACCTAGCTACATAACTGTTGTTTTTAACAAGCTGGAGTTATGTAACGTGAATCGTGCCTGGAGAGACGCTTGCAAGCAGGAAAAAGAAAGATAGGCAAAGAAATAACGGCACTCAGCCTTTTGCGGTATAGGATATGACTGGGTCTTGAAATGAAATGCGAAATGCTGTATGTTGGTACTCTCAGCTGTACAGACAAGGTCCAGCTATTCATTATGAGGATGTGTCTTGAAACAAGGCCTTGGGATGGGAGTGTTTAACAGASAGAAGAAGGAATTTGCTCAGGCATGAGCAGTTCTTGGAGGGTTTTGTATATGTGCATGCCAAATTCCCCCCACCCTTACCCCCTCCCTTTTTTTCCTCTGGAAAAGCATTATAGAATAATAAATGGGAAAAKTCCCTTAAATGGGGCTGATTTCACATATAAAAGAAAATAACTTGATGAGCTGTGATTGCCCCTGTAAAGTGTTATATAAATCTTTTTCCTTCCTTTTTTTTAATATGCTCTTATAGTATCATTAGGCATGTGTGCAACACAACAGTCCTCTGTCTCAAGAGATTTTACAACCAGTTTATGGCAAGGGAAGGCAAGTGATTATGTGAATGCATTAGAATAAAAGCAATTGATTTTAAGTTAATTTTTCCTTTAATAAAATTTCCTTGACATTTTTCTCTGCTGTTATTTAGGTTTGATCTTCAAAGTCATGCTCAGTTGTTAAGCCTGGGATGACTTTTTGCTTTAGTGGCATGGATACAAATATTAAATAATCATGTCAGGAAATAAAGGTGCAACAATAACAGGTCTCCAGGTAAGGAGTAGGAATAATAACTATTTTGGGAAGGAATGGTTTAGTGCTCCTGAATTCCCCTTCAGACTGTCCTGCTCCCTCTCATTTTGACCAAATAATTCTGTATTTTTCCTTTGTCTTATCTCTAAATGAAATAGCTGTAAACTGTGGCATAGGGTTATAAACTCATGTATTTTGAGAACTTATTGTTATTTACAACAAATGGTCAAAAATGAGTGCTGGTATGAGTGGCCTTCTACACTGCCGTATRTGCATATGAGCACAGTGGCTGATGGTGCCTTGGTACAGGCGACAGCTGAGATGTTCTGACAAGCAGCTGCCTCTGTAAGCTGCTGCTGTAGCCAGCAGCACCAGTGCTGATAACCAGCACGGAGACGAGGAGATGAACAAGCACAGACGGAAACAAGTATTTTCTCACACAGGAGGCCATTCAGGTCATGGCCAAGGGATGTCAAAAAGGCACTATAAGGAAGTGCACCATGTTGCTCTTGTTACGTCCTGATTTTCCAAACAAATGCAGGATTTCTCTTGGACTGTCAGTGCAACATCCTTCAGAAGAAACTTGCTTTTTTAATGAAAGCTTAWAATACATTTCAGTCTTCCAGAGAATTTTAGTTTATTGTACTGAATTGACTTAGTTTTGTGTAGTCATATGTTACTGCTACAGCAGCACAAGCTTAGAGCTGGGAATCTAAATAGTGGCACGTAAGTTCACCAAGACCTTGTAGGTGGAGAAAGACATTTTCCTGAATCTGCATAATGACAGCCAAAATTAGAGTTCATCAAATGCTTTCTGTTTGTATCAACTCTAATAGTTTTTACTTTTGACTCTGTAGTGGGTTTTGTATGACTGAAAGTTATGTCCTTTCTGCAACTCCATGATTTACTTCATGCAGATGAACATTATGTAGGAACATTGTATAAAATTGTTGAAATTTTTGTTCACACTATCACTAGTAGCATGGGTGCACTTTTCTCATGTGGTTACTTAGCAGGGTTTGAGTGTCCTTTACTTGAGTTTCCCGTATTTTTTTGGGTGAGAAATCCTTGTGGCTTTGTTAAGAGCCAAGACATGTAAAGCCTGGAGGGTCAGAGGGAGCATCATGGGACCCGTGGGAGTTTTCACCCCACTGTTTGGTAGAGTTGATGAGATGAGCATGGCTGCAGAGGGGGTTGTTGTGGCTCCCTGCTGCCTTACCTTGTCAGGTGAGAGCCTGTGCCTGCTGGCCTTTGCTGGGGGGCAATCAGGGATTGGCTGGGGTGGGCTGAGGGCTGCTGGGGTGTGAGCTGGTGGATGAGGTGGCGAGTGAGCTGGGCTGTGCAGGCACAGAACGGTGCCATGGCAGGCGAGCATAGCTGGGATCAGTGCATGAGGTGTGAGAATTGTTCACCATCTGCCGTGGGAGGTGTGTGCTGGCCTTGATTCTGGTGCAATTTCTGTTGAAATCTGTGAGTAAGCAGAGTAGGGTAAGTATGTGGTTGCTGGATGGCAGAAAGGTAATTGCCACGAGTGGCGCTGATGCACGGACAAGGAGGGCGTGTATCTCTTGTGTATGAGCAGGCAGCCACTTGCTCGGGAGTAAACTCTCACATCCTGAGGTCTTTGAATAGATTTTCAGAGGTTACTACTCCAGGTCATAAGGCTCTGCACAAAGGGATTTCTTGCCCTGGAAGMTGCTGTACACAATTTCATTTTCCTTGCTTTTGTTAAAAGCCTGTGTATCTTGTTCATTCAAACCTTTAAATGTTGTCGGGTTATCAAGTTGTTCCCATATTGTGGCAAAACTTGAAACAATTACCAACTCAGTTTCACCATTTTTGCCTGTTAAAAAAAGGTGAAATTTAATTTACACTAATTATTTAACCAAATGGAATGCTCAGCATGAAAATGACTAGGTGCAAATTAAGATGGAATAAGTAAAGGAAAAAAATAGGCTGTGCATTACATTTTTCGTATTAAGCATTCTATTTGTATTTCATTACCAGTCCATCTGCAGGAAGACTTTTCTTAGCAGATTGAAGCATTTAAAAAAAAAAACCCAAACAAATTTACAGTAAGACTGATAAAGTTAAAGAATAGATTAAGATGGGAGAATTTTAAACAAATCTTCTCATTATTGCAGGCTTATTTTCTCTTAACTCTGCTTGTACTGTGTGCCTTGGCGGGGTGTCTGGAGCCATGCAATGGCCACCCTTTTTCCAGGTTGTGTTGCTKAAACACAACCTCCCCAGAGCTGTGTGTAAAATTGGCCCCTAGGTAACGCTGAAATTTGTATAATGTGTAACCTGAGCGGGTGTGTGGTCTCAGCTCCTTGTCACAGGAATGGATTTGAGACCACTTGCCTGGTTCCTGTGATCGTGCGTGTTGCAGTCCTACCTCTCAGCTAGTCCCACACRAACGTGCCACTGCTTTGGGAGAGACAGATGATAAGTGGCTCCGCTGTTTGTGGGGATGAGAAGGAAAAGGTTTTGTTCAGTTKTAGGCAAGGCTGGCCATGGGTTGTGTTGATTGCACATCAGTCTTACCGAGGTGAGTTCAGCACCATAGTGGTGTTGCCATGGTGCATGTTTCTTTGGGAACACAATACAACACCCTTGTCTATTGTAGAGAACTGGTTTCACCATGCAAAAATATGTGCACTGTCTTTCTTTACCTTGGCAGGCCCTGGCTTTGAACCTTCCCAAACTTTGGAGATGTTTGTAGCAAGGTTTACTTTGGGAATGGAGTTGTTTTTCTAAGTGCATCATGAAAGATTTGGCTTATCTGCATGGAGCATGCTTGCTTGTGCAGTTGCTTTCCACAGTGCAGTGCTTGTAGATTAAAATCCTTTCTGTTGTGGTTGTGCCAGTTCAATTCCTTCTGCAGCAAGTCCATTTTGCTGGCGTACGGTACGTGCCTGATTGCATTAGTGAGAAGGAAAACTTTTTGTTTCTGCTGATGTGTCATTCTTGTAGATTCTAAATGGTAATGACAATTTTTTATAACCATTTTGTAAAGATACTCTGAAAACTAGAATAACCCTCACGGCTTCAATGTATATTCCATCTGTAAAACTGCTTTTAATGCATGTGTTTGTTTTTGGAATTTGAACGCTTTGCATCAAAACTAGAAGTGACAGAGTCATGTGCATGGAGTCGAACTCTGAGTTTATGGTGGCGTGTTTTACTGTCTGTGATGTGTGATCACACAAGCTCAGTGGAACACAGCTGACTTTGTGTATTTACTGTAATTCTCTGCCTAAGGAAGTATGGTCTAGTGACTAGCAGGCTGGGTGGGACTCAGTACCCACAGGTTCAGTTCCTGGTTCTGCTACACAGTTCGTGAGTTTGTGGCAAGATTTGCCACACCTTACACTGATTTTCATGTGAATTATATTCATAAATACAAGTGAGGCACAACAGTATCATTGTTGTGCAGTATTCTGTTCATGTCAGTTCCACTTCCTTGTCTTACGGAGATGTCCTGTAGTCAGATGCTATATTCTGCCGTTGATCCGTAGGGAGCCAATAGGGGGCTTGTGCTAAAACTGACTGCGGGATTTGAACCTTTTTTTTTCGGTTTGTGCCTGTTTTTAAGTGATCGTTCTCAGAGTGATCAATAGTTGTGCGATTTGCAATGAGCACCTCTGCTTGTAGTATCTATGCTATTAAACATAGAAGTCATTGCAACAGTCAGGCTTCACGTGGCTTTGGAGTCCAGTTCTGTCTCCTTTACTTAAGGGGGAAAATAGCCTGACTAAGGTGCAGTCAGCAGTGAAGTCATGAGAGAAATGCACCATGAATATCTGCCAGATGAATCTGGTGCTTGATTAGCAAACCCCTTAAGAGAAACTTTAATTTCAGGCAGATTCCCAAGTCGTAGTGAAATCGCTGGGTCCTACACATGCTTCTGAAGTTAAGTGTATGCTTATATACTTTGTGAATAGAAATGGCTTATTGAGCTGGAGCCARCGTGGGGAATTTTGGGACTCCTGCTGTTCTGCTTACAGTGTTTTGCAGGAGAATTTAAGGGTGTAGAATGACACCAACTGGATTCGCGGAACAATCTGCTCCTGTTCCCGTGAACTCCAAATTATTTTCCTTCTCACATGCAAAGTTGTATCGAGAGCTGCATTTAAAAACCCATCTGTTGTCCATGTTATATCAATAGGAAGAAAAATTTTAGACTTTTAAAATATTCTGGTTATGTGTTCCATCCTGCTGTCATCTGTCTTTCAACTACCAGCCATTTCTTGTAGTTGCACTTCCTTGTAGCTACTCAAATCTTTTCCCTCACACCAACAGATGAAACTCTGAGTTACCTGAACTGCAGAGCTGGAAGCAGGATGCTACAAACTGGTAGTGGAAAGAAATGACTGCTTTAAAAATATGATGCCTTTGATAGCATAAAATAAATAAATCAATATAATATTTATTTTCTTATCAAGTATGGGAATGAGTAATAACTTACTTCAAAAGTTGTTTCATCATATTTTTCATTACAGTGTATTTGATGTATCATCAACATCTAGATGTGTTTTGATATAATTTATGACACAAATATGTGTAACAAAATATAGCCTTTTTAAATTTTTTTTTTTTTTTTTTAGTTTTTACAGCAAAATAAGATTATAATTCCAGTGCTGCTGGTTATAATTTTATAATTTACCTGCTGCTGATCCAACTTTCCTGTGTCGGCGTGGCAGTAGCACAAATGTATTTATTGGCAGATACTGCTTTTCCACAGGACAGCAGTGAAGTTCATAGGCGTTGTTTATTTTAGTTTCGTTGTTACATTTTGCTAAAACAGCCAATTGCRACAGAACGACAGAGACAATATTGTATCATTTCAGGTTTGAAGTTTGTCTTTGCAACTTGTACTGAGTTGTAATGAGTACTCAGGGGTGTGTGTATATGTGTATTTTCTTCTGTTACTGCTTCCAGGCTTTTCCCTCACCATTTTTAAAGCAGTATCTGCTCATTGAGGGCTTCAGGATTTTTCAAATGCTGCGGTGTGTCCTCCCTGGAAAATTCCATGAGAGACACTCAGGTGATAGGAGCTTTGTAGGCTGTTCCTAGTGAGATACAGACCACAGATACAAACTGTCCATCTCATGATGGCTGGGTAGCTGGGCCATAGACCTCTGTGGCAGGACAGAAGGTCGCAGAGGCATTGCTGTGAGGCAGTGCTGTGTGTGTGTATTTGAGAACCTTCCCACACCCCTGGTTTCTGCTCCTTCAGTACTGCACCCACCAGATGCACTAGGAAAACGCCTCCGATTTTTCAGCATGCAGTAGTAATCATGAACCTCAGCTTCCTGTTAGTGCCTGTCTTTTGAAGGCACTCCCTGGCTGTGTTTTAGCTGCTGTGTAGAATGAGGCAAAGGTCTGGCACTTGAACTGACAGCCGGGTCGCAGTGCCTAGGTCACATCCTTGCTGCTCAGGCAGCTCTCCTAGCAGCAGCTTCTTAGAGTGGTCCAAAAACACACAGAATGCAATTGTGGAGCAGTGTGCTCCAGTGCTCAAACTTGCTTCCTTTCCCACTTTTATTTAGCCATATGTGTGCACTTGTGCTGTGAACTTCAGTTTTTGACACCGTTTGTCATCTCAGCATATCGGTTTTATCTGCAGATTCTGCGCTCTCTTTGACTCAACATGGAAGATTTTTCCTTTAACATGAACACTGACCATCTCTCTCTTGTCTGAGCACAAGTTGGAATTGGAAGGAACTTCTGGCAACTGAGTAATTTTGAGACTGCTAGCTCTTTGTTGAGTGTCTTTAGAGAAATTATTAGAAGACAGACAGACACAGGCGTGACATTACACACAGTTTGTGATTACAGGGGTTGTTTTTACGTAGGAAACAAGGTTACAAAAGAGATCCTGGGAGGAAGGCTGAATTAATTCCTTTGAGAATACTTTCCGGATAGGAAGCTATGTGAAAATGGTAAAATATTACAATTATGTGATGTGATTTTCTTATTACTATGACTGTTATTTTCCGTGTGGTGATATCTAAAGGCTTCTATAAAGATCTAGGCTTCCTCGTCTTTACATCTTCAGACTCACTGAATTTGCAATGTGAGTATCTGACAGATGAAGGGAGAAAAGAAATGTTATCACAGGGATCAAAGACAGATTGTGAGATGCCCTCAGTGGTCAGATATGAAATCTGTGGCAGCTAAGAGCTGAGTCTGTTTCTCAAGCCCTATGAGTTGGTAGCACTCCCAGTGCCATATATCATTTAGAATCACAGAGGTCAATCTGTGTGCCTTTAGCTCCATGCTAAACCTTCAGCAACCCTTTCTGCACTGAAGCTTTTGACATATTTAGTTTATTACATGTATCTTTGTGTTGTGATTTGGACCTAAACTTGTTTTCTTCTGAAGTTTAAAGGTCCCATCTGACATAAAGCACATTGATTTGGGGGATGATTTATGGAATAATGTCAAATGCCACTATTTTAAAAAATGTTAGTGCCTTGCAAAAGTGAATGTCTTGTTTCTTTGTTTAGTAACRTATTCAGAGCACTTGAAAGGAAATTTTGGAATAAGGAGATTTSTACCTAGGGGAGTAGTATCCTGTGCTTTCATTAGGTCATGTCAGGCCATTGTTTAGCTTTTCTTATCATAAAGATCTTGTGTCTTTATTTGTGCTCAGCTGTGGACTTGCATTTCCTGGAAGAGAGTGAAATAATTAAGAAATAATACTACAAAATCATATGTTCTCTGTAGCTATGTTTGTTTAGTTGAAGGTAGTTCTGATCTGTAGTTACGTATATTAATAGGTGGTGTATATACATACCATCAATAAGTGGTATCTTGTATCTGTGGTTCTCATTACAGCTGAAAAGAAACAGGATTCTTCTGTGAATGAAAAAAAAAAGGATTGAGAAATTCAGGGTCACCTGTCAAATGGCTAGTAAAACTGGAGTCTCTTGATCCCTGCTGGTTTTCACCCCTAACTGCCAGCTGAGGTTCTCAGTGGCTTTGTCTCTACGGGTGGATTACGTGGTGGCATGGTATGGGAAAGGACGTGTTTAATTTATTGCTGTCGATGCAGCTGCTGGGGAGGACGGTTGGGTACACAGGGTGGTTTATCAGGAGAAGTCATTAAAGTAGGGTGATTAATGTGGTGCCAGAGAAGGGCATGTGGTGTGTTGTGCTTGCACTTGAAATCTGTGAGCTGGAGTCGCAGGAGGAAGAAGGGCACTGCCAGCCTAAATTAAGATCTTATATTGCTGTGCAATTTTGCCAGGTGAAGGAAGAACACTTCCTTAATGACTTGGTAACGGGATGGACAAAGCCTCTCTGTCTTGCCTGGTAAATCTGGCTTGGTTCTGGTGTGACAGAGCTGAGATAGTATAAGCGATGTGAGCAATAGCTTTCCAGGTCCCACCCTAGGATGCATGTGCCTGAACTTCTAACACTGACAGTGAGATGCCTTTGCCCAGAACTAAATTTATCAATAGAAGGAGGCATAAGGAGGCAAGGCTTGTTAAGTCTCATATGCATGGGACTTTTGCTTTGGAATGTATTATTCCATTTCCTCCAAGTCTTCCTTGGGGAAACAGTTTGGATTTACTATGCATCTTACCATTGATTCTTCATTTGTTGCTATATACTTCTAGAATTTTGCTATAATTTATGTTTACTTTTATTCGCTGTCAAACACTGCCGCTCTGCTCGCAGGCTGCACTGTGATGTGAAGGTTGTAGTCCACATAGAGAAGCCTTGGTAGATGTTTGGAGCGGAGCTGGGGTGCTGTGGGTGACCCCATAAAACACATGATAGATGTGCAGCAGCCAACAGATGTGGCAGCCCGCCCGGTTAGCACAGAAACCACCTCCCGCACAGATCTCATTCTTCCAACCAAGGACCAACATGCTCTCTTATAAACAAAATAAATAAATTGCACTGAGGGTATTGTAGTCTCTCCAGAGGGCAGCTCTGGCTGAGAGAAACTGGAGAAAAAGTCCTGGCAGAGGTTATACACTGAGGCTCTCTTCTTCACGTAAGTGGCAACAGCAGAAGGAGATGAAGCTGCACAGCCATATGAATAAATGTGCAGAATCTGAAACTCGCACTTCTGGCTCATCTATCACATACCATCCTTTTATAGTGTGAGGTGAAATGTCCAGCACCAAGTTTCAGCTGCCCTCAGCAGACGTGCCATTACCTTCTGTCTCAGTGCACGGCCATAATCTCATCCTGAAAAATAAGATTTTACCTTCCACTTACCCTTCTGGAGACAGCTTGTCACAGCAACATGGTACCGCAAACTTATCCTGCTTAATGTCAGCTAATTAAATTCATTTTTGAATATAGTACTAAGCCAATTTAATTCTGTCTTTCAGAGCCTGCAGAGACAGTTGAGACTTTCAGATGGGTTTCTGTCTCTGATTAGTGATCAAATCTCTTTGTGCTTTTCTAGACTGAATCTCTGTCTGTCTTTTTCTGTGTGTCTCTCACCAGTACTTGTGATGTTAGGGAATGGGGTGTTTTTTCCCGTGCTTTCATATCCCCAGCATCTTCTGTCGCATTTGACAACATTCTCTGTTTTAATGAGTTTTGTTCTCTGAAATGAGTTTCATTACCATGGCTGGAATAGAAATAGAAATTACTGTGAAATTCTCTTGGTGTTAGATCTTGATTTTAGAGGTTGTTTTTCAAAAGAGTTGATCTTTGGAGGGATGGGCATTGGAGTGACCTTCTAACTCTGAGCTCATATACCCGCCTCTGGATGATCATCCACATCACAGTCCAAGTCACAGTCCAAGTGCAACACCCTCCAGTAATGTTTACTGTCTGTCACTCTCAATACATTTTGTGATCACAAACATTCGTGAAAATGAGGGGCAAAATTAAAAAAAAAAAGTCAAATAAAGAGAAAGGTCAAAGCAAGTCATAGAGTGACAAAGAACAATATACTTGATTAATTAAGTAGTGCTGGTGGAATATATCATGCCAGGGACAATCTAACAACCGTTTTTTTTATTTTAAATGCTCTCTGTGCAGGTTATCAAAGAAAGTCAGAGCAAAAACTGTTTTGGGGTTTTCATGCTTTATTTTCTGTACAGCTCTGGCATGCCTCTCACTCCTTTTGTGCAGCTTTGTGCCAGGGAGTGCCTCCAATTTCCTGTTTCTAAATTCCCCAGTGCCTTTGGACAGCGGATTGTTGTGCATCACCGTGGAACCTCCTGCTGCAGCTTACCCCGTTTGCAGCTGCATTTCCTTTCTCTCATTCTCTTCCCACTTGCCCTCCCACTTGTTGACGTGACCTATTTGTGTTTGGACTTTACAGACGTAGAACTGAGTTGTCACTATCAGCAGTGTAATTCCCGGTTACTGAGAAACCAGTGCTCGTGTTCCTCCCAGAGTGTAGTTGCACTGTATGTGGAGACAGGGTTTGGGAAGAACCTTGTATCATTGCCGAGCACCGTGCCTGTTCTGTATGGAGAAGAGGGCTTCAGTCTGCGTGGATGTCAGTCTGATTTATTTTACAGGCAGTTAATTCATCCATCCATTTTTTGTGTTGCATAGTAAAGTATGCAAGTGCAGTTGTGTCTGTAATGCGGCTTCTGATGGCAGAGAGAACTAAATACCAACTTTCTCACCTTTACTGAAATGCTGAAGTTGTAAAATAGAAAACAGGTGACAGGAAAGTAATACTTGAGACTTAAATTTATTGAGAGAAAAGGACAGAAACGTTTTTTCAGATCATTAATTATATTTTTAATTTAATTTTAAACTCTGTTTTTCTGAAAGGCTATTAACAGGTATATTTTTTGAAATTAGAAGCTATAGATTTTAATAAAATTCATAATAAAATATATTCTATTATATGTATCTGGAGAGTTTTTGAGGGTTAATACCTCCTGACCTGATTTTATTAAACAGTTCAATGCTTGTATATAGTCAATCTGAGCATTTTGTTCAGCTGCTTTTTATATTTCATAAGTCCTTGTTCATTCTTCAAATGAGCAGGTGGAGAAGGAATTGCTAAAACCCTGATAAGTCCTAGAGGACAACAGCAGTTTTATAGGGACTTTCTAAATACCTGTGTTTGCTAGGCCTCTGTAGCTCTGTTGGTGTGACTGTGTGGTGTGCATTGATATGAATATTTATAATACAAAAGATTGCATATTTGCTTCTTCAGTGCTGTGCTTTGTTGTAAGAAAGGAGTGCGTCAGGGCAAGAGAGTAAYTTACCTGTGGTTCAGTATGTATAAATACACTTTTAGGATAGTCCTAAGACCTGTAGACTCAGTTTGAAGAAGTGATGACACACATGTGTGGAATTAAGTTGGGAGCAAAAATTTAATTTCCGCTTCCATTAATTTTTCCAGCTGTGCCTAATACTGCATTTCCTTAAAATATTGCTTGTGAAAATGAAGGTCTTGATTGATAGTGCTAGAGATTATCAGTCTAGCTTTAGAAAATAAACAGTTTGGACAAGAACTGTGTTTATTTTCTTGCCATTCTCTCTTTCTGTAGAGACTATTGATTTGTATGTTTAGTTCCTAGTCTTTCTCCCACTGAGATTTAAAGTGCTGGGTCCCCAGTGGATTCCTGTCAAAACTAACTATTTCCATAATTGCCAGAACCACGTACTTAAATACCTCCCATATAGTTTCCATTTTCAGATTTCATAATGGCTTCCGTGCTTCTGCTTCACCTAGAAAGACTTTACCTTTGCCTTAAAAAGGCTCTTCTAGGACTTGCAATTTTTAGGTGTTTTTTTGTGACTTTGGTGTTTGTTTCTCACCAAAGGTAAGGCACCAGGAAGCCTCTGCCAGAAAGATCTTTTTAAAAGATTTTGAAAGTTGTCAGAGTCATGAGTAATTACAATTCTTAGCTGTTGCTCATTAGTGCCTCTGGCTCCACTACAAGTGGTTTGTTTTGAGCAGTTTTGGCTTTCTCCTACCTGGTCTGTGAGATCCCTCCAGCTCAACTGTGAGCAGGGAGGCAGCAAGCTCTGAAATGGAGCATGACTTGTGGCCTTGAAAATCTGGACCATGGCTTTGACCTGGCCAGGGAAGACGATAAAGACTCAGTAAGAAATCTGAGCAAAAGGGAATCAAATGGAGAATTACAAACTAATTTCCTACAGGACACTGAAGAGCAGGAAGCCAATGGTAGCTGGTGACAGCCACCAACTTGAATTAGGTTTTAACTGATTCACTAGGGATGAAAGACTGCTTTTCACTTGGTTCCGTGTGTGGCTGTACATTTCTGTTCATGATGTAGCTACTTGGTGGTCATTCTTTTCAATTCTTCTGGTGATTTAGGACTTAAAAATGAAAGTATTCACGAGAGTTTTCATCTTCCAACAGTACTGTTAACAGACAGCAAGAAAAAAGGAACAATGTTTAAATGAATTGTTCACCTGAAATGTTCTGGTAGTTTGCAAGGTAAATGATTAAGATCATTAAGGACAGATTAATTAAATTACTCCAAATAAATCTGCAAGCAGAAAAAGAATGTGTTGCATGTCTTACTGTATTTTTCTGTTGAAGACAGTTGGCCAAGTTTATCCTCCTGTGGGGACTATGTCACAAATGATTTCTCTGGGAAGGAAGATTCTTYTTAGGCCTTCAGTGAGCTGAAAAAAAATTGCTTTTGTAGGTAAAGCAGAGTTACTGGGAAACAAAATTTCAGCAGTTCAATAGAACAGATCTATCTGACACTCATGGTGCCCAGCCCATCCTGTGGTGCAGCCCTGCCAGCATGCCTTTGCTCCCTCTTCCCTGTGTCAGCCAACACTTGCTTGTCCTTTCTGGTAGCCCCACATTGGATTCACATACACCAGCACTCCACAAGTTTCCTGGTGACCATCTGTTGCTTGAGCAGTGAGAGGTGGCTGTGAATGAAAGGGAAGGAGCCGCTGCTGGGGTTACAGGATGGAGATGAGTGAATGAATGACACTGCCTCATCCTCAGCCAGCTTATTCCAATAGGGCAGCCTAGGAGCACCCCCAGCACAGAGCCAGGGGAGCTGCCTGCCTGCCTGGAGGGATGAGGCTCTTTCCAATGAATGGGAGCGCTGCTAGAATTCTGGCCATGGAGTGCGGGAGAGCCCTGTGCCTTCTGCCAGCCAGGGCTGCCTCTGGGCACTGCCAGCAGTCTCTGCTCCCCCGTCTTCCTCACTGCTGCTGGGTTCCATGCTTGGCTCAGCAACTCACCTCTGTGTCTGGCATTTAAGTGTGTGTATGACCAAACATACATGTGCACTACTCCATGCCGATTGTGTTTGTCTATTTGTATTTATACTGTTTCAGAGCAGGCAAACTAGGTACTAGATTTTGGCATCATACCTATGGGCAGTGCACCCTTCACCAATTATTTCTTATTGTTGTTTTGGACCCATGAATTATGTTCTTTGTAACTTAGTCTTTACATGCTTTTACACTTGTTATGGAAGACCAAATGCAGAGCATAGGAGACACTGAGTTGCTTAGGTGGCAGCAAAGGAAGGTGTACATGATGCTAGTGAACTGTGGGGTGTTGTGGCTGCTCAGTGAAGTGTAATAAAGGCAAGAGCCAAGGCACTTTGGATACATGAAGAGTCAAAGAAGCATTAGAGTAATTTAAAAAATATAAACTGTGCCTAAAATCTGAATTCTTGAAAATTCTTTGTTATTTACCAGACTTTCTCCTTGAAAACCACTTACCCTAGGATGAGATGCAGCTTGTAGAGTAGGAGGAAGATCAGCTTCTGTTTTGGGAGGCTTGATTAAAAAATTGGGGAGTTTGTTTGCTGCAGTGTGTCTTGTCATTGCAGACGCTGATAATACAAGCTCATTTTCCATATCTGCATTGGTTACCTACCAGAGTATTTAAAAACAGACTCACTAATCAGGTGATTTGAAATTATCAAATGATTATAAGTAAGGTGATTGTAGTCACCAGTAGGAAATAAATGCTTTCTTAAGATCCCTTGATCTCAAGAGAATAGTTCACAAGAGAGCTTCAGCGTTGCATCTTCTTCCAAACCATTGATTTACAATGTTAAGGAAAAAAAAAAAAGAAGGAAAGGTAAAGCCAAACTGGCAATGCACTGGTGAAAGGAATTACATGCTGTTCAAGGACCTGACAAATGGGAAATCTGAAATTCTGTATCTGTCCACCAGACAGTAACAGCGTCTGCTTTAACATTGAAAACTAGTTTTCATTGCTTTGATAGTATGCCTGAAATCTGGTCTGGAGCAGTGGGCCAAAACAGTTTGGCTACAGCAGGGCACATTTGCTTGCCATTGTGAACGGCAAAATGTTTTCTGTGAGCCTGGAAAGAGCACAGACCCTTTTAATGCACAGGATGAATGTGTGAAAATGCACAAATGTATTAGCAGAGCTTGATGTAAACCTCTGATGAACTTAGTATCTGGATTTGTTGTATTTTCAGGTGGGACCCTCTTCTGACATGTGACCTACAGTGAGCTACTTTGAATCCTACGATGACAATGTTATCACTGCCAAATCTCTGGGAACCAGTTATTCATAAGTATACGGTATGTGAACCTCTGCATCTTACATTAGCAATTGCTTGTTGGAACAATGCAGAAACAATAACAAGAAGGTGCTAAAAGTCATTGAAGTAAATGTTAAGCCACATGTGCAATCAGTTACACGGAGCTGTTCCAGCAGATGCTTATCTGCTAGGCCTGGTCTGTATGCAGAAGAGTGAACTTGCATGTATTTGTTTACAGATATTGGTAGAAACAGTCTACCAATGTTTCTTTTGGATGAAGTTATACTGGTACAGTGACGATATGTAGATATACAGATGATTATTCTCTCCCTCAAGCAGGAGGGGGTTGGTAGCAGTAGCGTGAAGGGTTCTTACTTTAACGGTATGGCTGCACTTACAGCAGTACTTTTTGTGCATTTAGGAAAAGTCTTTAATTGCTTTCCTTATTCATTCCATTTTCAATTTCTGGTCAGTCTAAGTTAGATTAATTTCACACACCAGTGAATCTCTAAAGAAGTGTAAATTAAGTCCATTTTACCAGACTCAACCAGATGATGGCAGTTATTCCCTTGATGTTTATCTTTACATCACCCACTATCTTTGATGAAGATTTCAATAGGAATTAAATCCATATATTGAGCCTGTTTTCTCACACCATCTAAGGAAATGGAGACTGAGATCTGGTGAAGGGAGGCTATTCAATTTATGGCCTATAAGGCAAAAAATGTAAGGTCACTGATAGCTGGCATGTTTTCTTTTCTGTTGTTCTGGCTTGAAATTTTTAACGCACACTCAGGTCCTGTAAAACTATGGCAAAATGGTTTTATGAGAGTGGTTACATTGTTGTTTTATGTTCTAGAGCAGTTCATAGCACACCATGTAGCTGTTAACACCGAACATCTTCATCTGACTTATGGCCCCAATGCAACTCCCACCAAAGCTGATGGAAAAAAGTTTCTTCATGCTGATGGGAGTTGAATTGCATTGCACGTAACACCTGAGACTTCTGTTAAAGTAATGTTCCCTGCATGGATTTTTTTTTTACTGATTAGCCACTTCTTAGAGATTAAGTATTAAAGATACAAGCGTAAAACAGAATTACAAGGAAATGGGTAGACAAAATAACCAGAAGAGGACTTGATTATTGAAATGCTTGTTATAAGTGATGAGAAGAGATGACTCTTTGCTCCAAAAGTATATATCTGGGTTTAATGCACTTCATTTTTATATGTAATTTTGAAAAGAATGTTTGTCAGAAATATGGGTGATCTACTGCTACAGCAGTGATGTGAGAGAGGGAAAGTAAGATAAAAGTCCTACAGGGAGCAGGAAGAGAAAGATCATGCTTCATTGATCAATGTAGTGTGTTTTGGGAGAGCAGTTCACAACTCGAGTAGCCCATGTGTTGGATGGTGAAGGTTTCCACATCTGGCTGGACAGTTGAAAGAGAAGCTCCCAGAGAGGACATCTGCCACTGAACTGAGAGAGCATTGCACCTGCTTCTGCTGGCAGGGCTTCCAGCATGCCTTTGTAGCCACCCTCAGTAATCTGTGCTGGCCAAACACAATTAACATGACCCTTTGCAGACTTTTTGTAGTTGTTCAGATGTCTCTTCTTTCATCCATATCTAAGCACCTTTTCAGGAGGGATATAGGAATAAGAATCTCTGTTGCTCATGTTTCTTCTGAGTTGATTAATTTTTAAACGTTCAGAATTATTTGTTGGTATGTGTTTTTGTAAATAAGTTGATTTGGTGTGTATGTAAGCATTGGTAATGGAAAGCTGGTTTGAAGAAGATGAGTTTGTGTCCTGCAGGGGCAGAGGTCTGGAAAGGACCCAGCAGACCAGCTGGTCTGCCTTCCTGCCGTCACAGGTATCTCATCATGAAAAGCATGAATGCGTCTTGGTTGACATTTTCACTGTTCTGGTGGAATGTGGCTTTTTGCCGGTGGAGGGGACCTCTCGGAGTGCCGAGGGCAGGTGGCAGGGAGAGGCAGCTGTCAGTGGTGACCGCTTGCAGATCTCCGTGTTCCTCAGGTGCAAAGAGCAAGCAGCCGTCTCTCAGCTGTGCTTTTAATGAGCTGCTGTAGGGCAAGGGAGGCTGTGTCTCACACCTTGTGAAGCTTCTGATACACGGCAATAACCTTCATGGGTTTGCCATCTACCCAAATCAAAATGAAATTTCCTTTGACCGGTGAACACAGGAGTCAGAAGGAAGTGAAGGTTTTCATGTTTGTTTTTCCTTTTGGGTGTTATTTTGGTTTTCCTCTTTTGCCAGTTCTCATATAGCATTACAAACATTTCAGGAAACTAATCTGCAGGAGCACAGCTCATAAAAGATCGACCTGCCAGAGGACGAGGCTCTGTTTATTACAGAAAAGCTTCTGAGACAGTGACAGCTGAAAAGATTACACACTTCCACAGGAAATTAAATTTGATGTAATATAGTGAAAGAATGACAAAATGGAAAGGGTACATATAACATATTTGTGATTATTAAGCAGTAGAAAAATGAGAACTTGAGATCCAATAAAGTGCATGTAATTTAGATATGGATAGAAAATTCCCAATAGTTTTTTTAAACTTTAGCCCTCCACTTTGCTTTGCCTTCTCTCAGTGTTGGTATTTCAATGTGGAAAATCATTAACTTCTTAGAATCATAGAATGGCCTGGGTTGGAAGGGACCTTTAAAGATCATCTAGTTGCAACCCCCCTGCCATGGGCAGGGACACTTTCTGCTAGACCAGGTTGCGTAGAGTGCCATCCAACCTGGCCTTCCAGGGACAGGGCAGCCACAGCTGCTCTAGGCAACCAGTTCCAATGTCTTGTAAAATTATGTTAACTTTTGGGCATGTTAGATTATAAAGCATTTAAATCAGGTTTCAGAGCAGTCCTATGGTACCCAGTTAGATTGCATTCTTCAGCAGAAGGTGCATAAGTGGCACCAGACTAGGAGTGAGAAGCAAGGGCTTCCTTCTTTGCTTTGTCCCTTTCCCTTGTGGGTGTGCAGTGCCACCAGAAGGGGAAGCTTTTCTTCCCTGTCTGTCCATGCCTGTCAGTGAGGTGTGGTGTAGTGCTCCATGGTGCATGGAAGTTTAGCCCTGTCCCAGCTGCTGACTGGAGTCGCAGGTGCCAGGGGGACCCACTGGGGACTGTTCAGGTGACATACATGGTTGGTACTGGGATCGTTGCTGCCCATCCAAGGCACCGGGCAGGGGATGTGTCTCCTTTTCCTCTCTTCCTTGCGGTCAGTGTAGGTGCCACAGTGAGCCTGAGTCTCCTGGCCAGGTGCTCCACAGCAAAACACAGGTTTTCTTTCAGAGGGGATGGTAATAACTTACAACACCTTAATAATTTTTCCTTTAAGATCTGGTTACCTGCAGTTGGAAAGAATAAGCAGGACTCTGGCAGATTTAACTTTATTAACCATCATAAATCCTTTCCTTTTTGACTCTAATCAGTCCCTGGAGTCCTTTTAATGCTCTTGACATTGCATTGGCCTTTCATCACAGCACAATATACATTTTCCTGTAACTAGAAAGCTGATGGCAAGAGCCTTATGCAAACTCGAGGTAATGGACTCAGTGATGGGGACGTGCGACTGTCAGACGCTTGCTGACAATGGAGGGAAGAGAGGGAGCTTATGCTGCCAGCACAACTCTTCCCTTGGTGGAGGGCAGAAGAGGGAACCTGAAAGCACAGGCACTCACAGGGTCTCATGTGCAGCCAGTAGCACCTGGGGACAGGGGACCAGCTGCTTTGCTGTGGCCCAGACAGACAGACACAGAGACAGCAGTGTCTTATTTTGGCAAGTGGGTGCCAGGGGCCAACCCTGGCTCAGAAGGCCCCTCTGTGAGCAGCCSCCAGCCCACGTCCCCGGGGCAGTGAGTGGCCGGAGCCTGCCAGTGGCCGGCATGCTGGCCCAGCCGCCAGGAACAAGGGGCCAGGAGTGGCACAGGGACCAGGCAGACCTGCATGGGTGGAGGTGCTGGGTGAATGGGGCTTTTCTGAGCTGGGGACAACGCTAAAAGGAAGGAGTGTTACCAGGTGGTCGAGGGGTAGGCACTAAAGCAACAAATGCTGCCTTCATAAAATCACTACCTGGGTTATTGGCTCTCTGTCCAGCCTGTGCACAAAATCCTCCGGAAACCGAGAGGGGAATTCCCTGGTCGGTAGTCTGTCTGTCTCTCTGCTGTCCAGGAATTCATGGGAAGGAGAAGGCATCCCAAGAATCTGCCCCAGTGTGCAGGGACAGTAAGTTCCCTCTTGTTTTTCCATATACACAAGTCAGCAAGTTTCTTCAGCAAATGCTTTAATTTTAAGCTTAATACTATGCAAATATTTAACTTGGGACAAAAAAAGCCTCAAGCTGGCTTCAGACCATGGACTGGCTTCCAGTTGTTTCTGCAGGTAGAGATCCAATGTTTATGTACACGAATGGCTATTTGTTTCTTTCTTTATTTATTTATTTACTATGGTAATCTTTTTTATAATGAACTTGGGTATTTTTGTACTCCTCTTTCACTTTGAACGTAAAARTCTATGTATTTGCAATTCGTGTACAGGCATTTTCAGAAGCTTTGGCAAAAGGCTCAGATCTGCTGAAGATAATCACTGCAGGCAGAATCTTTAGGATGACACGGAATTGTACTGACTTTTTTTTTCCTCTGTAACTGAAGTGGCCAAAGCTGTGCTCACCACTGACATCCCACCAGCCTAGGTTATGAAAGGAAGGTGTTGAAAGATTTGGTGCTTGCTGCAGGATCTTTATAGTGTAATTTGGTTGTCCAGACAAATGGGTAAAAAAGAGTACTCATATGGAGTGTCAAGAGCGTTAGCAATAAATATGTTAACTAGGTTTCAAAAATCTGCTTAAATGCTACCTTGAAATAGAATACTTTTCTGTATCCACATATATTTCATATACGTATGCTTTCTGCAGCCCTTGTCTCAGATGCTGCATGCTTGAAAACAGCCTCTTATTAAAAAGGGAAAGACCATAGTCTTGTGGACCTTCTATAATGTGCTCAGCATGTGAGCTATTGAGTTCATGAAGACGAGAATAGCTGTGTCAAATGTGCTTCATTTGCATGTGGCAAGATAGAAAAAGCAAACTGTGTGAAGACGAGCAGGCAAGAAAGGCATTGAATGCCTTAAATACTAAGGGAGTTAATGCTATGCAGCGATTCTGCTTCTGTTATAGGAAGTGTAAGAACAGTATGCTTCCTGGCGTACATCACCATCCGAACTGCAAAGGTTTCAGTTCCATGGCAACACGAAGAGCCCGATTGTGCTGAAGGTGTGTGTATTAAAGCACTCAGAGTGAGGGGTTGGGAGTGAGCTGGGCAAAAATGAAATGCACCAAAATTCTTCCTGTTAACTTATTTCTATATAAAGTAAAGCCTTTGTTCTTAGAAAATCAAAGCTGACGTGAATATACCTGCTCCCCCCCACCCCCAATTCCCTCTGATTCTTTTTTACATATGTTTTTCTCAGGCAAAAAGCAAATGAAGAGGCTGTTTTGTTGAGGTTTTTTAATAAGACTGTAAGTGCAGCAGCACTTGAATATTGCAAGAAAATAATATTAATTCCTGAGACGGTTGTATATCCCTAGAGAGAAAGACTTGGGATGGGGGTGGAGGGSCATATTGTTTCCAAGATGTACTGCTTTACAAAGCAGAGTGAAGCAGTGGGTGGTTGGTTGGTTTTTGTTTGTTTGGTGGTTTTATTATTGTTATTATTATTATTATTTTCCTTGATCTTTTTGATCTGCCCTCTTTCTGCCTTTCTCTACATCTACTTCCAGTTTCCCTTACCTCCCTTGGCTGAGGAGCAGGAAACAAGACTTAGCTCTGTTTCCTGACATCCAAAGAAATATAAAAGTACAAGGAAACAGTGTATTTTGTTTTGCCAGCCAACTTGGATTCACAGACCTGCACTAGAAAGGCACCTGCTCCCAAGTAGGGTCAGGAGTCACCCTCCAGAGCAACTGGGCGATCGACCAGGGAATAACCAAGAGCTGATCATTACGTAAATTTTGTTTGATCTGCTTAGTTGACTGCGGGAATGTAGGATGGGGGATTGTGACAAATGTATTTTGCTCAGGGTGAAGAACTACCTCAGGCTGATCCTGCCAGCTGTGCTGATGGCTGGATGAATTGCAGATTTGCAAGGTTTAAAGTCAGAGTGGGCGGTAGGGGAACCTCCAGATGTTGGTATTTCTGAGGCTAACAGCAGTGCTAATCTGGCATGGTAAAGCTGACAGAAATGGCAAGTTAAACTGGATTTACAGCTGCTCGGTATTGCTAAAACAGGCAAAGCAGCCAGAACATATCAGGGGATCTAGACTATAGATTTCAGCAAAATTTCTCTTTTTAACTGGGGGAAGAATATAGCTCTGCAGTTGGAAGCCGCTGTGCAAGAGGAGAGTGGATGACCAACTTCCGACTGCAGCTATATTCCTCTCTCTGTGCAAGAGGAGAGGAGGAATAAAATTCATCTCTGTCTTAATTTATAGTATTTTCCTCCTTTTTTTTGTTTGTTTTAGTTTGGAGTTTTTGTTTGTTTGTTGTTAAATAGCTGCAGGAATATATTTTTTCTTAAAAACAAGCCTTGCTTCCATTGCAGTGGGAACCCTGTCTTTGAGATTCTACTTGGGAGAAATTTCACCCTGTTCAGGAGACCAGTGCAATGTGGGTAAATCTTTTTTAAGGGAATAAATAGCATTGAAATGACCCTGTCTTGGCATTCCACAAAGGAGTGGATTTCACCCTCTAGGCAGTAGAGCTGTGAAGTAAGGTGTCATTTTTAAATGTTTTCTTTCTTAGAGAGAGCAGCACTGGTAAGCCTAGGTCCCTTGCTAATGCTGCACTTGCCATTCTCCCAGTTTTGCTGTTGTTGTTCTTGTAGTGGCTTCTAATTTCTGTACAGCCCCCCAAAACAAGAAAGCAGATGTAGCTCATTAAATACTAACACCTGCTTACCAAATTATGTGGCACCTTCATTTTCCTGACTTTTAACAAAGGAACTGTGTATGCAACCCTAAGTCAAGAGGAGGAATCACTCCAGCCAACGATGTAGTGAGGTGAAGGATTCCTTTGTAGGTGTCCCTATCTGATACAACTCTGCGAACAGGCCAGCTGCTATTTGTCAGCACCTCMCCAGGGGAGCACCTCATTCAGCTTGACAGGAAGGATGAAGAGAAAGCACCAAGAGGAAAATCAAAGAAAGAAGAAAAGGAGGAGAGAAATCAAGGATGGGAAGAGTGAGGAAACAGAGCAAAGGCAGAAGGGTGATCAGAGAAACAACAGGGGGCTGGGAAGAGCACAGCACAGGAAAGAGATGTTGCTCTGGTGCCTGTGAGGGAAAAGCTGTTTTTCAGACATAATGTAGACAAAACCAAACCAAAACAAAAACAGAGCAAGAAAACTAAAATACGCAAAGTGGGACAAGATATTGGAGGGAGGAGAATTCAGATTGACATGAAGAGGAAAAAATACATAAAATACATGAGTTTCATACCCCGGTCAAGCTTATTTTAAAAAGTAGCTGCTAAGTTTGTAGCATCAAAAGCTTGTGACCTTCTTGATGTGGAGGTTTTGGGGGCTGGTGAGGAGAAGTAAGGGCCATGTTGGGAGGCTGCTGCAGGCATCAGAAGGGGTGGTTGGTGGTAGATCTCTTCTGTGCACCATGTCTGGAAGCCTAAAGCCAGTATGAATATCCCCAAGGAAAATTGCTCATCCTACATCTGAAGATTGACAGTCATAAAAATGTGCCTGCTGCTCTCTGAAGGTATCTGGGGAAGGGCTGTTGCCATGCAGGCAGGGATAAGGGCTCCCTCTAGATCCCTCTTCCAGTTGTTCAAGCTATCTAGGCTACCAGAAATAAAGAGCTGAATGGAATTTTAGTTCTGGCTGTGAAAGGAAGCTTTTGAATGAATTCTGCATCAAATAATGAATGTCTTCTTTCCTCCTCCTCCTCTCCACCTACCTTGTTCCTAAACATTAACATTTCATGTCACTTGAGCTAAGTTCAGTGTCAGACTCACAGGATCCTGCTGAAAAATACACCCCTGTTTTGTGGCAAGCCAGAGAAGATGAGAGGCTTGTGGTGTTTTTCCTTCTCAATCTCTGCTCTGCTGGGAAAAGCAGCTAAGGCTGTGTGAAGCTGTCTTCTTCCCACTCTCCTAAACTTCGCTCCTAAAAATGCTGCTCTCTCAACAGCTTTGCTGCTTTTCTGAAGGAGGCATGGCTTGGCCCACTTAGTGCCAACGCTTGCCAGGGGATGTTTTCTCAGATTGTGGTGACTTCCATCATGATAGGAGGCTGAAGGAGATTGCTGTGGAACAAGTCATTGGCAGTCACTAGCTGTATCATTTGAAAATGGTTACTTAAGCACAAAAGAGAAGAACGAGATCAGAAATTATGAGATTTAGACCCTGTCTGAAGCTCCAAACCTCCAAATAATTCCTGCCATGTCTGCTTCCTAAACACTTAGGCTGTATTTGCGTTATATTTTTAAACTTGCCTCCAGAACCATGAAGGTGAGAAGGTGAGAAAACAAGAAACATCCTTTCTCTGAAACAGGTTGTTTTGTGGGCAGTGGTACCAATATGTGTTCTCCGTGGCCCTTTTCCCAGCAGGACTTCTCACTTGCCTTGTGTATGTTGCTGCTAGGCTGAGGCTCGTGCCCTGGCTCACCGCCACAGTGGCCATGCAGCATCCAAGGGCTGAGCTTCGGGCATCAGTCTGGGTTCCCTCCTCAGCGCCAGGTACCAGTTTTCTCCAGGCTTTTTAGAATGTCATTACTGAAACGCGGTGAGAAGATAAATGTCGGCAGAGGTGGAGAAATGTGCATTCAAAACAGTGGGTTTGTTGTACAAGAACGGGAGTGGTTCTCTGGGCACTCGTCTCTGAGGTACTCTGCAGTATGTGGCAGTATTTCATAGTAAAAGCATGGGGACATGAGCTTACCTGGAGACCTTAATTTTTCCTACTCTAGGGAAAGCAAGTGGTGAAAACAGGAGGTGGTAAAAACAGCAAGTGGTGAAAACAAGAAGGAGTTGTCTGTGAAAACAGACCTTTTGACACAAGTGAGCACAGTGTTGCTGCTTTTGGGAGGGACGTTCCTGTATCTATCTTGCTGTAGAGATGCAGAGATGTGCTGATACATGCTTATTTTCATCAAGGCTGAAAAGCAGAAGCAAAAAATTGCATGTGGCTTTGGAGTGCAGTAATACACCTGAAATCAAAGCCAGTTTGATGTGGAAATTATGACAGCTGATGTTTGCGTAACCCCAAATCTCTCAACCTGTACCTGAATTTACTTCTCAGTCGTTAGAGGAAAATTACCCTTCCCACAGATGCCATGTGAACAGGACAGCCATTTCTGCATGACAGGAGGATGTTTTTTTCCTTCTCTCACCTTGGTGTCCAGTCCAGCAACTAGGAATCAAATTTAACCCTCAGTGTTTGTTTTAGGCCCTGTAAGTCTTTAATTCTTTGCCAGCAGCAAAACAATTATCTTTTATAGGCACAGTAGTTGTTTGTTAATTTGTTTATAATCAGTTTTCTAGGAGGTTGCTTTGATGTGGGAGGAACTGAATTCTTTGGGTGCAAATATTTGCTGTTGATTCTCTTAGTCATTAAGAGATGTCTTCCACATTAAAGTGCCTTTACTTTTAAGGGAAAATGTCAAGCATCTTCTGATACCAGACCTATGAAATGTGTGGCTGCCTAAAGAGGAACCATTTCCTGAGCTGTGGCGTGTGAGGGCAGGAGGGACCAAGACCTATCCAAGCCTTCTCCAGCCTCCTGGGGAGAGGCTGAATACCTCCCCAGCCCCTCTGGCTGTTCTGCTGCTGTGGCTGCCCACACCAGCCCCCAGGTCCTGAGACCCCACAGATGCTGGTTCCAGCTATTGACCTACATCTCTGCTGATACGGCACCATGCTAAAAGATGTCACCGTTCTTTTCCAAAAAGAACGTGTCTTTTTTTCTTGGGGTTTTTTTTTAATAAATTCCCTCTCCACCTTTATGTATTTTCCAACTGCAGCTCTTTTAAGGCTCCCTGCCTCTGCAGTTTTTGCCTTTGTATAGGTTATTTTTGGAAACTTGGGAACCAGGAGGAGAGATGAAATTTAGGGGAGTTAACTGCAGTAGAAGTAGAAAGCTCTTTCCCTTGGTGTGCTCTTTGTTCCCTGTCCTTTCTTCTYGTGACCTCTGTGGTCTGACCCCCATTGCATCGCTCATTCCAGGGCAAGYTGTAGCCGGCGCTCTTTGTGCCCAGCGAGCGGCTCCTTCCCAGGCGGTGCTGCTTTACAAGCCGTGCTCGCCTCTTCCTCCCTGCGGTGGCTGCCGCCTCTCTGCTGCTTTTCTGGGTCAGCCAGTTGGCCAAAAAGTGGGTAGGTGGCCAAGCAGAGTTTTGGGAGCTGTGGAACACTGGTGGCACTTGGGAGGTTATGTGCCTTAGGGTAAATTGTATGCAGAGAAGAATGTGTTTCCTTTGCTGTTTCCTCAGTGGAGCAGCCCCATCAAGGTGGTTGGCTTTTCCTTGAAACCCCAGCGTGTTTTTTACATTAGAAGTGTTATATGCTGACTGCCAAACTTTGCAAGAAAAAAACCAAATTCTTTGAAAGACTGGGGAATAGCAACTGAAACCTGACCTGGCAGGGAGACTGGGAGGTCACCTTTTGGATCTGGTGCGTGGGGCAGGCTGTGGTGAGCATGGACCCCCAAACTGCCTGAGCTCTTCTGAACGGGGACAATCAATTCACATCTTTCCTTTTCAACACAAAAATGTAAGGAAAAATTTTTTGTGAAGGAGCACCCAATGACTTTCTTTTTCCTGTTTAGGTTTTCTAAAATCACCAAYGCATAGAAAGTCACTGACCATACAGTAAGTCAGGCTGCCCTTTTGCTGAGACAGTGTCCAGATAATTGAGATGCCTGTAATTATCCATGAAAACTTGCTGATGTTTACACTGCTGTCAGTTATTGAAGTCACACCATAATATTTATTGTGGTATCTTGCAATAGATTTTAAAACAGATTGACATCACAGCACAATGTGGGAATTTTCCTCCTTTTTTCTGCAGTTATGAAAATGCCTAAATAGCTGTGTAGTGCAGTGAATGTTAAACATTAAAAGCAAAGTTTATGTGTACTGGTAAGAGGATGTTGCTAGCAAAGGAACTAACTTGAGTTCGACAGAGTGTGGTGGAAATCAAAGCAGGGGACGATTGTAGACTCAGAGCAGTAACATGCTGACTTTAAGGGATGGATTTGGGTCGGGATCATAACAAGAGGTGGTATTGAGGAATACTTTAATCTTAAATAAATAAATTTTAAAAAAGATCATTCTGTACAAGAAGCCGCATAACTGATGCAAGAAGCCAGCCAAATATAGGGAGAGGGAAATAAAAAGAACATGGAGAACTGTCTTAAAATACATAGAAATGGAGGAGGGTTTACTATCAGGCTGTGGCAGAGATCAATTAAACTGTGCAGAATGGTTATGCAAAATTTTTGCTTTAGGGAAGTAGCCGTTTTCCATAGATTCTAGGAATGAGTACTGGCATGCTGCCGGCAGTGATTTATTTTCACCCAGCCCTGGTGCTTGTGTCTGGCACTCAATGAAATCTTCCAGGGTAAATTATTTATTTAATTAAGAATGGCCACAGTTGCACCGAAAAACTGGAAGCGCAGCAGCAGGAAGTCTGTTAGAGATTGCATCTAACTTCTTACAGATAGGCTGCTTATATATGCCTTCATTAATTAATATAGTAAATAATTGTATGTTGGCATTTTTGTTTAAGCTTATTAGCAACAGTTCATATACTGAATGCAGTGAGTGCACTACCATGCATTGTAGAAATCTAATTTCTTGATTAAATAACCTGGAGGCTTGTGCAACAAACTAAGACATCAGATTGTTGCTAACTGAACTTTTGAACTTTTCAGAGGAAAAGGAGATGTCAGTAAGAGAAGAGTCAAATTTATCACTGCGTAAACTGGAGCAACCCAAAAACTTTCATTTCAGTAGGCATTCGCATATGAGCAAGGAGAGAAATCCCCCTCTTCTTATGCCAAGTTGGCAAGATAATGCTTTTTTCCTAGATTAACATATTCCAGAGATAAGAGATAGAGCTGGTGGTTTGAGGAAGTCCAGGAAGAGAGGAATTTGGGTATAAATAACAGGCAAAACTGTCATTTGAGGAGAAATCCCTGAAGAGTCTCTACAATATTTCTTTTTTTTTTTTCTGTGTTGTTTAAAAACTATAAAAGATGAAGCAATGTGACTTGGTAATTGTACTTTTTTCAATAAATTGGATTTTTAAGAATACTTTTTGATTTTGATCCTTGCTTTGTTTCCTTGATTGTTGAGCAATATGAAAAAAACTTGCAAGGGGAAAAGAAACCACTGCTTTTAGAGGAAACTACTCATGATTTAAGCTGCGTAGTTTGGCACAAAGTGAAAAAAATGGACAAAAGTTTTGAAAAATATCACAAATGGGCATTTATGAAACATCAGACATATTTGGTTTTCAATGGGCCTAATAAGCAAATCAACATAGAGCTAAATCACCTTCTGGGGTGATCTCCCTTTTTGACAGGCACTGTTGGTGAGGGCCAGCCAGGAGGCTGCAACCAAGGTGGGGTTCTCTTCTTTACATAGAGTGGTTTGGACATTCTCCTTTCCTCCCCTTGCACTTCCTTCAAGGCCCTGCTGGCTCTCTGATGGTCCTCGCTGAAGCTGTCAGCATCAGTGTCTGACGCACCTCTCAACTTTGAGAGGTTGGCTTTTCTTTACCTTGGCCTGGATTCTCCAGTGCTGCCAAAGCTGGAAGCTAGTGCACAGGTGGGTTGGGGTTTGAGGAAGGGTTTCCCACTGTCCTGGCTGTGGTTTAATGTCCCAGGGGCTGCTCCTGCTACCTGTCCTCTGCAGCCACTTGCCTGAGCCCACGTTGGGCTGGTTTGGGCAGGTGGGTGGGCAGTGAGCTGTTGGGCAGCCARGGATTTCTGATGGGTCAGCACCTTGGGTTGACTCCCCATGGGCACAGGCAAACTCTAGGGCTGGCAGGAGCACATGGCTGACATTGAGAGGAAGAAGCAAAGCTTCCCCTCTTGGATGGCAGCTCACCACTGGACTGACCTCGCTGAAGCATGAAACTTCATCCTCCAGGGCAGGTCAGATCTTGTACGTGTGAGGTCGTTAACACTTAAATGCAATGTTACATTATCACAGTAATCAGGGTGGGAGAAAGTGAAGACTGGAGTTTCCTATGCTGCCCTTTTCCGCTCCCCATTTTTGGTGACCCCTAGTCACTCTCTCTGTCTTTCCCTTTCCAGATGGAGTTAGAAACAAGTATATGTTCTGAATTAATGTTTTATAGGTAGTACCCGTGAATGATCGAAGATTGTTTTTACAAATTTGCAATCAGACATCAAACTGAATTGAATGTCATTTCAGGATAGTCTGTTTGCAGTCACTGTTTTTATTTTTGCTTTACAGTATCTCTGAGGTACTCCTAGTTCTGTGCACTGGAATTAGTGTCACAGAATGGTTTGGCTTGGAAGGGACCTTTAAAGGTCATGTAGTTCCAACCACACTGCTGTGGGCAGGGACACCTTCCACTAAACCAGATTGCTCAGACCCGCATCCAGTCTGGCCTTGAACACTTCCAGGGATGGGGCTTCCACAGCTTCTCTGGGCAGCCTATTCCAGTGCCTCACCATCTTCACAGTAAAGAATTTCTTCTTTATAGCCAGTCTAAGCCTACCCTCTTTCAGCTCAAAACTGTTGCTCCTTGTCCTATCACCACAGGCCCTGGTAAGAAGTCCCTCTTTCGTAGGTCCCCTTTAGGTACTGGAAGGCTGCTGTAAGGCATCTCTCCAGAGCCTTCTGTTTCTCCTCCAGGCTGAAGACCCCCAAGTCTCTCAGCCTGTCTTCACAGGAGAGGTGCTCCAGACCTCTGATCATTTTTGCAGCCCTCTTCTGGACCCACTCCAMCAAGTCCGTGTTTGACTTGTGGTTGTCACCAGATCTGGATTTGGTATCTGGTTGGAGTCTCACAGGAGCCCAGTAAAGGGGCAGAATCACGTCTCTTGACCTGCTGGCCACCCTGCTTTTGATGCAGCCCAGGGTGTAGTTGGCTTCTGTGCTGCAAGAGCTCATTGCTGGGCCATGGCTAATTTTTCATCTCCCAATATGTGTTGGGGTTGTGTAGCAAGGTTTTGGTAGCAGGGGGCTACAGGTGTGGCATCTGTGAGAAGCTGCCAGAAACCTCTCCTATGTCCAATGGAACCAATGCCAGCTGGCTCTAAGATGGACCTGCTGCTGGCCAAGGCTGGGCCCATCAGCAACAGAGGTGACACCTCTGGGAGAACAGATTTAAGAAGGAAAAAAAGTTGCTGCACAACAGCATTTGCAGTCAGAGAAGAGTGGGGTGAGAACATGTGAGAGCAACAGCTCTGCAGACACCAAGGTCAGTGGAGAAGATGGGGCAGGAGGTGCTCCAGACACCAGAGCAGAAATTCCCCTGCAGTCCCTGGTGTAGCCCATGGTGAGGCAGCTGTGCCCCTGTAACCCCATGGAGGACCCTGCCACGAAGCATGGGGATGCCTGAAAGAGGCTGCGACCCCATGGGAAGCCTGCGCTCTCTCCTATGGAAGGAACCCCATTCTGGAACAGGGAAAGGRGTGTGAGGAGTCCTCCCCCTGAGGACAAAGGAGCAGCAGAGATAACATGTCTGAGCACAACCCCATTCCCTGTCCCCCTGCACTGCTGAGGGAGAGGAARCAGAGAAAGTCTGGGGTGAAGTTAAGCTCAGCAAGAAGGGAGGGGTGAGGGGAAATTTTTTTTAAGGTTTAGTTTTATTTCTCATTATCCTACACTGATTTGTTTGGCAAAAAATTAAACTTATTTGCCCATGCTGAGTCTTGTTTTGCCTGTAATGGTAACTGGTGAGTGATCTCCATCCTTATCTTGACCCCTGAGCCTTTTGTTGTGTTTTCTCTCACCTGTCCATTTGAGGAAGGGAGTTACAGAGCAGCTTTGGTGGGCACCTAGTGTCCTGCCAGGGTCAACCCAGCACACAACACCCCCAAGTCCTCCACAGGGCTGCTCTAAATCCATTCATCTCCCACCTGTACTAATACTGGGGGTTGCCCCAACCCATGTGCAGGTCCTTGGACTTGGCCTTGTTGAATTTAATTAGTTTCACATTGGCCCAGTTCTCAAGTCTGTTAAGGTCCTGTCAAGGGTTAACCTTGAGATGGCATCCCTTCCACCACGTGTATCAACTGCATGGTGAGCTTGGTGTCACCTGCAAACTTGCTAAGGGTGCACTCAGTTCCGCTATGTCATTAATTAAGATATTGAATCAGTCCCAAAAAGATTCCACGAGGAACACCACTTGATACAGATCCATTTGGACACTGAGAGGTCAACTGCAACTCTCTGGGTGTGGCCATCCAGCCAATTCCCTATCTATTGAATGGCCCATTCATCAAATCCTGATCTCTCCAATGTAGAGAGACAGAGATRTTGTGTGAGACTGTGTAAGAGACCTTAAAGAAGTCAAGATAATGACACCAGTTTCTCTTTTCTTATCCACCAACGCAGTCACTGTAGAATAATATAGAGAATAAACCTGTCATGTTTTGATGGTTAACTTTATCTGGTCCCTTCGAGTCAAGTGGCATACATATGATGTGAACAGAATATGAGACTACTATTATTTTTCATCACCATATTCTAGAAATACTTTAAAGGAATTTTGATAAAGAATAGATCTTAAAGTCTTTTTAGTTATTATCTTGAAATAGGGTAGTACACAGAAGAGGCTATTGCTATCAAATGCTAGTTTCTTATTTCAAGAAAACCTGGTTTCAGGTGCTCAGGCAACAGCTGTCTTTGGTTTTGTGGTTTGATTTGCTTTAAAACTCTGACATAAACCCTGTAATTTACTGTTAATTATTTTACCAAATGTATCCCGTTTAGGCTACATCACAGGTAGTGATAATTTGAAATTTAACTTCAAGTATACTTATTTCCAAAAATAAAAATGTTGATTTTTGTGTTAAATATCTAAAAGAAGCACAAGTGCCACCACCATCATCCATTGTTACTCATCTTAGATTTCTTCAGGGATGTTTGGATACAAGGGGAGGTATCAGTCCTACTTCCAAATAGAGAAAAATCATTATGTAGTCTCAGAAGCCTGCACTTCTATAATATTTTAATTTTGGTTTTCAGTTATAATCAATATTACCTGTTTTGCCAATGCTAGCAGTGAGAGAAAGGCCCTAATGCATTGATGTGCAGACAGACTGAGAATAGCATGACTATATTTATGTTTCTGACATCAGTATCCTGGTTTATCTCATGTTGTATGATACAGTGACTAAATGCTCCATACTATTCTATCCTCAGTGAACCAATATTTTCTAATACTGTCCCTTGTTTCAAAAAGTCATAGAAATTTCAGATAATAATTTGCTAATGTGGTGTTCTCTTACTGTCTGTTTGGGAAGCTCACAGTCTCTCTACTTTTCATAAACAATATTCCTACACTACATTAATGTATGTTCCAAATTGGATGCTACTGGGCCAGTAAGAGAGAATTCATCAGCTTACTGCTTCAAATACACCATTTCTAAACCTATCATGAAACTTTGCTGTAACAGGACATCGCTACGCTCTTTAATACTTATAGATGGGTATACTTAGTTACCACTGTAACCATGATTCCTGTTCTGTCCTTCACCTGTTTGCATTATATTTTCTCTGTATTGAAAAGCAACGCGTTTTTACTACTGGAAATAGCAAAAGCTGCTCCTGCCAGATCCTCATTTTTCCACCATATCTCCTTCTATCCTGTAGATGCCACCTTCACTGCCCATCTGTCACATTCCCACATCTGTACCTACTCTCTGCAAGGGTTTGCTGGGTTCTTTTATGTTTCAAGAAATCAGGCTTTTGAAAAGTCTGTTGCCTTCCGGAAAAGAAGTTGCACAAACCAGCCTTGTTCTATGTCTCCTGTGTGAGAACTGGCAGAACCAATAGCTGGTTGTAGTGAAAAAAAAAAAAAAAAAGGCAAGCAGAAAAATGAACTGTGCCAAAAATTTCACTTTCCAAATGGAGTAAAATGCCTGTTTTATGGAACAAAGGGTTTTGACTATTCCTTGTTCAAATAAGGCCTTTGTCTTTTAATTGGTGTAGAGATATATATTGCAATCTCTTAATGAGTATTGACTAAGTCTGTGGTATCCTTTTCTTGGAGGTGTGTGTGAAACTGGAATGTTGTAGTAAGGTGCTAGAGAAATGGAGCCCTAGGACCCTTCCGAAATGCCTGGTCACTGTGATTAACCCATTCTGTCTTCCAATAGGCAGATGGCACATGGAAAGTTAATTTCCCAGCTGGAAGTCGCAGGATGAGCCTGATGTTTCCCAAACAYTTGAGCAGTTTCTGCTTGACAATTGGTGTTCAAACACAGAAATACACAGAATATGCTGCAGCTTCCTTTTTTACCAGTCAAGGTTTAAACAGACCTTTTGAGGATTATGAATGCAACCCTGAAAGTTAGTCTGTCTCACAGTATTTATTTTGAGCTTCAGATCCTGATCTCCCTTCTATGTTTAATTTGATTAATGGTTGATGGGGCCATCCAGAGATGTTCACAGAGGTTTGTGGCTTTAACTAAATGCACAGCCAGCTCCAGCCAACCTCTGCCTTGTGTAACTGGACAAGGAGGAAGAGAACAGAGCTTCAACCCTGCTTTCCACACAGCCTCCCCTTCTCCTGCATCCTTTGGGCAGCCGGTGGCTGCTGATGTGGCTTAGAGCAGATGCACTCAATGGTAAAGGTGCCAAAGAGCTGTTCTGGCAGCTGCCAGACAGCTGTCTGCCACCACAGGCACAGCATTTCCTGGGACAGCTCTTCCTCAGCAGGGGTTTTCCTCCAGCCAGGAGATCTCCTTTTTGGGATTTGGACACTGTCTCGTTGACCTCACCTGTCACACTGGAGATGGTGTCCAAAGTAAGCGTTAGCATCCCAGCCTTGTGGCTTTCACAGCTTTGGAGATGCAGCAGTGCTCTAGGTATGTCCCTGCTGTAGCCATGGAGCGGTGAGGTGATGTGGCCCTGTACCTCAGTGGTACCCGATGCAGCCTCCAGGAGAGCGGCTGGAGGGAGAGGGGACGGGAACATGGAGGGTGGAATGGGGAGTCCGTCCCTTCGACAGACATCGGAGTGAAAGAAGAGGAAAGCTCTCCCTGCTCGCTCAGGCTTGTGTGATGGCAAAAGGGAGGTCCTGGGCTCTGAGTTGCAGAATTTTCTGATCCATCACTGACTAACGTTACATTCAGAATGTGTGGCAGAACATAAATAAAAGGCTTATAAGCTTTTTAAAGGTTTATAAGCTTTTTAAAGGCTCCTGATGAAGGGGGAATTATAATACTTCTTAACTGGTGAGGGGCTTCCTGTGTTTCATGCAAAATTGCAGGTTGTGTTTTCCCATGGAATTTTCTGACTTGCTACAGAGTATATTTAGCTGCTTCACTGGTTCTTGGTAAGGTGGTATCGTACACAGTTATACCTCTCCTATTTTTCATGGCACTTAGGCTATTGTAAGAGCTCCTACAGTTGGGAGCACTAACGGATTCGAATGTTTTGATTCCTGTATCTTGTGTAGGAAGTGCGTTGTTTTGTTCCATGGCACTGTATTTTGGGGGCACCAGTGAAAGACCTAGGAATGTCAGGAGAAAAGAGAGACTGCTGCTAGGTGCCTGCAGAAAATTGGTGAGGATGATCAGCTAGAGGGCACCAATATTTCTTCTTAGGGCTGTTAAATTAGGCCATGTGGACTGGCAGCATATGGATGCATGAGAGAAACATGAGGGCTTTACGAAACAGTTGTGCTAAAAATAATTTTTGGTGTTATTTTTAATAATGTTATCACAGATGAAGAAAGTGAGGTAGAAGTTCATAGCCTGGGACAATTCTTTCTCCTGCTTTACAGGGTAAACACTATAAATCCTTGAGTGTTTGTTTGGCTAGGTAATGCTTTCCAAAAGTATGTGAAAGAAGTAGGCATCAGAGCCATAAAATATTTTCCTATATTTAGATTCTAAATGTGCAATAAAAAGTCACTAAACTTTAGACTCCTAAGCACCAAAATTGCTTCTGACAAGGGGACTTGGATGTTAAAATCAGATATTTAAAAAAATGAAGATTTTCATATTGCCAGAAATGCAGTCAGTGTTTCGCGATCAGTGGTGTTAGTAAGTAGGCTCAGCTATATCCTGGTAAGTTTTGTTGCTGTCTGGGCATGAGAAGGATCCTGAAATTGTTGAAGTGGGCAGGAGTATTGTAGGATTACCAGTTGATTGGTTAATTTAGAGGATTATGTTTTTAATGCCAAAAAATCCAGTTGCACAGAATTGCAGAATAATTTAGGCTAGAAGGGATATCTGGGGATACTCTTTCTAGCCCCTGCTCAAAGCAGGTGCATGATATGTGGTCTTGCATGTTGTCAATAACTTACCTTTACATGGTTTTGATTTGTGCAAGAAAGATTAACCATTTAGGTATTTTTCTTTCTGTATAGTAGAGAGGCAAATACCAAAGAAGGATAAAAATTAAGGCAAAAGTTGATCCAGATAGCATTTAAGCATTGCCAAAATATCCCATACCATATCACATATATTGGGGGTTTTTTTTAGAATAAAAACCATTGCTCTAGGGTAGCACAAGGGACTTAGTTTAAGCATTTGTGAATGAATTTCAAATTGTTCTTTTCATTGCTGGCTAATATGCAGGAGGAATTGGTAAATAGTGAGAGCAAAGGCTATACAGCATTTTTTAGCCAGTGGTTCTGTTTAGGCTTAATCGCTATAATGCAGTGTTAAAATTTACAAAACAGCTTGTAATTGCAGTAGCTTATTTAAACCAGCTATTTGTGGTTATGTCTGCTGAGGAAACTTAAACTTCAATGTTCCCCAGCCATCTAATAGCAGCAAATTGACTGCGGGTCTCTTGAAGGAATATCTAAATGTAGGCTGTTGAATAATCCCTTTGGGGGCCCTGTAACTATTTTTGTGCCTGGATATGCGTCATCAGTGGGTATTTTCTCTGGTGACTAGCTTACATCAGTAGGTCTCCTACCATACGCTCTATCAGTGAGTGACTTATGATTGATGGGAGTCACGGCTGCTGTTTAGCTTTTATCTGTGACCTCAAATAATGGACAACAGGAATTTCCAGGCTGTTAAATTCCTTGAATGACTGAAGACACGGGATGGCTCTGCTGATAAACGCAGGTAGTACCCAGATCCTGGGTGTTCACCGGGGGCTGAGGCGGGGAGGAAGGAGAGGGGGGTTCCTCGGCTGCAAGGCGGTGAATCCGGCGCCGACGCGTAGCCGCGAGTCGCGCGTCCCCGGACGCCGGGAAGTGGCCGCGCCGGAGGATCGCCRAGCGGCCGTGATGCTCCAGCTCTCCCAGCTCTCCAGCCAGCCGTGTCCGCCGGTGGCAGTGGCGTTTCAATGTGTTTAGCTGGCGGATCTTTAGGGCAGTTTGTCGGTTCATTTTATCCCAGGGAGACACGCAGCTTGCAGCTCTGTGGAGGGAAACGCTGTGGAATTTTCAGCTGCAGTCTCGTTGGTTTTTTAACCCTTTTTGTTTCCGACCATCAGCAGCGAGTGGATTCACTGGCGTGCTTCACCCAGGTGCTGCCTGGGCTAAATCTGAAGGTGCAGTAGGCTACGTGGTCTTAAGGTTAAGTTGCACCTGCCACAGTGACCCATTGAGCATGCAGTCGTGGTTCATTTCTTGTGTTCAGTACTTCATATTAAGGAAATAAGGACCGCGGATACTTAGTTATCCACTCTTCCTCTGTGCACTCTGCCTTTCTGTCAGGAGCTGACATGCGAAATGGGGCTGCAAGACAGCTACAAGATTTTTTGTGTTACCTGTGATGAATTTAGCAGCTTGAGTCAGCCCTATGGCGAGGCACTTTGTCATTTCTTCTTCTTTCCCTCCTGTTCTTCCTGTCTCAATCCCTTTGATACAGCTATGATAGGAACCAGGAGATCAGCTCTGTGTGAACTCACGCACAGAAGTCTCTCAAGCCCTTCTGCTGGTAACCAGGGAGTAAAAATGTCAGACATAGATGCTCCCAGTGTGATTGATGATTAAAAAAAATCCTTAATGCTGTTTATCGCGCGGCATTGTTTGGCTGAGGGAGGATAGCAGCTGGATCCAAATTCCTCCTCACCACTTCTTCCTGTTGGCAGGTGGCCTTCCGCACCGGCTGGGTTTGCGAACTCTCACACGGATCTCACTGGTTTGAGCGCCTACTCTTTTTTTTCATTCAGGTGACAGCGGATTGGGTTTTGTGCAAAGTTTTGAAAAGTTTCAGTGGGAAAACGGGAGCTTTGTTTTAACTCGCCTGTGTGTTTCCTCCTCCGCATGTACTAGCCCAGAGGTCGTAGTTAATGAATGAAACCAGGCTTCCTGCAGAAGCCAGTTAACCCCTGTCTGTGCCGGTGTTGACACGGCGCTTGCYGGTGTGCGCCGTTGTAGTGAGGATGCCCTCGCTCTGAGCAACGCGGCTTGTGTGTACCTTTCTGTTCCTTTCAGACAGGTGCCTGGTCCAACACATGCACTGGGTCTGAAGTGAGTTTCCACATCTGCTCTGCCTAATTGAGTGCTGGTTAAGAATTGAATTCGGCAGAAGTAGTAGGAAGAGAAGCAGCAATTAAAAAGAGGCTTGGAAAATCTAGAGAGGGAGAGGAGGGAATGGAAAGGTTTTAATTGAACTGTGATTTACGAGTATACTCTTCCTTTATTTTTTTTCCCAGTCACTTCAGGAAGACTTTGTGATTCATGAAAAACTGGTTATATAATTCAAAATCTGTAAAAGGTTGAGCACAAAAATGTTTGATGAATCTTGAGTCACTTGCATTAAAAATCAGTGGATTTTCCTGGGGTGTGCTTCAAAAATGAAAAGCTTGCTAACTGGTTGGTGCTGCTATATGTGTAATTTACCTCAGCTTTCTAGGAATCAAAATGCCTGGCTACACAGGCTGATATCTTTTGGCTAATATTGACCTCATTTGCCCCCATTTTTAGGGGTATCATGTTTTAGAGTAGTGATAGTATTTTAGGGTAGCTTTCATTTACAGTGTTTGTGCAAAAGCTCAGCATTACCACCTCTCSAGAAAGACTGCAGGCCTTCAAAACATTTCCAGAAAGGGTCGCCGTTTTCTAAGAAAAAGTGTTGGCAAGTTGCCTGCCGTTTCCTGATGCTTGGCACTGAGGCCAAGGCAGAGGGATGAAATCCAAACTGGCATGTGGCAGTGTGTGTAGGTACCTCCCTGTGTGCTGTGACAGAGGTGTCACACTGGGGACAAACTTAATTTAGGTGCTGACCCCGCAGTGAAGTCACGGCCTGTGGATGCCTGGATCCATATGCCTACACCCTGCTGCCTTTAGGGACTAAGTGCAGGCACCAGGTTCTKCTGGCACAGCTTGAATTGAGGAATGATGACCGCAGTAGCTAAAGCCTTGTTTTTCCAGAAGATCCTTCACTTACTCAACGGCCACCTTTAAAATCTCGAAAGCCACCCTGCACAATGGCTAACTAGATATTTCATCTGTTTAGTTAAAATAATTCGGTGTTGAGAGCAAGAGATACTGCACATTCACGGAAAGTCAAAGTATTCTCTGCTGCATCCTGTAATACCTGCATTGGCAAACCTCTCCCTGCTCCAGCGAAAYGTCGTGTTGGTGTTTCCCTGTGCAACGAGTTCCCAGTGGGCACAGGACTGTAATTACATACCTGAGAGGCAAAAACGGAGACTGAATCTGACACGGGAATATCAGGGGCTTCATTTTGAATTTTTTTTAAAGATTAAATACAATTCTTTTCTCTCCCACCTCTCCCATCTGTTAAATCTATGACTGTACACTCTGTACAGCTGCTGTAGTGTTGGGTATTTGTTGAGGGTCATAACAATGAATTAGTATTTAATAGTTTTGTATCATTTTTACACAAAGTACTCTCAGTGCTTAAATACTCTCGAGAGTAAAGAGGTGCTCTGGGATAGAAAGAACAGCAAAAAAAATTCGAAAGCTCACCTTGCCATGTCCCTCCCTTTTGACAGCACTGTTTTGTTTGAAGAGTGACTTTATGGAGCAGGCAGTGTTGCTCAGTCATTAATGAAATCATAAACACAAGTAAATATATGTTGGTACTGTGAGCTGGCTGTACGTTGTAAAAATATTCTGAAATGTGAGGCAAAGTAGTCATTTCACATCTTCAGGGCACATGGTATCTGTTGTTTGTTTTAGTTCAAAATCATCTTATTATAGTCATAAATATTTGATCTCTCAAGGTGATCTTTGTGTTTCCATAAAGTCCCACTGAAATAATTGAACTAGTTCCCAGAGACTTGGAAACTGCAGTTTTGGTCAGCTTGTGTGAGGAAGAGCTTGGATAGTTTCATTGGTTTGTTTTGGATTTTGTTCCTTTGGGTATCGTGGAAGAAATAAGGATTAGCCATCACTTCATTTAGGCATTACTTTTCTGTAGGGAAAAAYAAGGAGTTACTCATAAACRTTGCTGATGTTTGTAGTGAGCAGAGTAACAGAAGAAGAGGAAGAAGAATAATGCAGTGAATTAATACAGGAAAAATACAGTGTAAAGAAAAGTTGGAACAGTGAAAAAAGTTACTGTTGTTTCATTTTTGTGAATATAATTTTTTAAATCCAACTGATAAAATGACTGAAGAGCCTTCCGTCTTTTTAATGTTACTGTGTACAGTAATGTGAATGAATGGAGTCAGATCTTCAGTTCTTCCTGTGTCTTCTGTGCCTGATGACCTTGGTCCTGAGACCCTTTAGTCATCAGCTCAGTCCTTCCTGCAAGTGGCCAGCGACTTCCATAAGATTGTTGGAGATCCAGGAACAGGTTGTCAGTAAGTTCCTAGATTTAGAAATGTTACCCTGGCATCAAACAGTTAGTTTGAATGCAATCCACCAATTTGTTTGCACGTGGGGAAGAAGAGAGAAGGAATGTACTGCAGGTGCAGCCTGTGTACTGTGGCAGGCAGGAAGATACCTCCTTTATGTCGATAGTCTGGCACCAACTCCTGTAAACTGTGGCAAAGCCTTTTCTTCATCTCCTGTCTTGTTTCCTGTATCTACACAGAGCAGGAATTCTTGTAGTGATTTTTGCTCTTGGCAGTATTTCTCTTTAGTGCCACAAAGTGAGCATTTTTCCTGCAGGACCTCAAACAGCTCAACAAGTGGTGAGCTGCCAGTGACTCAGCCCAGCGTCCCTGTCCATGTGCTTGCAGYCACCAACACTCCCTACCAGCTGCCTGTTCTCAGACGCAAAGCCAGGCATGAATCCAAAGGCAGGAGCAGGTAAGGGACAGCGTTAACCAAGAGGTCCTGTGCTCCAAGGAAACAGTGAAGGAAGAAGCTTCCTTCAAACCAAAGTTAAATTTTTTTCTGAGGCAGTCCTGGCCTTTTGCATGATGTTTGGATTAGCTTGGAAACTTCCTGTAAGGTAGGCAAGAAAGAAATTCTGCACACTGACATCCCCAGAAGCCTTGATAATGTCAGGACAGCTGACGGTGCAGTGGTACTTCAAAAATGGCACTGTCATGAAGGATTTACCTGATACTGCAATAGCTGATAACACAAGGGCAGTACAAGGCACTAATTCAAGATTGCTGAGGAGTTTGCCAGGTGTCTGTAGTTTCATGACATGACTTTGTCCCTCTGCTGACAGGCCTTTAGCATTGAGGAGTTTTCCAGAAACTCATCCAGTTCTTTCTCAAGTACAATTGCCAGTTGCTACCCCTGCTCCTTAGAAATAATAACAACTAAGTTAAAAAATTAAGTTCCTTACCGGGTAGTCATTTTGTTTTCACAAACTTCTTCCAACATCTTATTCCATCCAAGGAAGGAGTCTCTGCAGCTTTCATGCTTTTACGCTTATTTATCGTTTCAGGCTGTGAAATGAATGAATATTTGGGGATTGCTCTGTGTACTGCTTGTGACCATCTTTGTTCGGAGACAGAGGAGATACAAAGTCAGTCCATGAGGTCATGACATCTTCTGTCCCTTGCCTGGGAGGCAGGATAACAATCTGCAGTGTGAAACGCCTTTCTCTCCTCCAGGGAGTATATTTTCATATACAAAGGCCAGACAGAAATCCTAATCTGGAAGTCGTGTAATTTGGGGATGAAAAATAAATGAGGTTATTAGAACTAAGAGACAGAAAACTCATTAAACCCCCTTTCACTAGTATGCGGGGAAGAGTAATAGTAACCAAATTTTCTCAGTCCAACCAAATTGTGGAGTATCACATTGACTAAAGAGAACAGGAGGCTTTGAGGGTGCTTTGCTATTAGATCTCCATCCTCCATAAAGCTCAGGGCCATGCACTGATGAAATACAGCCTGTCTTTAGATGCGAGATAGTGATTTTCCACCCTCTTGACTCTTGACCAGGAGCTCAGGTCTCATGCAAGCAGAAGGTTGCTGCTGGTTATAGAGGGACCAAGGCTGCAAATCAGAAGGTCAGCTGCTCTTTTTAGTTTAGCATTTTATACCTTGATTGCTATTGCTAAATTAGATATCACAGTGGTATCAGAGCCAAGATCAGCTAGAAGGGAATAACTGTCTCAAAGAGGTATAAAGTAGTAAAATGATGCCAATGAGCAAAAGGAGTATTAGTTTAACTACCAGGAAAAAAATCATCATGGTGAAAATCTGTTCTCTTGATGGAAACTAGAGGAGCTGAGGAGTTTGAGCAACTCAAAAGTGACCTGGACAAAATGCTGAAAAATATACTACATGGATTTTTCTTACTTGGATATGAGATGATCTAATAGACTTTGGTCATTTCCTTTTTGATCTAAGTTCTGGGATTCTGAGATCGCTTTTAAAAAAAGGTAGTTTTCTTGCCTATCTCACTGCAAACCTTCTTTGTGATCATTTTTGGCAGTGCTACCACGGAGGGAGGCATTTGCAGTAATCCAACATGGTGGTATTTTGAAGACTCCAAAAAGTTTTCTCATGGCCATATCTTGCCATTGCTCCATTGTAAAATTCTCAGAATACTTGATGTGAGTTTTGCATTAGTATTGTAAAGTATTTCTGTCTAGCTGCTCTTTAGAGGCCCAAGTCATATCCATGCTCTATTCCCAGGGTAGCCTTCTTCCAGTTCTTTGAAGCTACAATTTGACTTTACAGGAAATAATAGTCATGCCTACCATACTGTAACTAAAATATTCAGACACATGAATCTTTTTCTTGACTTTCTATAAAAACGTCATTTGCAGCTTTGTTTGTTCTGGTTTGACTATAGTATAAACAAGAGTTTATTAAAACATTAGTTCTAAGTTGCAGTTCTTTCTTGAGACTGCAAGGTCTTACAGAAAATATTACTGAAACTGCAGGGCGAAACCACATATTAACAGAAAAATGAATAATGAGTCTGTTTTCATATGGATTTTTTAAAAAGTACGATTTGTAGTTGAACTAAATGTACTATTTCTTCCACTTCAGTCAGTAAGCCCTCATAGACTTTTGACAGTGTTGCCAAAAAATTAATGCTTCAGCTGTTTAAAAGATATCAAAAGCTAATTTGACAATTGTAATCTCTTCCAGGAATTCCCTTTCCCATTTTCCCTCCCTATAAAAACAGATAACAAGATGCTTATATAGTAGAAATGGAAAGTCAGAGCTATTTTACAGAGCGTTGTGCATTCCTTCCAGCCTTAGGAGATGAGGCATGACATCTCCACGACAGGCTAGGAAACGCAGGCACTCTGTTGTGTAAGTAGCATTTGCTTCAAGGATTAGCTGCTTGCCAAGATAGCGCAGATTTAAATGTTTCCTAAGCCATTTCTGAGTTTTTACGTAACATCGCAGCCACAGGAGAGCTGTGGAGATGGCTGGGTAGAAACTCAGAGCAGTGACCAAGGAAAGACAAAACCAAAGGAAGCAGAGAAATATGCTGCATATGCCAGCATCAGCTGACACAGCAGAACTGAAGGCAAGGGAAAGCAGCACCAGCCCGGCTTCTCTTGAATTTCTGTCCTCACTTTTACATGCAACAAGATGAGACAAACTGAAAGGAGATGCCGCTTGAACTTTTGTTCTGAAGCATCTTGAAAAGGCACTGAAACATGGACTCAAAGGTCACAAGTGTTCCCTTTTCTGGAACAAATTCCCAGGACAGCTGTTAATACTATGCTGTCTTTTAAGGCTAATCTTTAATAGTATTCACTGGTATGTATTAAGAAATATATAGTATTACTGTGGCTGTGGTGAGGAACGGTTTGTTCTTCTCTAATGACAGAAAGGAGATTCTGTGTTAGGAAGAGTGAAAGAATTAAAGAGGTTGCCAATAAAAAAGCCACTGTGTTTGCAGAGGGTGCCCTTGTGTTCAGCAAATGCCAATTAGAGAAATGTCACTTTATGTGTACAATGGGTTATTACTGCACAAACACTTGTACAATTACACGCTGGGTCAGAAGGGCAACTTACCTTTGCCTCACAGCCATTATTTTAAGGCAAACACAAATACCAGGCACACAAACATCAGGCGCTGTGGCAGGGGAACAGTAAAGTAATGAATGTTTGAAAATGCAGGCTAAAGAAAGAAGAGTCCATGTAACAAGCCTTGGCATTGTGGGAGGTAATTTTTGCCGTGTCTGTACTATGTGGGTTAGAGACATCATCTTTGTATAATGGACAAGCAAACACTTCCTTCCACCACTTAAATGCAGTTTATATACTGTTATGCCGTTGTGATGCTTGGAAATATGAAGAGAATATACAGAATAGACATTTCTTTCAGTTACCTTTGATACTGAAATGTTTGTAGTCCACATGCCCTTGCAAATGAGTTTGTGCACTTCCTTTTGTTGTGCTACCAATGGTCTGATGTCACCATCATCTGATGCACCCTATTCTCAGCTCTTGTGTGGCTCTGACTGACTTTAGTAAATGGAATAAAGGGCTGTTCTGTAAGTCACCTTGTGCAAGACATGTCCTTGGGTGTTTATTACTTGCACTTGTTTGCAGGTGTTCTACTTGGTATTTTATTTTGCATGTTTTGCCTGAAGCTTCATTGGATTCAAATCTAAATAGGCAGAAGGCTCTGGGGATGCTGTGGCCATCTTGGGTGCACACAGAATAGCTGTGCTATATGTGGATTCGTAAGTTTTGCTCCAAGGCTATCAGGTTTGTCTTCTTTTCTAATGTGGTTGCCGTCTGTGCTTGTTCTGGCTTCTCGCTGGGTTGTAAGAGAGAACACACTTAGCAGGGATTGTGTTACCATCAGTGGCCTGAACCTTTGTGCTCGCTTGACCTCATACCTCTAGGAAGCTCAGCTGGCAAACATAGCACAGACCTTCGTGGCAACACCCTCTGGGAGCATGGGCAGCCGCTAAGGTTATATGCCGCTTCCATATATGCCAAGGTATTTTCATTGACATGCTCTTTTCACGGGTTTGAAATCACTGTGGCTTTAAAGTACCAGCTTTCCCTGAAGCGGAAGCACTGCGCTCACCTGAGGACCTGCTCGAACCCAGCATCTGCTGGGGCAGGATAGGGTGGCAGAAGTTAAGTGGAGAGTGTTAGTTTGAAAAATTTTATGAGGTCACTATCCTTTTAAATTGGTTTACACAGATGGCTGTCTGGTTTGTTGCTTTGTCCTTGCTTAATAGTAACTGTTTATGGAAAAATGAATTGCTTTGCAGAAGGAGGTCCAAAAGCTCATGCTGTTGTTTCCCTCACTGGAGATCTTTGTGTTATTATGGGCATACAAAGATTTGGCCTGAAATGGAGATTAATTAGAAAGCATAGTGAATAATTAACTGTTTGACTTGTTCCTAAGCTCTGTAGTCACCGGGTTAGAAATGATTTCCCAAACTGCAACAGATAAGAGAAGGTTATTCCTGGTTTCACAATGTCCATATTGTTAGGGCTTTGTGCTGTGTGTACTCTGACATCAGCTGATACCTACGCAAGTCGGGTCCAGCTTCTCATCCAAACCACTTCCTGGGGTTTTCTCGGGTAATGGCAGTGATTCAGAAGACACCACGGTGCCTCAGAAAGCCATTTTTTACAGATTGCACCCAGACTGTGTGACCGTGAAGAAACTATGTTCTTAGGAAAGAGTTTTGTTCTTAAAAATACCCACTTTTATTATTTGTTCTGCATTCAGATGTAGATGTGCATTGCTTGGCTTGTGTCCTACTGACCTGTGTAGACTCATGGTCTGTATTGTGGAAGATGTAGAAATATGATGTACACATGAGGCAGAAGCCTGAGACCAGTCTCCAGGCAGAGGCGCTGATTTTGCATCCAAAATTGTTCCTACCTGGAAAATAATAAAAAAACCCCAACCAAGTAATAGACAGGATTAAATTTTTTTAAAGCAAATCAAATCTAAATAATGGTACTCTGCACTTTTGCAGGACTGTCTACTTAAGAAGCTGAGAGTGAGTTAGGAACATTGATGAAGCCTCTATTCTGTGAGGTGGGTATGTGTTTTTTATTATGATTCTGAAAAAGCATAGAAAATTCAAACCATTTGCCTGAGTCCAGGCACAGAGTTATTTAAGAGCTGGGAATAGAGTCCAGAAATTTTCTCCATGGCACATGTTCTGATGAACAATTACAAATAAGGTCTTTTGCTCTTCTCTGGAAGGAAGTGATGAGTTTTTGCATTCTGTTAGTGTTTCAAGTGGCTCTTTTGATTTTTGATTTCTGACTAATGGAATAAGTGACTCTCACAGATACTTTCGCTCTGCTGTCCTCTGCTCTTGCGGTGGCCTTAGATCAAAGTTTGGGGAGATAATAATTTGTAATAGGAGAGTCAGTGGAAATCAAATGTGTCCACTGGATCCAGGCCAAACATAATCTGGGGTTCAGAAACGTTCAGTGTGTTTTATTACTTTTTTATTTTTTAGCATTCCGTCATGGTCAGATGCACCAGCAGTCTTTTAATAAATCCCCTTCCACATTCAGGCTTACAGCTCAGGTTTGCAGGCCCATGGGGGCTGTGTTATTTGAATAAGTCTGAGAAGTGAAACTGAACATTTGTAGGTGCAGCAATTACAGGCAGCCAATCTAGTGAATCTTGTAATTTTGATAACCTTCGTTATTACAAGATGCTGCATGCAAAACTGTCGGCTCTGCTTGCCCTTTTCGTGAGTTGTGGACCCTCAAGGCCTCTGTGTGCCAGGCTGGTTGCCCACTCCTGCTTGAGCAGACCCGTTCCGGGGAAGCTTGTCTTGGGCAGTGACCTGGAGAATCTCTCTCTTGGGTTCTTGGTTATTTGCACTGCTTTCGTTTTCGGCTTTGGGAGATAAACCCATTGAATGGGCTTCTGCCTCCTCCTTCATGCCATCGGGATCCTGGATTTGCTGTGGCAAGAAATAAGTCAGGACTGGAATTTTCTTTAAACCGGTGTTCGCCTTTAAAAGCCTTTTTTGGAATAAATTACTCTACAGTAAGTACCAAAATAGGTATCGATAAAATATGAATTTATGCATGCCAGCATTTATCTCTTTTGTATCTATTCACAAATACATACCAAAAATTGACTCTAGCTCCATATGGCTCCCAATCTCTTCCCTCCCCCGGCTGTCAGCTTCTCCTCACCTGGATGAATAAAAGGGAGCAGAGTGCTGGGCCATGAACTGAAGGTGGGTGTAGCAGAAAAGTTATATTGAATATGTTTTTCTCTGGGACATGACTGTGGCTCCTCAAATGCCTCTCAGTTTGGATGGAGAATGCATTAAAAAGGTGATGCAGTTTGGTGCCAATCTTAGTTTCACACTCTGAAAAAGGAATGAAAATACTCAGAGGGCGAGTTACTTATGTGCTGATTTGCTTTCTGGGCAATCAGTGGTTGTGTAAAGCTATTATTGCTTTAGAAGCTTTTCAGTACACCTTATGCCTATCAATTAAAATCACTTACTTTTTAATCTGAAATTTACACTTGACTGAAGTAGAGATGACAGGCCTGCTTATAATTTGTTCAACAGGGCTATAAGGAAGTTGAGATACCTCCACTCCAAGGCCTTCCATTTTCTAAGCATAACCACCATTTATTTTGCCCAGTTCTGAAGCATTTAAATTCAAAATCTGTGGTGAGATTTGTAATACATCATTTGATTGAAATTATGCAAATCCATTGCTGTAGTGTAAAATGATGTGAGATCTTTGGGTGGGAAACCACCCATTTCTCCTGCCGTAATGGGTCTGGAGGCGAAAGGTGCAGGTTTCCCTTGTCACTGCAGGGTGGGCGGTGGGATGGCACAGCTCGCTGCCTCACTGCCCACACGGCACTGCTGGAAAACCTGCACATCAGCATTCTGATGTGAACCAACTTCTCAAAGCCTCCAACATGGAAAAGTTATGATCCAGTWCTAAGTGTCGTTGCCATTAAAGAATGACCCCAAAATTACAGGGTTACCTCGGCTTCTGATGCAGGGTTGGTGGCAACCCAAGTAGACTTCTTCTGTTGCTGATGTTTTTGGTAAGGGATCTGAAATGGTCACAGCTGATTTGGAGTTTTTTCCAAGATTGCTTTCTGCCACTTCCTTTAGAAACCAAACATGGGCCCACAGCTTTCTGTCCTTGTTAGAACATTAAGTTTTGTTGTCAAATTCAGAGCAGTTAGATCAAGTTTCAAAGATATCTAGAGAAGTAAACAGACAAAGAAACAGCTAAGGAGGACCAGAAGACAAAACTGGTTGAAAAAAAATTTAGATGGCATAAGGTTCTGAAATACTTTACCTCTTCTCTGAACTGGGACAAATCCTTGACAACTCTTGAGCAGTAAGACAGCTTACTTCAGAACATTTTAAATGTTGCTTCGGTTTTATTCTGCATAAAGATATTTTTATGTTATGAAAGTATTCCAATTCATCTCGTATGTCTTGTTAAATCGTAATTCACTGAGTAGCACAATACTGTCAAACTGTTAGTACTGAAGTATCTTGTTATATCACAAGGCCTATTATTTTCATTAATCTTCATTTAAACCAGGGACAAAATTTCTAGGTTTTATGGAACTTTTCATTTCTATCAAATCAGTATGGGGTTTTTTTAGGAAACCCCTGTATGAAAAGTTTGGATGAGTTACAGTTTTAGAATTTTTTTCAATTCTTACTATGCAGTTTCACTTTCTAAAAGGAGTGAAATGTGCCTTCTTTTATTGTCTGTAAGCCCCACAAATCCCTAGAATTGCATATTTATGAAAGCATAGGATTTCAGCACAGATAGGACTGGCTTTTCATTTCTGTGAGAATGTTTACAGTTGAATGGTCTCAGGAATAAAACTGCAGCTTTTTTACATGTATGTTTTGCGAATATAGAACTTGCACATGCTCTGAGCCGTGAACCAAAAGCTTCTGATTGAGCCAGCAGAGAGGAAGGAATTTGTCTGCTATACAGCAAAAGGAAGTATTTGCTGTATTATTGAAGCACATGGCCTTTTGCCATCTTTGATAAAGTATTTAAGGGTTGTGCACCTAAAGTCTGCTGCCCTCTTGACCCATCATTCATCACTGGCCGTAGATGAGGTAGATGAGATGCAGCTCCATAGGAGAGCCATTGTTTCAGCCTTGCACAGTTCCTCGGAGAACGGAAGCTGCAGACAAAGCGGCTCCCTGTGATTCACCGCGCTGCTCAACCTCCTGGTGTTTTTTCTTTTACCTTTACTTTTTCTGGCCCTTCTCTGTGCTGGCCAAGGTGGACAGGCACACGATGAAGCTGTGGGATTGATCTCCTTTCCAGTCAGCTTCACTGGGCGCGAATGAGATGAGCATCTGGGATTTTTTTTCTGCATTAAAAAAGAAAACCAGATACAATTATCATAGCATTTGCCTTGGTGATACATTTAAATTTTTTTCCCTTTTGACTATTCAACACTCTTGATAGATGATGCTTAAAACACGGAATTGCCCGTAATTTTTCTAGCACTCTGTGAATTGCCCAGTCTTTTTTTTCCCCTCTCTGTAAGCAGTTCTGGTTACAGAGATGCCAGCATCCCCAGTAAGTATGCTAAGAATGTAGAGTTATACTTTGTCCTGCTAAATTAACAGACAGGAATAGTCACACCAAACCAGATTCAGCTCCCAGATGGGAAAGCATCTCCTCTAGCCCAAGTTTTAATGACTTTTTACATGAGAAATTTTCACCAATGTAGCATACAGTGTGATGTAAAACAAATGCTGTTGTCTCTTTCTGTTGATGACAGGTAACTTGAAGAAAATAGAGCTTTCTTTGTTTTCAATGGCCAGCCAGAGGCTGGAAATGTCTGGATATTTAGGTAGGTTAACTAAGTAGGTTAACTCTTCTTTTATTATCTTAAGCTATTTAAATTTAAAAAGATAATTTTTAGTTTAGCAAATGTACTTTTTTGGAGTACTGGTTTGAAGTGAAAACCGGGGTCTGATTCTTACTCTATTTGTTATATATGCAATTTTCTTAGCTTTTACATTCCTGTAAGTGACAGGGTAATGAGTTCTAGATGGCATAACAACAATATCAGAACACTTAACTTGGATTGTTGTAGGATGTGGTGCTGATGTGGTACGAAATATTCTCAGACATTTCTGCCTCCTGACTAGGAAGGGTCTGTTTGTGATATGATGAAATCCATGGTCTTTGGCAGTTTGCCTGTGCTAGCTGGAATATTGTACGAGATTTTGGCCCCCTGCAAATTTTAACAATGACTGTGTTATGATGAAATGATGCAGAAGTTTTATGATTTGTTTAAAAGAAGAGAAAGGGTCTTCCACTTCTTGAGAACACTTTACCTAAGAGACACTGCCGTCCACAGACCGACTTGTCCTTGGAAGTCCCTTATGTTTCTGCCATGAAGCCAAGTGAGATGTGCAAATGCTAGAAGGAAAAGTTAAAAGATATGTACATGGGCATTTGGATATAAATACACAATTCTCTGTGGTTGTACCAGACACTTTAAATACCCTATCTCCCAGTCACTGCAGCTGCTCAGACACTGAGGAGATACTTTAGATCTCATTACTTTGTGCTGTTCTCCAGTTCATGGTATTTCTAATTTTCAGTGCACTGTACTACCCTGTTCCTGTTTATAAATCTTTTAAGTGTGCACATTAAAAAAGTAATTAAATTGTCATTATAATTTATAGTATGCCTGAAGTCAATCACCTAATTAAATGGAAAAAGCAGAGAGGTAGTAGGTTCATAAGCATTTATTAAGTACTACAGTATTAATTATGCAGGACTTTTGAACCAAGCAAAAGAGGAAGGAATGGAAACACCAATCTAAAAAGGCTTTCCATTGCTGCCCTTCTCAATTTAATAATGTGAGACACCCCCTAACCCCCAGTTGGCAGGACAGCACTAATGCTTTCTTTTTGTTAATTTTTAATGAAATTATGATGGAGGGTTTTTTTATGACAATCACTTGCAGCATTTTCCTGTAATATTGTTGAAAGTATAATTTGTCCCCATGCAGGGGCCTATAAATACGTGAGTAGAACTGGAAGATACATTTAGAATTATGATTTGGGGTGGATTGTGCAGGAGCAGACTCTTGGTYGTCACTCCTCAGCATCTCAGGCGGGGAGTGGAGCCTGTCCTGGTCCCAGAAAAAGGGCTCAGGGGCACTGGAGGTAGGGGCTAAGCCCAAAAGGGGAGGCTTTGAATGGCACTAGGAGAGCAGCAGGGATGTGTAGGGACTGCGTGGACATGAGAAGGTTTGCTCTTTCTTTGCAACCGTTCTCCCACCTCCAGCTGTAAATCCATATCACCTGTCTGACAGCGGAGGGTATGAAATGCTGGCTCACCCCACAGGACCAGGGTCAGGAGCAGGCTCTGCAAGGTGGTAGGCTGTGGGCTGGAGCATAAGAAATGGAAATGCATTACATTAGTGAGCTTGTGAAACAGGGCTATCTCATTATGTCTGGTTTGTACTTTGCTGCATTAGATGAACTGCCTGGAGCAGGCAGATGAACTGGATGGAGGAGAAGCCCTAAAGTTAGGATTTCTTCTCTTTTCCTAGTTTGTTAAAAAATTAAAAACCCTGGTAACACACACACTGAGATAGAATTGCCTGCATTCCATGCTGTTTCTGGGATTTTCATTTCATTCTCAGTGACCTTTATACCTGAACATTAGTCATCAAAACCTCTCGTTTAGATAGCAGGGGTTCTGATCTGTCAGCCCAGACCCAGAGCCCTGGTTGCTCTGAAGTAGCCCACAGGCCTTAGGGGAGAGAGAGAGACTGAGCAGGCAGAGGCAGCTGGTGGAGCATTGCAATGGTCTATGATCTCCTACTGATCCATCGACCTGCAGTGAACAAGACCCAGCCGGTGCTTGGGAATACAAATGCAGGCAAACATCAGTAACAAACTAGGACAAACCCCAGGAACGGTTTTGACAGAATCCACAGTATACTTTGCAACTCAATCCTATATTGATGGCAAGGGATACGCTGGAATCCTTGGAAAGGAACACCTATGCTTTTTTACTACAAGAACTCATAGCAACAAAAGCTGGTTTGCTAAAGGTGAGGCCTTTGAAAGACCTTTAGATCAGAGGTCTTTAAAAGAAAAGATGGCCAAAAAAGCCCTACTGTATAAATGGACAGGAAGAAGTTAGAGACCTACCTACTCGCATGGTCATTATCAAATTGATTTAACATATTTGGAACCTAACTGCACAGGTATCAGTTTATCTTGCAGTGTATCAAATAGGAAGTCATGGGCAAAACATAATCACAACATAAGGGCGGCATCTGAAAGTTGGACCTGACTTACCTGCAAACTGGAGAACCAGTTCAATAGCTCTTTTTCTGAAAGAAATTGAGATTGTGCGATTGGAATATAAATCCCTGCTGAAGGCCATTTCTTTTCACTGTCTTTAATAAGCTGCACTGAATTGACAGCAAAAATGACAAAAAAAAAGCTAGACTGAACTATCAAAAAAATTTACTGTGTATAGGTATTATATGTTTTATACAAAAAACATTGAATCTATTTGGCCATGAGCACTGTAGTATTATGTACCATCTTCTTTAGTACAAGGATGAAGAGGATTGTACACTAAGGCCTGATCCAGTAGCTGAGATTGCAGCATCCCTTTTCCTTGTCCCTCACACCCCCTGAGATAGGGGCTTGCGTGCCTGCTGGAGGGAGACCTGTGGTTACTGCTCTTAATCTGTTTATTACAGTAATTAATGTTTCAAACAGATATAACTGGGATTCCCTTTGCAACAAAGACAATATTTTACCTTATATGGAGAAAATTAAATTATTGACAGCTCTTCATCCCAGAACTCATAATAATGCTATAATGAGCACAGTCATTATGCTTCAGGTTAGCACTGTAGCAGTGTTATATAAGGAATTTAACTTGACAGTTGTCTGGGGAAAAAATTAAATATATTACATATCTATATATCTCTCAAAGGTAGTGCCCTAACCAAGGTCTCAGATGACATAATGCAAGTTGGGTTATATAATTCATTTTATGGTCAATAAGCCTGTCTTCTGAGCTGCATGTTGGAAAATATAATGCTTGTCTGTTTGTATCAGACTTTACAGCTCTCTCTTTAATATAGTAATTGCTTGTGCTATGCTATTGTAATCTGTGTTTTCAGCTTCTCATGCTGGCATTAGGCAGAGGCAGTCCCAGTAGTGGTATCCTCTCTTTGTTGAAACGCTGAAAAACTAGGAAACCCAAACCTTCCTCATATTGATTCTGAAAACAAGTTGGATGAGTCTTATATTGCAGTTATTTGAAGTAACAGTGGAGCAGAGCTGTTCAGATATGCTCTGCCAATCTTTTTGTGGAAACACAGGAAAGTAAGTCTCCACGTGTCTTTACCACTTTCTTTAGGCATTTTCACTGGGAAAATGGACTTGTTTTATGTTACAGGCAAATAATTGATTTTAAGTCCCAGATATTATTTTGATACGATGATACACCAAATGAATGCTGTATTTTAAATCCACAACTGCGGAAATATTTTACCATTCTCAGGAATTGAAAACAGCACAGTTGTTCTGTCACAGATGGAGAACTTGACCACCCCAGTCTGTCTCTATGGGTTGCTCACCCATCACTCAGAGGGGTCTGTGTTAGGCACTGGCAGAGTTACAACAGGTGGATGTTTGGTGGCACACGCCTTGCACACACAGTGTGTGCCTCCAGGCAGCTCAGCCAAAGACTCTCTGTAAGCATGAGGAGGCCACCAGCTTCTCCTGTGCTCCTGGACCTCCTCTGTGTTGGGAGCATAGGTGTGTCATATATGTCAGGTGAAGGGTGCTACTTAAAAATCGAAGTAAATGGGCCAGGATTGCAGACCAGGCAATCAGAAGTAGCATTTAAGTTCCTGCTACTGGAACTTAGTGTGGCCTCCAGATGCTCTGTGTAAATGCTCAGGTACTCTTGGTGCTGATGTGGCTTCACTCTGAGCAATCCCTAATGGAGGTAAAATAAGTTCATACAAGGAGGTGACACTCCTTGTTTGTGTTTGGGTGGAAGTTCTCTGGAATTACAGAGCACATCCTGAAGAACAGTGGTATTAAATTCCAGCTATCTCATTAATGTGAGTATTGATCTTGTATGTGGGATTTTCTTKAGGTATCTCTTGGGAGAACAATATTAAATTTAAAAGAAAAAATGCCACTATAAAGCAGGGAGATGTGCAATGACATATTTGTAACTTCAAGCCTCACAAATTAAATTCCTAACTAGACTTAGTGCAAATATTTTAAATCCTCTTCAGCCCCCAAAATCAAAAAGCCAAAGGGCAACCTCAATTTACATGACTCTTCAGGAAGATGGAAAAGCCCAAAGTCAAGATGAAAGAGTATTTGAGAGAAGAAATCTAGGTACATTGAGCCTGGAGAGAGCCTAAGTGAGAGCTTTAGGTGCACATACATATCCACAAGGGCTGGAATGAACAGGGCAAGGTRTTTTTATATGTTACTGAAGAGAAAAGGGTGTGGAAATACTGTGGTTGGGCTACAGCAGGGAATACTTTGCTAGACTGTTCGATATTGGAAAGGGGTTACTACTGCACAACATTTAGGTCAGTGGAGCAAACTGCCATGAGAGGGTGTGGAGTCAGTCATGGCTAGACTAGATAAGTGACTATTATAGATGACCTAGGATGACCCATTTAGAGGTGGCTTCCAACACAAATGTTTCTGTGACTTTTTTTCTCCTCAGGTACAACTCTTGTCAGATTGACTTGTTCTTCCAGTTGATAAGTGAATTATTACAGCTCTATTGACAAAAAAGCCCTCTGCACTAAGAACAGCATGTCAGCTAGAAATATTACCAGTATTGCTTTGCATTTATAGCAGATGTAAAATGACAAGTAATTATTACATAAATCCAATAGTGTGTTTGTGTTTATGGATAATCTCTTGAAATTGGTGTTACAAATAAAATATCTTATAAATATTTAGGCTATACTCAAAACATTTCGTTTTCTTCCTTAGAATAAAACTTTTTTTTTTCGCAGAAATGTTTCCATATTTTAAAGATATTCAACATATAAAATTTTAGTGAATAATATTACACAGGAGGTGAGATACCATCTGTGTCCCCATGACCACATGAACTACATCTCTCCTCTTGCAAATGTCTGCTGGTTCCCAGGGAAGGGTTTAGAGGACCTCCAGGCCAGTAAGGCGATGCAAGTGTGTGTATGTACCTACATGCATATCTTTAAGTAATAATGTGATAGTCGTACTCAATAGTGACTGTAGTCAGTGGAATTTTTAATTGATCTCAGGGCACAGGAGACATGTTTTCTCTATGTCAGGTTATGTTTTCTCTCATGACACTATTATTGTTCAAAAGCAGGCGCTATTGTTAAGCAATTGAAATTGGTGCATGAGCAGACTCACTTTCATCCACAGAAAGAATATGATGTATAGATAATCATCCCTAGCAGGGAAGAGCATTTCTCTTTGGTCTCAATCCAAGTTCCATTGACTTTTACGACATTTGGATCAAGTTTTCTAATCATGTTGCTGGGATGATCTGCAAACCCACTGAGGACTTCACTGCTCATTGCCAAGACTAGTTGCAATGAAATGGTATGAAAAACATTGGAACATAGGTGCCAAAACCTACATCTGCAGTTCAAGTTAAGGATTTCTTTGACTTGTCAGAATGAAAGAAATGGAGTAGCCCTAGCAAAGCTAATTCTGACACCATTATGCTCTTTAAATCACATTTGAAAGTACTGTAGGATTGGTGTATTAGTAAGCAATCCTTAGAGAAGAGGTGAGAAGTGCTTTACCTGTCCTGAGGTCATGCGAGGTTTATCAGGCTCTGCCTGGAGCCTCTTCCTTGGGTCTCTAATTCTGCTTGTCTCCCATGAAGTAGTTCTGATAGAAAAAAATTATTGTTTTCTTTGAGTGCTTGCTCTTTTATCCTGTAAATTTCTGGTGGTCACAAAGGTTCTAGAACAGTGTGATAATGGTTTGGGACAAAATTGACTGAATTTTAATATATCTGTTGTAACTTTCTGAATCAGAATTGGTGGTATTAATCTCTGGAAACACTCAAGTGGGAATTTGAATAATTCTTTGGAGATGTAGAATTCAATAGGGATCTGTTTTGTCCTTTTTTCCCTACCTTATCAGTTTTCTTAACCGTTCATTGTATTTGAGTTTCTGAGTGATCTTTATGGTTTTTTGTGTGCTTTATTCCTCATGAGAAGCCTTTAGCTTGATTTCTAATGTTTCTTAGTAGTGGCGTTATGTTTTTGTGGTAGAAACGTTTTTGGGGCCTAATGTGTTGACTCAGTTATCCAAAAGAATTTCCAAGTCCTGTGCACTTTTCTTGGCTCCTTTCCTAGGGCAGTTTTTCCTTGGTTGGAGCTTCTACAGTCAGTGTGAGAGGCCACACTGAGGACAAGTCTTGATGAAATTGCCACCTTATCCTTAGTCTTTTGCTTGCAGCTGCACCAAAGCTGAGCTGAACACAGCAGAGAAAGCAAAGGTGACTCAAAAACCTGCTTTTCCATTTGTCTGGTTCCTGGGGCAACCAGGCCTGAAGATACCCTACGTTAATAYGAAACACCCTCAGAAACCAGGTTTAGCTAGTCCCTGCCAGTCTCTTTAAGTCAACCAGTCTCTTTCTGCCATTTAGTGTCACGGTATTCATCTGAGCTGGCACCTGGCTTTTGGACATAGGCATCAACAAATTTAGTGGAGGCTCTGCTCACCTGCGTTGTCATTTGTGTTTCAAAGATCAATAATTTTCTTCTTTAAAATATGTTGCTTTTTAATGAGTTTTCTGGGGATAGTAAATAAACGTAGTTTAGAGAGGGATTGGTTTACTACACTATTCGGAGTCTTTATTTTATTCTTTCTTGTTTTGCATGTCACAAAAGAATATTCAGGGTGGTACTTTGTCTACAATGTTCATGAGTTCTGAACATTCAGGATAAAACTTGTGTGTCCATTCTCAAGTAATGAGTCTTCTGTCAAGCACCACATCATAGATAATTGTTATTTAGGGCTTTAAGTTCAGTAGGGTGTCTGGTAAGCTTATTTCTTCAGCCAGTACTTCAGTGATACAGCAAGTTAAACTTTCCATCTTGCCTTTTCTATAACTCTTCATCTATGCTTCAGATCTCTGATAGTGGACAGGAGTTGCCTTTGCAAGGGGCTGCAAAGGGTAAAGATGACCCTCTGCCCATGGATCATCGTTGCTTACGAGCTGGAGATTACCCACCACACTCCTTGTCAGAAGAGCTATGCAAGTGCTCTGTTTCTCACTCCAGGCAAAGCCATCTGGGTTGGCTTTGGTTGAAGGTCAGTGGAGGGCTCACAGTGAATGAGGTAGGAAATGTGAGCCTTCAGCCAGCGTGGAGCAAGTGGGGACAGAAGTACCTTCAGCTTCCATAGCTGGAGGAAGCTGTCATAGCTCTTAGCCAGTAATGGTTTTCCTTTAAATTAGACACGCTGGGGTAGCTTGGATAGCTACAAGCTTTTGTATCACGTGTCTCCCTACATGATGCTGAGGAGAAATGGTTGAAACTCATGTACAAAAGTGTACCAGAACCTCTCTTGTAACTGTCCTTGCAGGAGCTTTCCACTGTCCTCCAAAACCTAACCTTTTATCTGAGATTATTCTCCAGGCTGTTGATCACGTTTTTCAGAGCTGCAGTGTTCTCACTGATGATTGCGTCAGGACTATCAGTTGTTATTTCCAGGTCCTCAATTTTCTTTTCAACCTCCTGCTGTTTTAATCCTTGCTGTTTTAAACCTTCAAACTTCCTGTCTATGGAAACCATAGTAGCCTGGATTAGGTCCAGTCTTCCAGAAATAGGTACTGTATGTCTTGTAAAAAAATTAGATAATACAGGGTGTCCAATGACCACAGCTGTAGATGTTGTGAAACCAAAAGCAGGTGACCAGGTAAGCCCTTTTAACAGGCTGAAAACCATGTATGAATATGCTGCCAGATCCTTTGCTGATCTTAATTTCTTCAAGGGCATGTTAAAGTCACTGCCCATTCTCCTATGAAAATCACAGACAACAGCCTTAAAACCTTAAATCACTTGAATGACTGTGACCAGTAGGTCATACCATATAGCACACCTGGAAATATGTTTTCACACAGCTCCTGAAAGCTTTGAAGTTATTTTAAAAATACATCTTAAATCAGTTGCGATATTCATTGTCTTGATCAATCTGGTTGTTTTCTTAAACTGCCCACATAGTCCCAGGCACTTGCTCTGGCATGATTTTCCCTCGTGTCACTGTACATCRTGGTCCTGCCTTCTCCATCCTGCAGCAGGCAGCAGCACCAAGCCCACTGTCTGCTTCCCCCTTCCTGTGGCTCTGGGGAAGGGTGCTTAGCCTGGGCTGAGCCTCACTGACATAGGCAGGGCCAGGTGGGTGAGCCTTCTACAGAACAGGGGTGGAGCAGGAGCTGGGGTCAGTCATAGGAGTGCTGGAAACTTCTTTTGCTTGTGGAAATACCATAACCTTTCTGATAAGGGTACCTGTGGTGAGACATTTTATCTCTGCATTTCTGCAAAAGCGCATGAGAAGGTGAGATTCCTGATAGGGGCAGAAGCCAGGATTGCAGTCTTTACAAAGGATTCTTCCTCCAGTCAAAGGAAGAACATGCCTATTTTACAGATTTTTGCTGTCTCTGCTGTCTTGGCCAAAGGCGTAAAGAGGCATGATATTTGACTTGATCTCTGACTAGCAGACACAAAAGCTCTCACTGTGGATACACTTAGAACAAACCTTTACTTTTACTGAAACACTTTTAGTGCATTGGATGAGGGAAGAGGGACCTCAGGAAAAGGCTGTGCCAGCAAATAACATGATTTTGCTGGTACGAATGAAGGCTGTGCTGGGAACACTGTCAGTACAGTTAGCTAGGACAGCTGCACTAGCAGAGCTATCCTATTCTGGATACGGCCTTGTCTTCTGTTCCAGTTTGTCATGCATGATTTATCTTTCTGTCACGTCTTCAGAACCCTAGGCACCTCTCGGCATAAAAAGAAATTAAAACACAATACAGATGAGTCTGCTCTGTATTGGAGTCTTGACCTTTAATATATCAGGTTTTCATATTGCAGCTTTTCCAGCAAATAGGCTGTCCTACAAGAATAGAGGTGCTTTAGTGATCTGCAGAGGTCCTACCTTAGCCATGCTTCAGTTTTATTTGCTTCCACCTACAAACTTTCAAGCTGCCTGAAATGCCTTTGAGAGGAGATAAGATTTTCAGATTGCCTGGGAGATCATAACCATGAACTCCAGCAGTCCAACGAGGAAAAAAACTTATCATTAAAAATCAGAGAAAATAGCCTGGCAACCTGAGTCTTAGAAGGATTGCCTAATGTTTTGTCCGGTTATACCAGTTTAATTTTTATCAGCCTTTGAGGTTTATTTTTTTCCCCTGGTGCTCTCATTACATTTTCCTTCCCTTATTAAAGAAAGTGTTTGCACCTTACTCTGTGTCTGCATTCCTCCTGAGCAGACTGGTACATTGCTCCAATAGCAGGTTTGCAGTCAGACTCCTTAGATCAATAAACCGTCTTAGTTGTTGAGTATACCAGGTCTGAATTTTAAAAATTCACAGTCACACTTAAAATACCTGATGTAAATTTTAAGAGGCTTCTGAAGAATTGCTGTACATTTCAGTCATTAAGCTTTGCCAGCATTACCTTTTGACCAGATCACTGTTTGATTGGTTTTCGGTCTCATGTTCTTCGCTGCAACTATTCATGGTGTTGGTGTTGGCTTTTTTTCTCCAAGAGACAGACAACTATGTCTTTAGAGAAACAAAACAACTGTGTCAACAGATGGGAGAAAAAATACTGTGTCTGAAATAGTACTAGGAATAAACTGTGTTAAAAATAGGTAGTCTTGCCACAACTGTTTCTTTGGCCAATGTGGAAATCCTTCTTTTCCATACTTGCATGTTATCAAAACTATACTGAAATCCTGCTGGAAAAGCTGCCAAACAAATCTACAAAAACATTGCTACAACAATAACTACCCTCTCCTGGCTAATTGTAACAGTCATACTACTAAAGAAGAAAGACTAAGGAAGTTGTGCTGCCATGGGAGAGCTCTGAACAGCGCCAGGGACTGACCCCTGGCCAGCAGCAACTAAAACACAGCTCTTGCACTTGTGGGTATGGATTTTAATGATGTGACCTCCCTCTCCCCTCCCAACAGTACTAGGACAACACCAGAGGGTTGTCAGAATTTTGTCGTTTCTTAGAAGAGTTTCTGCATTCCTAGGTATGGAGAAAAACAATTTTCCTATCCCACAGACTATCTGGGGAAAACCCACAGCAGTTCGGCTAACAAGCTGGGTTTTTTCAAAAAGAAAACTCCTTGTCTTCTCCAAAACTGGAAAGCAAACTTTACTACTCTTAAATGTGACTGTTACCAGCAGAATTACAGCTGCAGTTTAGACATTGCATTTCTGCTTTCCATCTGTTGCTTCGCTTATTTTTGCTGTCTCCTTGCTTTCAGTTGTCTCTTCTGTGTCTCAGTTTATCCAAATTTTGTGGCTGACCAGCCAGTTCAGCATTATCACTGTCCTAATGGCTGTAAAGAGAACACAAAAGCTCTTCGCTAAATGACTTTTTTCCCACAATGCCTCTGCACTTTGTTTGGTCCATTTTTGTTTGTGCTTGGTGCTCCATGTTGTGTCATCTGGGAAGAGAGGAGATATTTGCATAATGTGTATTTTGCTGGAGTTGTTTAATTTCTGAAAACATTTATACTCTACAGTTGGCAGCACCTTTGGGGCAGGGACAGATTGCAATCTCAAACAGAGAACAAGTCAGTGGGTTGACAGCAGCTGGAGGAGCTGAAGAACAGGTAGAGCCTGGCCCTCAGCGCTCCCTTCCCCACATCCCCCACAGCCTTTTTTTATGGGGACTCACTTGGGAGCTTGGGAGAAAGCAGCCTCGGGCAGCAGAGCATAATTTAGGGCAGCCCAACGGTGTTTGTAATCGATTCTGATATCTGCAAAGGTAGATAAGACTCCTTCCTCTGGGGAGAAAGGCAGAGGCAGGCAAATGGTGCAGCCTGCTGCTGGGCATAAATTCCCTATGACTGGTTCCAGCCCTGCTCTTTGCAACAGGCTTTTCCTTTTCCCACTTGTCTGCAGTCGAATAATGCTCCTGGGGATCTCTGCTTGGCTGGAAGTTGTCTCTGTTAGATTAATGTTGCTTGCTAAGACTAAAGGAAATTTAAAGGAAAAGAATAGATTTCAGATGATGTTAGAGGCTGCCCTGTTACTTCAGTCCATCAAGGCAAGAGCCACATTCCTTATCAAAGTAGTGTGTTCATTATACCCACTCTTGCCTCATTGCCACAGAGGGAAATGTAAACAAAGAGTTGAAACGCCCATTATTTTTCACTCTTCTTTCAGTGGATAAGAAAAGCTCCCAATTCACTCTGTGAAAAGGCTCAGTGAGGCTCATCAGCAGTTCTGGATGTACAGAATTTCCTACAGTAGCTTCTTACCTCATTTTTTTTGGTGTTGACTCCTGCCTCTGTGGTCCCTGCAATCCATGGGTAGTACATATATATGTCTGTGTCCACACCGGGGATACATCCCATGGCTCTTCTTAAATTTGCTTTTGCTTACCAATCTATGGATGAGGTAAAAATAATAGTACTTTACATGCACGAGTGACAGTTTGATTAACAGCTGAATTCTACCTTCTTCCAGCCTCATGAGCTCTAAAGGAAATCAAGCAAAGTTTTGTCCAACATCCTCAGTTTCTGAAAAACCCATATTCAAAAAGATGCATACTACCTATTCACTTTTGACTTGAGCACGTGCTTTGCTTTGGTGAATTGACTTTACTGATTAGAGATGGAATTAAGCATATGCTTAAGTGATGTGTTTACCTGTGAATGAGGTTGCATAACTTGTCTGCTGGAGCTTTCCTCTCAAATGACTGAGGGTAGGCTCAGGCCGCAGTGACAGAGAGGTGATGCAGTTGTAATGGGCAGGATAAGCCAATTAAGACTTGTGTCCTTTGTACTGTAAAATGAGGTTTTGCTTTTTCATTACTGCCAGTTTCAAATTACGGTTGTAAATTGTGGTCAAGTGGATACGGTTTCATGGGGCAAGTATAGCAAAATATTTTTGCTTCAGCTACAGGAATATATAGGTAAAAGCTCTCATGTAGCTGTGTCCAAGCTAACTGCTGTTGAACTGCCTCATTTTTCAGACCGTTTCATTCTTCTGTTGGACACAAAAATCATTAGAAAGCACTCACTGGCAGCATTTAATAGCACATTTTTAGAATGTGAAATAAAGAAACCAGACATTGGTGATGCACCATAATCTATTAGTAATTTGTTTAACTCCACCCCTCAACACATGCAAGAGAATGAAATAGAAGTTATTCAAATAAAATTTATTTTAAAAAAAATCTTCACATGTACGATTGTGTGGGGTTTTTTTTCTTTAAAACTCCACCTATTTTTCTTTTTCTGAGAGTCAGTGGTGATCGCAGAACATGAAAAATTGCAAACAAAACTAAGGAGAAGTTCAAGTTAGCTGTGGAGCCAAAAGTGTGATTCAGTAGCTGAAAATATCTCTGCACTTCATGCATCAAACTCAAACACTGTGCTTTGGCAACGCCCCCTGGATTAGAAGCGGAGTTTGAGGTCATTCCTCCTCCAGCCTGCCATGTATGGATAGGGCCCACGCTCATGACAAATTACTGACTTAACCGAGCACACACCAAGAGCAGAGTGACATCAGTGCAGAGGGACCTTGCCTCACGGAGGAGGACCAAAGACTTCACTGCTGCCTTTCTCTTGGTAGTCTTAAGACCTGGAGGACCAGTGTGGAGGGACTGGGAGGGAGGACACTTTAAACAGTCCCTCTCTAGATGTGGCAATAACAAGGGCTAGTGAGGTAGAGCACTTGTTTCTTTGTAAAGAGGTTACATGGCGTTTTATAGCAGAAGTGCTATAAAAGTGTGTGCTCGGGGATGGTTTGGTGGCCCATTCAGATTTTCAAGACAGATGATCAGCTGCCAGTGATGGTGTTATATTAGGACTGCCAACCTGAAACAACAGTTATGTAATCCTGGGCTGTACAAGCTGTCTTTGCAACCAGGAGCATACTGTCTGAGACTGATCTCAGCTTATCTGGTATAAATTCAGAGTGCCTTGAGTGAAGTCTATACTTTGAATTAACATCAGACTCACTGAGCTCTTAGTTTTATTTTATAGGGAACCTTGGCTTAGATTTTGCAGGTAACAACAATCAAAACTATGTAAACAGACCCTAAATCCTTAGATTACTTTCCCTGCTGACAAATTTCTGTTGCTCCTGGGCATCACACTTCCCTCCTGGTGTTCAGCTTCTTAAGGACAAGTTAGCTTTCATCCACTGCTGAGATTGTCCAGTGCTATGGCCATCACTCTGCCATGGGCTTGAACTTGCAATGGTCTTTCCATGCAGATGGAGACAGTTTTGACAGCTCAAGTGATCGCCATGGTCTAGCGGGACACCTGCCACATTGCAGCCTGCCTGAGTAGTGGCCTTAATGGCCACTTAGTGGCTCTGCCTCAGTTTGTTTTTGTGCACCTTGCTGCCCTGGTTTTCCCCGATGCATGGGTGTCATAGCAGTGTAGTCATTCAAAGAGATAATGGAAGCCAAGGCCAGTCGGTGTGGGAGGTTCCTCATGATGATTTTGCCAAAGTCTGTTTGGATCCCGTAGAGCATGAGCTTTACCTAGAATCCTATCTTGGGCTTGGCTGAGATCTGATGTTTTCATTTTCCCTGCCCACTCTCGGAGGATGGCCAGATGTACTCCCATCTTGCTGCCAGCTGCCTGCACAAACAGCCCTCTTGGCAACAGCAGGCTAGGCAAATGGGTTGAGCAATGTGTGTTTGAGGACACTGTGTCAGTTGTCAGCTTGACCATTGTCTAAAAGCATCAAGCCTGGCTAGTGAGGGTGCTGGTCTCAGCTGGCAGTGTCTAAACTGTTATTTGCAGTGAGGTTATGGACCTATACTTAGGGGGATGTGCTCTTGCTTATTTAGCTCCTGGCTGAAGTGAAAAAAAGTAACCCAAAATCATAGTTCCAGTGGTGGCAGCAAAATAAGCTCCTGTGCAGATTGGCCTCTGAAGATAGAGGAGATAACRTAGGGAGGCTCCCAAGAGGAAATTATGGGCTTGATTTTAATAAAATGAATCACTGGTGTGTAAAGTAAACAAAGTTCATAGAAGATGTTCCTTTTAGTTACATTTTGTTTGGATTGCACAGCCTGAGAGACAATAAAACCAGCTCTACTAACACACATGTGTTAGTAAATATGTCTATTTTTATTTATATAATATGTATGCATATGCACATATGGATATATATGTATACAAACACATACGTACAGCCATAAATTTATGTATGTACAAATTTGAACAAATTGAAATTTTACAAAGATTTCTTGGTGCTCTTTGCATTGAGATCTGCAACATGGTGCTAGCAGGATACCGAAATGAAGAAAAGCTGTCTATAAACCAAATTTAAATGGGCTATCACACTCCTATTGAGAAAAACACGGAAAACAAAAAAAGCATAAATGCTGAAAAATAAAGCAGGCTTCAAATCTCTTCCTGTTTTAGTAATGAAGACAAAAATGTTTACAGCATAGACACATTTGATTCAAAAAATAAATTATATCCCTTTAACTTTGGAAGTAGTTCTAGATTTGATCCATTAATTTCTTCAAACTGGTTGTAGGAAAACATATTTCTGCAGTATCGAGAGCTGCCAGAATGACCTAGAATTAAGAGGGCAAAGGTAGAGTTGCTGTAAGTATTTTAATTTATCTGTTCAAAGATGACTTGTGTGAACACGTTAAGAACACCAGTAAAGTAATGGGAATAATTTTCTTCCACTTTTTCCAAATTCAGTTGCATATGGTATGATTGCATTCAGGGCATGAACATCATTTCACAGATGATTGTCTTTGATCATATGAAGTCAGTTTGAAGTATGACATTGCTTTTACCTTCCTCATGTCAGAAGACTTCTTTGCTTCTAGTCTTAGCTGCTCTAGCTCTCAAATTGTGTGTATAATAAATTGTGTTTTGTTTAGAGAGCGATAACTGTAAAATATTGCCCATTTGGAGAAAAAGTGCTGCGATTGAGATTGATGCCTGGAGCTTAATGCATCACGGCTGCAATCAAGCAAATTTTAGACTTCTTATTTCTCCCATTACAGACTGTAATTCACAGAGTTCTGTGGACTTTCTGTGTTTGAAAAGGAGAAAGGGAGCAAAAAGAGCATTAGAAAATCCACACAGACAGGCTTCACATTTTCTACATATTACAGTACAAAAGTTTTATGGTCAATTCATTGCATCAAGTAAGAAAACGTCTATAAAGAGAGAACTCATGTAAGATGGTTTAGAGTGGGAGATTTGCATATAGCCCCACTGTTTTGAGTTACCAGCCATGCATTCAAGTTGTTTGGTGATGCACTATAGAAGTGTGCCCATTTTTCTACCCATATTGCTTCCCTCTTCTTTAGTGCAAATTATTCTGTATAATCCCAGAACCTGGCTGCAATCTAATGGTACCTGGCTTTCTTACAGACTTGGTCAAACTGAGGCTTTAGGAAAACTCCCAAACCATGGTAAGTTCCAGTCTGTGCTGGAATGCTATCTGCTGCAAGCCAGTTAAGGAGTAACACAGTCATGGCTTTATTTGCCTTTTGTACTCTTGAAGCAATTTCACCCATTTACTGTACTATTTCAGAATCTTCGAAAAATTAGCAGTAAAATATTATCCAGTTGCTTTCCTAAAATTTTAGTTTCTGATTAAAATACACATGAGATTTCTGACTTCTTTTGCCTTGGAAAGTGCACAGGAATCTCCCTGTCAACCCCCTACCCTCAACTGACCTTACAGTGTCAGTGTAACAAATGTATAAGCAGTAATATAAAACAAAATCTTTGTTGTTGATCCATGAAATGAATTAATCTTTATGGTCAGATGATGCTGATATCTGTAACATTTTTGTTTCACCACTGAAGGTGTAGTTTTACGACTAGAAAATGATTACAGAGGTTGCAAGGCTGCTAGCAATCTTTCAAAAGCAGAGTCATTATCAGAGCACTTCTGCCTGTTTCCAGGTCCCATGTAAAAGGCTATTCCCTGAGCATCTGAGATACAAAGTTCAAATTGAAAAAAACTCTTCCAAGCAGTGAGACATGCTGTGATTTTCATACTCTCCCTTCTGATGAGCTTGTCTATTCATAGTCCCAATGGCTGGCAAAAAACTGCAGCAGATTAGGAGAGTCATGACCAGGTATGACCAAATAGCATCACAGAATTGTTTAGGTTGGAAGTCCAACTCTTAACCCAGCACTGCCAAGTCCACCACTAAACCATGTCCCCAAGTGCCACATCTACACGTTTTTTAAATACCTCCAGGGATGGTGACTCAACCACTTCCCTGGGCAGCCTGTTCCAGTGCTTGACAGCTCTTTCCATAAAGAAATTTTTCCCAGTGTCCTATCTAAACCTCCTCTGATGCATCTCGAGGTCATTTCATCTTGTCTTATCACTTGTTAGTTGGAAGAAGAGACGTAGCAATACTAGAAATGCTAGAAAATGCCCAGCAGTAGTGGTTGCAGTGCTGTCTGTCTTTGGTGGGCAGGCACTAGAGGCGCGCTCGTTTACTTCTGCTGCGAAAGAACGAAGGATTGCTCAAATTTTTACTAATGCAGTGATAAAAACAAATTAAAAGTTCCTGGTTTTACTATCAAAACAATACCTCTGGGAGCTTTAATTAGACAGCAAAATCCTGTTTGATGACACATGCATTATCTGGGCTTGTTAGAGACTCAACAGGTTTGCTGTTCTCTCAGACCATGTCCTGTTTGCTACAACCAGTGCTGCTGTGAGATGGTAAGTTAGTAAGGAGATGTACTAGTACAAACCAGCACAAAATCCTACTGTCCTTAACCAGATCTTGCTTTGGATAATATTTTGCCTCCTTGTAATAATGATTAAGCTTCTTAAAGACTCAGAAACTGATCCAGTCTTCATTGAATGGATCAGATGCTAGGGTATTCTTTGAGGGGCATCGTTGAAGACAGTGAGATTACCACAGCAAGAGGAAGACATTGGCTCCCATCCCATGAGCTAAAATAGAAATTAGGGGAAAATGGAATATAGTGTTCCTCATGGATTTCAATTTAAACACTCTTTATGAAGCTGGAGCAGCAGTAGTGTGATTTTGTTCCATAAATGACATCTTTCAGTGATGGCTTTATACTCTTTTCCTTGAAGTCCCCCCTGCTTCTGCCAGAGTGCTATAGAGAGGATTGAGTGTAAATGAGAATAAAGACCCTTGTCTTTAGGTTGCAGATTGTATAAACAAGTTCATGATGCATATTAATTAAAAATAACTGTATGCTAAGTGTAGCCAGCATCACTAAAACCAGTTAGTCCTGTGGAAGCACAGGGGGATCTGCTTTAGGGCTGGAAGGTATCCATGCCATACCAGGGAGAGGATGCTATAATCCAGAGCACCCCTAGGTCCTACTGAAGGATGGGAGAATCTTTATTGCTTTGCTTTGCTTTTTTGGCAGGAACTTTATTCAGGTCAATTGTAAAAGTAGTGATTGAAATACTGGCCTGGCTAAATACAGTTTTGCCCTTGAGTAGAGCCGTGCCAAGGTTTCACCCACAAATTAAAATCGTACTGGGCCCTGCCTGTTCAAAGGTTCAAAAGTGGTTTCTGGCTTCACACGCAGATCATTTCCTAGAAAGCTGTAGATTGATGTGATAAAGCGCCAGGGGCTGCAGCCAGAGCATATGTTATTTTATATACTCAGATGCCTGTATAGACCACTGTTGACACTGCCGGTCAGTAACACATTATCTATTTGCTATTTGTTTTTGTTGCTGATAGCAAACATTACAGGGAAAAAAAGCACAAGCAAATCCCTTTTATTGCTAACCGGTTCCAGGCCAGCTTTACCCTTCAGCTTTTGGCACTCTGTTTCCACCAGCTCACAGCTGTGCTCTGCTAGCGGTGGAAGCGCCATGTGTTGCCCACCCCACGGAGGACAGGCTTTCCCTGTGTAAGGGGCAGCGTGGGCAGCCATCGCACTCTCTGGAAGCAGAGGGGAGTTTGCTGTTGGCCTCAGGGTATGGTCAGGCCACAGGCACAAATCTGTAAGTCTGGTGTGCTAATTTGGAGATTTTCCTGTCCGAGTCCTCTGGCATGCTCCTCTGCCCTGACTTTTGTAAGCCCTTGAGGAGCATGTACCTTCTTCTGCTGCAGTGACCTGATCGCCCGAGGTGGTGGCCAGCCAGGGCCCAGTGACACAGTCAGGGCAAAAGAGCAGAAGGGGTGACATGAGCAGCACTTCTTGCTGAGACCCTGTGCAGGAACACGTTCACTCCTGGATGCTCACACTTGTGGCCTATCCGTGTCACATCACCTGGCATCTCACATGTGGGCATTCAAGGACACAGGGAAGCCTGAAAAGAAAGCGCCCTGGGCAAAATGCACGCTGTGGTTGTCTGTTTGTTCACACTGGTCTTCACCACATCAGAACAGCCAGGCCCATTGGAGTATATTGTCACTAGAAGGCCACTGAAGGTTTGTTGCCTCAGTATTAATGAGGTGGGCGTTTCAGTCAGCTGCACTGTGTACAAATTAGATATGAGTCTCCAGTTCCTGGTGTAGTCTGTATGCCCCAGTTAAGGGTAGCATCCATATATTCAATAACCCACTCCCTGCAGGTGTAAACAGGGCAGCCTGTAGCTGTCTAATGCGTCTAACACGTTATTGAACATATCTCCTGGTGCTCTGTGCCTCGGATGCACATACACTCCTGCACACATGCCTACAGCAGGTCTTTCATGTGCAGAAGGTGTTTTCTTTGTGGTCTTTCCCAGAGTGCCATCACATGTAAAGAGAGATGTAAGGATTATGACTGTTTTTCACAGCGTATGCTAATCACTTACTTTCTAAAACAGACTAGCATCATATGGAAAAGGGAATTCCTAGAAGTGATCTCACTTTTAAACCACAATGCTAAATGGGAAAGAAGCAGAATGAAAGACAATCACATTGCTCCAGTTCAATAACAGGAAAGTATTTGCATTTAATTAAAAAGTATGTGCTCTTAAATTAGGATTTGGGCATGACACTTTCAAAGTTAGACAGAAATTAGGCAGAACATTTGGAACGACAAGGCCTAAAGGTAAAAGAGACTACAAAGACACTTCATGCTTTGTGTTTACCCTGCTTTTTGTATAAATCATGTTTGAAAATACGTCATTGTATGCACCTATTGGTCTTGTATGTCTGTTGTTTTCACTGTGGCCTATATTGGTTGATGTGTATTCTAGCCCACAGCAAGCTGGAAACCTCAGGAGAGCTACTGATTGCTGGTGCCGCGTTGCTCTGTCGGTAGCAAGAAGGAGTGTGACTGAATCTCTGAAGTTTTTACATGTATTGATGTAGCCAACACCATAATGTCAGTTAAGTTATAAAATCAAAGAGCAGGCTGAATTGATCACAGTTCTTAAAAATCTTTAATATTTGTTTTCCAAATAGGTGGAAGAGAGAGTCAACAGCCATATTTGCCGGAGTATTGAACCAAATTGCTTTGACTGGAACCATTACTCACTCGCACCTTTGATGGCAGCAGCCAGGTAGGAGAGCAAAGGAAGGGTGGTTTTGTGTGAACTGAGGGAGCGGGTCTGAGAGCATAGTTTTTCATTCTCAAAAGGCTTCATGTGGAAGTCACTCACATTAAAATCCTGATTATGTCTCCTTTTGTTAGAACTGAAGTCAGCTTTTGCTGAAATCAGAGACATTTCTCTTCTGGGGCAGGTTATGTTTTTGTTCATTTGGAAGTGCTGTCTTTGCTTTGTCCACATATTTGTTTTGCCACTTTGCCTTTTCTTATGCAATCCTTGCATTAAGTATCCAGGGAGCAGCTTTCTTGAACTAAACAAGAAGAAAAGTGTGCTTGTAAAAATACAAGAAGGATATGGTGGGTGAGGTTTTTATATCTGAAATGTTTGTGGAGTTTCATTTACTTTGTCCTAAAATTTAACTTCGTGATTCCTGCTTGACCATCTTGCCATTTCAAATGCACATTGACAATGGTGTTCAAAGTTCGGTTTTTCCTCTGGGTCTTGCTTGGGCACATAGAAAACTGCAGTTATGAAAGTGCCCATGTTGTTGTATGCAGTAGCACCCAAGATGGCTTAAAATTAGTGGATCCCCAACAGCAGTCTTACTATGGCAGCAGATAGTTCAGAAGACGGTTTATCTTGTCAAGAAAAGTTCCATTTTCAGCTACTGATTGCAGCTCCATGTTTTTGATTGCAGCTCCGTGATTTGTGTTGGTAGTCACAAGTTGGTCAGGTTTCATATTGACATTGTCTCAAAAACTGTGCCTATGTGCAGAACACGGTTACTTTTTTGCTGTAGGAAACCTGAAGCACTGTGAAACTCCGTTTCACTCATCTTCTTTGTACAGGCACCTCCTTGATGGTCAGAGAATTGTTAGCCCTTGGAATTTAATAAGACTAGCTTGAAATGGTGAAAAGTTAAGGAAAAGTTTGATTTTTCTCATCGACCTTCTCTTTTTTTTTTAAATTATCCAATATTTATCTTCAGCCATAGGACCTAGGTATAAAGGAAGATGCTGGAGATTCTTATGTGATATCATGAGCACAGGAACAGCTGCTCAAAGAAAACACAGAACATATTTGGAGACAACCCCCCCCCCGGTTTTTCAGAATTATATAAATAGTGTTGGACCTATGGATATATTCTATATATGAGTTGAATGAAAGAAGGGGTTAAATTGAAATGGGCAATCCCTTGAACCTTTGCTCAACGCTGGAACTGATCCCAAATATTCTGCAGTCCAGGATGAATTGCTCTTCATATGGATCCCTCTCAAGGTCCCTGCAATGGAAGTTGTGGGTATCTGCATTGTTCTCGTCCCCCACTGCAGACTCTGAGAGCAACCGAGATGTTTCCGTGCAGCCTGGGATCAAAGTTGGGTGGGCGAGATGGTGTGAACTGATGGCTGTCAGCATGGCTGTTACCCCTGCCAGAGGTCCTGTGGAATTTCTGTTTAAAGTTCAGCAGGAAAACAAACTGTCCTCATGCACCCCTGAGCTCTGCTGCCAGTTTGAAAAGCATTAACAGCGTGTGAAATTCATAAGGAGGAGTAATGGAATACTGCTGCAGTATGGAAACCTGGCCATGTCCCGACTCACCAGGCAGGATTTAAGTGGAAAACTTAGAACTTTGGTACACAAGAGTATGGTGCCCATCCTCTGAAATGGCGTTTTAGCATAAATTTTTCAGGTTTTGTTAGCATGTAACTTAACGGTACTTGTGCGCATTGGGCCCTTATTGCTGTGGCTCTCGTACACTGAGAACTCTCCCCAATAATGTGTCAGCCGAGTAATGGCACACTTCACTTTTTGTTTGGAACAACTGAATTTTAGAATAGATGCTCTCAATTAATGTAGTTCAAACCAGTGTAACTATGATGATATGTACCACTACCTCGTGTGCTAAGGATATTAAGGCAAGCACTTAATAGTGGTAGGGTAGTAAATACGCTGTGTTAGCTAATAAAAGGCTCCCATTAAGAAATGGAACCGTATTACTGCCTACTTTACAGGTGAAAGCTTGCAGTCTGATTCCACCACTAGATACAGGGTGGTAGAAAGGCACATTTTCTCTGAGGACCAGAGCATGCAATGCTGCCAAACCAGCAGTCCCAGGTGTCCTTCAGAGAATGTTTCCTGCAGCTAAGTGAGATTGCACAAGCTGTGGTCTGGAGGACTAGCTGCCTTATACTGGCTGAGAATCCTTTGAAGATACTGGTCCTGATTCTCTACTGCCTGAAACCTTTTGCTATTTATACCTGGGTAAAGTGAATGCCTAGCGAGCATAAAATGCCACTACCCTAGTGCTAAAGGAGCTGTTATCCACTTTGCCCAAATATAAATGACTATGCAAAGGGTGAAGCAAGTTCAAGGTCTCCCTTTTTGTTGTGACATTGCCCCTAGATCCTGCTGCTCAATGCTGACAGTGTGAACAGAAGGAGGCTGCATCTTCCTGCAGGTTTGAGCACAAGATGTGCTAACTCGGCGAACTGAGAGCACTCATTTCTGGTCCCGCTAGTAGCCGGAGGGAGGAAAACCACGTTCTTTCTTTCACGTCCCGGAGGCGGCCGAGGAGGGTGGCTGGACTGCGAATCCATTTGTCAGTTCCCTGACAGCCTGTGGTGGGGGGAACGAGACTCGAAAACGTCCAGAGGAGGCAGAAATGGGCACAAAAAGCCCCACTGCCGGCACCGCTGCCCGGGGGCCGCCGCCTGCGGCAGAGCGGGCGCGGGGGCTGCGCGGCTCCAGCGGGGCCGGGCGGGATGTGGAAGGAAAAGCCTGCGCCTGCTGCAGCTGCCGCCTGCCAGCCCTTGTCCCCTCGGGCAGCTGCGCACCCTTCTGCTGGCGAGGCGGCGCGCCTGCGGGGAGGGTTTATCTTCTGTTTGCTTCAGAGTGTCCCCACCCCCAAAAAGCCAAAACCAACCCCAAAAGCCATAAAAATCAGCGCTTGTTTAACGAAATCTAACAACTTCATTTTCCCTCATACACAATATGCGGCCGGTGCAGCCGCAGACGGCAGCGCGCTGACATGCCGCGTATTGGAAGGACACGGTCCTTGAAATCCTCTGGCACCGCGAGCTACTGCTTTCAAACTAGAGCAGAGACAGATAAGGATATAGTGAAGGAGAAACTTGGCGTTGCATATTATAAAACCGAATCCTTAAAAATCCTGCATACTTTTGGCAGTATTTCATAGCTTGTAAATAGAACCCATATATATTCATGCGTATTTTAAGCAGAATATAGTGTACTGCAATTCCTGCTATCTAAGCAGATATCTTGGTAGAGTAATTTAAAAACAGACCTGGTTTTTTTCACAGCCAGCACTGCACCAATTAAATAACAAGGCCGGCCTGTGTTAGGGTCTGCCCAGGGTCTGCCAGGTGTCCGTATACCTGCTGAAGGCAATGAAGGAGTTTAGGAGTTGACCCCGCACAGAGTGAGGGCATCAGTGGCTGGCTCTCCCTGGGCAGAGCTGCATGGGGGTTGTGTGCTGCAATGCACACTGCTGTGGAACAGACACTTTTAAAAAGCAAGACATGCAAATGGTTTTGAATTACAAGTAGCAGGAAAGATTCTTTATAATATCTAGATAAACCTCTATATGTTTCATTTCTGTATAATTTGTGCAAGTAACGTACTTTTTGCTAGGAATAGGGGGTCATAACAGCATGAACACTGAACCACTGAACCCTCCACTTGATGGCAATAATTTTATGTAACTTCCAAGACATGTATATGCCTATTTGCATCTATATTTTCCTCTGCCTAAAATTATCTTAAGGTTATAGATTCGAGGCTTACAACTTCAATTAAGATACAGAGTGAACAACTGCAATTTTGAATCTGCCAGTGGCATATATGCAGAATTATTGAGACATACCATGTTGTAGTAACCCTAAATTATTTCAAAATACAGGCAAGACACTGTACTACTATGTCAGTCTTTAAAAGTAATCCCATGAACCTTGCTGTGTTCTTATCAGAAGTTTGGAGAATTTACATTTTTGAAAAATTGCATAATGGCCAGTGCCCTGTGCAAGTCTGTGTGAGTGGAGTCTCCTGCTCACTGACACTTCGGTAAAAAGTTCTGAGACTGCAAAGTTTCAGCCAGTTGGGAAGCTCAGATCCACGCTAGCAGTTACCTCCAGATGGCTGCGCTCTGATTTGGTACCAAGCCTTCTAGCATCTCAGCGTTTGCATGTTTGGGATGGTGATGTGTACTGTTCCACTTGTTTTTGCCAGAAAATGTACAGGGCATTGTATGATAAGTTTTGACACATGGTATAGCTCAAAGAAGAGGTGAGAAAGAGAGTGTGAGGAGAGAGGAGGAACAAGGGAAGGAGGAGGACAGGAAAAGAAAGAAGTAAGAAAATGCTGCAATAGGAGTTTATGTCAGTGTAATGAATTCAGTCTGACTGGCAAATACAATCTGACTGCAAGTTGTGAATTTCATTGAATTTGGTCCAAGAAAGACACAGCTGAGCAATCTGCAGGAAGCAATCTTTTCCTAGAAGTATGCAGCTCCAAACTGTACAAATTCTTCCACTGGTCGTAAAATGTCTGTCTGCCACTGAACCTGTGCAATCAGATACTTTCGAAGAGAAAGTGTTGTACTGAAACAGTCAACTAAAGAATAACAAAAAATATCACTGAATGTAGAGTTTTGAAAGAAGAAAACCTATATAATTTGAAGTTGGCCAATGAAGCCCTAGTGATAAGGACAGTTAATAATTTCTGGTGCAGCTGTTTCCTGACATTTGTGCAAAATGTTGTGGAAAAATTAATGAAGGTTCGTTCAGTAATGGTTTCAAGCTTGGCTAGTGGAAAATATGACAGTATTTCCATCGTCAATTAAGAACAAGCAAGGCTTTTTTTTCCGTAAGGGAAGTGGTATGCAGTTTGTACTGCACAGGAAACTGTAGACTTGAGAGCAGCTGTGTGATAGTAACAGGTATGCAGAGAATATGGAGAAGAGCCTGGGCCCTCCTCTTACCACGTGTGCTTTAGTGTAGTAGAACTAGCTCTGTTGTATACTGGAAATACTGGATACTTACGCTATCTAGCATGTGGGGTATTCCTTCGAGTGTCCGACTCTGAAAATAAATGCCCTTCGTGTCACTTCAGTAACAAAGCTTGCATTAATAAGCTTTTCATTGCAATTTTATTTTATTACTGTGATGTCCCAAAAGACTCATTCCTTCAGGTGGAGAGACACAGGATTTTTTTGCCCATCTCTGGAATTCAAGTTACTTGCAATTTGACCTCGGGGTGTCTGATTGTTGTAGCCATTCAGCACGCCTAGGTGAGCACACGTTGTTGCTGTGCTGCCTGGGTGTGGAGCAGCAGCAGGGCTAGAGGGGAACTTGCCAGCCTCGTGTGCAGTTCAGACATGGGCCGTATGCATGAACTCGGTGTCATGCGCGTGTGTGTGTGGTGTTGCAGATGGCCAAGAAAGCGTGTGGAAACACGAGCATGGCCAGGGGGTGCATTCCCGTTACAGATCAGCATAGCTGAAGGTCACTGTAGCAGCTGAGCAGTGGCCTTTGTCCACTCCTTCACCTTGTAGCCCGCAGCCCCTGGCAGGCAGCCAAGTGCCGACAGCCTTCTCAATGGCACCTTGGGGCTCCCGCTCCTGCCAACACTCCACTGTGCTTGAGTTCCTCCAGCCCGACTCAGCTTGGGCTATGCTGGATCCTCTCTGCTGTTGAATAGGCTGTATGGGACAGAAAGTAGTTGGGAAAGAGGCGGTTTCACTCTGGAGAAAAATTGTGAAGACCAGTCCCGTACAGTCAGCAGAATTAACTTTTTTACTCAAAGGGATCTAAATTTTATTTTGTGTTAAAGATGCATTAGTGTGAAGTACACAGGTCTGGTACAGAAACACTGTAAATCACTGCGAATGTTGGGGTGGATGGTTTAGGTGCTCTATACCTTTCTGGACTGTGAGGTTTTGTACAAGCCTGCCTACTGCAATAGCTTTTTTCTTCCTCTGACATTCTGGGATACTTTGAGCCCTACCATAAATATGATTTCTAGCCTGTTTACACAGTAGGATGATTCATGCTAAAGTAGTTGATAGAAGATGCATTATAATGAGTGGTTTATGCTTTCCTAATATCACTCTGTAAAGGAGACACTTACTCAATGCTCCTCATGCAAATTTAGAAGACCCTTAGCAAGCTTGCTAAAAATGTTTGTCTTATTCCCTGTAATGGTAGCTGTAGAGTGTGTAGTTCTTACTGACAGGTTTAAGCCAGTGTAAAACAGTTAATAATGATCGAGTTATATCCATGATTTGTGACCATTCAGATAAGCACATAAAAGTCAGCCCCGAGTTCTCACTCTCTGATGCAGTCCACTGTGAGAAGCTTCATTTAAGATTCTCCCAAGACTGCAATCCCTAGTGCAGGTAAACCTGTTGCTCAAGTCAGTGACAGCTTTACTAGTATCAGAGCTATCAGAGCATTAGAGACTGCTCACATAAGAGCCTCTAGTTAGTCTTAATTTGGGACATTAAAAAGTTAATCCTTCAAGCACCCCATCTGCAACCACGTGCATACTGCCACTTTAGTCAGTACACTCCCATGCCGGCAGTGAGACTGCTTGTGTGCTGCAGGGTGTGCACGGGAGTAAGGGAAAGACGAGGACTGCTCTTGCAGTTTATCTGATGTGGGAAATCTGAGGGTGCTGGGTCAGACATGAGCTGCTTTTAAACTTCTCAGCATGAGGGCTGAGCCTACAGCTGCTTAGGAATTTCCCATAAAAACAATTTGTCAATTGAAAGCGGAATTTCCACAAGAACAAGTTTTCCACTGGAAAATTTCCATATTGCTATTTTTATTTTTTTGTTTTCCCATGGAAATCTCTGAATGAAATACTTCCCTTTAAGTCACTTCACTCCATGAAGAAGACCTTTGATTAGCTGGTCTGAGCTAAAATGGTTTCAGTTGCCATTAGGTTGCATCTGCCTATTATGTCTCTCATCTCATGATGAATGGCAGTACAAAAATTTTGTGCTTAAGAAGTTCCTGTGGGCAGATCACCTTGACAGTCTTTGTGTCACACACTGTGTTTTAGTCACTTGTGTGAAAAAGTCTACTAAGTACTGAAAAAGCAATGTTAAAATGAAACAGGTTCTAAAATAGAGGCCCCAAACCCCATGAAACCAGAGGAACCTTGCCCATTTGTGAGCTTATATCTTTGCTGTTCAAACTCAGTTTCCCAAAATTTTGTGTATTTTATACTGGTCATTTAGAGTGTCTGTGGAGGTTCTAAAACTCTTCGACTCCATTTGAGATTAACGGGGAATAAAAAGTATGTTTAAGTGATTGTAAAATTGACTAAGATCACAAGATCGAGGTGAAGGACTCCCGCATATCCTGCTTTATTGCCTGCCCTGACTGTCTTGCCAAGGGCAGCTGAGTAACGGCTGAGTCGTAACTGGGCACCTGGTGCTGAGATATGGGAAGGGAGAGGAATGCTGCTGACACCAAGGTGTTCATCGTATCACACAGTGACCTCTTATGGATGAACGTTAAAAAAGAATAAATACCACTTTTACTTCTTAAACTAACAGTTTGAATAGTACCAATATTTGTAGTAGGTGCTGGGTTCTCGTTATGGTACTGCATCTCCAGACTGTTACGAATCTTTTTCATTGTCTTGCTATCTCTCATCAGTTCTTTATCCTGTTCTCATTTGCACATGCAGCCAGTTCTCTCACAGCACTAAAACTTTGGTTATATTGTGTGGTGACCAGCTGRCAGTTTTGGTGACTGTGACTGGTGGCACGCTCGGAGTGCTAGTCCCTGTTGTCCCTGAGGGAAATGTCCCCCAGGAGGAAATGGGCCGTACCAGAAAGCACACTGCATGGCAGCCACTGCACCGGAGGAAGCTCGCTATCTACATGAGGCTGAAGGCAGGTGCAGATTTCTTCACCTGGTGCACACAGGAAGCAGTATGACCAACGTCTGACTTTCCTTCAGACAGCCTCCCCTGTGCTACTCAAAAAGGCATGGGAGTTGTGGTTAAATATTACGGTCTAACATTTTACTTGCTCATGGACTAAACAAGAGCTAAGTAACTTTAGGCCATTAGCTCCATTTTAAGTATCTTTTCCACTGGACAAAGGGCAGTTGACTGTCAATTATATCTTCCAAATGAATGACTCAGAGTGCAAATCCGATGCTACCTTTACCTATAGCACAGCATGGTGCCAGCACATCTAATGCATCCACCTCTGTCCCTTGTTCTGCACGTCTCATAGGATTCTCTCTAGTTCCCATTCCCTCTTWCTCTGTCGCTGGTTTGTTTTGACCCTCATAGTTTTCACTGGGTAGCCTGAATCAGATTTCTGATTGCTGACTGCTGATCTGAACCTTCTTCCTTCTGGGAGGATAGGACTGAGAGCTTATGGAGAACTTGCTTTACTGTGAAATCAGGAAGAGTTTTTGAGAGCTGCCTTAGCCATTAATCCTGCCAGCATCCCCATTCTTACCAGATGGTGTTGGGAGCCTTCCCAATCCCAAACCCTTCTACTTCCCCACTGCTTAGCTGCCACAGTGTTGCTGAAGACAAAGGGGACAGATSTGACTAGAAAGAAGAGGGGGCACGCAAGGACCAGTCATTAATTCTTTATTTAAATATGGCAACAGTTGCATTTAGGAGATACCAGCATAAGTCACTGGCATTCAAGGGAGCACCAAATAGGCCTTCTATGCTAACAGCAAAGACTTAATTGTGCCCAAAACGCTGAACACAGTTTCAAAGCTAACACAATGTGACACCACCATTTCCACCTATGTGTTGTCCTTTGGGAAAAACAATAAGGCCCACCTCACTTTTAATCCCCTAAAGTGGAAGGTGTTCTTCAAGTATGATTGAAACTGGAGTTTTCATTCACCTGTTAAATTTGAAGACTAACTGAAGGAATGATCATAGCAATTATTCACGGTGTTTGGCAAGAAAAAAACAATTGGCAAAACCTGTATTGGTGGCAATCAGTTGTATTTCATGGTTACATTGCAAAGGCCTAGGTTCTAAATATAAGATAGGCAGAAATTGTTCTGTTTAGTGTGTCCTAAAATTATCCAGCACAGAAATACTTTAAGGAAGTGTAAAAATGAATTCTCAATTTCTCAAAAGGCAGCTTAAAGGGGAAGGCATGCTGATGTGGAAGTACTGAATAAATGCCATCTCGGTAACAATTTTACCTAATGTAGGGAAGAGTCATACATGTCATGTCCTTGTTATAAGATTCATGGAGAAAATACTCCCACTCAGATAGAAATTCACTGTAAACAGCTCTCTTGCTGTTAGAGTTGATGTGCTTTTGGAGATTCAGTGGCTCTTAGAAGGAAAGAAGCATGTTGTGCAATAATGTGACCTTACGTTGCATAGGCGCTTCCAGTTTTGGAATGTGAAATGTCTGAAACTGGGAGTGGGCGGACAAGAGGTGGAGCCAGTCAGGAGCCTGGGTGGCTGCGTTTCTGAGAAACTCTCTTCTGCTGGTGAGTACTGCTAATTCTCCAAGTGCACGGCTAAAGCCCTGAATAGTGCTAAGCTGAACCACTAAACCATATCAAGTTTCAAATGGACATGGGGCTATAGGGTGATATTTTGGAAGTTAATTGTATAAAACCTAGTTGAAAACAAGGCTGAATTCTTTCAGACCCGAAACCACAGCCTCCCAAAATGCGTCAGAGACTTGATGCTGCAGCGAGGTCAGCTTCCCTCCCCCCCTACCTGTGAGTCAGGACAATTCTATTAAAGGAAGCTTTTAGTGGAGGCTCTCGATAGAGAGGTAGACAACATGCAGATGGGGAGGACACAGTGGGACAGGGTTTGGATCCTTTGCCTGCATAAATGGTCACCAACAGGCAGAAGACCATTTTCTCTGGAGAACAGAGGGATGCTAAGGAAAGAATAGTATTTGAGCAAGAGGTAGGTTCGACTGATTTCACCCCTCTCTCTAATTAAAACTTGAATTCAGAGTCCACTCAAGCTGGCATTGTATCCATTTCTCAAGGRGGACAAAGGCTAAGTCTCCTGTGGGCTTGATGCCCTCAATGCTTGTCCACAGTTCCTTCCATATCTACTTTTGCTGGAAATCACAGAAAAATAATCTTAGAGCAACTCAGTTCACTGTAGAGAGAAAAAGAACACCAAAGAGGAAACAGAAAGTATTCAGCAGGTGGGAATGTCAGTGGTGTGATCTTGATTTTCAGTTGAGGCAGACACTTTTTTAAATAGAAACTTCCTGTGGGGTAGTCATCCACTTGCTCTTTCCTTTTCTTTAAGTCCAGACCTGCTCATGGGTGGATCAACACTACTGGGACTTAAAAATATCCATGAGCAATGCTGCCCCATTTATATTAGTGTGCCTGTAACTTTTTCCTTGTTGTTTGTTATTGCTGTTATTACTTGGACTGCTCTAGCAGAGTGTTAGCATAGATGAAATTCCTGTAACAAGAAGTATTTTGACAACTTGGAGCTGTGGTTTTTGATGTGCTCTTCTTTTAATGCTGGCAGATGCTCTGTGCTTCCTGGACTCACTCTTACCACTACTGGAGAAGAAGTATCTTACAGCAGCTCTGTGATTAGAAAGATACCTCTAGAAATAATGTTCAGTATCTTTTTTATTATTATTTTATTATTTCTATGTGAGATTGCTAGCAGAAGGTAAGAGATTGTGGAAACAAGCTGTAGTTATTTAATTCATGACCTGTCAGAAAAGAAGGTTTTGGTTTCCGCTCCTGATGGGCAACTTGAGTGAAAAGCAGAGCATGCAAAGGGCTGACCTACCTGAGCCCTCAGCACAATGAGTAGCTCTGCATTTGAGTGATTTTCCGGAGAGCACCCAATGTGGAGTTTTCCGCTTTATTGAAGACTTATGTTGTACTGGTATGATCCACTTTCCATTTCACTGGTGGAATATTTCTATTAACTTTCCCACAAGCTGATTCAGACTGCATAAAAAGGGGAAAAAAAGAAAAGATTTAGATTTGAATCCATGGGTGTTGCATTTTATAAGCAACTTCATCAGTGCTTTGTTCCTAAAGGTGTAAACAACCTTTTCTTTAAAAAGCAAAAACCAACTGGATGCACTTGTGATGTCCCTCAGACTGCCAAGCATTTATTAGCAAACACTCAGGCAAATGGACCTCTTTATGCAGATATGTCTGAGCCCATGTGTGGATGTATTCACATGTGGAGTTTGAGCTGRAGAAAATAAGGTGCTCTTGATAGACTTGCTGAGGCAGGTATCTGCCTGAAATTACATTTGTGTTTTCCATTCAGAAAGTTTTAAGTCTAAAGATGATTGTGATGGAAAAAGAACTACCTAAAGTGTAAAGAAAGGCCGTGGTTTATCTGAGCTTTATGATGAGGAGGAGCTGGACAGACAAACCTAAGCAGAGCAGTGTGGGTTCCCAGAAGGGGTGTAGAACTGCCTCAGGCAAAGGATGCTCCTGGACATCTTGATGGCACTAGCTTCCACATTCCCCTTTAGTGTGATCTAGCAAATTGTTTCCCTGTTGGATAAGATGGAAGTTTGCTTCCTGTGCCATCTGCCTGGTTGCCTGCTGTCCAAACCTGTTCTGACTAGTCAGCAGGAAACGTGAGTGCCTTTGACCTCCACTGGCCTTTTTCTGGCCTTCCTCTGACCTTTGCTCTTTCTGGCAAGGTCCTGGTGCAGTCAGACTGCAGGATGGCAGCCTAAGTGCCAGCATCTTCCAGCTGTCATGTGAAACTGCAGTTTGGTTCACATCAGTTCTGTTCTTCCTCTAAGCAGGTTTATACAGAATATAAAAGTTCATATCCTATCTTTTGATTAGATTTGACATCCTTGAACAGATCAGGGAGAAAAATGAGTTGTTATCCTGAAGAAAGCTGTGAAGAAAAATATCAGAGTGATAGCTTTTTTGCTTTTAAGTTTTGCTGATCAGAAGTCAGAGGCTGAATTTTRGATCAAACATCCATAGCGATTTTGCAATCAAATATTCCCAGCTTGTGAAGATGCAAACAGCAGCTCCTCCAGCTTGCTCTAATGAACCAGCAGCTCTTTGTTGATGCTAGCAGAGCAATTAGGCTCCCTGTTATGCAGTTGCATSTGAGCAATTTGGTTTATTTTACTCAAGCAGACCTCACCAATTCACAATTAAAATGGCGTTTTCATCTSACACTTAGGGGTTGAGAAAAAGCTTTTGAAGGTCTTCGTTCCTCTGATGAGCTTGGTAGAGGAACAAAATCAAACAAGGGTTTTTTGTGGCAGGAGTTGGGTCGTGACTGAGACAGTTGGCTACTTCATTATAGCAAACACGTAGGTGGCCTTTCTCATGCTTTCAGATCCAAGAGAGGAGCTCTGACTTGACTGACATCTTTGAGGGGAGTGGAGTAAATCCTTTGCACAAGGAGGGTCAGGTCAGCTGTGCCATATGCAGCACGCACTGACAGTGAGCCCTTCCCTCTCAGCTGCTTTGAAGTTAGAGACTCTATCTTTCTGGCAGGATCAGATCCAAGTGGTGAGATGGCCCTGAGTTCGGGCGACTTAGAATGCCTGTAATTTTTTTGCACCTGTTTGATTGTAGTATTTATAGCTCATTTTTACCTGTGCTTTCTTTTCAGTGTAACAGTTACCAGCAGACTTCCTTGCTGGTACTGGTTCCACTCTGAGGGAAAGGCCGGATGTAATTTGGAGGATCATTAGGGTGAGATCAGCTCTTGAAACCCAAGTCAAGTTAATGATGAAACCTGAGTTTTGTTAATAATACATTGTGATTATTACTGCCAGCAGGGCAGATACCTCRTATTTCTCATCTTTTTAGCTTGAGGATCCTAGTTACAGTGATCTGTTCAATTTGTCTGCTATTCCAACCCTTGCTCGGGTCTGCAAAAGGAAGATGCCTGGTCTCCACCACCAGATTTCCGCTTGAGTTTTCCCAGGTAGAGCAGTGCCTCCGCAGATATCAATGTGTTACACAAGCCAGGGCACAGAGGGGCTGAGAGGAGGATACATGATCAACAGATGAAGCAGCAGAACGTTAATAATAAAASACACCTAATTGGACGTGCCCTTTTGCCCAGCAGTGAGGACATATGTCAGTGCACAGCAGGCAGCAGGCCCGTGGCAACCTGCCCCCACCTCCTCCAGGTCTTCATGAGGACAAAACTGCATTCTGAGCTGAGCCGCTTGCCTGCTGCAATTGCCAATAAAGCATTAATCCTAACCTTTTGTAGACTGCGTCTACTGCTCGCACCTTAGAGATGCTAGGCCAGATTGGAGAGGTGACATAAATCATGGTGTGCCTTACGTGTTGGTGAGTGGGAGGGGAGTGCACACTGGGGAAAATGACACCACGCAGGGGCGGGAGGGAGAAGGCTGCGGCAGGAAAAGCAACCTGCGGCAGGATGTAGGAAGATGTGAGATAGCGCAGCCCCTCTTTACTTAACGCCGTATCTTCTTACTGCCTCCCATAGCTCCTGTTGCAGCCTCCCCTGCTATCCTGTGCTGGAGCCCACTGTTTCCATTTGCCTGTGGTGGGGTGCTCCTGCCCAGGGTGTGAAATTGGCAGTGCTTTAACCAACCGTAGACTTTCATTTTGTTGCAAATGCCGTTGTGGAACTGCTGTCCCATCTGAGGTGCAGGAAGCCACTACGTCTGGTCTCTCACCCCACCTGTGCCACGTGTTTGTGAAGGCATGAGTTAGGGACTTACTTTAGGACAAGATGAAATGGCCCTAAGTTGCACCAGGGGATGTTTAGTTTGGGTATTAAGAAAACTTCCKTCATAGGGAGGTTGGTCAAGCATTGGAACAGGCTGCCCAGGGCAGTGCTTGAGTCACCATCCCCGGAGGTATTTAAAAGTCTTGTAGATGTGGCACTATAGGACGTGGTTTAGTAGTGGACTTGGCAGTGTTAAGTTAGTGGCTGGGCTCAATGATATTAAAAGTCTTTTCCAATCTAAATGATTCCATGATTCTACATTTGGGACAATAAGTTTCCAACACCCAGTTTGAACACTGGCCAAAGGAGAAAGCCTATACCAGGAACTTATCAAAAAGAAGAGCTACCACTTTGCTTTGTTTTACTTCTGCTCATTATTTTGCCTGTATCGTGACCAAGTATTATTTGTGACACTGAAAGCAGAAAGTTTGTGTACCCTTGAACCCCCCAGAGGTAGGCTTAGTACCATTCCAGCAGATCCTCATTGTGATTCTGGCAGCAGAAAAGGCAAGGGGGAGGTGAACTGACAGCGCTGTAGCACCTGGGGAAGGAGGGAGATGACACTGAACAGGGCTGGGATGGATGTGGTCATGCAGTCCCTTGCCCTGCTCTGCCATATGTGACTGTCCTTTCCTGCGCCATCTGCCAGCTGTGCCACTGCACAGCAAACCCACCAGGCTATGGATCTGACTGAAAAGTTCCCATTTCTTTCAAACTATTTTCATGTCAGACCTTTTCTTGGTTTGAAATTTAATTTGGGCACAGCCAAAACTCTCTTGTGGGGGCACTGAAAGCCCAGAGGCCAAAGGCACATGTGAGTGTAGAGGGGCTGAGGTGGCACCTCTCCGTTGCAGGCCCTCTGGGRTGCCAGTGCACCCAGCCTGGGGGAACCAAGGGAAGGCTTTGCCTGTCACATGCAGCCAGCCCTAGGGTGCAGAGCTTTGGGGAAAAGACACCAGCCTATTCTACACAATTTTGGAAAATACCATGTAATAACAAGTAATAACAATAACAAATAACAATGGAGGTAATTTTTCATTTTTCTAATACACTTTTCTGTGCTTTTAAGTTTAATCTCCTTTGTACATGTTTCTTTAAATAGGTGCAATCTTAAAAAGCTGGGCAACATATTACTGTTGCTTAAACAGAATTTCTGCTCCAAATCTGAGTGGGGGGATAGGCTGAGGTTATGATCACTATACTTTTAACTTTATAACTTAAGATCCCCACAGTGGCTGAGGGTATGTGGTCCTGTCTCCTATTAACTTAATGGAAATGTACTGCCACAATATGGYCTTCAGTATTTAGGCCTACTAAAAATTATTTTTACATCTATATTTCCTCTAATATAATAACATTTGCTCTTCATTTCAGATGAAAATTAAATTGTCTGAAGAATAGTATCATCAGCTGATTTGTCTTGCATCATCATGTTTATCTATTCTAGTAAAAAAATCAGTGATTATTAAATTTACTGCTAAGGCATAGAATGAAAAGACAAAACTATGATGCTGAACAAAGAGTGCTTGCATCAACTGGAATTAATCACAGCATATCAAGAAAAGAACATGGTCTCAATTTCCCACTGGAGTTAATGTAAAAAATTTAATCTTATTAACTTCAATTACTTTTTGTTTAATTTTAAAATCAGAGGAAAATAAAAATTGTAATGTCAGAATAATCATTTGGATTGAATCTTGCATGTGAAGTTGGCAATATGTTACAGTGGGCTTTTTTCCCTCTTGTAAATGAGATAAAAGGTCTGGCAAAAACCTGTGTGTTTTTGTTTAACCCTGGCCCCAGCAGAACTGATGAGCGGTATTTGGAGCTCCACAGGAAGGCTGCATAATAATGAARCAAACCCCTCTTGTGAGCGTCAGCCAAAGGAGTCACGATATCAAATAGAAAACCCAAAATTGTGGGAAAGACCATTTCCTTGCACAGCTCAAGTGGAGCACTAGACATATCACTAGAAATTTGGCGTGAGTATTGCTTCCAGTAGTGGTATTGCAGTCACAGACTTTAAACAGTTGCAGATGTTCTCAAGGGGGTTGTGGGGACTCTCCCTGCCTTCCCTTTGGGAAGCAGGGAGTGAAGCGCATGACCTGCAAGAGCACAGAGTTGCCCTGGAAGGAGACTTGGCTGAATATCTCCGAATACCTCAGCTGAGTGTAGCTGTGGCTCGTCCTGTTGCAGTCAAATCCATGGGAGGCTCAGGGCTCCTGTCAGGATGAGCAGTGGGATGGTCTTTTGACACTCCTACCAAGGCTGACCAGCACTGGCAGTAGGCCGAGCCCTCCTGTTCCTGTGCAAGGGGTGACCCTTTGGCTGCAGCGTGAAGTGGGAGTCATGTTTACACCTTTCCTGGCAGCTCCTTTGTGCCGGGGAAGGGCTGTGCACCAGCCTGGGGCAGGTGTGAGGTGCAGAACTGGGCTGTAACAGAGCCACTGTGTCCCACCGCCCGCAGGCCTGTGCGCTGCTGCTGGCCGGGCACGGCCGCTCCAGGGCGTGGGACCTGCCCGTGCCCTCGCCTCCTGCCCGGAGTTTGCTGGTACAACTCTGGTTTTGCCTCTCTATCTATTCCCATACTCTGATGGGCTGTTTAKTAGCATGTCTTAATAGAAAACTTCCAGCTATTTGTTATGGGCTTTCAGGATGCAAAAGCTATGTGGAGTATCTGCCTGGTCTTTTCACCTTTACTCTTGTCATAATGTGAGTGAAAAGGGGACAATTTCAAAATCTGACTTTTACCCCCCTCGTGTTCTCAAGTCTCTCAAGTTAGAAACAGGAAGCTGTTTTGCATAAAGGTAAGATTGTGTTTTTAACAAGAAAAGTTGGTGTTAGACAGACTAAATATACCCACACAGTCATACTCAGTGGGTAGTCCTGGCTATTTTTAGGCTTTATTTTTGCCTCTCTTTATTTGTTTTTTTTTTTAGTGACACCTCCACTGTACCTTCAGCTCGTAGTGAGGCACCACTTCCTGTGCTGGTATGAAACTGGCAATTACAGCCAGCCTTGTCAGGTGTCATTTATCAGGCATTGCAGAGGGCTGGTTTCAGCATAGGAAGAACAAAGCTTAATAAAAAGAGAGAGAGGGAGAAGCATTCTCTTAATAATTTGCCCTTTGCAACAACAGACCCTTATCAGATCACCCACGCTCATCTGGCTGCTGACGCTGTACTTGCTTCATTAGTACGAGCTATTTTTACACCTTTTGTGTCTTTTGAGGAACCGAGTGGGCCTGCTGGCTTGTAGTGATTCACCATCTCCAGGCGAACAGGGTGTCCTCAAACCCTGTCTGTGGGGGAGGAAGGGAAAAGTAGGGGGAAGAGTTCAATTGAATAAGCAAGTGTGTTGAGACGATTAAATGCATTAGGTGGTCAGAGTGCTAAAAAATTGCGCTGTAGTCTTAGGGAAAATAGCCTATGTGCTTTTGGTTTGCAGTGCAGCATTTCAGATTGTTAGGAGCTGTCTCAAGAAACATTGAGTAATAATTAGTTTAAATGTAGCTTAGCAAACATGAAGCCCTGCACRCTTGTGCATATACTCTGTGTGTTCATTTCCCTGTCTGTAAAGGGAATGTTGAGGGCTGGACATGGGGATGTTTGGGAGTTGAAATTGATCATTAAAGGTCCCTTCCAACCTAAAACATTCTGTGATTGTGTGTTGGTGATGCTCTCTTTTGGTTGTAGTGTACAAGTGTCACTGGTGTATCACAAGCACCCAAGAGACTTTTGGCTCAGATTGTTAGCTAATTTCACTTCCACTTCTGACAATGGAAAGAAAAACTAAACTTGGTGGAATGAGCCAGGCAGGATGCAGGAGAAGAAGAACCCTGCATGAAGTTGTCTGGGGTTTTTTAAAGCTGAGCAGCAGTTGCTTTCCCTTTTGATGGGCCATCAGTCCTGAGAATGTCCTCTTAGAGCCTGCTGAACTCTTGCCTGGTGGCTGAAATTATGATTCTTTGCTGCCCTTACTTTTCCATGATAGGAGTGATTTGGTGTTCCATTGTGCCATTTATTAAGTACAGGATAATGGTTTCATATTGCAGGTTTCCTTGGAGTAGTTTTAAAAGTTAGTGTGATGTGGGATACATATATGAAGCTTTAACGTGCTGTAATGATGCACCCTGATCTAACCTTGTCTGATATAAAGTCACCAGGAAACCCAAATGGTGTCTTTCCCAAAAAATGTTTCGGGTTTTATTGTGTTGTGCTTGTTGAGAATCTGTAGCTTAGCTGTCAGCTTGGCCTATCCCTCAAATATCAACAGCTCTGGAATAACAGAGGTTTTAAATGTGGTTTCAGGCATTTTGGTAGACTTTGATCTCTTCAGAAGTGTTTGCTTGGGAGAGTGATGATAATGTTAATAAAYGCAGTTGATTTGTGTTTTGTAGAAAGAAACTTAAGTGCAAAGAGTGAAATTTCATGTATACCTACAAAATGCAGCAGAAAGCATATGCATATTTTGCTGAACTTTTAAGAGGTGTTCTGATGCAATTGAATATTACACATGCGGACTTTCAATGCTTCATACAGTAAAAAAGAAAAAAGTACRGTAAAATATGGCCAGAATAAATTTAACGAGGTTTTTCTTTTTTCCTCTGCTAGCCATCCTGAGGGTTGTAAAGAAAGCAGCATTCTTAAATATGCAGTCTAATTAATGTATCTTACATTAGCACTATAATGATCAGAATCTTTAGGCAATGGTAAGTGACTGGATTTGCTGCAGCAAAATGCCTGTATTGAGTCATTAGTCAAAATGAAACATTTTGGCTTCTGAGTAGTGACTGTTGTGACATCTGTGCGATATATAGGATTTGAGGCTTAATAGCTGATCTCAGCTGAACTCTTACAAAGTATTCAGGATGGATTGAAATAAAACTGCTGTGAGGACCCATTTTACTTTGGGTGCAAGAAGTAGGGAAAAAATGGTAGGAACATGCTACTGATGTTTATTTAGCATGTGTCTGTTTTTGTTTTGACATGTGATGACCACAGGGCTTAGTAAACAATGACAGGTTTTAAAATAAGGTTGTATAATAATTGGTGTGAGTGAAAAACAAATGCAGGCTCGGGTACTAGAAATGTCTTCCTATGTAATTCTTCTCTGGGAGAGGGTTTCAGTCAGAGGCAGTGCTTTTGCTCATTCAAAAAGGTGTTTGAAAGATACTGATATTTTCATGTGAAATGCAAGTGGTTTCTTCTGACATGGTGTGAAAGGAGGCATGGCTGTTTGCAAAATCTGCCGCAGTTGCATAATTAGGATTGTGTAACTTTTTAACTTAAAAAACCTCACTTCCCAGAAAATTCAGTGATATTTTCCCTCTGAGGTGAAAATGGTAGGCAAAGGCCTAATATTTGCCTACTATTTCCTTTTGGCATGAGAAGAATAATTACTTTGTACCTAAAGATGTTGCAATATTTACACAAATTTTGATTTTTTTTTTCCTGGGAAAACTTGGGGGAAAGCTGTATGATATCTTAACAGGGATTTACCAGTACAGCTGTGTTCTCCCCCGTGGCTGCCCAAGTTTGCAGTTCTTGTGTGAAATGAGGCATTTCAGCCTTTGCTTGTCAATTTACTTAGGAAAATTGTTGTATCTGACAACTTTAACAGTTTGAACTCTCAAGTGAAAATGTTCTTACCCTTCTTACTGTAGGTGATGTTTTATAAGTCTATAAATGACTACAAACCACATCCGCACGGGAATCTTGCTCTTTGCATGCACTTTATCCTTCGCAAGTGCTGCTAAATTCATAGTTTACTTAATCTGTCCTTTATTAGGTGTGAAATTTCCCTTTCCTATTAACACATTTCTTTGTATTGAATTGAGGAAAAAAATTCTTTAATCTCAGTAATTTTCACCAGTTCCTGCAAATGCAAAACTTTCATTGGAATCTCAGTGGCATCACATGGCATCGTTGGTTAGTGTCTGAGCCTTTGCTTTTCAGAGGTTCTAGGTTTTCAGCCCTTTTTGGGGCTACATAACATCTATTCGTTTACATTATAAGACTTTGAGGACAACAGCAGGGCCAAAGGTCCATTTCTTTTCTACATGGCAGGTGTGCAAAGAAAAGTAATTCTACCAACAGTGATTGGAAACTATTTGACACTTCCGTGGTTTGGCATGGTGTCCTTACATTCAGTTGATGTGGCTCAGAAGAAAGTGAGATAAAGTTGAGTGTCTGCTGATGGAGAGTATAGCCCAAGAATTAAGAGCTCATTTATATCTCAGCACTATTTTGGATACTCCTACACATTGTTAATGTGTATTTAGTAAATACTGTTACTTACTACTTAATTCACCCATGAGAGACACTCATTCTTCTGCAGATAGCACTAATGGGATTAGACATCACATAAACCTAGTTTGAGCCATCGAAATGGTGTTTAAAGAGGACCTTAGTGGTGGACATCTGTTTCTGACTGTTCTCGGCATGAGAGCTGTTCTCACTCTCATAAGTCACTGTGTACTACAATTCAAAAGAGGGGGGGGGTGTCACAGAGCAAAAGAACTGTGGTATTTTTGTTGCCTTCTGAAATTTCCATAATACTGGAAGTACTGCCTGTCAGATCTGCCATTGCTCTGCCATTACATTTTAAGGTCCACATGGGAAATGACTGGTATTTTATTAAACTGTTTCCATTTTTTAACTGGTTCCCCAAGGAAATAAGTAGCAGTGTGAATCAATTAGCAGTTTATATAGTTCTCTTGTTTAGTTTCATATCTGAATAATCCCAATCCTTTGCTTTTGTATAGAGACAGATTCAGGATGTCCATGTCCGAAGGCAGTCAGACAGAACAGGTAGATTTTGTGTTATCTGACATGCTCCATCAGACTCTTAAGGTGCACAGCAAGATTAGGCAACCAGAAACAAAATATTTATCTGATCCGTTAAATCAGTGGGATCAGAGGGATCAATTAACTGCTAATTGATTGACAAGATTGTTTGAATTGTTGGCGGTTTTGGCATCTCTTTGACAGCAGGTTTTTGTTCAGTTTGAGGATAAGAACTGTGATTTGTTTTCAAATTCCTGCCTATAAAGGAAGTGTTTAAGATGAATTTGGCTCTTGCATAGTTTTTTCTCTTTTGTTTTTCTTTTCTTTTAATAGTCATCCTGTGGAAATAAGTGTTCAGCTGGACTTTGGCAACATGAAAGCTTTTTTTATACTTTTTTTTCCRTCTGGTAGTAATGTGTACATTGTGTATGATGCTCAAATAGGAAATAGTGATGTACTTTTAAGTGAGCAATCCTTGTCATTATAGTTAAAAGGTCAGTGTTAAAGCATTTCTGCTCTAGACTTCTTCTGTAGCTTCTTAAAATACACTCAACTTGAATTTAAGGTTTTTGGTTGGTGCTATTTTTCTAGAGAGTGGCAAAGTTATATTTGAGATACTTACCATAGCAAAAACTGAGTGTTTTGCTGCAGCTGTACTCAGAGCATTTATGATACAAAGATGATACTGCATCTCTTAGTGAAATAGTCCATGTTTTTTTACTACTGTGTAATTGAACATTTCTTGCAATATATGTTACAATTTCCTCTGTAGACATCTTAGAGGTGTTGGATTAGTTTATTTTCACCTTGTAGCAAATAACTTCAGATATTTAGTACGTAGAATGTAAAAGCCTAAACTTAAGTAGTCTGATTCTGTTTGTTTTATGAGGAATAAATCTGGAAATGTCCTTGGATTTGCAACTCATTGCTTCAGACTCGTACCAGGATAGTGTAGAGCAGAATTTGGCTCTCCTTGCTGTTGGAATAATTTGTCTCCTGTTAGTTGCTCTGAGTCGAATGTTGTATCTGTTCAAAGCTTCTTGAAGTCGAATGAGAGGCTCTTGTTTCATATCTGACTTTTCTGTAAGGGTTAGTGTGTGCCTGACCTCTGACTCAGTAGGATCACATTCAGGGTCTTGCTCTTCTTCACAGCAAGTACACATAGACATTTATATGAAATGTCTGAAGTAGTTATAAGATCCTGCAGTTCAGGTTATCAGGTGTTGTAGTACAACAGATTTGATTATTTGTTTGTTTTCTTAGTTGGTTTCAGTGTGCTTATAAGCAGACAGGTTCCAGTTATTTTCTTCAACATACTCTGATAATGGTCTCAGGTTTGAATTATCTGAATTAATTAAGATCAAGGTGAATTTGGTAAAGCTGTAAAATTAAGGAAATACTCAGTACTACTACAATTATCTAAAATGCGTTAGATGCCAAGTCTCAATGGCTGAGATTCTAGAACAGTTCTCAAAGTATAAGCCAGATTTAGTTCAAGCACTGAAATAATAATTGCACAAATCAAAATGCCGGATTTTATACCACTTCTAGTTTTATATGCACAGAATCTGTCTGTGGGAACACAAACATGCACTCGTGAGAGTAAAAGCCTGAAGTTGGTGTTTGGTCACAGTGAAGTTGCAGTCTGCCCTTGATGCATCTGTAACTGGATCCTCTCAGCCAGTCTCCTCGGTTCCTAGATTCTTGGGGAATCCTTGTGAGCACAATCTAACAATGGAGAACAGATCTTGCCCTGTAGCTTGTCCTCAAGTAAGCTAAGTACAGTTTGTTTGATCATTGTGTACTGTGTGTACTCACTGAGCAGTGTTTGGTTTTGTATTGGATAGTATTTTTTAATGACATTTAAAAAAGTATATTGTAATAATTAGTTCAGCTGCAAATTAAAAGAAAAAAAGACCAAAACCAACCAAACCTGTATGTGTTATTCTGAATATTTCAGGATTTTTCCAAAACTGATTCTCTAGCTGGTTTTGGAGAGTGGCAATATGTTCAATAAAGCACTGAAATCCAGAGGGCAGGCAGAACATCTAGGGTGGAATTAAATTAACAAATTAGAGCGATACCTTCAGATGTGAAGAGGTAACAACATCAGTTACAAGGTAGAAAGTGGAAGACGGAAATAAGTACATCTAACCTGTCTTAAAAGGGCTGCGGTCTTTGAATTGCATGTGCARAATGATGTCTTGCAACTGCTGCCAAACTGCAGCAAAAGCACAGGCATCCTCGCATTCCCCAGTAATTCAAGACTTTGCCAAGTGTCAGTGGTTGGCATAGGAATTTACAGTCATTCCTAGAGGTGTTCTAAAGGCCAGCTACAAAACCACACTCAGATGGTCAGATTAGCCCCCTAATCAGGGGCTGTTGGAAATGCRAAGGGAATCTCTCTGGTCAAGAACGGGAAGCCTTTTTACAAAAAAAGAAAATGAAAATRTTTCTTTTTCCTTATCTTTTTAATAAGTACAGTTCAAAGATGACAAGTGTGATGTCAAGTAGTATAGAAAAGCTTGTACTTGGTCATCTTGTTCTTTTCATTTGTGTAAAATGCCAAAGCTATATACACCAAGGGCTGCATTCTTTTTGTTACGTTGCTATCCTCAGCCCATGAATTAATATATAATCTTGCAAAGAAGGATGGACATATGCTTATCTGTCTTCTTGCCAGTTAAATCCTTCAGTTCAGAAGTSCACACTGGATGCTGGTCAAGAGCTCTTCTTCAGACTTAGCCCACCTATGACTTTGCCTATGTAGAAGAAGCTATAAATCCATGTTTTGCTGGGGATCCCAGTCTTTTTTTCCTTTTCACTGGAGTGTCAGCTCTGAACAGTTCTTTGGGGAATCTCATTAGTAAGGACAGGGAGAAACATGTAAGACAGCAAGCTGAAAGTGTGCTGTCTTTCTTCCTGAAAGGCCAAGGCAATTTTCTTCTCAGTTGCAGGTGGGGAAGAGCTCAGAGGTGGCCTCTCCTTCTTGAAAGGCTGCTGGGCTTATCCCAGACATAAACTAGACTTGCCTAATAAGGGTCTTGGCAGGGGTCTGTGCATGAATGTAAGGATTTCATAGGAGCCACTGCAGTTTGTCTGTGCTAACACTTGCCCTATAGAATATAAATTCTTCAGGGGCCAGTTACTGTGGTTTTAGGCTGGCTTTGTGCTGGCAGAGCTGAACAGAAAAGATTTAAAACAGGGCTGGATCTGACCCTTAGTCCTTACGCTAGAGTCAATATTTATTCTGTATGGTGCACTCAGGATTTAGCCTGGAAGACATAAGCTTCCAATTTGTTCACTTGCAAGAACTGTAATATGAGCTACAAATTGAGAAGCAGTAAAAGTAATATTTTGCCAAATTTTATTTTAAAGCTGTTGAGTGTAACCATTTTAATGGTCTGAAAAAAAAAAAGAGAAAAAAAAAGGAATAATCTTGGAGCTCTGCAGTCAACCAGATATATATCCCCTGCATGCAGCTCACAAAGGTACCCTAGTTAAAAAAGGAGCAATAGGATAATGCTCCTTTCTAGAAAGTTTTAGAAGTCTTGATTTAGTAGGTGCATCTGACATAAATACAGCTCCTGGTTTCCAAGTAATCTTCTCATGTTCAAAGTTTTCACAGAAGTGAAATGTCCTGGTTTGAAGCAGGCAGATAGCACAGCTAATGTGACTGGGGGAGCTGGCTCCCAGGCCACATTCCTACCAGGAAACCTGGCTTGGCCCCCAGCCAGGAAGGGCTTTGCAGCTTCTGTCAAACGATGTGCTCTGTGCAACTCCCATACGGCTTCTGATCCATGTAGGTGGGCTACTCTTAGTCACTCCAGCAGAGTTGAGCCGTGCCAAAGGTATTAAAAAAAGTGTGCACTTTTATCATCCTTAGTTCCTTAGTTTCAAATACGTAGTACTTGAAATATAGTGAGTTTCTGTCTATTGAATAGTATATGTTTGATAAGAAGCAATATTTAAAAGTATATTTACAATTTTTTCTAAAGGAGAAACATTAATCACTTGGAAAAATGGAAGTCTGTTGTCAGTTTAAGCTAGTCTGTGAATGCAGCTAGATGAGATAGTCTTGACTGGATAAAACAGAATGCAAACTAGCTTTGCAGCATCTTCCATTTCTCTAGTTAGGCCAATCTCCCGTTAGGGAGGGGGAAAAGAACAAGAGAAATTATGTTAAAGCCATCTTTGACACAGGATGGATGGCAGCTCAAACCAAACCAGAAATTACTGTGTTCTTTCTGGAAAGGGATTTATTTTCCCCAGGAGAGTGACTCCGGCCAAACTTAAGCCATCAATAATCCCTATAATTAGTCTATACCTTTTTCATAGTATAGGTTGAAAAATTTTATAGAATGTTCTGAAATTGCAGGACTGCAGAACAGCTTGAACTCTGGAACAGAGGTCTCAGTCCAGAACAGAAAAGCTTTGGATGTATATAAGCATCATCTTTTGCTCAGATAAAACCATTGCTGTCACATTTCCATAACTGGCAGATTTCTTCTCTAAAGGTGCTCTCAGTAAAAGTAGTATGGAACAGAAAGGAAACTCCCGTCTTCTAGAAATTTCTTCTTCACCATTTGCAAAGTTGCCTAATAAGGAGAAAAGTATTTTTCTTTGAAGATGGATAATAACTTTATGCTCTCTCAGTGAGGAACATTCGCTCTTGTCCCTGTTTCTTCTTCTCAAAGCCACACATTTTCCTTTATATCTGTGCTCTTACATTGGCATCATTACTGACCTGTGATCCAGTGTAGCTCAGCTGCTGAAAGTGGTTTGCCACTTACCTGCCATTTCCTCATGAGCCACTGCCGAGCTGCTCTGTAGTAACCACTTCTGGTATATTGCAAATCGTGCACAAGGATTTTTTTTCTTCCATTTGGAGTGATGCTTTTTTTCTGAGGAAGCAGATTAGGAAAATTTTTAAAAAATACATTCTTGGATTGCATTTTCCTTTTTTATTTTAGAGCATCAGACAAGAGAGTTATTCAAAAAGCCATTAGCATATCAAAGCTGAATGACATTATGACCTAAAATAGTCTGGTTTGTATTTGATAGCTTGCTGTTATTTTGTACTGCAGGGGATTTTTCTATAGTTAAAATTAAAAAGTATTTGACTAAACCAACATTCCATCGGTTATTGCTGGTCTAACTACTGATATATTATTTGCGCTACTAAATAATTAATTCATAACAGGTGGCACGGTAGTAATTCTATTTGTGTCAAGTCATTGGGCTTTGCTAGTGTTCATTTGTTCTTTGAAAGTGTTATTAATTACAAAGAATTAAAAAGTATTTTCCAATTTTTGATGATTTTTTTTCTTTATAGGCTTTACTTTTTGGTCATTTGTTGGTGTTATTCAATGGAGAAAACATGAGTGCTTTAGCTTTTTTTGATAGTTTCTAATTGAGTATCGTTCCAGTAGCCTATATCCTATGCTCTGAAGCTAAAGTTCCGGCTGTTTCTAAAGATCTGTTCTTTAGAGATGCTCTGACGTTGTCTTAAATAAAAACCATAAAGAAATCTTGTCATTGTTGCTTTTATTATCAGAATTGAATAAGCATCCTTTTTAATGAAACAAAAGCCAAATCTGTTTTCAAGGAAAGATTTGTTGAAAACCGAGAGTCTTCCTTTGTAGGAGAAATGGTCTTGAGGCAATGAGATCATGTTCAGGCTCCCTATTCTCCAAGCTGGTATTTTCAACGATACAGAGTAGCCTGCAGTGTGGTGACAGTCAGACAGGTGGCAAATCATGGCAGTCACAGAAGTCTTTTAACCATGTATTTGGTCTATAGGTTTCTTCTTTGAAAAGGCAGCCACATATTCTTTAGCAGTATCACACTGGTGTTAACTAATTTGGACACCTACTCCTGTTTCACTGCATTTTCTTGTCCCTGAGTGGTGACGCCTGACCAGGAGTTTCTTCTGGTCCCTGAAACATTTAATGAGAGGCCTGAAGTCTAAAAGTATTAGCTGGAGAGAGGCATTGAAAGGGGATTTGCCAAGGGGATTCAGGGATAATCCAGGCTTAACAAAGGCATAGGAATGAAGAGGTACATTGGCAGCTCTCTACTGATTCAGGAAGGTGAGACTTTATTAGTTTAGACTTGCAGTTATTCATCTACACACTGGAAACCTGAGTCCTTTAAAACTATTTGTGCTCATATTCTTCAAATGYAATTGCTCAGACCTGTAAGACACAACATAAAATTTTCCAGTGGATGAATAAATGAAGTATTCAGGCCCCTACTGCAAAGAGTAGAAGACTTTCTTCATCATCTAGACCTAATACCTAGAATYTCTTATGACTGTATTTTTTTTTCCACAGGAAATTTCAAGATAGTCATGCCTATTAGATGTCTAGAAGATGCAGGTAATTATTTATACTGAAAAAAAACATATATGCCTATTACCTGTGTGTTTTCCTGCACGTTGCTTTTGTTTCTTCAAGCCAAATTCAGTTTGTCCACTGTAGGAGTGAAAAATATTCTAGTATCTCTAATACTGATTTTTTTTACCCTTTTCCTGCTATTGTTAAATCTTGACTGTCTTTATAATTCTCACTCTTTCATCCAGAAGATGTTCTGTGTTTGAATAATATGAGAACAGAAAGCCTAGATTCTACTTCTAATTCAAATGCTGTACTTTTCTGTGAAAATCATACCTCTCAGATTTTCTTTTTTATAATAGAACTGTGGAAACCTATTGCATTTAAGTATTAAAAATGCATGTACACCTGGAAGGAATTATTTCAACAGTGAAATCTAAAATGCTAAAGTCACATAAACACAGTCTCTAATGCATCCTTTACATCTAGCAAGACTTTCTCACTAAAATTTTATATAGTGATTGGAAGACGGAGATGTGGAAAGGTACCAGTAGTGCTGTGTTTGGAATGGTTCTTTAATGTCTCTTTTTTGGCWGTTTAAAAGTAGCTTAGAAAGGTGAACGCCTTCTTGTAAAACCGGTTAGATGATCTACAGTAAGAAGTACCTCACTTTAGCAATTKTTTAGCAAAATTTGTTATATACTCCAAGGATTTATGCCTAGCTGACTGTGAGAAACAAGCATCTCCCTAGTGGAGGGCCATGTGCATAGACAGTCTCTGTATGAGAAGCACCTATCACAATGTGAAAAGATTTCTCCCGTGATCACCCTCCCTTGACTTTAGAGGAAAGCCAGGTGACTAAAGTGCATGTCTGAACCGTAGGTGAATAATACTGGATAAGGTAATTCCCACCCACAGTGTTAGGCCTCTATTTTCAGCAGTGATTTGCTGACAGAGCTTTGAAAGTATGTGGTGGACTTTCTGAGATCAAGCCTTTAAACTGTCCCCAGAAAGCCTTCAAAAGCTACTGTTTAATTTGCAAGGTGTAGATCTCTATTTTCTATTCCTAGAGCTGCTATTGAGTAGTGATTATGCTTGTGTGCAGTCTCTGTAGCCAGTCTTTACTGTGTCTGCTCACAAAAGAGAGTTTTACCTTGTAGTTACCTTTGCTTAAGTCCTTCAGTACTTCCCATGTAAGGCTGAATAAAAGTGCAACTGACTGCAGCAGTGTTGTTTAGTATGGCTGTACTAATTGGTGTGTGTGTTTTTGTTTTTTTTTTATTTTATATTTCTGTACAGATGGCTGTGTCACCATGGAAGAGGTGAAGAGAACTTTGCTCTAGGAGATCACGAGTATCTCTGGATCGTTCTGTGTCTCAGTATTTAATAACAATGGAACATGTCCAAATGCTATAACAAGTCTTTGCAAATGTATAATAAACTGTTTAGGAAAGTTCATGCCATGAACAGAACTGTATAATACTCACGTTAGTGTACAGACACAAATCTAATGCCTATAGACTACTGCGTGGAAAGTTCCAAAGAGAAAGAAAAGTCTGTGAACTTGCAACAGCCCTGGAAAAATGGGAGCAACAAAACTTTAAAAAGCACAGCTTTGGGCACACTCCATGTGTCTGCACAGCTTTCAAGTGAACTAGCACTTAAGACCTTGTGTAACAAAATGGACTCTGGGGACACAGCTATAGGGCAAAAAGCTACCTCAAGGTCTGGAGAAACTGCTAAAGTACCAAGTAGATGGAGGCAAGAACATTCAGCTGTTATTAAGATGAGCACTTTCGGCAATCAAGAAGTACAGCGGCAACCACAAATAGATCACGAGCAAATAGGAAACGCGGCATCAGCACAACTTTTTAGTTCTGGGAAACTGGTATCGTCAAATGAAGCTGCACAGCAAGTCTCAGAGAAGCAATATCCACAGCATCGTCCAAGTCCTTACTCATGTCAACATTCACTTTCTTTTCCACAGCATTCGTTGCCACAAGGCTTCTTGCACAACATAAAGCCACATCAGAGCTTGGAAGGCCCTCCGTGGCAGTTTCCTAGCCACTTGCAATCAGTTGCCTCAGAGGACTTGTTTCCTTTTCATATGCATAGCCATAGCGGAGGTTTCTCCAGGAAGAAGATTTCGAGTTTGAACCCTGCATACAGCCAATATTCACAGAAATCTTTAGAACAATCAGATGATGCTCACAAAAAGGAGCACAAACCCAAAAAGCCTGGCAAGTACATTTGTCCTTACTGTAATCGGGCCTGTGCCAAACCTAGTGTACTTAAAAAGCATATTAGGTCTCATACTGGTGAGCGACCATACCCTTGTGTTCCTTGTGGTTTCTCCTTCAAGACAAAAAGCAACCTTTACAAACACAGGAAGTCACATGCCCATGCAATTAAGGCAGGATTGGTACCCTTCACAGAGTCAGCAGTCTCTAAGTTGGACCTCGATGCCAGTTACATCGATGTGGAGGCTGAAATACATTCAGATGGCGAGCAGAGCACAGACACTGATGAGGAGACGTCACTCCTAGTGGAAGGGTCTGACAAACTGAGCCCTGTCTCGCAGCTCCCACTGGACATTGCTAGCAGGACTGGTTATCACTCCTCCATGGAAGAGTCATTTGGGGGGCCAATGAAAGTGCCCATTTTGATTATCCCTAAAAGTGGAATTCCGTTACCAAGTGAGAGTTCACCATATATTGGCTCTGACATGTTGCAAACCCCATCCTTAAGTACCAAGTCTGATGACTCTCATACAGTTAAACAGCGACTTGCACTAAGACTGTCAGAGAAAAAAGGACAAGATTCTGAGCAGTCATTAAACCTCCTGAGCCCACACAGTAAAGGAAGCACTGACTCTGGCTATTTTTCCCGCTCAGAAAGCGCTGAGCAGCAAATTAGCCCACCAAATACTAATGCAAAGTCTTATGAAGAGATAATTTTTGGGAAATTCTATAGGATTAATCAAAGGACAGCACTAACTGTAGCCACAACAAATCAGGAACACAGTTTAATGGGTAGAAAGGGCAAAACAGACCCATCACCTCTTTTAAATAACAGATTAGATATCAAGATGCTTGAGGAACATATTTCTCACCTGACTCCAAATAAAGAAGAACTCATTGACTCCAGTAATTTGAGTGCTATTAAATCTACACAAGTTTATCCAGGTAGCAATACCGAATGTAGACAATCTCAGACCACATCATCCATCAAAAGTGAATCCAACTTGTACCAAGTCAGTCAGCAGGGTGATGTGCCTGTCCTTCTAGAGCCCCCAGTAGATTCCTCTCCTCTTATTAGAAGTAACTCCATGCCAACCTCTTCCGCCAACAGCCTAAGTATTCCCCCATCTCTTAGAGGAAGCCATTCATTTGATGAGAAGATAACTGGCTCTGATGATGTATTTTATCCTGGGACAGTGGGAATATCCCACCAAAGGATGTTGAGAAGGCAGGCTGCCTTTGAACTGCCATCTGTGCAGGAGGGACACTCAGATTCAGACTATCATGGAAGACCAGGGAAAAATATCATTGTTGCTTCCAGCAGACAGACAGCAGGTGACAAAGGACCATCCTTAAAGGAGAAGAAAGGAGACAAGGCCTTTTATGACTATGATGCCAGTGGAAAGCACTATAGAAAGTGGGAAGAATTTGAAGCTCAGAAGCAGAACTACAGGGACTCACCATCCTTAGGTGGGATGAACAAGGGGAGCGAGTTTTTTGTTGATCCACTTGGACAATCTCAATCAGTGCCATCCATGCTTGGAACAACTTTTGAAAACAGAAAGCGCAGGAAAGAGGAGAGTGTTGGAGATGAGGAAGACAGTCCTATGCTTTGCAGCAGTACAACTGGCACCCCTGGGGGAATTCAACCTTTGGACTTTGATCCCAAATCCCAAATTCAGGAAGTGCCCAGAAGCGGATTTGCCCTTCAAGGCCTGGACAATGCTCCCCATTGCCATGCAGAGCGTTTTGAAATCTGCAGGCCTTACTTGCAGTCTGGAAGTCCGGCAGCTTCTCTGGAAGACTCATCCTTAACTGCAGAGCAAGAAAAGACTGCAGAATCACTGGTTAGAAAGCTCCCTGGAAATGTCATCTCTGTCATTCAACACACAAATTCATTGAGTAGGCCAAACTCATTTGAAAGGTCTGAATCTACAGAACATATTGCATGCCAGCAGGAAAAGATCTATTCACCATCTGAAACATGTGAGAGTGAGACTTGTGAGTCCCCGATGAGCCCAGACCGAGCTCCACAAATGGAAAATGCTGACACCAGTAAGCCATCTCCACCCCAGCAGCCTCAGCCATGTCATATGCAGCCCAGGTTGGTTCGCCAGCACAACATACAGGTACCTGAAATTCGTGTCACAGAGGAGCCAGATAAGCCTGAAAAAGATAAAGAAGTGCAGAGTAAAGAGCAGGAGAGACCCACCGAAGAATTCCAGTGGCCCCAGAGAAGTGAAACCCTTTCTCAACTTCCAGCTGAAAAGCTACCACCCAAAAAGAAGCGTTTAAGACTGGCTGACATGGAGCACTCCTCTGGAGAATCCAGCTTTGAGTCCACAGGTACAAGCCTCTCTCGCAGCCCTAGCCAAGAAAGTAATTTGTCCCACAGTTCAAGTTTTTCAATGTCCTTTGAAAGAGAAGAGAATATGAAGTTCATCGCACCTTCCAAACAAGATGAATTTGGAAAACAGTCTGAGTTTTTAACAGTTCCAGCAGGTGCTTACTCACTTTCCGTCCCTGGGCATCACCATCAGAGGGAAATGAGACGCTGCTCATCTGAACAGATGCCCTGTCCTCATGCTGCTGAAATCCCGGAGATCCGAAGTAAATCCTTTGATTATGGGAACCTTTCTCATGCCTCTTCAGCTGGGACACCTACTGTGGCATTGTCTCCATCCCGAGAAAGGAAGAAATGCTTCTTGGTTCGCCAAGCTTCCTTCAGTGGTTTTCCAGAGATTTCCCAGACTGATCAGAGCACAGAACAAAGTATAAAGCAGGAGCAGATGGAACATTCACAGGTTGGTCTTCGCTCTTCCCAGCTGGCCTGGCACCACTCCACTTCCTCTGTACTTCAGCCCATTCAGATAGATGACTCTGGAAAACAGGCTATTGGCTCTTGTGCTCCGCTTAGTAATAGCTCATCCCACCTTGCCCAGCAACAGGTTCTTGTTGCAGACAGCCCAGAAATGTTAAGGACTTCCTTAATCCAACAAGCACCTTATATTCCTAACAAACATCCATCAGAGCAGCAGCAGCTATTTGCACATCAGGAAAAAGTTCCATTTTCCCCTATTCATAGCACCTTGTTTCAGTTCCCCTATCCAGCTGTCTGCATGGTTCACTTACCACCATCTCAACAGCCTATCTTGTGGCAGTCATGCACAGAACCTCTGCACTTCCAGYATCCGTTTGTACAACAGCTGCAAAAATCTTATGTCAAACAGCCTTTCCAAACAGATGTTCCTCCAAGTTATCACCTGGAGCATGCACCAGAGCTTATTGGAAAGAAAGCAGCTGATTATGTGCACGCTAAAGAGCAAGCATACCAGCATTACTCAGGAACATCTGGGTCGTACTCAAAAAATACTCTTGCTAAGTACCAATCAGACCACAGCATTAAACCAACAGATACCTCCTCTGATCAGCATCTTCAGACAGATTTTGACTCCCCAAGTGATGGATCTGTACAGTCTTTGCCAGGAACAGTTGTTCCCGTCAGGATTCAAACCCATGTGCCATCTTACGGTAGTGTCATGTACACTAGCATTTCCCAGATCCTTGGACAGAGCAACAGTCCTGCAATTGTAATTTGTAAAGTTGATGAAACAGTTTCTCAGAGAACATTGGCAACTAATGCAACCATGCAAGGAATTGGATTTAACATAGCTCAGATGTTGGGTCATCATGGAGGACTAGAAAAATATCCTTTGTGGAAGGTGCCGCAGACACTTCCGCTTGGACTGGAGCCACCAATTCCCTTGTGCTTGCCTTCCACTTCTGACATGGCTTCTACCTTGGGAGGAAGCAAACGAATGCTTTCCCCTGCCAGCAGCTTGGAGCTCTTCATGGAGACCAAGCAGCAGAAACGAGTCAAAGAAGAAAAAATGTATGGGCAGATAGTTGAGGAATTAAGTGCAGTTGAGTTAACTAACTCAGATATAAAGAAAGATCTTCCAAGAATGCAGAAGCCTCAACTAGTAAGGCAGAGCTGTGCTACTGAGCCAAAAGAAAGTCTGCCATCTATGTCATCCTCTTCATCGCTGTCATCCTCATCATCGCAAGATTTCCCACCTGTCAGCATGCCAGGAACTGATGCTTACCCCCTGAGCAGAGAGAAACTTTCCAGTTTTGATTCCACGTCACCGGGACAGAAGTCCAGTGGCCCATCTGAAGGAAGAGACTCACCAGAAGAGCTGGATGTGGATGAAACAGCCTCGGATATGAGCATGAGTCCACAGAGGTCTTCATTGCCCCCAGGAGAAATTCAGACAGAAGACCAACTGAAACATCAAAAATTGCCTCTTGGGATGTTAGTCCAGATGTCATCTAATACTGTTGGGAAAGTCACAGCCTCAACCATTCTCCTGACAGACGTAGCAGATTTTCAACAGATCCTTCAATTCCCAAGTCTGCGTACTACAACTACTGTGAGCTGGTGTTTCTTAAACTATACGAAACCCAATTACACTCAGCAACCAACSCTCAAAGCTTCTGTTTATGCTTCATGGTGTATAAGTTCGTGTAACCCAAACCCATCTGGGCTAAGTACAAAGACCACTTTAGCACTTTTAAGGTCCAAGCAAAAAAACACCACGGAAATCTACACCCTGGCTGCTATGCACAGACCTGGAGCTGGTAAACTGACATCATCAAGTGCATGGAAGCAGTTTGCTCAGGTAAATAAGAAATTTTAATAAAATCAAATTTATGTCTTCATACAAGAAATTTGTAGTAAACTATAAAATGTAAGTTACTGATTTTTTTTTCTAAAAAAGATTCCCCATTGGGAAATCAGCCAGTGACATCTTCCCATGATGACTTTTGAACCTCAGTTTATCCTTCTGCAAGCTCTGCTACTTCTGCTGTCTCTGTCTCTTGTCTCCATTTTCAAAATCAGATGTAAAAAGTGAGGCTTCTAAAGCACTCCCTTCACGTGTGCCAGAGCCTGATACGTAATCTCCTTTTATTTTGCCCTTTGTTTTTGCCATGTCCTAATTTAAGCTCTATCAGACACAAACATCCACGTGCATTCGTAAGTAAAGAATAAGCTACAATTGAATAAGGATCTTCAGATCCATTTAATGTCTTTTACATATCGACTCTTCCTCACGGATTAAACATTGGTGCCAGGGAAAATTCTGTAATGGCAATAAATTAGCTTCTGAGGCTTTTCCATATCTATTTTCCATGATTTTTTTTTTTCTGAGGAAAGATACAGTATTGTCTTTTCTGTCAAGACTCTCGTAAAAATATGTCCATGTTGCCTCCTCTCTTATTCTCTGTCAAATTAAACGGGACAGATTAATTAATCGTGTAGAGTTGAACCAAAATGAGAGTTTGGCTTTGACCTGGTATGTTAAAAGTATTTGAAATGAAGTGTGCATTTATTGTGTGCTCCAGCAGTAACACCCTTCCTTGACTTTGTTCTACAGATGAAACACGAGCCATTCTTCTTGTTTGGCAGCAAGCTTGAAAAGAAAGTAGTGGGGAATATTATAAAAGAAAGAGTAAAAGGAGACATTCATGGAGATAAAGACATTACATCCAAACAAACTGAGCCGATACGAATTAAAATCTTTGAAGGAGGGTAAGAAAATATAACTGGAAATGTCAAGCTCAGCCTGTCATTTTAAAGACATTTGAAAATGAATATGAATGAATTAGGATGTGAATAGTCTCCTGTATTCCTGCCATGTCTTGTAGCTCCCCAGCTTCTCCTTTTTTGTGTATTTGTCAGTCTTAAAACAAACTGCAGGGTACCTGTATACTCACTTTGGGCTCTACTTTGCTGCTAATATAATTATGTTTTCCATCTGTGTGAGAGCACCACTCAAAATTGTTACTTTAATTCATTAGGTCAGAAGGAAATGGATGAACTGTTAACATTTTGATATTTTCTGTACCATTTCTTTGTATTTAATGACTTCCATGAGGACGTCTTTCCATTTTTAGGCACTGTGTACTTCCACTCACTTGAATGGATTGACCAGGCATGCTTAGTCTTATTCTTGTAATATTTTCTTATTTAGTGAGGTTGGATTTTGGAGATAAAATGTAAGACGCCAATGAAATCTATGACATCTGAGCCTAATCCATAGATCTGTCATATATGGTTGATAAAATAATGTTTAATTTTACTGYGGCAATCTGTCACTCAAGTGATAACAGAAACAATTAACAAAGAGGGGAAAGCCCATTAACATTGTTTTGAGGCTTATGAAGCTTGTTAAGAAAAGAAATAGACACTTGTTTGCAGTATACTCTAAAGTGTAAGATACTGTTTAGTTTCTTTTACAGAATTCTGACACAATGCAATTAGTTTGCCAGTTTTTAGAAGTGCATAGTGAGGTGGCTAAACAAGATGTGTTTTTCAGTCTTACCAAATTCCAGTGACCTCACAGCACTATTTTATTGGGGTAACTAAATAGGTCAGGAGGGAGATGTGAGACATTCATACATCCATTTCCTTCTCCTGTCAGTTTGTACCCTTTAAAATCTCAGTTGTCCTTCGCTGACGTTTTGTTTTTGGCTAAGATTGAATAGTCTCTGTGAAATTACCATTGGCATTTCTCTGTAGTCTGCAATGCTGAAGGAGTATAGCCTACATCTTACCTGAAAGACTGAAAAGGTTATTTTGGAGATTTTTGTAGGAATACTGGCCCAGCCACCCTTATCTTGACTGTTCTATGTAGTTGTACCTTATCCTAGTACCCAAGACAGTAGACTGGCGTTACAAGCGTGACCCAAATTCAGTGGTGAGCCTAAGTTTACAAGAAATTTAAAGAGCCGTTGCTTCAATTCACACCCACTTGGAAGTACAAAATTTGCCTGCTTCCCACTATGTAGCATTTCTGAATTTGGATGACCCAGCTGAAGACAGTCTGCCTTGATGTAAGCTACATGATGAAAGGTCAGAAGAGTAAAAGTGTGTTGAGAAAAGCAAGTTAAAGGAGGATTCAGATGAGTGTGAGCTGCAGCAGATCACTCTATAAAAAGCCTCTACTATCTAATATTTTCTTTAAGATATTTTGCTTGTTACTTACACTATCTTAAGTTTTCCTGTCCGCCAATAAGGTTTATGAAATTATTTGAGTAAAATCATATAATTCACACTTCACCTAGAAATGTCTCCTAGTAAACTTGGCTATGTTTAGATAACCTGTGAGTAAAACAAAACATAAGAAACCTTGATGTGCACATTAATTTCTGGAGAGAACAAATACTCTGTGCAATAGACTGGGGCTTCCTCAATAGAAACATACAACCTGCAAAACTACAGCAAATGAGGTGATGCAGTGTCACTAGGTCCACTCTTTGCTTATGCATCGCAACTTTATGGTACATTTTACAAGAATTATTTGTGGAAGAATAGATTTGTTCTTTCCATTCTAGCCATTCATTTGGCTATTTTTGAAATGGATGTAACATACCTTAGATATTATTGCCATGTCTTGCATTGCTTTGTGTCCTGGTTATTGAATTTGTCCTTCTCTTCAGATTATTATGACTTCTGAAAGCTAGTTTTTGACATGGGTGGATTTCTGTGCTTGCTTGTTCTTGGCTGTTTGTAGAGCTATTTTGTTCTTCTGTCTTCAAGCACATCTTCATCTCCTCTCAGCAAGTAGTGCAGTGAACTATACCGCAAATGTCTGTTGTCTTTGTTTCACATTTTTTCTCCTGGACAGATAAGCATGCATGGTGATACCTTGTTTCAGCAGGATATTTTAATTTTGGTTTTCGGTTGTTATGGGGAGTGGGTTTCCTTAGGATTTGTGATTGCTTTTGTTTCATAGGTGTGAAGAAGGTGGTTAGCTGAGAAAGATCTGTGGTTGTCCACTTTTGGTTTGTGGGACAGCCTGTCCACCTGGCAGGGAAGTGCTGCTCTGCAGCCGCCTTGTGCCAGTGGGGTGGAGTGCTTGTATGGCAGCTGGGCAAAAAGCAGATAGACGGAGCTGGGGATGAGTGACAAGCTGAAGGAACAGAATCAGAGTTGAGGCAAAAAGTAGATCATAGAGTTGTTGCGGTTGGAAAAGACCTCTAAGATCATCAAGTCCAACTGTCAGCCAGTACCACCAGATGTCACAGCACATCACCACCACCACCACCACCACCTTGCTGCATAAAGCCCATCAAGAGCATTTTGTAAGCATTGCTGCAGAGGGGGTTTGGAAGGAAGAAACTAACCACCGTATTATTACCACTGGCAAGTGGCTTGATTCAAGTGAAATTATCTGAATCACAAAATCTGCTTTCCATCATCTACAAGACCCTAATGGGATATGAAGCAGTGTTCCTCAAAGAAAAGCAGTAATTTGAAGTTCAGTACTTGCTGCAGTACAGTTAGTTACTAATGGTGTGAAAAGAAAGGAGGGACAGGAGAAGAATACCTATTCATCTGACATCCTGCTTAATGACATTATCAGCTGACAGCAAGAATTCACAGTTTGCTCATGTTTGCTCTTTTATATCTATCAGTAATGGACTCCAGTTGAAAAACCCAAATAAAATAATGTTTTGGATAGAAATTGCAGGACTCTGAGACTTGTTAATGCTTTTTAACTCAAKAGTCCTATTCAAATCAAACTCAGAGCAGCAGTGACCAAAGTCCTTACATGGACGTTACGTAGTAGGAAAGGGGAAATTACTCAAAGCTTTGAGAGAGGCACAAGTTAATAGTAAGATCTAATATTTGTGAGGGCTAAAAGGCTCAGACTTCTGGTCTTTTAGTTTTTGGACCAGCCCTTCTTTAAATGTCAAGTTTGTGAGTGTCATTTCTCTTACAGTCATTGTTATGATGAAGCATACTTAAAGAGTCAAGGTCAGTTGTGGCCAAAACCCATTTATATGAATKATGAAGAGACAGAACTTTTATCATTGTCTTTGTGCCCAGTGGGATCTGACAGGTGACAGAAGCCAGTGGAATGAAGTCAAGTAGAAGAAGAGCAGAGATGGAGCAACAGAAAAGCACGTGGTAGCACAGCATTTATCTTACCAGTATCAATCAGGAGTGATATGGTAGACTCCATCCCAGCAAAATCAGGCTGTAAGGAGAGATTAAAAGAAGATAAAATGGCAGTATTTCAAACAGCAATGGACTTTTTTTTGTCTGTGGGAGAGAGCCTGGAGGTAGTTGATGAAGCAGTGGATAGAGAAAAGACTAGCAGTYGTTGGCGTGTGTATATGAAGGAGAACCTGGGAAGTGGGGCAGACAGACAATCAGAATCCCAGAAATGTTGTACAGAAAACCTGCTAGAGAGATGATTAAATATTAAATTACATTAGACTATCCCGGTTTTGCCCATGCTGGCAGGGACAATGAAGGAAATGGGAGAGGGACAACTTTGTTGGAAATTAGATGAAAAAACCACATCCACATTTGAAAGAGGAGCTGATGTGTTTAATAGATAAGAAGATGGACTTGGGAACAGGGCACTGGTTTATGTTTTTCTAAGATATTAACTCCAGTATTTATATCGCCTGTGATATAGCTGAACATATGGAAAAGTGTTCATCTAAGAAAAGCACACTTGAAAAATGTTTCAGCTCTGTAACCCAAAAATTGCTACTTCCTTCTTGTAGAGTTATCATCACATTAACAAAGTCTTTCACACAGTCCCGTTTTTATTTAAAGTACTGACTGTCAGTACCAATGATATTTTGTGGGCTGCACATCCACAGGGTGACTGAAAGTTTTTGTGCTGCTTAGGAAGGGGGCAATAGAGGACAGAGGGCAGAAATAAATATTATTTCTCAGTTCTTGCACTGCCTGGGTTTTACTTTGGGTGAATGAGGATGGAATTCTTCCCCAAAGGAATGTCCAGCAGTCTTCAAACCTCAGAACAGCCTGAGCAGATTCCCTGGACTCTGAGATTTCAGTATTAACACTTTAGCATGATAATAAAGGCAATGTACACTTTACGTAGATTTTCACATCTTATTTATTTTCTAACTACATACTATGAGATCAGCAAAAATAGCATGGAAAGGTTATGTCTGTGCTAAGAAAAATTCCTTTAATAGCCTTATTGTAAGTATCCATGTTTGAARTTTACCATTTTATTTCTAAAGCATCACATACCTGAGTCAACTCAACTCGGTCTCCCTTTATGGAGGGATTTATCTCTGGGAATGTCAGGCATCTGTAGTGTAAATGCATACATCCTTGCTTGTCGTCCGCATTCCCTTTGTGCTTAATGGGAAGAAATGGGCATTTCCAGGATGTGTTTTATCTGATCCCAAGGGATAAATACACTAAAATAGTTAAATGAACTGTGCTGCAAAACAGTGCTGTTTTCGGTGGTGGTAAATGTCTGTGTTGTACGAGACTACAGTGAACTGAAAAAAATCCAACCTGCAGGCTTATATTTGGAGTTGTGTCCATAGGAATGGCAGTTCATTGGTTTCCTGAAAAGGTGTTTATACTGTTCTCGTACTGCAGCCTGTTGGTCTCATATTGTTTAAACACACTGGGACCAGTACATTCACTGAAAGCCAGATACTTTGTGAGTTCCAGACTGAAAATTCAGTAGTTCTCTTGGATTTTTGTGGATTTACTTTGATGATCAGGATCAGATGCATAGAAGTGATGTTTGTACATGTATGAGACCTAGAGTCTGTATGACTTAAATACTTGCTCTCTTCCAACAGGTATAAATCAAATGAGGATTATGTCTATGTCAGAGGTCGTGGCCGAGGAAAGTACATTTGTGAAGAATGTGGTATTCGCTGCAAAAAGCCAAGCATGCTCAAAAAACATATCCGCACTCACACTGATGTCCGGCCTTATGTATGCAAGTTGTGCAATTTTGCCTTCAAAACTAAAGGTACTTGACCCTTTTTGCTGAACTCTTGCCACTTCTGGAGCTATTTTGCCCTCTGGGCACCCATTGCGATCAAGTACCCATTGCAGTCAAGGAGAGTATTTTCTTTAGAATAAAATTATTGTGTTTATGTATACAAGACTCTATGAGAGAGTGTGTTCTCTTCTGTTTAATTGATCCAGGGATTTTGTAAGACTCCAAGACTCCCTGGAGAGCTTCATTAAGACCTATAGGCTCTCGGCTGGTCCTTCTGTCTGAAGAGAAAATGTAGTAGCCCGARAGCCAATCTGAAAAATAATACTCTGCCAACATTGTTACATGGTGCAAATTTTAATTGCAGCAACACTTAAATGCTACCAGTAGACTATGCTTCTTATGACATAATGTAGAAGCAGAACATCAGCTGCTGAGGAATACATGCCTCCACAGGCTTTACAGTGGGTCAGTTTCAAGTTTATGAATAATGTATGTTTCCCAGATGGGCCACTCCATCCACTGTGGCATTAATTATGAATAGAGATCTGATAGCTTCTATTCACATGTATTTATCAGCACAGAAAAAAGCTTCCATTTGTCACCCTGAGGCCACAGATAATGATATTCTTCAGAATTCGGATTTGTGATGCAACCATCTCCTTGAAAGAAAAAGTTCTTTTCTTGGTAGCGTTTCTTCGTAGTACAGCCCAAATGAGCCTTACATTCTCAGTTCCTTAGCTTCCCTTTGGCAGACAAAAGAAATGGGTTCTGGTCCCAGTGCAGTGAACTTAACTCGAAGAGGGAGAAAGGAAGCTGAAGGAAATTTCTCCCAAGATCCCAGTGCAGCTTCATGGCTGTTTTGGGGATTGAGAATTGTAATAGTTTCCATGACTCCAGCACTTCTTCCTGTGCCAAAGATGGGAATAGCTGATGGATGGTAGTAGACCCATCAACCTAATTTAAGATGAGAACTTTCATGGGCGTGTAGAGACAAAGACAAGGAGCTGCTTGTTTGTAGTCCCAACAGACCATCTGGTGGTCTGTCTGGTTCTGATATCATTGCTTACATTTGACATTGCTGGAGGAATGGGTCTTGAGGAGGGACTTGAAGTACTTGACAGTATTGTGGTTTTACAACTGTGTTCAGAGGGTACATTCCAGGCAGAAGAGGTGGCATGGAAAAAAAATTGAAATTGCTTGCTGAGGCTGGCATTTCTGACAGAGAAGAAGAAACACAGAGGAGGGGGTTTGCTATTGCACAAGAAGGGCATGAGTAGGAAGAGACTAAGTTAGCCTTTGAAGTACAAGAAGTGTTTAACTGGTGTATTGCAGATTGTAAGCAGTTGTCAGCCTCGTAACTGTTGTTGTTATTCTGCTGAGTGAAGTAGGGGACAAACTTTCAGAGGAATTTGGCTTTTCAATTTTTCTGAGTGTTTAGCCATCCAGAAGCTTCAATGCCCAAGTTAGCCTTTTCACACAGTGCATAGTTACAATAAGAAACTCTTACTGAGAAGGGAATTATTTGAACTGGAACTGAAAGTCAGAGAAGAGCTTGGCTTGTGAGCTTCTAAGTGACCTGCACTATTCAGCTGAGTGGTGCAGTGTTCCTGCCYCCAGGTTGCATGTGCCACAACACCATCTGGAGATGCTGGTTAGGGTCCCAGAAGCAGCATAAAAGCATTTCCAGAGGGCTTTCCTTGAGCTAAGAAGCAGTGTGTCTTGGTAGTGGTTTGGGTTTGCTTGTGCCATGCTTTCCCTTTTGGGTGTTGCAAATGAGACTGAAGTGGCTAATGGATTAGAATGATATTCTCCAGCTTGTGCTTTGTGCTCAAGATTCTTTGTCATGAAATGTCTCTTGGGGCCAATCTCAACCCAGTTTTCTTATCTGTGAAAAAGCAGACCAAGACAGGCACTCCAAAAAGTCAATAGTCTAGTGTTAGATTGCTCCCTCAGGGGAATGGGAGATCTGCTTTCAAATCTCTGATGTGTCTGGTTCAGATCCGTACTCTAAATCTGGGAGCTGAACCTGGATTTCCCATGTCCCAGGTGGATGCTGTAAGTACGGCTCCTCTCAGTTCAGAGACCGCAGCTAGATGGTAAACTTGCATAGAGAAGTCTCCCATAATTGTATTTTATTTTTTTTGTGAGGTACTTTTGCATCAAAATACTTCAAATACACTGAACATTTGGAAACTATGTGTGGAGTAAATGGGAGAGCCCTTATCTTGAAAGTGCCACTGTGTAAATAGGAGCATGAGCCCTGAATGGCTGCTGTGCAGTGAACTTTTGTGTGTAGGCAGTCTGTACATRCCATGAACATGGAGTCCAGGAATATGTAACATCCAAAAGTGATTTTTTTAGCTTGCTGGGGTGCCTAAATGTCATGTGGAAAATTGGAGAGATGCCTGTATACCTCTCATGCCCTGAGTTTATTTGAATTTTTTATTTTCTTAAGATATAAAAACCCACTCTCATTAAAACAGGCTCTGAGGGCAATGGGCTGGATGAGTCAGCCCTGTCTGTTTTGGTGTTTTTTAAAGCTAAACCCTATCATCTGCAGGATAGTTAAGATAGACCGAAACCTTACTTGAAGAGTGATCTTTGCTGTTGTCCATTAATTACATTAATCTCTGATCCGTAGGAAATCTGACAAAACATATGAAGTCTAAAGCACACATGAAAAAATGCTTGGAGCTTGGAGTATCAATGACATCTGTAGATGATGCTGAAACTGAAGAAGCAGGTATGCCAGAATGATTTAATTTAGTTGGAATGGCCTCTGGAGTATGCAAATGACTCAATGCACTATAGCACAGGGATGTGCATGGGAAAATATATTAAGAGTATTTGGGGCACTTTTTAATTAAGAGGTAACCTTTTAATAAACAGGAAGTATAAAAAATAAGTCCTATCCAGTTGTCTGAGATACATTTTTCATAAGATACATGAAGAGGGACTAGAAATAAAAATAGGGCCTGTTGTCATCTGTCTCATGCAAAGTTCCTAATCTTTCTGCTTAAGATGTAAGAGGTGGCAACATATGGTGAAGTTGCAAGGTAGTGTAGGGTGAATCTGCTTTCATATTTCCTTTCTAGTATAGAGTTTTAAGGAATTATTTTGAAAAAAGTATGGGTTTAGACTATGAAGGATGGCTTTATGCAGCCATCCCAGATGAAGAGCATCCAACGATGGCAATGAGTGTGCTGGGTGGGGAATGGAGGTGGCGTAAGGCGTGAGAGGTGGGGAATGTTCTCACCATTTTGACTTGCTGTGGCTGTTTCAGAAAACATGGAGGACATGCAGCAGGAGGCAGAGAAGAGCAGCAACCTGGCAGGGCTGTCAGCAGAGCACCAGTTTTCTGACGCGGAGGAATCGGATGGCGAGGATGGCGACGACAATGATGATGATGATGAAGATGAGGATGACTTTGATGATACTCAGGGAGACTCGACACCAAAAACCAGATCTAGAAGCACCAGCCCGCAGCCCCCTCGGTTCTCCTCCCTGTCGGTGAACTCAGCTGGGGCGTCGCAGGGGGCTTCCCCCGAGGGCTCCCTTTCAGTGGGACACTCTTCACTCATCAGTTACTTGGTCACCTTACCTAGCATTCAGGTTACTCAACTTATAACACAAAGCGACTCCTGTGAAGATACGCAAATGACAGAATATCAGAGGTTTTTCCAGAGTAAGAGTACGGATTCAGAGCCCGATAAAGACAGATTGGACATACCCAGCTGCATGGATGAGGATTACACGCTTTCGTTAGATCCCGGTTCTTCTCCGAGGGACCTCTCACCTTCCAGTCGACAATCGTCACCTGGCTACGATTCTTCACCCTACAGAGATAACTCACCAAAGAGGTATTTAATGCCAAAAGGAGATTTGTCACCCAGAAGGCATCTGTCACCCCGAAGAGATATTTCACCCATGAGGCACCTTTCGCCACGGAAGGAGGCTGTGCTGAGGAGAGAGTTATCACCAAGACGGGACGTGTCACCAAGACGTCACCTATCGCCAAGGAGACCAATGTCACCAGGGAAAGATGTGTCTGTTCGAAGAGATTTGTCTCCTAGGAGGGAGAGGAGATACATGGCCTCCGTTAGAGCAGCATCTCCCCGGAGGGGCTTGTACCATAATCCAGCATTGTCCATGGGTCAATATTTACAGTCTGAGTCTTTTCCGGTGGGACATTCAGTAAGTATGAAAGARTATTTTCATTCCTCTTGTCAAAAACAGTGCTCTTACTGAATCTGTGCATTTTAAAAATCTTTGCAGCCTTGTAGAAGAAGAAGGCATAAACTTTGAGCCTTGGTGGGAAGTCCTGGAACAAATGCAAGAAATTTGGACTAGGCAGGGACCAAGTCAGGATGCTGATTCAGTTAGATGCACTAGAGTCAGCCTAAGAGGCAAATTTTCACTTGGTACAATCCTGAATAGCTCCATTAACTTCAAAGAAATTAGGCTGGTTTGCATTTTCTACCTTCATATTCATTGTATTTTATATAGATAAAATTTCTAATTGTCCAGCAAGCTTACATGGTGTGTGAGGCTTACTTCTGCACTGTAAAAATTCTTTTACTTGCCAGACTGTCAAATGAGATCATGCCAAGATCAAGGCTTAAAGGACTGTTCCTGAGGTATAGTGCCCATCACTGAGTATTGTTTAACGGAACAAAAATGCTAAGATAATGGAGTGTCAAGGATTAACCTGGAGGCAAACTCCAGATCCCCACGCTTAGTTCTTCAGAGGAGAGGAGACAGCAAAAACAGGCTGCAAACTTGAAAAATGATTAAATAATTTATTTCGCTAACACTACTAAGAATAGAAAGAATAAAAAATAATAAAAATATTAAGGCATAATGTACAAATATCATTCTCCTCCCAATACATTCCAATCATTCTCACTGATCACGTAAAGGACATAAACATGAGATTCTGATCTTATGATTAAGAGTTCTTATAGCTGCTTTATGGGATAAAGAGAGTTCTTTCTGCAGTGTAGTGGGATCCATCCCACGGAAGACAGTTCCCTAAGAAGTATCTTCAGCATCGTTCCAAACCTTCCAGAAACACCACAGCTCACCCTGGTTTTCTGCAGTGGTGTATCCTCTCTCCCACAATACACTCCAAAGTTTTTGGGTCACAAGAAAAGTCTGTTGGGGTTAAACATTTTAAGAGTAAGTCATTCCAGCCTAAAGGCACCAAAGGCAATAGGCTCCTGCTTTACTCATAATTTCCAAAGGCTGCAAGCTTCATCTGCACACAACATAAAAATGTTCTTATTTTAGGCTGCAAATTCTCACTCCCCATGGCTCATATTGTGATTTAAAAAGATATTTAGTTTGGTATTATTCCAGATCACACAGCACAGCTCACAGAAAAAGATGCATCTTGATGCTGGTAAAGATGGCTTCCCTGGCACTTCCTGCCACTCCTTGTCTTGTCTTGCGTTTGGCTGCTGGCTCCATATTTAGTCTTTCACGTGACTGCTTTCCTTTCTCTCTAGCTTGGAGGAGAGGTTAATATCTGCAGAAAATGCCTACAAAAGTATTTATAACAGTTTACATGCTCCCATAAGATAATGCAGCTGTATGAGGCTCGCTTCCCCGGCTCGGGCCCAAGGCTCCTTCCCCTCCATATGCTCTGCACTGGCAGCCATCCAAATTTTTGAGTAAGTCTCTTGGCTGCTAATAACCTCTTATCTAGAACAGCAAGGTCACTCTTCGATCTCACCCATACACCTCCAAAAGGAGTGCTTTTTTTCTTCTCTTGGCCTTTTCTCGGCTTTCTCAGCTCAGCTTTTCTCTCTGCGTAGCTTAGCTTGGCTTCTCTCGGCTTGGCCTTGGTCCAGATGGCATCAGACCAGCTCCTCTCAGGTCCGGAATGGCACAGGACTGGTGGAGGGTGAGGCCGGCTGCCACCGCCGGCCCCCTGGGCCGTGGGCCCCTGGCCCAGGGGTGGGGGAGAAGCCTCTCCTTCTCATGGGTCAGCACAGAGCCAGGGAGCAAGAGAGGAAGTGAGAGCAAGTCCTGCGTCACTTCCTAGATGTTTTTTTATAACATTCCTTTCACAGAGACGTCACATGAACACTAAGTGGCTCATAGAACTGTCCTTTACCTGTTTTTAACCCATCAAATTTGTCTCACACCGGGTCAAACCATGACATGGAACCTCTTGGAAAAGGAGAGTGCCCATTGAAATCAGGATCCGTGGCTGGAATTTAAAGGATATTATTGTGTGAGAGGAGCAGGCAGCTGTCTGCCCCGCAGAAGGTGCCGTCACAACTGGCTGTTTCGACAGGGACACAACTGTCTGGGTGGAAATATGCAAAACTTGTGCAGCTGCTCTCTGTGCAGCTTTTTACCCTTTTGGTAAATCAGCTCTCAGAAACTGCCAGATTGGCACTTTTGACCAGCCCTAGCATTCATAAAGCACTCCCTCCACAAATAGATTACGTCTTTAGAGGTAAGGAATGGCCTTGCTAAGTGTGCATTTACTTATTTATTTATTTACTATGCTTCCCATGCCATGTTGATGTGGCTGCTCTCTCACTGCTTGCCTATGATGTGGGTTTAACCTGAGCAAGCTGTGACAGTCCCACATTACCTCAGAGCTCCTTGCTCCTAGCCCTTCCCCTGGCTGGCCTCTTCTCCCTGCTTTCCCATTCCCAGTCTTCTCGGCTCCCCATGTAGTCTTTGTGGTGCTCCTCTGTAGAGGAGAATAAGTGATCCCTGAGCTCATAAAGTCAGCACTTCTGAGCTCTGGTGTGATTTTCTCTGCAGAGTCAGGCTAATGGAGTGAGGGATGCACCTGGGCAAAGGTGGCTGGAGCAGGGATGGACCAAAAAAACCTGAGATGTCGCCAGCCTGGCAGATCCAAAAGTGATTTCCCAGCGTTTCGGGGGTATGAGGGAAAGATGCAACGTGAGTGGCTGTATTTATAGGAGAGAGCAACACAGGTACTTCTCCCACATCTTAGACATGGCCCCATGGCCTGGTAAGTTGTTCAGGAGAGCAGCGGAGAGGGGTGGCTGATTAAGTGGTCCTTGACAAAGGGCATGCTTAAACTCTGCTGCACTCTCACAGGAACAATCACTGCATAGCTGAGGGAGGATACAAATCCCACCGGCAGTTCTACTGACAAAGTGAGGAAGTGCAAGAGGATGAAGAGCCACCAGTTTAACAGTCATGATGTCTTAGTATCAAATGAATGGGATCGTATGGGATTCTACAGCTGACATTGTGCGGGGTTCCCCAGTACCTCATGTCCCACATGAGCCACACTGGCACCCTCTAGTAGAGATTTTGGATGTGTAATGCTGCTAGCAAAAGGGTATGTTAACAGTCATCCTTGGACATCTGACAGTTCTTGATGTAATATTTTCCTTGCGTGTTATGCACACCTTCCAGCAAGGCATTTAGCACATTGTAAGGACTCTTTTAGCACTCCTAGCTCCTTCTTTTGAAAAGTCCACCTTGCCAGATGGACTTCTAATGCTTACCTTATTTTTGAGGTAGAATCAGGCATGTGGCAGTGAAAAACACAATGTAAAAGATCAACTGTCTTACAGAAAGCATCAGTAATCCGGTGGCATGTTGAGTGCCTTGAGAGAGAAGCCCAGACCTCAGCAGAGTCACTGCAACCTGAATACAGGCATCACTGGAAACGGAGCCCAGGCAAACTGAAATGAAAAAATGGCAAGTGAGGATGATTGCCCATTGCAACAAACAACTGCAAGGAAGTTTGAATTCCTCGTCTCTTGATGCCTTTCTGGGAGATGTACTTTGGCCAAACAGTAGACGAGTTTAAGTGAAACACAAGTTATTAGACTCAGTGTGTGGGAAGACAAATAACACCTGAGCTTGCTATAAATGAAAGCTGTCAGAGAAGAAAAAGGAATAAAGACTGTTTTTCACTTTCAGAATAGTGAAATCCAGCAAATCAGAACTTAGCAGCTGCATCAGTGGTGCACATGCCAGCTTACAATCCTTACAATACTTACTGAGCTGCATTGAGTTCCCAGTCCTTGCAGGAATAAGAGCAGTTTTGTGCTTCTAGTGTCTGCAGTTCCCAGAAGAGGCCAGTTTTCTTCCTTCTCCACTGAAATACATGTATTTGCTCTAGTCTCTTTGGCCAGTGCTGGTCTAGTTCCCCCTCATGTTGCTTCCTGTCGAATGTCCATTCACTTTGGTGGTCTTGTGCAAAGAGCTTGTAAAGTGCTCTGGCATTGAAAGCACCACATAGAAAGCAATTGAAATTATTTCTTTAGGAAGTGGAAAAGAGTATGGTGAAAGTAACTATTTTTTTAGATTGTCTAAAACTACATAAAAATACACATTTTTTTTCCTTTGGCGGTTAATAACAGGATAAACTCTTGCAACAGAATACTCTCTCCAAAGTAGCCTAAGGGTCTATTGTGTGCTGGGGCACACTTGGCTTTGACAAGTTAAATTGCTGTTTTTAAAACTGCTAACAAAAATGTATTTAGATACATTTAGGATCTTCTCTTCTGTCAATAGGTTTCTTTCCTTTCTGAGGAAGTTGATGCCAGTATCAAAGGACTCAGATTCCTCTTCCCAGTCATTTTCTATGAGTCCTGAGAGAAAGAGAAGGAGTAGGAAGGGTGCATTTGTTCACCCTGAGTGAATGTCTGTGAGCATTTTAGTTTGGATCAGGCATATGTCTCTGTTGTCACATTTTTTGTACTTTGACTCACATTTTCAGATCAGTCTCGAAGTAAGTGACCTGGATTGCTGTCAGATGAAATTAAACTGAAAAAATGTGCTCCAGGAGGGCAGCAGGTGCACTTGAACTGTGAGTGGCCATTCAAGTGACTGCAAAGAGACCATATAGGGCTAATCTGAAGTAACCTTCCCCTCCAAACCCCACAACACTTGTATTAGGAATATTGGATCCAGCACCAACACTCCTTTCCTGCTTGTCCCAATCTTGAGTGCACCCTGCTACTTCCTAGTGCAGACCAGAGCTTTTACCTCTTCTTCACTCCCAGGACAGACACAATGAGACTGAATGTATCTTGCTGTGAGTGGTACAGACTTGTGTCTCGCAACTGCTTTAGCTTCTAGAGGGTAGTGGATTTTGCTTGTGTTGCCATTTTGGTGCTAATCTCATTTGTTTTGAAGTCCAAAGCCTATCTTGGTACATTCAGAAGGGCTGAAGGGAATTAGGCACTTCTATAACCACTTGAAAGTTGGTAGGACTTAAGGTCCTTCGATCGTCCCAGACATGGAAATTAAATCCCTTCCCAAACACTTTATCACTACTTTATCGTCTAGAGTGAAATGATTCTTGTACAGAGAGCCAGCAACTTCTGAAGTCCAGGTAAACTGTAAATAGGTGCACTGGCGTATCTGAGCTGCTCTGATGCATTCTCAGTAGGGCTGCAAACTGAGCTGATCCTGAAACTGAAGGCCACACAGAGTTATAGTCACTTTATTAAGCATCATGTCTTTCAGAAAGCATGTTGGTAATATGCTGTGTTATTGAATTTCACTACAGAGTTCAGTGTTTTATGGTTTTTAACTTCAAAAAACTTCGAGTATATTATGACACGGTAATCAAAGAGACTGTTTTCCACCCAACATCTTTTTGCAAGCTGTGGTCTGAGGCTGCCCAGAGGATGTCTGTGAAGGGTGCTTGACTTTGAAATGTGATCTTCTGCTTAATCTCCCACAGCCTGATTTGGGTGATCTACCAGATACAGGGTAAACCCTATCTCATCCCTGAGGCATTCTGGGGGACTTGTGAAGCTGGATATGGCTTTGCTCAGGGGTGTGATGTGGCAGTTTAGCTTTGTGACCAGGTCAGAGCATTTAGTGAAAAGCTGCTACAGAATATTGTTGCTTGGGAAATTATATGTCACCTGGAGTTGAAGGGAAATATGCTAAACTGCAATAAATGAGAATTAATAGGAAATGAACTGGATTCCCATCAACTGACAGAGAGAGGAGCTCATCTCACGGCAGTGGCAGCAACCCATTCTGACTGCACTGCAAAAAGATACCATGACTTCCTGCACTGTGTTCCGTGATCTAATACTTGCCCTGTCAACTGAATGAAGTCTTTGGATTTTCAGGATGGTTGTTGAAAAAAGACAGTCTTTCCCCATGAATAGTGTGTGTGGGTCTGCTTGTAGGCATGAAAATGCTAGATGTTGGTAAAGGAAATAAAAGCAGGGTAAGAGGTAGGAACGGTTATTAGTGACTGTAACCATTTATGTTATCTGTTTCCAAGCTTACCTGCCAGAGCTAGAGAAAAATAATACAATATGTGCCCAGCCAGGCTTGGAAGGCATCCAGTGGACATGCACAGACTGTCACTGTCTATGTAAAAATTGAACATATGAGACATATATTGGATGATACTGCTGATCTTAAAGCATGTAGCAGTTTCTGTCGTGTTAGCCACCTCTATCCGACAAGGACAGACTGTTGCTCTATTCCCTTTTGAAGCTCTGGCAGGGTAAAACATGAAGCCAGTGTCTTTCCCAGTTAGAGATTTGTGTTTGACTGTGTTTGTTCTTTGATGAGTTTTACCCTTTTTTTTGCCTAATTTCCCTTAGTCCAAGTTCACATCAGATGTAATAGTGATAAATGTCATGGTGTAGGAAACATCCAAAAGCACAGTATAACTGAGAAACTGGTTGACAGACCAAAGATGGAAAAAGAAATAGGGTGCAAGCAGCTGTGCAGAGGTGAGGATAGCAATAGGAAGGACTGACAGGGTAGGTGAACTAAGGCTTGGCAACTGCAGTTTATTTTGTAAAGTTTTTCCCGTTCACCAATATAATGTGCTGTCACTGTGCTTTCTTATGACAGTTTCTCTTTTATGACACTCAGGCTTCTCACTTTCTGAATAGGAAAATTCCCAACATAGATTAGTCTCTGAATAATAACATCTCTGAAGTTCGARTCTGATGATTATGGGTCACCCTTCCTGTCTCGACATTGATTTATATTAAACAGGACAAAGCATCTGAGAACAGTGAGATTGAGCCCTTGGGTAGCACAGAAACTGAATCTTTAATTGCCCCCTAAACCAGCTCCCTGGGATGGGATCAAGAGGTTGCTTAATGCCTTGAGAGCTAGGACTTCCCAGCAGTGAAGTGCTGCCACTTTAATGCATTGGCATTTAGCAGCGCAGTCCTCGGGCTGCCACACCAAGGCTGTGGTAGCATTACAGCTCTGGGGCAATTGATCCATGTTTGGTCAATTTACAGAGCAGAGATGAGCATTTTCATTCATTTAATTTCATATGAAAGTCCCCGAGAGTTGTGTGGCCAAATCCCACACATAATTATGAAAATGTCATCCTGCACTTCTGTCATCATTACTCCTCTGGTTGGCAATAAATGATACTTAATCATCAGATAGCAAAAAAATTTTAAAACTCAAGAATGAAAAAAAAGAAACCCAAAAGCCCAGGGCATATTTAATACTGAGTGGAGATGGAGCTATTCATTCTTCCAAGGCAGGAACTAATGGGAAGGCACTGAAAATGTCAATATTGCAAGATTGGCTTTTATTAGCCGTCACAAAATCCCCCATTCTTCTCAATGCCATTATGAGTGGGTGAGTCTCCCTGGGCGGAATCATCACTTTTGCTCACAGCTAATGCCTGTGCTTTTGTTATTATTTATTGTTTACACTGCAGATAGGCCAGAGGGGGTGCTCCATTGTCTCAATAACTAGAAAAATTTGTGTCTTCATTGCAGAGAGACACTTGAACTTCCATGGAAATACCCACCACCTCTCACCAAGGATTGGGTAAAGCTCGCAGGGAGCAAGTGCCTTCTCTGGGGCTTAAGAGCAGGATTTTTCAGAAGGCAAAAAATGCATACATGCCGTCAGATTTTCCCTGTTACATCAAGCAGTGGTGGCAAGCAGGGAATGTTTGGATGTGTGTTTCTCTGCAACAAAGTCCAAATACCAGCACAGTTTTCCAAAAGAGAGGGTAAGATGGATCTCCTGGCCAAATTTCTCCCAGGGAATGAAAATCTGTCTACCCCAAATTCTCTTCAAAGTGTCAGTTGAATATAATACTCTTCACTTCCTGGCCTAAATTGCTGCATTGTGTTGCTGAACTCTCTTAACTACCCACTGCCTTTCACCTCAGAGGCATGAGCCCTGTAGGGCTGAGCTAAGCAAAACCTCCTCTGTTGTTTGGATATGCAATTAGTGGAGTTTTCCAAATGCTTTGGGATCTATCTGGATGAAAGGTGCTTCGTGAATGGGAGGTTGTGTTAGACAGGAAAGCAGATAGGTGGTTTGGCAGCGAGACAAGAATTCTGCTAGTAGCAGCGCTGACGTCTCTTTTTTTTTTCCTGGTTACAGAGAAGGGGGTTGTCTCAGGCACCTTACTTCAACATATATGGAGAAAAAGGAGGCATGGAGCACCGCAGGTCTAGCCTGTTCCCCGAAGGTCCGAGCGACTACGTCTTCAGTCATCTTCCACTACACTCCCAGCAACAGATCCGAGCACCGATCCCCATGATGCCTATTGGGGGTATCCAGATGGTCCATTCAGTCCCCGCGGCCCTTTCAGGTTTACATTCTCCGTCCACTCTGGCCCTGCAGAGGGAGGTCTCTGAGGAGAAGCAAAGAGGAACTGCGGAAACCCTTACGAAAGAATCGTATAGTATTTCTAAGCACCACGAGAAACGTACCTCTCCGCACAGCTTGCACCCCGCTGCTCCCCCCGGCACGCCCTCCTCGCCGCTGCTGTTGCTGACGCAGAGCGGGTCCGAGGACAGTGTCGTGGCTACCGAGAGGGAGCAGGAGGAGAACATACAGACTTGTACAAAAGCCATAGCCTCTCTGCGAATCGCCACAGAAGAAGCCGTTCTGCACGGGGCGGAGCAGCTGCAGAGGCCTTCTGAGCCTCACCAGAAACCCTTAGAAAGTGCACATTTTAGCATTAAACACTTTAGTGGATCTGAGCCGGGCCAGACCTGTGCCTCAGCCACCCATCCTGACTTGCACGGTGGTGAACAGGACAGTTTTGGTACATCACAGACTGCGTTAGCCCATCCCACCTTTTACAGCAAGAGCTTTGTGGATGCCCAGCAGCTGGGCTTTCACAGCAGGAGCGACCCCCCATCAAGCACACAGGAAAGGAAAGATCCGTCATCTGAGAAGAGCAAGCCACATTGATCTGAGATGCATGGAGACTTTCGCCCATACATTTACCCCACGTTTTTTTTTTCTAGAGATAGAAAAAGTATTCAACTTTACAGCATGCCTGTTCTAAGTTACAGTAGTTTGCTATTATATATACTTTTGTTATATCAAAAGAATTAGATAAAGTAACAAGTCATCATGAGCCTGACCAAAACTAAATTTGAAATTCTTATTGGGTCTGGTACTTTTAAATTGTACAGATGTTTGTGCCTTTTCTTTACTTTGCTTATATTCTTATAAGCATTTTTTTAGCAGTAATTTGTACATATTTTAGAATTTGTGTATCTGCTTTGTAATAAATGTAATTTCTTTCCTTTTTTGGACACTTGGATCTAAATGATGTAAAACAGAACAGCATCAATATATGTGAGGTTGCACTAAAACATATTTTTATATGATTAAAACTGAACAGCTTTTATGTACAGCTCTGATTCTGTAATACTAATATTTATTTACTTTGTTTCATAAATTGTAAATTTTTTTCTTAATGTTGTGGATTGCTTTTCTATGTGAAGCATGGGATTTACTGTTGCGTAATTAGAACAAAATGTATATTGTAAAACAAGATATTTAAACTAGAGTATCTTATCTTATTCTGCACTTATGCATTAGTTAAAAAAAAAAAAGATAAAAGATGTATCAGTCAGTTCTTAACTCTTGTAATTTTTTTTTGTCTCTTGTTTGCCGGATTGACTATAACTTAAGTGCTGATTGTGATTTTAAACTGATAGTACCGTAAAGCATTAAAGTAAAACAATGTGCTATTGTGAGTTTTTTCAAAGCTTTATAAAACAGTTATAAATATATTAAAAGTATTTGGTCTTATGTGAACATGTTGATCTATATACTCCTTAAAAAGCTATGGGAAAACATTCCACCCCATGTAAATATGTGCATCACTGGTGCCATCTGTGTAGCTCACCGGGACCGGCAGGATTTGCTATGCTGGTGCTTCCAGGAGCGTGGCCGGGGCACTGCTGGCTGCTGGSAGGCAGAGTCCAGTAGCTTCCCGACCCTCTCCTTGGCCTCCAGCAGCAGGGTGGCAAGGCCCCTACGGCCGCATGGGGCTGGGCGAGGAGCTGGCCTGCTGGCTGGACACACAGCGCCCTGCCGAGCCTGGCAGTCCCCTGCTCCTGAGGACTGACCAAGGGGCATAGGTGTCATGACGAAGTGCTCTGGAGTGTCAGAGAGGGGTTTGGGGAGGAGAAAAAGGCGTTTCCTTGCACTTGAACTCCGCAACTGGCCACTCCCTACTGCAATACCTGGGTCAGCTTCAGGGGAGGCTCCCGTTCTGTCCTGTTTCATCCTGTCCTGAGGGTGGAGGTGTGTGGCCCTGCCGGCAAGGCGGAGCACCGCCACCCCGGCCTCTTCTGGAATGGGATTCATGGGCAAAAAAGTCACAGTCTTCCAGTGTAGGGTCTCCATCTGGGCAAGGTTTTCTCCAGAGGAAAGCGAGGAGGAGCCCGGGCTTGTGTTTGAACACGTGTGGTGGGTTACCACTACCACCAGCAGCATGCGTGCATGGACGCACGCACACACACACTCTCAAACACACGCATGCATACGCACAGATGAAAGAAACCAACGACCTGGATTATATTTTGTGCTATTTAGTGGATTATAAATCTGTGAAAACAAGTTTGTATATTGACTTAAAATACATTTAAGGAGTGTTCTTTAAAAAGAAATAAATATACAGTTACATGCATGAGGTGTCTAGTTTTCATGTGTTCTTTGAACTTTCCAAGTTTATTGGTGTTCCACTATCCTGCACAAGAAGCACCCTTAAAAACATGAGTGGTAGTGAAAAATGTGGACCATATTTTGGCTTTCTCAGATATTAGCAAACGAAACCAGTTTATTTCTTGAATAATACCATGCAGGGGCAGAACCACAGGTGTCATGTTGCCATAATTCTAGCACGATGGCATATGACTAGTGCAATACCATAATGGATGGTGACCACTTCTAAACATTAAAGGTTAATTTCTCATACCCATTGCAATGTTCTACCTTTATTCCAGATCATTGTGGTAACCTTGCCAAGATAAGCGTGTGCCAGAAAACTGGCTCATCTCGGACTGGAGAGAGGAGAAGCACTGTATGTAGTTGGAGATGAGCAGCCTGTTGGATCATGCTTCCATAAAAAAAAGGAGAACTCAATTATACATTTTAAATAAACAAGCTCTATCTGATAAAAGCCTCTCTCCTCCTGGGCTTCAGGGCTGTATTGAACAAAATGCTCTGCACAATGATCAGCTAATCAGGTAATCATAGATATTTTATTAAAAGGGAACCAGGCAACCCCTGATGGTAAATGCTCTATTAACATTGCCTTTATAAGCAGCCCTCTTACTGTGGGAGTTACCTCTGGCTTGTTTGATTATTTTACTTAATTTGCAGCTGCAATTTGCCATCCACCTTTTCAGCCTTGGGGCATTTTTTTTTTTTTTTAAAATCACTGAGCAAGTATCACTGAAATTACATGTGATATTTTTGGGTTACAATGGAACAACGCTGAAGAGGTTTCAGGTATTTATAATCTTAATTGTATTTTCTTAATGAGTTAATGTTTATACAGTGCTTTGAAAAAAAACATATCCTCGTACGAGGCCTTGGCATCAATGATGACTTTTCATGCTTTGGAAGGGGTGTGGAGGAGGAATGGCAAACATGTCTGACAAAATTTTCCCAGGCACGAGCAATTTTCAGAATCAACATAGCGAGCACAGCAACTGAGACTGGGGGGGCAGATAATTCCATGAGCGCTTTGACTACATTTCCCGGTGCAGCCCCCTGCGGAGATGATGTGGGGCTGTGTTTGTGCCCTGCTGTGCTGAGCCTAGGGCTTCAGCCTCGGTGCTGGGGGAATGCAGCTGCATGGCTCCCTGCCGGGAATGTTGGTCTCCGGGCAAGACTGGAGTTGCCTGTGTGAGACAGCCYCTCTGAGGCGGACGGGGAGGGAGTTTCTCCAAAATACTTGCTGTGGTGGATGCATGTAGGTCTGTTAGGACCAAGAAGAGTAACTCTGAGCTCTCTGGTGTAAAAGTTCTGTGTTTTTAAAAGGGATGAAAAGAAGAGATTTAACAGGGCACTGTAGAAAACTGCAGAACTGAGCAAGGATTCTTATATGCAATATGCTAAAAAAATTCTACATCAGGAATATAATTACCTATTATGTTGTTCAAGGAGGCTATAATTTTCTATGAAGATCCATATGTCTTTTCTGTAAAGCACAAGGGAAATACAGATGCTCTGGCAAGCTCTCTTTATTTCCTTCTCTCAGAATACTGTCACCAGAGTCACTTCAGGATTTATTCACGTCAGCAAAACAGAGGGCGTATCTGTCTCATAGAACTGCCTGCACAATCCTCTTACAAAGCTTTAGATTCTGACTCAGGGTGGTAACTCCATTGCATGTTAAATACTTCTATGTGGACTTCCCCACTGCAGGACACACTGCCAGCAGTGGATAATGAGTAGCACCAGTAAAGGGCATCATTAGCTATAACAGACCCCAATGGAGTCAAGGGACTTAAGTACAAAAATTTCAATTCAAGAATGCTGCAGTCAACTTCCATTTAATCCTAGTGGCGCCTCAACTTACAAGGTGCTCTGCCTTGTTTGAGGCTGCTTCCTGCTTTCAGGCACAAGTTAAACTTCTCTTCTTGGAACTGCTTCACGCCTCTTCCCCTCCCACATTGACCTGGGCACCAGAAAGTATGTATTTCTTGCCCTAGATCCTCCAAGGGACCTGCTCACTGAGTGGTTCTTTGAAAATACCTGACATATGATGAAATGCGCTTCCCTCTTGAATTATACTTTTGGCAAGTGCTGTCACCGCCTCTTATAGACTAGTTTAATGATTTGGTCCCTGTTTCTGGGTATGTAAAAAAAAATCCCAAACCCAAATCTGTTTTGAAACTGACTAAATCAACATCTCGAATCTCCTAGGAGAGTGCCCTAAGTACCCCACGAAAAGCAGAAGTTTTTTCTTTGATGCTGAAGTTCTGCTACTGTGGAACAAGGTATTCAAGATTCATTGGATCATCAGTACTGTAGCCTATTGTCTCCAAAAAAAAGAGCTGTTTGGATGTGCCCTGCTCAGTAGGGAGAGAGCTGCCTGGAAGGCTGGTGAGTAGAGTGGGGTGACACAGAAGGACAAGGGCTGAGCTCAAGCAGCTCCTCTTCTAGACAGCTTGGAGAGCACAGTTTCCAAACATGCTTCCTACTTAGCATCCAGCTCCTTTCTGAGGTGCTGACCCTCCTATGTCCGATGGAGGCAGGCCAGAACTTACAAATCTGGGCTTCAGAGTGAGGAACAAATCCCAAAAGTTAGGTGTTACATTGCCTGAATCCTTTATTGGGTTTTGCCCTAAATAGCTCAGGGAGAACAAGCTTTATTGATTTATTTCATTGTCCAGTGGAACAGGTCAATGGGAGTTATCCTTGTAAGTCATTTAGCCACCCCTGAAAATCTATTCTCTAAAGAATGTCCTTAAAGTAAATCCAGGATATTCAATGCAAAACCTGCACAGCACATCATATATTTTAGTCTAGTTGCTACTTTGGTGGGTTTTTTTTTTCAGTTAAAATGCCTGCATGAAGAAATCAGCAGTCTGTGTACTAATTGAGTTTATTAGTGTGACAATATTCCTGTGCCCTTTTCTCATACACAGATTACGCACACTAAACACAGACCCTGAACATATGCTTACTGTAAGGTCAATTTAAGATGAAAATGCTGGATGGCTTGACTTGTTCTGCAATTATTCTTGGAGTCTTTACATATGCTACATGCTATGTCACGTGTGTTTGCACTAACTTTAATATGCCTGCTTTCAGTGSGATTCGGCACCAATGATAGCACCAGGAACATGGGAGACAGCTTTTGTTGCAAAACACTTGGCTTTTGCCCCTCTGCRATGCCTACATGAGATATAATAAACTGATTTGTTGTGTGTACATAAGTCTTTTCCAAACGATCATGCTTGGTGACAAAAACTCTTTCTCGAAGTTTCTTTGGTTTGTGAGTATAGAGGTGACCTGTACTTATGTGTAGGGCTTTAGTAGGCATATGAAAGAAGTTAAGGAAAAGAGAAATGTCTCTATCATTTCACACAAAACAATCCTAAGTGCAGACAGAACTGAATGAAACTCCTCCTTGGGAACAGACCCCTGCAAGGACCATGAACCGCAGGAATCCCCATAAAGGATGAACTGGCATTCAGGGACTGCCTCTCCATGCTTACAACTGTCTGCACAAAGTGCYTTGGTGTAATTTTTCCCTGCAGCTTTAAGGAATATGGATGGTCTCCTATTGCATTGTGCATTGCTGTGTATGTTGCAAAATCGTCTCCTRCAGGCAATTTCCTCACCCAAGGCACACCAGGCACCAGTGCACCTCTGCTGTAGGGCAGCCAGGGGACTCTGGGAGCCTAACACCYCCGAGGTCTGTTCAAGCATACAAATAGGCTACAAGATCGTGGCTGCTTGCAGGCTGGACTGCAGACTGGTGGGAGCAGTGGTAGAAGAAAACGGCAGTTTTTTTGAAAACCAGAAAAATTTTCTGCTCTAGTGAGTTTCCTTGCTTTTCTGCATTGTATGAATATTCATTCTGAAGCTGACATGTCGAGGGGAGCTTGATCAGCAGGAGGCTTAATAAAAAAAAAAAAAGGCCAAACAATGTTACTCTGTAAACTGCCTTTTCGAATACCTTCCTGATGAGTGACACCTCTGAACTGACAGGAGCGCTGCACAGCGAAACAGCCGGGATGAATATGCATGGCAGCACACAGCCCCATGAGCACCCAGTGAGCTGGAGAAAGCCAGTGGAGGCAGATCCAGCTCTGTACTGGAGAACAGCGTTTCTTTTCCCCCTCTCCTGYCAGAATATAAGAAGAGGCTGACACCCTGCCATAGAAACTAATGGAGTTTCCACATTCATTTTAACAGCAGGAGGTGCAGTCTCTGAAGGCTTGTTTCCATGAGGTGATGAGAAATCTTGCTGCTAAAGTTTCAGAGGAATGTCAGAGTACTTGGCATTTTGCCGTTTCAACCTCTTTCGTTCCCATCTGCTCCTAGAGAAGCAAAGGTCTTTGCCTGGTTCAGCTGTGCTCTGCCAGGGCCTTGGGGGGCAGCTCTGGGCTGTGGAAGGAGGTGGTCCCTGAATGTCCCTGTTGCTGGTGTAAATGCCCTGAATTCTCCGGGCTCATTAGCCCATTAGCAGTAAGTCTGCAAGGCAAGGGAACGCTTGGGGAAGAACCTGTGTTCTTACTCTTCCTAAACATGTATACATTCAAAATCTCCAAAGGGTTACTTCAGAGAGTGACTCTTAAAAACGCCGGGTTTTCACAAGAGCTGAACTTTGGCTGAGGCACTTAGATGAAGTGGTCAGAGTTTTCAGAAGTGCTGAGCACTTGTGATCAGCAGAAACTGCTGGATTCTGGGCGCATGTGAAAATCTGGCCCTTAAAAACTTTTTAATGACTAACTTAATGATGTCTGGCACTTCACTTCCATTTGTTATTTCTCACAATCTTTCTTCCCTCCGCAACATTTATATTTAGTCAGAAAGAAAGGAGGAAAAAACCAAATGAATGAAACAATGAGCCAATATTCATGGCTGAAATACCCTGTTCCTTTTTACTGCCAGGACAAATGTAAATGATAAAGCGGAGGCTTTGACCAGTTTTGTGACAAAGTTTTTCCTCTCTGTTTCATATTTCTTGATGACATTTTAACTCATGGGGCTGGCACAGTGAGACATCTTGGACTCATCTTTAATCTTTCAGAAGTTTTCCTTGGACACTCGGGAGAGAGGGGGTCTTTTAGCTTCGGGGAAAAAAAAGATAGAAAAATCAGAAAGGCAAAGGGATGGAGTACTGAAGGGAGCAGTCCTCTGGCAGAAGATGAGCTAAATAGTCTAATAGTTTTTTCCATCTGCATTTCCTCTGGCCCTACTCTGAGCAAAAGGGATTTGGATCCAGCTGATCACTCAGGGAGGGGGGTGAAGAGGACCGGGTGATATTACGAATTCTGCTGCCTGCTCCATCAATTGCCACAGGCAGTGGGATGAAGGTGAGGGGGATAACGCCCCTGTGGTGTTGCCCCTGCTCTGCAGGATCCTGTGAAATGTTTTTGCTGGCTCTGCAGAGTTGGATTCCTGCCAGAATGAGGGAGCAAAGGATCAGCCGCCGTCTAGAGCGTTGCCCTGCGCTAACTCGCTGGATTTCCATGCAGAAATCCAAGTAAGAGTTAATGCTGCTTTAGGCAGCCTAAACTTTGGCTTGGTTTGCTCTCTAGCTGCTACTGCACAGCCGTGGGCTGCCTTGGCCACTGCTATGAAAGCCACTGGTGGGGCAGTGCTGGCTGGGGGGCTCAGTCCAGTGGGGCAGGTCAGGGAGCCAGTGGGGGCTCCAGAGCTGCTGGCCCTAAAGTATGCTCTGCTTGAGGCTGCTCTGGCTGGTCAGTGTCCCAGGAGCTCCCAAAAAGCACTTGGAAATTCTGTATCCTGGAGCTTGCAAAGTTTCCTGGCTCCTGCAGTCTTGATTTTCTGGGAAAGGGGACAAGCTAAACCCTCCAATGGTTTGGTTTGCTGTTTTTATTAAAATTAAGGTATTCAAAATAATGCCAATGGTGTCAAAAATTGCTCCTCTCTGGGGGAATATGAGACAGGAACCAAAAATATGTTGTCACAATGCACATTACCTGAGAATTTCATCAAATTAAAAAGAGCAGTGAATAAGAAAGCCCCTGATTGTTTTAAATAGATAGAATAGAGTCTCTTTCCTCCTCTAGCTTTAGTCTGTTACCCCCAGAAACATCAGCAGTGATGATGATTTAGTCATCTGTATTCTGCGTGTTTTAATGGGATGCCAGCTCCTGATTTTATACACAGGTTTTATGACAGACTGCCTATTTCAACAGAAATTACTATTTTCAGTTTGGTGCTCGAGGTGTTAAAATTATTGGTGTCATGATGTGGGTTGACCCTGTCTGGACACCAGGTGCCCACCAAAGCCACTTTGTCACTCCCCTCCTTAACTGGGCAGAGGAGAGAAAATATGATGAAAGGCTCATGGGCTGGGGTAAGGGCAGGGAGAGATCACTTACCAGTTATGGGCAAAATAGACTCGACTTGGGGAAATTGGTTTTAATTTATTACCAATCAAATCAGAGTAAGATACTGAGAAATAAAATAAAACCTTAAAAACACCTCTCCCCACCCCTCCCTTCTTCCCAGGCTTAATTTACTCCCAATTTTCTCTCGCTTCTCTCCCCCAGCGGTGCAGGGGGATGGGAAGTGAGGGCTGCAGTCAGTTCATCACACGTTGTCTCCGCCACCCCTTCCTCCTCATGGAGAGGACTCCTCACTCTCCTCCGCTGCTCCAGCATGGGTCTCTTCCACAGGGTGCAGTCTCTCAGGAATAGACTGCTCCAGTGCTCATGCCCTGTGGGATCACAAGTCCTGCCAGCAGTCCTGCCTACTCCAGTGTGGSCTCCTCTCTCCATGGGGCCACAGGTCCTGCCAGGAGCCTGCTCCAGTGCTGGCTTCCCACAGGGTCACAGCTGCCTTCAAGCATCCTCATGCTCCAATGGGGGGGTCCTCCCTGGGCTGCAGGTGGATCTCTGCTCCACCATGGACCTCTGTGGACTGCAGGGACACAGCTGCCTCCCCATGGTCTGCTCCACAGGCTGCAGGGGAATCTCAGCTCCAGCACCTGGACCACTTCCTGCCCCTCCTTCCTCACTGACCTTGGTATCTGCAGAGCTGTTTCTCTCACATGTTCTCGCTCCGCTCTTCTCCAGCTTCACTTGCCCAGGTTTTTTCCCCACTTCTTTAATCTGTTATCCCAGATGCACTACCACTATTGCTGATGGGTTCAATCTTGGCCAGCGGCACATCCGTCTTGGAGCCGGCTGCCATTGGCTCCATTGGACACAGGGGAAGCTTCTGGCAGCTTCTCACAGAATGTAGCCCTGTAGCCCCTCCTGCTACCAAAACCTTGCCATGCAGATTCAATACATGTCCCAGTGTTCTAAACAGATGATGTGACATTGGAAGAGAAGAGCTCAGAGAGTACAACATTTTCCAAAAAATTGCCATCATTCAAATGCTGTAGGATCTGCAGTTGGAATGAAGGCTCAGGCGGGGGAAGAGGAAACCTTTTTATATTATAACAAATAAAATGCTACAATGGAGTTTGAAGGTGCAAATCAGGCTATAACAAAACATGAGTGTGCATGCTTTCAACACCAAAATGACTTACTGGCTGCTAATTAAATCTCACTGCAAATGGGATTTCATTTTTATTTTTTGATGGAAAAAACGGTTTTATTACATTTACTTGGCTGACAGCCAGGAATACAGCTCAATACGAATCAAGCAAAGTTAAAGGCCTTCTGCAGCAACATATGGCTTGTTTGGGAAGTATGAGTCATAAATGGAACCAGATGCAAAAAAAAAAGAAAGAAGTTATAAGAAGGTAGCAACTGTCCTCAGACAGATGCCACTATTGTTATTTCTGATGTTTCCACCTCATTGTGAAAAATTTTCACATGCATATTGGTGAAAAATTTTTTTTCTTAGCATGGACTGCTGTCTGTTTCAAAGCTCTTCAATGGCATAAGTCCACTCTGTCTGCTCATGTAGCTACTTCATACCTTACACAAGCTGTTTTCTTCTTGTGACTTACTGAAACATGATTCCCGGTACTGTTTGTTTCTTCTCCTGGTTTCAGGGTGTTTCTTAACATATGCAGGGCTGGCCTTTAGTTTGTTCTCCAAGTCCTGTGTAAATACAGGCTAATAGAAGTATGTCCTTGCCTAGGAAGAAACCCCACAGATGCTTTGTAACCACACCCTGTGCATATCTGCGGGGAGGGTGTGTGTGCATATGCCTGTACACACACAGCCAACCCAAGTGCCAAGAAAATGACAACCAACACGGGGAGGGGAGCCATCAGGGGCTGTCTTCTGCCAAGAGCTTCGACTGCCTGCAGCGAGGCAGCAGGTAAACATGGGGACAACCAGAGCAGTGATGGGGGGGTGAGCAGCCAGGGCGCATTTCGGCACCATTAGTAGGGCTCCCAGCTCTTTGCCTGCTGGCTGCTGGTGTAGGACTGCTGTCAAGGACTCTCTGCAACCACATAAAGCACTACCTGCCTGTGCACCCATTGCTGTGTTGAGTACCCAGAGCATAAGTGTGCCTTTAGCACAGGGGCCTGTAAGTTTCTAGGAGTTTTACTCTTGAGCCCTAGATACCATTTTCTTTTCGGCAGGGCCTTGTGTCCATATTGCACCCTGTTCCTATTGTTTTTCTCCTAACTTCTCCAGCCCTTCACTCCCCATTTCCCATGAAGAATGTCAAGAATTTTGTCCAAATTTAAGTTATCAAGATCCCCTTCCTTCCTACATAAAATCTTACCATACTACAGGTGAAACAGATTCTCCAAGTCTCCTTGCTGGGCAAAGCCTAACTAGCCCTGGTCTAAAAGGAAATAATGTCTCACACACTCAAGTCATGTAGAAGAAAATGGACATGTACCCTTGAACAGTGACGCAATCCACACGGTGCAAGCAGTGCAGGGGCAAACACCAGCTGATAGGGTAGGCTATAAATCAATCTCCTCCACTCAGTGGTGGACACCAGATGATGAGTAAACTGAACAGCCCACTGGAACATATTGCCCTGTTGCATGTGTTCTCCCAGCCCCGGCTCTCCCTGAATCCCACTGCCAATGCTACTCCAGCATGGACCTGTTTGCACAGTCCAGGGCTGTCCTGTGGCTCAGCCTTGACATATCTCCTCAGATGTGTAGTCCTACTCAGTGGTGGGCAAGGTCCTTGAAGGACTTGTGAGGCACCTGCTTTGTGCTGTGCCTTCTTCCAGCAGGATGTACAAGAGCTGCCCAGAGCCTTGTTCATGTCCCCCACCTGGAAAACTCAGTGCTTAAACCACAGCTTGAACCCCTGCCCTTTTCTTGGCAGGCGTTCTTTGTACTGAGAAAAAAAGGCTATTGTATTAAGTGGCTATCTGATACCACAGCATCTCACCTTATTTGATCTGCAAGGTTGGTAAGTCACCTGCTTCTCCGAGTGTAAATGCGTTTGGAGGCAGTGTGTGTGGCTGTAGCCCGCCTGAAACGTCCAGTCACCATCATGCCAGCTCCAGCCTCTCTCACTGCAGTGCAAGCCACTGCTCAGCTACGAGCTAATCCGACATATGAGCAGGCTGGCTGAGCTGAAGAGGGGGAACTGGCTCAACTCATAATTCAGTTGTGCGCTCGCTCCCTCTTATCTCAGCCAAAAGTCAAACTACAGGCAAACATTACCTCCCGGGATTTGCATTACAGCATACATGCAAGCCTTTGCACTTTAGGAATTCAGATCGCATATCTGAGTTGGAAATGTTATTTCCTTCTTTTGTGCCTGGTTTCTGCAGATGTCTGAGATCGTGAGAGAGGAGAGCTGGGTGTCAATAATTTTTAACTGATATCAGGGACTGAAGTTAAGGAGGGAAGGGCTGGTAAGGCTGATACTTTGTATCCAAAGATATCCTCTGGGAAGGTACAGGGAAGTTCAAGAGACTGCCTCTGAGAAGAACAAGAATCTATCACCTTAATTGGGAACCCAGAGTTCAGCTGGACAATGTGACAGGTTGTGTAAGCTGAATCGATAAAAGTTTATACCCATGCTAAAACCGACCCCGTAACATACAATGCTACTTAAAAGCAGATAGATTTTGCAACCCTTTCTCATGCTGATGACATCAATGGGATTACTTAAGTGAACGGGTGTTCATTAAACGTGAATAAGAGCTGTGCTATGTAGCATTAAATGCACCCCAGTTGGGCTGGGGGTTTGGGAGTTTGTGTTCATGACTAATTCTTGGTGCTTCCTAAGAAGAGCTGGGAGTGCCAGCAAAGGAGCTTCCAGCTCCTGGGGAGAAATTCTTTATTTTCTGTGCATTAATTKTATTAGTCTTGCTCATTGTGAAGGAAAAACTGAGCTCTCCAGGATACCCTGCAGAGGCTTCCTACCTCAGGAAGAACTGTGGGAGGTTTTGTGTGCAAATGCTCTGTAAGAAGAAAAGACCAAGAGAATGGAAAAAATGTGTCTCTATGAGCAAACTCCCACAGAGAGAAATTTCAAGGGGGTTGGTCCTACCAAGAGAGAGGTATGTGCTTAACACACCCAGAGAGGCCCCATTGATTAAATATATTTAAAATCATTGTATGGTCTGTGCCTTAACTTGTAAGCTCTTTTAGTCACAGATTTTGTCTGCCTCCTTGGCCAAGATTTTGTTTCAGACGGTGCATCCTTCCAAGCACAACACTTGTGGCAGTGTAATGGGTAACCCYATTTCTTCAGCACAGGAAACCCAGCAGTTGTTTCCATGCTCGAGGGTTAGATAACTCTCTAGCATGCACTGGAGGCCAAATTTCCTCGTGRAACCTGTGTCCTGGCCCCCGGGGAGACTGAGCCTGTCCCTAGCACACAGGCAGCCCTCTAGAGTGCCTCATCTCTGCTGGTGTAGAGCCTATAACAGAGATACCATGATTTAATTCAACAGAGGATTTGGCTTTTAATTTTGCATGATTTTCATGAGCAGCTGGATGGAAAAACAATGCCTGGAGCTGGGTTTTGCTTTGACTTTCTGAGGTTTTCAGGTGAGTACAAAATGTATTAACAGCAACCAAAACCACATCTGTACTTTTGTGGACCAAATATATATGTCCTTAGACTATATGTGGCTACAATGAACTGTAGACAGTTGTATCTAAAAATCTATTCTTTCCACCTCACTGAATATAACATTGTGATGACGATTGCTATCATAACCCTCAGTGCTGCAAACTCACAGTGCCACAGCAAGCTTACATTTTTTAAACAGTTTCCCGTTGTCTTAGTGGTACAATTTTTCATGGTTGCCCTTCATCACCAGCCTAGTGACAGTTTACTGACAGCTGACAGTCACACATCAGGAAAACCTGCCAGCTTTGGCATGTTTGTTCCCACCAGCACAGAAATCTGGAGGCCATTCAGGGAGGTCTGGGGGTACAAAGCCTCAGGCTGCAAACGCCCAGGCCAGAGGAAGGCTTGAAAAAAGGACAAAGTTCACAGTATCCCAAGAGTCAGGGAYAGGACACTGCCCTTTTTAAAGAGCAAATTGATAACCAAAAGTGATGGGGATAACACTAAAGGAAAGAGCAAAAACCCCTAAAAAGACTGGAAGGATCTTTTCTTATAGCAGGTTGTATTTCCTATTACACGATCTTTCTATGATGTTTTCATTCAGATATCAGTCCCTCCCAGGAACAATGAAATTACAGCAGGTCTGTGTGGAGACCAAGTTAAAATATCCAAACTTGTGAAAAGAGATTTTAACAAAGAGCTGTATGTGAGCAGCTGGCTGCTGCTGAGAATGAGGCCAGGTAGAACATTTGAAACTGACTTCTAACTTGTAGTGAATTGCTTTTTGGAAACTTTGGATATATTGAATGTTCCTGATAGAGAACTCAACTGCTCAAAAGCAAGAAAACATCCAAGCCTTTGTTTAGAATGTTTAATTTAAGACTCTAATTCACTAGGGAAAGAATTCAAATTTCAAGGATAAAATGAGATATGTGAAACAGCAGGAAACCAGAAAATTCAGCCTTTAGTTTTAGGTATTCTGAGTGACAAGATGAATTAATTTAAAAGAATATTTCCTAAAGTATCAGTGTCACGGGTAACAGGTGTAAGTCTTTACTCTCCCATGGAATTTTTGATATCATGGGGGGGATAGGTTGCTTCCATGGTACTGAACATTTATTTTGCTGGATTCTTCTCTGCACTGTACTTGTGGCACATTAATATCCAGTGCACTCTAGTGAGCCATGTGAGGTATATTAGTCAGAAAATACAAGAGATTGAGTACTGTAATATTTCGTTATGCTGGAGGCAGCTGGTGTCTATGGCAGATGTGATGATGTGGGGTGTTTTTCTAAGAACACTTTACAGGTTATGGATTTTGTAAATTTGTGTGATATGGAAAACTCCGTTGTATCAGAAGGCTGATCTTTGTGCTGCTACTACCTTTCACCCTCTAATTGGGACTAATGTTCCTAGGAGGCCCTGGCACAGGGCTTGCACTGCTAATGAGTGATGCCACTGCAATGCACACTTGCTGAGCAATGGCGAATCAAACTGGTTCATCGCTGCATAACTCAGTTCGRCAATGCTGTCACCTGGCAAGGCACTGTTGTCATCAAATGAGGTGAATCAGAAACTGATCTGACAAAGGATGGAGAAAATACCCTCTTGACTCATGTTAAAACTCGATCAGCTCATACAGCTGAGGAACAGCCTGCAGGAGGAAATCCTTAAGACAGGGAAATCCCAGCACTGTTGAATGTTGAATGCAYATGAGTTACCGAGGGCACCCAAGAGAGTGGATGAGCCAAGGGGCTAGAGGCAAAAGCTGTTCAGTGAAGATATTCGTCTTTGGAATTCAACTGAAGCTTAAAAAAAAAAAAGTAAAAAAAAAAAATCAGAAAAATTATGTGTATGTGTCTGCTAATTTTTGCATGTTTGGTTACATACCACGTTTGTGCTGTTGAAGAGTTAATCCATAAACCAGAATGTTTGCTCCTCCCCTAAAACTCTGGGAAAGCGAAACTCTGGGATGTCTGTCTGGACCCCAAGAATAGGTAGTTTTCCTCTGGGTCTCACTTTTCATGAAACAGTACTAGATGGAACATCATCCATTTTAGCATGGATCTGCAGGATAAACAAACTCTGGACAACTGTTAGGCATTGAGCTAGACTTTTCCTTTCAGAGCACAGGCAGTGAGAATGGGATGACAGGAGTTGCCACGAGTATATGCAATGCACCAATGGATCCCTGCTGTAGCGCAGTAGAAGTGGAAGGAGCTGCTGGTCAGACAGAGGTTTGTCACTGCAAACTTGGCAAGGGCAACTTTCTATCAAATAAACATGAGGGAAAGAAGGATGCAAAATTGGGCTGTCATATTTTGAAGACTTTATTTTYGAAGCTATATTTGTTCAGTAAACCCATGGAAATTGGCAGTGCTACAGAAACTTGAAGCAAGTAGATCAATTGGGTGCCATGAGGAAAAAAAAGATCGTGAAAGGACTTCCAATAAGGTTGAGGCTGTTTGCAACAGAACATTCCGAAAGCTTAGTAAAGGCTACTTGAGGGAATTGTACCCCAATACAACAGGCAAAGAAGGAAGATGTGAGACACTCCGAGAAGGAGAATTTGAGGACTGAAATGCAGTAGTACTCCCTGGGAATTGCACAGGAATATGCGTGATGGCTCACCTATAATGTATCTATATTGAGAAGGGCCATGCAGAGCAATACTAGAAGACAAGGGACCCAAAACCAGCCTCATATTAGTCTTAGGTGCAGAATGTCACATGGAGTTGTGCAACTGTTCAAATCTGGGAAAACTATAGAAATTTAGAAAGTGGAGTTCTGAAGTTTGAACAATGATCTCTAAATAACTGGGACAGTGGATTCCTTTGCTGTTGATTCATGTCATAAATGCCAGAAAAAAAGACTTTTATGTGAAAACATCAAGCAAATACTTTGTAGGCAAATGGTCTGCTGTGGTAAAGTGGCTTTGCCTCAGAAAGCAGAAGTTATAATTAATTGTATATTGAAATAGTGTTCTAGCAAACAGTGGAAAAAGAAAAAAGCAGTCATCAACTGAATCTGATTTTGAAGCCCAGGTTAGGATGAATTTTAAATTTTAACTATCAGAGGGTCTCACTGGCTGTGGATTCCTACTTGTTTCTGCAATATCTTTGATCCACACAAACATTTTGTGTGTTTTATAAAAGACAACTATGACAAACCCAAAAGAAAAAGTGAGTCAGTAGATTTCATAAATCATCATTTGTAAGACAGCCACAAAGTTCAAAGGGATGAAAACGTCTCCCTTCAAAATAGGAAGTGGCTTAAGTTCACCCTGTCCCTCAGGTTCCCTCAGCATTCTGGTTAAAAAGTCCCCAACAACCACAAACTCGATGCAGGCACTTAGTGATTTGCCATCACATAAAGAACTGCGTAAAATTCAGGCAGGGTAAAGAGCATTGGCACAGAAGAGGTGATGTTTGTGTTACAGAAAAAGATCCATGTAAGACAAGAGTAGCCCTTGTGCAGCTGTATCTCATGGGATCACCAATGGATCATGGTTTTGCTTTGTTTTGTTTTGGTTTTGATGTGTGGAAGCCTTTGCTTGAGGCAGAAGYAGGCAATCAATATTTGCTGTCAGCAGCCAACTACTTACAAAATGGTTGGAAGTTTTTCCATGAAGGAGACAAGAGACTCTGAGAGTAATAAAATTTTTGACAAGATCTGATAAAGGCATTTGCAGAGATGGTTTTGAACCTACAGTTAATCTGTGAGTTTATGAGGGATTGGCAGCCCACCCACCCCAACATCCCACGGGATGGGGGAAGAGTTCATTGAGGCTTGTCTGCCTTCACAGTGAAGCATTGTGCTTCTGGGAGTGGGCATACCCCGCTTCTCATTAGTTACAAGGCTTTCTGGATTGTTTCCTCCCCATTCAGTGAAACAGGTCTTTGCACCTTTTTTGTAAATGAAACAGTCAATGCTCAAGAAACACTCAGCTTTTGCCAGCCAGCCATCCTAACAGAAGCTSTCTGCATGGCCCCAAGCACTAAATGCTCAGGGCAAACCAGAGCCCCTACAGGGTGGTAGAGGGTAGGCTGGCTTGCTAAACCCTGCTTAATAAGCATGCTACTCCAAGTAATGCATTTCCTTGAGTGTACTCCCGAGGTCACTTTCCTAGGAGGAAAAGATTTTCCCCAGCCACATAAATACCCCCTGAAATAAAAGCACGTGGTGTTCCCAGATCAACAGTGCAGCCTACTGGCCATTTCACTCTAATTAGCTCAGCCAGTCTCCAGCAAAATTCAGTCTCCAGCAGGAACCTCATCAGATCCATGCAGACATTCTTGGTTTAAATACAACATGTCTTTACCAGCAGAGTCATAATACCCACCAAGGGTGGCTTAAATACCTTTGACTTGTGGCAGATCCCATATATCTTCATGGAGAATTTGCAGTTACTATAGCAAAGTAAGTAATTTAAGCTGCCTTATGTTATTTCTTGGAATTTCCTTTGATTTATTCATGGCTGGAGGATTTGCAATTCAGAGTTTTGGCAGCTTGTCAACAGTTTCTTTAAGGGAGAGATGCATTCCACAACCTTTAAATAGGCTGGGACCGTCTTGTCGGATGTGTTTCCTACATCTGACCACATTCCTTATGCCTACAGTTAACAAAAATTTCTTGCAATTATTTCCACTTGCTAGGCAATTTAATTTTTTCCTTAGAACCTGGATTTAAAAAAAGAAAAAAGTCTTGTAGTTGATAGGAATAACAGGAGCATATGTGACAGGTTGTAGAAAAATTAATAATTCTTAATAAACAACCAATACAAGTAATTATTCTCTGAGGTAGAAATTAATGATCTCTTGTGTCTTAGGCTCAGCACACCTTCTCTAGGTAAAATATTATCTCTCTTGTTATCCTTCGACAGTATATTTATAAAAAAATAGTGTGAAGCACAATGTTATTTTCAATGGAAATTATTGTGTTCCTGAAATTTGGCTTGGGTTAAATATAACTGATCAGAAAATGTACAACAAAAATATTTCAGCAGTGTTTATATTCATAACCATGCCATCCTCCGTTAACCTAGGATTTCATTATGTTTCTTGTCATTAATCGTTGTGTAAATAAGAATATAAATATGCCTCAGTTCCTTTGCTTGCTTCTTGAAATATAATTTCACCTCAATTTATTTTTAGAAAYAATAAAACTAAGAACCTAATAATAGTATTTTGAGAGGTTCTAGCTCTGTGCTCGGGAATTATTAAGGAACTTGGTCAACACAGCATCCTAAATCTCTTAAAACACCCTTTGCAAAAGCATGTTTATCCAAACTAAGAGAGCCCTGACCCAGCCAAGCACTTAGCTGCTTGTTTAGCTTTAAGCCTCTGCCTAAGTGGCTCACTGAGCTATCTTCCTCCTCCTCTGAAGGGTGCTGGATGCAGCCGGGGGAGTAGCAGGCATAATTTTTTGAGTCAAGAAAGTTTAACGCACTGTGGTGGTGGAGGAGGAGAAATGTGGGAGGAATATGAACTGATTTCAACTTATCAGCCTCAAAGAAATGAGGAATGAAGTCTGAAATTGTGCTGCTCTTTCCCCCTCCTAACGAAAGAGAGAGCATCCAGTTGCTCAGGAGATCTTGCCTGTCGAGAGCACTCTCCAGGCCCCCCTCAGCCAGYCTCCATTTCTCCTTCTGCGCTGGGTACAGAGACAGGCCATCCAGTTTATTTATTATTCATAATTTACTATTTTGTTTCCATTAATTTATCTGTTTATTAGAAGATTTTTTTCCCCGTGTAGAYGCACAGGAATTGAAATAGTGAGGTAACCTTTGGACTTGAAAATGTATGGAGGCAAAATAGGCAGTTGGTATCATTGGAAATCACCCTGTAATTACAACCTGAAACACTTGTTATGATTGGGCTTTGGCTTGCAGGAGCTAGCATAACCCCCTAGGCTGAAAGATAAAGGTCTGCTGACGTTAAATGAGGGTTGCAAATTAATGTAATGAATGACTTTTAATAATAACCTTTTGGAGATGGTTCAGTGTTGTTAGCAATAGGTCACAGAATCATAGAATCATTAGGGGTGGAAAAGACCTTCAAGATCATCAAGTCCAACCTTTGACCAAACACCACCATGTCAACCAAGTCATAGCACTCAGTGCCTGTGTCCAATTGCTTCTTGAGCATSTCCAGGGATGGTGACTCCACAACCTTCCTGGGCAGCCCATTCCAATGCCTGACCACCCTTTCAGTGAAGGATCTTCCTGATGTCCAAGCTGAACCTCCCCTGGCACAGCTTGAGGCCATTTAATCTTGTCCTATTGCTGGTTGCCTGGGAGGAGGCCAACCCCCACCTGGTTACTCTGTCCTTTCAGGCAGTTGTAGAGAGTGATAAGGTCTTTCCTGAGCTTCCTTTTACCCAGGCTAAACAACTTCAGCTCCCTCAGCCACTTCTCATAGGACTTCCTTTCTAGACCTTTCACTGGTCCTGCCGAGGATTTGCTGTACAGGCCTGAAGGAGTGGGACAGGCACCATCAGGGAAAGTAAATGAGAGTGCGGGTGTCCTCAGTTTTTCAGAAAATCTCCATATTCTGTGTGTGGCTGCTGTCAGTGCTTTCACAACTCATAATTTCAAGAAGGTCAGAGCTTCCTAGCTTTATCTCCAGGGATGTGAACAGAGCAACTTTAGCCAGTGTGGTATTGTTAGGTCAGACCTTATTAAGACATACTCTGAGTCCTGRGGGTGATCCTATCTCATCCGTTCAACAGCCAGAGATAAAGACATGACGGCCAGCAGCTGTGACTATGTTTCAGGGCCAAATGTATCTCTTTTAAGATTCTTCAGAAGAGGTGTCTCTGCTCCGGCCACAAAAGGTTGCAACAGCAAAATGATGACAGAAACCAGAGAAAGCAGTAACAGAGAGCAGTAAAGAGGGAGAAGTATGGAAAGGCAGAAAATAATCTCTTCTGGGTGTGCTCAGGGCCTCTTTTAATTATTTGGCACTTGGCTTTAATTTAAATATACCCGAGGCGGTGTACACAAGAAGAGTCTGGGTGCCTTATTCTGCGAGCTCAGTGTTTGTGGCTACAGCAAAGGGGGAAGGAAAAGTATAGCCCAGACTGAAGTAGTAGATAGAAAAACCCTCAGACATCCTCGTTGCACTGATTAGTATCTTGAGTCATTGCCTTTGAGGGAGGTGAGAGTTTCCTCAGTATGGTGGAATTAGATGAGCTCCTTTAATGAGGTTAGATACCAGAGGCATTGCGCAGTACCATGAAGTTCCCTGGGGGAAAAAAAAAGAAGGATACCTTTTCACTGCTGAGAATCAAGGTCTTACTGGGGATAACCAGTGTTAAAACAGTAGGCTTTGAGAGCTACTAAAGCTACCCTACCCATGGCAACTGGAAGTGGCAGCTAGAGATGGGAAGAGCTGTGATGTTGCGTAGCTGCTCTGCTCCCCAGCAGATCTGCCTCTAGACCGTTTCCTGCCCCTTAGGCTCAGGGTCTGTCACTGAGAGGTCCCTGTCCCGCCTGTCGGAGGCTGGCCCTGCACCAGCTGCCAGGCGGCCAGCGGCGGTGGCTTGGCAGCACAGCCTCTGCGACGGCTGGCCAAGGCAGGAGAGGTAACACTAATGCAATGTGAAACCTCCCCCAGACAGCAGGGCGGGCAGGCAGAGGGGAATGAGGACACAGGCAAACAAAAAAAAAAAAAAAAAAAAAAGGGAAAGAAATCAGGCTGTCTCTTTATCTCCTTTCAACAGACATCTGTTACACAATGTGTGTCTTTCTGCTGCTTTATATAGCACGCATTAAGTTTTCCTGCTTCCTGCAAGCACTGGTCGGGACAAGGCGTTGAGATGAAGCAAGCATCTGCTRAGCTTGAGGAGTTAAACTCACCCAAGGAAAGGTGAAGGTGTAACCTACACGAACCCCATGACCGCTGATCTCTGTCCTGTGACTAATGTAAAAACCCCCAATCTGGCTGTTCCGGCTTGGAAGCCACTTGTGCCCAGGCTGGGTCCCAGGGGCCTTTAGACAGTTTCAACACCAGAGGCACGGCTGGTTCCTCTGAGTAACACTGTCAGAGCTAAGAAAGCAGAGCTGTCCTCTTTGCAGCTAAACCTGTCAAGCACCCTCAACTGCCCCCTGGGCAAACAGGTCATTGCCAACTTCAGATGGCCAATGTGGAGGGTTGACCCCTAAACTAAAGTGTCATTTGTCAGGCTGCTTCACTGAAAATCTATTATCTTTTCAAAATGTTCAATAAAGGCAATAGAAGAGGGTAAGATCAGCGATATCTCTTTGCCTAGAGCGACCTGACAGTACMGAGGTTTTGTTTTTTTCATTTTTTTATTTAATTCTGTCTCAAGAATTTACAGCTCTCTGTATAATTTTTGTAATAGTTTGGAGTGAGTTTAGAAGCTTAAGAGGCTCTTCATTACCACCTTTTCCKTTTTGAAAGTGCCAGACTCTTTTTTGCACAAAATACGTATTAATAGACTCGGAGCTGCTGTGAGTGATAATAAAATAAAAATGTGATGCAGCTAGCACCCTGTGGAGAGGAGCAGTGAATCCAGTCACCAAATCTGTCTAGCCCAAACCAACGGGGCTCTCAGGAGCCCTCTCCTGCTCCTGCCTGCAACAGAGCTCAAACCAGCAGCAGATGTCCCAGTGGTAACCACTCCAGGTGAAGCTGCAAAGAAACTTAGCCAAAGGACCCTAGCCAAAGAGCAGAGATCCAAATTTAGTTTTGGACCTTTTGAAGGCATAAAATGAAGTGTTTGGCTTTGGATTTCTTGGTAGCTGCAAAACTCGGGTGAAGTTCAAAGCTCAATAAAGTTTTTGGCAATGAGAGGGAAAGTTGGTCCTGGGATAGCAAGCGTAGAGGCACCACAACTTCCAGTAAAAACACCCCTAAGCTATMTCAGCTTTTCTTTGGTGAAGTGAACGTTTCTCTGGTCCCTTTAATGGATTCATCGCCCCTACTACCTTTCAAGATAATAGCTATGAATGCCTTCTTTGTTATAAGACACATGCTGCCCTGTGTGTGTGGGAGGTGGGTGTTACGATAGGCATCAAACGGCAGTATTCTGGTATTTTAATAAATGAGCTTCTGCTGGAGGTGACATTACTTGAGTGTAAAACCAGGCGTATCTGTCTCCTTAGTAAGATACAGGGTATTTTGTGGGGGTGTGAAGTAATTTTCTTTGAATAATTGAATTAATTAATTACAAGTTACATAAAAGTATAAGGCTTCAATTGCCCATAGTATCTGTGTACCATTCACAGAACTCAACGCAATATTTTCTTCTGATTACATGAACACTCTATTCTGAATATGCCAAACAAMCTTCCTTTCTCCTTTTTTATAGTTCCCTGAGAACTACTTCTGTAACACCCATGAGATGTGAAGAACAACCAGAGACCTCCTACAGGGAACAATCTGCCACCAGAAGAGCTGTGCATTTCACTGATTTTTTTGGCTCAGATGCCAACTCACGCCCTCATTCTAAGACAAAAAAAAACCTTTTGAAATTTTGTAAAAACTTTGTTTCTTGGTAAAGCAAAATCTCAGAACATCTAAAGGGTTCAAAAGATTTTGGTTGAGGTCCTTGCAGAACAAAAAAAGAAGTGCTAGATTCACAAAAGCTGCTATGGGGGGATATATTACCCAGTAGCCTCAAGCATGCATTAAACTTTAGGAGAACTAGTTCAGTTTCCACCTCTGAAGAAATCTGAGAGCAACAGGACAATGTTTTCACTAGCAGCCTGCAAGCTGGTTGTGCATGTGCAAGGCTCGAAGCACTGCTCTTTGGTCTCTCCTGATGAGACAGCCACTCCGCATGCAGCATTTTACATTCACTGCCACATGCTTTCGAAGCCAGACAGCCACTTCCCAGAAGTGTGAATCATTTTCACATTTGTCTTCTGCTTCAGCTCCTGTTAAAAGTATTTTATTCCAAGTAGAATGGCTTTAAATGGAATACCTAAGGAGACTCAGCAACTGGATAGGGATTTGTAGGACATTCATCTGCAAGGTCGATCTGCCTCTAAAGAATGTACCAGAGTTTTGAGCAGGCACCCAGTGCTCCCCAGCACAGTGTCCGAGCCACTAGSCTCCCCTGTGTCGCAGGCAGTGCCATCCAAGCACCTCCAGGTGCTGAGAACAAGAGTGAGAATAATACCCTGGGGACTGGGTCACTCACCCTGGGATGTGCAGGGACACCGCAGGGTGTGCAGGGCTGAAGCTTGACATCTTGTACTGTCCAAGGTTTCAGTCACCATAATAACTTGGGAATGTGGTGCATCTGAACAGAACAGTCTGTGGTTGTGGACATCTGTGTCTGAGGTGGGAGCTTTTCCATTACTGCTCTTTCTTCCAAAGGCTTACCACAGCTGGATTAAGCAAAGCTGGCTACTTTTGTTTGAGGCCTTTTCAGATGAACTCTGGGAAACCAAACAAGAACCTTGCTCAGGTTTATTGAGGAAAGTGACAAAATGCCAGGCACTAGCATATTGATGATGGGAAGTCCCATACTCTTCCTTTCTTCTGCTCTTTAGCTGTGTAGAATAAGGGCAGTAAGCAGCAAATACAAGTTTGCAATACCAAGCTGTGTATCAATCCATTTTTGCTGCTCTCTGGGCTGTAGAAATAGTAACCATTTAGCTTTAAATACTCCATTTTTGTTTCATCAAGTTCTCTTTTTGACATTCTTTTCATTTTGCTGCTCTTTGTTTAAAAGCACCAAATTTTTCCAAGATCCTCTGGAAATTTCCAAGATGTAGAGTTTTGCTTTGGGCTTCAGTGATGCCACTTGTGACAATGTTTAGATTTTTATTTCAATTGCACCTCTGAGTCACAGAGCCACATTTCTTCCTTCTTTTTTTTTCCCTTTAGAAAAATGTTTCAAATCCCTCCTTCTAAAAATGCTTTGACAATGTTAAGAACTGGAATCTCAACAATTTATGGAGTAGTTTCAGTGTCTCTACTAGGAAGCTTATATTCACGGATTTTGATTATGGTTTGGAAATAAGCAGGTATGAATTTGCAGTGCTGTTTGCTTGTGACTTTGTCTTTTGGCACGATGTTTTGAAATCATAACCTCCCCGATGCTGGCTGCCCAAGACCGGTGCAATTTCATCCCTTCAGGTGGTTCTGATGATACCAAATGTCACTCAGCTGCCTTATAAAGTCAGTGAAATGTGGAATAAACCCGTCAGTAGCCTGGGGAAGTACCCCTTTCTGTGTGGCTTCATGTTCCTTGGCAATTTTATATGCCTGCATACATTATCCTTGTAAGTGTGATCTGATGTGTAGGTGGTCCCTATTTCTGACACATTACATTTATCTGCATCTCTGGAGCAGCTTAAAAAGTCAAGCCTTTTTTACAGTCAGAATATTACCATGAATATGATGTATTCTGGGGACTGCATTCTGCATCCCAAGCATTCAGCTAATCAGAGCTGCAGCTCCAGCTGGCCGTATTTTGCCAGTGAAATAAAGTGGAGCTATATAGGGAGAACACGTGAAGGCGTGCAGTAAATTTTTATGAGCCTGAGAATGGAATGACCACATTGCTCAAGACTCACCAGCAGAGAGCTATGAAAGGCTTAACCAAATAAGTGGCAATTAAAACTTTATAGTGTTTCACACTGTCATGTGTTTGTGCCCTGTGTGTAATTTTTATCTCTTGTTTACACCTGCACTGGTGAAACTGAGRACAGTACATGCTGCTGTACAGTCACTCAAAAGGCACTATTTCATTTAGTTTGTTCATGGGTCTTCCTTGAAGCTGCTTGGAGTTTTTATATGTTATTTTGAGACACAGGGAGGTATGCAGCCAGGAGGGAACTGGGTGGTAGTATTGCCTTCTTCCTTTTGTGCTGCACAGTGGGCTACCCCGTGCCAAGTACTGACTGTGCTGTAGTCTATAGCTCCTCATAGGAACTCTTATCCTCCAGAAATTATACTTTGTAGACRCCATGGGAACTGAAACGTATCAGTGGTGCTTATCACTGTATAACATGAGATGAAATACAGATGTTTGTAATGGCCAGAGAGTATATTTGTCGGACATCTCCTTGAACAAAAACTAGGCAGGGTTACACATACTCTTGAGCTTTGTGCCTGGCCCTAGCCACCCTTTTTTCAACCCGCTTCCAGGAGGTTTTTTTGCATTTTCTTTTTTTGTTCCTGATACATCCGGTRTCTCTGGTTCTCCTGGTATTCCGGCAAGGACCATGGAGGGTTGGGACAGGCAGAGAGGACAGGAGAGGGTGTCAGCTCAGTACATCAGGGAGGAAGAGAGTAGTAAAATCACCTCAGTAAGGACAAGAGAGCAGAAAGCAGGACAAGACAGAGTTAAATAGCTGGGACTGCAGAATCAGATTWAAAAAAATACAGTAAATAGTCTTGAGACCTAACTTCTGAATCCCGAGCTGAAAAAACCCTGAGTTACTCAGCCTCATTCACATAATGGGAAAATCTTCCACTTTGGAAAGCCATGCCTCTGCCATTAATACCAGGCATCWCCCTCCCTATTTCTGGCCTTAACATGTTCACCAGTGTAACCCTGGAATCCTGCAAGATGTTATTTTAGAGATAAGCCTGTCCCCAGGGAATCATAGAAAACAGGGATGGAAAACACCTCAAGAGATAATCTACCCCCTGTTGTTGCCTCAGGCAGTGGAAGGCAAATTGCATATATATGGGCTGGGAGGTGGGGAGATGGGTGCATGGGCAGGGTTTTGCTGGAAAGCTGTTAAGTAACATGCTGGGAGAGCAGTGAGGTAATGGGAATGGCTTTGCATCCAGGCAGTATTAGAAGCTGCGAGGTAGAAATAAGGTACTTTGYGGTGACAGTGGAGAGGCAATAATACAGGTTAATGACTATGCCCTAAGTTTTCCCATCCAAATGATTTAGGGCCAGGCAGGCATCCTGAATTGACTGGGATATTCTTCATTGCACATCTGTATCCGTGGTGGGGTAGAGGTAAGGACTAGGAGGGCTGCAGCAGGACTGTAGAGGCACATGCCGTGCTGTTACTGCAATCCCAGTGTTGAGCAATGCTGCCCTTCCCAGTGACAGCGCTGATGGATCCAGCTTGGTTGCTTTATAGGGTCAATAATTTGCAGTAATCAGCTCAGTAGTTGAGCAAGGTAAGAAGCAAACTGACCTCTTCAAAAATTCTGACTATTTCAGACATCAAAAGTGGTCTGATTCTGAGGAGCTAAAAATGTGTTTTAAGACACAGGGTGCCAAGTTCCTGCCCTRGGAAATGCAAAAAGTTCAAAGCGCTGTTTTTTCACACATATGAACATAATGGGGAGATGAGGAGAACTAATGGGAAACCCGAGATTTAACTGGGTAAGGAACAGAGTCAGGGTGTATAAAACTGCTGAATGTCAATGTGGGAAAATCAAGAAGGAAAGTCACCTAGGACATTGAAGAGCTCCCACTCAATTGGAATGGGAGTGACAAGGGAACCCCTCCAACAGCTTCAGCATTTTCCCGGATAAAATTATGTCAGGTGTTTAAATTWATAAATAAATCTTTCTGCAGGGCACAAGGGAAATAGATTGCAAGACACAGAACAGCAGCATCACTCGCCGTCGGACAGTGGTGGGGGTGGCGAAACTTGGTCCTTCCATGCCACCTAGTGTAGGAAGCTGAGCAGCTCCCTGCTGCTGGCAGCAGCTCTGCGACCTGCGCATCCAGCCAGGCTGGGCTCCGCAAGCAAGGGCGATTAAGCAGGAAATTAAGTGGAGGTAAGAAACCTGCCACTGTATGAACGATCTCATCAGTGCCGATAAAAACCTGCCTCAGTACCATGGCAGTAAGTGATGCTTGTTGCTTGGCTGTGTTTGCATTGTGGCGCACTCAAAGGTTTTAGAGAGAAATRTGTAGCCTGTGTTTTTAGATGTTTTAAGTGAAAAAGAGTAGTTACCTAACTTGCAGCTCTCAACACACTAATAAAAAAGAAAAGACAGCATGGGATGTTTGCACTCTGACATTTAGTAAAGTGGTTTGAGTCTTCATTTCTGTGACTAAAATTGTACATTGGCTAAGTGGATATTGTGTAAAGTTGGATGGTTGGTTTTGTTTCTGATTTTTTTTTWAAATTTTGRGTGGTTTTTTGTTTGTTTTTGACAGGAAAGAGAAATTTCTGTTTCKCGGCTTGTTTGTGTAAGGAGAAAAAAACATTTTATTTGCATTAGTAGCTGCTCCAAAACATGCCAATGGATAAAATGGGCCCAAAGTTGTGGTGAGCTGTCTAATTGCTAAACATACATATGCTTCAGCTGAGTGGTTAGGMATACTTTTCTCTAGCACCAGTTACTGCTGTAACTAGCTAAACCAAGGACTCTTGACCTTACTTTGAAAAATTCAGTTTCAAACAGAAAAGCAGATTAGGTGGCAGAAAATTCTRAGAGCCTTTGATGCTCCCAGAAAATCTATACCACCTCATTAGACTTGTTCAAAACTGCTTCTTAACAGATTGCAATGTCAGTCCAGGATGTTACCAATCCCAGAATAACCAGATAGCTATATATATATTTCACCCAACACCCATGGACAAGGGCACCTGCATGCTGGCAGATCGTCCTACGCATAAGATGTGAAGTGTGTTTATAAGCGACTTCTAAGAGTCATAGTTGCTAGCCTTGGTATATAAGGAACAAATGATCTCAGCAGAATTATAAAAAAGACAATTACCCTGAATASTCTGATGGAGCCTGCATCAAACAAAGGAAGAGGTAATTCATGTTTTGTTTTGGACTTGATAAATATCTCATTTTTGTCTCAGCTTTCTAATTTTTCTTTTACYACTTTATTTATTCCCTCTAAAAAATAGCTGTTTGAGTCATCCAGCTACTATCTTGCTAGAGCTGATAAACACTACTGCCTCCAAACAGGAACAATCCAGGCTTAAAAGTAGATCTATGGCCTTCCTCCCCCCTGACCCCTGATAGATGCCCTCACATGTTACAGGCTTCTGTGTTCCCACACGCCTTTACTGTGGTGCAAGTAAGGTTTTATGTGGTGTGTAAACAAGGAAATCCCTAGAAGCAAAAGAGCACTTCAGAAGTTTGGCTTGCATGATGGCAAAATGATGACATGTAACTACAGGACTAATAAGGGCCGTATGTCTACGTTGTGTGTTGAGAAATGGGTGAAACACAGCGTAGGGGAGGAAGAGATGGAATGTCATCATATGCTTTCCATTTGCACCCACGTAAAAAAAAAAAAAGGGTAGTGTTTCTACTCTTTCCAAGGCAATGTGATGTATGTGTCTGGTTCCATTATTAAAAAAAGATTAAAATGATTTAAAATATGTTTCAGTATTAAAAAAAGAAAAAAAAGGTGGATGTTGTCCGTTTTGAGTCATCAGCCAAAATCTTGGCCTTCCTGTTTATTCCTTTGCTTGGAACTCCCAYGTATCTCTAGTTAACAGAACCCCCAAAGATGACTGATGTTTAAATATTTAAAATAATTCTTTTTCAACATTTTTCTAGTCTAATTATTGATCCCACAATGTTTAGTATCCAGGAAGCAATCCGAAGTTCCTGAAATGAAAACCACCTTCCAAAAGCCAGGCTTTTAAAAGATGAGTCATTGGCTGGCACTTGAGCATTTTTTGGCACTTAGCTTAAAAGTAAGAGGTTTTGAGGACAGTTTCTGTGTGTGAGAAAGTAAAACAAAAATACAATCACATCAAAAAGTGTTTGGCATGCAGCCTGTCAACTTTCAGAGAAGAGTGTAATAAAATCAGTGTCCTGGCTGAAAGTAGGGGCACTCTTGTATTTGGTGTTTAACTCCATCCTGAATGGTCTGTAATTACCATCCTGTATTTCTCTAAGGCCAGGGCTGCATTTCTCTCTTTTTCAGAATGTGTCTTTTTGCTGCTGAAACTCTGGGATCTACCAGGGCTTTGGTTTGCTTGGTGAGGTGGGGAAGGGGGAGGGGGCTGTGGAGACCAGGTTCTCAGCTTCCTCACTAGTTCCCTACAAGAGCTACTAATCCCTACCAGGACTGCTGTCCTTGAGGCAAATGCCAGATTGGTGGAAGATATTTCATAACTGATGCACCTGGGGCKTGCCCTGCCTCTTTGTTCCCTTAGGCAAGACCTGGAGCAAGGAAAGAAAGGGTAGGCATCTGACTGTCAGTTAAACATCTGCCTGTAAACAAAAATATTTTCCTTATTGTTTTCAACATCTTTCTCCTGAAAACTCTAGTCCACTTTGAGGAAGGTCTGCAGGTTCAGGTCAGCAAAGATTAACATTAAATAGAGGGGAACAGAAAAGGCAGGAAYTGGGATATATATCTCCCTGTACTGAACAATCCCAACATAAATGAGTGTATTATCAGCATGGTGAATGGTGTCTGTTAACCCTTGGAGATGGCAGACCTACTGGTCGCATGCATAGAGTAAGTCTAGCAGAGAGGGCAGTGCTGCAAATTTGTGAGTCTCTTGCCAGGTTGATAGCACAGTTGCATGCCCCATAGTTCCCACCAGGACTAAATGGGGAGTAATTTCGGTGAATCAAGAGAATCAAGATGTTTTTTAACATTCTTACACTTTTTCTCATGCTACTCTAAATTTGCAGCTTCCCATCTTCAGCTTTTCTCTCCATGATATTCTGCAATGGCTAAGCATTATTTGGTTTGTTTCAGGCTTTATAATTAAATCTATAAAGTCTCTGTTGTAGTGTTTGTGGAAAATGATGATCTTACAGTTTCCATTCTAGGTATCTCCCTGACAAACTGCAAGCTGACGAGGACTGCGGCTGTGTTCCTATGTGAACACTTGGACATGTGAAACCACATAGCAGGAGACAGGTTCATAGAGTTCCCCTAGACTCAGGAAACATTTTTCAAGCAGAAAGTATAACCAGCCAAAATGGAACAGCCATGGGTTTTCAGTGGCATCACCTACTGCTACATAACACTCATGTCCATAGTGCGCAACCTGCCACAATGTGCTCATTCCCAATGCCGAGCAAAACCCCGGTGAAAACCAATGAAGTTACAGGATTTGGGGGAAGAAATATTCTGTGTACCTGATCATTACAGACCTCCACAATTCAAGCAACTGCTTTGAAAACCGCAGCTGCAGGAAGCAGGTGTGATCCTCTCCGTGCCTGTGGCTGTTCACATCGTGGCTGCAGGGAGCAGCCGGGAAAGGCCTCGCCTGAGTTTGAGCAAAGAAACCGGGCTTTCCTTGCGAAGGCRGCTTCCCACGGCTCCCTGCCAAGGAGGGTGCACCGAGTAACCCCGAGCACTCGCCCTTTGCCCCTGTATTCCCCTGCGGTGGTCAGTCCGGGCAGTAGGACAGGAGGGAGCTGTGTGATTTCAGTTGAGAGAAAGGGAGCAGATAAGGACACAGAGAGTAATGAAATGAGTAGTTGGAGTCAGGGGAAGTGGGAAGCTGACCTAAGGACTGAGGAATGTCATTGGGGACAGAGGGGTGGGGACATGTGCACTTGGCAAAGAAACTGGGAGGGGAAGCCAGGAAGAGAGGGCGTGGAGAGGCTGAGATTAGATGGGGACCAGAGAGAAAGTCTTATTCTGGGGCTAGGCTTATCTCGGGTTTGGGAAGAGGACAGGGTCCAAATACCTGGCAAGTGGATCATGGCACTGGTCAGGAAAGGGGTCAGGAAACACAGCAGGAGCAAAAAGTTGAAGGGCATTATATTGGGATGAAACAGACAGTGGAGCATGCACCCCCCCCCCCCCCCCCCAAGTGTGCTCTAGCCTCCAGAGCTGGAATGGCACCCAAGAGGACTGTGTGTTGACCCCACTACTTTCTGCAAATACCTTTCACATTTGTTCTTCAAGACAATATGCAAGAGCATGCTTTCAGCTTCTTTCATGTCTGAGAATTTGACTGAAATGGGGTAGAATAACTTTGCTAGGTAGGSTTAAAAGTGAAGTCAGGAAGGTGAGCCATGATATATGCAAACAAATTTGTGTATTTTTTTTCTGCTTGGTCATGATGTATTTTTAAGTAAAAATCATATTTTATGGCCAGAGAATTTGTCACCAGTTCCTTAATTTGCCATGTAATTAATCCATTAGGCTATAAATTTCAGAAAATACATGAGTAGACTAAACTTAGAAAGGTATAATATAAAAATATTAAATAAACATCAACATATTCTTCCGCTTTATCTTACCAAATTTTACCATTCTTAAATAATTTAAAAATTGTAGTAAATATTTTTCTTTTATTGTAATTTCTAGCAGCTGGCACGGATGAAAACAGCTTATCAAGAAATGCTTCAATATTTCCATGCATTTCAGAATGATAAAATGTGGTAGCTCCTGTGATGTTTAAATTCTATTGTTAGGGAAAGCAAGGAAAGATGATCAAAAGTTGTTTTACCACAAGTGCATTTAGCTGTGTAATATAGTGTATGRACTTGGTTGTCAGGTAGAAGCAAATACATCTCCTCAGCTTTTAGTTAATTCGTAGAAAGAAGAGAGTTCAGGTAGAGGAATGGTCTGCCACTATTAACATTGCTAGAAGGAAGTTTGCATCTAATTGCAAAATGAAAACCATTTTACTACAGAACACTTTTTACATTTTTCAGATACTCCTGATGCAGCTTCAGTGTAGTAAAAAATAATCAGGAGCCAATTAATTTTTTTTTTTCGGTTGTATTTCAAGACTGTAATTAAAGTGCAGTCTTKGGGTGAGATAAGAACAACGGAACTTTCCAGTTTGATTTATTGCCAATTTCTTATTCTCAGCTTGGCTTTAGTGTAAGTTCTGCACCAGAAGCAAGTATGATCAACATCTCTGAGCATTCCCCTGCTGAGGCTGGATCAGTGCCTTCAGCCTCCCTTACAGATATGTGATAAAGCAATGGAAAGATGTGTCTCTGTAAAATGAAACACATGASCACTCTGCTTCTGTCACTGCCAGCAAGGCCCTGCACAGTCACCCCCTACGCAGCTTCACTGCCTGCGCTGGGAAAAGAGGAAGGTTTTTGCTCCCATGCAATGCCACACTAATCTGGGATCCTTCAGCTGGCTTCCAAACTGGAAGCCACACAGATGTACCTGCACTGTGCTAACACCACTGTGTGGGTTGGTAGGACTCCAGCGAGATCTTTGGTACTGCACTTTGCTGGGTACTTCTACTGACTTACCTGGAAGTTGCTTCAGTATTTCCAACATTGCCTAGCGCAGAGAAATGGAAAATATGATGGCATCTGTTAATTAAATCCACACTGAAATACAAGCACATGAGAGGACTTAGCATTCTCAGCCTCTGGTGAGAGAGCMCAGGATTCTGATACACTTGCTCCTTTCCGATTGTCCGTTACAGATGGCCTTTGGAAAAGAGCCTTGGGCCTTTTTCTTTTTTCCTTTTTTTAAAATACAATGCAATGTTGCTAAAAGCTATTTAATGAAAATAAAATCTTTTCCAGAACAGGTACCACATGAACAGCCCCTTTTCCTTTCTGCTCTTCRTATTTTTACCACATGTATTAGCAGTGCAGTTTTTAAAGTTCTCATCCAGAAAAGTACTTGAGCAGGTGCTTAATTTTAAGCATATGCTTAAACGTTTTTCTCTCTTAAACCCTTATTCTTGGCTTCCACTAGGACTGCTGAAAAGGGTGATAAATGTATGGAAGTTTCTGTGATGTAGAAAGCTGTCTATTAGTAACTCCAGAGAAACCACCAAGTGATTCCACATGGACCACCAAACCATCTTTAGAGTCTAATGATTTTCATTTGCTCTGTCAGTCTAGGGTAGACTTAAGATGAAAAGTTATGTATTATTTTTCCAGCTCCCCGAGCTATTCAATCCTTCTTCCATAATTTGTTTAATACATTCCTCATATGCTACTCTGGTCTCCTGACACCCAGGCTGTTCCTGGGAACAACTGAATTCCCACATGAGGGGAAACACATTTTCATATGTTTTTCGGTATTTCAAAAGTGTTATTTTATTTAATAGATTTAAAATATTTAAGCCCCCACCCTTCCACCCGCCCTTTGGCATGCTTTTAGTGGGTGTCCCAAGAGACTGTGAAGCAGAAATGAGAAAAACTACAACAGCACAGAAAAGCATGGTTTTCATAGGAGTTCAAGGTGACATATAGTCAAGAAATACATTGCAAATAAACTGAACTTAGTTTCCTCTCAGAAGGAGATTGGCTCTTCACCTCTCTGTCTGTTTTCAAAACTACTTTTACTGTTTTAGTTTTAAGAGCTAATAAAAAATACAGAGCCTGACTCTCCTCTTGCATCAATTTTAAATTGGCAACGTCAGGGTTATATTACTCCATTAGCTACATGAACTCCATTAAAATGTCGGCACTACATCAAGAAGGGGAACCACATCCATGTTACCTGAAAAATCCTGTCCTGCTAGTATTTTGGGAACCTCTTCAACATGCAAATTAGAGCTATCTCTTTAACACAGAAGTGTTGGTCCTACATGAAATTGAAATGGAAACGGAAGACAATGGGCTAAATTCTATAATTACTTGGAGAAAATATGAGAAGAAAAGAAGGTAAGTTCCCAAAGGCAGTTTGTGTCTTAGTCATATTCCTTTATCTTGCTGAAGGCTCTGAAATTGCAGAGGACAGATGCCAGTTACCCTCTGAAGCTCTAAAGAAACAACATTTATGGAGTGAAGTACTGGCACAGATGAAGGCAGTGGGAGTTGTTTCTTGCCTCTCGTGTGAGAGGATTTATGCAAAGTGTAGATGCTATGGGGTGAAATGGTCATGTCTCATTTGAATAGTAATGTTCTTGCCCATCCCAATCAGGTGAAAACACTACAGCCTAGTAATTGACAGATCCCTGGAAGAACAATGTTACTTAGCAGCCACAGTGTTCCATAGCTCTGAAGCTTCAGGAGACAGTGAGGTAACCCAATATGCATCACAGAGAACAAAAGTAACACAGACTATTGAAGTAAACAATCTTTTTAATAGGAACAGCATGGAATCCTATGGTGTTCACTAATTTATGCTCCTTGGGATTTCAGCATTCTGCATATCCTGGGAATGCACTGTGGTGACCCCCAGYATTTAGTTTCCAAAAAGAGTGGAAAACTCTGCAAATTAGAGAAAACATGACTGAGCCAGAACTCTGCTTTGCATATTTCCTCCCCTTCTTCTCCTATCTATGTCACCAAGCGTTTCCTATTAACACTTCTCCTTTATCCTACACAGTGCCAGAACCTGAATGAGTCACTGCTGGAGAAGGGCTTTTTTGATGGCAAAGGCAAAGCAGCAGCATTACTAACAGTTTCAAAACAATAGGGAATACTCGAATGTACAAAAAAGGAAGCACTAAACTTTTGCTGTGCTAGACTGTCACTGGCTTGCTGTCAACTCATTAGGCAGCATCCTGAGCAATGACGAAGGAATATATTTGAAAATACATTTGGGACTGTTTTGCAAGCATCAGAACATTTACACTCAATGTGAGCTTTCCCCTTCTTTCCTACTGGGTTATTGTGCTAACAGTATTTGTTGCTAAGATTGTTGATTACTCCTGGCCAGAAAAGAGCAGTTTCTTTTGGTGAGTACTTCTGAGGTTTTGAAATTTGATTTTGGTCCACATGTGGTGGAATGAAAATTGGAATGTCAGAGTTTTTTTAGCAATAACTAATTGCTAAGAGAGAATGAGGAGAGAGAAAACAGTAAAAAGATTAATCTGGCATTAACCTGACATATGGGAAAACAACAGCTGGTACATCTCCTGATAAGGTGAGAACCTTATAAAAAACACTTTCAGCTATTCTGCATTCTTCTGTGATAGGCTGTAGGAAACCTTTCTGATTAACAAAATGTTCCGTGTTTGGCAGAATGTCAATTCTGGAAATCAAAATATCACTGAAAATACTTGGATTAGCTGTATTGAAAACCCAAGAGCCAACTTTGAGAGATTAGACCTGGAGGAATAGAAAGTTAAGAGATCTTCAAATCCTAATCTTACATTCCCTATTAAATTACACTGATTTGACAATAAACAGCTTCACGAGAAAGTGTTAGTGACACCTACATTTTACTCAAGGAAGCATGRACAATATCCCAAAACTGTCTGCAATGACAAATGTGAACCTGGTCTCTACATAACATCTCCCGTTAACAAATTGGTATTTTTCCCTCTGATCAGTCATGTGGCTTTAGAAAAAGCCATAGACCCATCATAGATAATAGCTATAAGTTTCATATATTGAAAAACAAAAGGGAAGCAGGTCAAATTAAAAGTCATAATTTGGGCTTCTGACGTCAAATCCTGCTTTCCCTTTTCAGATGAGACAGATGAGATTTCCACCAGTGTGGCTACACCTGAATTTTATAAATTGTCTCAAAAAGCTGAGAAACTTCAAACATTTCAGTTGACATTTCGAATAAATTGCCAAGAAAGGAAATTGAAACAAGGAACATAAATAATCTTAAGAATCACCTTGGTTTATTCATGAACAAAATATGAAGTGAGGGATATGGTGAAAAGCAGGAAAAAGTAATAGAAATTTAGCAAAAGAAGGTTAGACATACCAAGATAGCTGGCCTTTTTCCTGTTCTTAAACAGTTTTGTGCATTAATCACAACCTAGAAACAACATATGCCTCACTTGAGATCATAAACACCTTCCCTATGTGGCCTAATTCTATAAAAMCTGTAGTTTTGCACAATATCTTCTAATTGCAAACAGATGCAGTATCAATTCCAGGCGTAGCAAGATACAGTATCTGGAGAAAAAACCAATCTGTTCAGGAATATCTAGGAACATTTCAGGTATAGTGATCCGAAAGTGGCCCAAACAGTGGGCTTAATCCTGTATTCTTTGCATCCTTTGCACCCTTTGCATCCTTTGCATCCCGATCCTGGCCCAAAGTGGTGGGYTGTTGCCAGGCTGGGTCTAGATGCTGCTGTGATGCTGTGGCCAGAGGGGGACTGGGGCTGGCCTGGACAGGTACCCTGCTCTGCCTCCCTTGTGGTCTCAGTTGGCACCAATTCAGGGCTCTGCATATTGTGTATTATTGTGATGTGTAGACTTGAATAGTCCTATAGGACCATGTCTGCTGATTTAACTTAAAGCAAAACTTGAATTGTGAATGCATCCCAGAGGTGCAACTTTTAGTGTCTTCTGGCATCCACAYCTGGTCCTGGAAGACAGAAGTATTTCTGGCCCCAGTTAAAGAGAACAGTATTAAAAATTGGCTTTGCTGCATACAAGGAGATTTAGACATTGAAACGGGCTTTGGAAAAAGCCTCTTTGCGTTTATCTATAACTGTGGAGTTTCTAGGGCAGGAAATGGCCAGAAGGGTAATCTTGTGGCTCTCATCTTCAGGCTTCTYGTGTCTGAGGCATGTAAGAAGGAAGTGATGGCTGTCACCATGGCTCTGCAGTGTTTGGGAYAGAGAGGCTGGTGCAGATGGGCTGGTGCCTCACTGGAAGAGGTTGCAAAGCCCCCTTTCTTTCCCAAGTAGATGGCCTGTCTTGGAGAGGCCTAACAAGAGCATGAAGACATTTTCTCCTTCGTTCTCCTTGATTGTGAGTGACATGCTGAGAAGTGTACCACATCATCTCTATTAATTTAGATAATTTTATAGGCTTACATAATTTATTAATAGATCTTTTTTTTTGTCAGAGCTTTAAAGGTTGTAATAACTGTCAGAGTTTTTTGCTGTTATAACCCATGCATTGATACCATCGCAAATCCCTTCTACACACAAGCCCCTTAATGCGAGCAAAGTGGCATTTTTAACTCAAATTAGAGGGCTCACAGGGGAACATTAGCTACAGTTTATTAGCTCAGCTCCCCAGTTGCTAATCCAACCTCCCTGCATGGCAAAGCAGTCACTGTGTAGTACAGGTGTTATTGCACAGTGTGCTCTCACTCCAACCAAGCTAGCACATTAGCTGCAAAGCAAGTGTCTGGTTCTGCAACGAAGGTGTGGTAGTGGCAACAGAATCACCAGCAGATAGTCACAAGTGATAGGATTAATATGTTACTTCTGTGTAAAGGATTCAACCAAAATTATCCTTCTGCTTACAGGAAATGCTCAGGGGATGGCCTTCTCCAAAGCTTTGAGATACTTTCTTTGAATCACTTATGAGTCTTCCATTTTTGATTTATACATTTGTGTTTAAAAATCTCCTTAACACCTCATCAACCTAYCAGTGTTTTTGTTGCCTCAGAAAAGCATGTGCAGTAAACCAGCAGTAGTCCCACTGGGGACAGACTCACTGGCTCTTCTGCCCAGTTCCAGAGCAGATGTGACAGACAGATGTTGAGAGAGACTACGTGGGTAACAGAGGTTTCACTAGTCCCAGCTCTCAAAGGCTGAGGGCCTATTTMTGTCAGAAAATTCAAATGAGCAAGCTGGTCTGTGAGTCAGAGCCTAGGTCTCCCTTGTTTACTCCCTTTGAAAGTCAAGTAGGCAACTTCTAGTTTAGCTCTACTAAGGGCCGCATTCAGATATCCTAAATTCCACCAGAAGGCTTGCCTGGTATTTCCTCCTGACTGAGCCTAGGTAACTCCCTTAATGGTGTTTGTGCAGTTTCTTTGACACATACCTCTGTGGTTCTTGGCCTTTTCCACAGACTGGAGATGCATGATTAGGTGGTATTTAACTCTTCCTGAGATGGGTTTGAGAGCAGTGACATTGGGAAGTACAGAGTTTTTATTGCAGTGTAAATTCCCCTTAGTTCGCTCTCTTGTGTTTAGGTATAATATTCCTGCGCTGAATTTTAAAGGCACAGAACTGAAAATCAGGATAAAAATCTCCAATATAGAGCAAAAAGAAAGACTTGTTGACTTTATGGCGGYTTTATGGAAGCTGAGGTAATAGGTGACTTTCTGGCCACCCTGACAAGGAGGTCCTGTTTAGGTTGCAGGACCACAATTTCACCTGTTCTCTGCAAGTTGCTTATTCAAGGACTTTCAACTCAAGTTCAGTTATACCTGGAAAATCAAATGGATTGATGGTCATAACCTAATGAGGTTCCCGTACTTTTCTCCAGAAAGTTTTTTCCCATTTATGTGCTTTAATTAAGCACCATAAAAATTCTTGGAATGGGATAAGGTTTCAATGTAGGTAGCTATGCAAAGACTGAGTGAAACTAGTTTTTCATCAGCGTGTAGAAGGTGGTGCAGAGGTGGGCACTGCTGGATCAGAGGGCTATCAGCTGAGTAGCAAGATGTGAGATGTTAAACTGAACAAGTCGTGTCCACCTACTGGGGAACTTGTATTTTCTCCCTTGAGGAAAGTAAACCAGAAGTTTGTGCTTAAATATAAAGATTTAATGAACAATGTATTAAATAGAGTCCTACCACCATAAGCTGATCTACAAGGAGTCTGCAAAGATGCATCACCAGCCAATACCTTATATACAGTTGCACCAGCACCAATCTTGCCAGCAGGAAGTTTTCCCTACACCTGTTTTTAATAAGACCATCCGAATCCCAGCAGAAGAATCCTGATAGAGAATATTTACATATAACTGTTAGAGGAGCTTTCCAAGTCTATCAGCAGGTGATTCATATCCTGAAGCACTAGAGAATGTCAGCTTACATTTTTACACGCAATTTGTGTGTGAAAAAGCAAGAAAAGGGAAGTACATGAACACTACAGAGTTCCAATGTATTTCATTTTCCCTCCTAGCAATTACTGAGAAATGCAGGTTATTTTCCTTTGGCCCACATCTTGCCGTCAGATGATTCCTGAATATCTGAGCATATCTTACTAAGATTAGCTGTATTCAGAGTGCTGCCCAGATTGGGTTAAATGAGCCTCAAGACAAGTCCTAGAAGCTGATTCAAGGAATGCAATCTCAGCCAGCTTTTCAGAAATGCCAAGATGTTTAACAGATGTATAGTCTTTCAGAGTTAAGCTCTTCTGAGCTACAGTCTAATGCTGATGTATCAGAGGCTGATAGCTGGTTTCTGCCACTGCAGAGCTCTGGCTCAGATGGATTTCATTGGAAAAAGTCAGTTATGTGCACTAGAAAATCACCGCTTACTCCACCTGCTTTGCAAAAGCATCACCTCCATGCTCACTGAAAAATAGATTCCAGAGCTCAGTTTCAGAGGCATTTGGATGCCAAATGGTGTTCTCCAAAAGATCTTTCAATCTGTAAATACCTAAAAGCAGCTTAAAAGTCTCATCCCCTGTGACTATATAATTATATTAGAGAATATAAATTTGGTGTTTGAATGACACACATTAGATATTTTGAACACATACTTCCCCTCTAGATGAGCTTTCCATGTTGAACTTTATTTCAGTTAATTGTAGGTGTAGACAGAAGTATTGGAGTTGTTCCCATGAAGAAGGAAAATATGCTGAGTATGGGAGTGCATTTCAGACTGAAAGGGCCTGACTATAGGATTTCAAGTCCTGGATCAGGGTTTTCAGTTATCTGAGTTGATATTAAATGAAGTGTGAATCTTCCTGCAAGAGGATTCTGTAGCAAACCGTTTTAAATAGAGAAGATTTTTGTTGAATTGATAGTTACTTTTGACTTAATTTTCCAGATACTGCAGCTATGCTACATAACTCAAAGCAGTTACTAGAAAGGTACAGAAGATAAATCTGGCAAATTTTCTCTACATATGTCAGAACTGTTCTTATGTTAACCATTTGAATAGAGAGTGGGAGTTCTGTGTCTTTTGGAAGCGCTGACTTTTTTTCCCCCCAAGTGGAAAACAAGATCAGAAAGCAGAAACTGCCTCTTCTACTTGCCTTGCACTCTTTTCGTGCACTGATTTGGGAATTTGGATGCTGTTCCCTGACTGCGTTTGTAAAGCTGTCCTACACTAAGCATTTACATTTGAGTTTTTGCCCAATGAATCATCTCACTAGCTCTCCTCAAAATCTTGAATTAGCTCAGTGTGAGAAAAGATTTGAAAGCATTTGCACTGGTGGGGGCAGGGAGGATAAGAAGAGGTGAAAACGTGCTTTATGTGCCTGCTCAAAAATATTAAAGCTGCTCGTTGGGTCAGTGAGTTCAGCTAAGCTCCTTCCTAAATTCTGCTGGATATCAGATAGTAGGATTTAGCTCCTATTCTGGTAAAGCTTCACAGTGGTGGTCTTCTACTGTTTGAATGCAACCTAAATACAATTTGCTACTTTAAGCTTTATCTCTGTGTCCCTGTGCAGCTGATTTAGGGGAGTCAGAACTAAAGAAATATGGAAACTACTGATGTGGGCTTATCAAGGTATGCAGGATCTCTTGTATCTCAAATCAACTATCCTCAGTGAGTTACTTATTTTCCATCAAGTGCTTTATGATGTCACAATATAAATCAAGTGCTCACAGTAAAGAATAGCTGCTTGCCAGATGACAAATAACACTGAAAATCTAAGGTTTYGTTTCTCCATGAAACATTTTGAGATCTTAAATGATGTAGTTACTAGCAAGTGTAACAAAATGCCTGGGAAAGACAAATGACTGTCATGATCTGCGAGGGTCGGTTGAGATTTTTCTGTGGACAAGCTTTGACCTTGAAAGAGGCAGAATACCTTCCTCTTTGCTGGCTGCTCACAACCACAGAGACTGTGAAACTACTTCTTCCAGGCTTATCTGCAGCTCTGCGAGGAGGTTGCTTAGAGCCACTGTCTGGGCTCTGGTGCTTGCGTGGGCTCTGGGAGCAGCACATTCCCACAGCAAACTGCAGGGTGAGATTGGTCTCCACCCTGGCAGACCCTGCAGTTTCAAGGTCTCCTGCACACTTTTGGGTCCTTTCTGCCTTTAGTGAAGTGATGCAGAGGACATTTTTGTGGAAGGACCTAGGCTCCTGACAGGCCAGAGGTAGGACAGCCCTGCTCTGCTATATCACCCTGAGCAGAACTGCTCTGGTTTCACTGCTAGTGGTGCCCCCTTGATCTTCAAATTCGCCTGTAAAACTCATTCTTCAGCACTGGCACAGTTCTAATTTCATATGTAAAAAGTGCTTTTTTTAAGCATTTCTCCAGTCGATGAAGACAGATCCTTTCATAGTATCTTTGTTTCCGCTCCCTACACATATCTCCTGTAGATATAACATATGCTCATAAAACCAGCTGGAAGTGGGACATGTAAACAGCAGTCACTCAGCAGTGCTGCTCATGCCAGCTTTAGTGGAACACAGCGTGAGGATTACATTTATATTGTCCTGCTTCCCTACATCAAACAATTCTTTGCTCTTGGCACCAGTTTCTTGTGTAAARTCAGAAAAGCTGCACCAGTTTGCACTAGCTGAAGGTCTTTACCTGTTTCTGAATCTTCTAAAATCTCTCCTTCCTGGGGGGAAGGAGATGAGGAGAAAGAAAGAGCACTTGGCTATACCAAGTGAAAGCCTGTTCTGGTCTGCTGAGAATGCCAACACGCAGCGTTAGTGGTTGTGTTACTTTTCCTACCGCAGGTGTTAATCTTGGCATTGGAGAGAGCTCGCAGAACAGAATGAGTCCTGGGCTCCTGCGATGCAATGACGTTTCTTTAAAYGGTCTGTTTACTTAGGTTGAAAAATTACAAACTGGCAAAACTGGAAACAGGTTTTCCATTGATCCACAAAACAGCTATGGCAAGAAAGAAGGAAGCACAGCTGTCTCTGCTAATCCCCTTTCCCCAGTTCCCTCCAGCTAGCAACTCACCTCTAAAAGAGGTTCTCTTGCGGGTCATTAAACTGGCTTTTGATCTGAAAATGCCTCTCTTGCTACAATCGCATAGGCTGTGTCCACAATAGTGAATTGAACTGATTTTAAAACCACCAAGAACTTGTCACTGGTGCATCACTACTTACGTGCCTTGGATTGGACACTTTAATTTTTTAACGAAAAATCATCCATCTTCCTTTTTCTTTAGTGACAGAAATACCATGGAAATGTCTTATCATAATACAAACACATCAGCTTGTATCTCACGTCTACTTGCTCCAACACAAGTACAAGAAATCTTTCTCTCACCATCCTGAACATACCCACAAACTAATAGAAAAGACTGAAAGTGACTTTTTTGGAATGTGGATACTTTAGGAATTGCACAATATGTAATTTGGATCACTTCATTGGGCAAGCTGGACCTGTGGAGGAGAACATCACTTTGAATCAGCTTCACAGAGACTTTCTGTGGAAAGAAATAAAATGAACTCATTTACGTGTTTGTCACATTTGGGTACTTTCCTGGCAATTTTTGGAAGTACTGAGGTGAATAGCACACTTTTAATGTAGGCATGCATCCTGCTTTCAACCAGGACATGGTTAATTTTTGCAGCAGCCAGGAGGGGTCATGGCTAGGACCTTGAGGTTATTCTATACCCCCTCGTGTCACTTTTGGGGGACAGGTGAAAGGGAATCTCTTCCTGGGAGAAAGACTTACTTCCTGGTCAGGTAGTGTGGTGGAGGGAGCAGTCAAGTATTGTCAGGGGTGAGAACTTGTGTGTGAGTTGTTCATTTCTTGTACACACTTTTATTAGTATTTTTGSTGTTACTCTTGGTTTTCTTATCCCATTGCTCTTTCCAGTAAATTGTTCTTATTTCAAGCTGTGATCTTTACCTTTTGTGACTCCAATACCCCTTTCCATCCTGCCGCAGTGGGAGGGGGAAGGCGGAGAGGGGGATCGAGCAAGCAGCACACATGGGGAACAATAAATTGGGGAATACTATCCCTAAATCACAAGAGTATGCCACTAAAGCACTCAGCATTGAGGACCAGGGATTCATTACTTTTGTGTACTGCGTGCAGCATGCTGGGGTACTGAAGACAAAAGAGATGTTTGAATTCTAGTACATTTATTGTTGTTTGTACTTCATTTTTCAGTATGGCAACACAACTGTGCATGTAAGACTGTAAAGGCAGTTATATTCGTTGAACTTCAGCTTTTAGTTTAGATTAGAGTTCTTGTATCCTGATCTGTCCTTTTACATAGCCTGATGTAAAAATTGCTGAAGTCTGTGGCTTTAGGTGAGGCTTACAATATTATCTATGATACCTGTACTCATCTAGTGACTACTTTTATGTTCCAGAATTACTTTTTAAGACATGAAAAGCATTTGAAGAAAATCAAATTTCTAATGGACATAAGAAATCCCCTTGGATATTCCAGCTGTAAAGAAAGAGGGAAAATATATTGCATACTCTTTAAAAAAACAGTTAGCAATTAACAACAACAGCAATAACAGATTTTAGTTCTATTTGAGACAGTATTGGTTTCAGTCAACCAAATGAGATGTATCAATTTAGGTCAGAAACATCAAAATTACTTTAGGTCAGAAAAAAATTACTTCAGATCTGCACAGTAAAATTACTTTAGAGCAAGAGCTTTCCTTCCTTTACCTTCAATAAAACCAACCCTCTTCTTACTCTTTAGGTAGTTCAATTAATGTATGGAATATTGTGCTGGTTTTGGCTGGGGTAGAGTTAATTTTCTTCCCAGTGGCTGGTATGKGGCTGTGTTTTGGGTTTGTGCTGAACACAGGGTTGATAATACAGAGTTGTTTCTGTTATTGCTGAGCAGGGCTTACACACAGCCGAGGCCTTTTSTTTTAGTACTGCCACACTGGTGAGGAGGCTGGAGGTGCACAGGAAGCTGGAAGCAGACACAGCTGGAACATCTGACCCCAACTGACCAAAGGAATATTCCATGACATATGACATCATGTTCACTATATAAAGTGTGGGGAAGAAGGAGGAAGGGGAGGATATTTGGACTGATGGCATTTCTCTTCCCAAATTCTAAATTTTATTTCTTTTTCAAGCTTTTCTGAAGACTCGTTATATCTTCCATAAAGTTTTCACTTTTGGTGACAGAGGAGAGCAAAGACATTATCCAGATTGTTGGGTTATTTTATTTTCCTTGGGAATATTGGTAGAAAAGGAAAATGTGATGGTTTATATTTGTGTTGAACAAATTCTTTGCCTTCTGTCATAAAGAATTCACTGACACTGGGACTGAGATGAGGGCTTTATAGTTGAAAGCATCATTGGTAAGTGAATAKAATTTTCAGTTATGTAGTAATCATCACATGTCAATAAACTGCACAGCATTTGTGGATTCAGTGTAGCTGAAATTTTCTCGATTTACTTCTTCTTTCCTGTCTTTGGCCTCTTCATTTTCTCTGCAAGCAATTCATGCTTTCAGAAGCACAAATTAATCCCCCTCACCTGCACTGAACGTTCTTCATTTTTTTGTTTAATGCATCTTTTTAAAGATGTTTCTGTAGATCCTTACTATGTCCCTGGATGTTCTCTAGCATATATGTGAATTTTTAGGTAACCAGCAAATTAAAGGGTTTTGATCAGTGCAATGAAGTTTTCTTCTCTAATCCATGCCAAGAAGATTTCTTCATCTCTTTGATCCACTCCCTATGAACAGAATGGATTTTTTTTTTTTTTGGTATGAGGATATATAAAGTCCAGCCTCAGGAAAAAGCCACTTGGGCTATTCTGCCTATTAGAACAAGAATGGAATAATCTCAGAGCAGACTCAACACTTGTTTGACTGTCCTGTATTGGATGATGGGGGATGGAATACAATGGAGTGGGTGTCAGGATCATTTGATTTTTGTGTGCTCTTACAGTTCAATGGCATCTGTGTCTGCTTATCTGGGAGAAAAACTGGAACCAAAGACTTTCAAATGAATAACTGCCCCAACATGTCATAGAACAGATGCAACATGGATTATTCACAAAAAAACCATCCTGCAGATTTAAAACACTGACAGCAAAGTCCAAGAACCTCACTCYGCAGTAGAACTGCTTACAGAAAATAGTGAAAATATTTTTTATATGGAAGGATGGTAATGTACACAAAGGCAAAATTATAGAATTAAATTTTTAGCATTYGCTTCTGTGAGAATCAAAGAAGTGTGATCCCCAGAAAATGGATGACAAACTGTATTTGATGGGGAAGTGTTCCAGGGACTGGTCTGGCAGAGAAACAGGCATCTCCCCAGGCTTGATGGTGGAATTTGTATGGCACTGTCTGCTCCTTGCCCCCGCTTCCACCCACCCTGCACCTGTAGTCTTTGCCAAAGGATGTAACTTGGTCTTCTTTAGCTGTTTAACTCGCCTTTGTGATCTGAGAACACTCTCCCAGCCTGGAGCAGGTGTGAAAACTTAGAACAGCAGCTGTGGGATTTTGTGCTTCAGAAGGAATTGGCATTGGTGCAACGATCATGCTTGGTACTTGCTTGTCCTTTTTAAATCACCCAGCCTTTTTATCTAAATGAAACCATGTGATCCTGAGGAATTGTGAAGTGAACACCTCAAAGATGATTTTCTGTTCAGCATCCCCACCTTGGTCCATTTACTCCTCTGTTTATCATCATGTTTGCTCTTCAAGCCTTTTCTTCATCTTATATAGCTATCAATTATCATCTTCCACTTTCTCTTCAAGCAGTTTTTTGAATGAATGTTGCCAACTTTCCCTTGGTGTCCAGTGTATTTATGAAGTGTGTTAGAAGYCCAGCAGAGAAAAGGAATGAGATACTCAAAATTAAATGATAAAAGGATGATGCCAAGTCTGTTTTGAATGCAGCCCAGGGCACAAAATGCAAAAGAATTCGTTCAGGTACCAGCAGCTGTGGTGTTTTGTGTGGGTTGACTTTTGGACTATGTGCTATATTAGACAAGTATCGTAACAAAGTAGGAAATCATTTTCTGCTAGAACAGTGTGAAGTCTAAAGACATGCATTGACTTCTTCAGACATAAGGTTTCTTTTTTTATGTCTTTCCATGCTTTTGTGTGCGAGTGAGAGTACATGAGCAGGTGCTCTATGGCTTTCATGTTTGGGTTTGGGGAGAATATATATGCCATGTACAGTGGGGCTGGAGAGCCTAAATAAAGGAGAGGGAAGAAAGAAGGTAAGAAGTGTAGTGGATTCAGAGGACAAGGCTGGAACTCAGTTAAAATGATAGAAGGGAAGGTGAATAAAATGAAATTGGTAAGTAATAGAACAATATGTGTTATTGTGTTTGTTGTTCCTATTCAGAGTATGTATATATGAAACACATCCGGCACAAAAACGTGCAGGAAGGGCATTTGAAGCTCCTTGCACCATTCAAGGAGTGAGATGTAGCACCGAAGGACAGATGCCAGCTGTGTCCCAGCTGTGGCTCTCACATTGCTGTCAGGGTGCACACACTGCCCTTGCAGGGGAAGCAGCTGAGGGTCAAGGAATGGCGTCCAGGACCTTACACCTAACGCTCTTGTATTGTCTGAGTGGGACATGGAGAAATGTGCAAAATGCTTTTTATGCACGGAGCATGAACTGCTCTATGTGCCTCTTCCACTACTTTCTTCCCACTGACACCCAGAGGAACTCAGGACTGGAGCAGGTGGCTGCGGAGCTGCATTGTGGGACAGTGCTCAAGACACATCCTGGGAAGAGGAACAGGCCCTGATGGCCATCGGATGATCTCTGAGGGAGCTGGCGCTTTAAATGAGTTTATTCATAGTTAAACATTACACAGGAGTTACTCAAGAGAACTTGTTTGTTAGAGGCAGGTGGTGACTAATCATCTCTTAGCCCACCTTTACCACATTCAAGAGTTGTCAGAAAGCTGACAAGTAGAAAAACCTCTTAGTAACTCATCATTATAACAAGCTGACATAGGAGGCACCGACCCCCGCTGCAGTTGGATTAAAATGGGAAAAATAGGGCTTCCAAGTTCCTTTTCCTTGTCCTTGGAGCTTCATTACTTAGGTAATGGCAAAAATATGTTCCTCACATGGTGAAACTAATACATATATAATTCTCCTTCCCCACTCAGAAATTAATCATAACTTCCAAATTCAGAACTTAATTTTTTTTTTTTTTTAACTCTTGTTTTGCTGTTGCAGCTGAGATTAGAGATTTAGAGAGTCTTCCTTTGTGGTCCCATGAAGTGCCATATGTACTGCCTGTCAGCAGAACAAGTAAGCCAGACTCCAGTATTACAGGTCAAATTGCAGGCAGAAAGAAGTGGCTAAGTGTCAGAGTATTCTCCAGCCAGGAGCAGATGTTGGGRTGCCTTATATTCCATAGCTTCCGGACAGTGTGTAGAGCAGCTTTGAGCTGGCTGGGATATAACCTGAGGAGTGAGTGACACAGCCGTTTTCTTTGTCCTCAAGCTGAAGAGAGGCCAAAAGGCAGAATAAAGCTGCTTTTATACCCATTCTGCTGAGACAAGGATGTCAGTAGCTTGGGTGAGCAGAGAGAACCAGCTTAAAATGTAGCAGATGCTGCTTTTAAGCCGAAAAAGAAAAAAAAATTAGCAGTGCAATGAGGAAAATATCCTGCAGCTGGAATAGAGAACACTGTAGGGATGAAAGGAAGCTAGGTATCCTTTGAGATGGCAGATGTACTACCAAATATTTATTTCTTTTAAATATTTTCTTAAGTCTTTAAAGTAAGGTAGTAGCTTCTATTGTTTCCTTTGGCAGCTTATTCTAGCCATGAGTTTCTCTGTGTAATGAAATTCCACCTACAGTAAATCTTCTAAGTGCCTGGCTGTTCCTGAGGTTTAACTCTTCCAAGTCTGGCTCTCTGCTTATCTGCCTGCCCTGCATGGAGTTAATTCCAATTTACTGCGAGATTGACATCAACAGTTCTGTCCTGGATGTCCTGGGCTGTCAACAGGGTGAACTAAGTGACCCAGCCAGCTCTGCTTTCTATGATTCTCTTATTTATCCACTTGATTTGATCACTGAAAATCTCAGTCTTTACTCCTGCCTAAGAACTCGTTCTTTCGATCTGGAGAACCACTCTCTGTAAATTCAGTGTATGTCACAGCTGAAATCTGTGCAGTGTGAGTCCCGGATGGTCCCAGTCCCACTAGCTGGCCTACAGTCCTGGTCAGTAATCTACAGGCTGGGCTGGACTGGCTGTGTGTCTGAGTGAAGGGACTAGAAAACCTATCTGAGGGAGCTGGGTTTGTTTAATCTCTAGAACAGGAGGCTCCGGGAGGCCTCACCACTCTCTATAGCTCCCTGAAAGGAGGGTGTAGTGAGGTGGGGGCTGGTCTCTCCCACCGTGCCTGCAGTGAGACGACTGGAGGAAACGGCCTTAAACTGAGACAGGGGAGATTCAGATTAGATAGCAGAAAAATTTTTTACACTGTTCAGGTGGTCAGGCACTGGAATAGGTTTCCCAGGGAGGTGGCGGAGTCAGCATCCCTGGAGATGTTTAAGAGGTGACTGTATCTGGCACCGGGTGATGTGGTTTAGTGGTTTAGGGGCTTTAGTGGCAGTGCTGGGAGGACAGTTGGACTTGATCTTAAAGTTCTTTTCCAACCTTGATGATTCTATGATTCATTTAGTGAGTTGCTAAGAAATCTAGTATCACTGCAGTGCCCATATATAYGGAAAACATCTAACATGACTGGGAAAAAAAGGCATAGAGGCCCAGAGCAGGCTGTTTTCCTTTCCAGGGTGGCTTCTCTGATTTCTTAACTATCAGAGGCCAGCTGAACCTTGGTAACTTACTCTGCAGGTCAGGCACAATTTCTGAGCGGTTGTGCCCCATTTCATGTTGGCTATGTGTTTGAAGCCATAACTGCAACAACAGCAAACTGAACTCTGGCTATTTCCCCTGACTGCACCAACCTGGGCACTGACAGCACCAAACTGGGCACTGACAGCAGGATGCCACTCTTTGACCCAATGCATCTGCCCAAGCAACACAGAGCAGTCAGAGCCAAACACCAGCACGGAGAGGATATATCCAGTAAAAACAGGACCAAGCGATGGATGCAGGAAGCCAACAGACCCTTCCTGACAGCCTTAGTCAAACAGAAACCAGGCAGCCACAGCTCAACCCCGGAGACCTTCCTTCTGGGACTTCTGGCTTCGTGGGAAGCATGGGAGTTTCCTGCGCTTCTTAACATCCTTTCCACATTGCAGAGTTTTCTGACTTAGGAATATTTATCAACTGCTTAGGAAATTTTTATTATTTCTGGAAATTAAAAATGCTAATACATTGAGCAAAGAAGGGCACAGAATAAACTGTACAGCCTCAAGCTGGTGCCACTGTTCTTGAAGTGACCTAATTTTCTGTGGAATTCTGTATCCATGTCTGCTCTAGGCAGAAATACCCCAAAAGGCTGTAATTAACGACCCTAAAGTCACCTTCAGGGTGCTGCAAACACCTGAATCCCATATGCCTGTAGGTCTTGCAGACATTTTGCCTCTGTAAAATTAAATGTAATTCCAAGCAGCCAAATTCAGTTTGAATAGTTGTCTTGCCTGTATAAAGCCTATGGGGACATACCAAAGATCTCCTAGTTTTGTACCTGGTATGCTAGAGTACTTCTGATTACACAGTGCTGATTTTCTTCCTCTTGAAATGCTGTTGCTTTAATGGTCATTTTTACACCGTATTCTGAATGTGACTTCAGTAGCCCAAACAACAGGCTAAGCTCCCTCTGTTTTTTTCTGATTTCAAAAAAAAAATTTTAAAAAAGGTTTTCAGGAGTCATTGACACTTTGCAGATTTCAGAGTATTTCCTCTTTTTACCTACAGAACGGCTCTCTTAATTATTTTGCACTARTTTCTGGTAAATACTAACTTGATATTTTTGTAGCTGGTTGACACTTCAGCCATGAGAGAGGTGAAATCCATGTTATGCAAACTGAAAGGTAGAAGAAGAAATTAGTGTAGAACTGAAGCGATCCAATGTCCATGCTGAAGTCAGAAATAGAAAACAAAAGCATTTTTTTGAGACATAATATTTCAATTTATTCATTCTTGACTTGCTTTTCTCCAGCAGGAACTGCTGAGCTTATATTAACCAGCATCCCTCTTTGAGTCATCCAAACTGCACTTTGGAATTCCTCTACTCCGTTGCCATTGACTAAAACATTAAAAAGCAAGCTATTCTGAGGGAACAAAAAGGTATGTGTGGATTCTGGCACCAAAGCTTTGGTCTGTATCTGTAGTTAGTGGAAGGCACTTACTTCACTGGGAGTTAGATGCTTAAATGCCTTTGAGAATCAGAGCTTTATTGGGAAATTATGTAAGCTTACTTCTCTTTTCCTTTTTTTATCCTTTCCTTTTACAATCCATTTAATTCAGATGGTAAACATGTTGTGAAAAGAAGCAACCTTGCCGTTTAAACATTCTGACTGCTTAATACATGAACAATTGCCATAAATAAATAATTAGTCCAGGTCACTGCATATGGTACTGCTTTGCTGACTGGCTGAAAAGGGAGAGGCTAGAAATGACAGAGAAGAGGCTGTGTGCATAATTTTTCTTTCCTACAACAGAATAAGAAACAGACACTAACTCATTTATATTGACAGAATCTGAATATTGATTTATTTTATGTGTACAAGAACTTTTCCTTCTGTGTGATATTCTAGTCTTTCCCTTGGGAGCTGTGAACATTACATAACTATCGAACAACATTCTACGCACTGTGTTAAATTTCCTAAACCTGCAAGGAGGAATGTGTCACCAGTCAGAGAGATGTCACTTTGGCTGACTGCTGAGTCCTGTGAAATAGGCTCTACTCCCCTTTATACATATTCACTGTGAAATGGTTTAACAGGACGAAGCTTCTCGGGTAAATGAAAAAAAATTTRTTCTCCCCAGTAGATTTTTTAAGCCACAATTAAGCTCTGGCTATTCAATTGAGTTCTGAGCTATATATACCTGGGAGCATCTAGCACTGTGTACCCAGGTACCGAATCTGTCAGAGCTGCATTAGCTATGGGATGATATGGGTCTACCTTACTGCGGGGTAAATCAGTTGCCGAGCTGCCTAACACATTTCATTTGTGTCCAGTATCTCAGTTTGCATGATTATACAAGCCTTTGTGCCAGAACAATGCACCCTCAGTAAATGCAATTATTCTACTGCTTTTTCCCTTTCACTCTCTGCATTTAAATGACTGCTTCTATYGTGATTCTGAACAACTCATGCTCTGTAGTGGATCTTACCTTACAGATCATGATCAGTCGTAGAACTCTTTCTCTGTTCTACAGGCAGAAAAATGAAACACTGGAGAGGGTGACTGAGTTTCAGACTCTGGATCTGTGCTTGTATGTCTCCATCCTGTTCTTGACTTAATTTAATCACTGAGTTGAAGCCAGGGTGACAATATTCTTCTTCGCACGGAAACTGAAAAAGCAGTTTTGGAACTTTATTTACAGAAAACTGCTCTGAGTTTGGGAGATGAATGAGTTTCCTTTAGGTATCACTGTCATCATAACTGTTAGTGACATACAAAGATCATCATCCAAACTAAAAAAGTCAGAGTTTAAAGCATGTAGAGCAAAGGATTATACTACTAATTAAAACTCTACATCTTTCCCCTTACCTAAGCTCAATCTTTTCTTGTAAACATCTATAAATGCCACTCTGTTCTGCTCCTCTTGGGTGCTCTGTCACTTTGACTACCTCTGAGATGCTGGAGCAGATGTCAGCTGCAGGGCTCTGCCATGGTTTGGTGCCTTCTCCAGCCTTTCAAATACTCTGAGAGAAACATCACTGTGTGGGGCTCTTTCCCATGATCAGTTGCTGATCCAAATGGTAGGTTATATGGAGATTATTGTACTTAGTTCAAGATGTTCACAATTAAAGAAATGTTATAGAGGTATAGTAGGGAGCTGAGAAATGACAGGGTGCTGGAAGACTAAGGCTAGATTCCAGTAGTAACTATTCTTGGCTGTACTGCAGACCTAGATGTTACGTCCAGATTTCCAAACACAGACCCCACAAAGATAACTTGCTGCATGCTTCCATCTGGACTAATGAGCTGAGGTGCAAAGTTGTGACTAGTTTTCTGTGAGCTTGTGCTGTCAGCTCCATCAAGTGTGCATGTCGTGCAGGTGCCCATAAGGGTCATTGGTCAGGGGTCTCTGCACCGTGCCCTTTTGCATGGTGTAAATATTTCTTCAGATTGATCAGCAGATTGAAGGGAAGGCTGAGAGATGACCTTAATAGCACATTATAGTTACTTACATGAAGACCATATGTGCCAAAGTGTAGGTGCTTGCAGTGTTTTGTTAAACTTACACAGCAGTATGATAAGATAAATATGGCTTAGATCTACAAGAGGACTCTGAAGGAAGAAACATTTGGTCTTGAAATAAGATATGTGTCCCATCAGTGGAGATGATTAAACCGTTGGATGGTTTGGCAAGGCAGGTGATAAATTTGCCTTCTATTATAATAGTCTTTAAAATAATTGGGGTTTTAATTTTTTTTTCTTTTTTTTTAATTCCAGGAGGACATCTCTGTCCAGCAATTGGAAAACCTCTTACAACCTGGATATGCCACAGTCAGATGGTCACTGTAACATGGGCTGTCTTTTCCAGTATGAAGAAAACCCCAGAAAATTACTCTTGTGCTGTTTGATTGCATTATTGATTGCCCCTGAAGTCCATAACCCATTAAGTATATATTGGTAAGTCTTTCTCTGCACTTATAGATTGTTAGGAACTCAAACTGAGCAAGCTCAGCATATATATGTATATGCATATGTGTTACATAAGTATGTTTATATCCATACTTGTTTAAAGCACATTATAAAAAGGAGCTAAACTCATGTGCTCATTTTATATGAAGAAGTACTGAAGTATCAGACACACTGTCGTGGTTTAAGCCGAGCTGTCAACTAAGCTCCATGCAGCCTCAATGCCCCCTTCTCCTCCCGACCTTGGTGGAATGGGGAGAAGAATCAAAAGTAAAACTTGTAGGTTGAAATAAGAAAAGTTTCAGAATTGCAAACAAAATAGAATATAATAATAATAATAATAATAATAATAATAATAATAATAATAGTAATAAAAGATAAAGGAAAAAATCCTAGTAAGTCATGCACGATACAGTTGCTCACCACCCGCTGACCGCTGCCAGGTCCCGTTCATAAAACCGGATCGGTCTCTCTTCCAGGTGACTCCCTCATTTTATGTACTGGGCAAGACATTCTGCGATGTGGAATATCACTTTGGCCAGTTTGGGTCACCTGTCCTGGCTATACTCCCTCCCAAGTTTTTCAGTTTGTGTACCTCCTCACTGTCAAAGCATGAGCCAAAAAAAATCCTTGACTTAGGATAAACACTACTTAGGAAAAACTAAATCATCAGCTTGTTATCAACATTATTCTCATTCTAAATCCGGAACACAGCACTGTACCAACTACTGAGAACGAATTAACTCTATCCCAGCTGAAACCAGGACACACAGAGATCTTCATAATGAGTATTTGTCTGGCAAATTTTAAAAGCAGATGTGTAAAAGTGCAAAATACATAAATTATCTCTCATAAGTCCAAAGAAAGGGTGTTACATTTTTTTAAAATGCTTTATAAGCTCAAAAGTCACACAAAGGTTAAGCCAATTAACATATGTGCTTTGTTCGTAAATTAAATGGAAGCTTTTTTCATAAATTAATGTGACGCAAAAGAAGTCTCTTATCAAGTAAACATGGTAGCTAGAAGAAATACATACATACTGTTTGATGTGATACAAACTGAAGAAGAAAAATTTTTGCTAATGATATCTTTTCTGAGCTGATTTAGTGAATCGATAAGCTCTATAAAACTTGGGAAGAGTAAACCATTTTTTAACCTCTATGGAGGTTAAATAAACTGTTCAATAACCAGTTTCCTTAGTTCTCCCTCCTGCAACCCTGTCAGTTTTATTTTCCAGATGCATTCCCTTAGTAATTGTTTTGGTCTGTATTTGCTGCATTTTGCTCAGTGAAAGTCCCTGACTGTATTCATACCAGCTAATGTGATTAGTTCTATTACATCACAGAGGTTTTGAATTTGCATTGCRCGTATATACATATATTTWTTTTTTTTTTTAAATCTGAACAGGAAAGATGCAGTAATCATTGAATCAATCAATATTGACGATTGCCACATCAACTTTCCTGTTATCACACATGATGTAAACAGTCTTTTACTGAATTACCTTCTGTGAATCTTACCATAGTACCAGAATCACCAGAAAATTTTGAGATGGATGGAATTGGAAGCACCTTGAGCCACCTGCCTTTGAAGCTGACATTCGTTTGTACTTAATATTTCTTATTTCCTGTAGAATTGAAGGACTCGTAGACCTCAAAAATTCTTTCAAAAATCAGCAAGAAATTTCTGTATTATTCTCTGCTCAGAATTTGCAATTAAGCTATAGCCTACTAAGTGTAAGACTGCTACTTTTGAAAGAAGAGTAAAATGCCAGAAGCGCAATAGCTGATGTATTAAACATCTCTCTGGGCTACAGCATCCAGTCCCCTGAATCACACACAGATGGTTCAATGAAAAAGAAAGTCCATGTTTATTCTGGCAGGAATCCTGGTCACTGTCAAGGAGACATTGTCTTCAAAAAAAAAAAGACATTTTAGATGAAAATTCCCCAAAGACYGACTCTTAGTTTTGACACCACTATAGATTCAGAAATGAAGTAATGAAAAAAACTGGTACAGGTATCATACGGACTCACACTGTAATGCCAGATATTTTTAGTACTCCATAAGGATTCTTGCCTCGTGCTGAGTTGTAATGCATTTTGGTGTTCAGAGAAAAGAGCAGTGTATCCTGCACAAGGAAGGGGCACGTGATTTCATAAGAACATGCAGGGTACAGAGTGATAGAGGATGAGGTGCAGATTCTTTGTTCACCCCATTCCTTGTTTCCCTGGGCTTTGCAGGAACTCACTGAAGAGATATGTGGTTAAAACCCTGTGGGGCATTACAGGACAGCTCAGGAGAAGTGTTTCTTATAGATAAACGGCCAAGGATTTTTTTCCTCACAGTCACAGACATAAAAAAAGGATATTACACAAAGAATTAAAAAAACCCCAAAAATAAAGGACTGTCGATGATAGGTTATAGAGGGGCTGGACGGAAAGAAAGGAGATCAGTGGGATACCTGGATGTCAGCATGGTGACATCCAAAGGCCCATCTGGTATCTATGCAGCGGAGTGAAAGGAGATGTCTGGCAATCAGGGTTTTGAGGTATATTCAGAGAGTAGAAAGGAGGTTCTGAGTAGGAATAGGGAACACGGAAGAATCACTTATGGGGGTAGAAAGGGAAGGGGTGGCCAGAGAGTTGACTATTAGAAAGTGGTTTAGCAGAGCAGTCTTCATGAGGCAGAGCTTCTTTGCCATCAGTGGAGGAAGAATAGCAAAAAGCCCAGCCTCATTCCTGCTGTTGTTTTTCCTATTTCATCTSATTATGTCTTCAATACTGCAAATGAGTTCATTCACTTGAATTAATTACAGAAAAAGTAAAGAAACAAACTTTTATATATTTCTGATGTGTTTGACATGAATGTTTCTTCCTCCAGTTTTTCATTTGATAGTAGTATTAGAAGTGGTAGAAATCTCAGAGAAGGGTTGTCTTTGTGAAATTTCCAATGTCTTTTTCTCTTTTTGAGAAGTGAAAGATGCAGGAAAACGGAATAATCTTTCGGATGTTTGGATGGTTACTTGAATCAAATCCAGTCCCCAAACCTTTCAAGACTTCTTTGCTGCAAGCACATATTGACAAACAGACAGCCAAATGCCACAGAAATGTGGCTCTGCTAATGCATGTAATTGAATTATAATACCAGAAGAGTGCTGAGAAAGAGGGCCAAAATTATTAGTATAATCAGTCTGAAATTTGTAATATGTTTTTAAATCAAAATTACTCTACAAGCAAAGCCTGTTCCTTCATCCTTGTGTGAACCTCTACTAATATATAACTCCTACTTTTCCGTATTCTTGGACACAAACTTTGTGAGTCAGAGTCACACTTGTGCACACAGATTCTGCTTTAATCTGCTTAGACTTGTTTGGCTAGTTGAGTAATGTTTTGGAGATGGACAAATTTCAAATAGAAAAAGGAGGAAAGTTTAATACAGGAGATAACATTAACCTTCTATTAACAAACCCCACACCACTCAAAACACACCCACAGGATGTGACAAAATGACATTTTGTTCCTTCTTTTCATCCTGTTCAGTCAAAACGTATTTTAAGAGAGACCAGCAAAGAAAATGCAGAACTTCAAATCACAGCATGTGAAAGCACATTCATCTTGGCAATGGAAGGGTTCCTTAATGCCTGATTCTTACCAAACCATTGCCTGCCATGTCAAGTTATTGAGAAGTATTGCTTCCTGAATTCCAAAATATTTTATTCTTCASTTTGAGAGTAAAAAATGGGATTTTATCTGAGAATGAGTATTGTCAAAAGAGAGGGTTATTCTATCTTTCCCTAGCCAGACCTGTGTATTTAGATGACTCTCTGCAAGGGAACATYCCAGTTAGTGTGCCTAATAAAACTATTTTCAGGACACTGTTTTCACTTTGTGTAATCAGAATCTGCCTGATCTAATATGGCAGGAAATGGAAGAGACTGAGATATCACATTTTATCTACATCCTCTGAATAAACTGCTTTCTTTGGTTTTCTGGAGATATTTTTTGTACGTGTATCCTTCTTATGAGATTTTCTGGGGAAGTGTAAAATCAGTGACGTAAGATGAACTACACAAAATCATACTGAAGAAAAGTCCATAAAACCAGGTTACTAAAATTTTGTACTGAATATCAGCTCATGAAAAGATTCATCATCTCTAGATACATTCCTACAACATATATGCCCACTTCTTTTCTGCTCCAGTCTCTTTCAGGAGGGGGAGATGGATGAGGATGTTTTGATAACTGGTAATTACCAGTGCAAATCAGAACCAAAATATCGTGTGGTTTCTGTGCTTAGGATGAGGCGCAACTCTTTAAGTGAAATGAAAGAACTCTAAAATTACACACTAAGAAATCAACATGTTTATTCGGTTTGCTTGAAAAAATATCTTGCACAAGAGTCTTCATTTTTCAAGTCCCATGACCACAGCTGAAACATACAAATTGAAAAGAAGTGCTATGAAGACATAAATCTTCATAGAAATCATAACTTTCTTATGCCATTATTGCTGCTCCTTAGCAAACCATGCAGTCATTTTCCATTCATTTAGAATTCAGTCAAGTAGGATCAATTCAGGCTTTGCTTGTCTGTATCCTGTGATGTAATGCCATCTAATGAAGCTGCAAAGTATAAAATCTGACTTCAGCCTGCAAGACCATTATAAAGCTCTTCCTTCTGTTCTGACCTTTAAGTAACAGTGTAAGGCAATGAGGTCTGCCTGTAACCAGCACTTGTGGCAACATGTTGAGTGCAAATGTGGATGATGGGTCTGTTGCTATGAATCATCTAGATAATCTAAGCAAATAATTTATTTCAAATGAGAAAACTTCATTAGAAACACTAAGACTGCAATGTCAAGCATGCAAAATTTAGGAAATGGTAGAACTGAGATGGACCATTCATCTTCAATTCAACTCCCCTAATACCTCTCATGTTACAGTTGCATTAGAAGGTACTCAGAAGTTCAGATAGGATTTTTCCATGCATGTTGTTCAGCAATGGTATCCTAGTAAGCATCAAAGATTGTTCTCCCTCTGTTAGAATGCGTGAAAAGCTCATGAAGACACAATATGAATGTAGGACTATACATTTCCTGGTAGATTTGTGCTGCGCTTGCTAGAGAAAAGTAGTGCCTCAGAAAGACTGATCAATCCTTTTTCTTGACATGTATGCACATAGTCAGAAATGCACCCAGGTAATGCGTTTGTAAGATCTGTAAGATGTGTGCTGGGATCATCACATCTTTATGTGCCGATAAAGGCAAAGGCACCAATATGATATATGCAAGGCAAAGGCACCAATCTTCTTGTGCAGTTCCCGTGGCATTCTCCCAGATGCAGAAGTTGGGACACCCTGGGAGAAGTGGCCCATTCTCTTTGTCCAGCTTTGCAGTGCAGCATGGTCTGTCCCCTTCAGGCTGCCTTCCATGACGTGCAGTTGGTTGTTGAGAGCTGATGTTATAACCAAATTTGGGCGGGTTTCTGGGGACTGTCTGATGTGCTCTTTATGTAATTGGTATTATGGCAAGAAGTTGCTCAAAAATTCTGGACTGCACAGTAAGGCTGAGAATAAGCTTTATTAGAATAAGAAAAGGATAAATAAAATGAATACACCTCCCAAGTGTGATACAAGCATCAAACATTCCTTGGGACAACTAGGGGAACCGAATAGGTGAAAATGGTTACCTCTGCATTGAGAATAGGAAGTCAAGGCCTGGACTGAAGAAATCTGCCAAAAATGATGAAGACCAAGTGGGAATTAGGAGTTTTCATCTCCTGTTTCTGTGTTTATTCTTCTTAACCAAGCTTCTCGTCATTATTCACATATCGTCTTTTATTTTCAGCACCAGTACTCAGCCTTGACGGAGAGCTTGACAGAGGCACTTTGCAGTCAGCTGGAATCAGTCAAGCACAAATAATTGCCTTGTGAATGTGTGGTGTTTTCTTGTCCCATTCAGTTCAGCACTGTAAGTCAGAGCATTTGCACAGTGACCCCCTGTGTTTACTGTGGGCCGGGTCAAAATGCCGCATTGCCACTGTGGTTTTCTGCAGCTCTGTTTGCTGGAGCACTGTTTCAACTGGCTATGCAAAGAAGTTAAAGCCTACTTTAGTAAGCAGTAATACAGGATGCAGTTTCAATAAAAATTAAAGAATTTTTTAATGCAAATATTTTCCCTTGGCATAAAAAAGAAGGAACAAGCATCTCAGATCAATCCGAAAATGCAAACTTCAGCAGTAATCCAAACACCACTTCCAGGATAAAACCCCAATTACTTTGCAGTGAAGGGTATAACGTTTATGTATTTGATAGAATTCTACCACTAGWATCTACATTTATGCAAGGAATCTATTGGAAAGCTTGCCTGGAGTGGGGAAAAGGGAATAGGAAATTGTGGCAGGTGAACACAAGAAATTACTTGAGAACAGTTTGTTTTGTTCCAGTTCAAAACACATTCCTTGCTACAGTGACTGTTCAAGACCCACTTTAACTGCCCATTGTATAAATTCTCATCATCTTGAGTTATTTGATGATCTAGGCTGCCAGTCTAACTTATTACAGATGAGGCAGTAGAAATTACATTTTTATTTTCCTTTCTCTGACTCAACATTGCACATTTACATCTCCTGGAAGACTGAAGAATCACCTTTTATTTACATTTCACTTGCTTTTGAGAGATGTTAGAACTCAGCTGTATTTTCTAAGCATCCCTGGGTCTGCATTATGTTTTCTCAGGGCAATTTCCATTTCCTTTTGTGTTTTTTTTTACAATGCTCAGTGAGACACAGCAATCAATATTCTCATGGAAATTGCTCAGGAGATTAAAATGCTAAACAATTTTTCATACACATTCCCCTCCTGGAACAAACATCATAAACCACAAAATTATCTCTCTGAAGCACCATGCCAGTAGGCTCAGATGGCTTCTCCTAGCATTTACATTTTTTAAAGCCTGCAGTAACTCCAGTGAAATCAGGAGAGGTACTTTGTGGTGAGTTGGATTTTACACACTGAAGTTACACAGTCAGTTCTGGTATCCAGAGGTACTCTTTGGTAGAGTACACCCAGAGAGGTTCAGCCAGGGGAAGCTGCCACCAGCCAGGTTTGGTTTTTCTTTGGAAACCTGTGCCCAGTTCTTTTTGCATTCTTTTCATTCCAGTGAGCCAGCTCCATCAGAAAGTTGTTTGGAGGGAAATTGCAGTGGCACATGGTTTTTAAATATTCTTTTATCACCTTTACATATTCTGTATGGCTTCTATAACTGGGTTACTTGATTCCACTATTGGTGGCTAATCAATAATTTTCATATCACTCCTTACCAGTCTCTTCATTTCCGGGAAAAAAAGAGACAYGGGGATCCATTATCCTGGAAGTGTTAGATTTCCTAATGAATATTTCAAACAGTTCCACCAAATAGGCATTGATATCTTACCAGCAGCAATCACTTCAAAAAAACCCAAACAAACCAAGACCACCCCAATATCACTGAATCGCATGCCATTATTTATCAAATCCACTTTCTTGAAACCACTGATCTGAAGTCGTATCACAGATCTTGATRTACCAGACCAAATACACGGACAGGTAAAGATGGAATGTCATATTTTCTAAGTTTGAAGGGATGGATCAAGTGTGTTTTCCCGGGTCTTTAGGCCTGGTCCTTTTCACTCTTTCTGCTAAAACTTCATTTCTCTAGAGAGAAATTCCCTCTAGAAAGCTTTCTCTTGTGGCCAATCATTATTTTAAATAGTTGGTCAAAAGGAGAGGGTTGTTTTTTTCCTGATGTGGATTTTTCAGCTAGCCGGAAACTTTGTGGGCTTGCAGGTACCCGTCTCCATGGCAGAGTGCCTGGGGGCCCTGGGATTGCTGGTCATCCTAGTGCCACAGACCCTGGAAATTCTCTTTTTTTTTCCCATCAGGTCCAGCTGTGGGGCACCTGCATAATATGATGACTTCCATTAGTGTCTTGCTAGAAGGAGATCTTTAAAAGCGAGGTCAAATAAATGTTCTATGCACAAACAATACACGAGTGGCTTTTGATATTGGTAAATTGATCCATGTAGTAAAGTGATTGTTAAAAGTGATAATAACTAAAATTCTTCCAAACAGATAAAAATCAATTTACATTATGTGTGAGCCTGCAAGCCAGAAAAGGTCCAAGACTTTATTATCCGGCAAATTTCCATCCAATTTTTCAATCTGTATATAGCCTTTTCAGTAGATTGGACATTTTCTTTTTTTAAACATACTTATGTAACCATAAACTCAAACCTGTTCAAAACTGTAATGTCGATGTCCAAAATGTGATAGACATCAGTTCAAGAACTTGGAACAAAAGTACTTACAACTCTTTCTCTCTCTGTTTTTGCAGAATGAGATATTTGGCTCCAATTCAGACAGTGAGATTCTGTATTGTTTAATCTTTTAACATTGATTAATGTTTTTCTAGAAGTTTGAAATTTTCAAGTGAAAAGCATTTTAGGAAAGTAATATGACGTGAAAGTACGATGCAAAAGCAAGTATTTATTAATAGCATTTTCCTATTTTCATATTTAAAAAATCCCTGCAGAGTCAAATTATTGTAGGCTTTTAAATCCTCAGTCTGTTGTTTTTCAGTTGAAAAAAGTCTTAGCTCTGAGGACCTCTATGACACTCTTAAAAGCTGATCCAATCTCCTGTGCAGTCAGTGGAAGAACATCAAATGCCTTCACCAACTCTGGATCAATCTCCGAAAACTTTTACTTGGAAAAATATTGAATGCTAAATTCCTGTCTTGTACCTTGGACCCTTTTTGTCAGTAGGACATTTCAGAATAAACTTTTATTACTTTCCAACAAGGTTTGAAATCTATCATGGCACATACTACAAAGCAGCACCTATGGCAGTACCGAACTAAGCAGAAGCTCAGATGATTAACCAGAAAGTTACTCAACTTCCTTGACTTTAGTTGAAGGATTATGTAAGTGTAAGGATTTTATCCTGAAATTATCCCTGTTTAAGGATTGCTTTTAAGGATTATTTCAGTGTAGATTTCTGAGATTTTTGACTGAGTACTAGGCCTATTGAATCAGCCATATTCCATGGCAAACATAATTTCTAAAAACACCCTTACCCCTTGTTTTTATTATCCATTAATGTTAACTAATCAGTAGAATATGAAGGATGTGGACAATGCACACCAAACAACATCAGTTGCCAGAAAAAAATTTAATCCAGAAGTCACTGGAAGATTTCTCTGTGGTAGTAGAACGTAGTAGTGGTACATATGGCCACTAATAATTTAAGCAGCCAATATTCTTAAAATAGAAGATTTTCTTATCAAAACTGGCATGGAGTCCTAAGGCTATTGGTTCTTTAGACCTTCACATTGGAAAGAATATATTGAGATAAACCAAGTCTAATTATGATTAGACATTCTGTGACGTTGTGATACCTCAGAGTCAATTAAGATTGTGACTCAGAAACTAGTGTTTCTGTGTACCTCGAAGTCTGGCATCCAGAAATTCCAGAGYTGTGCAATCATACATGGAAACTTAGTTTATGAGTGTGGGTACAAGTTCCTTTTGTTTAGAATTARTTTTTAATGCGCAATGCCTGGAACTGAAAAGCCCACTCTAGATTAGAAATGTTTTCAACGCATCCTCATTTTAGAACAGAAGTTCTAGGATTATTTATTGAATAAATAAGTCCTATAATTTTATTATCTGAAATATTTCTAATTATTTAAAACATGAAGACCTGCCATTTTGTAAAAACATAATCAAATAAAACAAACTTCAAGTTGTTCTTCTCATAAATAAATCTGGTTTCTTATTATGCACTGCTTATCATGTAACTTGTGGCTGCCTAAAGTGGCCTGGGTTCTCTAGGCCTGAATAGCATCCAAACAGTTTAAACTGAGACAGATCAGGACTCTCTGATCTTAAAGTTTATCCTATCTAAGGCATTGCAAGGGCTGTTTGCGTAAATGTCTGCATCTTACTGCTAGAAACCTACCAAAAGTTCTGTTTCTGCTTCACTGGAGAAGGCAAGCTGAAGGCTGTGACCACTCCAGGTAAGGACATAAACATGTCCTTCATACTTCCGTATTTTCAACTTCTAACAGCACTGTGCAGGGTCTGCCCCATTCATGTCACCTTTCGTCCTCTGGTAAGACAAAGGACTATTTCTCTCTATAGCTAAAATCATAGCTTTTTTTTTTTCACTTTTTGTAATCATTTCCTTTAAGAAGGAAAAAAAATTACTGTTGATTAGATGTGTGCTAAACCGAGCAATAAAAGTTATACACCAACATTTCGAACAAGTACTTCTCATTATAATGATTATTAGAGTTGTAGAGCTATGCATCGCCAGCAATAAGTATTTTTGTGGCTTTCCAGGGACTTGGTCTTCAAGCAAGTTTTCCACCATATGTTTGTGCAGTGTGCTTAATGATGTCTGAAACAACGAAGCATAGTGCAGTACAACAATAATGCTAACTTCTGTTACGGAGCAACCTCACATTAATTTTAAAAGAAACTTTAGTCATTTAGGGATTGCAGGGTTAGGCTAAAAATATTTAATGAGATTTGTTCCAAAGTCTATCCTGATATCATCAGCAATTCTGGTTCTCAGTTGAGGATGCAAATAAATAGAAGGTAAATATTTTCCAGAGCCATTAAAAATCGTAGGTAAGGAGAAAAAATACAGCTGTGGGAAAATAAGGTGATTATTTATCAAAGTATATTTTATCAAATTTTCTCAGCTTTTTTTGCTACCACAAAGAGCATGAAGTTACACGAATTACTTACAAACATCTTTTCGAAAGCTGACTTGACTTCAGTAGTACATTGCTTACCAAATATTTTCCTCATTTTAAGGCACTACATGCGGTTAATTTGTTGCTGTCCATTGCAATGGTGACCACAATTGCTTACCATTAAATATATGTTGTAAGTAATTTCAGTTCGTTGAATACTGTAAATATTGTAGTAAGTGTATGAAATTGCTATCCAATATCTTGGTGGACAATTTGAGAAGTGAAGTGGGGAACTGCATTTCATTTATAGAAGTACAAACAATGTGTAAGAAATCGTCATTGTGTTCTCATAACGCAAGTGACGCTGACATTTTTGTGGGGGATGCAGAAGGAATTAATCAGATTTTACAACCCAGAGAGGRTATGTGAGTGTTGGATAAATATACACCATGGAAGTGGTGGTATAACATCATTGCCAGTGACAGCTTGCGTCATGAAAACCGAAATCTGAGTAGGAACAGCAATTTCTCTTCTTACTTTCAGATGACATCAAAGGTCCATGGGAATTTTGTTTTCATTAACACATTCTTCACTGATGGTAGTAGGAAAAACATTTTTGGTCTGGAAAAAAAATCAACCTTTTTTTAAAGCAGTGAATATCCATAAGTTTTTTAATTTAAACCTTCTTCAACATATGCTTTACATTCTGATGCATTAGACTTCAAAATCATTACATCATGTGTCTTCATGTTTCCGTCACAGTGCTGTCACACAGCCTTCCCTCTCTGCCCCTTGAGAAGGTTTTTCTGGCATCTAACTGCAGCTGGGACTTTGGCTCCAGCCTCACTGAATCCTCTATACATCAGCCTTTAGCAGGTCTACAGGCAAAACCTTTAAACACAAGATGTTCATGGAGCACTCAGTTTGTAAGTGAAATCCTGAATGTTAGCTCCTTGATAGTCATTCCCTCAGAGTGGATTTCCAGGGCAAGGTCTGGAGGAATGGAAGTGGAAATGGTGGACAGAATGAGAAGAAAGCATGGACCAGATTGCTGACAGCAGGAGCAGAGAACATCTCTGCCCCTCTTCATCCCTCCTCAATCTTCAGCTCCGTATGCCAAAACTCAACCAGTTATGAGTGGAGCTGCAACCCATGACAATAGCCAGAGACTGAGACAAGGCAAATGGACCAAGGGAACACATTTGAGAAAAAAACAAGGAGGCAATGGCACGTGAACCACTTTGATAGGTTGCGTGGGGAGAGTGTTGGATCAGATACAGAATCCTCAAACTTCCCAGCTTGGGCCAACAGGAGGATAGCTCACATGAGGCCTGAATTCAGATGAAGATAAATGGTCTTCACTTTTTCCCAGCCAAGAGGACCTTGAAGTACAGCCTCACATTTCCCATGTGCTATTACTGCCAAACTGAATTTGTTTGCAGGCATGCCCATGGCAAGAATCACTCACTGTGGACCCGAGGAGGCTTGGGATGAAGTGGGTGCTGGGAAGCTCAGTATGACCAAGGATCAGGGAGCATTGCACTGCTCAGAGGCAGATATTTAGAGGCTCTGGTGGTAACCGGCAAAAGCTAAGGAAATGCAAAATGACAGACAGAGCTTCTGTTCCTCTGTGTTTCTCACTTGTGCTCGGTGCTACCAGCAAATGTTTCCTATCTTTTCTCAAAGCAGGAAACTGAAAAAACTTTTTAGTTGCCAGTTTAGCATTTTCCTGCACAAAATTGAGGTATCATGTTCCTGATTTGTCCTTGTCTAAATTCTTTACATTGTACTTTTTCTTAACTCTAAAAATACATTATAGAAGAATAGAGTAAGGTTTGGGATCCTAAGTCATAAAGCAGGGTTTGATCCTTCAAATCAGGTAGATGCTGTTCTACATTGTATCTTAAGCCTTCCTTTCCCATCTCCAATTGAGTTTATTTCTCTTCCATGTGCAATGGATAACAGAAATGACACAAATACGTTTTTTTCCTGAGTATTTTTCTCATTTTCTGCAATTTGAGTCCCTCAGTGTTTGAAAATTTTTTTCAGAGATGGAGTATTTTATGACGTGTTGAACATGTATTAAACATATCCATAGCCCTAGACTGAATTCTGAGTTCAGAGAAGGAGCAAGGAGACAGATTTACTGTCAAGAGGCCTAAAATTATTATTATTGCCATTTTGGAAAAAGAGAAGCTTTGCTTATGCAAGTGTTTAAATTGACCAAGCAATTACTTTTAATGCTTTTATTCCTATTCCCCTCTCACAAATATTTGTTGGAAACCGGTAGTTTCATTTCACTCAAATAAGCACCAGACTCCTTCAGGGAAAAGATTGGCTCTAGGCAGATATTCTGCTTAGGCAGCTTCTTTTCTTTGGAGGGAAAAGAAAAAGATGTCAACACAAACACAAGTCTGTGATTGATGAGATGTTTTAGGGCATGGGGGAATATTTCCAATTTTAGTATGTTTTGCCCTTTAATGATGAAGAAAATAAGTAGATCCTGAAAGCATATTTAACTTACTTAAACTTACTTATTTGCTGGCCTGCTAAAGGCTAGACTTTGGCCAAGGATAAAACAAACAAATAAATAAATAATATTTCTTCTGTTGAATTAGGGATATTTCACTTTTAGCTTAGTTTTCAAAAGGCCTTACTTGCATTAGTACACAGTTGACCTTATAAATATGAAAAAGTGTGTGGGTTATGAGTCCTTGAACATAGTGCATTTGGGGTTTTTTGACCACTTAGTCTAGCACAAAACTGACAATTCCTGTTGGCAATGTCACCTTGGAGACAGAGAACTCAGTGGTGCCAGGGACCAACATCTTGTCTATTTTCTTAGAAAATCAGGATTAATTTTCTAAGAATAACTGAGCACTTTAACCAATAAGGATAGATTGTTTTGGGGAATGGGTCTCTCCTATTAGACTTGCTTCCTTGTGATTAATAAGAAGAAGGGTCATTAGGAAAACAGATTTGAATCTTGACAGCTGTCACTCATGTCAGTTCAGATTTGTATAGACAAATTTATAACATTCAGTTGTATAAGAAACACATTTTCTCTTGGAACATACCTGGGTACAGAAGGAAAAAAGAAAGGATTTTATGTCATCACAGTACTCTTCTTTCTCATCTATACAAGCCAGTGAAGACTTCCTAAGAAGACTTTCCAAGTTCTTAATAAACTGTCTCCCTTTTCCAGGCACTTGACTGATTTATTTGATCATCTATTAGGAACGTATTATTTCTAGGAGTTTTGTCCATTTGATTGGCTAAAAAAATACAACGGTAAAMTTATTGGGGTTTTTCCTGCCCTTTTGTTCTTAAATCCCTATTCAAAATGAAATCTTTTGGAAGTATCAAAAAATATTCCTCTATTGTATTTCCTGTCTGGGTTTTGATTTTATCTAAGTTCTTTTTTTAATGTTTCAATAATTCTTGCGGTAAAACAGATTTCATTTGGAAGAAGAAGAAATAAAAGTTTTCTTTGCTCTGCATGTCTAGTGGTTTTGCCTTTCTCATTTTTATCTAATTTATGGACCTCTAAGGTGTATTCTGCTTCATGACAGGAAAGAGTTTTAAGAGGGCACATAAGGAATACTGCCTTGGTTCATAGTAGTTACATGAAGGAGGAAGAATGAGGAAGGATCATGTTACCAGGCAGCACCTGTGACAGGTAGGGCTCCTGGTTTGTGCTATGGCTCTTTCACCACTGTGGCCAAGTGGTCTTTCTGCTGCTGAGCCTGTGCTCCACTTTCTTTGAAAACAGGCAAGGTTCAGCTCAAGTCTAAAGATCCCAAAGAGGATGGATTGTCTAAGTCTGAAAGTACTCAATGTATGAGACATGACAGGTCACACACTACTTCCAGTCAAGCTTACTTCCTGGATTATTGTATTTGACTTCCAAATTATTACTTGGAGTCTCTCTAAGAGGAGAATAATTTCCTCATCACCACGTGTGGTATCATTGAGCATTGGTTTTCCTGTTCTACCAGTTACACCTTGCACTCCCGCATTAGAAAGGATTGGTTTTATATTTTAATGTCTCTTTCAATACAGAGTTTCCCCTTTCTTTTACAGAGGGGTGTTCAGCAAAGGTGTCAGCAAATTCCAAAAGTCCTGTCTGTGGGCGTGGTTTCAGTAAGCCCCCTTGTTAAACATGGAGCTCTCTCTAGACTCTTCTCTGCAGCCAAAGATTTTAATAATCAACTAAACGTATTTAATGACTCGATGGTTCTCTTCTTCATTGGTGTGAATTTTCCTGTACACGCCAGAGAGTTAAGAGRAGAGCCAAGTGGCTTGAATCATGGGTAACCATGTTGCCAGCAAAAGGCAAGCTGTATGTTTTGATTGGCAAAGGCACTAAGGAAGGTACCATTGTGAATTATTTCTTCTCCCTGAGCAAGGCAGTTTCCAGGGCAATTAAAAATAAAGCCAAATTATCGTGGACTGGGAATGATAAGGAAGTTGAGGAAAAGACTGAAAAGAGCTGAGAAAATTCCAGAAGGAACTTGCCCATGTTCAAAATTACACACCGTTTTCATCTATAGTCAAGCTACAGGCTGCTCTACATACCTCTGAGGAAGAGGGAGTGGATGAACCGGAATGAGGACAAAGACTCGGGAAAACCTACATCCATTCTCCTGACATAGCCAATATTAGATTTTCTAAAGAAGAGTGTGCATGTGGGGGAAAGCTGTGAATTAGCACTCTTAGTAAACTATGGAAAATCTTAGTTAAGACATAGAAGCTGGAGATGGAAACATCTTGTTAATCCATCTAATTCAGACTTATCACTCCAGGAGGGCTCTCTCATGAAATTTCTAGTGACTCATCTAGCCTCATAAAATTCATATCTATGAGGTTATTACCTTCTCTTGCTTTTTAGGAATCATAATCATGGAAAGTGGGAATCCAGGGTTTACTGCTAAGAAATGGAAATTTATTGCATCAGAATGCATAGCTCAGCTCTGGCAGAATGCTCTCTTATCCTTTCTCATTTAAAAAGCAGGTGTTTTTATTTCTGCTCCTCGAATGTCTTCATTCTTTACATCTCTTATCTTAAGTGCTCCATAAAACATCCCTAAATCATGTTTTTTCTGATTAGCTGTTTCAGGATTCCTTCAGTACCCAATTAGCTGTGGGATACCTGTGGGGCAGCACCGGTACCAGACCTCGATGGACACAGACTTTATTGACATTACAGATAACGCCAAGGCTGGAGCGGCAGCATGTGTAGATTATACATAGATTTTTAGGGGTGTAATGCTAAATGACTGGCACTGCCTGGTGTACCAGGTAGCCACAAACAAAAAGCAATTAGATTAATAGAGAAGGTTGTTAAACTGTTTTTCTCCTGATGCCGTGAGGTGACAGCCACTGAGAGAAGGCTGGCCAGACGCTGTGAGGGGCCCAGAGGTGAAGAGCTGCTGTGCATCACTTGTGGACAGCTGCTGGCTGGGTGATGATGTCTGTGCATCGAGGCAGGATCCCAGAAAAAGACATGATGCCTTTTTCTTTCTCCGGCAGGAGAACACCTTACACATAAACCATGAGAAAGAGTTTGTCAAAACAGAAAACTCYGCATATTTTTCAGGTCAGGCTACCAGGTGAACAATAACAGAAATTCTTGGCAGCGATTTCAGGCTTTTGTGTGAAGCAGGACAAACTACAGATCACCGGGACTAGATGTTGATGGTGCCATGGGTTCTGAAGAATATCAAACATAAAATTACTGAACTATTGCACATATAATTTAAACTTTCAGCAATACTAAAGAAAGGAAAGCTGATAAAGATAACTTCAGTCACTCAAGAGTGGTCTTGGAATATGTAGACAAGTGGGTCTAATCTTTCGTTCTGGAAAATCAGTAAAAAACTTCATAAAGAGTAGAACAAGCAGATACTGCATAATAGATTACAAAAAGGAATAGGCAATATGGATATTATCAAGGCAGTTATGCCTCACAGAGCTGTTAGAGTCCTCTGTAAGTAATATATGTGGATCCATGTAGTACATATGGACTTTCTATAAGCTTTCAGCAAGATTGTTATCCAGAGGTCTTAAAAACCCTAAAAACGCTTAAAACCCCCTCCAACTAGGAAGGAAGCCCCTTTGGGGCAAATAACTGCTAAAAGACAGAGAATGAAAACTTTTAGCAATGGCATGAGGTTACTAATGTAGCCCCATGAGAGATGCATTACTGCACGCTGTACTGTTAAATATACCCATACACGATTTGTGAGCAAGACAGAGACGTGATGAAGCCTGAAGCTGATTTGGGATACTCAGGGGAAAGATGACAGTAAGAAGCTGGAGTGTGATATCACAGTATGGGGCAACAGGGGAATGAAATTATAGATGAAATGTAATGTAGAGTACTGCACAGAGAGTGGGGGGGGGAGGGGGGATACCAGCACTCACTTCAGATGTGGCTTGTTTTTTATACTTTTCCCAAAGTACCTGTACATATCTTCTGTTGGCTAGACAACAGATGGATGAATTTTCAGTCTGAACCAATGTGGCATTTTGTTGTGGTTAGAAATTTTAATGGAAAAATCGGGAAGAGATAGAGACTTCATGAGTCCACTTTAAATGTTTTCTGCTTTCTTAATCTCTCTACGATGATGAATTTTATCTTAAAATGTTTGGACCATTGCTACTGTAATACTGAGAGAAGAGAGACTTACAGGCCAGTATGTACAAATTGTCTCATTCTCACCATGCAATCAAAAAAGCAGAGGAAACTCAGATGATGCCATAAAGGTAATAAGATTTGAAATAGAAGCACATATAAATGCTTGAATACTTCTGTTTTATGTAAGACAGAAAAATCATGGTTTAAATCAGAGTTCACTTCTGAACTTGTGAAACAGGCAAAATATTAAGCTTTGGCCAAGAAATGAACTTTAATACTAGCATGGCTCGACCTAGCATGGACGATTATATTCTATTTGTGCAAATATAAAGTTTAAACCTTTTTTCTTCGTCTTTTTTTTTTCCCTCCCACTACTCTTGTGTGTTGCTTTACAGGTGCTGTATTGTACTTGCATTTGTTATATTACCCTGCTGCTTTAAGAGGTTCCTTTCTGTGCTATTTGAGAAGGATCAAGGTTCTCTGGAGGGCAAGAATGAAGGACATAATCATCAGAACCTTGTTCAGGGCCTTTCAGTCTGATGCTGTCAATTTGTCGTACACCAAAACCCATCTGGCAGTGGCCTTTATGCACCAACACTGACAGCGAAAAGAGCAGGGGACTGGCCACTCGAGGACCATGTCCTCCCTCAGGGCTGTCTTCTTTCCCTTTGCCTCTGTTGTAGTCCATGCTCAGTTGTGGGTGGAAAGGTGACATCAAAGAGTGATATCTACCCTCAGAGAAAGAATTTCTAGGTTCTCCCTTGGCCACCATCTGCATATGAAGAACCACAGTGGAACAGAGGCTGTTTACTCTGGCTGGCAGTACCATGAAGTGAGGGTCACCTTTTCTCCTGCTTCCTGATTTTTATTTCTCCTCTGTTCTCTTCCCCTAAATATCATCAGTTCTATACTGGAATGTGCTGCACATGTTTRAAAAGCATTATCATAAGCTCAAAGGTTGCCAGCATTTTGTGATCCTTGTGTGACAGTGAGTGGAACCTGGTCTATTGCTGAAACAGAAGCTCTGGAAAGGGAGGAAGAATAAATCAGAAAATTGCTTCTGTCTGGTGAACTAGGAAAAAAAAAAATCTGTGGAAAGAATTCCCCTTCATAAACTGCAGATTGTACTTGTAGTCTATTGAGCCTGGATATGCATGCTCTTTCTATTACAGCTCATGAACTCACAACTGGAATTTGCTTTTTATAAAAGAATAAAAGAAGGAGAAGAAGAAAAAAGATGCAGTGAGCCAGCCCATAAAGCAGTTTTGGACTCTGAAATTATATTATAATTGGAATTTTTAAACTTACGTAGAAACATTACTGTGTTAAAATATCTGAAATAAGGTATTTTCAACATAGAAGTTAAACAAAAAGAAACACCAGTCATACAGGGCAGGAAATCACAAATCGAAGCACTCATTTTAAAAGAGATTATGGCTAATGTAAAATAGGCCTTTCACTTAGCACTTCTCTGCTACTTTGGCAATGGTGCACCAAGAGATAGTTACATTATTTGTGGTTATAAAATGCTGTGAACAAAATCATGTAAAGGACAATTAAGTTACGAAATCAAACCTTGTGAGGGGTCATTACTCTACTTAAACTTGCTCCTGCCCTAACAATGGTGATAAAGAAAGGAAAACAAGAACAAGCTCCCTAAAATGGGGGAAAAGCAGAGTGCCAAGGCCACAAAAATCTGTGACATTTCAATTTATCTCCAATTCTTTCAGTCTTGGGTTTGGTCTGTTGTTTTTTTTTTTTTGAGAGAAGAAGGAATGGGTATGGACTCCAGCAAGAAAAGAGCTCACAGAGCCCTCAATGCCTGTTGAGAACAAGCAGGTCCAAACAGGTAAACACCAAAGGGACTGCAGCTTTCCCAGGCTGGGGTCCAGCACTGTCCCCTTCACTCTGACCTCCCCAGTGATCCATAGAAGAAAAGGAGCAAAAGGGGCAAGACAGCAAAAACCAGGGTGGAATTAGCAGAGAGGCAGAAATGGACATGTTTGCACTCCTACAACTGTGTTGGTTGCCCCATGTGGATGCACATCAGGCCACTGAAGCCTGTGAGGCTAATTCTGACCTAAACTGGGGTCTTATGGCATTGATGTCACACTGCARTCAGTTGTGGTGTCTTGCAAGACCAGAGTGAGACCTTAAATGACCTGCTTAAGCTTTTGAGAATGTTTATAGTTATAGACACTAWGAGAAGACCTCTTGCAGGGACAAACCTTTTGGCCTGTCGCTGCATCAGTTATGGTTCAAAGCAAAGGGTTCAGGCTGTCCCAGGGGAAAGACCTTGCTTTGTAATAATTCATATCTTAATTCTTTAGAATTTATTACAGGACTGAGAAAGAAGCAGCATGTGAGATAAATGAAGTGGCAAAGGGATGTACGGGAAGAACCTGTGATCATTAACTGACACAATTCAGCATAGACTGTCATTCCACCAGTGTGACTATGCTGATTTATGCCAACTGAAGCTGAGATTGTTTGTTTGCTTGTCTTAATTGCATTTAAGAAGTATTCATTTCTAATCCTCATGTTTTCAGAGAAGTGCTTGAAAAGGTAAGTGCATCTAATTGTTCAAAGAAGTAGAATGCAATTATAAGACAACCTAGTGGTATTATTATTTAATCTTGTGGTACTTAAAGAAAATTATTCCTTTTTTTCCCAGACTATTTTGAGAATTTGATTGGAATTTTGTATAGTAGTAGTTTCCCCTCATTTTTTTGGTGCATCTTTCAAACAGTGTCAAAAGGCAGTACTTGAGGTAAGCAACCTTTAGTGTAAAAATTAGGAAGTTTGACAGAAGCAGAACTAGTGAATGTAGTAAGTGAATTATGCTCTTCTTATCTGGAGAAATTGATTGGCTGCATCCTGTACAAATTCCAAGGAACTTTTGACTCTAGAATTTAGAAATATATTTTCTCAGAATTTCACACCAAAATATTTGAAACCTCTTTTGACCTAATGACCAGAAAGAAAAGAATTGAAATGCATGACCACATTGAAATTAGTTGCAAACTTTTAATTCTTCTCAGGAGGATGTTTTTCCAAGCAATTTAACACTGTAGAATGTGCTGGTTTGGCCATACCAGAGGTTGAATTCTCCATTCACCAGCCAGATACAGAGCAAGAAGCAGCACGTACAGTCAACCAAATATTTTCTTACTTTTATGGCGTGTCTTTAATGGTGTTCTGCCAGCATTCAATGAGTTACTGCTTTTGCTGCTGAGTCAGACCATAGCAAATGTCTGTTTCCTAGGGATGTTTTTTCTGGGCTCCTGTCCTGGTTTCAGCTTGGGTAGAGTTAATTTCTTCTCAGTAGCTGTTACAGTGCTGTGTTTTGGATTCAGAATGAGACTGGTGTTGATAACCACTACTAAGAAGGAGAAGCAGTTATTTCCTCATCCTTTTCAAAGAGTGTAAACCTGAAAGAGAATGAAATCAATGAAGAGCTCAGATGGGAGGCGRGGAGTACAGCAGCTTTGTTCTGCACCTCTGTGTGACCATGCTGTCATGGGAAACCTGTCTTCTTCATAGACCAGYCTACCTGGCATGCTAAAATGCTCCAGACACCATGCAAATGTAGATAAACATTCAGTGAAGTGGCAAAAATGGTTGCAAATGAGCAATAACATCACAAAGACATCTAAGACTTCTTATTTGCCTAATATTCTTAAAGAATAAAGAAAAAAAAAAGGTTAAAACTGACTCTGAGGTAGCTATATGCCCCTTCAATTCACAGCCAGGTGCTCCAGAACTGGGGGATGTTACAGCTGCAACTAGTCAGAAATTTCTGCTGCAGCTGTTTATTATTCAGTCCCTCCATACAGATTTCTTTTTTCCCTGCTTTTTCTTGAGGATGTTCCAATTTTTCTGAGTCCAGCAATTATCCAACAGTAGGTACATCTAGAGGGTTGAGTCACCCCCTCAACACCAAAGAATAGTGCCCCAAAAAATGGCCTACAAGTCAAAAGGTATTTTTGGGCGACAAGTTGAAAGAGTGATTTGCAGGTCACACTACTACAGGCGCTAGGTGGCTTTCCTGCAGCCCCAGTGCTATGTGGAAGTTGGATGCAGGCAGTGGTTTTGCAGATGTGTTGGGAATCACGTTTTGCATGTACAACATGTAGCTCAGTAGCTCTGCAGATAGTAGGTGAGACAAAATTCATACATGACAAGAGCCATATGAAACCCTACAAAATAGATAAGACTGTTCAGGAAGCTGCCCAAGGGGATGGTAGGAGGTAGAGGCAGCTCTGAGACTGACTACTGCAGCCTTCCTTGCCCACACAAAGGACAGTAAAACTATTTTTAATTCTGCCATACACTCCAGCCTGCAATGTCCTCAGTTGCTGGATCTCTGCACTGAGTTCAGAAAAAACTTATGCTAGTGCCCTAAGTTATTAGATCCTCTGCTGAAAATTCTCATTTCAATGGATTTTCCCTCTATTAAGCAGGAAAAATTCTAGATGTTTTTCCAGAATGAGAAAAATATGTTATCCTCATACAGCACTGCTTGCAGTCAGGTGGCACTGCTCAGGCACAGAAGGGCTCCTCTGAACTCAGGAAAAGCATAGGCTTGAAACCAATGTGGAGCAAAACGTGATTTCTGACAAAGAATAAAACTTTGTTTTGACCACTATTTCCCATAGTGGTTTTCTTTTTAGAAACATGAATACATAAAAGAAAAACATCTGTCAGTATCTGCAGGTTTTTTATATATACAGTTTTTGTTTAAAATTGAAACAAGATGCTGAAGAATTAAAAATATATAGTTTGTTAACACATTCCAGTAAAATTTTTTGAGACCTTTCCAACGTTTTCTCTTACTTCTCTTTAACGTCTGTTGCCTTACAGCTTACGCATCAATTTATCTGCGTTTTATCTGGATTTGAAGCCAATTATACCAGAGAGAAGTTTAACATTTGGCATGTGACAGATTTCATAGGAACACCTTTGGTCCTGAGTCTGTGTCTCTTTAGTGTCATGGGTGAATCTCGGTGACATTTGCTTTTCCCTGCTTCCCCGCTGACGTGTTTTTCATGAACTGCTCCATACAGAAGTTGAACTGGATTTATTGAGCCAAGCGTGTGGCAGCACTTTTCACAGAGAGGAAACAAATCAAAGAAAGATAAAACTTCCACTCTTGCGTTTCTGACACTGCTGTGGCTACAGGAGCACAAGGAGCACAGGCACAGCTAAGCTGCAACCAGCAGTATGGCTTCTGGTGGCAAAGGCTTCCCACACGGCTTATCACTGCTTACTCCATGGCTGCTTATCGCTGATTATTCCTCTGCATTTCTAGATAGGATTTTTTTTCTGTTTCAGTACCCCGGGCCTGAATTAGCTTATTTTTAATCACCCGCTCACGCCTGAGCACTCCGCGCTCTCCCGAAGGCCCGGGGCTGCTCGGCGGGATGGTATCGCCGTGCTCTGCCGCCTTCCCACGCGCGGCTTCGTGCCCACGGCCGCACCTGCCGCCGGGCTGCTCGCTAAGAATAGCGCCCTGCTCCGCGGTTATCTCGGAGCCGCTGCCGGAGGAACACAGACAGCGAGAAACCTGGCGCTGCTGGGGGTCACGGATGAAGCCTGGGGCTGAGATAAAGAGCACGAGGATCTGAGGGTGCCAGCGGGGCGCTTGGAAAGCAGTCTCCTCTCTGCTTTCTGTCTACCTCCAAGTGCCAGCGTGCTCCGAGTGCCAGAGTGCTCACCGGGAGATCCACGGGAAGTTCGAGGACAAGATGACAGTTGGAATAATGATCATGCAGAAACTGAGCTTTGCTGTCAGGARGAAGGTTTTGTTTCAGTGGCATAGCAACCACAAGATGAAAAGGGCCAGGAACGGGAGGGAAAGGGGAGATGGTGTCTCGCTCTGTAATGCAGTTTCCTGGTAGGGGAAATCCTGTGGTGCTCTAGAAAGACTGCCACGGAGCAGGTTGAACTGGGCTCACAGGACTCAGGATTTATTAGTGCTCTATTGCCCTCATARTGCCGTGATGCCTGTCTCATGTCGGGCTCCATTTGGTCTCAGCGCAGAGTGCAGCAGCTCTCCCAGATCCCCAGTAAGGATGTACATGGTAACCACATGTCAGGCTACATGCTGACTAATTCCCTTCTCCCCCACTCCCTGTTTTCAGAAGGGTGGCTCAGAGGACAGCCCTGGCAGTCCCCTTCCTCAGAGGCCAGTCCATGTGCCAAGCCCCTCACCAATACAAATTGTCCCAACAGGACAATGCTCAAGCGTGGACGTCACGTTGTAGGCCTGCTGAGTGACCCAGAGGCCCGTCAGCCTGGTGCAGGGTCACAGGAGTCRTCTCCCACACTTCTGGGACAGTCTTTGGGGCCAGACTTGGGATGGCTTTTGCCTCAGAGTTTCACGTTTTCGGGAGAAAAATGACACAGTTTAAGGCTGCCCTTTGCCTTGATTTTTTAGTCTTGGTTCATTTCTGAGTCTTAACCATAAATTTGCTATTGRTTTAAACTATCCAACAGTTTCTTGCAATTGATACTTTGATCAGGACAAGTGGAGAAGTTTGATTTACCTTACACTGGTGAGTGTGCTTGTAAATGTTTTTGTATCCCCTCAGGCAGAGAAGTGCAAGATGTGCTGTTCATTCACTCTCGTGCGGTAACCAGCCAACTGCAATTCCCTTTTCTTTACTCAAGACTTTGTTTTCATCTAAAACTGCCGTAAAATTGGAAGTAGCATTCCTTCTGTTGATAAAAGTATGATCAATCCAGTATGGATTCGTCTTTTTAAGAGGATTTCTTCTTTCCTTTTTTCTCCCACAAAAAATTCGCATATTCTTAAACACTAGATATCTAGTTATCCAACGGTCTTGTAAGTTCATGTTCTGCCTTCTAAAAATGATAATTTCATTTAAATTTAGAAATCATTTAGATATAAAGGCTACAAATAGCAAAGAGTATTTCTCATTCATCCACTCTGAAATAATTTACTCTTATGACCAAGATCATTACAAAGAAAAGTGATAATTTATCATTTTTTATACAGGAGTTACACCCAGATTCATAGGCCCAAGAACAAGCCATCAGTAGCAGGTCACACTTGATAAATCAGTGCATTCAAGTCCTGAGCACAATGCTCTGCTACAGCAATTCAATGTGCATCAGCCGAGTGAGGACTGGCAGCAGGGAGCTCAATGCTTGTTGCAACTGAAAGGTAAAACATGTTGGAGAGAAAAAGAGGTGGATGAAGAACCTTCACCTTGGCAGTCCTAATGACTCAGGAGGATAGGGCAAACTTTTTAAATGGCAATAACTTCATCGCAGGTCTGAGCCCCAAGATTTATGGCAAGCTGAGTGCTTGAGAAAAGAAGTTCAACTTCATGGATATGAGAGGCCAGCCAAGGAGATTACACATGGTGGAGCATCCACCCATGGCTTTAAGCTTCTGCTACACCTGCAGTGAAAATATATGAAATATAACCACCCAAATTTAAAAGCTATTGCTGTGCAGGTAAATGGATCCTGATAAAATGTTAAAGAGGGCACAACCCATAGGCATTGTTTGTGCATTTTTGTTGCAATAGATGAGCAAGTTCTGAGGAACCACAGCACTAATGGCCCACTGAAAGGATGTCCATGCTAGAAACCCCCAAAACATATCGGGAGGCTCTCTACAATACTGGGCTCTGGCTGTATCAGTATCTGGGGAAAGTAGGAGGGCTCTGATCAACCTGAGTGAAGCTGATGCTCCTCATCTTCCTGCCTAGTGTGGCTTAATAAATAAATCACAAGTGTATGGTAAAAGAGTTAAAGCATACTGATCCTGTTTTAGCTGATATAAAGAAAACTATTTCTGTGAGTTTCCTACCTTGCATGAGGGTGTTGGTTTAGTGGATCCTATCCATCCTAAACCGGACAAATGAAATTGTGCCAGACAAACAACCTTTGTTTTCTGAACTCAGGCACTTAGTCATTGGTAATTATTTAGAACAGGTAAATGAGCCAAAACACTTCATAAAGCAATATTTTTTTTGTTCCTCAGCTATAGCATCTGCTGCTTTTTCACAACCACCTTAATATTAAAATGCTTCTCTTGGCAATGTGCCAGCCATGGGAGAAACAAGCTGGTTGGAAGTAACCACATGCCAATCAAAATCACAAGGTTGCTCTACACAYATTGAAATGTCTGGATTATGGGAATAAGCCACTGCAGCTCCTATCATCAGGCAGCCAAAACTGTCGTAATTTGTATGCGCCAAGACAATTCAAGGTTTGTGCGCATAAAAACCCTGTTAGGCAGAGATTGAGATCTAAGGAGGAAGAACTCTCTGCCAAAGAGAGAATTTTTTTTCCTGTGGTATGAAAAATAACAAAAATCAGGCCATTTAATTAAATGTCTCAACGTGGAGCTGGGTTGATACATTTATTTGCAAATATCCTGGAAAAATATTTGTTAGTTTCTGTATCTGGACTTTGGGACAATTGCAGCTAGTGTTTTGCTTTTGTGATGGATTGTGTACACGGTGGTTCAGWAAAAAAAGCAGAGAACAAACACACGACCCCTTTTTCAGACCTGTCTGGGATGTGTGTATGTGCATCAGGGTATTCTTGTCTCCACATGTGGTACCAGTATGTGTTCCTTATATCCTTCCCATCCAACTGCCTGCTGAGTACCTGCTGGAATGGCTGCTTAAACAGGGAACGCTGCAGCAGACTGTGTGCCTGCATGCCCAAGTGTTTGAGAAGTTAAGTCTTGCCATCCCTGGCAAATGTCAACTTTTGAGTGAACTCAACAGTTTAAGTCAAACTTCTTCATGTGAACATTATCCCTGGAGCTTCTTTCTCACCTTCTTTTTTCAGCCTAACCAAAAGAAAACACTGAAATGTCTTTTGCAGCATCTTCAGCAATGGACGGATTTCTCTGAACTGGGAAAAAAAGGCCTGTTGATTTTCCTGGCAGAGTCAAAGGAAATGCAAGCTTCCATCCTCGCACAGGCAACTGCATGAATTCAGTGCAAAGGTTAAGAAGTAAAACAAATATCTGAAGCTCTGGCACAGATTTCATCTTGTCCATATGTGCCAGAGAGAAACCCTGGYTTCTAGTGTAAATAGCCAACACAAGCGTATACTGGACATTAATTCGAGTAAAMTAATAATGAAAAAGGAAAATGGAACCAGAAAGGTTCTCAAGAAGGTGTCTGCTTGTCCTCCCTGTTTAAAATCTCTGTCAAAATCAACCCTGAGATATATATGCCTAAAACCCTAACCCAGAGGTTTGCGACCCACCTCTAAAAGGGACCAGGGCTCGGGATGGTGTGGCAACGGTGCCTGCACCTGCTCCTCCAGCACATGTGCAGGTCACTGCTGCACCACAGCCCCATGCCAGTGCCAGGTTGCTTGAGAGCTGGGACATGTTGCTGCTGTGGCCATCTCTGCTTTATCCTACAGCAAGATGTTTCRGTAAGTAAAGGGACAGGGGGTGTTACTGCAGTGTGGAGAGGCTAGCAACTGGAGTGGGTAATGGTAGTGTGGAAGTGTGATGGCTGTGGGGCCCTTGTTCAGGAGGGCGAAGCTCTTTGGTGGATGAGGCAGTTGTTACAAGCAAAGGGTTTGCGGCTGAAAAATTGTGGGGGGAGAATAAGATAAGCCATGGAGAGGGGGTACTGATGAATTTATTGTGGGAGCACCTTCCTCCTCAAGGAGCGTGCTGTGTTAGTAAAAATAGCTACATGTAAGTAAAGAGGATCATCACAGGGCAGGAGGTTGTCTCTGTGTCACCTGATACTGCTGTCGGCGTTGATGGGGGCACCCATGCGCGTGGGTTTAGGAAGCCCAGGTTCAGCCTGTTCTCAGACACCTCCAGTGACAGAGGGTCTTCTCTGTCCTGAAAGTCTTCCGGTGCTTCACTAGGATATATCCTTCACCYGTGCCTTGTTCAGGAGGCAATTTATAGACTATCCTTACATTATCTTCCAAGTGATCCCCAGCCTGATTGCAGTGAGAGGATCTCTTTGTGTGAATGTAGGAAATGTCATATACCACATCTGGTAGGATAAAACATGGTTGGAGGACTGCCTATTTGTTGAGCCAAAGCATGCTTCAGTTTGGGTTCAAGTAACCGGAAAAGTGAAAAAGACCCATCGTTGGAAGACACTAAAAAATCAATGAGAATGAAAGAGTGGGGTGTGTTAAAATCAGCTGGCTGTTACCCAGCAACAGTATCCAACAGTCACACTCTCAGGGACAGGCTGCTTCTGCCTGTGCTGATCTTTTTCTGGTTGATCTTTTCTGCAATGAAATGTGCATTTGGATTTTCTCTCAGTTTTGCCCAGCCAGCTCAGGAGTACCATGACAGACTCATGTCACCATGCCTCTGTCTGAAACTGGTGCAAAGATCTGGAGGATCTAATCTAGCTAAAATAAATATAAGTTTCTCTTCTCTGGTAAGAGCTGCCACTTAACCATAGCAAGGGGAGGGGGCTGCTTTGGACAACCATTTTAAGCCCCAGTCTGCCTGAATACATCCTGCTAACATGCAAGAGGCATTAGCCAGACTGCTTCAAATCTTGCTCCACAGTTACCACCATCTCTATCCTATGCCAGAGAAAGGGTGAAGAAGATACTCCTGGGTTGAGCAAGGCTGCTGGAGCTGCATCCCCTTGACYTGTCCTTCCTGCACAGACCTCAGCCTGGGTCTGTACAAACACAAAGCTTCTCTGAGAGCTTTTTTAATTGCACTCTGCATGGAAAACCACAGTATTTCAGCCCATCACTCAGTGCCCCTGCAAAGCTTTTCAAGTGCTGTTTTCCCATGYTTGCTCTCCTTTCTGAAGCATCCTCACTGTCCTGTACTGTTGATTGCTGCTCTATGACCCAGGCAGTGCTGCATAATCCCCAGATCAGCCTGTACTTTGATTAATTCTAGAAAATGATCGTGTCTCAGCAGAGAGAGGTTTGCAGCCAGATTGAGAGGCATACTGGCATGTCTGCTTTCCTGGGAAGTGAGCATTGGTTGTAGGGAGGACAGAGAAACATTGGGAAGCTCGTGCTGGCTCCTGCCTTGTGTAGAGCTGTGATTGTGTAAGGACACCAAAAGCTGATGTGCCAGTAAAACAGCTGTGCTGTGACTCTGAACTTGTGTTACACCAACAACGCAAATGTTTTGGAGGAGTGATGGTGTCATGACATCTGTCATACAAGTCTTGTGCCCTATCCTGTACACCAAATCCAGACTGTTTGTGGGCCTCCCTTCCCACTGCTCCTTCTTCCCACAGCCACAGCAGCCATACTCCAAAAAGAGTAAGTGAGGCTAGAGCAGGTCATGTCCTTCCCTGCCTCCCCGCCTCCATCTACCCCAGACCACTTCTCTCTCCTTATCTTGGTGCTGGTGCAGGTGTGGATTCAGAGGGACATGCCAGTGAGAGTCCAGGGACAAGCCAGAATTGTAGATGAGACACTTTAATTTCAACAGGGTGCCATTTTCCAACAGAGCTGCTTTCGGGTTATTCCTACCCTACGACAGAATGGCCATGGGGCAGCTGTACAGCTGAGTGTGTAGCCCAGCAGTTCTGCACCTTGCTTGAGCTGACTGCATAATATGTGCCGTGGGGAAGGAATATGTGGAGCAGAGGATCCAGCTGACAGCAGATCTGTTCCTATGCCCTTGATGGAAACAGTGGTAGGGAGGTATGGACCTGTGTGCCACTGTCAACAGAGACCTGCTGGGGCTTTTTCCTCCCTGGACAATTAGGCATACAGTGAATTTCTGAGTCACAGGCTGGCATCCCAGCAGATCAAATCATTTGCCCAGTACTGGAATAAGCCAGTGTATAAGCCTGAAATGGTGAGCTGGTTCTGTTTGCTCAGCTGACAGAAGTGTAGCAGTTGCTAATTCCATTGCATCCCCTCAGAGCAAAAAAAAAAGGAGAAAATATAACAACCAGCAAGAGAAAATACAGAGAGACTCTATATTGCTCTTTCCACTAAATATGCCCAAATGCAGGCAGACAGCTCTCTCCCCTCACTTCCCTGGGTGCAGAGTGTTTGCTTTATCCGGTGATGTAACCGATTGCTAAATAATAGACAAACCTGGTATGAACTCTCCTACTTATTTCTGTGCGGGTGCACATACGGAGGAATCTTTCTGCATTTTTCACTGGATTTTAGCAGCTTTACAACTAGAAATATGCCACTGCCCTCTGCTGGAAAAGCAGGAGCCAGACAAGCAGAAAAGAAAACCAGAGTGGAATTTTGTAAATGCGTAATATTACTGCACTTATTGTACTTGGTGGTGGAGAGATGTGAAATGCAGCAGGACAGGGACAGGGGAGTCCTCTGCCCAGTGGACAGGGCAGGATCCACTGCCCTACCATGGCTGCCTTTTCCCCTCTCTTTGGAGGGCTCCCAGGTTGGGAAAAACCTGGCAGTGGAAGAAAACATCAGACCAGAGTTATCAGCATTTTCTCCTACATTTCACATATGGAATACAGTTTGGATTTTCGAGAACCCTTTTCTATCTAAAGTTATGTTTTTTGAGAACTCTTACTAGAATAGTCAGGATAAAAAGTGCCCGGTTTAGGTTATCTGTTACATGATAAAGAATCAGGCTGGCATTTCTTTTGTAAGGTAGATCACTCAACACACCTCGAGAAAACCGTGTCACTCAAACTGCTGTCAGATGGCTGTGGTTATACAATCCATACGGACACCACCACGATGTGCACTCCTCATGCAGTGCAATACTAAAACTGGACTTAATCTAATGAGAACAGCAGCATTGGCTTTGAGCAAGCAGATGTATCTGAGGAAGGATTGTCTTTCCAGAAAAGATTTCCAGAAGAAATAGCTATTTCTGGTGTGGTGCTTATCACACTGATTTCTTATCATGAGAGGCATTAGCTTTTTTCTGAAATACAGAGATATTATTGCTAGGTTAGTCTTCAAGCATGGAAGTACTAGAATTGCKGCCTTGAAGAATCATCACAGATTTTCAGCATAAAGTTGGAAAATCAAAAATATTAGTTTACATTGACAAATGCACAAATAGCCATGGTGGTGTGTTCCACCTACTTCAATGGCCTTGCCTCCACTGTTGATCAGGATGACACAGCCCAGGAAGGGGCAAGGGGCAAGAAATCATGTGGAAGTGTAAGAAGTTGCAAAGCAGGCCTACCTTTCCCCTTCTTTTAGTTTCAGTTTCCCTTTCTCTTCTTTATTTTTCCCTTTCCCTTTCTCTAGCACTACAGTAAATGATTGTCCTGAGGATGGAAGTGTCACGATGGTGTCAGGAGGTCTGAACATTAAATGGACTGCATAACCACAGACTGGCTAAGTGGAGGGTGAAGGGGAAAGCCTCCTCGGCATAGTGGCAGCTGAAACGCTGGACACRAAATGTCTGCTCCTCAGGCTGGTTTGCATGATTGACTTCGTTGGCATTAAATTCTAAGCCCTTTGCCAAATTTGCTGACCTATAAGTGGGCTTGAATCTTTATATATAGTAAATGCATAAAGACATTTTATAATGACTCCATGAATGACACATTGCTGCCCTGTAGCTTGGTAGCTGTCCCTGTAGCTACATAGATGTGTCTGATTATAGATCAGCCTTTCAAAAGTAATAAAATGAAGTGGCATTTTATGTAACTCAATGGGTTACAGTAGGAAGCTGTTAACAGCAGAGGATTAAAATAAAATTGTTCTTGGTATTTAAAAAGTGATGAAACGAGGAGAAAAATAAATCCACCCCCAAACGCTGCAAATCACTCCTTACAAGTTTGGCATCTGCCAAGATCCTACTTGCAAAAAAAACCTGGGCTCCTTCCCTCAGAGGGTCCTCCCACACTCTTCAAGGCATACAGCCCAAGGGTAGTGTTCATTGTCCACAGACACACACAGACAGACTGTACACAGCCACACCCAGCATCTTCATCAATAAATGCCACCTATCCCATGGGGTTTTTTTAATGCCTTCTAAAAGATATTACTGCTAAATCTTCATATTCTGTGCATTTTCTGTGATGAGATTTAAATACAGGAAAGCAGATCTGACACATTTCAGCATATTTCTATGTTCTTTAAAGGTAAGCAAGTAAAGGTAGGCCATTAGAGTGTGACATTTATTGTTTATACATTAGTGCGTATTAACATAGTGATTGGCAGAATAAAATATTTCAGCAGTGATCGAAGTATGATTACAAGTTGAATGAAATTATTGATAACGGGGACTACATTCAGCTGAAGAGAAACATATAGAAAGAAATAACTCCTGAGTTTTAGACTATTCATTTGTATTACTTTTAATATCATCCCAGCATATTGTCTCTCGCTTTGATTTTCCTTTCATTTCTATGACACAACTGCCATAATAAATAAATGAGCTTGCATAAGTTCCAGATMATTCACTGAACGTGGCATTGAGTACATTACAAGAGGGAAAGGCATATTCTGCAAAATGTGTTCCCCTGATGAAATGGAGTTAGTCCTGCACATTTATTTCCAATATTTTGGCTAGGCRTGTACCTGTCTCACGTACTAAAAAAACCACAAGATTATTTTCCAGAGTTCCACAGTGTAATTTTTGCCATTAAACACTAAAAAGGAAAAATAAAAGTCAACCATTCACTATTAAAAGGCTTTAATTATTTGGAACACTAACATACAAAAATGTTTACTTGAAAAGGTTTCTTTCCATTTTAGTCTGTCTTCAAACCTGTTACTCTATATTTCACTGACTAGTATTACAAATTACACTGACAAGTTTCCTCAAAGTTGCAAAAGACAGAACTACAGTAAATTGTTTCACAAGTTGTTTAGAAAAAACACATAAGAAATTATTCTTTCCCTCTTCTTCTATGATGAAGCAGAAACTTAGCATTAAACTAACAAGAACAGTCATTATAGTGTTGAATATATTTGACATATTTAACCTCACAAATAAATAAATATATACAAGGGAGGCTACAGCATGTCAACTACAAAACAGAAGCTTTACATTGTAGAATCGAGAGCATTCAAGAGCATCTAACTGACACAGACAGTTTAAGATTACTACATGGTAGTAAAAAAAGAGAAAAAAATCTAAATTCAGCAAAAATACACACAGCTGTACATTAAACTGATAGGTTACAGCTCAGCTTCATTCAGGATACTGTGTTTTCTTTATATTTTACTGATCTATTATGTTTTATTGATTCCTCATTTTTTCAGGAATGTTTGGTTTTCCTTCTCTTCACTTTTGAACAACTTAATCAGGTAGAAATCTCACAGTCAGCTGCTTTGTGAACACTATTATCTACAGTAGTTAAGCAAGTGGGATGATAAAATATAAGTTCAGTAAATGCTGTACATAATCTCTCCCTAAATTATTTCACTTATTAAAGATATCTGACAACACTCATCCCTGTTACTGATTACATTTTAAGTGAATCGGGCTGACTTTCATTCATACACCACAAAATTATTTGCAGTTATGAGACTGAGGTTTCGTTAAGGTCCATGTAGCAACAGCAGTGTTCCTGGGTGGAATCTCATCAGGACATCCTCCTCCCACCAGGTGTTCGCAGCCCAGGCAAATGCGCCATTTGTGCGGTCACAGCATTAAATGATCTCTGCACACAAAAGCATGTGCAAAGAGCAGAGAAAGCACAAATCCACATCCCTAATCACTGAGCATCCACCTGCTTGGCGACTGAAAAATCTCAGCACAACTTTCTGCTCTCTTTCTGAACTCAAATACTTAAATATTTGGCTAAAAATATTTTGGTTAAAAAAAGGATAACTTTAAAAATGAAAACTTTCATTAGGAGACATTCTCCTCTGAAAACAGTACTTGAAAATACCTTTGATGTTTCAGCACATGACTTCAGAAACATGTGCAACTACAATTTTTATCAAGCCTGTCATCAGGTGAAACATGGTTCATGAGGAGAGATGCCCTTTTGGCACTCAAGGTCACATGCTAGTATGTCACACATTTATAGAGAGTAAAACAAGTCAGCATTTTATGCTTTTGTCTGTCCTCTGCACACACACCTCCTTCCCCCCACCTCTCAGTGTCATTATGGGCACAGTATAGCAATGTGAAATTCCCTAATATTGCCTGAACACCGTTTAAACTCTGTGCATCCAACAACTTCAATCATGTCATCCAACAGGGAGGCAAGAGAGGGATACTGATACTGATAATGTTATGTGCCCGGAAAGATGTTATTTATTTATTATTGGTAAAAGTATTCCAGGTTATCCTAATATTGCAATGCCATCTGATGGAGGTGTCTATACATACAGTATGTCTGAAGTACAGAGACTGATGAACTCATGGGTTTACAAAGAATTCATCTTGTATTTAAAGGTTTAAACTTAAGTTTTAGCACTGTCCATTGTTTTTAGATTGTCTGTGGTACACATTATGGGTTCCTCTGTCATGTTTACCATGTGCATTATCATAAAAATACGTGTGGAGAAAGTTCTAGGCATATACTTCTATGTCTATATATACCTGAGTGTCTTCTATTTTGTTTTGTGAAAGAGAACATTAAACATAGACTTTAGATGGGAGACACTGCATTTCATCCATACCAATCAATAGAGGTTGAAACATGACTGTGTAAACTGTGTTTCTACGTATATGGATACAAATTGGCCTGAATTTACAGCACATACTGTTTTGGTAAGAAAGATTTGCATGATTATGTCTATTTAGGCAAAAATGGTTTAAAATAACCCTTTAACACTGGTGTTAGGGTTTTACTTACTTATGAATAAAGAACAGACAGCACTAGATATTCAAGAYGCAAGAATCTAACAAGTGTCATGGGGAATATCCATGTTTTTCAAAAGAAAAAGACCATCAGCAAACTGTTCAATAAAAGCTTGCCTGTACTGTGTTACATGTCTGGTATTTTCTCCAGAAGTCAAGACTTGCTCCTGTTTCGATTATATAATTTAAAGTTAGGCTTGTGGCTCTTCAGTCTTAAAAGATATTTACACAGSATTACAATTAGCTGTCCAGGCATCATATTGGCTGGCACACATTTAAAAACAGCTCAATACCATTGACAATTTTCTTGTGGTGGACAATTTTCTTTTTCCACAAGAGTAAAAAGGTAAAGAAATTGGTCCTTGAGTGGAAGCTATTAACAGGAGAACATTATAAACAGGGAAAAACTAACTAAACAGGTCACATTCTATCACATCCAGTATTCTCAATGCCAGGTAGAGTTTTTGTATTCCTTTGATTAAAAAAAAAATCAGAAACCCGGTTAGAACTTTGTGCTGCGACTAAATGTGTCAGACATGATGATATTTTTATAGAAGTTGTCGGAGTGAGGATTGCAGTATCCTTTGACCTTGTCAATAACCTGGTGGACGGGGATGATTGACGTCTGTTCTCCATCCTCTTGGGCAAATTTTGAAGATGGCTTGTCAAGAAAAACATTCTCTAAGAGGAGGAAAAAGCAACAAGAAGTTAGGGCCTCTTAAGCGAACTCACAGTTTAAGAGATGTGTCACTCCCACATAGATATGCCTTCAATTGCCACTACTGCTCAATGAAGTTACTGCCCTAAAAGTCAGCAAAGAACTTTTTGGCTTGGCATTGCTTCTTCTAAATTCTTTTCAGATGGCTGGTTTTGTTGGCAGAGCTTTCAGGTATGTCTTGAAATTATCCCCCTATTATTTTGCCTAAAGTTACTGACTTCTATGACCTTTAAATATATTAATTCACTGTTGATGCTCTGAATCTTACAAACCAAAAACATTTTGATAGCATTAGAACTCCATAAATGGCATCTCCACAGAAAAAAGGAGTGGTAACAGATTTAATTATGTCAATAGTGGATGTTTTGAGCTATGCACAGAAATAATATAATCTATGCAGAATGTAGCAGAAGATGTCTTGCATCTTAAAGCAGATAACCAGAGCCAAAACTGGCCTAAAGTCTGTTCCTGCCTAGCATCACCTTGTTTTTTCCATAATGTGGAGGGTACAGACYGAAAAACCGTGGGGAGAAAAACATGCAAAAACCAGGCACCCCTTCAGAGTCCATGAGCTATGGGTCAAGGGTGAAGCTGAAGAGAAAAAGGAACAAGGTGATTCCCAGCCAGACTGCAAAAGTCTGCTTCAGCACCTCACATTAGTAGTGCTGTTCAGAGAATGGTCAGCAGGTAGAGCTCATGTTGCAAGAAATGAGAAAGTGAGAGCTTGTGTCTCATTTTCTCAAGTATGTTTCCTAATGAGCTTTCTTTCTTATCTCTTCTACTGTAGTGAATAAATCTGGAATCAATCCTCTTAACCCAGGCAAGGTCTGGACCACTGCAAGCCGATTGTAAGGTGGCGTAGCCCGGGAAGCAATGTTTTCTACAAGTGACATTTTTGATKGTTGTTCACAAGACCCTGGTAAGTCACCTTCAAAAATTCCTTGTTAAAGGATCATTTAAGAATTAAGCATATTACTTCAACTATGATTTAATGAAAAACTTTTCTTAGAAATACACTAACTAAAAATAAAGAGAAAAGTAACCCGTCCCTGAAAAAGGCATGATATCAAGCCATAAAAGAGCATAAAATGTTGCAAAAGAGAAATGGATTGCAAACTAAGAAATCAAAACAATTTCACTCATTAAAACAGAAAGAGGCATGTTCAGGCATATTGGGATGATTTTTTCAAAGCGTGCAAGAATGTTCACGAATTGCAGCAAATAACTCCATGTCCAATAGCAAATTTCTGAGTATTGAGTGCCTTTCAGATGTATGCATTTACTAACCAGTGGCTTCACACCTAAGTACAGGATTAAAATCATATATCCCTGAAGTAAGTGGGAGTGGTACGACCGAATTCTCTGCAGAGATAATCTTAACTTGTAATTCACAGAAGTGTAACACAGGGTATTTAAGTACTATCTATATGTAGTTTGTTTTGGGTTTGTATATAGTTGGGGCACAAGATGCCAAAGTGACCTCTTTCGTTCACCCATGAGAGTCCCTCCAATATTTGTGTTGGTGCACTCTGTATTCAAGCAGCAGTTCACAGGATGGCTTTCAGGCATATGTATTTTGTCATTCAGAGTTATTTTGGGGGTTACTGGATATACAGAAAAGAATCCAATAATGGCCATAGATTGAATATAAATATATTATCTTAAAATTTCTGTAATAATTTCATAAATACTAAAAAACTCTTCTGGAACTAAATCAGATTGTTTTTGCTTTTTAATGTATACTTTGTGTATGGGTGTTTCAGGATAATCTCCTTTCCCCAGACGACTGTACACAGGCAGTACCGTCAGGACATGGCCTGTTTTCTAAAATGGTATCTTCCAAGTGCTTCATGCCCCATGCAGAGTGCAGACACCCAGAGTCTGAAACATGCTTATCCTTTGATTCAGCATCAGTGGTGCAAGATGTAATAGTGAGAAATAAGCAGCGTTTCTGATTAGCAAAATCCTCCGTGTCAATGAGGACGTCATGCAAGAAGCATCCCTCCACCCTGTTCCAACCATGCATCCAACAAAAGCAATTCTCACTTTACCTGTAATGCTCCATCACTGATGAGGAAAGGGCCTTAGAAGACATTATCTACACCACAAACACATGAACGCTTGTGTCAATTCCAGGGAGCACATTATAACCATATTAACAAGACTTGCCAAGACATGTAGCTATCACATTATTTGCCYGCAATTTAGTTAAGTTGTCAAACTGAGAAGTTCAGGGGTATTAAAAATCAGAATCTGAAGGTTATTTTTTATTATTTTTACACGAGAAGATATGTCAGTTTTTAAAAACCTAATGTTATCAAAAATTCCTGTGGAGTATCACAATAAGATGTGTATTTTTAGAGATCAAAGCAAAATGTATTAAAATTTTAAAAATAAAAAGAAAACTGTTGTATTCCCTCAATGTCCCAAAACCCATCACATTACAAACTTTGATTACATTACAAATTGCAATCCCTTTTAGGAATAATTTATGCATGGGATTAAGCTTATCATTTTTGAAGAATATATATAAGCAAGTTTCTTTTAACTTACTACTTCTTATCTGAAACGGTTTCTTTGTTTTGCTTCAAGAACACCTTGCAAAAACTCCAGCACTAAGTCTTCTTAATTGTTAGCCTGATAAAAAGCCCCGAGTTCAACAAAGCATTTAAGCGTATTTTTATCATTAATCCCAAAATCAAGGGTCTAAATAATGATGTGCCATGAGTACAAAAGAGAATTCTCTGTCTGCAGCAGAAAGGGTGCAATGCTGCGCTCCTCTACTATTAAATCAACAATAGCACTGTGATCGGTGGATATTAAAGATGCTGTTTGTGGCAGACTGCTGGCAGAAGTGTCCCTACAGGGAAGAGATGAACAAACAGCTTGATCAGGGCAGCTGGGTGCACTGCACACCAAACCTGACGTGGCAGCAGGGACAGGCAGCCTGGGGAGGCAGGCGCCAGCTGTGCACTCCCAGTGCAATTGTGCATAGCAGTCCTGATAACAAGCTCAGGTGTTATCAGTTATCAGGAATTTCTAAGATACCTCACATTTGTACTGTATTCAAAGCAAAGGTAATTCATGCATGCTCTCAATAACCAATAAAGTTTTGAACTCTTAAAATACCTGATGCACAATCCATCATGCTAATGGATGCACTGAATATTGGTGCTGTGTAATTCTTAAAAAAAAAGAGGGATGTGTGCCTTACTGAAGCAGGTAATGATCATCAATAGAAAAAAAAAAGAAGGCGTTTCCCAGAAACTATGCCATGTATCAAGAAAGGAGAGTGTGCCATCATAAATGAGACACTGCAGGCTTAACGAAAATAATTTATACTTAAGAAACAACATAGTTTTCCTTCTAGTGAAATCATCTACTTCATATCTAAACATTGTTTCTAATAAATATTTTAAAGCAAGTAAACACATCTTTGGGTTAAATATGTGCGCAGATTTTATTTCCACTGTATTTATAAAAGAGTATTGTGTAATAATGCTATGTGACCTTACACAGGATAAAACATGTGCTCACAAAAACAGAGTAACAAAAAAAAAATCTKAACTATATAAGCGATTTTCTGAAATATTATTTCAGACATAACCAAACTTGCAAATCATTCCAGCCGATTTCTTTCTTTGCTCCCTTAAAGTCTTCTTAAAATGAGCACATTTTCATGGTATGAGTGGAATACAGATAATGCCTTTTATTACATATACCATTGACATCTAAATAAATAAGCAGTAGATATGGTTATTTGTAGAAGGGCAAGACAATGCATACTCTGGGAACACAGTATCCATTTCCAAGTAGGCTCCATTTGTCGCTTTACCCATAAACGTTTTACAGTTAGATGACAGGAGTTTAACCAAATGAATCAGCTGTGGACTTGGACTCTGAAGACTTGATTCCTATTTCCAGCTGTACTGCCAGCTTTCATGTTACCTTGGGTGAAGAACGCCATCTCTCTGTGCTTTGGCTACCCTGTGTTTACAATAGGATAACAAGCAAAATTTGCTTTCATCAAGCCCACTTCATTTAGTATGGGAACGTACCAAGATCAGGACTGTATATTGGATGTACTGCATGTTAGGTAAGGACTCTTATTATACAGTAACATATATTTTAAAAATACTGACACTATATGAACTGATGAAATTTTCTCACATTAACCTTTCGGTGGAAACAACTACTGTGCCTTTAACACGAACCTACATATTCACYGATGAGTTACAGTGCAAGAACTCACCTGTATGGCTGTTTCGCTTGCAGTATGTATTCGTTGTAGATTTTGATTTGGATGTTAAGTAGGTTGAATTGGAGCCAATGGAACTAGAGGATAGGGATTTCCCAAGATTGTCAGAACTCTTCTTTATAATATTGGTTGCTGTTTTGCTCCAATCTAAAAATGATTGAAAAGTTTTACATAAATAACTACCATGGATTCCAAATGTCTAATTTATTCAATTACAATTAGTTATAATGTCTGATGCATTTCTTAGTATTCCTTATAACAAATAGCCTATTCTTTTCCTGTTAGGTATCCTCTTTGGTTCTTAAAAACAATAAAATTATCCCAACTTGATTTGCTATGCCACAGTAGTTGAAATTGGTGGCTCTAACACTCTAACAATCGTTTGGCTGGATGGCAGAACTGCAAGTAAGACCCCGCTTTCCAGGATGCAGGAGACCAGGGAAGCTCTGTAGCAGTATAAGGATACCAAACTTTCATGACCTGAAAAGCAAAATCCAAAAGGATGGATAGGAAAGGGATGGATAGGAAAGGGATGGATAGAAAAGGGATGGATAGGATCATTTACAATGATCTTATTATCTGAGGGCTTGATCTGCTGAGGAAGATACCACATACTAACAACTAATTTCTTGTTTAGCATAGTGGTGCACTACTTATATAACAAAGTTTATTCAGTACTTCACATTTAAAGAAGTTTTCCAAACTATTAATACGACAGGCTCTTACACTGGAACAACTTCCAAAATTAAATTAGATGGCTAATACCGATAAACTGAGTGAAGAAAACTAACACTGAAAAACTCATCACAAGTGTCACAATACCAGTAGAATAAAAGTATGTAACTACTTTCGTATCATATAATTGCAGGTAAGTGCAGGAAGTTTCACAATTTAGTCATCTTGCTGTTATTCACCATACTTCAATGAAATTCACAAAATGGAAGAGAAGTCCAAGTCAAAGACACATGGGCCACTTTAGTCTTAAATTAAATCACGACAAATCCTTTATCCTAAATCATTGCTGAAGGGTTTAAGTATGCAGGTTCACATTTGACTTGTATTTCACTGTTCTGCCTGAAAATAGTGTCAGGTTCATGGAGATTAAAACCAGCCTGTGGAGATCAACTGGTTAATGCTAGGCATAATGACATCATATTAACTATACCACTGAAGAATTTAAATACTTCATATTTTTATTCCTACCATATTCATACCCACAAGTTGCCCAACAGCAGCATAAAAAAAAAATGGAAATAATTTGATCCATCTGTGTTTTTCAGTTCAAGAGCTACAGCATAAACCACATGGAAATCGAACATATGAAACAATTTGGATATCTGATTAGAAGGAATATGATTCTCCTAATTTGTATTAACTCTTTGAAATAATGAATCAAGTTTTCTTACTACAAAAGGAAAGCTTACTGTAGCAAGCAATGAGTTTTTGCCACCTTACATCAGCTGTAGATTTGAACAGTGGTCATCGAGCAACAACCATATGAGAAAGAATTATATGGAACAAATCACAGCAGTCTCGTGCCATCCAAGATGGCCAAAGGTGCAGAAAGCTATAAATGCAGTGGTCYAAGTGTGGTGTGGTCCACCTTTTTATGTGTTCAAAGCAATGTCTCTCCTTTTTCTCTGACTGTTGCAGATAAAGATGAACTTCAGCTCTGGAACCTAATCAGGCTTCTGTTAAAGGAATTTTCTATGTTTCTGAGTCTCTAATAGTCTCTCTGAATTAAATGGCAAAGGACAGGACAGTTTAAAATGGCAAGGATAAAAGCAAAAGAAGTCAGAATATTTCTATGCACCTTTTAAGAATTGGTCCTACATCAGCTTAACAGTCCACACACTTCAGTCAACATATTTTAATACAGGAGAAAATGAGTAAGATTGGCTTTTGAATGACAAAGTTTGAATCTCTGGATCCTTATTTAATTGTTTTCATTTTCAGTGTCCAAAGGGCCTTCCAAAACCATGCCTATAGCACTACAAAATTTACCAGCTCCCTTTAATGGAACACTGAAAGACTTGAGAATTTTTATGAAGTGATATCTGAAAAGTCCCTTGGCAATTATTAATACTGAACTGACAGCCTATGATTAATCTATTTTTCCACATCTCTGGCTTACCTTGTATTATACTAAAAATAACATAGCAAGCTGTTTACCTGGACTTCTATAGACAACTGCAGCACCTAAGGAGGGTAGCTATGAACTGCTTTTACCTGAATTGTCTGCCAGTCGAAATCTGCCACAACAGAGATGTCTCCTCCATTGTTTCTGCACATTTTCTTTCATAGCACAATGGAATACAAATATAAACAAACCTGTGATGAAAGCAAACAAGGACCAAATGAAGCATGTATTAATAAACAGATAAACAGACTAACTAAAGTTTGTTATCCAAAGACTATGAAGTCCAAGCAAAGAAAAAAATCATCTTAAGATTTTGTTACTGTCATCTATTCATCATTTAAGAGGTATGGAAATTAACTAAACTTTTCCCATCCTTTAGTTGCTGTGTGAGTGCCTGGGATATCAGAATACAGAGAATAGGACCACTTTTATTGGCACTGTTGATTTAGATTCAGCTCAGTGTTGATCTTCCTTTTTCCTTTTTCTTTTGGCTTAGAGGAAATTATTAAAATGTTTTTTCTTTGAAACAAATTACTATTTTGCACCCAACAGGACTGCAAGAGACAGACTGCAATGTAAATACCGACACTATTATATTAGCAAGGAGATATTTATCTCCTAGATATGGTTCCATATCTACAGAACTGTGGGCTGTATTCTTTTAAAACCAGAAATCTTGTAAATTGCATTACTGGTGTCCTGAAAAAGCACACTTGGATTAATGTGCATCACATGCAGGTACTTGAAATGATTATGAAAATGGAAAGAATATGTTCACAAGTACTAATTAGGAGTCCAGCTACTTACTTCCAAAGAAAACTAACTGATTTGTGCATGCAATTGTAATAAATGTGTTTAAGAATGTTTTGTAGAGTTGATTTTTCTCCTGTCATTTTAAAGTTTTTATTTTCAAGACAGAAGATAAGCATCCTACCATGTGATAAGATAGGTCTTAACAGTGCATATGGTACAATTTCATCATCTGCAGATGTACTTTGGAGCTAAATATAGCAGCTGGAAATTTCATATGCTCCTGACTCTTCCCAGGCAGGCACTGGCTGTGAGATCTTTTGTTGTTCTCTGGCTTAGCCTATTCTCGTTTTACTTGTATTCTCTGTGAGAGAGCCAACCTGAGGCTGAATATCTGATGGCAAAATGCTACTCCAAATCCCTCATGATTTCATCTTAAACATGAATAAATGCTACATAATGTAGGTAAATGTGGTCAAGTGGCTTCCTCTAAAACCATTCCTTTATGATCATCATGAATAGTTATGTATACTAATGCCTACTATGTTTCAGCTGACAGAACACTATGGCAGGACAGAGCTTGCATAATAGTGCTCTGGAGAATCAAATTATCTTCTCTCCTCCAAACTGCTGAGGTCTAATTTTGCACTAATGCATGTCATTGAACTGGACATTGGACTGTATTTGCTTATTGCCATCAGGCCAGGCTGAGACCTTTGAAATTAGTTAACTTTAGGTAGGAGTTGGGTCATGAAACACAATTTTTCCAAAGTTTTTCAAGAGTTGATGGGGAAAAAAAAGGAAAAGCACATTTTAAAAAAAGGCAGCCTGATAAGCATACCTTAATTAATGCATCTCACATGTAATCTCTCTTGGATTGTGGATACTGTGTTTGCATTTAGTAAAATATTTTTCTGTGTGATTTGTTTAAAGCACAGAGCAATTCCAATGCAACCATCAGCAGATCTTACAGGCTTAGAGATATGAAGTTGTTTGTGGCCCAAAGTTCCTCTCAGGACTTCTGCACAGCTACAAACTTAGTAAATTGATGCTTAATTAAATTGCGGTGAATGTTTGGAACATTCTGAACGGTTAAAAAGAAAATGCGTATTCCATAGTAATGCAAAACAAATGTACTGCATTAAGTACTTTGCCTTTGCCCTGTCTGGGCTTGGTCTCCAGAATTTTTTTCTCTGTATTTCATTATTCATTAAGTTTACAATGTGCTTTTAGTAGTTCAGCTTTGGTTTTGTTTCCCAGAGGCAAATCAGACCCTAGGCTTGGCTCTAGCTTGGCTCTGACTTTAAAGTATTTGGCTTGCCCAGGCATATATATAAAATAAGCAGCCAAAAAAGAAATGTTCCCAGATTTTTTACTCTGAGCGTCAAGGAGAGAAAAATAATTTCCTATGTAGATGAAACAGCAAAGTACAGTAACACTAGCAGTTGCTGCAATTTGCCTTTTCATTGCCAGTGCACAGAAAACTGCTGATGGAGGCTGCTGGTATAGCTCAACATACTCATGCAGCTTCCAGAAACTTGAGAGAGAATAAATATATTTACCAAGGTCTCAATAATTAAACTCATGCTAATACTGATTGAAGACTTGCCATATTGAACTTCTTTTTGCTGCTAGGAAACGCTTCCTGATACAAATTTGACCCATTCCATCGCCTTACTGCTACATGAACACTGCACCAGTTATATGAGATTTTAAACCTCCTCTTCCTTTTTTCTTTTGCTTYGCCTCGCTCTTTCTGATACAGCAGTAAGAACTTTCAGATAGGAGATTGTTATCTTCCTGTGCTTGATATGACATGCCTGAGCATAGACTGTGTCATCATTGCTAYCACAATCCATGAAAACCTCATCACTCTTCTTTTTACATTTATTCCTCAGCTTTTTCAGTTTTATCTTCTGACTTAACTGCTTTCCAAATATTCATTTTCCATTAAATAGTGCTATTACCCTACAGAGACTCAAGCAGTGGTGGTCAAYCTTGTATGCACTCTGCACAGACAAGCTTAATTGATTGCACTGGAAATTCTGGTTACAGAGAACGTATTCAATTTGATCCTTGGCATCCTTTTCAGAATTTAAAACTTTTTCATGTTCTTCCCATACTTCTGATCTCTCTAGGCACTTCTGAATTTCTAACACAGGCACAATACAGCAAATACTTCATTGTGCTGCTAGGGGAGTATCAGAATCTGTCCTTTGGAAAAAGTCTTTAGTAAGAACACCATATCCAAATATTTTTTGCCATTTTGCTTAGCATTTTAGGTTGAAACTGACCCAAACGAAAACCCACAACATTATTCTCTTTCCACGAAAGCTTAATAAATCTTTTAGCACAGTAAATACGTCTCAACTGTATCAGATAAAACCCGCACAGGGTAATATTAAGTACTTTTTCCACAAAGGGAAGATATTTTGCCGACCCAAAGAAAATTTAATTTTTATCTCAGTATTTGTGTTACATGGCACATGCTCCTTCAATGACATTCTTGAGTTTGGTTTTTGTTATGTTGTTTTTTTTTCAGGCAAGTTTATTTTTTATATCAATATGTGTGTGGTATAACACATGCCCTTCCAATGACCTTCTTGGGTTTATCTCTTCATTACGTTTTTAGTTGTTCTTTATTAGTGGGTAGGGCAAGCATTGGTAGAGAATTTTAYGGCATTTGAAACACATGTAAATTTTAGCTCTGAGATGAATTTTTTTTAAAATGTCAGCTATATAATTCTGTAATTTATAACTATTTGATTACAATTTACAGCATTTTTCAGAAAGACAAACTATGCTGGAAAAGTAAAATATTCAAAACTCAACTAAAGGAAAGAAAAATAAGCTGACTATAACAGTTGCTGGATTTTTCTTAACCAAAGAATATCCCATATCTATGCTCGCTCTCCACACTGAAACAGGACTTTTGTTTTATRAGTTTCTCACACCTTAATAAAATAGTTATGAGCTTTACAGATTCCCTACAGGAATAAATTAAGTAAAAAGGCTTCCTATATTTGTTATAATCAATGAAAGGAAATGCTGACGGTCACACAGCATCTATCTCAACAGAGAACACTGCAGACTGCTAGCTAGGAATAGCTCTATTTATAATATAGCTCATTTTATGGAAAAAGACCTTGAAACGGTAATTAATTTATGTAAGATACTCAAACCATATGTAGTTGGTATCATTATTCCACATAAGGGGAAACTAATGATGATTTAGTATCAAAGGAAAACCTAGAGAGCTTGGATATGAGTTCCCTAGTACAAGCACCGGACATAGTAGGCCCTAGAACAGCAACAGATCAAATATTATTCATTCATAGAAGAAAAATTCAGCTTACCTTGCAATGAATTGAAAATTGAGAAGAGGTACAGGAAAGGAAGACTTAAGCTTCCCCAGGCAAAAAAGGCAAAGCCCCATGTCATGCCCAGGAGGAAGGTGAGGCTGACCACGCTACGGAGGTTCCTCAGGATCTCTTCCTTTAGGCTCCGATTAGTTCTTTTCCCATTCCTCCCACAGATTTGCACCATCACAACAATAAACATGGCAATATTCATTAGAAACATTATTCCAAAGTAGCCGGCACACGTCACGAAAAACACAATTTCATTCTTGATCCAGCAGCTGTAAAACAATACAAAAATAAAATAAAAACATTTTTTTTGGTTAATGGAAATTATCCTCCAATTATTCATAGGACTAAAGGAAAACAAGTCTATTTCTGATACCACTGATGCAGAGCTATACTTTAAAATGAAACCTTTGCCCATTTTCTGTTTGGAAATAGGATGCTCAGAGGCATCTCAAGTGACTATGGCCCATAGTATTATCATGGGAGAAATCTGAGGGTTGCACCACATTTTAGCCAAAACTAATTAGAAAGGAAATCCAACCTCAGATACAAGCGGAGGCAACTGCAATCCCACCATGAAAAGTTTAGACTCAGTATGAGCAGCTTCACTGCTACATCTGTGTGAAGCATTGAATGCTTTAGTAACAGAATGGGCAAATTTGGATCTTCTGGGTCAGAATCTCAAGTTTCTGCCACTGGAGATAGAGAACTTGAACACGACTGGAGAAGAAGCAAGACTTTTGAGATAGCCATTTGACAGTCAGTCATGTGAGAGATCTAACTTATTCCTCTGGCAGCAAATTCCCTGATTGTTTAGCATGATACTATAATAAATTAAAAAAAAATAATTTTTTATTTATCATGATGAAGCTTTTYCCAGCAAGGACAAGAGCACTCATATAAAACTTCTGGCATTTGAAGATTATTATCTGGAAATCAAGAGAAGAACATAGAAGACTACTGAACTACATTGGCAAAAGGCTGGTTTATTTACAAAGGAGACTTTTTATGCAACTTCTTTCTCTGCCCTTACCTAGAAAATATAGCTTTCATTTAAGATAAACCAAAACAGGTATGTTTATTTTATTTTAATGATAAAACCTATAAATTATTCTTTTGCCAGAGGCATGTTTGTACCTGGCACTGGGCAATACAGATTTCCCTCCAATTTTTCTTACAGGCTTCTTCACATTACAGATTCTAACCATTTAGAAGTTTTGCCCTTTTGCTTGTTTAACGCACCTTTGACTTTTCCAAAGCCATCTGACTGATGCTACTTTTTTTTTGCAGACTATAAATGCTGAATTTTAAGAGATCAAAAGAAATACTCACAAGTCATCTCCTCCTTCCCCGTTAGCATCTTTGCCATATGAATCTTTGCCATAAACATGACTTGCATTCGTATTAGCACTTGCTAAAACAATTGCTATCACCAGAGCTGGCAAACCTGTAACACAAGAAAACTTGTGAGCTTTCAAATCTCCTAAACTTTCAAATTCGCCATGCTAAGCTGAATTATTGATGTCTCCATCCCTATTGCTTTAGTACATAGTATCCTGAGAAAACTGCACTGAGAAGGTAGAAGGAAACAGTTTTTCTAACAGTACAAATATACAGAACCTTCAAAGCCTCTAATGGACATTAATGAATAAGCCTTATAACGTTCTGTAAGGTAGAAAAAGTTTAGTATGTGATAAGGAAACTAAAGTAAAATAATAAACTTAAGTAAAATCATCTCCTTTAGTTACCCAAAGCTAAATTTGTGACTGTACAAGGCTCTCATGATATAGTGAGAAGATTAACAAATTATTGCAAAAATGAGATCTAGTGGAGGGATRGTATTAGGGTTTTTTTGAGGGATTTTTTTCAGAGATGATAATGTGAATTCATTAGGTTGTGTAACTGGGGAACATGAACTTGAATCTGCAATTCCTCCACTGCTTCTCTGAATTGTATTATATATATCATATATACCATATTACGTATCTTCTACAGCATTATATATATTACATATACTTTACTTACGTGTGCTCCCTCCCCRCCTCCCATAAAGCAAACTATTTATTTCTTAATAGTAAGGTAAAGGGAGTATTTGGGGAAAATAGACAACCATGCGGAAGAGAACTCTGTGCAGAAAGGTACAGCTCACACAAAAGAAATGCACGTTTCCTGATATGCCTTATTTACATGTCTTATCCTTGCTATAACAGAACAGATTCAAACGGGAAGAGGTTAATTTGCTTTTCCGACCACTCAGTCCTTGTCCTCTGCTGAGGTTGCCAAAGAGGATGCTAGTTGCCAATGGAAAGACATCAATTATCAGCTGTACCGAGGTCAGTGCTCTAGCCGTAAGGTTAATGGCTTTGTATTGTRTTGTATTATTTCAAACACAATATGTGCATTCAGGGAGAAAGCACAGATTCCTGATATAGACAAAAATGAAGAATAAAAGTCTTGCTGTCTGAGCCTCGAAGTTATTTTTCAGCATTACTTTTTCCATTTCAGTCCCGCTGTGTATATTGCTTAGAGCAGTCAGGATYTCTCTGAGGTTTAAATACTATGCTGAATCTCAGAAAATTTTGGTTGTTTCTGATTCCACCACAGGCTTTGTATTTGCTGGCAAGAAAATYTGAGCTGGACTTCAAGTTTTTAAAAGTTAATGTAAAGATCTCCATAGGCTTTGCATTAACTGCAAGAGTTTCTGCATTCATTGTGTGACACAGTTCTCCATCTCTGACATGACACTCGCATTTCCCCTCTCCCATTCTGGCCTCTTTGAAAAACAAGACCAGTTTATCTGGTCTCTCCGCTCATCCTGGGGCTGTGAGCTGCTCTGGGTGGAGAGTGCCAGTTATAGTGTATTTACACAGAACTCCACAGGGGAACTTGGTGACAGAGAGGGCTGGCTGTGGGCTGGCACGGCTGGGGGGAAGGAAGTGACATGCTGATATCAATTCTACTCTGCATTTCTGACAGAGAGCTTTTATATAGCAGCATTTAAAGTGAGCATTCTAYATAGCAGCATATATGCTATGTAAATATTGCACCTACTGAACTCACCCCAGCCAATGATGCAAAACTTCAGGATGTATCGCCGTATATATGTGTTGAACACCTTCACTAGAGCAATGTACATATGAACAGCTTCTAGTCCCATCCATGTAAAGGTGGCCAGAAGAAAAAAGTGCAAAAGTGCAGCTACAGCTATGCACAGGCCATCAATATCAAAGGATGCAATCCAGCCATCAAGCAAGAAAGTCAGGTTAAGAAAGAGCAGGGCTGTGCTCAAATTCATCAGGATTTTGGATGGATAATCTCTTCGCAACTTCCTAGGGAGAGAAATACAGGTGCACAAGATTAATTTGCTGCAATCACAAAAGCCACTTACTGCAATTGGGTTCACTTGTTCACAAAGTAAATAAAAGCACAGGGATCCCMCCCTAACTGGGTTTGTGCAGTAAGACACAGTGGTGTGTACTTCTGTGTGGGATTGATAAAGGCTTCTGTTGTGTGTGGTGGGGGTAAGCTACCAGTTCTTTGGGTCCTTAATGAGCTAATTAGGGGTCTTCAATATTTTAGCAACTGATTTTTCTTTTATTAAAACCCCCCTCCTTTCAAGTTAAATATAAACCAGTATTTTTTATTTTAAATGAAAACTGAAGAAAATGAAAGCAAAAAAATACAGCTGACCAGAAGGTCATCTGTGATCATTTTATATGTAAATCTTAGCTTAATTTTTGGAATATATTGTATAGTGCATGTGGTTTTCTGTTTGTTTTTAARTAGGATCTTAGGGAGACAGGAGAACAAGTGATTTAACTGATCCACAATGAAATGTAGGTAATGAGGGGCAGCCAACAACTTCTACCAACTCGGACCAGAACACTATAGCATAGGTAATGTAATAGGAATGCAATCACTGAAGATATTTAAAACTCGAAAACCTCCTTCTCCAGCCCCCAGCAAACTATCTTTCTTTAGCAGCTACTATGGTCTGTCCTGTTCCTGGCAGAATGGTTTCTTTGTATTGACATGACTTCATTTTCTCTTTTCACTGTTGACAGAACGGTATCACTTGAAAATTTTTTTCCTTGAGTCACTTTCACATCTCAGGGCTTCTGTTGAAATTGTTGTAACACTTCATAATTTATTTTCATTTTCTCTCTCTGCCCACTTCTTTCTGAAGGGCTACAGAATGTAATTGTTCCAGTTGGAAATTTCTCCTTAAACTTGGGACACGTTATGCTAACATAGGCAAATTTTTTTTATATAAAAAGCCTGTCTGAGAATTTTTAAATAATGCATATCTGTTCAGAATTTAGAGGATTCTGTATTCCTGAAAGGAAAATTTTGACACCTTATTCCCAGGCCTGAGCAGCACAACACATTACAAACTTGAGGAAAGACTCTGAACTTATGTCCCACCGAAACAGATTTCCCCTTTACAACATTGTGATCCTGATTTTGCAGGTTTGATTTTTGCAAACATACATTTCCCGTCCTAGGCAAATAAACCACACTAACCACGTAACTRATTTATTTTATTCTGCACATACAGGTACTTCTTKGTGATGTTTTTCACAGAATTAGTACTTACTCAAATGCAACGTATGTCAGAAGAGTTGCAGCTGAAAATATAGCAGATATTCCACAGCCTATGTAACTGATAAAGGTCATGGCCCTAGTATTCTGTGAGTCGATTTGCGTCGCGGTTCTCTGAAGGTCCTGTGAGAGAGAAGGAAGAGACATCAGCTGCAGCCAGCACCTTTTCTAAGAGCACAACACTCTTTCTTGGTAAATAGTCAAGTGAAACTAAAAAGCACTTTGGCAATACTACTATAACCTTGACATTGGGGTTCATTTTTACTGAGTGTACTTGGTCTGTAGTTGTTACACCTCTCACTTCCTTCCCATAGCTCTTCAAAACATGGTGCTTTAAGTATTRTAACTGCTGGGAACAGCAGATAGAGCTTGATTCTGACCCTTGCAACTCAGTACCAGGAATTCAAATGTCCTTCTCTGGAAAAGTCTCCAATTTTCAAACTTTTTAGTTCTGTTGCTTATATACAACTCTTTCAGAAGATCTAAGATCTAGGAAAATGTAACTTGAAAGTATTTATACTGAAATGTGCAACATTCTGGGGAATTTCTGACCTTTTTATTATTAAATTTTGTAAGAGTCAATGTAACCAATCATCTACAGGTGAAACCAAGGGGAAGATACTGCTTTTTGGTTTCAGGATCTGTTTTGATAGAAGAACTACACTTATAAATAGAATTGGTCAGAAAAGTAGTGACAAAGACAACAGAAGAAATTTGGAAATGAAACAAGAACATTCTGAGAATTTTTTTTTTTCTGTCTAACTGTAACTGTCACATTGTACCATCTGAGAATAAAAGCCAGTGTTATTTCCTCTTTTTAAGGACAAGAAAATACAAGAATGTTTGGATTTATATCACTGTGGAGAAAGCGTGAGCAAACACTAACAGATGATGATGATGTCCATTCCACAGTCAGTGTCACTGTTGTCCCTAGCAAAACTATCTAGCAATAACAAACATAAAATGCTACAAAACTTTGCATGCTTCGTAGGAAAAGGCAGGAGTAGGTTTTTTCACAGTCTGTCCCAGCTTTATATGACCATTTATATATACATAAGGAGAGTGTTCTTTGAAAATAATTTAGTATCTMAATTAAGGTCAGGAGAAATTATTAAACTGGAAAAGCAATTAGAAGGGTCAAAACTGTGTAAAAATCTATTGGATTGAAGCCCAAATTCAAAGAACTTCTGCCTTATTTCCTACTGCCACTAAAGCATTCAGGGAAGAGAAGGGGCTCATTGAATACATCCTAAAGAAAGCCTTTTCTTTATCCCTTTGAGGATGAAAAGTGGAACAAGACCACGATTTAGCTTGCAAGAAGACACAAAGTTTGTGGCTTTTTCATATCTACATCTTGGCATGATGTGAAGAGAATGGTCCTATTAAGAAGGGTCTGGAAGGCCAAAGCTGAAAAAGTCAGCATACGTGGCTCCCTTGTGTTAAAGGGGCTACAGTCGTATGTGACACTGCCACAAGTCACTTCAAACTCCAAATGCTTCCACTTAGGAATTATTCCTGCTGTGACCAGGAGACAATGTCTTTTCTGCAGCTATGTTTTACAGCCCAAAGAATGTTAATTTCAGCTGGAAATAAATGTTTCAGCCCATTACTGAGCATAAACAATCACCAAAAGTTAAGAAAAGATAGCAGTATTCCATTTTTTCATGTTGGGATTTTTTTTCTCTGAAAAGCATTTCACAAGTGCAAATTGCTGGAGGCAGCTGGAGGCTATGCTGCTGAGGCTGAAGTGCACTATGTGGTTCCCTCTTTCATCTCCCTGATAGACATCGCACTGCCAGCCACCCAGTCTGGACACTTTGCTTAAGGCTCTGAGAGAGTATGAGCAACGCGTTTTGTGCCAGTGTTCTGTGGGCAGACTTTTTCCAAGAGAAGGCCTGTAATACAAGGCATCCCCAAAACCGGTTAAAGCCAAGTAAGAAAACAGCCAATATGGGTGTACACATTCCACAAAAGAAGGTGCCACTTTATACTTTTTGACATTAGATAAATCTTGTCAGATTTGCAACCTAGATTTGCAAGGGACAAGTCAGCCTTTCAATCTAAGGATATAAGGAAAGAGAATTATTGTGCTTCCTTGACTTTTCATCCTCATTAGCAGTTTTACTGACTTTAGGACGTTTTTCTTTCCCTGTTTTTCCTGACAATATGAGTCTCTCTTCCTTCTGTTTTGAAAACAGCACTTCTAAGTTTTTCTTGTGCTTTTTTTTTTCCCCCTGCAAACAACTTCCCAATTTCTCGATCTGAAAATTTCAAATATACTTAGACTTGTTTCTTATTCACTTCCCTCACGTTACACACCTCCTGCCTCAGCTGTAGGTCACTTTTGTCAGATTATACTGTTAAGGGATATGTCAGCAATCCCCTGTACCTTAGGACTTATTAAGATCACTTTTTTCCTGTTTCTCTAGTGGAAATGTTAGTATTGGGCCTTGGTTGTTTTAAGTTGGATGTTATAATATGCTATTTGCATTTTGATATTGCTTAGAAGCCTCAATCTCAGATCTTTTGTGGCACAGTATTTCCAAAATTTAGAAAAATCTCACRGGCACATTTTAGTTTTTAAAAAATAATATTTAGCCACTTGTGAAGAATGTAATAATGATAACAACAACAACAACAACAATAATATTCTTTCATTGCTAACTTTATTTGTTATCTTATTCCTGAATTCTTATCACTAGCTACTTTGTTACAAAAAGATAACTTTATGACAATAAGGGGGAAAACAATGTATTATTATTAAAAATTATATGCAAAAGAAAGAACCCAGGTGACAAAAATGAGAGTTGTCTTGATGCAAGACAAAAACTGCGTTCCTGTTCCTGGGAAAGGTAACTTGGTGAGCAGTGAGTTTGCCTACCATTAGGACCCCAAAGTGTGTGAGGTGGTTGCACAAGCACACCGTTTCATTTTCATTCGACTCTGCATCCACTTGGCAGCCCTCAGGGTTCCAGCCACCATTGCCATCTGTGGAAATTAAACATGAGAAACTGCTGTCCAACAAACACAGGTCAGCCTCTCTTCTAGCAGATTTTTCACATCATCTTCTGCAAATGCAGAAGYGCTTTCTCCAATTGAATGAGCCAGCATTAAAAACAACCAGGAGACAAGCATCTGATTTCCTAGTTTCTGCAGAGAATGCCCCCAGATGAGTGTCACAGGAATGGACTGCTAAGCAGAAGCAATAGATGGAGATGTATAATAAAGGTGGGAAGCTTTTTGGCTAGTGAGTAAGAGCTACTATGTGGATCACACATTGAGACACACCTTAGTTTTACCCAATAATAAGATAGTTTTAGAACTCYTTTTTCCCCCACTGATGTGATGTCTACACCTGCCTGCCTCTCACCCATATATCCTCGGGCACATGAAAGCTTTTATGGCTCAGGAGCAGAGTGTTCTGCCCATCACCTCTGCAGCATGTGATGCAGAAAGTCAGAGTGGACAGACCCAACGATCTCTGGTGGCCTTACAAAAAAACATGAAGTGAACTACTCCCAAATTAGCCCACCTGAAAAGGCCATTCTGAAAAATAAGTAGAAAGATTTTATTTTTAAAAATTAAATGTTAAAAAGTAAAATTTGTTTCTTTTTTCATTTTTTTCCCTACCAAAATATAAGCTAGTTTTGTGAAACAGTTCATATTCTCTGACTATTAAATACCTGTTTTTTCACAGCTCTTTACAAAATCCAGCATAATTTGCTCTGTAACTTCAAGGCAACCATATACTCAAATTCAAGACAATCTCTCAAAACACTGTGAAGATGTTCCAAAACCACTTAAAACTCTTTCCCACTCAAGCAGCCACTGGGAATAGTTTCCTCCCTGTGTGTTTCTCCCTTAATATGCTTCTTAAGTTCAGCTTCGTAACTAGTTTCTATAATTTTTGCTCGTTTTTATCCTCCCGCATTCTCCTCTGTTGCTCTGTCTGTATTTCTTGTTTTGAAATACAAATTTGGGTGGTGAATTTTATTCCTTGCAAGACTCTCTATACTAAACCTCTTCATCCAAAATCCTATGGCTCTCTTTCATTGTAAAGAATAACATCTCAGTAGCGATCTCTGAAACAGAAAGATACGGAAAGTCATCCCAGAGAACAAATTTGTGCAAAGGATGAAGAACCTAACATCACACACAGGTTTGGCAGTAGCAATGAAGAACGGTCTAAAATGCTGCCTTATTAATGCATGTCTCCATATGGACCAAAAAAAGCTTAAGATTTGTAAAAGCCACAATCTCACAGTTATATAACCCAATATTCAAAAAAATGAGCAGTTAAATGTATGGCTAAGAACCACTCGTGTCTGAGTAGCATTATAATTTAATTTGCCATACAGTGAAAAACCACAGATATGGAAAAACAGTAGAAGAACTTAATCGGAAAATTTAAAAAGTTAAAAACATTTATATTAAAAACAAACTTTAAAAAGGAGCATTTAACATTTGCTGTTACAAGTAACTATTCTAATCAGAAGAAATTATACACTTCATTGAATGGACTATATTGAATTCTTTAAGGATTGACCAGGAAGCAAAAGGGCCAGTACTGTGACCAATTTTAAAATTTGGACACCTTTATTCCCTGCATCATAGAAATTACAGTATTTTTAAACTTACCATTCTTGTCCATATCCCAGAAGACACAGGTAGGCTTAGGATCTTCCTAAGAACAGATGTAAAAGTAGATTTTGTACACCTCTTCAGACATAAATCTCATCAACATTTACAACAGCTGTTGTAACGTACAAATTTTCATTTAATGAGCAGAAGAATCCATATCATTTAGATTGTTGAAAATTTGTCTAGTGCCACATCCGAATTTTTTCTGCTAGAAAGATAGATTTGTCCAGATGGTAAAATCTGGAGCACTGCTTCTCTCTACTGTTCCACTGCTCCTTTTCCACATCCTCAGAATAATGAAGTTTTATTGTACCACTGAAGTTATTCATGARTATGATGTCTTTATAGAATCTAAATGCTTTTTACTGTTCATTTCCTTAGAGCTCTTCCATTAATCCTCTACGTAAGGACTTGAAAATGTGCAAATGCCAGCTGAAACCAAGTGGAGGTTGTTTTGCCTCGCCTTAAAATATTCATTGTAATGAAATGCAAGATGAGGTTAATCAAATTGTGAAAATTACAAACCAGGTTCTCATTACATAAACAATTTACTTAGGTATCGCATTTTAACATTTTCTTTAAAGTCTGTAGTGCTATTGTCTCTTTTGGATTAGATACCAAGAACAGAGTCAAGCTTGCACGATTTCTAACTGAAACAGTATGTGCCAAAAGGTTGCATTTGGTCTGTATTTCCTGAAATTTACCGTAGTCATCTTTTAATAATGTGTTTCTGTCCATTCCTCTGCTGAAAACCACGAAACAACAAAATAATTCTGGGAACTATTAACAAAGCAATTAATGTTTGGTCAAAGAATTTAAGTAATTCTGGAGTTCCAGTGTAATAAATTGCGTCCCTGGTCCCTGGTCACGAACATGGTCATGAACTAAGATTTCACCTACAGTTATTGGCACAGAAATTACCTCTGAGGGGCAGAATCAACGGTCTTTCAGATAAATGCTAATCATGAATGGAGTATGAATGCTCGAGGATGGGAGAGGTTATTTGTTTTTACTTTTTGCTTACTTGCTTTTGTTCTAGACTTTTTAATTTCCACTTGCMTTTATGTTCTTACTGAAAATCCATCCCAACAGATCAGGCTATATTCTTAGCCTTTACCATATACAATCTGCTTTCCTGTTCCTCTGAATAATCAGTCTTGTTTTACCTGAATTTTGATATGCCTGATTGTAACCTTCACATAATCCTGGAGATCCTGAATGGTTAAGTTTCCAATACTGCATGCCACCACAAAACTGGTCAAATTGGCAGTATTTTCTGCATCCTTCAAAAGATTAAGAAAAATATAATAAATGCTTACATGGCACATAACATAAAAGCCAGAGTACACCGTTTCATTTTTGCAGTGTGCCAGAATAAGTAAATTGTCAGCATTTCTGTACTTTTGATCACACAATAGAAGAACATGATGKTTATAAAATCAAATTATGGGTTAGCCTCATAGAAGCTTCTCTATTTTCGCTGTAGTCATAAACATACATAGGCGCAATTATAGAGAGAGGTTAGAAGGCAAACAAAATTATAACTCAAACAATGCAGCAGATAACAACTCGTGATATGATTAGCTCATTTCCCTAAACAAGAATGAACGAGCTCTCTGATCTTATTTTAGATGCTATCCTTTTTAGTAAATGCAAAGTTTTTAGAGAATAACCTATTTTCTGTGTATAGTTGTTAAATCATCCTCCATCTTAAAAYGAATGATTCTGAAGTAGTAAACAAATTCAAAGCAATGCTAAGCAATTCAAAGCAGTATACTGAAAGACACTGCATTTTCTGCAAGGTCTTATTTAATGGGGAATTAAATGAAATTCTGACATTATCAGTGAGCAAGAGGATTCTTAACCTGCAGCTGACAATTTTCCAAAAGGGAAGTTTTCCTTGGAAACTAATTATTTATTAAAATGGACGTGCATTAGAAGTGCTATTTTCTTTTGAAGAGTTTCTATTGAAACCTGCATATTTACATGCTTGGTTGGGAAACTTGGTCACTGCCTGTGGCAGATCTTAGGTCAAATGAATCGCAAGTGGAATAAATATACCTACAAAAATACTTTTATACTAATGGATAAAGTTATTTGGTTTGAGATGGCACGTGGATCAATTTATTTGTAGGCCTTATTTTAATCCCCTTTTTCTTTAACTTTCTTTATTTTTAAACTAAAAATGTGAGGATTAGACATTTTGAGTTTAGTAACATATCATCTTTGAAGGGTATGAAAAACACACAAAAATAAAGGCATTTTAGTTGCAAATTCAGATGCAATTCTTATGTTTTTTGTTTTTCAAAGGCTTATTAAGTATCACTTAGAAACACATGCTGGCACCATGAAAGGACACATTCTGACTTCATATGATTTTATGCCATTGTGACAAGCCTCCATCTGTATTCTTCTGGGTTTTTTTTTATTAAAGATATCCATCCTGTTTTTCTCAAAAGCAGGCTTAAAGTKAATACAATTTAAAATAAAGATACTTTGGGGTGTATTTCAGAAGGCAACTGTGGGTCATGGGTATTTTCTTGCCTAGATTATCTGAAGAATCTGGATACACTGCCAATAAAAATGGTAATATAGGGACAATACAATACTACAGAGTACTGCGGATGCACAAGAGCCAAAGGTCACTTGAAATACTGATGGGAAAACGAACTCAAGTCTTCTGAGACACATTCTACAGTTCAACATGAAACAATGTTTCCTTCTTAATTAACTCCATTTTTTTTCAAAATAAGTATGGTTTTGTGTTTCTTTTTTCAAGCTGCAACCTCTTCCTAATATTTCTGGCATCTACCATGCAGGCACTATTTACAATCACCGTTTGATGAGACTCAAAGAAGAAAAAATCAAATCTACCTGAGTATGTTTAGTTTTCAGGTACAAGTATTCTTATCCTTATTCCCTATTAAAATATGGTGTGCTTATAAGACCACAGGTATGAAAAGAATAGTGTATACACAGAAACAAAAGTTCTTTGGCTGCTAACCATCAGCCCAGAGTTTCCAATTGAATATGAAGTAGTCAGCTGGATCCGATTGCCAACCAACACTTACAAGGAAAAGAGAGTAGTTGGCAGTGTCATAGGCCAAATTCCCTTCTGATAGAAAAGAACCTGGCTCCACTGAACATCAAGGAATTATATTAATGCATTTTAACAGAAGTTCTGCCCTTTACGAGGCATTGCTTCTTTCCTCTGATTATAAGTAGTTGTGATACAGTTTTCCATAGATTACTCTGAGAAAAGGTTTATTTCACATGTGACAGGAATTTGCAGTTAAATAACTGAATTTAACTGAGCTTGGGCATTTCAACTATTTYGCTACTCTGAACGTAAGGCTGTCTTTAGTGCCCACATTTGCTGTTGTCTTTTAATTCCTGTAACTCACGAAATGCTGTGAAATGATTGCACTACAGGAAACTTTTAGCAGCTGGCTTTGACTCATCCTATCTGAAATGACTTCAAGCACATTAATGTTTACCTGAAAAAGACCATTTTTATTGAAGAAAGTAAACTGAGCCCTGGATGTAACTTCAAACTCATCTTGACTTAAATTCTTCAGTAAACTTGGTGGCAGAACAACAGAAGCAAAGGCACTTGTCTGATCCTTGTCAAAATCTATCTGTTAAAGAACAACAGAACATGTTCAAACAAAACCCAAACCATCTGCTGTCCACAACTGGGTTCACACTCTTACAGAGATATCTAAACATGGCACTAGAAGCAATCAACACTAATATGACCTGTGTCTATGTAAGAGTTGGTGCAATCAACAAATTTTTTAAAGGCTGGGGAGGTTTTCCACCTTTCCAGCATGAGATAAGCCTTCTGCTACAAAGARGTATTAGATAAAACCAAAAAAGAAACAAAATCCTCTACCGCTATAATGATGATTTGGAAATAATGAGGTGGCTATAATGGCAATCATAACAATTTTCAGTAATGTTCAAGACACTTTTCCTCATAGCAAACGACGTCGAGAATTAAAAATATGCTTTGAATCCTTCTTTCCTAAATTGTATTAGTTGGCTTGATCTGCACATCTGAAGTAATTCTCTTACAAGCTTTTACAGTTCCTCTTTTACAGAAAGGAGATTTAAAAATTATGTCACTCCTCTATATTTATTATGCTATGTAGCATAAAAAAAGACACTTTCTGGCATCATCTACGTTTAATCTATACAGGCAATGTGTCAGACATCTAAAAGCCCTCTGCGGCCCAGGGGTGTAACAAGTGAGTAGGAAACGAATGAGGATGCAACCCTGCATTTTATTAGTAATTYTGTGACTGCACACTTTCCCACCATGGCCTACTTAAGGTGTGCCACCATGCCCATTGAAGGAAGGGGAGCAAGCCAGCTTATGTTGGCTCTGCAGTAATTTCATTTAAGAATATGAGATACGGAATATGAGATATTGAGATATGGAAACTCCCACTGCTGACTTCCCCAGAGGCACCCCTGGTCATGTATTTATGCTTCTCATGGTCAGTTGTATAATTCTGAAAGAACCATTAGCTAACAGAAAGTTAAAAGTCATAGGCTACCGACAGATGGTTCACCCTTGGAAATCATTAAGAAGTGGTTCATAGATACCTCTTGACAGGGATAAATGTAGTTCAAAAACAGGTTTTCAGAGGATAATTCTGCCACAGTAAACAGAAACTGTGTGTGTGACAAAGATATCCCGTTAGGTATCRTCTGCAAATAGAGCAGAAGAAGCTTCTCTGAAGAAGCAAGGATATATTACAGGAACAATTTAATAATATGAATCACCAAAACCTAACTTAGTCAAAGGTTTGGCAAGAAACATAAAGACACAGGCGACTGAAATAGAATCTTTCCAAATTGCCATGGATACACTTGCTTGGTATCTACTTTAAGAAAAAAATACAAAAAAAATCTGGAAACATTCTCACATACAGCTTGAAGAGTTTAATGTTCCCTGATGAACCTAGGATAGATCATCACATCACTGGTCAAAAACCTGGGCTTTCACAAGGGAATCTCCCTTCTGCAGGGATAGCAAGCATCTTTCTGACAGGCATGGAAAATATAAATGGTGACCACAGCTGCTGCAGACTTTTCTGGTAGGAAAGAYGCTAAGAATTCTCAATCAGGTGTTGGAAATGTGGAAGTCTGAGAAGAAACTCATGTTCCAATAGGAACATTATAAATAATTTGATGGAGTTTGGATTTTATGATTATTTAGACAGTGCTGTAATAAATGATTCCAGGACGAGAAAATTCCTGGATGTCCTCAAGCCACAGATGGTAATTCTTGTTATATGTGTGAACATCCAAAACCTGGCTTTGGGATTTTTCCTTTCCTCTTTCCATAAATAAAGGATGAAATCTGCAGGAGAAACATTCCTTTGATAACAAAGAACTACTGAGCTTCACAAACAGCTATTGAGCTTCAATAATATGACAGCTAAAGAAAAGTAGATTTACAATAATCAAAAATTTCTGATAAAAATGATTCAAAGAAATTTTATCTAAAATATCTTAGGAATATAAATATGTGAAAACTCAATTACATTAAATCTATTTTTATCTATTTAAACAAGCATTTGCGTTTTGATTCAGAGTCTATATATATGTAAAAGTCCTGAAGCCTACTGTATTACTACCTCTTTTTTTAGAAAAAAGGTAGTCTTTTTCTAAAAGACTTCATTGTTATTTTGATTTTTACAGCATACAGTACCTTATAAAATTATTAGGCATTTATTAGGATTGTTGTGTTGCCAGTTTGCAGTGGGAATTAATTTAGTTCCATATGATACTTATACTCTAGTGATAAGTATTTAACTGTTTTTATAATGCCATGTTTTGTTGAATTCAGTTTTAGTTCCTCTGGCCCAAATTACATCAGATTCTCTTCTTTCTCTGTGTAATATTTTCTATGTGTTTCTCCAAGTAAGGCTCACTTGGATAGTTAAACACGCAGGAAATTGAGATTACATTACCTCTGTCACAGACTTCCTATTTAACTGAAAAAAAATAACATTCCATTGCATTGCATTTTTAAAAAGCATTTAGGTGCCATAAGATGCAGACAARCATGTAGTGACATTTAAAAATTCTTGACACCTCATCACTACTAATTTCAAAAGAACCTTTGGAAAATCCTATAGGTGCTCATGTGCATCTCAAATACTATTCCAAACTTTTAGATGTCTTTTTTTTCCATTTGTGGGGAAAAAAAAGAAGAAAAAATATTTTTGAGGTGAATGATAAATATTTTAACCATCATATCCTCTCCAGATACTGTAGCACTGGAGACCTTCCCACATTTTGAGTGATCTCTGTTTCTTTCATTTCGAATGTCTAGGCTGGTCAAGCTCCACACGAATGATTTGAACTGCCTCAAACATCCTAAATGGTACAATCCTATCAACCTCTGTGTGGATAACTGGATCAGTCTTAGGTCTCTTTTAGCAGTAAATGTTTAAACTATACTGGAAGGTTGAAGACCTATTGTATCTGCAGAAATCTATAGGTAGATATCTGTATCTAGGTATCTTATTCTAAAGCCGAAAGACATCAATAGAGTTGTTAGTGTACAACGGTCAGTACAGCAGATTGTTAAAGGTTGTTTTCCTTTTTCATTAGTAAAAAAACCCCACAAAATTAAAAAAGGTCAAGTGTGTTCTGGATTCATAAGCAAATTACTTTTTATCTGCATGGAATGTGAGTTTATCTGTGTTTCCTGTCACTCAAGGAAATACGACATTAATCTGTTATCTGTTTGGACGATTGTAGGAAAAAGGAAATAGTAGGGGGAGAATTGGGAGTTGTAAGTGGATTTATAGTAACCACAGTAAACATACTTGGAACAACAGGCACATTTCATGTTCAAATACAACTGCTTGTTCTGTACCTGGAAATCAGATGCATTATTCTGTGGACTGACACTGAAAGAACCACCTTCGAATGAAGTTGAATTTATAGAAGACACTCCAAGTGCGAGATTTCGTGTTGAAATACTCATGGATGGTCCAGCAAACTGGATCTTTAAAGCCAAGGCATCAATAGTTTTTAAAGCTCTAAAAACAGAAATAAAAATTATTCCAAAAACTGAATACAGAACCTCCCACACCTATGCTCTGTATGCTCCCCACATCACAAGATGATCTTCTCCTTATTGACTATGTTTCTATCACCCATCTGTGTATTCACAAGGAGACTGTTAAAGTGTAAATTTATGCATCTCTCTTGAAAACAAAAGCTTTTGACTGACAGAAACAGTCTGACTACATATCACTGGTCCTGAAATAATTTTCCAACAATACTTAGATCTATGCTGTGTCATATATCAGAAGACTTCTTTTCCATCCAAATACTTTGTCTTTGTCATGCACATTAATTTTACTAAAAGAAGAAATATTTGTGTATCTAGTTTGGAAAATTCATTTTGATGGAAACCAGAAAAGTTTTATTTTTTGGTTTGTCTATATATGGAAAGATGAATCCTTACAGCCTTGGAGTTTGCTCTCAAAAGTTTTATTCAAATGCAGAAATACTTACTCTGAAGATGAGGCTGCCAATACACTGTCTGAACTGTTTAGAATATTGGAAAAAATTGTCACCACGGTAGAACCCAGAGATTCATCAATTTCTTCATCATTCACAATTTTTTTGAGCTTCTGCACAACGTCATTTACTTTGTCTGAGGTCAGCTGCTGCCCCTCACCAGTGAGATTCAGAAGCTGATTGGCAATATCAGCCGCATTTTCTGTGAGCACACAATCAAGCAAAAAGAGAAAATAATGCAATACAGTCYTGAAGTAATCCAGAAATACAAATTTTTATCATCATTGTTGAAAGCTAGAGTATGTTCTATGGTACTTGTAATGAATAAAGGATTTTACAATTTTGACAAATTTATAATTTCTTTAAAATGTATACAGAACCTGCTGATTATATACTGTCGTCATTGGCTGTGTCTTTCTTTTCTTTGTTTTGATTTGAGTTTGTAGATCAGAAATATTATTGAAAGGGATGACTGAATGAAAAAGAGACGAATAAAAAGCATATTATCTCTTTTTTTCTCCTTATGCCATCCTTTCTTTTTCACTGGTAAAAAGTTTCACTCTTCAAGTGAAACAAATGCTTCCAAAGTCACTATTACTGGAAAAGTATTCACTTTTTTAAGCTTTGTGAAGAAAGTCTGACCCCCTCGCAAATGTTTCAGTTCTTTCAGAGGATGGTACTCTTACTCATCAGAGAGCTGGCAAGCACAACACACAAACAAATTTCATGAGAAGAATCTTCCTCGTAAGGAAAGTTTGATAGTGTGTCCAATGACAAAACATGTTAAAATGTAATTTCAATGCCCCCTGGACAGAAAACTAATGTAAGCAGTAACCTTTTACAATATCAAGATATTTGAGATTTACTGGAATTCACAAATAAGATTTTGAAAGATCAGCCTGCAACTGGCTGTGGCTTGTTTTTTATAATACAGTTTTTTATATATTTACTGTATAATGTTCATTTTACATGACACGATGTTTTCATATTATCTGACTGCAAGTACTCAATTGACCAAGTTAGGTAGCCAGGCTCCCTAGGACACCTCTATCAATGAAGAAAGAAAAAGAAGCTTCTCCAAGAAACCAATTAAGAACAAGAGCTTACTGTAGGTGCTCTGAAATACGTATGTGTGTATAATTCTTTTCACTAGCTTTGGCACTGAAAAAACGGGTAATAAAATTGTTGTCTTGTTATTTTATTACTCTTTTATGGCCAGAGTGACATCAAGGGGTATTTTACAAACAGGGAATATATATGACAACATCCAATCATAAATCCAGTGAAGAGAGCAGGAGTCCTTCCCCTGGCAGCTATAGGCATGCAAAATATTTAAAAATTCGTCTCAACTTGAATATCAAATAGAGGTAAGATACCACCTTACTTTACTTTTGATTCAATTGCCTGAAGAGTTTGATTTAATTCAGTAATTGGTATCCAGAGCTTTTAAGGGGTGAGCTGAATTGAACTTGGTGCACTTCCCCAGAGTTGAATTATTTACTGTGCACTGATTTTTTTTGGAAAGATTTTTAAACAACTTAGCATAAAGAAGAAAGATATTCTTCTTTACCAAATTCTACCACACTATTCCTTTAGCCAAAGAYCAACATTAATATACCCACCTGAGCAATTTCTAAGATCAGGCTGACCCCAGTACGATGTATAATTCTGCAGACCCAAATAGCTAAAGAGGAAAAATGACAAAATTCACATGAAACATAGCAACAAAATTACCCAAATATTTGGTAATTCTTATATAGGTGTCACAGTGGTCCACTCTTCTCAATTCACAGTATTCCTAGCAACATGGGCCCTAGWGAAACACAGTATGTATACTTGACAGCGAAAGTATGTGATCGACTAAGTGATAGTGTTGAGAGAAATCCCAGTTCTTCAGTGGAAATTCTGGCCTTGTATTTCAGGAAAGACCCAAATATTGACACAAACTATTATGCCCCTATTATGGCCTAGTCAGATGCTGTTTCTATAATTTCTCCTTGATATAAATGGCTTTGATCAAGTCAATAGCAAGCCATAATACCTCTCAGAAGAACATACACAGGAGCTATAGGAAGGTATAAATTTATACCACCGATGAAAACTAGGGTAGGTCACTGTCAGATCCAGGTCCAAAGTGAGGGACAAATATAAAGATTCCTTTTTTTTTTTTTAAAGTGTTACCATAGCAAAATACAAAATTACRGAATGGGTCAGTTTGGAAAGGACCACAGTGGGTCATGTGGTCCCACCTCCCTGCTCAAGCAAGGTCATCTTAGAGCACAGTGCAAAGGATTGTGTCCAGATGGTTCTTTGATATCTCCAGTGAAGGAAATGCCACACCCTCTCTGGGCAATCTGTTCCAGCGCATGGTCACCCACACAGTGAAGAGATTCTTCCCCATGTTCAGGTGGAACTWCCTTGTGTCAGTTTCTGTCTGTTGCCTCTTGTCCTATTGCTGGGCACCAGTGACAAAAACCTGGCTCCATCCTCCTGACACCCTCCCTTCAAATACTTATAGACATTGATGASGTTCCCTCTCAGCCATCTCTTCTCAAGGCTCAAGTACAGCTTCCTCAGCCTTTCCTTGTAACTGAGACGCTCCAGTCCCCGAACAATTTTTGTCACCCTGTAACAATGACTCCAAAATTAAACACAATTTTTCTTCAGTTTTCTTTAAAGACAATCATGTTACCATATCATGGAAAAAGGCAGAATGGTGAATGGGAAAACTTATCCCTTTAACTCAGCATGTGATAAAATAACATTGTTCCTCAGCTGATCACTTTTATTATAACAGCACAGGTAACCACCTACTGTGGGATGCACAGGACTAGAAAAGACTGTTAGAAGAGCTTCCTCTTCTCTCAAAACACATCCCACCAGCGTTCCATATTGGCTAAAGCCAGCGGAGGCAGAGGCAAGGAAAGCACAGCATAGGGCAGAACACAGTAATTTTTTTTTTATTGAGAAGTGCTGTACACAGACAATCAATGGTATTATGTAGACCACAAATGAACAATAAAGGTAAGCAATACTGGAACAGCARAGGCCAGAAACCTTAATTTTTAATGATTCTGAGGCTCTGACATAAAAACAATTTGACTTCTGCACTACTCACTCTACAACAAAAGTTGGTCAATCAGAATCAGTTCTTGTACAAGATTAAAAGTCTGAGGAAGTGAGTTATTTAAATATAATGCAGGTTGCTTTCCTGTTTGGCACAGAACCTCAAAGCTGATTCATATCCATGTTGCCATACTGTTCTCAAAGTAAAAGATCTGGTCTTCTCAGAACATGTTCCAGATGCAATGTGGGCGGATAAGCCTAATATATTGCATTTAATGGTAATCATCCCAAATACTGAATTGCATCATCATAACCACGTTTAAGGCACTCAGAGGAGATCAAAGCCATAATGTTTTGGTAATATATAAACACGAGCAATAATATTCCCATTTTACAAATGGGAAGTAGAGATACACAGTCTTTTATAGATGTTGGCAAAGAAAGCCTACATTAGGGAAAATTTATCCTAAACCTTAAGAACACAGGTTGAAATCTTTAAGCATAAGATGATCCCCAAACTCAATTATGACTAACTATCGGCAAATGTTTGTTTCACAGTTTCTTTTACTCTTCCCTGATGAGATGAGGTGTTTTGGATTAAACCAAATACACATCTCATCTTCATAAAATTTTATTTTATTTCTTACACRTCAGATTGTAGTAGTGGAGTGGTAGCAAATGTGAAGCTTTGGGTCATCATGGCCAAGTGCAAGGTCCTGCTTGTGGGTCAATCTCAAGCACAAAAAGAGGCTGAGAGGAGAATGGATTGAAAGCAGCCCTAAAGAAAAGGACTTGGGAATGTTGGTTGAAGAAAAGCTTAATGTGATGGGCAATATGTGCTTGCAGCCCAAAAAGCCACCATATTCTAGGCCGCATCAAAAACAGCCTGGCCAGCAGGACGAGGGAGGGGATTCTGCCCATCTACTCTGCTGTCATGAGACCTCAACTGGAATGCTGCATCCAGCTCTGGGGCCCCCAAYATAAGAAGAATGCGGACCTGCTGGAGCAAGCCCATGAAGATGGTCAGGGGGCTGGAACACCTCTCCTATAAAGACAAGCTGAGAGAGTTGGGGTCGTTCAGCCTGGAGAAGAGAAGGCTCTGGGGAACTTCCAGCACYTAAAGGGGGCTGCAARAGATCTGGACAGGGACTTTTTACAAGGGCATGTAGTGACAGGATAATGGTGAACGGTTTTAAACTGAAAGAGATTAGGTTTCAGTTAGATGCTAGGAGAAACTTTTTACTTTGAGGGTGGTGAGGCACTGGCACAGGTTGTTCAGAGGGTTGTGGATGCCCCATCCTTGGAAGTGTTCCAGGCCAGGCTGGATGGGGCTCTGAGCAACCTGGTCTAGTGCCYATGGCAGGGGGGTTTGGAACAAGATGATATTTAGGGTCCCTTCCAACCCAAACCATTCTAAGATTCCATGACTTGAATAAACTAGTTTCATTCTGTGAGAAGGTGCTACTTCTATAGTCATGTTGAATATATTAACCGTGGACCCCAATACGCCGGATAGAAGTGGTAGATGAGTCTTTTTTCTTACCAATGAAGTACATACTAATTACTGCACCCACATAATCTCTCAAAGTATAGAAATCATCTTCCTGAAATCCGATACCAGCCAATAGCAACCATTATMTATAACTATATAACCAGAAAGTTGCATTTGAAACAACTCAGCTTCTCAGATATTTTAACACCTACCAGGTTCTTGATGCAGTCTGAACTGAGCTCCCGTGGCACAATGTGAAGCTGGTCACTGTAGGCCTGGTATCTGGCCAAAAATAATTTGAAGGGTTTTCTTCAGCTAAACATTTTTCTATAAAAATGAGAATATCCGTGTTAATAGTAAATTTCCTCACCTAGTCATCTTCCATTTCTTGTCCTCAGCTCATCAACYAGTGTACAGCACAAAATTGTCTTCAAATGAAATGCTTGGTTGTTTGCTATAGAGTGGCAATAGAGGGGTACACAACAGGGAACATACACTGTTCCTATTCGAGGAAAAGAGTTGAACATGCATGCGGAATCCATTTGCACTCCACCAGCCTCCACCTCCTCCCTCCCAAAGGAAGGGCAATCTTTGACTGGTAGGAGTCAAATGGGAAAAGATGAGAGCTAAAAGACTGATTAAGGGCAACAGCTAGCAGGAGCACAAACAACATTGAGAAGAGTGGGGATGAGGGGCCTTGGAGGTCCAAACAGTCTCATTTTAGCTTTGGCTGTAAAACATGCTTCTTTACCCTCAAACTACCAGAGGAGCTGTCAGGAACTAAACCAGCCTCTTTGAATGAGACAGCAAGACATTGACTAAAGCAATCTGGACAACTTCGTGTTAAAAGTGGTATCTTGAGCATGGCTCTCTGAGATTAGTGGAACAATGAGGTTTGTGTCAATGACACGAGTCATAGTGTTTGGAAGTGTGTGATTATTTTAACATGGAAGAGGCTTCTTTATGAACAAGCAAAAAAATTTATTGTGTAACAAAGCTGAACACTACTTACCCACTGGATCAACATTCACAGTATCAAGTTGATATCCTTCTTCCATCGTTCTATTATTACTTATGAGCTTCTGTCGGATGTCTTCCTCTTCTAAATTGATGTTGTTGGTAGAATTATAAACCAGAAGAGCCAAAACACTAAATCTGCAAGGAAAATTATCCAAGTGTTTCAGTCAGAACAGCAGAGGCCAATTGCGTGGAAATAAAAATTTCTGACAAACTCTGGTTTTCKGAATATGGAACAGTGTCACCAAAAGAGTGTTGCTCATTATCTGTAAATCATTATTTTTGTACATATAGGGCCATGACAAGAAAATATGGTTGGGGAATTTCATCTTCTAGTTACCATTAAAGAAGCATCTCATCAAAAGAGAAATATTTTCAGAAGAGTTCAGAAGAYGAAACCATAGAGTTGTGAGTTCTAAATGGGCCCCAATTAATTTTAAAAATCTGGTTGCTGATGGCTTAGGAACTTAAGAGCTGATTCATCTCACCTCACAAAACKTGTCAGGGTGGGACAAGTCATTCTCTAGAGGATCCACCTCTACACTGACTACAGAGAAAGACTAGAAGATTAACAGAGAACAGATGCCTAACATTTAAATCTCTTAAGTTTTTTATGGAGTGAAAAACACCCTGACATACTTCTGAAGCTTTTAGTCATAATTAGGAAAATCGGGTTGCTCAGATGAGTAATTGAAGCTTGAGCACTAATAGCTGTTTTGTACTGTAGCCCACTGCTCCTTTCTTGGGCATAAGAAGTAGTTCAAAGTGCCCAGGCCTCTTTCCTGTGAACRAAATAAAACAGTCTCCACCCTTGTCCAAAAACATAGCTTTTCTGGAAGGGAAATCATGAATAGCAACCAGTTCTAGCAGGACACAGGAAATAAGCCCAGAGTGGAAGGCCCAGAAATTTCCTCCTGGGACACAAGGAAACACATGTTGGAGATGCGAATATGTCGGTACCCAAGAGCATTGTTTGGCTCTGGCTAGTAGGAGGTAAGCCACTAAAGCATGGAACACTGGATGACCATGGGAGCCAAAATGTGGAAAAAAGGAAAAAGCAAACCTGCTTTGAGCTGTCTTCATCTTAGCCTTGCCCTTGGATACCCATCAGCCTGAATAAAGACAGACCTTTGGAGTGTGTGAGCTGTTCCTGGCAGCCTGGGGAGCAGCRGCACTGCCAGCACACATACAGTGAGCAGGGCACGCACCCATCAGAGGTGCTTTCATCTGTGGGCCCCCGTGCAAGAAAGCAACAGTGAGCTAAAGGGGCTTGTGGTCTACAGGAAGAAGAGTAGCAGGAAAAATCTGTAGGGGTGCTGAAACCTATTAGGATTTTCAGGTACTCCTTCCTAGACAGACCAGGACTTCAATTTAAAAAAGTATTTCAGAAAGACATCCCCATGATGACAGCTCAGAATTGCGCTTTCCAGATGTGCCTAATTTTCTTGCCATACTCACTGTTTTACTGGTAACATGKTGCTGGAGAAGAAAGATAAAAATGTGACCACCTGCAGGTTTGGCTTTGTCTTTTCCCAGTGGATGTATTTTAGCAGAGAAATTCCAGCTATCCCCGGCCAGGTCGCTCCTTCTCTGCTTCCAGAGATACTGAGATACTCCTAACATTCCTTTGGTCTCTGTGGAGTGTTTAACATGTATATGGCAAATAGCCTTGTTAGGGTGGATATGCATTAGCAGGCTTCTGCTGTATACCTCAGATATATTACAAGCACAAGTTTATTATGGCATTTATTTTTAGCAGAAGCATGGAAATTGCCTATGGGATTGCCAATTCCTTCAGCCCTCCAGTACTTCAGCCCCAGAGTCTCCTGGCACTTAACCATCTTTCCTAAAAGATTCTGGCTTCACTCATCTATTCCCTTACTTCAGAAGAGGAAAACTTAATATACTGATGCCACTCCCTACCTCAGCACTCTGGCTGCAGAACAGACGTTCTGAACAGCCACTGCTACTGCTTAGCTGCCTGTTTAAGGACTCCCAACTAACCAAAATGATATTTAGTATCCATAACTGTGAGGAGGGATAATGCCAACAAAACAGAAGGGATAATGATAGATGAGATAGAACTGGTTGCAGTTATCTTGAAAAATTATAGAGAAAAGTATTGATTATGAAGCACTGATAAAAATAATCTCTTAAACCAATCTGTTGTTTTCTGAGAAACTCTTAGAGCACAAGTCATGTATACTGTATAATAAGAGCCTGCTCCATATTATGATGAAAACAATTTCTATAAACTTTTCAGAATGACTCATCCTAGCTTCCCAAAGTAAATAAATACCTTTCAACTTGACAGCTGACGCAGTATGAAGCTGAGTGCTTCCTTCCACTTTTGTCACACTCAGATCCCAGAAAGAAAACATTTTAATGTCGAAGAGGAAATTCTCGATTTGGGAAACAGTAGGCCTGTGGCAACACTGCTGGTGTCACCGGATTTGCTACACTCAACTTTAAATCTTTTACTGTGTGCCATATAAAGGCAGATAGATTCTTGCAGCAGTAATCAATTACAAATTACACATCATCTACAGTACCTGTACTGTCAACATTACTGCCATCAATATAAAAAAAAATGGACTGTAGTGTAGGTAAACACAAAGCAGATAAGTATATTTCTCTTTTCTTTGACTGAAATGGTGACAGCTGGAGCAAGCAGGAAAGCAGGGGAAGACTGGTGTCTATCCCACTCTGTCGTGGTCTGTTGAGCTAAGCTGGCTCAAAGAGAGGAATTTACAAAGCTGCATCCTCATCAGAGGCACAGGAGGCGGTGGTGGAGCCCGCGCTGCCATGGCGCGGACCACAAAGCCAGCTTTCTTCTCCGGCAGCGTGACTCAGAGCTATTCCAGGACAGTGTGCCTACACACAGGCTGTGGTCCCGCTGCTGCATGATGGGAGCAGCCTGAAGGAAGGATTAATGAACCGTGCAGCACAAGCAGCCTTGCACCATGAAGAGATGTGGCTGATAATTAGCAATGCACATTTCTCCTTTCTGTTGTACTAGACAGGCTGAACTGAATTACTGTTGTTGTCAAACTGTTTCACAAATCACTACTAATTTCTTTCATAGTTAATATTATTTGGTTTAAAGAATATAAAGAACCATTTTTTAAGAAGCTAAGTACTCAGAGAATCTAAATTTCCACTAAAAGTCACTGGGAATTTCATTGCTAACTACCCTGGCATATTTTAAAAATTTTTTAAATGTGAACACTAAATTCTTTACTAATCTTACTATTATATTGGCTCTGAAGATTAGCAGCAATGGGAAGCTATAACTCAAGACCAGCAGTACAGGTAGACCCACAGAGTCACCTCTGAACAGTATTAACTTCTTCACATTAACCTGACAGACAGAAAAAGAGCTGACTGTTATATGAGTCACTCAGTGAAGATGCAACACAAAGAGCAGACAAAATGTTAGAAAACACACTGAATGAGACAAAAATAAGTATGAAAGTAGAGGGAAACTAAAAGCATTCCACAAAAGCATCTGAGTTGTGAATAGTCTTTTACTTGAGGCGATTTTGACTGCCATATATTAAAATGTTCAGAACAGGGAGAAAAAAAAAAATGACTTGACATAATAGACACATTCAAAGAAATGCCAAGGATGAAGAGTTTCCTTTCCCTGGAGAAGGTTATAGTTAAAATATAAAATCTGAGACTTCATGACACAAAACTAAAAATTGCAGCTACTTTTTGGACTACTAAAAATAAAAGCATCCTAAGTCTTCCTTTTACGTTAATGACCATTGTAGCAGTTTTGCAAGCACCATATTCACACCTCATGCCTGTTCTTGTGCCTCTGGGCCTTACTCCTCCTTGCAGATCTAGTGTGGGAATACAATCAACACGGCTTTTCAACAGAAAGCATTTACAATATGTGCTAATTTGATATGAAGGTATTCATTACTAGAGAATGTTGCAAAGAGCTGAAACAGAAAGGACTGGAATCCCTCACATTGAACAGCTGGTCTTTGCTGAAATGAGTTACTGGTTACACTTGCACTATATTCTGAAACAAAGAAGAAAATCCCCATTCCCCAATATACTGCTTCTCTAAAAATGGCATCTGACAATGTCAGACCTACACTAAATCTAGTTAAAGTCAGTGGAAAGACAAAGGAAGTCATCGGAAGCTGGAAAAGAGCAGGAAGCTTCAGCAGGAGACTAAGAAGGGATCATCCTTTAGTCACTTGAAAGGAATTCCTAAATTCTTCCATCTGTGATCAAGTCTTTCTTTACAGGTCACAGACACAAGATGACAGCAGGGCACTATGGAGAAACCTGAGGATTTCTGCTTGGTGCTTTGTTGGTTGGTTTTTCAAACATAGATATATAAACATTACGTGGCACTTTGAAATATTTCTCAGCCCTGGTAAAGGCTGTCCCTTACTGCCTTAGGTAACACTGAAGTTGAAGTTGCAGAGAGTAGAGGTGGGCCAGGTCCAAGTCGTTCCTAAAATCTCACCGATAGAAACCAGGAAAACTTTTGAAATAGGAATAGACATTACAGATGTGTTAATTCATAACAGGAATAGCACAATTATTTCGTAACAAATAATTTGAAGTAATCTACAAAGAACATAAAAAGCCCAATAGTTTGCTTAGGACCAGAAAAGCAAAATTATGCTGCTCCAATGTTGCTAACTCTTGTCTAAAACTATTACACAAYCTAATTAACATTTTATCCAAGTTCATTAAACTTCCCATTAAGCAAAACAACACCCAAGAACACAGCATGCAGGAGCCTGAATATGCCTCACTGACACTGGTGGCAAAACTCCCAGAGACTTCAAAAAAGCAGGACTAGGCATGGGTAGTTCTGATTTCCTGCTTTCCTCTCAATTTTAATTCCCACGAGAAGAGATTTCTGTTTAGGTTTAGTAGTCTTTATGCAGACAGCTACCACTGTGGTTTTTAATTAGGATGAGATATTTAACACTACTAACATTAATATTGTTTCCCATAGTAGGAGCAATTGAGCACTGGAAATCGGCCAAAATTATGACAATCAAGCAGTGGAAGTTGGAACAAGCATAAACGTATTTGTAAATTAAGTGGAGAAAAATTCATAAATTAGTTGGGGCCTGAATTCTCAAAACTGCTTGCAAAACAAGAGAAGAAAGGAGAAGCAAGTGAGCTGAGCTCATTATTAAAGACCAATTCCCTTTCTGTGAAGCAACCCTATATCTGACAAAACCTAGGATCAGTAGGACCTTTCTGAGAAAAGCAGCAGTAGCAGTCACAGAAAGTTTTGACAGAGCGGCAGAGTCATAAAAGGCAAAGAATTGATGAAAGAAACAAACACATTTATAGTTTATCCACAAAATTGGTTCACTTGGATAAATTGGTTTCACTCTTAAAGGTTTGTGCAAAAATAATGAGGGTCAAAGAAAGACCTATATCCATAGCCCATATTGAACTCCTGTCTATTTTGAACAGCTGCCCGGTCATTAAGAGACGGAAACAGTACAACCAGAGGGAAAAATTAAACACATACATAAAGTCAAATATAGCTGTGATTAAATTCTGTCTATTAAAGTAGTTAATAATCTACCAAAATATTAGTTTGATATATACTGCTGTCATCCAGATATGTCACAGTATTAAAGGTGCTGATAATAATATGCACTTTTGGACTTGGCACTAACTCTCATCACCAGATACATAAACCCCTAATAAGCACAGTGTACTCTGGATTTCTGCAGCTCATAGAATACAGCAGTGAAAGAGCAACAATCCAGTTCAATAATTTTGTTTCGTTTTGCTCTTCTCCATAAAGCAGTAGAGTTTAAAATATTTTGTCAGAAAACACCTATTTTTAACATGACCAAAAAAGCCAGCTTCCTACCTCCCACTTCCAGCTTCTATTTCTTCTCTGAATCATTCTCTCTAATGATTCTTCCTCTTTCACATGCAAGAAGATTAGATGGGGGAGACTAACAATTGAAGTTCCTTGATGAGGTAGCAGTGTGGTAAATAAGGAAGAAGCAAAGCAAAATGCATAGAAGAGGTTGAGAAAGGTTGTTTTGGTTTTTTTTGTTGGTGGTTTCTGTTTTTTTAACTGCTGTATAAAATAATAATCAAAAAGGAAAGGAAAAAATATGTGATTTGAATTATAAGAATATGAATTCATGTAAAGACAGGAAAAAGCTTCTCAAAGAGCAATTTTAAGGATTATGATAGTGCCTTAGAAATAAGGCTACGATCTTGTGGAAAATTCAGAAAAGAGAAATTAGGCTCGGTGATTTAGAGTTAAGACCAATATGTTTACTTCTGTAAAAGATAAAATTAAGGCCATGATATTTCTAGCTTAGATCTTAGATTTTAACTGTGGAGTGAATTTCTGTTCAGATGAACACAAAGGTAAATAGAAAAGAAGTACTTAAAAACTGAGGGAAATTGTACAACGTGTAAGACTGCAACAGACTTATTCTTGACTACCCAAAATGAAGAAGTAAGAAAATATTTGGACAACTATTCACAGAAATAATTTATAGAAATATTTAATTAATAGTAACTGCATGAAATCACACTGTGAGCAAGTTACATACAAGAACTCAGCCATAACATTTCAGTGGATCACCTGGGCAGTGAGAAATTACTACTACTTCCATTAGGTATTTAGAACTTCTAACCTCTAACCTGCTAACCTTTTATACTCTCAAATGTTCCCCTAGTGTCTTGTGGGATTTCCTAAGAATCCTACCCATGAAAAATCCAAGGAAAGTCTAACAGAATCTTAACAGCAATAATTATACAGGGAAGCGGTAGGAAAAAAGTTTGCTTTATGGATCTTCAGAAATTCAACAGATTTCTTGTCCACAAAACCTAGAAACTGATGTGTGAATCTCAAAGAACTGGTGACTAAACCCAGCACTGAAAAACACTGGGAAGCTGATCCTTTTTTTTTGTTTCAGAAGGGAGGGATGTACAAGCATAGATATCTACCCAGAAAACCTAAGACCTAAAGCTACTTCAACCAATTTTTCTCAAATGTTTCTTCTGTCAGAGGTAAATGATGCATGAAAATGTATGCAAGACATGAAAGCTATACAAAAAAAGGCAGAAAATCTGTGTGTATATATTTCTATATAGGTGTATGTACAATGTGTGTAGTAAGTGTAATTTTTCTTAGTCACATTTCTTGTAGCTCACTTAAATTTTTAACTGTCCCCGCATTACCCCATCTGGGTTTCTAGGTTGGGCAGAATCTTGTCTTTTTTGTTTGTTTGTTTGTTCAATTTTTTGTTTTTGTTTTGTAAGAAAACACTCACAGCATAACACTCCCAATTACTTGGAGAACATCAAAATTTTGTGTGACATGCATTTAAACTAAATGCATTTATACTAAATTAGCACTTATACTAAATTATTCAGAATGATGAAAAAATGCCATTTGACCTTGACACAAAGTACACTAGAGCCCATGAGAAGCCTAGCTTCTCATTGGACTAGGCGTCCCTTGAAAAACTTCATGACATATTATGAACATGTAATTCCATTGTCTCTGAAATTACATATAATGAGAGAAAGAAATACAAATGGGCTTACCTCCCCGTGCGAGCAACAGATTATGAGAAGTAATTTACTGGCATATTCACTGTATGTCAAAAAGGGGGGGAAAGGAAAGGGAAAAGGGAAATCACTAGAATAGTTTCCCCCTCTTCATCTTTTTTTTTTTTGAGTAGACCAGGGAAAAAAAAAAAATCGAGGGGGCAGGATGGTGGGAAGGTGAGAGGAGAAGAAATCAGGTGTACAGCTTGGCTGCTAGCCTCATAAAAGATGCAGGAATAAGGATGAGGAGAGATTTACATTCCTCAGCAGTCTTGGATTGTTGGTAAGACCTGAGGCATGGTCTCCACTAGAAAGGCCTTGCTGGCATAACCGTATCATTTAGAAGTGTGAAAAAAAATCCTACCCACATCACTACGTCCCACTGTAAATGTAGGTCAAGCAGCAAAATAGCCCGTTCAGAGTCTGGGCTTACAGTATCCCAGCTAAATGGTTTTGCCAATAAAAGCTGTCTTTCTGCTGTGGCTATGTGGGAAGGAGATACTACGTTTTTACAGATCTTTTCATGTCTAGGCAAACTCTGTAGAAAGCTGGAAGCACCACTAACTACTTCCTGATGGTAAGTTGGGAATACTGGGCTGTCTCTGAAATTAAAAAACTCAACTTTTACTGCCATTATCATGACAGTTCTCAAGAGTCAGCAGTTAAAATCCTTTCCTACAGGACTTTTGCCTATGCTGCAAACAGATACATCCCATACTCACTTATTGCCCTATCCTCACAAGACTAATAATGTTTTGCTTTGCTCTTCTTAATTTGGTCCTAAGATTCCCTCCTTCCCTATATATCCCTAAGAAATCAGCCTGCTGCTTTCAAAGAAACCCCTGGAGGCCACATTTTCAGGGGGTGTGACCCATCTAACTTTGTTTGGCTGCCTTTGAGGTTGTTCCAACTCCAGCGCCTCCAAGCCCAGCAGAAGTCAGGAAATGAGAACATATGGTAAATAGTTTAACTCACACTAGTTTAGCTTTCAAGTCTAGCATGATTTTTCAGTGTTTCGCATGTAGTAGTATGCCTATTAACTCAAAAGGCTTTGGTTCAAGAGAACAAATGCAGTGACAGTGTGCACACACAAGTGTACCAAAGCTTGCTGCTAAACAAAGCTGGGTGTGCCATATAACTTAAATATCCTGTATCTATTCAGTTTTGTGACAGATGAAACCTGAGCTCTGAAGAAATGATCTGTTAAGGTTTAAAGGTCAATAGGTTTAAACCAAAACAAACATGATAACGAGTATTATGTTTCTAAGCACATTCAGAACACTGAGCTTGCCAGCAGTCATATATTTACAGACTTGCAGCATATGCCTAATAATAGAAAACGAATCGAATAACAGACAACAAAGCCTGTTGTAAAGCCACTTGCAATAGCAGCTGTTGCCTCTATTGAGAAAATGTCTTTAAAAATATTACCTTTCAATACTTCTTTTTTGTCTTGCTCCCTCTCTTGTGGGGCCAGGGTGGATGCTATGAAAGAAATAGACATTTATTAGGGTGGGCTAATTCTCCAAAGGAATATAGCACAAACATCTTCCTCCTTAATTTACCTGATATTGACCACATACACAGTGTAATTCCAGTTCTGGAAAGTACGGTTCAGCTGAAAAACAGGAAGACATTGATCATATGAATGGTGAGATGTTAATGGGGCTCTTTGTTGCTTAAGGCAGTAATTTCGCCCTTCTGCCCCTTGAGAAATCCCCTTCAGTTTTGTAAAGCAAAGCGAACACTCACTTTTCAGTGAGGTGATTGTTGTATAACTGGTAGTGAGAGATGTGGCTTTTTTGTGGACAGAAGGGAATATCTTTAAGGTCATGACACAGTGAACAGGTGAGTGCACAGGATGTTGACCTTTTCCTTTTCTCCCTGTGTTCCACATCTTAGGTTCTCAGATACACTTTGATTAGAATAGATTTACTGAAAAAGTTACCAGGTAAATTTTTACCTGAAAGTCTTCAAACTTACGATGATCTTCTTTTCAGGCCTTTGTACTATTTACTCTGAATACACAATGGCTGCTCAGTTTTTCCCCCTGAGAGACACTTTTGCATACTCTGCTAGGGCCGAGTGACACCTTTCTAGATTCTTTGGCTCAGGCACCTATGTACTTTTCCTGGCTACTGCAGCTAAGGGAACAATCTTGGCAGGTGTAGATGACTGCAATTCTGATGTGTAGACTACTATACGTGGTTTCCTTAGCTTCTGAAAGCTGAAAGCTCCAGGTTTATTAAAAGAAAAATAAAGAGAAGTTGCCATATTTCACAATACCATATTTTCATGTAAGAAGTTGCTATAAAGATTACTTACAAACTGTGTGAGTGCAACTATGTGAACCGTCAAAAAGGACAGAGAATATCTCTATTCAGACAGGAAGAACTTTCAGAGGCAAGAACCTCAAGAATCCCAAACCCAGAGGGCCTAGAGAGGAGCTTATGTCTGCTAAAATTGGCCAAAAAACCAGGGACTACTGGAAACCTCAGCAACTGACCTATGGCAGAAGCCTTCTGAAGTAGAGAACACTAGGATAAATTGAAAAAGTTTATTGCCTCACACAAATCAACACTGCCTAGTTTTTTTATAATTTCTGTCACAATATAACTTTAAAAACATATTAGCATTTGGGGAGAAAAATTTTGTCCTGTATAATGATTTTGGAACTCAGACATGTACTTCTTTTGGTGGACAATTCTGATTTTTCCATACTTTCCAAAATCTCACCTACTATCTAAGTTTCTTAAGAAGCTAACTAGTATAGTGCTGACATTTCAAAATTTTATCCATAGCATAGTGCTGAAGAGCCCCAGCTAGACCTGAATTCATTACTGCACAAATCAATAACAGAAAGATATTTAGAGAACATATGTGAATAGTTTATTTGGTAGTCTCTATTTTTTTTTCCAGCTGATAACAGTGATCGGCCAGATTCGTATATGTAATCACACAGGAAAGAAAACTTAACTTACCCATTCCGCAACGACATCATGTACTTTCGACACCGAGTTGGGGTTGGAACTAAAGACAGTTATAAATATCCTGTAGAATAGCCCACCTGTCCATTTAAAACAGCATTATAATGTTAGAAACTGAGCAAATGTACCTTTTTAATAATGAGATTTTAGCTTCATGATTAATATAAAGATTGTGCTGAACCCCAGATACAAGGCCACCTCAAGCTCTTGTTGGCGTTATAAAGTTTGAAATGAACAAGCCCTTCAGGTTTGGGCCCATTCCCACTAGTCCTGCTGATTTTGAAAACAATTCATCCCCCTCCATATTTTCAGAGACACTTGAAATGTGACATGGAAATTCACAGCCAACATATAAAAAATAGTATTTTGCATATGCCTCTAATGTGGTGTGTAAAATAAAGATCAGGAAAGTGTCATGAATTTAAAAAAATATTATAATTAATGAAGTCTGTAAACACAGATAAATTCTGCTCCTTGTCATATTGTTATAATTCAGGATTGAACCACTGCAGATTAGACTTTAAACTTTGTGAGAGCAGATAAAGCTCATCAATTAGAAGTAACAAGGTAACTGAGGACAGAATTAGGAGTGAGAATGGACATAAAGCTCTTGTTTCCAAAGTAYGGTCCTGCTCTGAGGCCTGGCAATAGCCAGACAGTAGAAGAACGCACATTAGTTTTACAAAACCGGCAGCTGAACAAACCATCTTTCAGTCACAAAATGTGCAACACTTGGCTTGATGCAATTTTATATTCAGAAAACCGTTTTGAAATGGCACTGAGTAAATATAAATTCTCTTTAAGCTCATGAGTGGGTAGACAGCATTACAAGATTTCACATCTAATAAATAACATCAAATCATTTCATAGCTATGCTCTGTATTAAAATTCTGTACTTTTCACAAGCCAATTTTTTTTCACTAAGCTACTAGATAGTCTGTAAGCTCTAGCTGGGTAAAATTTCCCAGGATGTGGGAGAGGTTTAAGAACTTCTGGATCGATTCACTCACATGTATCTGCATGTGTGGCATTGCTTGGTTCTGAGCTGTTACCAAAGTTGTGGGTCTTGATCACAGAACTCGTATTTATATAGTCTTATGTAAATCTTACAGAGACACTACATAGGACAGAACAGGACATGGCAATAATTATGCAGAAATCCCTTTCTGTCTCTGATTGGAAAGGAACTGTTCTATCTTTCTGAATCTAAATAAAGGACCTTTTGTTCTAAGTGGAGCAAATGTCATAATTTTACAGCTTCATAGATAATTATTGTACAAGAGCTTGAAATAAAGGCATCTGGAAAAAAACTTAAGTCACTATTTTCCAATTTAAATGTGCATACATTGGTTACTATCCTATTCATGAAATGGCTTGAGTATTGTTCTTTCTTTTCAATATAGAATTAATTATATGAATATTGAGATTGGTATGAAAATTCCTATGATAAAACACTAAAGAAAATGGTTTACTAGTTATCTTCTTTGGTAAGCTATGGTTAAATTTTAGATACGAGCAGAATGAACTTTTTGCTTTATTGTCTTTTTTTCCTCTCTCAACTCAGGAGGCACACAAATTTGGTGTATAGCTTAACCTGAAAATGTACTTTAGTTTGTTATTATTACTGTGATAGTTTCAAATTTAAAAAATATATATAAAAAAATTAAGTCTTTGGAAGTAGAAATTTGGACTTTGGGCAAATTGAAAACAATTGCAAGACCTGGATCTCCTTCATATGTATATATCTCAGTATAGACATGTTTTCAATTTTATATTTATAATGTGTCTTTTATATGTGCCATACAGATACACACAGACAGAAAGTGTGCATTATATATATTCTCACATGTTGATACATAATTATTTATATAAGTATAACCTTATCTAGATAATTATGTATAGTGACAAGATCACCGTAATATAGGAATACRCAAAGTATTTTTAAAATCATACATAGTAACTACAAACTAGGCAATAGCTTCAAGATCTCCACCAGATGGTGATCCAAAGCATGTTTTAATGAGGCAAAAAAAAGAACAAGAACTAATCTACATTTTGAAATACTCTCAGGAGACTGCAGTAGCAGATAGTAAAAACTAAAAACTATTTCTCACTCTCCAAATTAAATAGTGGTAATCCCACCTCAGAATGCTGAATGAAAAAAAAACAGAGTATAAAATTGGTGAAAAATAACCAAAGAGAATTTGAAAAAAAAAGCTTGGAAAACAATTCTCCCCACACCCACCACCAACTACAAAAGTATAATGATCAATGAAATACCAGTATTTTTAAAAATTCTGTTAGGAAAATTATCCAAACAATTCTTTTTGAAAAACCTTTGCTTTTGGAAAGTGAAATCCTCAAAAATATGTAAGCGAAAAACAATAAAATAGCATTAAATTACATAAAGTATATGGCAACCAATATATTATCCTCACAATCTCGTGAGAGCTGTCTTAGAGAAGTACGGAAATATTAGAAATCACGTTAATGACATTTACTATCACTAAGATGTTACAAATTCTCTTCTATTGTAATTAAAAATTACAAAACATCTTCCTATGCTAAATGGTCCTATATATCTAAAGGAGGAAAGACACCTACTTCTACATTCAGTCTACAAACTGAATATCTAATCAATAAGATGATCTGGGGTTTTTTTTCTACATCTAACTTAATGGCTTGACATACTGTAGTTGACCTCGGGTTGACACAGGCAGCCCAGCTCAGTGAAGGAGTCACATAAACAAGACATAAGGACTGCAGCAGAGCTAGTAAGTTGATTCAGTGGTGGGTAAGAGATGCTGTTTTGGCTTGTCCCAGATGGTAAATTGGCCAAGGAATAAACATGGGCCGAATGAGATGACTCATGGTACGTCACAGAAGAAACTGGTGTTTGGGACTGCATGAGAGAGTGACGGATGGCGGCTGCAGTTGTTGTCAAGATGGTCTCCTCTTGCTGAATAAAAACTCTGCTATATGAAGATGGCAAAGGTACCACATCATTCATTACTGCAGTTCTCGATGACTCCAAAATAGAAGAGAGATTTGCAAAATGTTCATAATTGGCATTTTCAAAATCCAAGTCATTGGTAGTAATGATAGTCAGAGAWGACATTCCTTCTCTGTTCTTGCTAAAGGATCCATACACTTCCCCTTCTGAATTCCATTCAGAAATACTCGGTATGTTTGTTGATGTCAGAACAGCAAAATCCCTTATGTCTTCATTATCGTCAATGATCTCCCGTTCTACTGTCCAGAGAGAGTATTTCGGACTATCTACTTGATTTTCAATGGAGTTTTGTCCTAAAACAGTTAGATAACTTCTTGGTGTTTCTGTTGCTGGTAAGTTTAACTCTTCTACATCCCACTGAGGGAGCAGGCTTGGAGAAATTGTATCGAGATGGTTCTGAAAACTTTGTGGGAGTGGAGGTGTGGAGTAGCTGTTAGGAGGTACACTGACTCTGAATTTTGAGTCTGAATGAAGAAGCTGTCTTAATTCCAAAGACAATGTCATTGGACGGAAGTCAGAACTCATTGAACTGACATTTTTTAAAAAAMCACCTTTTTGAACTCTACTTCTTGCTTTATCAATGGTATTGGTTACAGCATCATTCTCTGGAAGACTGTGAGACTGTGGTGTTCTGTGTGTTCTTGTACAAGTGCTTATCAAACTCTTAACTATCCAGGTAATCTGAGTCCCAGGTGTACTGATCAACAAAGGAGCTTGGCTATCCCTTGAACGAGAAAGCTGGGTTCCTGAACGTGTTGGAAAGACAGAAACAGGCTGATGCCTATTGTTTAGGAAGGTCATGTTTGTTTGATCACTTACTATGTCAGTTTGAATTTGCTTGTGCAAACTGTCTGTGGAGTTTTCAAATACCTGACCAAAATGACTTACTTGTACCCATACAGAGGATTGAGTGAAAGGTGCTTCCAGGGAAGAGAAAGGACAATCAAAATAAAATTCACTGTTGGAAGTCACAGTTAGGTTTGAAAAGTTCATTGTTGACTGCAATTGTGATATTGTCCTGCCACTATTTTCTGAAGTTCTCTTCGAAATGCCTGGAGTAAACAAACTAAAGATTTGTGTTTCCAAAGCTGATACACGACTAGAAAAATTCATTTCTTCAGGTCTGTGACCTAATAATCTAATGGCAGATATTTGTTCAGAGATACTGTCAGACGTAGCATATGAACTAATGGACAACAATCTCTCTGTTGGGGAAGAAAGCAGTTTGTTAAACAAGAGCCACCAATTTTCTGATGGTTCCCCAGAAAACACCTGAGGTGCTTCTTTCAAATGATGGGAAACAGTCCAGAAACTTGCTCTTAAAGAGGGGGAAATATCTACATTTTTTGTTGGAAAATCCAAGTAATCTGAGCCCCAGGAGTCACCAACTGGATTCATGTTCYCTGGCTCTAATATGGAAAAAGACAACTCTTCATTTTCATTACTATCATGAAACGAATCTAAATTGTTTTCCAGTACTCCATTTCTGAGGGTCTCACTTGGCTTTTGAAAGTATAATGAATGCTGTAAATAATGAGACCAGTAATTACTATTAGCTATAAATCTGCTGTCACTTTTCAAATATGTGTTGGACAACAGCTGTCGATAAACAACCAGGGTTGTTACAACATGCTTAAATGCTGAGCTTGTCTGGCCTGGTCCTACCAGAAATGCTGAAAATGTTAGTGGTTCTCTACTGTGCCCTAGGACTGAATTTGTCACTTGGATGTCAGGCATAAATTTTGTGTATGGTTTTTTCATATTTTGAAAAAAACTTGTTGGGTTTGCATGTGCAATCTCCACAGAGGTTAAATTCGTAATGCCTCCTGAATGATGTTCCTTAAAGTGCATAGATTTTCTAAACTGAAATGCACTGTTTGCTGCTAGTGCAGAAAAAGTCTTCCTATCAGCATTGCCTTTTATCATTTCCAGATAAAAATTTTCAGGTGCCAAATCTAGCAAATCTAACCTACTTTTTTGGAATGGTGATTTCTCATCTGTAGATGATAAAGACAATCTAGAAAGAGAATGATGTCTGTCTTCTTGAATGTCAGAGGCTATATGATGATGAAATACAGTCTCATTCCACCAGTTCATAGGCTCCAAGGCATTGCTTGTATGCATGAAATTGTTTGTGTCGCTGTTGGAGAACGAAATCCACACAGTTTCTTTTTTGTGTTCGTACGCAGTGCTGCTGCTGCTAATGGGAGAGCGGAACGCTGGCTCAGAGTCAGAATGACCGAGCCTACTTGCCAAAGTCCATGCTAGCTCTGCATTAGGGTTTCTGCTGTGAAGAACAGGAACTGCTGCATTCACAGGAGGCTCTGTAACTGCATCTGCTGCATCAGAAGTACCATGAAATGGACTTCTAGAATAATTCAAAATATTTTCATTTGGCAAATGATTCGTCACAGTATTATCTAGGTTGATCTTTTCTACAAAAGCAGCCAAGGTTATGTTGCTGGTCTCCTCAGAAGAAGCCAATGTGGACAAGGTTGGAAGAAACAAGCTGTATGTGTTTTTTCTCTCTGGGTTCTCATCTGCTGAATTTTTACTGAAACGCAGAGGCCTTTGTTTCACTGGCCAAATAATTGGGGTTGAGATAATTCCTATGGTTTTGATCCCTTCTATCTTAGATTCTTGCTGCCACTGTGGTCGTGAATGAGAAAATTCAGGTGAATTTCTCTTCATTCTGAAGATAACTGTAGCAGGAAGTCTGAATTCCTGCAAGTCTGTGTGTAGTAAGCCACATAGTTAATGGATTAAAGAAAATATATATAACTTGATTCTCTGTTCTTGGCTTTCTGTTCTCAGATTTCTGTTCTCGGCTGTCTGTTCTCGGTCTAAAAATCAACTCACCAAGAGTGGAAAACGACACCAGCTAGCTGAGTATTGCTTCTACCATAAGTGAATTTGGCTTACTTTCATAGTCTACTTTTTCTTGGGAGTTTCAAAGCTAAAGAAATTACTTAATCGTCCAGTTTTTATTCATACTAATATTAATAAGATTTAGTTCATTCTGTCATTAAAAAAATTAGAGTTAACTGCTCATGGTGAACATATAGTGAGTGACTTCACAAAAAGGAAGCAAACACTACTTGGAAGAAATTTTCAATATTTTCTTCTTACTTATACAGTTTACTAAAACCAAATAGTCTGTATTCAGATAAACTCTTTCACATTGTGTACTGTACTGCCTGATTGCCAATGTACAATAAATGATCTGCCAAGAGAAAAAATACTCCAAGAGTTTTAAATCTTACAGTAATAACTGACGGACTGGGGGAAAAAAACCAACCTAAAAACCAAACCACAAACCCCACCCAGATTCTAATTTATTTCTATGGACTACACTGAAAAAAAAATCTTTAAAAAAATATATCTTTAAGCCTCAGATGAAAATTGCTGAAATCTATCTCTGTGTTTAACAACCATCTTTAAGAAACGAATAAATATTTTAGCACCACTTCACAAAATGCTGCTCAGTCTTTAGGAGACAGTGATATCACAGAATTTGAGAAAGCCTCAAAAGAAATCCTGGCTTTATTCCTGTGCTAATAATAGGCTCATTTACTACCTTATTTTTTCCCTTAATCTTTCTAAATGAAAAGTAAATGATATCTGATACTCTCAACATTTTCCCTAGTAAAGTCTGATCCAGCTCTTCTTTAAGTCAGTGGAAAGATTCCTGTTGACTCAGTGGAAGTGGCTTTTCTCCATAGGAATGGTTCCATTTGGCTCCTGCGCCTGAGGAATGGCGAGGAACTAGTGAGGAACAGACAATCCAAGCATACTACCACCCTGGCTGCACAATCTGCAGCCTTGAAACACTTCAATAGCATGGTTCTTTTTCGACCCTTTTTAAAAACCCCTCTCTCTTCCCTTGTTCTTTGCATGGTTAAGTGCAAGGGTGACACAAAGTTAGTCCGTTTCATAGAAGAGCCACGTAAACACGATACAAATGAACACTGAGTTTGGTTCTGTTCTCATTTGCACCATTCTGACGTGGTCCAGTGGGGTTAGTCCTGATTTATGCAGTGTAAATGAGATCAGAACTAAGACACGACCCTTGACATTATGACGGTAGGAAAAACACACCTTAAAATACAATAAATTTGCTTTACACACAGTACAAGGAAAAATGTAACACAGGATTTCTTACCATTGTTTGGCTTATCTTTTCTATTAGTATCAGGCATGTTAGTGGTGACAGTGGGTGGTGTAGGAGTAGTAGCATTTACAGTAGCTGGTAATAAAGATGAGAAAGAGGTGAACTTGAATGAAATATGAATGTTAATAAGGTAAGACAAAATGGGAACAATGCATGACAATGTAAAATGAAACCATCTACACACAATGCCGTAAATGTTAAATAAACACATTATTTTTTCTGTACAAAGTGATGAATAGATATGAACTGAGGCCTCAATCCTGCAATCCTCACTTGTACTGACTTCGGTGGGAGTTTTGCCAGTGTAAATTTTGCAGGATCAGTCCTGTACTCCTTTCATAAACTCAAAATCCTCTTATGAGAGCCTTAGATCCAAACAGTTGTGCAAAGACCAGAAAAATGGATAAGTTCTAAGATGAATGCACTTAGCATGCTGCTTGTGAAAAGAATCATTGTCCCTAGTCAAAGACTGAATATGACAAACAAACACGAAACTAAAATACCCATGTAAGGATCCAATTAACTCCGCTGAACTCCGAACAATGAAGAGAATTGAAATCAGACTTGGAAGTGGTGAAGTAGAATGCATATTTTGAAAGCTTCATGTAGGAACTCAGTTGTATTGTTCCCACTGACACCAGCAGTAGTCATCCCACAAAATCCTGGAGAACCAGCTGAACATTTTTCAAAATTGGAGGGAGGAGCCAAAACTGCAAATTTACCCCACAATGGACTGGAAGGGTATATGTGCTAGAGGAATTGAAAGATCATGTCACTAAATTTTCAAATAATGGTTTGGAAAAGAATTTAATTTTATTCAGTAACTCCCAGGAAATGCAAATCCACTCACAGACCAGTTATCTTTCCCTGAAAATCCTTATTTAAAATCTGAAGTGGTGTGGTAAAGTCTCACAGTGTTACATGGCTTTGGAAGATTTTGACTAAGAATCAACCTAGGAAGGTTAAGCAATTGTATTTTGGGCAAGAAATCACATTTTTTATGTTTTGTTAAGTTGATTTATCTAACCTTTTGAGTCTGAAAGTCACAAACTTGTCACAGCTTAGGGAGCAGGTTCATGTTCAGGTCTCAGTGACACAAGAAAATCAAGGAAAGAGGACAAAAAGTTGGACATCAGAGTATGATGCCTTAGGATTTTGGCTTTTATATTTCTCATATACTTGTAACCCTGCAATTCTTAGTGTATAACTCTAAAGCCCATATAAAAGCATTAGCTACTGCCTTTAGACAAAACAATCCATCTTCAGGCCTGGACTTCCAAGACACCTTACTGCCTCAGGCCCAGGATCTGTAAACAGCTGTTTGTGAAGGGGGAGCAAACTTGGGGTGAATTACTTCATTACCTGAAGCTCTGATTGGAAGAGCTGGCCCCAATATGCTAATAGACCAAACTTATAAAAGCATGGATAACTCATGACCGGTTGTCCATCTTGGGTGGTCTATCTTGGGGAGCGGATCTCAGGGAGTCCACCTGGGGTGTAAGCCCCCCCCCCCCCGAGTGAGCTCTGACTGCCCTGGATGTACCTGAAGGCCTTCAAATAAACACCACCACTTTTAACCTTTTGATCTTTGTCAAGCCTCTCTCTTTTAGGTAGTCCCGATAAGGCATCAAGTAAACACATTCAACTGGGAAACCGAGTATATAAAGTGACATCCTGTAATATAAAAAAGCTCTTCTTCCATGAAATTTCAGAGCTATACTGCCTGAGGAACAAGTTACAAGGTTTCTTACAGATTGTAACTTCCAACAAACAAACAAACAAAGGAATACAAACTGGCCTCTCAGTTTAGACAAAGTCTGTGGTGTTGATAGAAATAGACAGACAAACATCTTTTTATGATTTTCATTATTATGACAATAATGATGATGGTGCTGGATGGGATAGACCTGATCTGGCATCTTATTCCAAAGTGACAAACTGAACATAAGGGACACTTTACCAAACACTTTTTAGAGAAGGAAAGAGTATTACTTTGGTGAAAATACTCATAGTTTTTATTGAAGACGTGATGATCTAAGAAGTTAAGAAGGCAAGTTTGAAAGGTAGCATCTTTTATTAGAGGCCATATCTACTACTAGAAAAGTTAATAATGCTGGGAAAAAACGATGAGGCTTTTAGAAAAGCAGACTTGTTTTGCTGACAGTTTGTCCATTTCTGGAGCCATACTAGCTGATGTTACTAAAGATATCCTTTCCCTTTCATACCATTCCGTTTTGATGGAGGAAAACACATTTCAAAAGAATGCACAAAGATATTTATAAGGTGGCTGTATTACTCTTTACATATAAAAAGACTAATACTGAAAAATTGTGGATGCCTCATTTACCCAAGCTATTTCAGTAGCAGGATTTAGATCATACTGTGCTTTTTGAATACGAGGCCTGAAAATTACTGTTTGAAATCTTATTATGGACATTAATGGCATTTCATTTTCCCTATGGAGACCAGTACAATATGCTTCAAGAAACTGAACCAAATTTACCGCARGAAGATCTGGGAAAAGTACACTGAAAACTGACATTGATCTCTTACTGGCTTTCCAACTAGAGTGCATTTTCCCTTTTACTGTTAAGCTAAACCCGATTTACTTATAAATATTGGTTTTGAAAGAGCTCTGAAACTTCTTCTTCTCCTCTTATATTTTATTCTCTTCTGCCTCTTTCTTCCATCGTTCAGCTGGAAAGGGGTTACAGAGCTAGACAGTTTTGGTGCAGTTGCAGCTATAATTAGAAGTTTACCATAGCATGCCAACACATTTTAACACCTGTGTTCATGAAGGTATTGYGGAAATGGGTTGATGTTGTTCATGTCAAGCTTTTTTAATGGAATTTCAGCATCTAAGCAGAATAGTACAAATTAACCACCTTTGCATATCCACCGATTCACATGATTTGGGAATCTGTGGGATTCACCCAGTCCTTGCATTCAACTGAGCTGACCTTTAAAGACACCTAAGGAATTCTTATATGTGATGATTTTTACACTATTAAACCATCACTAAGTGCTATAGCATGTGTTTCTTTAACTAATAGCTGCTGAAATTTGCAGTTTGATGTTAACCTTTTTGCCTGTTAATCTCAAAGTATCTAGCCTCAAAATAGCTTATTGAAAAAAAAATCCTGAATAAAACCCAGTYCCTTTATTTACATCTGCTCTTTTTTTTTTTTTTACAGATTTACCCACTTCTTATACTGGTTAATATTTTGCTGTCAAAATGTGCAGGAGGAAAAGAGGTGGAGAAAGAATGAAAGCAGTCAATTAATTCAGTTTTGATATAATGGCGACTATTTGGAAAACGTATTATCAAGGGAGTGATCACATTTTTTCCACATATTTTACGTACAGGACACTCATACACTTGATGAGACTAAAGAATTCTTTTCCGTGCTATTTTTTATTGCCACTCATCCTTTTAGAAATGATAATAAAAAAGAAATGGAATAAAAAACCCAAGGAAAATTAAGATTTCCCAAAGACGAAACTGTTAAAAGGATCTGGGTTTCTTACCTTGGCAAAGGCTTCCTAGGTTTGCACAACTGGTTGGTTCAATTGAAGAAGAGGGAATTAGATATGAGCCTTTAAAAGAAGAAATCAAATAATTTAGAAAGGGTTAGTTACTGGACCTAAATCTATAATGTCTGACAATATATTGTGTAGTGACACACTCCTCTTCCTAATTTCTCTCAGTGGCAAAACTGACACTGCCATTTGCCTATAAGACTTACATGTTTTTATTTTCTGTTGCAGTTCAGGGATCCTTGATCCCTGCTGACTTGCAAGTTAAAGTCACTTATGTATCCTCCTGTGCTTTTCTTAGCTTTCACTAAATAACATCACATTAAAGGAATGCAGCTTGTGCGTACTCTGTGAAATGGGTTTAAGCAAAGGGGTCAGTATGTCCATAGGATTTATGCAATCTTCATAACAACTCTTGCCTTGGAGGAGCAACTATGCTCTGCTACTGTAGCACAGGTTACCCACCACACATTTCTGAGTAATCTGCCTGTGACAGACACCAACCAGATAAAAGGTGATTAAACTTGTTCCTCCGCCCAGGGCGAGGCTGTGATTAATATTCTGGTATGCATGATTTATAAACAGATAATGTTATTAGTCTGTATCTCTAGAGAATTATTCATAACAACAAGCATTACACTTTGATGATCTGGAGACAAAAAAAACCAAGGCACATAAGAATGGCTACAGAAAAAGAATTGCTGCAACTGCATTAATTATATTTTGTGTATCCCAGAGGTTCAGCTGCAGATACAGCTGCCTTTGCACACTGTGTTGAATATAATGGGACCATAGAGCTCTGGCAAAATGTGAACCTACTATGAGTTTTGCCCTTTGGCTTTTGCTTTACCACTTCAGAATCACATTGACTCAATGAGGTTCTCTCATGAAACACACTATCCTTCCATAAAATTAAATAGCCACTACCCATCAGCTTGTAAGGATAGCTAAGAAAATATTTCCTGTGATGCAAGAACAAATGAGGTATGGAGCCTTGACAGAGAAATTGTATCATGCCACAGATACTACTACATGTATTGATGACAAATATAGGGTAGAATTAAAATGTGATCCTCAACAAATACTAAAGTGCACCTTTTTTTTTAATAGATTAAGAGATAGAAGCAAATTCACTTCTTTGGTACACTTCCTATGAACTCCAGGAAAGATGTTCTAAGTGATTGTACTATCTCCCGCACGAGGTAGATTTTTTAGAATAAATTTGCTAATATTAAACAATTAATACCAAAACCTACTCTCAGCTTCACCCCTGTTCTGTAACATGGAAAGATGATCTGAGAGTTGGTTGGAAATATGGTGGGTGTTCATATTTTCTTCAGTGAGTATTTCAAACAAGATTGTGATTTTATTTGGTGAAACTAAAAAAAAACCTAATCCATCTTTACAAAACATTTAAGTCAGAAGACTGTTGTATTGAGTTTGCATGGCAAGGGTTTGGCAGCAAGGCGGCTACAGGGGTGGTTCTGTGAGAAGATTCTAGAAGCTTCTCCTATGTCCAATGGAGCCAATGCCAGCTGGCTCCAACACAGATGTGTTGGCCAAGGCTGAGCCCCTCAGCAACAGTGGTAGTGCCTCTGGGATAACATATTTAAAAGGGGGAAAAGTTACTGCACTGCAGCCAAGAGAGGAGTGAGAATGTGTGAGAGCAAAACCCCACAGATGCCAAGGTCAGTGAGGAAGGAGGGGCAGGAGATGCTCCACATGCCAGTGCTGAGATTCCCTTGCAGCCCATGGCGAAGCAGCTGACCCTCTGCAATCCGTAGAAGTTCATGGTGGAGCAGAGATCCACCTGCAGCCAGTGGAGAACATGTTGGAGCAGGTGGATGCATGAAGGAGGCTGTTACCCCATGGGAAGCCAGCACTGGACCAGGCTCCTGGCAGGACCTGTGGCTGCATGAAGACAGAAGCCCACTCTGGAGCAGGTTTGCTGATAGGACTTGTGACTCCATGGACCTGTATTACAGACACATTGTGTGATACATCTCACTCCAAATGTCTAAAACTCAGACATCCATATCTGCTGGTCATGCTAGACGTTCTTTATAGCCAGTGGAGAGGAACAGGCACTCCTACAGCAAAAGAATTTTGACTTCACGGAGACATCTTCCCCAGCATAAGATGCACTGACCTGTGGAATAGCCTTTTTGATGCCACTATTCGTAGACAGCACTGAGGGCAATTAGCTTAGCCTGAAACATTGTCCAGCTGCCTAGGGCAGACACATCCCACACTGAGTTAAATCTGAGAGTGAAATCAAGAATTCCTTTGGCTTTTAGGAAATGAAGGACTCATGAAATGCACATACAAAAAAAAGCAATTGCAGGCATGGGCAGATATGTGGCCATGTTATCCTTAAACTGAGTAGATGATATCCTGCTATAGCTGTAGCCAGTGCAGGTTTCAGAATCAGAACCAGAAGGTGAATAAATGTTCCTCAGTTTGCCTGCACTGAACTCTGAACTGATATTCCACAGTGATACACCCCTACCACTACCCTGCTTACTTCTTTTAAAATTACTCTGGATACTTAAGTTGTGTGTGTACACCTTTAAATACAATCTGCACAAAGGTATGGCAAAAAAAAGAATTCTGTCAAGTCTTACACAAACACCCCACCATGACCGCACAGCTGTGAAAACATTAGTCTAAGGAATAAACTAGTAAAAGGTAAAACTATGAAAAGATTATCTGAAACAATTTGCCAGTGTTTTTATGCTCCATAAACCCACTTGTAAAAGCTTTGTCTGAAAAACCATGAAAATAATACCCCGTGAAAATGTAAGCACTGTTCAGGCAAAGATATATTGAGATCACTGCTAAATGCTTAGTTTGCTTTTTTTTTTTAAGCTACATGCCACTTCCTGGTGAAGCATTATTGGAGCTGTGTGAAAAGCTCTTTTCTGTATAAATCCTTTCACTGCTGTTAAATGAAGCCTAATCAGAGTCAGGTCCCCARTGTCAGTGGTTTATTCATAGTTGATAGCCTGACTCATCAACTCTCCTGTTGAAGGCTGGTTTTACAAAGAAGGCTTTTACTTGAGGAGGACGGGAAGAAAATTCTAACGATTTCATCTCTGGGATTAGTAACCCTCTTTGAAGTGACACTGCACCCAGAATTTTCTTTTAGGAAATACTCCATCTCAGGAAAGCCTGTATCACAGGGGCTGCCTTAATATCTAAGAAAGAAAAAGACTGACTAGTGAGTTAGTTTCCTCATAGGCTTATTTAGAAGCAACAACAACGTTTATATGTAGATACATTTTAAGTGACTTGTATAGGTACCTGGGCCGAAAGTACAAAAACACTAATATACTTTTTCTAAAACAGTGTTCTGCTGCAGGAAAACTACTGATCACTTACATCCCAAGAAATAAAGCTGCAGGATGGAAATAATTCTATTATTTCTTTGACCACAGCAGTGATACTGTATTTCTGTCATAGGACTGTACAGTCTTTAAAAGAAAGAACAAGAAGACTCCTACTCCGGTCAAAATTAAATGAGACTGCAGCTTTTACAGAGGTCTTGGTAGGTTGTTTGGTAGAAGTGTTACGGTAGTCATCAGGGTATAACAGTGCAAGAAGAGTAAGATTTTCTGGCAAGTTATTCTCTATCAGATCAGTTTGTACTGACGAAATAAAAACAATCTTTTTTGTCCAGAACACCTGCATCAGTCGCAGTTAGGTAACCCTTTTCTCTGTTCTGGTAGAAGGGTGAAGGCACCTAGATGCTTATGGTTTTATAGAGGAGTTGCTTAATTTTTTTAGATCTCTCTCAGTAGTTCTAGCTGTGAATGAGTATCCCACGCTTTCATATGCATACACTAAAGCGAGCAAGCCACCTTAATCCCTTCATGAACTATTAGACACAGAAATTAGCATGCTTCAGGGGTGCCAGCTTCTGTTCAAAACTAAGGATTCTCAGAATGCTGACAGATGCTCTGTCAGGAGACTCTTATATTGACGCTTTTTAAACTATGTTTAAACTATTAACTAGTAAGGTGTCACAGAAGCAAGAAGGCAAAATTGGAGAGGACAACATTAGATATGAAGTGATCCCAATGTGGTTCAGAGAGAAGCAATATCTGTAACTGTTAATTTGACTTTTTTGCTTTTGTTATTGTCAACAAATATGTACTTGTTACTATAGGAGGGCTCAAACTTTGTGGACATGGAATTTGATAGCAGTTGATTTTTACAAGTGTCATATGGACGTGTATAGGCTGCTGCTGGCCATGGTTCAGATTTTCCACTATGCATTTCATAATTATCCAAATATCTCTGAAGTTATTAAGCAAAACATTCTTTAAAAAATTAACATTGTTATTCTTATTTTTATTCCAAAGTGACAAAGTTTTCAGCTTTGATTTTTTTTCATCTGGAAAAAAGGCATTCCAGTAGAAAATTATCAACCAGCTGTAATAACATATACATATACATATACACATACACATACATATACATATACATAYATATAAAAGGACATTTATGCAAATCAAGTGTCTGAGCCATGAAGTGAGAATAGGTTGGTAAATGTATTGAAATTTATCTTCCGGAGTAATCTTCAGGAAAAAAGACCTTCAGTAATTATCAGTTAAAAGAAGGACTAATAATATGTCATCACAAAGAAAACATCTGATGATTTTGATCTCAAACTCTTCTTTCCTGTCTATGTCCTCTAATTTGATATTTTCTCCTACTTTCCTGTCTCATATACACTGTTGTTTTGTCATGGCTTTTGCTGGCTCTGCATACACAGCACAAGGCTAGCAAGGGCTCCTCTGGCTAATCAAAGGGCCAAAGGGCAGGTACAAAGACATTTAGTAATTAATTAGTTAACATACTTTTTTTCTCCAGAGACCACAGTAATCTTATTTCAGGCTAGCAGGTACTTACCATGATCCCCCTTTCGTATAAGCTAATAAGGAGCGTTTAGGAGAAACTTTGATCTGCAGATCATTTCCAGCAGCAACTCAATATACTTACGGGACTTGTTCTTTTCCTTTGAGGAATCGACTCTATATCCTTTCAAAGCCTCTGTGCATGGTAAGAGTTGAGCTAAAGTCTAGGAAGAGTAAGACCTAGCTATTTTTCTTTCACGGGAACCCTCCCATTTTTTTCCATCTTGGTATATGATATGTTCGGCACAATACAGAAGTGTGGGGAGAAAATAAGCAAAAAAGTTTTGGCAAGGCATACTCACCACAACTCAAATTGTTTTCTGCTTTCAGTGCTGAAGTTGGAATACTCCAGAATTCATTTTCCCAGTCTACAATGTTTCCTTTCACATCGCAGCTGAGGTTGGCCAGTGTTTGCGCATTCATGGTGAAATTCCAGAGGCGGAAGTTGTAAATGTCCCCATTTAGAGAGCTCACTTCATTGCTGTTAGAGCCCAGCACCAGCCTCCCATTTCCAGGGATAACTTTGTCAAAGATCCCTGGACAGGACACTTCATGATACGTGCTTTTGGCATATATACCTATAGTGCCCGAGAAGCTATCCCATACAACACAGAGCTGTTGAAAGGTTCCTGTGAAAAACTCTGCATTTCGGGGCAATGCATTCTCAAGGATGCACTGTGTGCCTGAGATGAACAGAAAATGGCCTTTTGTGGTTTTTCCGAAGCTGAAGATTTCTGTCAACAATGCATCAGTGTAGGAGAAAACCTTCCAGTCGTCATTGTCATCACTGTTGCCCTTCATTGCTTCAAAGCACAGTGTAAACTGTCTTAGCTCTGGCACTGAGACAGTCTCTGCCACAGACACAGCATCGACATCGGGAACCTGGGGAATGATGACTTTCTGATTCCTCAGGGATACGGCGACTAGAACCAAGAGCAGATAAGTAAATTAACAAAAAAACCCCCAAATTTCATCACATAGAAATACAGGCAGACTGGCAGCAGGAGTTAAAGTAACATTCATTAAATCAAACATCCCTCAGGTGGTTTTTACCACTGTAATATGCCAATAGCATACACCAAGGGGAAATTGACTTGGGAGTGCACTCTGCCGAAAATATGCAGAGATCCTTTCAGTGGCACAGAGAACACTGTGTGACACCCAGTTAACAACCCCACGGGTTGCATTGAGAGCAATATTAGGACATATTGCCTACTGACTTCCAACTCTGCCTCAGCTCACTAGTAAGGATGCATTAGGCAATGGAATAAACCAGTTATTTGAAAAACACAGTATGACTTGCTTTGAAGATATATTATTTTAATTACTTGTCTGCATGACTGCATTACATCAGTGATGAACAGTGAAGTTCAGGCCTTCTTTTAAATAGCACAACAGAAGAAAGCCCCCATTACATTCCTTGGAAAACTGAAGCCTTTTGTTCCTGAATTCAGCTAATGGGTTTCTGCACAGCATTAGGCATCTTCTGATTTTGTCCCCAGCAGCTTTCTGGTCGAACACTGCATTCGTGTGTTCATGAATATTTATATCCAAGCTGTTCCCTATTGCTAACTGTTGGGTCAGCAGTTTTGGATTTTGCACAAGTATCTAGAAATTGCTAGTCCTCCTACAAATTACATATTACTGTAAGGGTATTTAGGCATGGGCAGAATTGCTCTAATTGTTATTAAGTATTTTCACTTGCATGGGCAAAACGGCAGTCACCAAATGAGGAAAAAGGTATCACATTTACATATATTTTTTTCTCCATGAGTACATTAATGACAATTCTGTTCACTCTCTTCCGTAGATCATTATTTTTCAAAATAAAATGTCAATATGCTCAGTCTTATTGGCACATTTATGGCAGCACAACTCTTCTAGCAAATTTCTCCACAGAAAAGTTTCCAGCTACCAGATATGCAAAGGTGGTCAACAAGACTAGATTGTAACAGCCCTCGGTTTTACTTCTGGCTCCGCAGATTTGCGTCAGACCGTATCTCCTGCAAATGTCTGCTACCTCCTATATACTTTCGCAGCGTATATGCTGGAAGTGAAACTGTTTCTTGCAGAACCTGAAGAATAACTGCCACAGTAGTTAATTCCCAGTCTCCTCTGGGATTTTTCAGTGATGTCACAACAGTTATACTAATTACTACACCCTATTCTCTTCWCAGAATGAAATAAACGCATTTCAAATATGAGCGGGTGAGACATGAGAGAAGGGTGACTGTCACGCCATACTCGGGAAAAGACACAGATATATGGGGTATAAGGATTCTGTGTTGTCTGCGGTACTACAAGTTCCCTTTGCCAGCTGCTTGCAAAGACTCTGAGCTCCAAACTGCCATATTTGGATATACACAAGGACATAATTTGACCAATATATTACACAGTAAAATAACATAAAGCATTGCACATTATCCGCCAACCCAGCAACTGCATAATGGGAGGGAAGAGAGAAAAATACTGGGCTTTTATAGTTACTGGATTTACTTCATAGATTTATTTTCTTCCCAAGGGAAAAAGCATGTTGTAACAATTTTATAGATAGAAAATGCGTTCAACTCTCCATTGAAAACAGGGGCATTTTTTAGTGGGTTAATTATACTGCAAGCTCCTTTACGTAACACGGAAAGTGTTCCAGAAGCAGTGTAAGGACTCAAGACTTGAAAAAGAAGAAAGCTTATTCCCATGAGGACTATCCAGCCTGTGTTAGGCTGGTCAGGAAAGTTATGGACCACCTGCTCACATTTAAACAGTATAGAAAGAGAAATAAATGGGAAGGATGTTGCTCCCATACTGAAGAAGTCTACTCAACTTTACTTGATTCATCTGACAGAATTAACCACTGGCACCTTTCCCATACACTGAAAGGACAAAACCAACAAGTATTATGTCCACATGAAGAAAACAGAATCCTGCCATGAATATTAAGCGCAGATCTCTTTCCTGACTGCTGTTGCACAGTCAGTCATCACACTGATGAATTTCAGATTTTAGTATTGAAGAAACTGGTTATTCTCTGAGGAAGAATACACATATACTCTTGGAATACTCATCCAGGTGTTTAGACTACTTTCAGAATGATGTTAAACTGACTGTCTTAGGAAGATCCCGACATCATCTCAGTTGGTTAGAACACGGTGCTAATAATGCCAAGGTTATGGGCTTAATCCCTGTATGAGCCAGTCACTTCAGAGCTGGACTTGATCCTTCTCAGTCCCTTCCAACTCAGAATAGTCTGTGATAATTGGATTACAACGGACATGGGTTTTTTGGACACATTTTCTCATGAAGAACATACAAATATCTACCCTACTTGCATCTCACTGTCTCACATCTCATGCACCCCTTTACACATAAGCAAGCCAGGAGTCTCTAGGCTCTATTTTACAATCCCTTGCAGGGAAAACTGGTCTCCTGCCAGCTGACTGGCTTTTCAGCAGAGTTGGGTGTTTCAGTGGTACCTTCTGCTGTTTTCTAGCTTCCCTGCTTTCATCTGCCCAGTCACTGATGCTGGAAGAAATATGTCAAACTTTAATGAGGTCTGCCAGTGTTTACATACCAAGTACCTATTTAAGAGTGTTTTGTTACTACCCCAGTGAATTGTACTTTTAACCTGGGCTACTGCAGTAGCGCTTAATTGTATGCTAATTTTACATGACATTGTCTCAAACATTTCTGTACTAACAGAGGTCTGTTGGCTCTCCTTCCTCCCCTTTTGGTGACTGAGTGACTTACTAGTGGAGCTACTACTTATGCAGTTAAGTGTTACAAGAAAATTATTTACTGTGTCAGCTCTTCAGCTGGTGTAAATTGACATAATTTCTCTAAGACTGGCAAAGCTGCATTTGTTACTGCAGCTGAGGATATGGCCCATCCATCTGCTGTTGGTGTGTTGCAGGAGGTAACAAACATTTGTGTGGGAAGTTGGCCAACTTCCTATGGATAACAGGATGTACTCTGCAAAACTCAGTTTGAAACTTTTTCTTACATAAAACTGAGCAGTCATACAAAAGTTGTTCTATTCCCAAGCAAATTCCCTCCCAGAACTCACTGTCTTATGTTTGTGTTTCCTCACATGTATTTTGTCTTATGCACATATTGCATATTAGGATGTATGTATCATTAATGTCTTAAACATTTGTAGATAGCAAATTGCTGCGTGTCTTTGAATGGACTTTTACTTTTCAAGCTTGCATTACTTTGTGAAACTCAAAATTGAACAAACTAATTAATTTTATTATTTACATGTGATCATTCCTGAGAAATGGAAGAAAATATAACACCATTCCCCTCATTCTGGGAGATATTAATGATTTTGCTTGGGTATCATGTTTGTAGTAGTTAACAACACTGTCAGCTTGATGAAGCTTTGAAACTACATGTGAAGTGAGGGCATATGCAATTTTTCATGTGACCTGAAGGGGTATGCAATCTTTCTGATGGCTTTGGGAACTCTTTGCAAGGATAGAAGAGCACAGTACTGACATCTGGCATGTGGATGCGTTGTCATTTCAGTGTGTGTGCACACTGATGTCCTATCACAGGTATATGTACACAAAGGGTTCTCTACCCGTGTTTTGGACCTTTCCTCTCCTCCTCATTAAACACAGCTGAGGGCAACGTTGCATCTTTCAATTCCAGTTGTAAGTCATCTTATCCTTTACAGTGATACTTAACATTAAAATATTGAAGAAGAATAAAGAAATAAATCATTTTGCATAATCTGACCGCATATCATTTTTTATGATCCACTTGATTTTACAACTTCTTACAATACAGCAAGAGTATTGCTATTTTCAAATAGATAAACCCTTCAGAAAATTTGCTGTGACTTTCAGAAGAAAACAAGTGCTCCTAGAATTACTACTACATTCATTTTGTCAGCATGAAAGGACCTCAGTAGAAAGAAGTATTTTTAGCTCCTCTGTGATGTTACCTTTTTTCTTTTCAGAACTGCACACAGATTTTGCTGTCATAATAATTCCTACTTTTGTCTTACGATTCCAGGGGGTTACTACCGTAATTATTTTAAAATATATGATACATGTAATAAATATTTTTAAAATAATCATGAGGATGATGTTCTTGCGACTGAAGAGAGAACGGCCAAACCTCCCTGCTCTGTTTTTACAGCAGCCAGTCAACCTGTAGAACATAACTGTGCTACAATAATAAATTCTCAATGTAATACTAGCATTCAGTTTAAGGTGTGTAACTTCTACAAAAAGAAAGTCTATGAGAGAATGSAACTGGAAACTGTAACCCTGAAGTGGAATGAAGAATGAGCCACATATGGGGCCTGTCAGTGACATCCTAATGCCCTCTGTTACCTCGCTGTCCTTTACTGTCATGCAGCTTCTAATTAATGCTTTAAACGAAAAACCAAACACCAATCAGAAGCTATTCGTACCCTTATCTTCTAGGAAAAAAAGCATGAGTGTCATTTTTTTTTGTAGTTTTAGGCTTTTTGAAACCTTTAGAACCATTGTTACATATTTAAGGAAGGGAAAGAACAGTCAAGGAACTGGAATGAAAGGCAGCCATTTTGCAATCTCAGTTCATCCCTGGGAGTTTGTTCCAGAGGCTGGATGAACTCTGAGAAGTTCTGCTTTCTGCACAAACTTCTTCCCACCACGGGAGTTACATTGGGCCAGAGGTCCAGGCTGGTCTTTCTAGCTCAACTTAAGTTGCCTCTCATGCTCTCCTCTAGGCTTCTATGTCCCTATGCTGCCCTGAGGGACAAGTATCCTGCTCCCAAATCCTCAAGCATAAATTGGCAGGGAGAGAACTGTTAGGCCTAAAATCTTTGCATGTGAAAAGTTTTTCTAACGTACTTCCTGTCGTGTTCTGGAATAAACTAATTTTGATCCAAAGAAAAATAAATTAGCTAAAAACCCATACAAGATAACCCTGTAGCTTGTATCCTTCAGGCTCCCCCATTCTTTCCCTTCTCATGGAGGAATTGATTTCTTCAGGAAGTGTCATTCTAATCCTTATAGGACATTTCCTTATAAGGTCTATAAAGGGATGAAATGCTTTGGGCTTACTTACTTCGTACATAGCTTGCATTAAAACCTTTCTTTTGGATACTGAAGTCACTTTTAAACGACACAATCATTTCATTTCCAGTAGAATTATAGGATAATCCTTTGGCAGTGATCCCACAAAGGTTCATTGGGCTTTCTCCATTGTCTAATGTCAGTGAATCATAAATGCAGCCTGGAGCTTCTTCAATGTCAAAATCAATAAATGTTAGCTGTATAATAAATCCATGAGGTGCTCGGATGATCCACTTGCATGCTTGGCTGTTGGGATAGTCATTGGGGAAGCATGGAGAAGTGAAAATTCCTGAGGGGTCAGTTAGCACGATCCTACAGTCATAGCATCCGTGAGCTGACAATAAAAACAGAGAAAAGCTGGAGGTCAGGCAGAGACGTAACTTAAGAGTAAAGTAATCATCAGCACAATAACTAAATGTATTTCTGTACAGAAAAACACAAACAGAGATGGGAGGAAGAAGGGCAGAAAAAGGCCTTGTTTCTAGGGGGAAAAATGCTGGAGGAATAGTACAGCAAATGCATCTTTTATGTAAGAAATCCTATGCAAAAAAATATAAATTATATTGCTAATTATTAATTTGTGCACATGACACACATTTTTGCCATGTATATTGGCCTGATAAAGGCAAAGTGAAAGCAATGTTTTTCAATTCAGAAAGGCTAATTCTAAAACTGCAAATTCTGAAAAGATGACTGGTATCATTTACACTTTTTGGCTGCTGGTCTAATGCTGACTGGAGGCTATCCCAGCAGCTCTGTGACATGCTATTGTTTCCAGAGAAATGTCCCTGGAAACGAGCAGCACAAGAGTTGGGCTGAAGAGCAGCAGAAGCAGTCCCCGAAGGTTAGTCATCTGCATTTCCAGCTAATGCATTCCACATCACCCAGAAGGGTAGCAGTGAGCTACTGCCTTTTGAATCAACAGTAAACTACTCTGTTCTTCCTATGCTGACTCAGCTCCATCGACATATTTGTGGCAGTCAGGCTTTAAGAAATTCTCATCCTATTTCTCATACTCCTTTGCTCACCTGCTGTGCTTACCCATGAGAATTTCAAGCCCAGTTAGTCTCCAGGGTTGCATTTCTTGTTTGGTTTACATTTGCTCATTTATCATGTATTTACTCAGTATACTATATAATAACCATGAACTGCCTGCTGCTAAAATCTGTAACAGTTTGCCGAAGCAGCACTGAACAAAATAGGTGGGAACTAAATATCACCAAGAGATAATCAAAGAAACTAACTGGTACATTTATGCTGAATTTCTTTGCAAACATTTCATCAAGCCACAATCCCATGTCAAGTAATACAAGTATGAAAAAATATGCACTATTAGCTGCCCAAATTAAAAACAATTTTAAAAGTTGCCAAGTGTAAATTACATATGGAACAGCTATAAAACAGGAATAAATGCAACTGATTTTTCCTAAGAGCCCTTGAGGTTTCACTGCCAGGGTCCTGATATCTTTCAGTCACATTTAAGTGGTGTTTGGCCTAAGCAAATGGATCTCGACCCTGTGAAGTGGCATGCCAAAAAAACCAGTTTACATCTGCAATTAGAACTGGGAGGTGTATTTTACAGAGTTTTTATAATTCTTATTTGCAAAGCACAAATTCATACGGCCCCAAAGAGGTAAAGAGACTATATTCACTGTTTGGGTTCTCAGAGCCAAATGCAGGCTGGTTGCACTAAGAAAGTTCAGTGCGATGGGTATTTGTTCAAATGAGAAAAAAAGAATTGTCTGAAAGATTTGCAAGTAGCTTTGAAAAGAAATGGCGCTCCTGGCATTGGAAAACGTGATCTGTGTAGTACAAACAGAAGCCTATCCATTTTTAATTTCTCTGAAAATCTTTACAGTCAGAGGACTATGCTTACCTGTACTGCAACCCTGGTGTTCCACCTATTAACCAGAGAGGGAATATTTACTTATTAGTACGGTGACTATAAATCCTGCAGTTGTACAAACAGATGATGGATTCATTCAGTGGACTTTGCACAGATAGGTATCACTTTTTGGAGAACCACCCTAAAGTGAGAGGAGGAGGAACAGGAAAAGCACGCTCTGTGCCACGAGCCACTGCAGGCAGTCTCCTAGTCCAGGGAGAGCGAGCTTCTGCAGGACAGAGCAGCTGTAAGATGGCTCTGGCTGGAGCTGTCTCCAGCCGGAAGGCTCAGTGATCTCAGTGATTCAGGATCCTGCCTTCCTTATTGCTAGCATGAGGGCTGACAGGGGCTGAGGATTTGGCAGCACACTTCACTCACTCTCCTACTCATTCCTGCCAGAGAAACAAATGACACAGAGTTCTCTGGACAGTTGAGAGTTTTCTCTGGGCACTTCAGGACCTGAAGCCAGAGACTAAGGTGTTAGGTGATGTAAATACATAAAGGAACATGGGTGTTAAGGCACACTCGTTCATCCTTGGACACCTAAAGTAATCATAAGGGCATTATAAACATTTCTGAACCAGAGAAAATATGCTACTTGTCAGTAAAAGTGTCTGTCTCTAATTGGTAGAATATTACATTCAACCTGAGACTGGAAAAGTCAAATTCATCCATCAGAAAGAATACTGGTGCTCCTTGTGTTTATTAATTCTATTGATCATCAATAACCAAAACAGGACTCAGCTTTTCTATTTATCTCTCTCTTGAGTATTTATCTTTTTTTCTAGGCTGTGTAAAAAAAAAAAAGCTAGTACATATAACAAAAGTACTTTTATCCCTGCTGTCTGTCACTGTGAATATTAAAACATAAATGTTATTTATGTTATTTCTTCTTTTAATAATTTAATCTTTGCAGAAATGTATTCTTATTTTATTACATCGATATTGTTTTGTTGGTTTTAGAGAACTAATGCAAAAAAACCAGCCCCTAAATTTAGGTACGAAAATAAGTGCTCAAAACTTTGCATACACAGAAGAAACAGATTTGGTAAGCAAAATGGTTTATTTTTTTTTGAAGTGGGTTGGCTCCATTTTGGTATAGTAGCTATTCTGTCCATGACTGCAATTTGAAGGAGAAATATCCTGTTTTCATGCAAATGTCCACAGTAGTAAGTAAAAAGAAAAGAAAACAAACAACAAAACTATATATAAACAGAATGGTTTTGAATGGAACTTTTTGCACAGCTTCTCATGAGACAGTTATTTTTCTATAAACATCACCTATTTTACCCATTAAAGAGAAAAATTGCTGTGGCAACCTTAGGCTGTCAGCCAAAGCTGACAGATATTTTGCAATCCCATTGGCCCAGAGCAGCTCTGAACTATGGAGAAGGAATACTTGTTGCAATACACACCACAAACATTTCTAGAAGCTATCCAAGATATTTTATTGATTTTAATGGGAACAAATTTAGCTATGATATTCCTGGTTAGGAGCCCCACATACCCAGAATCTGCTTGTCAAATAATTTTTACCAGCATAGACCACAGGAAATTCACTCTCTAAATATATTTTATACAGTAAAGGCCTTTCTCTTTCTCCCCCTCTATTCTTTCCCAAACCAAAATGAACACCCTCTTCAGATAGTGAAATCAAGGACTTAATTTCAACATTTCCTAAATTGAAAGCTTCACCCGGTAATTCATTTGTTTCCATCATAAGAATACACTGGAATATGGTTTTCGTTTCATAATCACTTTTTTTTTCTACATCATACTCAGACTTCCTATAATAAAGTAAATTTAAATATTTAGTGTTACACTTCAACACTGCACTAAAAAGGGAAATTAATAAATTCCTCCGAAGCAAGTTAGAGCTTTCACCAAAGTAATCGAAGTGATTCAAAAATGTTAACTGACTTCAGAGGGGGAATAGGGCAAATGGCTTTTTCCTATCATGGCATGGAGATAATGGGCAAAAATGGAAGAACTTTCCACAGATTTTGGGTTCCTCAACAAAGAAATGAAACTACTGGTTTTCCTTAACTACTTAGTATCTGTACAGGGTTTTATATGTGCAAAGCACACTACCAGTGACTTTAAACTGTAGCTGGGAGAGCACTCTGACAATCTGGCCAACTGCAGAAAATCTAAAAATGAGTATTTAGTGCCCAATGGAAAATATTCGTCAAAGCAATTTGGCCACCTTTAATAGGAACTTATCAGTAAAGGCAGGGATAGAACCCCATTCTCACAGTTGCCAATTTTCCTAACCATGAAATCATTCCCTCTCTTCTAGGAGTTTCCCGACTATTTTACATATTTACCTTCTAATCTCCATGAAGCGGAACATACAGGGTACTTTCCTACACCTTTGATGCTGAATCATCCGAAGACTGCCGTAAAATGAAGGGGCTAAGTAAAACAGTATGTGACTCATTAATGATTGCACCATACAAACAGACATGTGTACACTCAAACTTCATATCCTATGAAACAAAATAAATTGCCCAGCTTGTTCTGTCTACTGATTTTGCTCTTTAGAGTCCCAGCACTGAATTCCACCATTTAAACTCATGAAAACACTTGCAAGTACTGAAATACACAGTTTGAAAGCAACTTCATAAGCCATTTTTGCACGGCTGAAGCCACAGTCAGAACCAGAGCTACAATGCTTAACTGCAGATTTGGGAAGGAAATATTCTTTATATAATCTCATCCCATACGTTCATACTTCTCTTTTTTAAAATTTTTTCTTAAATGACTAACACATTCCAGCACTTGCCTCCAGAATATGTGCTAATACTCATATTTTCCTCTACCTTCTCACACTTCTCTATTTCTCTCCATTGTCACAATTTCCCCGCAAAACCTATCTTTTGCTCTATTATACTCTGCACTTCTTTCTCAGGCATGAGTTTTGACTTCTACCTCTCCACCTGCTTTCATCTCTGTATTTATCCAACCTTGGAGAAGTGCTGGACAACAAATTTTTTTTTGGCCACGAATTTTTATAAGAACACAAAAGCAATCCAGCCTGGGACACTGTCTATTTCAGCCTTAAAGACCCAAATTTTCTGAAGGTTAAGATCAAAAGAAAACAGGCTCTCCGGGAAAAAACACCTGCACATGCAGTTTGTGCATTATCCATTTTGTTTTCACACTAAGTTACACCTTGCATCAGGTCTTGCTTTTTCCAGTTCCGTAGCACGTGGCATTTCCCACCTGACAGAAACATAAATGACTACACATGCTTAGGCAGTGGCACAGAGTACCAAGGATAGCTGGGGTGGCTTGAATTAATACTAATGGTATTTTTTTTAAGTACATTAAAAGGTTCCCTCATAAAAGTAAAACAGAATGCTGCTGGATTTCATTTTGGCATAAAAATTAAATCTTCTTCTTTCTGTGGATGATGCAATTTTCATATGAAAATATCCTGAAATAAATCTATGTAGCTCTGGAATTGAATATTCAGAAAACAAACCAAAACATTTTATGTTAACTCCAGTCATATTCAAGAGAACAGCAAAATCTCCCCTGCCTGACAGAATAAGGCCAATCCTAAACCACAGAAAACCTTAGCTAGAGTGCATAGCACTTTAGACATAAAAAAGCAGTACAGAATTAATTATAATTTGCTTTCATGTTGACATCTGAGACCTTTTAAGCACTTTACATATATTTGAAAAGGCAGCACTTACAAGGATGGTCATTTGAACTAAGTAACAGAACACAGGCAGGTGACATAGCAGAGGCACTTGCAAATGTGTGGTGTTGTCCAAAATAGAAGAGAAACTTCACAATCATTTCCTGTCACAGCATGAAAAAAATACCTAGTTTCATGAACATTAGGTGGAAAAGTGTTTTGCTTTGTAATAAGCAATTAATTGTTCGGGGTTTTTTTTCTATTTCAAGGATATCATAACACAAATATGGCCAAACATTAGGTTAGATGTATTTATGACTGCAAATAGATGGGTGAATGAGGTCAGCAATGGGCACACCTGCAGACAAGCACAAGGAAGGGCCAAACCACCAAGATGTGGGTGGGCTGGAATGGCTACAGAACAAACAAACCTGTGTTATTCCAGCGAGACACAAACACCAAACCCAAAACAGCTATCCTATGGCATAGGCTTGGACAGTAGCTTATCTTCACCTTAAAAATCATTTTGAACATAAAAGCAATCTGTAGGTCTACAAAAATGTCCATATGCAAAGTGTGAGCACATTAATTGCAAAGAAATGCTGCATCATTCGCTCTGAACATAAAGTAATGCTCTGCTCACTCACTTGTAAGTTACTTATGAGATAAGACCTCCACAATTTTCTATGCAAAACAGGAAGCCTAGCACTCTTCTGGAGCCTCTGCAGACCAAACCATGTACTCTGCTCTCTGTGCAACCCACACTTTGATTGAGTTCAGTCTGGGAAAGTTCAAATGAGGAGATGTGGCATGCTTATTTTTGCTGCTTTATTTACTTTCCAAATTATAGAAGTTGTATGATCTCCCAAAAAGATCTTTATTCTTCTACAGTATGCTGATAAAAATTACTATACGCCACACATAATTTAATGTTTGCAGGTATTGTAATTATCAAATTAAACAGACAATCCTAATTCTATTTAAACATCGAGATTTAAAAATAAAATAAAGGATTATCTCTGCAATAAATTGAAAGCAAGTAAGACTCATCCTGATGTGTACAGAAGTTTGTCCCTTCGCATACAATGTTACAGAGTTGAGGTCTACTGTTTGGAAATMTGACTCTGATAGTGTAGAAGTGTAGATATCCCCTGATCTGTAATCATCATATGGAACAATTCCTACTTTAGCATTTCTACAATGTGCACAGCTCTAGATTCCCAAAAGTCTTGAGCAAATCCTGTAACCTCACAGACAGGCTTTGAACTTAAGCATGGACTCAAAATTCAGCAACTGTTTAAAGTCCTTTCCTGCACAATGGTGCCTTTGAGTCCTGTATTTGAAGCTTTACAGTCCTGTCTTCAGCCTTGCAGCCCCCTCAAGGCTGAATGGGAGAGCATGACTCCATAATCGTCGCTGCCTGAAAACTGTAAGGGAGGCACCGCACAGACCCAAGCAATGAGGAAGGCTGTGCCACCCTCTTTAGTTCTGACCCTTTTCTTTTCCTTCTTTTAATGGAGTAATAACTGGACCAACACAGGCAAACACCCATTCAGGGGGAGAGATCCACTCTCAAACACACCGGATGTGTACAGAAAGGTCGTTACCATGTGATTAAGTACTGATTGAATTTGGGGGGAGAAAGAGGTTGATCTTTTATACCAAACTGCAATGAAACAGTTCCTTCCAGACTTTGAATCTCCTTCCCAAATTTTATAAGAACAGGAAAGGCAAGGTTTAATTCCAAAAATGTCACCATGTCAAGGTCTTTTATTCCTTGCCCTCCCCACTTGAAAATACAAGCATTATTCCTCTAGGTAGGTTTCAAACCCATCCCACCATCCTTTGTTAGGATGTTATACTAASGTCGAGCTCCGCACAGGCAACAGTAACAGGCTTTGATGCTGGACAGCTTGTGTGTGGAGAAATATATTTCAGTTCACCCTTGGGGTTTTTTGAATTTCTCCAAATACTGAACAGTCAAACCGTGGGTCACAAAAATCCCTGGCAGTGTAGTCTGGGTCATCAAAAAATGAAACTCAGTAAAATTTCAATGATTTCCAAAGACATTCCTAAAATATTTATTTATAATAATAGGTGTAAAATATACAGAGTTCCCAACAGGATAAACATTAGATGTTTTTCTGTGAAATTACCTGCATAAACTCATCAGCAATATAACCAGCATATTTTATAAAATAAAATTTTATAATTTTTATAGGAGTGAAGCTTTCCAGTAGTCTTCTGCAACATGTAGTCAAATGTATTTTGCAGAGCATAAGCACAATAAAGTTGTAATTAGGAATAATCTTTTATATCTGTGTTATTCTTCATTTGCAAGAGTGACTTTTTTTGGTTGATTTGTAAGAAAACACTATTTTAAGCACTATTAAAAACTCAGTCCAGACTCTCATTCTGCATCATTCCCATTGCCTCATCTTCATAGTACTCCTTGTACCCAGCAAGAATTTAAAGCCTCCATATTCCTGACTGGAAATAGCACATAACCCTGGCAGAGCCTTTTATAATTCAATGAAAGACAAGATTGTGCTCTCACAAAATAATTCAACAATTGGGTTTTGGCCACTGAAGCCAGGAGACAAAGAGCATACTATGCCCTGGCCAGTCCTATCAGCTTGCCTTGCATCATCTTTTGCTGATGCATTATGTCCTGCAACATATGCTTTAAATGGCTGAACTGGTTGGCCACACCTAAGAATAATAAAATGGTACGAAAAAAATCTCCTYACAGGCCAATACAGAGACTCATACGAAAGTGTAACTGTTGTCTATGAATTCGCTTATTATTCCTGCTTCCTGTTGCTCTAGGCCTTAAGGGTTATCAGTTTATTAACAAATTAAATTTGTCGTCACATGGAATTAGAACTGGTTATTTTCTCTCTTTTGTGACACAAGAACAAAGCACTTAATTAATGAAATTATATATGGCAAATTGAAAACTGATAAAAGACAATATTTTCTCTTATGTTACAATATCAGCCAGTGGAACTCTGACCTGAAAAGTATCAAAGCAGGGAACATAAAATTCAGAAAGTGTACAGACATTTTTCCAAGTATCTAACAGCACCTCTGAATCTCTCCAGATATAAAATAATTGATGAGACAGAACTGTAAGAAATTGTAAACCTCATGGCTTACATTTAAAATTACCCTTAACCAACTGATCAGGAACAGTATTATTAGCTCCATCTTGATCGTGGACACAATCCCAGTTTCCCGCGCATATGGCTGCGGCTCAAGGCTCTGGCACTGCCCAGGCCAGCCCAGACAGCTCTCCTCTAAACTCTTCCTGGGTACATCTGAGCAGCCAGCCCAGGTCAGAGGCCATTCCCAACATGCAATCTGGATACAGCTGCCCTAGCTTTTGTAACTGTGTGCACTTGAGACACACGACCTAGCCTCTGAGGCAGAGAACAGCCCTGGGCATATCTCATTTACTGGAGCAGAAAGTGGCCATTGCACGTGTGGGAAAGCAAAAGAAGCCATGTAGGCAGAGCACAAGGCTCTGTCTTGTGTATCTTTCATAGGAGCCAACTGAGCAGTTCTCGTTAGTTTTGATGTTCAAACACTACACAGAAATCTGGGAGAAACAGGTGGTATTTACATCCTGTTTCTAACATGATAATTAAAATTATCGTTCAGGATACACTTGAGGTCAGTAACAGTAATAATGTACCAAAAAAATCAGGAAGAGCAAAACTCAATTTTCACATCAGGTTAAGATTAGAAAAGCAGACATGAGACTAGTAAATTACTGACTCAGGAAGCATTTACCATGAACATAGGCAGTAACCTGCTACTACTAAATCCAGCATCAGGCTTTCCACCAAAACCAGGACAGCAGAAGCTGATTTGCACTTCCTCTTGATGCAACTGTGTAATACAGTCCTACACCAAGAGAGATTATGTTATTTATTTTTTCATAAATAAATATATAAACCACAGCTTGATTCTTAATTGCTTCATTAGGGACATAGATGGACTGCAACTTTACACTGGTTTAGGGTGTACCATTCATACGCAGGCTGTTGACGCTTTGGACAGGACATTTCAGGGAAATGACCTCTTGACTTCTTAAGACTAGCATCCTATCCAGTCCTCAAAGGAGTCGTCCAAGTATTGATATTATCAGCATTTGTTACATGTTGGATCTGCAAAACTTTATGATAGCCCAGAAAAGGTAAGAGCTGATGCTCGAGTGGAATGCCAGCACAATACAGAGACCATTAGAGATTCAGTGTGTTTCCAGATATTCCATGCTGCCCCCAGGCCCCATTTTATGCTGGAATTCAGCAAGTATTTTTTTCTGTGGGGTCATCGATGCCATTAAAAAAGTTCTGACCCCTCTTGATCACTCTAGCAGAGATATCCTACCCCCTGAAAGCAACTGACTTTATCACAGCAGTGACTCCAGCAGGTTTTGATTGATCTGGGCAATTGAGGGAACCAGTTACAATAGAAGAAAATATGTTCAGAGCCAGGGTGGGGGCCCTGCACTGCCTGTTTCCCCTTAGTTGTTTGGTTTTGTGCCAATGAAAATGGAAGTGGAAACAAACACACTGACTGGGTAAATCAGCCCTGACCCATATGAGTGGAGTTCACACTGTAGACAAAGTTATGGGTTTCCCCCAGAGGGAGGGGGTAATGTGAAAATCCTGTGTTACACCCATTGTAACTTAAGAGTATTTTCATTGGCATTCCTGTGATAATCTTATAAAAATAACAGAATTGACTTGCTAGTTTTGGCCCGAGTTGGATTTTTTTTTCCACAAAGTAGCAGAAGTTTGGGACAAAGAATAGTATTGACAGTTCAGTTTAGATATGCTGGTTAAAAAAGTATTAACTAGTAAGTATACAGGTGAGTACAAGAAGCATATAATCTAGCATACATGTCAGTAAAAAGAAAATTGAGTCCGGGAAAGGACAGACTGGGAACAGGTGAGGTGTTTTTTGTGAGGTTGCTGCATGTAACATGATGTTTTCAGCCTGGGCTCTACATATCACACTCCATCACAAATCGTGCTAAGGTTTACAAGGGGAATGGTCATCAAGAATGCTGTACTTTCGTCTACTCCAGCAAGAAGTTCTGGCTGCTGGGTCCTACCTGTTCAGCTGCTGCATTGTTATAATGAGGATCACATCCCCAGCTGGAGTAAATCAATGAGCACAGCTACATTCAACACCAGCCCACACAAGCTGAAGAGATCTATGGCTAAATAAATTCTCAAGTATCATTCATGCAAACAAGTGTCAAGCTCCTCTGGGAAGCAGTTCAAAAAATGAGTAGGAAAACAGCTGACAAACTTTTAGTGAGGTGAGGTTTGTAGGAACTTGAGTTCCCACCAAAATGCACAGATACGGGTTAAAATAATGTTACAACTAGGCACAGATGATCTTGATAAACCTCAGTCATACAGACGCATACATTTCTTCTACATATACACTGGACACAGACTAAAGAAGTTGTTAGGATGAAATTCTTGGGTAAAAAAATATTCTGTGCAGTGAATCCAACACACACCCAATATCCAAAGCAGTTTCTATTTGATCTATGAAGCATTCAAAATCTTTTATTGCTTATAAGAGGATAGTTCAGTTCCAGAGTTTTCTTTTCCAGACTTCAATGTTGGAATGTCTCTTCTGGCTGTTACTATCAGTATTCTGAATAGGCATGATTTTTAACTCCTATGAAGACCTCTAGAAAACACAAGGTAGGGGGGTTATTGTGCTGCTTATCAGTGATATTCTTCAACCTTTGTCTGCTTAGAAGCCAAATTTTGTGTCTAGATTTTTTTTAGAATTTTTTAGCTATCCCAGAAAATCTGCTATTAATTACACGTATCTCTTGCAGTTGAAAGTACATTTTCCTATTGTTTAACAAGTTACAGAAACTATGCAACATTACTTTACACAGGAATTCACTATTATAATAAAATACCAAGGCATTCTAGACATACTGGCAAACACCAACTCAAAACTGATTTCATACAGAGCCCTTGAAACGTTTTAAGCATTTTATTACTTGTCCTCTCCATGAGTTTTCTAAGTATCTATTTCAGTATTATTTGGGCTACTTATATTTAGTACTTTAGTATTTTCTGAGTCCTTTTATTAAATTATTAAAAATAGATGCTGTTAGTAATATATCTGTCTCATCCGATCTGCAAGATGTACCAATCTAATTCAAAAAGTTTGGGATTTTTTAACATCACAAAATAATAAAGAGTTTTTCTATTACACACAGAAATATTCTGTTCTACCCCATCATAGAAAATCAGCCATTCTTTCACTTTCCACGGATAATAATGTATTCAGTGTTAAAACTTATTATTCAATGAGTTCTGTCCAGATTAAACTGAAAAGATGTCCTGAATAAGGATATCAGGACTTTTCTTGTACACTGTTACAGAGGGGTGAGGAGGCTGGAAAGGGTTAAAGCCTGTTTGCTAAGCCGAGATTTCACCTTTCCTACTTCATTTAGGGACTTGCTGGAAATAGTGCAACTACACAAGTAGAAATGAGATCAGAAATTACTTCTCAATATATTTCATTCCTGAGAACAGAATAATGCCATGTACGATATGGCAGACTAATATCTATTGTGGTGGGGATGTTACTCTGATATCTCTAATGCTGTTTTCTGCTCTATCTTCTCAAACAAGCCTTTCATTATAATTCTGAATAACTTCAGTGATACAGCATCTAGAACTGCTTCCTTATTGTATTTTTTCTATCAGATGTAAAGATGGAAGGGATTGGCACACCTAACGTAAAACAGTAATTCCTTCAGTGATGTATTACTAATTTCCACCCATGGTTTGTTGGTGTATTTCTTCTTACATATCAGCAGAAAAGAAAACATTGTGAACAGACCGCAAAGTCTGTATTAAACAGCTAAGTGTCTCCTTACTGCTTCCATCGCTGCCAGCTTACAATGGCTGATCTTTGTGTGACCATACCTGAACCTTTTATTTTTTGTCAGTCTGGGCTATGTGATTCATTTTTTTAACCTCCATCCAGTACTCTAACCACTCTAGACACTGAACTCCCACTGCAATCAATCAAAAATTCTCCCTACACATTCCAGTGATTTTTCCAACTATAAAAGCTTTTTCTACCAGTTCCCTAAAGAAAAATATTCCATGGATGAATGGACTTCAAAGTCAGGAATTTGATGCTGATCAAACTACATGCACTTAACTCCTTGAGTATGGGCAAGTAAAGGGTGCTTTAGAACCCGCTTTATAAAGAGGTGCCCCTCTTCCCTTTTTCCTTCTTTACTGAAAGCAAAAGACCAAATTTACAGTGATCAGATCAGAAATAAGTAACTGATTAACTGTGTCTTTTTTTGTCAACTATGACCACTTACCACACAAAACCTGAAAATACTCTATCCTTACGCATGAAAACTATGATAAGCTTGACTAAGTTTGGCCTTAAAACCTCTCTGTTAGATTCTAAAATGCTTTATGTCTTGTTTTTAGTATTTGTCTATTCTACATCTTAAAGAACAGGTTTACAGATACTGGTGTGATGTTTTTAAACACATCTGCTACAGTGTTAAACTGGTCTCTGTGTTAAAAACATGTATAGCATTTAGTTACACAATACTTGACAGCTTCAATCTCAAATACCAGGAGAAATCAATTCTTAACTGAAAGAGGAATTGTGAAAATAGACTTCTTGTTTGTTTGGGGAAACAAGAAGTTTCCCCAAATCAAAATCAGCAAGTTATTCAGCTTTATATAAGACCAAGAATGCTTTCTTAGTCTTAACAGAACTTGCTTCATGTGAAGAAATTTATTTTCTGTGATGGTTCTGCAGTCATCAGCATTATTTGGAAACAACATCTAAAGCACTTGCCATTTAATGGAAACTGCAGAGTTTTACAAATGACTTGCTCTGCAATTTCTGAAACCAAACCAAGCCAATCAAGCAAAGGAAACCTCTTTCATGAATCTGTTATTTACATATAAAGCAGACAGGAAAAAGGTATTTTGTTAGCTCTGGAGACACAGTTTAAGGAGGTTTTAAAAGATTAGGAAGTATAATGACAGGTGCACAGTGTTCCTTGAAATGAGACAGGAAGTGAGTATGAGACAAAAGTTTATGGCATCATCCTTCTATAAAACTAAGTGAACAAACTGTTCTCTCTTTATAATGACTATACACTAACATTTACAACCAAGTATTGTGCCTTTACTTGACCTTTAACACATTGTACTGCATTAATTGCCTTAACTATTCAATTAATGACAGACAAGTACTGGGGAGCTTCCATACTCCTTCTGTCTGAGGTTATTTTTTAAAATATTTTCCCGAAATATTAAACTCCGCAGTTGTTTTGTATTCAACAAAGCTCTGAAATTCAAGCAACCCAACATCTGTCATCGTTTCAAAACTTAACATCCTCACCACGCAACTTTTCAGCTAATCTTTCTAGCAAAACCTACCTCAGCAAACATCAGTGACCATGGCACTCTTCTTAACACCATTTCCAACACCATAATGTAATAAATGTTATTACATTTCAGCTGTTCTCAAAGAAAGTCTACTTCAAAGCCACAGTGAAAAAGTTATCTTCTTATTTAGAGCTGGAGCCCATTTATCAATTTTCTCTGACTTTGCATCTGAAATACAAACTAATAAAAATATGAAAGTAATTTGAATATCCAGACAGATTATCTGGACACCTCTGAGAATTGAAGCCCAGTTTGACTGCAACTTTTCTATTGTTGAAATTCTCAAACCCACAAAGATTGAATCCTTCAGGATACTAACTCCTGGGTCTTCTAGTGATGAAGCCTGACAGAGATCTAAACTAAATTGGACATAATAGAAAGAGTAAATATGGAAGAGACACTAAATCAAATTCTAATACTGAACACTTGACTCTGACGTTCCAAGAGAGCTTACAATTCCCACTGTTTTCACACGACTTACCTTTTGCTATAGTTTTTAATCACAATTACTCTGATTCTGCAGATATTCAACATCTTAACATCCGCACTACTGTAACTTTTGAGCTGTAATTTGAACAAACATAGGTGCAAGCCTAAAGAGAGAAACATAACAGCATGGCGAGTATAAGCCTACTTCTGTTAAAGAGGGAGGGGATTTTGCCTTCTGAATGTAGATTTACTTTGCAATAACAGTCAATAACAAAAGTTAGAAGCAAATAGTTAAAAGTAAGTATATTTTTACCCATGACTACAGGATTATGAAGAGCTAACTGCTAAATTTGGAGGGAGAATCAGAGAGAAATATCTCAGTGTTACTGAACAAAGTGATTAACAGAAAAGCAATTTGCCATGTGTGACAATTAATAAAAAAGCAGCAAAATATAAAGCATATGCCTTTGCTATGGCACACACCATGTTGTATCCAGTATGACCCTTCACAATGCACCATGTTGTATCCAGTATGACCCTTCACAATGCACCAAGTAGAGCAGCAAGGTGTTTAAACTCACCTCCTACAAAAATAAAATAAAGTAGTGCTCTTGGGGGTTCCTTTTTTATTATTGTTTTTGCCTAACTTGTACACATATGCTATGTAAACTATTAAACTGCAAACTGTAAACCTGAATTCATAAATCAACCCATCAATGACTTTTATCTCTGCTCTTTTAGGATATATCTCAATAATCATTTCCTTGCATTGAAAATTTACTTCAGGGGCTAATGAAGCATATCAGTGCAGTGTTCAAAAGCCGTCTGAGGAGACTGGTGGGAATAGTGGCTATCTCCCACATCTGCATCCTATTATACTGTCAATTACAAAGTTAGCATGAACTCTATTCACTGTTGTTCACTCAGATATTTTAGATATTTTACCAGAAGTCCAGACAAACACTTAAAAGTAAGAATTCAGGGTATTAAGTTTAAAGTTTTGAAGAAGTAGATATGTTTAAACATATTAAACAGAAAACATACATAAAATACATCTAATTCTCTTTATTTTCGTTCAACATTTTATGTCCACTAAAAGCTTTTCTCCTTTCATCATCCTTGGCCAGACCATCTAGTTTTAGGCTTCATTCAAAACTAAAAAGAAATGTTCTTACAGCGGGATTTGGATCACAGCCTTTAGACTCAAATATGAAAAACTAATCGACAACAACAAAACCTCATCAAGTCATCTGACTGCTGCTCATTTGCAGTTTCTGTCATACAAACAAATGACCTACCTTGCTATTGTCACACACAAAGTTCAACAGAAATATAAAAGTTGGTTATGGAAAGCATAATACTTATGGAGTGACTATAATTTCTGATCAGAAAACAGGAGGCAACAGAGTGGAGAAAGTTCTTCTTAGTTCCTTTTATTAATAAATCTACAGTGTTAGTTTCAAATTATTATCTAAGGTGGTCCCTACCAGGCACACACAATGAAGAGAAAATCTGCACAAACAAGAAGTAATCTGTTCCAAAGCCGTTCCAAGAACACTACCCTACGCCCTTCTAACATCTATTTGAATGCAGCAAGTAATAAAAACTGTAAGATAATGAAGCAGATCACAGCACTTCTCTGGAGGGGAAGAAAAACAAATAAAAATCCTTATTTGGGCAATAGGTTACCTTTATAGAGGTAGTGTCAGAAAAGGCAAGAAGTGGTCTAAAAACACAGAACTAATTGTTGTCCGGTGAGTGTTGTCTGTAACACAGAGTTACAATAGGAAATTTACAGACACTGAAAGTAAGGTAAGGCACAGCATAACACCCCTTTAGCTGCTAAATCATCATATCATTGTACTCACACAAAGGTGGATGAGAAAAAAGCAGACAAAGCCTAGTGAAAAAAAGTGAGAACTGTACCTGACTCTCCCTTTCTCCTAACAGTGTCTCCTTCTGAATATGATATACTATATGCTGACAGCACAGATATTCCAAAACATCCATCAGGCCGTAGTACAGATTGGAACTAGGAAGAGGCATATTAATGCTGCACTGTATAGGTTGGAACCCGCTTTATAGACCTGCTTAAACACAGCTCAGCATACTTAACAAGTTGGTAAGTGTTCCTTGCCATACCATGAGATTTTTTTAGTTGGCATGTTTCACCCATGGAAGCAAGAGAAGAATGAGTCATGAATGATTTCATAACAGCTCTGCAGAAATTAGTCCAACACCATGGCTATGGGAGAACTAAGCTGGACAGGCTGTCAAAGCACAGAGGAACAAGGAGAAAGAGTCCAAAACCACCAGTAAGAAGCACAGAACAAAAAGGATAGAGTCTGTGTAAACAGGAAATAAAGGAAGTCTTGCATTTCACCCTGACCATGGTGTCTAATTGCTATGGATAAGAAAAATTTAAAAATTCCTTTCACACTACCTATGTACGTAACCAAGCAGTCATTTTACTCTGCATACCACCATGTTAACCTAAATCCACCTTGCTGCTGTCCTGTGATAGCATTATTTCTTCCACAAAAGCCAGTGACTAAGCCCAGAACTATGGCAGATTTCCATGGCAAGAATGGCAGAATTTTTAGGCAGATCCTCTGACTTTGGCCAGGAGTTTAGTCAATAAAACTTAGTGGCTTTATGCTTGCTTTCTTCAGAGTTTTTTTATCAAGGACTCTGAGCTATTAGCTCAATTAAGCTACAGTCAATAGAAAGTGCTCCTTAGGGAAAGTATTCCTTCTTATTCTAATTGCTCTGGTTGACCCTAGTGCCAAGGTCTGCAAAACAGCTGCTGGCCTAGAGTTAAAGAATTATTGTACCTACTTCCTTAAGAGACAGGCTATTCCAGATCTCCTAGTTCTTATGAAATCTATTAAATCTATTTTAGTAGCTGTGCGGTTGGCACTAGCATCAATCATTGCAAGTTTTTCAGCAAAAGTTGCTGAGCACTGCGTGCAAACCAACAGGGAAGTCTTCAGTGTGGTTCAGGATAGCGTCAGTATAGCTCTCCCTCAGCGTACATGGAAAAGCTGAGACATTTTTTAATACCTGCAAGTACTAAACCTAATATGAACCTTATACCTGGTCAGCTGATCCAGACATTAATTTGTTGTAGCAAAGAGGTACCCTGGAAAATTAAAAAGATCGTAGATGTAATCAGACCTCCTGAAAATAAGTAGTATAGGAATAATTAGATGGGAAATCTTATTTCCAAAAAAAAAAAAAAGGAAAAAAAAAGAAATCTGCTTAAAAAATATTCTGCAAACTAATATCAGATAAGTGTCAAAACATTTCATTGTTATTGCCTTTAAAACTTCTGGAAAACCTTTTTTAAATATTGACAAAAATTCAAAACAATGACTTAAAATTTTGCTTTGAATTTTCAGATCAATTTTTTTCTCCATCATAAAACATTTAAGCTACAATTTTTATCCTGTCACTTGTCTTTAAAATTGATACACCTTTAATTTTCAACAACAACAATATATCTTGGGAAGAAAAATCTGTATTATTTAATAATAACAACTCAATTCCTCATACAAATAGCTTTCCAGGAACTCTGATATTTTCTTTCCTCTTTGTAGTTTTCGTAAGTGTTATTGTGCAGCAAATTCTGTGGTGAGACAGGGTGCTGGAGATCCATCTGTAGTATAAAAGCTTCTCGGTGAGCTAGACATCTCTTTTGTGACTGCAGGCTTTTCTCCATCCAGGCGGCTCCGATCACCTCCTGTAGTCAGACTCAAGACTATGCAGCCAGAATAGCCAAAACAGGCTCTGACAGTATGCAGGACTAACAGCAATTAAAACACTTTGTAGCACGTGGTAATTGAGTCATTATGATCAGACTGCAACAACTACATGAAGGAAAAATTCTTATAATAGCTCAGATGGTAACCGCTTGCATATTTTCTTCAGTCTGGATCAGTTATGAAAAGTGCCGAGCACTGCTTCATGATCTGGTGGAATGTGTTCCTTCCGAAGGAACCATTCAGGTACCACTTGTATCTACGCAATGTCATAGAACCAAAAAGTTGGTGTCAGCCTGATCTAAACGGCTACAAAACTGTGACCACATCCTCCAGTACTGAATCACACACTGCACTACAGAGTAGTAATGGTGGCAGTCTTAAAACTTTTTTCAGATTGTCTGGTAAGTCTGCTTCAGCCTGAAACACTCTAAACATAACYACAGTGAAGTGCCAGCTGCAGCTTTTAGCAGTTTTTAGTTATGGAAATGGCAGAGGTTTCTTTGTAAGTAATCAGGCAAGTCCTAGATTCCTCACCAACTATGACCAGCAAACATTTGCCAGAAGTGTCTTCATTCATTTATAACTAGACAGGGAACTGCAGCTTTTCTTTCAAGCTTCTTGACTCTTCACAAATGCTACCTCTGAGGCTACTGAGGAAACAAATGCAAAGTAATAACAGATAAAAATATAAATACTTCAGCCTAAAACAGCTGGTCATACCAACCTTCCAAGTGGGACAAATCAACAAAAATAAATACCACCATGCTTATATTCAAATCTTATCAGTAGAGTAAGAACGGTCTTATTTGTCTGTCTGTAGAGAAAGGGTTGTGATGAAGCAACTTCAGCAAAGTATAAGGGACAGAGGGGGCTGAGCGATACAGGTGTAATGCAGAGTTGTCATGAGAGGACTGGAAAGCCAACCCTGCAGCACCTACTTTATCACTAGGAGGTGATAAAAATGTGACCACACGTTCACATCCCTTCCCTAATAGCAGCAAGGCCACCCTACACCGTACGTAGCAGGACTACAGCTGCTTTGCTACCCACAGCAGACTTCTGCTCGAAGCAACTCTCTTCTCTGCCTGAAGCTAGTCCTTCTCCCAGGACTGTCCCCAGCACTAACCAAAGGCCCAAATTTCATTTCAAAATTGGAAGCAGGAGCTATAATGGGAAATCACCTTATTCTGGTTGTAATCTGTGACTCTTGGCTCAGATGCAATGCCAAATGTATTATTTCATGGAAAATGATGAGAACAATAAAAACCCCCAGTTCCAGTGAACAAATATTAAACATTATTCTGTTTCAAATTTCCTTCAAGCCATTTTTTTTTTCCCCTGCAAATGAAAACCTTGCTACTTCATTTACAAGTAACAAGCTGCTCTGTTCTGAGAAAGCAATTACTTACAGGAAGTAATAGTATTAGAAGTTTCTCGGCATTTGGATTACTAAAAAACCAAAAGTATCACAACAGTGTTATCTTCCACTTAGAGCCGACATCTGCACAGTCTTTAAAACAGAAAGGTCTAGAAACCTCTGACGTCTGAACCAGCTGATCTCTGAATTGCCCATCAATAAGGAATAATCTATTTATGTGACCATATCTGAGTCAATATGAGGACATGCAGAAATGCCCTGTCCTTTTAGGGAGAGGTAGCACCATTAGTCCCGTGGCTACCAGATCTGCACTGTGCAGAATAACAGGTTTGTTCCCCTCATTTGTGAGAAAGGACTTACAGCATACATGGTGCATTTTAGACTATCCTGGTTCCTTCTGCAGCCTAGTTTATTTCTGTCTCTTCTGCATTACAGAAGAAAGCAGAAATTAATCCTTTTTGCAGTGATGGCACTTTTCTCCCCTTCACAGTCTGAGAGAGCATTATATGAAAAACAGTCATTTGATACTTTCATCAAGGTGTCGGACAGTGGTCTATCTATTCATTGCAACTGAAAAGGTTGTTCTGCTAATGTTCACAGCTGTGAGGAATTACCACTCAAGTGAGCTGCTCGAAGCTTTCATTACATTTTAATAAAGTACTAGAAGTACCACTCAGTCCTTTCCACTGCTTGTCAATGTGATCAAACACATCCTATTATTTTCAGGCCCATTTCTACCAGATGCAGCCTTAGTCTAGAGCACTGGAACAGAGTGTAATTACAAGTCATACATCCTGAAGATTTGCTATTAATGTTAACACCTGTAAAGTTTGCTAGTAGCTGACAGTCAGGTAAAACTAGTTTACCACAATTTTTTCCCTCTGACCAGACCAGTGTCTTGGCTACCACAAAGGATCTGTGGTATAAGAAATGCTGGAATTAGTGGGCACCTGGATAAATAGAATCTATTTGGGAGAGTCAGCATGACTTCTCTAAAGTGACATTTTGTCTTATAAACTTCTTGGAGTTCTCTGCAGGCTTCAGTTGTGCTATGTGGGTTAATGTGACCCGGTTGACATATTTCACTTGGATATCCAGAAAGCTTCTGGCAAAGACTTTTGCCATAAGCTTTAAAGGCCACTAAGAAGCCATTGTATAAAAAGGAAAGTTTTGGCATGAATAAGTAACTGGTTAAGAAGTAGGGTGTAGGAGCAGAAGTGAAGCTGTAAAAAACAAAAAAGTCACCAGCAGAGTTCCACAGGGGTCTTTGCTGGGATCCACATTAATTAGTGCATCCAGAAAGTATCTGTAGGAGAGCACAGAAAAAGTTTGCTGATGATGGAAAGCTGCTCCACAGAGCAGATACCTTGAAGACAAATTGTAAAGAACAGAAAAATGAGTCTCTTATAAGACGGAGTGACTAGGCAATAAACCAACAAAATTCAATGTAGACAAGTGTGACAGTGCCCTGAGTGCACTAAAAGCCCTTAATTGGCTTTCAGTTCTTGCTGGACATATGCTGTAGGTGTATCTGTCTCTGGCTGGCTGGCATTATCTCTGGCTGCTCCTAACATGACTCCCTGGATGGACCCTGGACCTGCTTCTTCACCTCAGCCTATTAACCCCGCCCAGACATGGTGAGACTGCACCCAGTCAGTGAGGACTCTATCTGTGCTGGGGTCATCCGGGCTTCCAGATCCTCTTCCAGATCCTCTTCCATCATGGGCAATCCACCTCCTGCTGCTCCCAGCCAGGTGACAGCCCAGGGCATGTGTGTGTGTCTCAGCCTGGGTTTAACGAAGCTGTTGAGCCACAGGAAGAGGATGCATGGGTGTGGGTCCTGGGTGGGGATGGCCGGGGCAAGAGAGGGAGTAGCCAGGTACTCTTCTAGCTGGGAAAGAGACAACGTTATGGAGATCCAACAAAGGTCTACAAAAGGTCTGTAGGTGAGAGGGAAAAGAGAGATAGGGAGTACCTGCTCACTGTCATCACTTAGTGGCCCTTTGTTAGTGAAGCCCTGTTCAAAGTAAGGAGAACAAGGTGGTTCTTCATACAGCAGGAAGTGGACACATGGCACTCCCTGCCTGAGGACGACTGTGGATGTGCGAGTTCAAAGGGAGAGTGGGCAACTAGTTGGCAGAAATCCATTGCAGACTAAACAGGCAAGCCACACCAGCCCCAGGGAGATCTGCATTCCCAAAATGGAAAGAGCTGAAGGCTGGGAGAGTTTTGAGGGGAAGTACAAAGGCCTTGTTTTAACTCTTCTATTCCAGGTGCCCATCTATGAACACTGGGTTGCTTCGGCCCCTGTCTTAAACCAGTAACAGACCTGCTTCTGTTCCATGGGCAGATGAGCATCAAGACTTTGTCCACAGTTATAGGAAAATTAAATTATTTGATGTAATCTGTAATCTGAAAACTGACACAGTTATTAAACATTTCATAATTTCTAGAAGACTCATTTGTCTTACCACTAGCTACATGTCTGGAGAGTATGAAAAACAACCTTAGCTCTAAAGGAAATCCTTTTTCAGATCTGGTGTCTTAGGGATTACGATCCTTGTTCTTTTTGAGGATGTTGGCACTAAAGGCATTAAGGAAGCAGAGGCATGCTTGGCACTGCGTGCCAGTTCCAGTCTTTCATCTAGCAGAATATCTTGACATCAAAGATATCCTACCCTTTACTAAATATATTTATTTACTTACTTATTTTATTTATTGCCGAAGAAGTAGGATCTTTCCACAAAACTCTGGGCACCCTGCYGTTACTTCAGATACACAGAAAGATTGTATGCATTTCAGAGAATCCTGCTTCCTAGAAAAATGCCACCTTCCCTCAAACTTTAGTCCACACAGGACCTACTCATCCAGACTCCAACACTCCCCAAGTGCTCCTTCAGAAACTAACACTGCAGAAATAAAAGCCTTAACATCTTTTCCCAAATAGATGTTTTCTTGTCACTCTTTTCCTAAGAGTAAGATTGAATCCTCTATTTGAAACACTAATTTGTTTTCTTTTTCCAACAAGACAACACAAATCAATCATCAGTAAACTAAAAATTACATTGCCTTAAAAACAAACAAACATACAAAAAAATAAACAACCAAGCAAAAAAAAAAAACCCCAAACCAAACTGCACCCATGCATCACCTTGGAGAGAATACTGGAGAAGATGAAGGAACAATATTTTCCAAATGTGTAACCAGAAATTCCCCTGAAGTTATGCACAGAATAAAAAACTGAAGGGAAAAAAAAATCTTTCAAGTGATAGGAGCATGCTGAAAGTACTACAACAGAATCTCTCTCTGTTCTTTTTTTTCTTTTTTATTATGAAATACTATGTTTGGTGTTACATAGGTTGTACAGAACCAAGTTGCTGTTGTTCTAACTGCTGGATCATCCAAAGGCTGCAATAAATAATTAAATTAAGAAGGATGTTCTTCTACTCCTAAGCAAATTGCTTCACAGGGAAATAGTTCGATTACTCCAATCACTGTCAATTTCAACTTCCTTAAAATGTCTCAAAAATATAGTGAAGAACATCTATATTTAGTGAGAACGAATGAAGCAAGAAAAATAAGTAAATTACATTTTGTTAACATAACTTTCTGCTCTGCATATGGGATACATTGAAATTCCAACTACACATCTCTAAGAGTAATTATAGTTTTATCTACATGTACACAGACAATTCAACAATATAAACCCCTCCCAGAAACATTCAGATACCATTAGGATTGCACAATTAAGGACTACTGAAGTTAGGAAATGCCAGAGTTAACCTTCCTCTGGCCTTTGTGCACAGATAATTGAAAAAAATCTTTAATTACATAATCACATACTACTGTTTTTGCAGGATCTCATTCAGTGCACAGGAAGGACAAATCCCATGAAATAAGCAACTTTGCAGTATCCTGCTTTACTTCTGTTCTTCGATATGCTACCCTCAGCCTTGAAGCGATTCCAGTTCTCTCCTGAGGCATTATCACTGACTTCCTCATCAGCTCTTTTGTGGCGTTCATTAGTRTAACATCTGAACGTTTCTCCAACAGTTATTTTATTTAAAAACTTACAACATGCCTGTGACAGAGGAAGTATTCCTGAACTCATTTTAGAGAAGTATAGCTGGGGAATATCAAGATCGGAGGGATCTTCTGATGTTAGGTGTCTCTTTTCAGACATGCAAGATCTAACCGACTTGTGATTGGCAGCACTATACAGAGCTTAATATAGACAAACACAGTTCCTATTCACCTCAGCTGCAATCAGAGATGCAAATCATTCTATAGGTTTACATTAGTGACAGAAACAAACACATTAAAGACAGCCATGAAATTCTTTTGCTGAGCCACCCCGAATAGAAAAGAGTTAGAAACAGCATTCAGTTTACTAGCACAGCCTTCAGCCACCCTAGCCATGAGACCTTCTTGCGATCCAGTTCCTCATTTAGTGTACATATTTTACCTCTGGCCACACTTTAAGCAAAGGCCTTAAAAACCATGTCTGTTTTCAGCCTCCTGGCATGTCTGCTCTGTACAAAGCTGGAGACCAATGACAAAAAGCAGGTGGCTTTGTAATAAACCCTGGATCATCACCATGGATGTGAATATGGAAAAAACCATAGGCAACACGAATTCTTCAATTCTGTTATTTCCGAATTACTGAATTGCCAGCTTTCTAGCCTTAGTACTTTCTTTTATATATTTTCTTACTAAAGTTTTCTTCTGTTATTTAAAATAAGTCAAAATTGAAAACCACCCTTATGTGATAATCAAAGGAAACATACCCCGCTGGTCTGCCACACAGGTTTCCAATGTTTCAACAAACTAGCAAGTGCTGATTCTAGAGTATCATTCTCTATTTCACTTGCTGAATCCCAAGCTCTTCCTCACCCCCATGTAAGACAGGAAATTATTGCAAAATAAAAACACGTAAATGTCTCTGTCTGAATTGGTGTGATTAAAGGGTTGTGTTACTTTAAAGCAGTAACAGACAAGTAAGAGACATTTAATCATATGTGACATTTCAGAAATAAACATACTGTGTCATAATTAGAAAAGACAGATTACAGGGATATGGCATTATCTGTATATAATTGGGAGCCTGGATATTCACTCAAACCTCTCTTATTGCTGCTGATAAAGAGGTGCTCACAATGAAAGCCATTATTCATTCAAGTCTCATACAGATATATTTTTCCATGACCAAAGCAGCCTATACTCAAGAACACAATTTACTTAAAGTGTGGACAAAGGCTCTGTGCTATGTGGCTGGATTTATAAATCTGTCAGTGCACACAGCCGTACAGGAGATCCACCTGCACAATCCAAATAAACACAATACCATGTTTCCGTAGGGATATTTGTCCTTAAACTGTTACAAAATGTTAGTTCAAAATTTTCCTCTATTAAAGTTTAAGTTGTAACATAAACATATAATGTTTTAGGATCATATTTTTCCATCATTTTTATAACTTATAATTTATATTCATTGTATTTTTAAAGTAACATCAAAGAGCAATTTGAGTAGCTTTATTTATGGCAGTACACAAGCACAGGGTGATAGCTGATGCTACCTCCAGACTATACATCTCCAGTGAGATACAATAATGCTATCTAGTATTAGTTTACTTGTGAAAGCTCACGTTACATGGAGAAAAACAGTAAAGTACCACCATTATTATTATTTAACATTTATATTATTACTTTCAGGGGACAATCCTCCTGGATTTGTTACCAATTACAATTACCCATAATTGTTGACAAATGGGTAAGTACAGCCCACCACTGGTTCCTAATCGTGCAGAATATCTTCCTGCATTTCAAGTAACTGGTTCTTGCATTCATATACTACCTCGGCCATACAAAGTCTACTTGCAAAGCATTTGGCTTATATTTGTTACCATCAGTATTTGTATATTTACTTTTAAACTTACATGCCAGCACCACAACGATTATGAGGAATGGTAAAAGAGGAATAATGGAGACTGTTGATGAGAACTATTGTGAGGGCCAGTATAAAAAACTGAACCACAAACACGAAGAAAAATTATGACAAAGTATAAAGAACAAATTGCAAGTACCACAGAAGAGCTTCTTGGCAAGAAAAAAAAAGTTTCATCAACTGCTATTAAGTAATTTATGTTTGTGACTCACAATGTTCATGTTTTGATGACCAGATTCTAGTTTAAGACCGTTTTTTGTTATTACAATACGTAACACCATTTTTCCATTCTGCTGTCATTCTATAATTTCTTATATTGAATTCTGCAAAGGAAAACTAATCGAAATCTAATGTGAAATACCACAAATTGCTAAAAGACCGGATTTTTTTTTTTTTTTTAAGTTTGGCTTGATCCCTGCTACTAAAAGATGTTTCTTCAGATTTCCACATACTTCAGGTGAATAAACACAGTAGCTGGTTAAGATAAGCACCATTGTAGACCTCACCCTAAAGATTAAAACTCTGGCCAGGCTGAGCTGTCTTCTCACTAGAAACACACACACTACAGTGAAATAAGAGGAAAGCTCAAAAAATCATGCCACTCTAATCAAAAGCAATTCACTTCAAGAGGAAAAAGAAAGCTTTTCTCTGTGAATTAGGATTAAAAACCAGAGTGGATGTCTGGATTCTTATGGTATTTTAACTGACTCGGACAGTTACTGAACAATCCCCAAACAGATGCAGTAAACCTAGCTGAAAAAGAGGGTGATAGAGGAAAAATGCTGGCTTCTCCTTGGCTCAGTTTTTGCAAGTGCTGAGAATGTTCATTTCCCACTGAATCTCTGGGAATCTGAGGTGCTCTGACTCCTGCAAATGGTACCATGTCCCACAAAAAGCAGGAACAGTACTGGTAGATAAAGTCTTTCAGCATCAGTCCTTCCACAAGAGTTTGTACATCTGAATTTTTTGGAGCTCAAGTCCATTCTTAAGTACCAAGAAAGGATTCACATGACATGGGGATTACACAGACAAAAAACAGAATACAAAAACCTCTTCCATTTCACTGGGTGAGATCACAGTAATCTGCAGACAAAACCCACAAGTTACAACACATAATCATTGCCAAGTGTACACAGCAACTCTTCTTTCCTTCTTTAAGCCTTTTTCCTTTCTGAACACTGATGCAGCACCATGCAGGTTAAATCTTTTAAAGGCATGGGGCAGAACTTTGGCTTCCTCTGACTTAGGAACACCACTTGGCCAAGACATAAACTTCCAAATAGTTTCTATTTGGACATTCAGGGAAGGGATTTTCCAAAGAGCTCCACAGTAATGTACCTTTGCTCTTATTCAAGGATAGTAAAACCTACACTGACTTTGATGGGACCCAGCCAAATGAATGTTATGCAGTCTAGTTTAAATGGAGGAACCACCAGAACATACACAACTGAACATTCACTGGAGAATTTCCTTATATTTTATTCCAGAAGCTGTGCAAAACTATTTGAAGATTAAAGCAGGTTTGTCTCAATTTCACCATTCCTAAGCATAAAAAAGCAAAGCACACACTTGCTAGGAAATTGTTTCATTATTTTCCCAATCATGTTATTAGTAAGTTATTTTTCTTTACTTTCTTGAAAAAAATATTTATTTAAGAAAATTAAGTCTTTTAAGAAAACATGGCAAAATTTTAAAATTAATGTTGTAATTTTCTCCTTCAGAGATTCAGAGTATTTATTACACCAGAAAAATGATTAAGATGATAAGGCAAGATAAATGTTTTGAAAACAATAGCTTTAAAAACTGGACTCTTCTCAGCTACATTTCTGGCATCTGCTACATTCCATTGCTATGATGTGCTATTCAGAAATGATTTATGCAGCCAAGCATTTTTTTCCTAAGATCTGGAGTTCAGCTATTGATTCTGTAATTAAACTGCCAGTGATTCAATTTTGTTAAGCTCAGGAAAAAAAAAAAGAACAACTTCAGATACTTTTGTTGAAGGTAATAGTCAAAGGAGTCAGTAGCCACAGGAGCTGGGTAAAGGAGAATACTTGTATCACATACATCAACATTGCCAATAAAGAGAGGAAGAAAACCACCCAAAACTAAAGACAACTGACTAYGCTAGATATTATTAGCAGGTAACTTCCAAGTTACTAGTGTTTGTCCAGAGATTTAGAAGTCTCTCATTTGGTATTACCCACATGTGACAAATAAGTGCACATTTTATTAGAGGGAGGAAATGTATACATAGAGAGATGTTTGCCTTTTTAATCCTCACTACTATCTTATGATTGCCATGTGCCACTAAACCAAGACATTTATTATTCTACCAATGCTACTTCTGAGTTTTTGACTTTCACTGAGACCCTTCCAAGAATAGAGAAGGGTTAAATGCAATTCACCTGTAAAGAAATGAAATAATCACTTAACAGTAGAGCAATTCCCCATATGCAGACACAGACAGAGGGAAGCCCTGACTAATGGCATTTCTGATATACAATGCTTTTGCCAGTTCCATTGGCASGATTTTAGCAGAAGCACATCCAATCCAAAATAAGACCAAAATACTGGACATCACAGAAACAGTATACTGCCAAAAGCTGACAAGTTAAAGAAAAAAGCGTAAACCAGTTACATAAGAAACTGTAACAGGAGCAGCTGGCGCCCACTTGATGTACCAGGCTTACCCATGTGAGGGAGGGGTCCATTATTTTTATTGTTACACTTCCTTTAAATATCTTTATCAGTCAAACTATTTTTTTAAAACCCCACAATTTCTAACTCATTGTACAAATGATGCCTTTATTCAACAACAGCATTTTGCCCTTTTATTTTCCTCTGCATATTACATACACACATGAAATATAATGGTTCTCTAAACTAAAGTCAAAACCCAAGATGAGTTGAACACCATTTGGGTGACTTGTTGTTCAAAACATTGGATAGGTGGGCACCCACACTCAGCATGAAATCTCTCAGTTATTTCAGATTTCATTACAAAAGGCATATTACTGGTGTTTCTTTATTTTTAACAACTCATCGACAAATTATTTCAGGATTTTCTCTATGCTTTTAGTTTCTGTAAAGTGCAGTATGATATATGACTAACATACTGTGGAAGTGAAAGATATTTAGGCAGAATCAGAGGAAAAAAAACACTACAAGAGTCAGAATTTAAACCCATTTATAGAACTTTCCTGTAAATTCAAGACAATGAGAAAAACCAGTTGCCCTCACACCTCAAAAAAAAAGTCACAGAGGACTGGGTCAGTTGTACGAATGCCTCTGTGGTAGCTTCACCCATGAGGGTTTTTTCCTCCACATAAAAAGCAAGTTCTGATTAAAAAATGCCTTGARTTTCATAGTATGGATTTGTCACTGCACAGTTCTTAATTAAAAGAGCTCTGAGAAGCCAGAGCATGCATCTGAACAAAACAAACTCTGTTCAAGACAGGGAGTCGCAGCTTTCTGTCTGACATCCGTTAAGAAGCATATTCACAAGCGAAAAAAGCTGGAATTAGGAAAAACTCTGATTGCATTGTATCCTTTCAAAAATTAGCTTAGCTGTGTAACAATCTTTTCATGGATCTACCCTGTGTTTTGCAAGAGCTTACTCTTGCAGATATTTAGCTCTGGAAAAAAAGCAGTTGTTTTACAGTGCACTGGGAGAGAGTTGGACTGCTTTGGGGATATCCAAAAAAAAAATGGTTTCAAGAACAGGAACTAACTTTTTGTCACTCTTCAATCAAGTAAAATATTTCCCAATACACACTTTTTCAGTCTACAAGAACTTAAAAAACCTGATTTCTCAGAAAATATGCCATGCTGACACTTCTAGACAATATTAACTATCTTACATCTTAATTAATAGCTGTAGTTTTAGAGGATTATGAAATCTGAGTTCCCACTTTGGTGGCCTCTATTGTAAAATTTGACTGTTTGCTACACTTGAATTTGGAAAACTCAGTAAACAACTGAAAAGATGTTCAGAAGTTACTGAAGAAGAAATTCACAGAATGGGAATCGGTAAACATGTTTGGGAGCTGAAATCTTCAGGACAATCAGCAAAATTGTTTCCAACTAACAAATTTAAAACAGTCAACATACTGTTCAAGCAGCTATAGCCCCAAACAATGGGGGAAAAAAACTAAACTGAAAAACTCCACAAAGCCTTAAACATGAAAGATAATAAGAGCACAAGTTCATACCAAAACATATGACTGAAGTTGGGTTTAGAGCAGAAAGTGACTTGATCTTTCAAGAGAATTAAAATTGACTACTTGAATGATATCTGGAGGCTAGACTACATAAGCAGACCTCTAACTCTGAATTATGCACTTAATTTTCCTGTACTGCAGCAAGAGTTAGAGCTTAGTCTGTCATTTACAGKAACTGAGCAGACCAACAAGCACTGAACCCAGACAAAACAAGAGGGGTTTTTGGAAACCCTCTCTTCTCTTCGTATGCATGCTTGTATTATCATACCTAGGGCAGGAAAAGCAGTTTTGCTTCAACATATCACAGTAAGGGATGTACCTCTCTTATGTAACTTATCACTATTACTCTAATATTTTTGTTAACTCTGTAAAAAATGTTCACAGTCTATAGATAAAATACTTTATTTTCCTCCCATAGGAGTGGTATTTTTCTCTTCCATGATGAGAGGAAGAAATTCAGAAACAGTACACGTGAATTATTTAATCATATGTATTTCATACACAATCTTAACAAGGAATGTAATTTTGCAAGTGAGTTTTCTTATGTTGTAGCACCTTACTAGATTGTAGCTACAATTCCCTCACTTGATTTTTTTCAAATTCTGGGAAAATAAATGTCATGTATGTTTTTCTTCATTTTAGTATTGTATATCTATGTCAGACATCTCTGTGCTATGGTTGTGTAAAAATGCAAATTTTAACTTTTCATTATCAGAAAGTGATAACTGAGGCCTTGTTCTAGTAAGCATTGCATGTTACACCTTGTGCAAAACACTTAAGCAATCCCACTAAGTAAACAAATACTATATTCTAGCAAAACCAATCATGGACATAACAACAGSAATCTAAAATTTGCAGTATCAGCCCTTCTGATTAATTGAGAAATGCTAACTTTACAGTGGTAATCGCTCATTTCTAAAAGGTCCACTGGGATATTAAATCAACCATTTTAATTACTCAGTATTAATGGTGTGTGATATTGAAATACACATCCCATGATTGCTAGACTTGTATGTTAGGAGCTTTTATCTGGCAAATTTCTATTCCTAGTTAACACCTTCACTTTGTGATGCAATGCTTCTCACATTAGTAATCCACAGGAGAGAAAGAGTGGCATTCTCAAAGACTTCAGTCTTTTAATTAGACAGAAACACATTTTGTTCTAAAATGTTCATTCACTTTATTGAGAACAACTGACAAATAATAATAACTGACAAAAATTAATCTTTTCACATAATAACCTCTATCAGGGTGGCCTTTTGTAAATCACAGTCCAGCTGGCCACAAGTCATCTTGGCACAATTGTTGGATATACGCTAAGGTAGGTACTTTAATTATCCGTTGTCATAAATATTGTTGACAAACATTCAAATTTTTTGTTGGCTATGTYTTTAATTTCTAACAGTGAACAGAAAAAATGAGGCAAAAATAATTTATAAAGAGATTCTAAAATCCTGTAGGTCATAAAGATTGGACCTTCTGTGACAGATTATTCTTTCTTTAAAGGTATATCCTTTTTAGAAAAGCACATTATTTAGCCTATGTTCTAATAAAGGAGTGCAGAGACCCTGCACAATGAGGCTGTAGTCAGCTTAGAAATGCTTGAGCACATTCCATATCGGTTTGGCTACAACAGCATAGCAGAAGGGGGGGGAAAAAAATCACTGTGCTTTTAAGGCAATATTGTCATGGTTAATGCAATGGGGTTGAAACACTTAAGGGAAGAGAATTATCAGCACCATCAAAAAATTATAGCTAAGAAAAGTAAATAGAGGTAATGAGAGGCAGGTTCTTGTGAAATTCACTGCAACAGTAATTTACTTTTATATTAACAAACTGTCAACTAGGGGAAATACAAGAAAGCCAACCAGCAAMTTTTTCTCTGCAACATTTGTATGAACAGAAATTCTAAACACATGCATCAAGCCAGCAAAAATTTGGATATTAAACAGAACATAAAGGGGATTGCTTTTGTTACATTTTGCTCAAGTGAAATTAAAATATAAAAAAAGACTGACAGGGAAAGAGGAAAGAATAAAAAAACCTGGGAGTTACTCATTACATACACAGATTCCTCCTGACTAATCTCTCACTCATGATGCATGTATGCCTCTGTAAGGAGACTGCCAGACTGAATAATTTTCCCAAACTTTTTAGGTCTCATGACTTTTTCCATAACTTTCAGAAGTAAGAATTTTCACAGCCAAGTCAGGGACAGCACTGTCAGACACATCTACCCTGCTCAGTAATAACTGCAAGCCTGTTCCCACCCTTGGGATGCCATAAGAGAAGTTTCACAAAGCACCAGTAATAAGACTAGAAAATCATCCGCATCTGTATGTGAGTATTGTGCTGACTGACTGGGTTAATGCCTTGGCACTTTGGTTCTTGTTCTGCACATGGTAAGAAAGAGGAAGATAAGGGAATGTGCTGACAACCATTTCATCATTTGCTCACTGAYAGGATCTTTAGCCCCTGTCTGGGGTAGGCAGCTTGAGATCTGAGGTGAAAAAMAGCACACTTCCTGACTTGGCTGTTCCAGATAAAACCCAATCCATTTTCACTATGTCACTAACTCTTGCTGCTAGCGCTGGTGGCACGAGGAAGACTTCCTACCATACAGACTTCCCATCTCTTATTGGGCTCCTGAACCTACAGATTCACTCTGAAATGCTCCCATAAGCAAGGCAGGACTTTAATCCCTCCTTTATCCACACAGGCTGAATTAAGGAGCATGACAGATAGAGATGATCTTATACTGTGGATCATCAGCCATGTAGGTTAGGAACCTGCTTTCAGATTTATTCTTTTTTCTCACCTCTCTTGATAAAGTAAATATAGAATGAAATTTTGCTTTGAATCACCACTAAAATTAAAATTCCAGGGACTGTAATAGAATTGAAATTTACTCTTCAGTGAGCTCCTGGGAATTGATTAAACCCCTTTGAGGACATGGAAACATGACTACAGATACCAATGCACTTTATTGATGGATGACCAAAAGGACAAATGTTCACTCTGGCATTAGCTATAGTCATAGTAATTTTGTGATAACATTAGTATGGGGCACAATGCGGAAATAGTGTAGTACGAATTATAGATGTACTCACGGCTTTACTAAAATAAATATTTTCCACATTCTGAATAAAAATAAATATGGTTTTACAGTAGTCAGAATTTAAAATACTATTGATGCTTGCGTAATTATATGTCTATTAATGACATAAGAAGGTGAAAACTCTTTATGTTGCAATCTCCTCCAATGTTCGAGTGTTCAAAACTCTGAAAGTCCAGTGTTGACAAGACACTTGAAAACTAGATTGGAAAATAATTATGCAAACTAGAATCCTCATTTAAGACCACTGAGAAAACTCCAGTTCTGCTCCTGAGTTATCATAGAGAGCGCAGATAGCACAATATTGAAACATTAGACATTTTGCTATGACAGCAGAAAAGCAAAAAAGCGAGGGGGGACTAAACCGAACATTTTTGTGAGCACTTTGAACATTCATGCACACCTGAAGCAACTGGTTTTTACTTTCCATACCGAACTGCTGCTTCTTTATGTCAGATAAAAATGAGGCCATTGTGACAGGACAAATACCAAGACAATTTTTTAGGCACAGCAAAAGCACTGCCATATTCTGAGAAGTGCAATTTTCAAAGGATCTCCTCATTTCCCAGATTTTTAACCAAAATAGATTCTACAGGAGAATTATTCAGGGAGGGCTATAGATATCAGGGAATTTTGGAAATTATATAATGTAGTTCTCAGCCTCAGGGAAAGAGTACTGTAGATTTAAACCATTTCTGGTAGACATTACTATGCATTCCCAAGGACTGGGATTCCCCGGTCTTTATTGACCTCTATTCCACTGCTATCTAAACCTTTTGATGAGATATCCTCCCTTCGTTTATCTTGCTGTAATTTAAACCCATTCTTTTTTGCCTTTGCAACCACCTATAAAGATCACTCTATCCCTTCCCACCGCACTTATCTCCGTAAATATTCTCAGTTCTTACACATTCCCTCTTCTACCTACTCTAGACCAAATAATCTTAGCTCTTTCTGTCTGCCTTCATTAGTTATGTTTTCCAGAACTCTGTTCACTCCATCTGTTCTCTTTTGGGCTCTCTGAAACCAATGAAATGTACATACAAACAAAAAGTTAAGAATATCTGAATCTCCTATAAAAGCAGATTTAACTAATTCTGTTTAAAACACCCCCATTCTATCATCTCAGCCCCTATGCAGTCCTTTCACTAGAAGATAGGTAAGATGTTTACAGGGGAGGCAAGATGTACATTCATCACAGGAAAACTGAGGCACAGCAAGATGACTCACATAAGGCCATAAGGGACATCTACCCCAGACAGGAATGGAAACCTGTCAAGTTACTAACTGAGCTGTGCTGTAACTTCACCCCGACTCACAACACATGACCTGAAGCCAGTATGCCAAAACAGTTATGGCTGCTGAGATTTTAACTAAAGTACATGTTATATTTGTATCACTTTTTTTAATGTCCATAATTTCTTTCTGTCTTTCTGTTTCAAGTGTCACAATCCATCCATTTATTCCTTTGAGGTATCAGACCCATATTTTCTTATTGCACTCCACTGCTGCACCTGCTTGTCAATACCTTCCTTATCAATTTGTGGCTAAACATTCTTTCCTCAAATCATCCCGCTCCTGTTCTAAATTTTCTGCTGTGTAATCCCTCTCCTAAGCTTTGTTTCTGAAAGCAGGCCAACTACTGTAGTTTTTCTCAACTACAAAATTATTACTTTTGCATTTTTCCATGTCACAGCATGACTGATATCTTTATCCTTATGAATAACCCCTTAAATAATCCATAAAACCTGGACCTGATGATCTTAATCCCTTGCTTGTATGTAACCTCCTCTGGGCAAAGCTTAACAAGCACCACTAGCTTTCTAAGCTTACAGCTCACTAGAGAGACTGGATGAATGTCAGGCTTTATGATATTTCTACTGTAAATTCAGTAAAGCTTAAGCTGCCAGAGAGATTATGAATACCATATGAATCCACAGCCCAAGTGACCAATACCTTTTAAGAACACGAAATAAAAAATGCAGGAGCAGCAGTGTTTCCCATTTTGTCCGTCTTGCTCTATTAGGAAAAGCAGATGAAAAGACCCCATTCTGCAGCATAACCTATGCTTTTACATCAACATAAAAAGAAATACGAACCCTGAGGGTCTACAGGCAAGTACTGCCAAATGACAGGTTCCTGTAAAGGTAAATGTCTCATTTTCATTTCAGTCGAGTATTAACAGCAGACACGCTATCATCTTTTCCACGGTTGAACAGCAAACATCCGTCCATTGAACCCGGGCATTTCCAGTGTACCTTATTTATCTACTTATCATTCAGGCAAATAGGGAACTATCTTTTCCATTTATTGAAAGTTTTGAAGACTTCAACTCTATTCCTGTGGAGGCAAGAAAGTAAAAGCCCCCACAGGGATGCACTTGAGATGTAAAAGGCTCAGGTTCAGGTCTCTGATCTGATTTTCGTCAGAGACCTGATTCTGAGTCTCCTACATACCAAACCAGTGCCTGAGGAAAGAGCATGAACAGTTAGAGACTGGAACACTTCGGCTGCTTTTACCAATCCAATAGCACCAATGATTTTATTGCCGAAGTGTTTAGCCAGGGGCATACATAATTTCATTTTCCTGTCCTGGAGTTTGGCACAGGGCTTTTGATGCACCTACTTGTTCAGCACCAGCACAGCTAGCCATGATATGCTGCAATTAGCTGATGCATGGGTGAGCTTGTGGTTGATTCTCTCTGTCCTTACAGCACACTGGCTGGGACCTTGTGGCTCATGGGACTTAGGCTTGCTGTGTCACCTGCACTTTCAATTATCAATTACCTGTTATCAAGAGGAATTAGCAAAGGATAATAATTTTGGGGTCTTAATGTTCTAGCCACCAGATAACAGCACACAGCAGACATAAATTAGACCAGGTTTGGCTGAATTACTTTATGCTAAGAATGGCAACTACACGGCCCACGATCGTGTATGGCCTAGGAACATCAGGACACAAAATCCGACAGCCAATGGAGCCACTGGTGAGAGCAGATCCTACGTGCATTTCTGGCTACACAGTTTAATGGAAATGGAAGACACTTACTAAAGTGACATTAATCTCGAAAGTGCTACTGCAGAGCAACAACACTTTTTTCTCTAAAAAAAAAAAAGTGCAGGTTTTAAAAATTAAAAAAGCACTTTTTTGTCTAAAGAAAAAACATTACCAAAGAAGCTAGAAACTCTTTGTCTATGTACATGATCCTTTTTCCAATGGCAAGTCTGTAAAAGCAAAACTACCTATCTGATACAAAACTAGCTGAGCACCACAAGCTGGTCCAAAATTTTCATATGCTCCAGAATAAACTCCAGTGATTTTTTTTCAGCAAAGCAGCTGGGGATCCTAAAATGCTTTGGACTCCAGTGGTTGGCACAAGACATTTGGTAAATAAAAATCTTTCATTCATATGTTTAAAGGAAACAGTCAGAATGTATTACATTATGCCATGCTGAAGTGTCACCACAGATAAAGATGATATCAAGTTGAAACTGATTGTTATTTACAGTGTATGATTATCTTATGTACTTGCATATAACTTGCTGAGGAAGGTTTCTATTATTTGAATCATACAAGCGTTTTAAAATAATAAGCACATTACAGTTATTTTACAACTTTGAACTACAGTGAATGGTTATTGAATACACAATCTACAGGCACAAACAGTACTGTGGAAAATGATTACTGGTTACTGATTACTCACAGTATTCCAAAAACCAGAAGAAATTCAAAAAAGGTAGGCATTAACATAGTAAATGCAAAGAAAGGACAAAATGAAAGAATTCAAAGRAGAAATTCAAAGCAAAAAAATAGTAACAATAACAGCAAAATGATAAAAAAAGCAAAAAGAAAATCCAGCAGTAGCAGAACACAGGAGCCAAGTTATCAAAGCACAAATAATGATTATAATGCGTCACTTATCGGAGTGTTATATTGCACATAATTCAGTCATACATAAGCATAATCTTCAGTCGTCAAAACTTTGGCTCCTAGATCATTTATTTATGCAAGAAGATAAATTGCTGACTTACCTGCTTGCTGCATGCATATAATATATGTGGTAAACAAGCAGAGACAGTGCTGCAGCTTCCATTTCCAGTGATAGCACCACATTTCACTTACATGAGACATCCTGTTGGAAAAAAAGCAGCAAGCAAGAATTCAGCAAGATACAACAAAATAAGGAAATTAAGAAAATACTGTTATTAGTCAAACTAGTAACTGCAAGTAAATAAAGTAGCACTTGAAATTTATGTATGGCACTAGTATTGCTTAAATGGGGACATAAGTCTGCTAAAAAGGGTCAGAAATTATACTGTCTGGTTCTTAGTAGACAACAAAGCAGAAGACTGGTCGGTRCTGGGCTTCTAAGCAGATAGATGTGGGTGGTATTTCAGTAAAAGAAACAAGAAGCACAGTCTGAAAGAGTTAAGTTGTAGGGGTTTTTTGGAATAGGAAGTCTTGCTTTATTTACCTAATTTACACATATAAACACATTTGTTCCATTAAATTACATATAATATATACATATTTGTTATTAACTATATAAAGATGGTAGGCGATAATTTGACTCTGCCCTTAACAAGGCTTTCAATTTTTCAGTTCTAATGTTTTGGCAGCTATGGCATTTTCTGCTGACAACTTTTACGAAAATCTTGACACTTYCCTTGCCAAAATCTAGAAACTCATCTATGCTGCCAGAGCAGTCAGGGACATCTTGATTGTTTAACAAAACAAAAACAATTATAGCAAAGAGTCTATCAGTTATAGCTTGAAGTTCCCTTTCCCTCAAAGCCTAGAGGGTGTGTAACGGCTAAACCAAAACGCTTCCTCCATTTTGGGCAGAACAGGAAGCAAGAAAAACACTTAATAAATTTATTCAGACCTTTAACCATGTATCCAAACAAATGGTGCTCCAATACATTCCCATCTCATTTTATTCAACAAGTTAGCAGCAAGCAAAAGGAAGTAACAAGTAACAAAACACAACACGCATTATTTTGACCAACTCCTTCCCCTCCTATTTGGTGATGATAACTCCTGCTCCACAAGCATTGCTGTGAACCCACCAGCGAAAGCTGGAGGCAAATATAAAACACACACATATATATATTATATATATTATATATATTATATATATTATATATATATATAAACACTTTCACAGTGTCAGCTTCTGCTTTTTTCCAAAGTGGAAGCCAAACTTAATGCAGCACGATAAACCATTGTAAAGGAGCAACTAATGTTTCAGCTTTAAAAATAATAGTTCATCAAAGCACTCCCATGGGCTAGACGCCAATGGGCCCAGGTAAATGGCACTTCAGCACACTACTGGGATCAGTTAGGCTTCCCTTGAGTGCAGTGTTACACAGCACAGGTATCTGATTACAAAAGAAGTTCAGTTCTTTATGGGCAGTTGAATCAAATTAGGAATCCAAAGCAGATTTATTTTTTCTGAGATATTGTAAAGTCAAACTTAACAAGTGTAGAAGACAAGCACAGAGAACACTGGGCTCTGAGACACAAGAATCTCYTTGATGAAGACAGACATACAAAATAACCAGATTCTCAAACAATAGAATTATTGTCCTTCAACTTAGTGATCCAAAAATCCCTATTAAAATCTCAGACAACAGAAAGCTGAGCTTTTGGAACTCTGACTGTTCAATGTATATAATTCATAAATCCACATTACCTTTAATATTAATTTAGAAACCTGGATTTGAACAGAAGTCCTTTGAAGACATGAAAACAGTTACACGCACATGCAAGCACATATGGCATGTATATATACCCACAGAGTGGGGAAATGGAAATGTTGGGGCTAACAGCATGACCTATCAGAGATACAAAAGAATTTTGCTGTTCCTACAAAAGAAAGAGTTTGCAGGTACTTATGAGCTACATGCCATCCTGCTGCATCATCTAGCAACATCAACCTGTAGAAGCAGTAGCATTACTGTTTTTTGTTGTTGGTTTGCTTTGAGCAAGCACAGTTATAGTTATCAGACTAGGAAACAGTCACAAAGGTTTATTAGTTCAGAATAAATCTGTGTTGGTTTTCATCAAACTAATACATTGTCTGTATCATGACTTTTGATGTCTCTGTGAGCTCAGACAAAGTTTTTTCTCATTTAATAACTGAAGAATCCAAGACATCACGTTTGAGATACTCAAGGAAAAATAACATGACAAGCTTCTGCTGCCTTGGTCTGGTGTGAATCTACCCAGTCACATTGCCTTTAGTGCGTTTTCAAAGGAACATTAAATTCTACATTAGTCTGAAAGAGGTATTTCATTYGGCCAATTTCTATTTGTTAGTGTTTACTTGCATTGCGGTAATGCTTACAAGCCAGTACTCCATAGTACTTCACGGTGATAGTATACAGTCTGTTTCCTCATCCTCACTCATGTAAAAAGTGCTAGTCAAGAAAGATTTCAAGAAAAAGGATCATCAACAACAGAGCAGAGCATAAATAAGTGCAAACAATAAGCCAGAAAGGAGCAGCTATAAAGATTTTTCCCCAGAGAAAAAAGCTAGATAATTACATAATTGCTTTTAAAAAATACACAATTCTCCACCAAAATAAATAAACAAAGCAAATATATAAAAAATAGCAAACCACTTACATTCTCTACTGTGGATGGACAAATCAATTCTCTTTGCACCACATCATCTCAGTTGACAGGAAAGAAAGGTTTATCAAACTCAGACAAGAATGAACACAGAAGTGCATGCTACCAAAACACTCCACTAATGTGGGCACCATGAGTCAGATCTGTTTCTTTTGGAGAGGATTGTTGAGGAACTACTTTACAAAGTATAACCTCTAGCTGAGTCCTATAAATTAGTGAGGAAATCAGTTATTTATATGTTCTTAGGATCTTGCAGAGACAATAAGTCAAAATTCAGAAAACTGACTGATCACAGCCTTACACTGTGATGTGTAACACCCCTGTCCACACAAGAAGTTGTCAGGGATGGAAGTCAGATAATACATTGCCAACAAAAAGGCTTCTTGCATAACAAAATCCATCCCCAGTATTTTTATAATTTGACATTCCAGACAATTATGATAAGGCACTGTAACAACTGATAAATACTTCCCAGGCTTTAAAAAAAGCACAACTTAGTTACAGATGTTATCCATCTCTTAATACACACTATGTTTATATTTATTTTAAGGTTCTTTTTTCTTGATTACTAGTGTTAATTAAAATCTAGAATTGAATCCAAACAGCATATGAATAATTCAATAGAAAAATTAGCAAACAGTTCTGGGCCRGTTTATAGCTTATGAAGGGATGATAAGGTCACCTGACAGCATTAACTTGATGCTTCAAAAGACCCCTTTGGTCTTGTGTTCTTATTTTAAAAAGTATTAAAAAGATGTGTTCTGTCATTTAGTATTCATTAACAGCACAGGGAATGGGTATCAGAACAGCAATAAACTAAAACACACCACTAGTTTAGGTAAGCAAAGGGACGGACCTTTGTCCATAACAAAGCTCTCAGAACATATATGGATTATTGCAGTCTTTAGCTTTGGTTACATTAAAATTGCTGAATACTGTTCATTGTGAGTTTTCTTCTCTATTTTGTATCAATTTAAATGAAAAGGCCACCTGGTAACACACTGGCAGCTCTGAAGAAATCACACTAGATTGTCAAACACAGAACCAAAATATTTTACCCAAGATATTTAGGAACTATTAGGACACCTATGGTACAAGTGCATCCACTACACTTGGATATAGTCTCAAAACAGCAATCCCTCTTAAGATTTTTGTGTGAGTTTTGGCCTTCTGTGGAGTCTGACAGAAGTACTAATTTTTCTATGGACTTGCATTTCCCATTGTAGACACTGTGTGACATGACCAGCTATGCACTCTAGCTACCAAGTCAGTACAGTCCAGTCCACAGCTACTTTCATTTCCTATAACATAGGCAGACAATGAGCTTATTCACAATTCATTCCAGAAGAGCAAAATAGACATGTAATTTATCTAAACCATAAATGGATGGTAATTTGACATAGTTCAAGATGGAATTACTGGGAGTTTTGCTACATCTAGCTACTAAATCTTTTAACTCTACGTGCCAGCAGCCAGCTAGCAGGCACAAGAGCATCGCCTTTTAGGGAATATACAGCTCTGCAAGACAACATACACGAAATGTGAATAATGCTGGAGCATTTCATTTGTGTACTGTACTGTCCCAAAACATGCAATACAAATTTGAATACACCATCTTCCTTGTCCAAAACTTTGTTAAAGTTCCCTGGAGTAGGATGTGAATTCTGCCTCAGGCACACTGACATGACTTTCTTTGGTCTTTGACATGTCTAAAGCTATTAAGGAAAAATGTTGCTGACACTTGAAAATTAAAAGAAAGATAACATCAATTTCACAATTTTTTTCCTCACACAGATGGTAAACAAAAATATTTTAAGCTTAATCACACTCAAGTGGAACTACAAGTGAAAGATGACTGCAACTCACAGTTTAGTTCCCCAAGGTTAATAGAGGACTTGATTTTAACTTTGAAATCCTTGCTTCAGTACATGTACTGTAGTACATTAATGTCTTGAAAGATTAATTACACAATACCCCTTAAAACTTTCATTTTGTTAAGCACTACTTGTCCCTAATTATTCTTACAGCCAACTTTGAAAACACCCTCATGCTCATCAAAAGAGATGAAAAAAAAAATAAGACACTGCCTTTTAATTTAAACAGTATCAGCCCTATCAGATCCATCTAAGTCCCTTGGCTTTCCTTTCAAAAGAAACTTTTCCCAGTTGCAGGCAACAAATCTGCTGGCTGTTTCCAAGCCGGCAGCACTGGAACACTAGGTCTTTAGGAACTGCTTCTCATTTCTGCCTGAACTTCACGGTGCAGTGAGAACCCCCTGCCCTTTTCCGCCCGTACTGCTTCCCTCGGGTCCATCCACAGGTCCTCGCTCCTGGCTGTGAACGCACCGGCGGAACGCCTAACCCCAAACCTCAGTACYTCGCCTTACCTTCGGCGAGCGGCAGTCAGTAAAGGAGAAATATCCCGGGGAAGGCGCCCAGAGGCCACGGGACTGTCCCGCTCGGGGCTGGACGGCGTTCGGAGGGAGGGGGAGTCCCCGCCCGCCCCTCGCCCCCGAMGGTGGCGGAGCCCCGCGCTGCTCCCGCTTCGTGCACTGCGGAGAGGCGCGGTGGGGCTCGGAACGTTTTATGAAGCCCGCCAGGCCCTCCCTCTCCTTTTCCCTACTTTTTCCCTACTTGTGCTGGAACCTCACCTAGAAGGCTGCCTGTGGTGCTCTGGTTCCTCGACGTGAGTGACCGCGGCCCCGAGCCGAGAGACCGGGGCCAGGCGGATGCCGGGGCACCGCCGTTCGGGGCAGGCGGCCAGCGGGGCCAAGTGTTTCTCTCCTTGTCCGCAAGCACGGGGAAATTCACCCGAGCGGTCCTAAGGACGGGGTTAGGGTGCCCTGCGAAAGGCAGAGGCCGCTCGGGCAGCCGCCGACAGACACGGAGCCCGGACGGAGCAGAGCCCTGCCAGCCCTGCCCTCTGAGCTCCCGGCGAGAAACTCAGCCGTTTCCCCATTCCTTCAGCCCTGCCTACCTGCACGGCTCCAGCCTGACATTACTCATAACTTAGTGTGGGTGGTGGGGAAGCCCTGCCGATCCGCCCAGGGCTCCTCGCCCCACGATGGAGCCCGCTGGGGTTATCCGCGCTCCCCCAGCGCCGCGGGCGGCAGCCGCAGCCCTCGCCCGAGAGCSCGGCGAGAGACTTACATGGTGACATTACGGGGCGGCTCTCCTCCGGGTCTCAGCAACCATYCTCCCGCGCTGCCGCTCGCTCTGACTCTGGCCCGCTCCCTCGCCGGCTCCACACAAAGGTCATCGCTCCTTGCCCACCTCTTCCACGCCCGCGCCGATCCGCTCCTCCTCCGCCGCGATGCTTCTCTCCCACCCCGCGCCGCGCCGGGACCTGCCTCTCGCTTTGCACAAGTCGGGCAAACTTCGCTGTGGAGGGAAGCCGCCCCCGCGGAGGGCAGGGGCCGCCCCGCCCGCTCCCCGCTGCGCCCCGCAGTCAGGTGGCGGCCCCGGCGCGGCCCCGCGGGCTGGCCCGGCCCCCTCGCCGCTCCTGGGGCAGCGCGGGGCCCGGCGAGCCGCCGTCAGCGGGGGCCCCGCGCACTCTGCCGGGGACTTGCGCCACGGGACCGGTGCGCCGCTCTGGGGACTCGGCTGGCTGCCGGGACCCCGCCGCCTGCGACCCCCGGAAAGGCGCTCCCCGGGCGGCACCACACGGCACCTTCCAGGCTGTCACGGCCGTGCGGCGACCCGACTCACGGTTAGGGGCTAGGCCTGGGGTGTGCGGCCCCAAGCACCCCTCAGGAGACGATAGCGACAGGCCCAAAGCCACCCACAAAGGACACGGGCCACGTCTGAGAAGATTCCATACTGGGGACACTGCGCTTGGTGCTCACAGCACCCTGACCACATGGCACCTCGCAGCGTCCCAGTGGCAGCAGGGCCCTAGGGCAAGGGCAGCCTGCACACCCCCCACACTGCCCACTGAAGAGGAAAGCGCACATAAGCCCACCTGCTCACCTCAAGAAAACAAACTGTCCCACCGTCTCCCAGAGCTCCAAGGCACTTAAAGTGTGTCAGTTTCCTCTGAAGCACATGAGGCACTAGGGACACAAGATKGGTAGGTGGTGACACAGCTCTGACCCACTTTCTGAAGCGTGCAAGGTGGTGTGCTGCTCCCACATAGTGCTGGCCCACACCTCACTCCTGGGTAGCGTTCTTGGAGGATGGTAGTTTGCACCATTTGCTAATGATCCTGAGTTGCGTTGCTCAATTAAAATCTGTAGCGCACGCTACTGCACTACAGGTAGGTAGGAAAGCATTGAAATGATAGAAAGGGAAAAACAAAAGGTCGTCAAAGAAATCCAAAATTTTCACAGTACTCCATGGATCTGAGCTGACAGGATGAGGAAGGGTGGGGGAAGAAAAGACCTGGCACAGTGAATCATTCAATAAAGTTATCAGCATGCAATGGCAGTTAAAAGCAAACAGTTCCTATTTTAAAAAATAAAGAAAACAGTGTTAAATTTTTCATGAACTTTATACTGAACATTAATATCCACTTATTCTGGTCGAATTTTATTCTCTGTCCTTAAAACCAATAAGATATAGGCTTGCTTTCCCTGTAAAATCCTGCCAGTGAACATGGGTGCAGGAACTGCTGGGACTCAGTTAGCCAAATCTACATGGCCAATGGTGCAGGCTTGGGTAAAGTCGACCTTCAAGTTATCCCCACCTGGGTTTATTGTACACCCTCAGATTGTATTTACTTCATGTGCACGGCAAAGTCTGTGCTTCTAGAGTGCACTGGACTTGCTGTACATGAGCTCAGTATCTCCTGGGCATATTGGACCCACTGTGAATAAGATGTACATGGTAAATCAAGAGCATCTGGAAGAAATCAGTCTGCCACTCATGCCCAGATTAGTGATACATGTGTAGTGTATATCTGCTGGCTCTGTTGGAAACTTACATCTTCCTTCCCTACTTGRAAGGCATTAGAGGTAACTGCAATTCCAGAATCTGGCAGTCAAACTTTAAAAAAGCAAAAAAAGGAAATTACGGGATTTTTCCCCTGTCATGTTTTTGTTGAGCTGTTTCTTGGTTAATTCTCCTGTTCTGAATTTGCAATCATYAAGCTTCTTACCCCTCCACAGCAGGAGCACAGCTGCTTCTGGATCCCAAACTGAACAATGCCCAGGGAGAAATGCCTGTGATATCCAGTGGGGATAATGTGCAGTGCAGATTTTCTGGACAATGAAGTAGTACGTTTCTGAAGGCAGTCTCAGAGCCGCCGAGCAGTGAAGARAAGCCTAATCACTCACAAAAAAATGCCTATCATTATCTGAAAGTATCTCACTGTGCCACATCTGCCTTTAATCAATAGTGAAACAACTTGGCATGGGGTGGGTAGTTTGAGAGGGTTGCWTTTCTGGCTGCTGCTTAGGAAGAGTGAGAGTTTGTGTGCAGATTACAGTGATTTTAAGATCTTCATCTCAGAGTGAGAAATTGCAGGCTACGTTACAACACCCGACTCAGGTTAACATTGCAGGCTGTYTTTTGCACCATATAATTAAGAGGAAAAAAATTACAGAAKTCTGGGAAACAGTGCTATAAGCAGGAAGGGTCTTTATATTGACAYCTAGTGAGCGACATCAACAGAAAGTCAAGCAGATCTTTTTATTTTCTTACTGCATCTGTAGTCACAATGTTGCTTTACGTTTATTTTTATTACACTACAAGCAGTGGTGTCTGAATATTGTTAGCATATTCTACAAATATTACAGTGTTTAATGAATATTATGAGATAATTAGTGAAATATTTTGTATGAATTTATYGGCCTTGATTTTTATTGCTTTGTTCATGTATTTCTTTAAACTTGCAGTTAGGGTGGTTTCCGTATATTTTGCGCAACTTTGCATGGACCTCTTTAAATATTTGATAAGAATATTAAAGAATGCTTAATGAAATAATAGTATGRAATACCGTATTTTATGTCTGGATAATTAATTTTAATATTTGAGACTCATGATTTTTCACTGAAATTATGTTTTGAAAATCTCTTCCATATTATATCAATTGTATTTAGGAAAATCTGTGTTTATTTTCCAAAGAAGTGCAAATACCGAAACTTTATTGCCTGTAACAGTGTAAAACAGAAAAAACTTAACCTGCAACAATRAAAAGGAAGCTGAAAATAAATACTGCAGTCCTATAAGCTCATGAAGAATATTCAAGACTATATGCATTCTCAAAAAGTCCMAGGCAAAATAAAAATTGGCTTTGCATTCTACAACCATTCCTGGCTTTCTGTCTGGTCATTCTTGTATCTTGAAGAAAATGTGATAAATACCCACAGCTGAGTCTGAAAGTTCAAAGGTGAGCCCCCAAAAGCTGGTTTTGAGGATAAAAGTTTGGGCATTGATCTAAAAGGTGAAYGAGCAGAATTGATGTGAATTGTTGAGAACAGCACTTCACATCAATTAAAGGCTTCAAGACTTCACATCAATTCCAGAACTACTTCAGACTTTTGACATATAGCAGACAAGGACTCTCTTTCACTATGTTTTTACATAAAGTAATCTATTAAATTACAATTACATAAAGTAATCTCGCCTGCAGCCTTTCCTTKTTGAGTCTTCTATCCCTCTAAAGACTACTGAACCAGCTCCCAGATTTCTCAGAACCAATTAGCCTTGTTTGCCCCTACCTGGGTCACAGCTGAACCCATTTTTTGCAGTCTAGAGGACAATCTGACCAACCTTCCTGGCCTTTCTACTTCCAGGTGCTCTCTAAGCAGCTCCTCTTTCCTTATTTTCCCTTATCTGAGAGATTAAAGGCCTTACCTTTCTGTTTTGGGTGTAAATGTGGTGCAAACAGGATCAGGAGGGTCTTTTGCTTTTAGTTCTCTTTTATATCTGGAGAGAGGTTTTCCCTTCAGATTTGAAGCACCATCCAGACAGGGCTGGTTCTCGTTAGTAAGRTGCTGCAGAGGTGTCAAGTCAGTTTTCACTGTGGCCCTTAATGCAATCGTTTCACCTAAGTGCTGGGTAGGGATGCCTGAATGCTGGATGAGTGAGCTAGTTTTAGAGGCTGCTGCCCCAGTAGATAGGGGAAAATGTCACACAATTTCTATGCTTAACCAARTACCAAGCAAGGATGGTCTTCCAGGAACTTGGGAGGCAAGGGAATTGTAAGGATTGTATTGACTAAAGTTAGTAATTGGTGAAACTGCCTATAAATTATTGCACTGACATGTATGTTCTCGAATTTAATTTTTTGTCTCCTGAAAATTAGCCTAAAGTGAATTGTAACTCTAATGTATTTTTACAACACATGTGCAGAATTTCAGGGGCTAACGTGTTTACCTCATTTGGTACTTTCTCTGTGTGCTTTTATGTGCATAAAACTTAGGCTATGAAATATTTCCTGTCARAGGGGTTACCACCACCTAAAATCTGTGCTTTGTGCTGGATGAGATGTCTTTGATGAAGTGCTGACAGCGTGGCATATACAGTGCTTGCACACATTGCACTAAAATTCTGTAAAKTCTGTAATCTCAAGCAAAGCAATAGACAGATCAAGCAGCAAATTAATTTGGATGATTTTCACAAAACATTTCATGTCTTTGATCACTGTCTTGTTTTTTGAGCCCACTTCAACTCCTTACTCTTGATCAAGCACTTCAGAGGTCCTAAACCTTAGCCTGCTGGGGCATGCTGCCACTGGTGTTTTTTCACACATTTCTGATCTGTGGGGTTGGGAGGAGGCYGAAGGTTCCTGCTTCCTGAACTTTGATTTCTCTAAAGGGGAAGAAGAACCTCATAATTTTTTTCTAGCTTTAGATGAATGAACTTGGGAGTGGTGCTCACTTTACATGGTGATGCACTRTTACTATAAAGAACCTGTGGAATGATGTTGTTATCAGCAAAGAAAAATAATCAGCAGCCTGATCTGAGCTGGTGTCTGGTGTTCAAACAGGAAGATAAATCTGGTAAGGAAGAGCTTGTAGAATCAGAGGATATGCAGAAAGTCATTCGTGTGTGATACACAGGGGGAAAAGGTCAGTAGTGAAAATAGGGGCTTTATCAAAGAGATAATTCATTTCTGCCGAGTATACTTTGAACTTATTAGATACCAACCAAAAGGGTAAAATCATTTATCTATCCAATTGTTTTGTCTAAAAACGTGCTCTGTGGCTGCAAGTCATTTCAATGCTAAGCTCAACACCACCTAAACTGTCCCATCTCCTCAATAGATTAAAATTAGAGCCATTTAGAGAGGTAACACTGACAGCTAGGGTCSCTCCCAGAGTGTTGGTACTGGGAGGAATCACACTGATATTCTTGTACAAGAGTAAGATAACCTTTTCCCACCAGGATCTGTGTACAGCCTTCTCATGAATGAATAAATACTTGACTGGAATAAATACTCATCCCTGAAAGATTCTAAAATGGCATGAAATTTAAATTTTGCTCTACATATGTCACTTCACAAATAACCAGATTCTAAGGAGCAACAGGTTTCAGCTGAGTAGGCTGTATTTTTGTGGTACCAGTTAACTTGATTCATCTCTAATTCTGGATTCTTGATTTTTTTTTCAGTCATGCATTGGCCAATTTGGAGGAGTTAAAAAACCCAGTCATTCTTCACCTATTTTTAGAACCCAACTTTTCCTATAATACAACTTCTGGGCAGGATTTCTCACTTCCGTTTTCTGTCCAGATGTTAAATATTTGGAACAACTGGAAGAAAAGCTGACTTCATGGTATTTCCATCAGGTTCCACTGGTGGAACAACTGGAAACCTCATGAGGAAAGCCCTTCTCTAAGTGTCCAGACTAGTTTTGCAGACTCCAGAGCTTAGGAAACTTTGGATAAGTTTCGAGTAAGCATCAAAATATTTGGATGCTTATCAGAACTGAAGCCAGAGCGAACTGCATGAGGTTCATTCATCATTCTTTGTAATAACAGCACAAGGGGTAACAAAATCATAGGATCACATAGAAATGGAAATAATTGCATCTTAATCATAATCAATTAACTTTTTCCCATGTCATAAAAAGTAATATACTTCCATGTAGAATAGAAAYTAGCACAACATTAAATTAAAAGAAGGGCTCAAAGACCTGAGTTGTAGGGTGAAAGCAGAAAACATACAAATATATAAACCTTTTCTAACTTTTAAGAAAATGAAAGAAAAAATGACCTAGTACCACATTTGTGATTAATTAGCTATCCACAGCTCTTTGGAAACTTTTCACTGTGTTCAGGCTGAAAACACAGGAGTTTCACACCAATGTTTTAAGACAGTTCTGCAAAGGGGTTTTTTTGAGATATGAGAAAAAGTCCTTGCAATTCCAGTTTTCAATAAATTATACAGAAAACCCAGCCAAACAAAAACCCCCAATATTGGTTCAAAACGATGTGAAAACTTAACCTGCCTTCAAAGCTTAAATTCCATTTCCTGTCCATATGCATTATTATAAATTAGAGAGGCATATACTATCTGTTCCACAAGACAAGGAAGAAATGAGACAGTTTCTCGTGCCTGAAGAACATGATGGAGTGATACAGGCAACACTTTGTCTGACAGACTTCAGCTCCCCGAACGGAATGATTAGGAATGCTTTGAAAGCTGAACAAAGTAGGACAGACTCCGGTGTGAATTCTGAGTAGTGATTAAATCCATGCTTTGGACTCGCAGGCCCCAGTCAGTACAAGAACAGTTAATTAAAATATAAAAGTGCTTTCCATTAAAAGAGTGATATGATAAAAACAATCCAAACCCTGAACCTTTCAAAGTACATTTTGAATTACCCTCACCATAATATCTGAATGGTTGATTACACAGTATCCTTGAGTGAAAACATGGATTTACTGTAATATTCCAAATAGGGAACTGACATAGAGAGAGATTAAGGGCAAAATAATTACAGAAAAGTAACCCCATAATAAGTGTCCAGCCTAAAAATCTTGGGATATTGTTTTCCTTTGTGATTTTTGTGCTATATTTATAGCACTTCTGAATTTTTTAAAATGTATTCCTGTTGAGCTCAGGCTTCCTCATAGTAAAAATTAATAGAGAAATGGAAATACATCAGTAACGATTTTTTTTTAAATCTAATACTCTATGGCAGGGGTAGAAACAAGTTATTTATAGCTTCCTTAAAATAGTTTTTGTCTGCCTTCAGCTCCTTTCCCATGTCTTGGTCCCCTTTTCTCACTGGTTGCAGGTACTGCACACAATGAAGAGGCATCTCAAATTCTAAAAATAATTGTGATTCTTGCAGATGTATGTATAGACTCCTATCAGAGAACAGAGGTGGAACCTTGAGGGAGGATGTGGTGAGAACTGAAAMGTTATGTCACAATATATATTGTTATATGGCTATTTTACCATGTCCAGCTCACTGAGCTAGCTCTGCTTGAAACTGGATCACTTACCTCCAGAACCTCCAGTTTAGCCACCATATTTTACTCCAAGTTGACCTGGCACAAATACAACATCCTGCAACTAAAGAAGAAAAAGCTGTGAGGGAAAACAGCTAATCTGAAACAGGTTATAATTTATTTACTCGAAGGAATACCACTAGATGAGCCAAAATGAGCTCAGAATCACTAGGTTAATGTATATTTGCCTCACCCAAACCTGAACTTTTCCATAAGATGATGTAGGAATCCACACCTCTGCAGACCTCATGGCTATTCTTTCTTTGTATCTTCTCTTTTCCTTTCACAGGCAGAATATAATTGAAAACAAAGGTAAAAAACAGTGAAAAAAACCTGAAAAGCAAAGGCACAACCTCATTAAGAGAGTGCTACTGGAACTGGATGTGTGTATGTTTTTGTGATTGTGTGATTGTGGGGCATGAGAGCTATCAGCAGTTCCACAGACCAGCTGCAACAGAGGGAAAGGAAGTCAGCAGTGGAAAAACAGACACCAAAGCTTTATGGAGAGCTTTAATTCAGAATTGTCATAGAAGACCTAGTCCAGCATCTGAACATGCTGAATTCATTGTGAAAGCTGAGCTAGATGCACATGGTTTTGATTTATTTTATTTCTTTTTAAACACTGCTGTGAGTCTTGTTAGAGAAGCAAGACTGCATCTACTTGTATTGCAATGTTAAGGTGCAGTCCCATGAATTTCCCATTTAGTGAGGGGTAATTAAGACTGTTTGTAGGATAGACTTTTAACTTGTCATAGCTCAAGTCACATTTTTTAAATATTTCAAATCCTTTGTGAAAATTTATGTATTTTCTTCAGTTTTTAGTATATGGTAAGACATAGTAAAACATCCTAAAGTATAGTCTCAGGAAATGAATTAACATAATCATTTAGTGTTACTTCTATGGGTCATGTGTTGGATCGTTTTATCTATACTTTTTTCCTTAATTTAAGAGAGAGTGCAGGAGAAAAGCAGTTGAGGTTGTATTTCTTCATGATGAATAAATAAGACCTGGAAAATTTTGTGGGGAAGGGGAAAGAAATAAAGAATGTCTACTTCTCTAACTCAAAATTAGGGCTTGACAAGTCACGGGAAAAATATGCAAGGAGTAAAGAACATATTTTCCATTTAGCCCTATGTGAAACTTTGGTGTTTCATCCTTACTATTATAAATTTTTTTCGAGCCCTCTTTCCCCCTTCTTTTTTTTCTGCCCTGCTTCCCCTCCCTTCCCTGCCCCTTCTCTCCRCACCTTCCCACTACAAATAGTTGAACTTCAATTACAGATTCCAAAATAAAAGTTATTCAACTTCACTTTATATTAAGACCTGCTTAAATGAAAAAATATGACATAGATTTTAAAGTATCAAAAATCTATATTTCGCATGTATTTTGAAAAATAGTGAGATTAATGTAAGTACGAGGAAAAAAAACCCTGAAACCACGAACTCCAAGCTTCTATTACCTAGGCATTTTCAGTCATTTCCCTGAATTGTACTGAAACTCTCCAAACATCATAAAAAGAACAAACTGTATTACTGMACAGTCAGTCAAAGCCTCTCTGTGAAAAAAAAAAAGAAAAAGAAGAAGAAAAAAACCTTATCTCTAACTTTTTCTTATTTTTTAAGTGCTGTTTTTTCATTTGTTTGGGAAATATGGACCAGTCTCACCCTCAGCAGAGGCATCTCCTGTATGCTTTTCCTAGGACCTGGAGACTGTTTATTTTACTTCCCTGAGCATTAGGAATATATGGCTGCATTAGGGATTATATGGATATACAAAATAATCCTGCCCACTGTACCCCTGACTGCCAGGAGGAGTTTAAGTGCAGATATAGCTGGCAATGTAATCCTCCCCATACCACAACCCTGTCCCCAGGGCTGAGGTTAAAAAGCCACGGGACAGCCTTTACCAGTGAAACAACTGCAGCAAGAGAGGGTGGTTTTCCCGTAGCAAATTCCAGCCTGTGGCAAGAAATTACCCATTACTTACTGAAGCAAGGAGCAAGCTTTGCCCACTGACCAGGACACAGGATGAGAGGACAGATCCCACGGCACAGGAATTGAGACTGATTCTGTGTTCCTGTGGCTTGCTTCATATTTCAGATGTAAGGTCTAGCTAATCATGACAGTTTCTTACATGCTATTTCTTACGTGCTTTAAATCTTACATTATAGCATTTATTAGGGTTACTGTAGTTCTAAGATAAAAGAAATAAGCAAAATCTCTCTTAATAATATTAATTACTGATTACTTATATACACTTAATCTCTGAAATCTATTACAAGAAACAAAGAGAAACCACTGCAAATAATGTAAATAGAGGTACAAGCAAGTATAAATATTCAAGATTCACAAAGTTTGAAGATGTTTGACCATCATTCCCAATTATCTTCCTTATTTTGATATTTTAAATTATTTTGATTAGAAGTAGGCAATTGTGAGAATGCAGTGGGTTAAAGAATGAATTCCAAAGAAGTCCCTTGTATGAAAACATCTGAACTTAGTTTAATAATATTTTTTGATAAGCCACAAAGATTAATTAAAAAACATACAGTAATTCTTTTGAAGTTCACCATTTTCATTATGATGCTGAAATGTGTTCCTGAAGCTAACCTTTGTCTAATCTATCCTGAATGTACTTATTTATTTTTTCAAATTGAAAAGGAAATTCAGACAGCTGAATGTTAGTGCTGCTTATTAAATTCACAACACCAATATTGTCAGTAATTTACTAAACTAGAGGCATTTGGCTAACCAGATTGGGTTAATGACTCAGCAGCTCAAATATGTCCCTAAAGCAATGATCTCATATACAGGTTCTTTTATGTCCAAAATTGTTGGAGCCCAGTTCTCAATGACTTGGTTTTACCATCATCACGTCATAGCTCTAAACATCCGCCTTGGGATCTCTATTTAAAGTCTCAGCGGAGAAGTGAGCGGGACTGCAGTAAGAGCCAACCTCTCTCCTATGGGAGGTATATACCATTTGACCTATGGACAAGACATGTTAGCTCTGTGACCTGCAAAGACACCAGTGTCTGCCCCAAACTCCTTCTATGAGAAGGTGTGCAGCACTGGAATCCCACTTTCAAATAACTGCCTTAGGCCCTAGGATTTAAAGTAGTGTGCTAGAAATATTAATGTATAGGTAGAGTTATTCTGTGTATCATTACATGATCCTACTATAAAAGATATAGTAGATATTTAGATATCCAGAGTGGGTGTTCCTCTGGGTGCTGTCCTTTCTCTCTTGTTGTGAAACATGCTTCCTCCCCGGTTCCTCTCTGTCCTTACTCCCTCGTGCCTGTTCAAAGGATGAGAAAGGAAACAACACTATGTCCACAGACCACACAGGGGCTTCCTAATCATCTTTCTGTCCCCTAAGCACGAAGCACTCCACCTCCACCTTCTCCTTGCTCAATAATAGGAACTGGTTCCACCCTGCACTGGAATTTCACACAGCATCTTAGCAATTAAGGAACATGTAAACAAAGGAGTGCAAACCCCTAACCACTACTGAGGAAAAAGGGTGAGTGTACAAGGTGTCACAAGAAAAACATCTGTAGGGTGACTAAGAAGATACAGAAAATCTCAGGAGGTGCGAAGTTCGGAAGGGAGATGCAGGGAAAATGGTAGAAGCACTGCAAATGAATTGGTGGAAGAAGACTGGGTGGATAAACCAAACAGGTACTGAAGAAGCATAGGCAGGGCCACRTAACGGAGACAAAATAAATGGCAATACAGCTATAGATTAAAAACTGGCAAGAGATATTGTAGTGAGAAGAGGAAAGAATGGAAGATGATAGAAAGAGGTACAGAAGGAAAACAATAAATTAAACTGGAAAACTTGAATAACTTGAAAAATATGAAAGAGGCATTAAGTTTATTACAATTAAAATTATTAGATCAAAATGAAATGGGTGGGAAAAAGATATGCAAAAACTTGGTCCTGGAGCTCATACACTGCAAGCAAGTATTTTTGGAAATATTACAACAGTGTAACTGTAAATSCACTTTTCAGAGCACTGTTCTTAGATATCACACATATTATGTGAGAATATGTGTGTAGAGATAATGCCCACTATACTAAGTATTATAAGGATGAACAATCTAAATCATTAAAAGCTATGAATTTACAATCATTACATTCTTCCTCCATTTCTCATTCTTTTTTTTTATGAACTTGAATGCAGACATCCATTAAGCTAATGAGGAAAATGGAGATGAATTTGCACTAGTCTGCCTGGAATGGCTCCCAACACCACTTGGTTCAATAGTCAGCAAGATCTTAAATGGGACTTTTTGTAGAGTTTCCATAAATAGCCAGCTCAGATTCAGAAAGGTCCGAACACCCTAAACTCATATGAAGTCAGTAAGAAGAGTGTCTATTAAGCTGCTTTCCAAATTTTCTCCCTTTATCTTGTATCAGAAGAACTTCCTCTATCATTAAAAACAATCTCCAGACAAAAACTAAGGTTGGGTTTTTTTCCTTGAGTTATAGTAACTAAATAACTTTGTATTATTGACAGAGACATTTCAAAAGACAAACAGAATCATTATGATGTCTCCAGTGATGGTTATTGATGACAGTCTCTTGAAGTTGTAATGTTAATCTTAATTTCTGTACTCTCAGTAAAGTCATTTATCTGTTGTTTTTTTTTCTGGCAGCTGTTACTACTTAAGCTTCTGAAAGCACAACTAAAAGAGCATAATAGTATCTTAAGACGTCATCAACTTTGCTGTAACATTGGATCTCAGGACAGGTTACTGATTTCAACCAGTACTTATATTGCAATCAGCGGTGGAAATAATTTGAAACTGCTCTGCCTACACAAGCAGAGCAGTTTCCCCCTGAGGTTAAGGGAAAGGTTCCCACTGACTTCAACAGGCTTTGGATTAAGCTGTGAATAAGGATCTGCACAGGGTAAATACTGGTGACAGAATCTGGGGCTCTGCCAGATAAACACAGAAAGAGATGGGGAATTTCAGAATGCTTTGTTCCTGGAAGAGATGAGACTTTCTATCCTTTGTTTTTTAGCTCTAATTATCCCCCATGCAAAAAAGGTCAGGAGGAAAGAAACAGAAGAAAATACTGAATTTTTCTTTTGCTCTCATGTCTTCAACAGAATGTGAGTACACTCGTGAGAAATGTTTTGTTTTAAACACTCTTCACTAACAGTGACAACAATCAAAATATAGGAAGGTATGATCTAGTCAGTGGTGATAGAACCCACGGGCAATTCTTTTAAACAAGGTTTTGGGTTAAATGTCAGAGTGTACACTGGAGAATTCCATTCCCCATGAGCATCTATCCTGTACTTGTTTGGAAATATTCTGACGATTAGTCCTCTTTGATACAATATGCAATATTACTCCTCCCTTTTATCCAGCTTGGGAATATTAAGAGCCAAGGAATATCCCTGTATTGAATGCTCTTTTTAATGAGATTGTAGTAAGACATCCCTCTAAAAGCTGATTTTGTGTGGGGACACAGAAAAAATTCCAATTTATATTGAGCAATGTTTCTCTTAATTTTCCATTGGTTTTCATATTTTTAAATAAGCTAAATGCTAATGCTTTCTGAATTATACAAGATTTAAAAACTCTTACAAAGTGGTGGACAACACCTTAAAAACAAATTTATATACTAGACCAGAATTAAACACACTCACTTATTTTCAAAGACATAGAGATGTGGCACTTAAGGACATGGTTTAGTGATGGACATGGCAGTGCTGGGCATAACAGTGCATGGCATAGCAGCTGGACTTGATCTTAGAGGTCTTTTCCAACCAAAATGATTTTATGATTCTGTAGGCTGGACATGTATTAAAATCATCATATGAGGCACGGAAAGCACTTAAATATTGTATTATTTAGATCATCAATGGATTTTTGTCTTCAAGCACTTTCTGCTCAAGCCAATATGCAGAAAAAAACAGCAAATGTGAGCATTGTATTAAATTTACATTTATTAAATTAAATATGACACACTGGTGTTTTTAAGAAATAACAAATAGATCCTTTTTGCCAGAAAACCAGGTTTTAACAAAGACTGGTACAAGGAAGCAAGTTCATACAGATTGTGAATTTTCAGTGCAGAGGAAAGCATTTGTCCTTTTCTGAGCCAGAACACACATTCATCTTTCCCAGCGTCAGCACTGCAAATACGTGCAATTTACACATTACTGTCTAAGCTGCTGAAAAAAATGTGGCCCTTGAGACTTGCTTCTTCAGAAAATACAAAGTTAAGCYTCCCACTAACATTTCTTTTTGGTGGGAATCACTTAAAAGCAGTTAGGAAGCACAATTTAAAAATCCCTTTTCTGTAATCCATTCACCACACCCCAAGCCCAGAGCTAGCAGGAAAATTATTTGGTGATACAGTCGGGTTGCCTTATCATGGCCTGCCTAAAAAAGTAATCTTGAAAATTAGATTGTTAAAGCATGGGGCCAAATTCAGTTCAATTTTAGTTAATAATGCAAAAGTTGTTGCAGGTAAGTTGGATGCAAGATTTTACATTCTACTTTTGTTAGTAGACAAAATGAGCCTTGATGACACTGCAGGTCCTCTGATTCGGGTTTCTTTTAGCATGAAATAGGTTTTTACTTTAAATGCATAGTTGATTTGAATGCCTGAGATTTTGGGTTTATTTTCCCTTGAGCTAATAGTTCCTTGGCAACTCACCATGCCTTTTCTCTTTGCTTTGCATAAGAAACAGCAAGGCCATGAGAGTATATATAYGTGTGTGTGTGTATAGGATATATGTGAATATATTTTGGTCATAGCACACAACATTTTCTCTGAAGAGGAAGTCTTTTGTTCTAACTACTCACACATATATATGTGTATGTGTGTCTTGAGTAATAACTAATAACAACTGATTAATCTATTGTCTGTGTAGGGACTGAAGGAAACTGAGAACTCATAGATGCACACTAAAAAAGAAGTGCTGTATTCTGAAAAGAACATGGAAAAACAAACATCTTGCTAATCTGTGTGTTGCTCAAGTAAAATATTACCTTAATAAAGGAGCTAAGAATCCACTCGTCTTTATACAGATGTAAATATATTCTAGTTTATTATTTTAGCTCTAGCTTATGATAGAATTACTCATTTAAATTACAGATGTAATAAAAACTAGTCTTGCACAGCCCAGTGAGTAAAATCACCAAGACAACAGCTAAGATCTGGAATCCAAGTGACAGTAACACTGTCTAACCAATAATCTATGTTCCCTCAGTTAATGCTCTATCTATCTATCTATCTATCTATCTATCTATCTATCTCTGCTTGTATTTCAAGCTGCTTAAACCACGGCAAATGCAGCCTTTTGGTCATTCTTCTCACAGCCATGATGCACTAAAATTTCAAAATTGTCTTCTGTTTGACAGATGCAGGACTCGGTCCCTACAGTATTGATACCCAACAATGAAAGAAATGGTATGGAAAAATTTCGATGGTCTTCCCTCCAACCCTCCTCTTCACAAAAACCTCTTCCTCTCCTGAGTCTCCCTGCACTGTGGACACCCCAGTCCTGCAGCCTCCATCACATCCCAATTAACAGCACTCTTCCCTGTGGTGCCCAGGGCAATGCAAGGGGATACCAACCTTAAATCCTCTCTTTTCCCAGTCTGCTTTCCTACTTGTTGGAGCAAATGATTTTCCATACTGTCATTTTTTTCAGACCACAGTATATCTTTCCCTTCACACACTTTCTGTCCTGGCCTGCCTCACTGCATCCTCATACTCTGCAAGTCTGTTAAATGAGGGAGGCAAGCTGGCACAAGCCAGCTGAAATAAAGGTAGCTGGCAGAACTTAACTAATCTGTGGGCTGTTCTTAGAAAAGGCTGTATTAATTTGGCTTATTAAACCCACACAAGCAACCCTTCATTCTGGCTCTGAAACCTATGGGGTAACCTATTTCACACCAACACAGGGGAGCACCCAGCACCTGTACTCAGACATTTAAGAAAGAGCTGCTAGGGGAAGGAGGAACAGAGGAACAAAGTAGAAGGGGACTCTGCCTGGGATATGGCTGGAGTCACACTCTTGGAAGGAGGTGCTCCAACAATGATGGAGTTAGGGCTTGGAAGGACTTTAGCTATGAAAAACCCATGTCAGAGCAGGGACACCCCAGAGGGACTGTGGCATGTGAGTGACTCGCTGCAGCAGAGGACAGCAAGTGGAGTAGAGGAGAAAGAGTAAACAAGGAATGTCAGAAAGGAACCATTATTCACCAGTACCAATTTCATGCAGTGCCCTGTTGTAGAGGTACTGGGACAGTCTCAGTGTAACAAGTGGTGAAAATTAGGAAAGTTGAAACCAGGAAGAGTAGAGAAATATTTGCAGGTGAACCTAGGAAGGGGAGAGGAAAGGTGTTTCACTTGGTGTTTGTTTAATTGTTTATGCTTTTTCTGAATCAATTATTAGAAACTTACATTAACAAGCAATTAAAAAAAAATAAATTTCATTGAATCATTGAATGGTTTGGGGACCTTAAAGAGCATGTAGTTTCAGCCCCACTGCCATGGGAAGGAACCTTCCACTACACCAAGTTGCTCAAAGCCCCATCCAGCCTGACCTTGAACACTTACATGGATGGGACATCCACAACTGCTGCGCAACCTGTGCCAGTGCCTCACCACTCTCACAGTAAAGAACTTCTTCCAAATGTCTAATCTAAACCTCTTTCAMTTTAAAGCCATCACCCCTTGTCCTATTACTACATGCCCTTGTAAAATGTACCTCTCCAGCTATCTTGTAGGCTTCCTTTAGGTACTGGAAGGCTGCTGTAAGGTCTCCCCAGAGCCTTCTCTTCTCCAGGCAGAACAACCTCAACTCTCTCAGACTGTCTTCACAGGAGAGGGGCTCCAGATCCCTGATTATCTTCATTACCCTTCTCTGAACTTGTGCCAATAGGTCCATGTCCTTATGTTGGAGGCCCCAGAGCTGGATGCAGTGTTCCAGGTGGAGTCTCACAAGATCAAAGGGGCAGAATCCCCTCCCTCGCACTCTTGGCCACGCTGCTTTGAATGCAGCCCAGGACATGGTTGGCTTTCTGGGCTGCAAGTGCACATTTCTGGGTCATGTTGACCTTCTCATCCACAAACAAAACCCTTCTCCTTAGAGCTACTCTCAGTTTGGCACTGTTTTGTCTGCAACATCTTTGGAGTCCCCTTCCTGTATTTATAAGCCACACTAAATAATTTCTTCTATCTTACTCTTCTACTTCTCACATGCAAGAATCCTCCTCCCTATCTCAAAATAAACCCAAGCATTTTTCAAAAAGCTTCAGGTACAATTGTGACCTTAACTCTAGATCCTAAATAGAAATTGCAGGAGTGGCTAACTCACTGCTGCTTTTGTTAACTGGGGGCATACCACCGATAAATGTGTTGAGTTCCACATACTGAGAAAACACAGGCAAAATCTTCCTCCTTGCAAAATGAGCCTTATTTTCATGAAAAGCCAGTTACRTTTATATGTACATACATATAAGCATCTAAACCCAAATTCCTATTATGAAACTGGCATTATCATGTTTATTGGCCATTTTTCAAAATAATGAAAAGCATTCGTATCTGGTATGGCAATTTAAATATAAGATGGTGAGATGTGAAGTGAATAACTAAATCCAGTACCAAAGAACTTGATATATAACTCTTGACATCCCCTGTTATAAGCTTTAAGATAGGAAAATGCAATTTCCTGGTGCAAACACTTATTTTAGGCTTAATCTAATCAGAATGATCGTAAACCAATGATTCACAAGTTCTATGTGTACACCCTTATTATGATATTGTTCTTAGTCACATAGTTTATTGTCCTTAGGGTCACATAGTTCCTTTTACTCCAGAAGAAACTATTCCAATGTGGTTGATCGTCTATGGTTTGCCAGTATTTCTTCAGAAGATCCTTTCCGTAGCCGAGGGCAGTTTATGCTGTCTGCAAGAAAATAACGTGACTAGGCTTCCCTCAAATGGCCACCAAATTACTGAAGGAAAACCTTCTTGTAATGGTTGTCATGACCATTTATAATATTTGTTAGTTTGTCATCCACTTCTACTCTTTCCTTTACAGAATTACCGAAAAAGAGAATAGACCGCAACTTAATTCAATCACAGCAAGCAAAGGATGGAAACAGACCCCACACAATTGCTGTATTTCCTTTCTCTCTTAAGAACGATACTGGCACCTAAACAAAGAAAATTTGAGGAGGAGAAGGAATCTGGCTTTCATTTTTGGAAAGTATAACAGTAAGCCAACAATATGTCTATGGAGACAATAACATATCCATCTCCACAATGGATTTGGCAGTCATYATTTGGTCTCAATTTCCTCTTAAACAGTTTCAGAAGTCAAGGTACAAATGCTCTCTCCACCTTGTCCAATCTCCTTTCCCCTCTCCCCTCCTAAACAGTGAATGAAGTCTCAGCCTTCAGAAACACTATTCCCTAAAAGAAGTTATGCATCATTCAGACTGGGCTCTTCTGCCTTCTTTCCCCTCACTGCTCCTGGGAGTGTGAAAGGTTTTCTGAGTTGTCCTGTCTTGACCAAACCCACTTGTTTTCATGGTCGCACATCACCAGCTCACTTAGATGACAAGCGGGTTTTCATCCCATCCTTCAAGGAATTATATCCACCTTCCTGACTAGAGTCTGTGGCTGCAATGACATGAGGCAGGGGATGTAACAGGGCTTAAAGCTTCACTTTACCTTTCTTTCTGATACTGAATGTCACTTCCTCCTTCAGTGGGAATGCATATTGCTTGTCTTTCTCTCTACCAAGTGCCTTTGTACCATGTTGGTTGTAGGTTTTTAACTGCACATGGCAATATTGCCACATTTACTGAAATGTGCATAGGACGTAGACGTTGGATTCCATGATGGGATCTCAAGACAGCCCAAACTTTCATGATGGGTCTGGAAGTGAGTGTACTGAACATCCCAACAAGACCTTCTACCTATAGTGGCATTCTCAAACACAATCTAGAACCTGATGACTCTAAAGATAGGTTGCTGGATCTTGTAGATAAATTAGAAAAAAAATTAAAGCATTTGAAAATGCTTCTCCCTTGCTAAGTTTGCTTGCTTTAAGCAACCTTGCAATCTTCAATTTCTTCCTCCAGGTGTTCTGGCCTGAGACAGCCTGGACAAGACAAGAAGTTAAGATGCTCCCTCTTCTGCCTTCCAGCCACAGCCCCCTCAATAAACCAYATGGCACAAAGCACTCTTGGTAAATCAGAGCACCTTTCTAATACATATACGTCTCTATGATCCACAATTCAGAATTCTCTATTTTTAAGATCTGATTAATGGGACACTGTCTTTACTCTCTACAGGTATTTCCAGAGGTAATGGGATGGCAGAAATGAGCATATAATCTTCCACTGCATGGTTTAAGAGATTAGATCTACATTTTTTGAAGGAAAGTCTGTATTACCCTTCCTTCTAGGCTAAATTATTGGTATTATCTTTCTCTTGAGATTTATTTTCTTGACTGTTCCTTCAGTCTAGTTGACTTGCAGGAGTGCTTTGAAAACTTTTGGGCTTCCTTCCAAAGTCCTTTTTATTTTGTCAGACGACAAATTAGCACATGGTAACAGAAAATGTACTTGACTTTATCCTGTCAGTATAAGAAATAATGCTTCTGTTTTCTCTGTTGTGTGCCAAGATTCTGCCTTCTATCTGGATGTATTTGTCAGCAGGACCCGAAGTTTACAACACAATCCTCCCCTTGGTAGCTACAGAATGCACCTGAGTGTGGTATCGATGAGAATTTCTATCTTGATGTTTACGAGCCACATCAACAAGAACCCTCCTTCCAACTGTTATTGCAAATACATTAATGATATAGCTGAAAAATATCTCCATTTTCCATTATGCAAAGTGGTAGTGGTAGTATTAATAGTCAGGTTTCCAGCTGAAGGATGGTGGAACCAACATGCAAACTCTTTAGAGACCACATTTGCCCACTAAGCAGACATACATGTAATAAAATGTGTGAAATATAGCAAGGATGAGATATGGAGGCTTGTCTTTGAGGCCTTTTTGAGGACTGTGACTTTGTAACACAAATAGTTTTCTCTGCAATAAATGTAAACACCACTGAAGTTGAAAGATACTGTAAGAATATGCCAGAATAAATGTAATTTTCTTGATATTGAATTGTTGGAGCAATTCAGGGTGCGAATCATCCATAGCAGTACTTGACAGTTATATCTGACATAGAATACTCATTGAGTAAGATAAGATCTCAATTCATTAATGGGTTACCAAATGGTTGGTTGTCTGGCTGCATTACAATTCACAGCTAGAAAAAGCCATTTTTCTAAAAATCTAATTCATAGAGTCATAGAAGCGTTTAGGTTGGAAAAGACCTCTGAGATTATTTAGGCCAACCATTAACCTAGTACTGCCAAGTCCACCACTAAACCATGTCTCTAAATGCCATATCTACGTGCCTTTTAAATATCTCCAGAGATAGGCACTCAACCACTTCCCTGGGCTGCCTGTTCCAGTGCTTTACAACCCTTTCTGTGAAGAAATTTTTCCTAATAGCCAATCTAAACCTCCCCTGATGAAATCTGAGGCCATTTCCTCTTGTTCTGTGACTGCCTGGGAGAAGAGACTGAGCCGCACGTCACCACAACCTCCGTTCAGGAGGTCTCTCCTGAGCCTCCTTTTCTCCAAGCGAAACAACCCCAGCTCTCTCAGCCACTCCTCACAAAAATTGCACTTCAGACCCTTCACTAGTTCTATTGCCCTTCTTTGGGCACTTTCCAACACCTCCATGTCTTTCTTGTAGTGAGGGGCCCAGAACTGGACTCAGGACTTGAGGTGAGGCCTCACCAGTGCCGAGTACAGGGGACAATGACTGCCCTGGTCCTGCTGGCCACACTATTGCTGATACTCTTGGCCACCTGGGCACATCCCGGCTCATGTTCAGCCGCTGCCGACCAGCACCCCCAGATCCTCTTCTGCCAGGCCACTTTCCAGGCACAGCACTGCCTGTAGTACTGCCTGGGGTTGTTGTGACCCAAGAGCAGGACCTGGCACTTGGCMKTGTTCAACCTCACAGCATTGTCCTTGGCCCATTGATTCAGCCTGTCCAGGTCCCTCTGCGGAGCCTTCCTACCCTCCAGCAGATCAACATTTCCACCCAGCCTGGTGTAATCTGCAAACTGACTGAGAGTGCACTTGCATCCCTCCATCTGGATCGTACATAAAGATATTAAACAGAATTGTCCCCAAAGCAGAGCCCTGGGGAGTGCCGTTAATTATTGGGCAAGGGGGGAGGTAATTCCATTGACCACCACTCTCTGGGCCCAGCCATCCAGCCAGTTTTTCAACACATCCAGGTTGTAAGCAGCCAGTTTCTCCAGAAGAATTCTGTGTGAGACAGTGCCAAAGGCTTTAATGAAAGTAGATACATCCTGGCCATCCATGGCCTTTCCCTCATTCACTGAAGAGGTCACTTTTGTCACAGGAAGAGATCAGCTCAGTCAAGCAGAACCTCTCTAAATCCATGCTGACTGGGCCTGATCCCCTGGTTGTCCTGCACGTGCCATGTGATGGCACTCWAGATGATCTGCTCCGTGACCTTCCCTGGAACTAAGGTCAGACTGACAGGCTTGTAGTTCCCCAGATCCTTCTCCTGACCTTTCTTGTAGATGGGTGTTGCATTTGGTAACCTCCAACCAATTAAGACCTCCCAAGTTAGCCAGGACTGCTGGTAAGTGGCTCAGTGAACATTTCTGCCAGCTTCCTCAGTATCCTTGTGTGGATCCCATCCAGCCCTATAAACCTGTGTGTGTCTTAGTTGTGTTGCAGGTCGCTGACCATTTCCCCTTAGATTATGGGGGCTTCATTCTGTTTCCCATCCCTGTCTTCCAGCTCAGGGCACTGGCTACCCTGCAGCCACTGGTTGTATTTTAATATGGCTGAGATAAAGCAGGCTTAAGTACCTCAGTCTTTTCCTCATCTTTTGTTAGTATGTTTGCCCACACATCCAATAAGGGATGGAGATTCTCCTTAGACCTCCTGTTGTTGATGTATTTATAGAAACATTTTTTATTTTCTTTTATGGCCGTAGCCAGAGTAAGTTTTAGTTTTCTCCCTACATAACCTCATGACATCCTTGTAGTCCTCCTGAGTAACCTGCCACTTCTTCCAGAGGTCATAAACTCTCCTTTTTTTTTTAATCCTGAATTCCAGCCAAAACTCTCTGTTCAGCCAGACTGATCTTCTTCCCCACTGTCTCATCCTTCAGTCCATGGGGACAGTCTGCTCCTGCACCTTTAGGATTTCCTTCTTGAAGAACGTTCCTGGACCTCTTTGCTTCTCAGGACTGCTTCTCAAGAGACTTTCTCAACCAGTCTCCTAGACAGGCCAACATTTGTCCTGTGGAAGTCCAAAGTGGCAGTTCCGCAGATCCCCCTCCTTACTTTTCTGAGAGTCTAAAACTAGCATTTTGTTTTTGCTGTGCTCAAGACGCCTCAGATCATCACATCTTCCACCAGTCCCTCTGCAACAAACAGATCCAGCAGGACACCTTCCCTCGTTGGCTTCCTCGCCAGTCATGCCAGGAAGTTATCTTCCACGCACTCCAGGAACCTTCCAGACTGTTTCCTCTCTGCTGTGTTCTATTTCCAGCAGATTTCTGGTAAGTTGAAGTCCCCAACTACCCCTCTGTTCATAAAATTTTAAAAAAAATTCTTTGCAAATACATCAGTGTTCAGAATTAGAATTTAAGTTTTTAATTCTCTCCTAAAATGGCCCTATGCGATGGGCCATTTTTTATTTACTGACWTTACAGAGCCATGTGAAACAATTTATAAAGTGCATTTCTTTACTCAAGCACCAAGCTCTTAAAGGTGACAGAATTTCACTTTGCAAGAGATGCTATGTCAAATATAACTTTTGCAAGTGAGTAGCTGTCATTCTCTGCCCATGTTCGAAGCCTTCCTTGACTTTTTTTCTCCTAATTGCTCCAAGTCAATCCTTCTGACATTTGTATTCCTTTCCCTATTACACATGAGAATTTCAAAGCTGAGGCTTTCCAACSCAAAATATTTTTATACACATTTTAGCAGTTTGTGGAGCACATTTTAAGATATGGGAAAGGAACTTAACAATTAACACATGTAGACATAACTGTGTTTTTTACAGTAGGTGGAAAGGGGCAGTGCTCCCTTCCATTAAATCATCTTGACTCAGGCTGTCCCTCCTTTTGCTGCAAGTCCTTTTAATAACTGGAATTTCCATTGGAAGAGCTTACAGGTGGCTATAGTGCTCACTAGTTGTCTATACTATTTTAGCCCTTTTTTGTTTACTGAAACTGCTTGCCACTTTGCAAGTGGTTTGCAATTTTTTCCACTATTGAGAATGCCTGGTGCAGTCTGTTTCATATACACACGTACTGCCTGGCTTCCATTAGAAATATAACTTATAGAGGACAGAACAATGCTTAAATTATTTTATTGATTTCATTGCACTCCATTGGAATCCATAGGATTCATGTGCACATCTTSGTTTGCATTTACTTCTTTGCCTTATTGTAAAAGATATTTATTTTGGCTAGATGCAACTATCAATCTATACCAGTTCATTAATTTGGCAGTTGCAAATTAAAAATGCTACACAGTATTATTCATTCAGGTTYGATAGAAAAAAAAAAAAAAAAAATCATACAGATCCAACACTAAGGTGTCACTGAAAGTTTTTACCAAATACTATCTAAATGACCCAAATCAGCTACTGAATTACTGGATTTGATGTAGCAACTAGTCAATAAAATCCAGAGCCAGGACAACAGATATACTGTTCCTTCCCATATTAAAGTCTGTGAAACTGTATATAAAATGAGGATACTTGAAAGAGAAGGCTGTGCTATTGTCTGTCATTAACAAGGCTATAATTGTTAGAGCTCTCAGCACCAAGATTTAGTTAAATGAATGCAAACAGGCGGTCTCACAATAGGAAGAGACTTAARGAGCAGAATAGAGTCAGTTTTAAGGAAGGACTCATTTTTCTTGCCTAATTTACTATTTCCAGTTATTGTTTACAAATCTTTCATGTCAGAGCACTGCCGTTAATAAAAGTTTTTGTGTTTACTGTTTTTTTAGTTTCCTCGAAAACTGACATGTTATTTATCTTCTCTAGAACTAATAAGTATAATACTAAAATGCTGGTTATAAAGAGGTGGCTGCAGTCTAGACAAAGCCAGTTTAAGCTCAACTTAAGTTCAAAGGAGAGCAAATAAAGGCTAACAGTGCAACTAAGAGAATCAGCCTGCACCAAAAAGTAAAGCATGTCTCTAAACAGCCTGAACAAGTACAGCTGAGAACTATAACACCTAGCAGAAATAGAGGCAGCTTGATTTGTTTGTTTGGTTTGGTTTGCTGGGGTTTTTATTTTGGTAAAACCTTCTATCTTCCCCATTTCTTCAGGTAGCAGTCAAATTTTAATTACAATTCATCCTTCTTCACTCAAAAAAAGAAAATAAAAATCTTTTGCATTAGAATGAATTATGTTCTGTGCCTAACAGGTATTCAGGCACCTCTTGCAGACTGGATACAGCTTCAGCAAAGTTTCCAGATTGAAACTTATTTGCTGATGGCACACATATTACTTGGAACTGAGGATTAGATATATACTATAAGAAATTTCACCTCTCTAGGATGAAGTCAGTTTTGACAGATAAATGTTTCTACCTCTATATAGAGATCCAACTAGAAGGCAGTGAGGAAAATACAGTGCAGCTTGTCATGGGAAAACATTGTGTGAAATTTGCTACACTGGCTCACTTGGCCTCAGTGAATTTGTGTGGAATCTTGGCTGCATTGTGTTTGAAAATTGTGTTTGTATTTAGCCATAGTGTATATATGGCTAAATATGATACCGAAATTACATTTATTATAATTATTGGTTTAGCACAAGTTCTACATTTGTATTGAAATACAAAAGCTCATAAAGTCTCTTCTTCCTTCAAGACACACTTATTTTAAATGAACCTTATCTGGAGACAATTCACATGAAAATTTTACTTTAAAAGTACCTAAATATAAAAAACCCCCACTTGTTACATTTCTGTTAGAGGGATCTACTACAGAAGTATAGCTGATACCAAATACTTCTCTACATATGATTTGTTAGTAATGTTTTTGCACTCACTCTTTGAAAAACAGGAAACATTTGGGCAGCTAAATTGGATTTGGTATGGCTCCAAAGGTGCTTCAAGTGCACATTAGTTTCAAAATCCAACAATTATTGTATAGCAGTAAAAATGCCATTTTGATCTGAGGGGAAAAAACAGAGCATGATCAGTGACTAAAGTTTCTCTGCTAGAATGCAGATTTAGTGGAATAGAAATAATACTCCTAAAGTAAGCTCTTAAGGGCATCACCAAAATGCTTAATTTGGTGGACAAAGGAGTAATCGAGGATGCTGTTACTTCACCATTCAGAGAAACCTGTCTAATTTAATGATTTAAACATAATCTGACTATTTAAACAGTAACATACAGATACCAATATTTTAGTAAACCCTGGTTCAGAAAGCACCGTAAACGACTTGCTGCAACCATTTGCAGTACTGCTGGCAGCGAGGCACCCCAACACAGGCTTCTGTTGCTATACTAGCACTCCTAACCCTTGGCCAGGAAGGATAACCAGCCATGCTGAAACCCAAGCTGCCACAATTTTGTGTTAAAAGTATTAACATAACTTAGACCATCGTTACTTTTGCTGCAATAATGCTCCTCACTTGAAGCTAAACGGCCTTTAAAAATACGCCCTTGCTTTGCGCGTGGAAACAAAGAGCTCTCTCTTGGCTTTATCAGTTGGTCTAAATATTTGGGATTTCAACAGCATGGGGAGTGGGAAAATGATATTTACACTACCCACCTTTAAGCACTTAACGTACTTCCTTCCCCCTACTTGTCTCCAGTGTCTGCCAGGTTTACATTTGCTGCAGCTATAGCACCTCTGTCTCCTCTGGGAACAGAACACCAGAAACGGCGTATCGCCTCTGGCTTTCTGATAAGTGGCAAGGAAACAGGATGTAAATTCACATGACAAGTACTCAGTTAATCATTTTTCATAAATGATAGTGCTATTATATTAGATACTAAACAGGGAAAATATGTGTACAAACAGAGCCATTAATCTACTTCAAGTCATCTACAGAGAAATACTTTGAAGAACAGGTTCTTATTTACTTAATTGACTTTTATTCTCCAAATGCTTGTGCAGGATAATGGTGTAAGATGACAACATTAACAGTTTTGGTGAAAAAACTGAAGAGAGATGTCAGAGAATACCACCATGCAAAGAATTTATCTACAGAAAGGTATCAGTGCCATGAAAACTATCACTATCACTGAGATAAGGATTGTTAATATCCAACCAGGAGGCTGCCTTTGGAATGGACAATCTTGGATTAGTAATTATGAAGACACCAGAGTTTACAAATACATTGTTTTCTCTAAATTTTACATAACTCCAGTTCTCATAGACCACACATACCTGAAGCTTCCTTACCTTGTCCCGAGAACCCGAGTATGGGGTATATCAGAGTTGGTCCCAGAATAATTCTCGACCTGGGCAGACAGGTAATTTAAACTGAACTGGAATCTGCCTGGTATTTTGCAAACAGAGAGCTTTTCATAGTACCAAGGAAATGCAAAGGTTTTCCTTCTCTATGGGCATTTTAGAATGGATTATGATGATTCTAAARTTTTATTCTATATTGTATCATACTGTCATACATGGAATAATTAACTCTGCCTACTTGTATATAAGAAGAGGTGACAAAAATGAATGCTTAATTCTTGATTGGTGAAAACATGGCATAAATGCCACGCAGCCCCCTACTGTGTTCCATCGGCAGAATTCACACTATAGCCTTACAATTTATGCTACTGTTATACATGTAATAAGTTTAATACAGTCCGACCTTATGACATGTCACTGTGTATTTCACTATAGCTACTTCTCCCCAGTGAAGACTCYAGTCATGAAAGAGAGAAACTGAAGGGCAATTAAAACTCCCACTTATTTAGTATTTAAAAATAACTGTTACACACTACCTGTTGTCATTCTCAGATTCTCTGTGTATCAGTCCAGAACTGGTGCGTTAAAAAGACACAATTTTAATATTGATATTCTAGAGAGTAAAAGAGGTATTGTCTGAAATTTCTTATTTCACTTGGACAATACAATTGTTCCTATTACACTCATTTGTTTGTTTATGCACTCTTTATTTTTCATTGTGATAATTTCTGCTCTAGATGGTAGTACAGAGCCTTAATTTGTAACACCTTGTGTCATTGTACTCAGCCCAGGAATTGTGATTGCCAGGCCTAAAGCACAGCTAAAACTCAAAACACCAGCATAGCTGCAGTATGAAATGAGAAGAATGAACACTAATGAAAAGAAAGTGTTGGTTTAGACTTTCAGAAATCACCTTACTCGTTTAATTACAGCATGGATTATTTGGTTTCTAATGCTGTTGTGCCAGCTTTATTAAAAAATGAGAGATTTATAAGAAACCTTTCAATTGGACACAGATCTCATGCTATGGTTGTCCAAATGGCAGGGACATGGTTTAGTGATGGACTTGGCAGTGTGGGTTAATGATTCTATGATCTATGATTCTCTTTCTAGCATTTGGGTAACTCAAATGCCATGTGGGACAAGCTGGGCATCTCCTGTGTAGTCCCTTAGCGATGCTGAGTGCTTAGATGTTCCTCTCTAAGGTTTAGAACACATGACAGGCTACAGCAAGTAGAATTTACCCAGATATCCTGCCCTCAAATTACYTGGAGGGAATACATTGTTTCCCAGTTTGTTTCCCTTCTTCATCACTGACATAATTAGTGTCTAAATTATTGCATTAGTATACTTCAGGATCAAAGGTCCTGCATTTATATAAAACACATAAATATTTCTTCATGCTTGGCAGAACTACTGGAAAATATCAGAAAAACAGTGGAAGAGGGGATTAAAACAGAGAATACAGATTMGATTGCTGAGAGGAGTATCTGTCACAGCACTGGATACCAGGTCCAACCAGACAAGTAAAATGGATGTAGTTACCACTCCATTAAAGCCAAAAGTCTGGTTCGACATAGAGGGAATGGCCAGAATGGTACGAGACAGTCTCTGCCCCAACWACTGCCTGTCACCAGTCTCACTGCAGCAAGCATGCCAGTAGGGATCCTAAGGAAACATAGCTCAGAAGAATAGAATTTGTGCCGAAAATACTGTTTGCAATTGCATATTCTCATTGTACATTTCAGGATAGTTGATTAAAAATTTACGAATAGCTTTTACTGCCAGCTTTGCAGAAAAGCAAAGAGATTGGCTGGGGGAGTCAGAACCCCTCCAACATGAACGTTTCTTACGGATGATCRAGGAACAGCCACAGTGGTGATCCCTCTTTTCTGGGGACGAATTAATGTAATTTTTTGTATACATGACATGTTTCTTTGGCAATACAGTAAAACATGTTAGAAATTCACCATTAATAAATTTTATGGTTAATAAATTGTATGAGGTGAAGCAAGAAGCACTTGATTGTCAAAACTTTTCTGAATTTGGTTGCCCTCAACAGAAACTTTTCTTAAAATTTATCAGTTTTATGAAGCTTGTGTTATAGAAAACATGCTTAATRGATGAAGGGTCAGTATTTGAATGAGAACTTACAAGTAAAATAAAATTAAAAAACTTTAAATATTATACTATAAATCCATCATAGAATCAAAGTAAAGGGTAGATTTTATTGTTTTGTTTAGGTGCTACTTCCATGTTAGTGATCATTCATAAAGCAATGACACAAAAACATAAAAATGCACAGCTCTCATTTTAGAAGTTCAGATCCATTATGAAGGCAGGAAAGTCAAAGCTCCGTCTGATCCTCTTCTCTGCATGCCTCCTAGTTTTGCCAAGGAAGCAGTACAGAATAACTGTTGACTCCAAATCGGCAAGAGTAGGAAGTCTAATTAGTCTGCAAAGGGATGGCTATTCCTTTGTAGTCTAATTGACACTGGATATACTTCAACACATTTGTACACTCCCATTTTTAAAAAAGGGGGCTTTGTAAAACTCTGGCATGCCTACATCCTGTTTCTTTCGCAATGCATCATACTGTGGCCAGAAGTACTGCTGTTGTATACCCATCAGAGCAGCTTCCAAGATAAAATTAATACATACTTAAATCTTATTTTGTTTTTAAAATAGCACTCCAGTTTGAAAGAAATTAGTCCAAACTAAAGACAAAAACAAACAAACGAACAAAACACAAATCCTGAAACAAAAAAGCAGCATACCTGCTGAAAACACAAATCTGTATAGAAAGCAGGCAGCAGTTCTGTAGGGTAATAACAGCTAGAGTTATGCAAAGCTCAGGGATGCTGTTTGACACAATGGCCTGCTTTCAACCCTCCCTCCTTGGTTAATGTGGGTTTGTACCCTCAGGTTGTTATCCAAGAATCTTCCAMAAGACAAACCAAAACCCGATCAAAATGGAGTTTGCACTGCAAAACACCGATTCATGCCCTTTCCCCCCTAAAGTAGTCTTGGTTCAYTGGACTGACATTTTGGCAAATCTAATCAAGTTTCACATCCAAAACTGCAATTAGAGAAAATAAACAAAGACGTATCCTGTTGAGAAATAATATACTCAAAATTATAGTGGAAGGAACAACTGAAAAAACAGTATTGGTCAATGTGGAATAARGTTATAGACAACAAAACCCAMCCAACCAAAAATTTATATGCAGTGATGCAATTTTCTCCTTGTAGCTTATGAATTGCCTTTTTAGTATAAGATTCTCAAGAAAAATAYTGTAAAGAGAAAAAATAATCACCTTTGCTTAGTCTGCTGACTTTTAAGCCCACCATCAAGACCTGGGCTCCTTTGAATAAGAATGACAATCAGGAACAAAAAAGTGAGAAGTGGAAACCTGTATCCCAGGAAAAAAAAAAAAAGAAATTCCGTGGCATGCCAACAATATCATGGCACAGGCAAAACACTGCACTGTCCAGAAAGTGCCCAGATAGGGGTATGCCAGCCCCTATCAATTCTAACTTCCATTCCCAAGAAAATCCAAGAAGTGGCAAATACAGGTAACAGGTACAAATGTGATAGAGAAAAACCTTTATAATATATACATAGTTCTTTTTATATACCATGTGCTCCACAGACACCAGACCCCGGTATTTCAAAGGAAATGGACAAAATCATGACAATCATTGATGATATTTAGTCTGTATAGACTTTAAGCCTGTGTTAAAAAATTTTAGGAGCATAGTTTAGTAGCTAAAATCTCCACAACAAATTAAGTCTTCAAACTCTGAACTGATTTTTAAGAGTATGGGTTTTCTAATSATCTTAGCTTCCACTTAAGCCAATCTGGATATAAGTTCTCCAGCATCCTTGAACTTTCACCCTCCATCCTTTTCCCCTCTTCTCCTTTACATGCTCTGCAATCACGTCACTTCTCCACGAACCTACTGTTGCTGTAGCAATTACAGGGGTTCATGGAAATCATGCTTACAACAATTCATAAACCAGCATACATTTGTATGGGTGTGCTCCATCTCAAGAGAACAAAGCAAGTCATTCACCAGCAACTCCCACAATTTTTACAACATAATTAAAAAAACCCTACTGACAAGTCTCAAGTACCTGCCATTACTGTTGCCATGTTGTAGGGGTGGGATTGGGTTTCTTTTAAACTGTTTATGTGACTTGTTCCTGACACATGGCAACCAACAAGCTGGCTGCATGCATGGAACAGTAATTGAAAGCAGTCAGACAGTGGTAAACAGAATAGAAAGAATAACTTTTATTCCACATAAATACTCCTATTGCATAATCTTCTCTGAAGAGAATTCCACATACTTACTGAAAGTCCTGATTTTGTCCCCATGAAAGTGCTAATTTCATCATTTAAGTCAAAGATCCCTATGGCTCTAGATTTCTCCTCCCATTAGCAGAAAGTTGAACACCTAGATGCTAAATTAGATATAATGGAATCAGACATTACTAAGATTGAGACCCATGTTCATACAGTGAACTTTATTAGTTTTCTTTTTGTGTAGAATTGGACCAAATAATTTTCGTCTCTCCCTGCCTATTGTGATGACACTAATCAAAATTTTGTGGTGCCAGGGAAGGGAATCACTGAAGAAATATTTATTTGCATTCAACAGCTGAATGCTTGCAACAAATTCCAGTGTCATCATGAAGTGTGCTGGCTTGTTTGTGAATGCCATAGCACAGGTTATGAACYTGCATTCGGTGGCAAGTTAGCATTTAAAGAAATATCAGATAGAAATGGATGTGCTATGTTAAAATTTTTATGAGGCAAAAAACAATTTTGCATCAATGCTTCCTAAATTTTTTAGTTTGCCTCTATCTGGCCTAAAATACAATTTTAAGTACAAGAGTAATTATTTGAGCATGTTAACTTAGTAAAAACTTGGAATAAAAAAGGTCTGTGCAAATCTCTCATTCTGGACAACCAAATGAATTAATGGTGTAAKCCACTAAGAAAAATACTTGAAGAATGAGTGAATTTTGTTGGGAGAGTTTCCCCTCCAACTTCTAGCCCCTCTTATATTCTACTACTGTGAGACATAAATACATAAAATCTCGGTTTCAGTTGTATCTTGCCAGAGAGAAATATCAATTACATTAAAAACCGTAATTTCTTTTACACTTACAACAATGAAGCACATATCCCCACACAGAATAAAACCAGAAGCTTACAGTATTGAAATAAGCATACATGTCTCCCCAAACACTCGCAGCAATAAAGATGTAGGCAGTTAAGTTTTTGACATTCATTTTATTTTAGAATCTGGGTTAATTTTTCCTTTCTTCCGTCCACTTCTGTGTGGAAATTTTTGTGTGAGATGTGCTTTCCAAATAACGTCCTTTTACTGGGCACTGCCCAGAGCATAGCTGGAAAAAAGGATGACTATTAATAGTCATCTTAAATTTTCTATTATTTTATATTTTGCATGGACATTAACTTTGTAATTTACATTGCCTCTTCATGAACATTATCTGCTGTGGTCATTTTAGTAATGACATAAGATGAGCCTCTGATTCTGTTAGCAAGTCTAACAAGGGAATGGGAGTATCATGGGAGGAGTTCTAGCAGACAAAAAAAAGAGAAGAGTTCAAATGCAGCAAARAAAAACTGTTTCATAATTGCAAGCATGTCAAACACCAGAGATAATTGACATTATTACCTAAAATGACATTAGGTCAAAGTCACAAACCACAGAGAATAAATAATTTGAATTGCATTCCACAAAAAGATGAGATTTAGTATTTTTTAGAGTGGAGGGAGGTCCCCTAGTGACAAAAAATATAAGTATTTATCTGTATCAAAATGACCACTTCACTATACAGATGCTAAACATTTCTCATGCCAGGATAAATTTTCTTCAGGAATCAAGACACACACAACAGGCATTAATGCATGTGCTCTGGTATTCACCTGGGAGGTCCATGGAGACACATGACAAATGCTTTGTGCCAAATCCCAGAAGAAATTATTTAGCAAGTCTTCAAATGCTACCAAGTGGTTGACAGTCCTACAATAAACAAAGCCACTCAGTTCTTGTTTCTTCACTGTTATTAAAGGCTGCAGTAGACATGGTGGCTACTGTGTTTGGTCACACGAACAAAACAAGCCTCTTCTGCACTCCTTTGTACTTTTTGCCAAAGTTCCTAGATATCTGACTRTTTTGCACATAGCCACCCAGTGAGTGCCAGTCAGCAAGACCTTTTTTTTGGACTGAAGATGAACGAACCTACTGAGATTCAGACTGATTCAACATACTATCCTTGCAAAGTACTTCTGCCACTTGCTTGCCAAAATCTCAAGAAACTACTTCAAATCTAAGTGTTAACAGACAAAGAGTTTCAGAAAAATGGCTGAAAAAAAGTCAGTCTAAAGATTGTGAGATGCGAACCTCCACTCTGGAGAACTATCAGCATACCACACCTGGATCCATTAATGCCATTGCCATTGTTCTAGCTGTATTTTATCCAACAGCAAGCAAAGCTTTCTACCTGAAYACAGCAAACACTTATGTACATGAGTACTCTTATTGCCTCAATAAGACCATTCACATGGATGAAGTTACTCAGGCAAGTAAGCGTGGGATAAAGGCCAGATGTGTGTGGTTTCTATTATCAAAAGCTGCTGAGTTGAAGTGCAGCAGTTATGAGTACTTGCATACCTGTTTCACAAAAACAGATTGACACTGAATGAAGTATTTTTCCCAAGACTGTGCCGATGCCCTGATTAACTTCAGCACAAAAGAATTTGCTGGTTTTCACAACAGTTTACAGAGATTTCAGTATGGGCTTGTTCCTGCAAAGATGTATTCACACCAAGAGATATGGACTCTATTTTGAGCAGTGCCATTTCTTGACAATATGCTATRCATCTCCATCTTTGAAAAGCTTTTCATATTGCAAATTGAAAAGGTGTCTGGATTGAGAAGCATGCAGACTGTGGATATTCTTTCACAGTCACAAGCAAACACACATTAAGTAATGAGTTAATACAATCTATAAATATATCTTCATTTTGCCCACACTCACTATTATTCACAAAATACTTACAATCCATTGTAACGAACATTAGGCCTAATAAAGATAAAATTATGTGTCACTGGAAAACACTGGGAGAAATCGGGTCATCACAATGTCTCAAGTTCTGCAATACGTTTTTTAATAGTAACATTTCCAGGTATTTTGGGAAATGGACCATTACTCAAGGTTGAGCAGAAGCCAGAAAAACCTTCCCAAAAGCTCATTGAGTTGACAAACTGAAACCTTAACTCGAGTCACTTCAGTCTTGCAATCCAATCCACAAATTTATCAAGATGTCTTAAAATAAATGCTTCATCATTAATGACTTAAGAAAGTCATTCTGTAACTGTGGTTAATCTTTTTTCAATAAATAAGATTTTCATTATCTCAGTAGCCCTTCTTTGCATCTTGTACTGGTAAATACCTTTCACCAACAATGATCAGAATCAAAGCCAGTACTGTGACAGTGTACTTACTCTTTGTACTGATACAATCTCATCCAATGCATCCTAAATTCACAATAGCCCACTGAACTCAAGTAAGGCTGATCACTGCTTCAGCTTCCAGTATCCTAATTTTTATTAAAAAAAATAATACTCTCCTGTCAGAACCCAAGCCAAGTGAATGACGTATTTTGTGTTTTCAATTTCACTCCATTCTAATCCTCCAGTCAAAGTCACAGAATTTTCCCCACTTCTCTGCAGGTCTTGCAATACTTCCCAACTTCATCTCATCCACAAATTACATCTGACTTAGACAGTGACTCAACCTAAGTCACTGATACATGAAACAGGATGTGTCCCTAGGCTGATCTCTCTCCATTTCCATCCTGAAAATAACTATGAATTTACTGCAATCTCTTTTTCCACCAGCTTTAATCCATCTTTCAATTTTCATGTTAATCTATTTCCACCTAAGTATTTTTAGAGCCCTATGTCAAGCATTACTTCATTTTAAGTAAATTAAATTAATTACATTCATTTTCTAAAATCTCAAGTGTCCCAAACCACTCGGGGTGAGGGGAAGAACAAAAGGGCAAGGAGGAAACATACTATATGCTATCATACACATGTTTGAACTTCCAAGACTTTTGTTCACAATCTCAAGTAAGCTCTTGCTTAGTCTTGTGGTTAAACTAGCAGGTCTAAAGCTGATCACAGTTTTCTTTTTTTTTTTTTTTTTTTAATACAATTGCTTCATTCCATTAAAGGTTCTTATTACTGCCTTTATACTTATTTTAGTATTGTAGAATGGAGGTTATTTTGGATCTCTGATAAATTCAACATTTCAAGATTTGCATTAGATACTACTACTCTATATAAATTGCTGCCTGTCATTTACAACTACACTGTTTCCATATCTCAGATCTTCTCATTCCTGCCCACTGTCCCCTAAATTATCCTATAACGTTTTTCCCCAATTCTTTTTGAAGTGGGTTGACCTTGGCTGGACACCAGGTACCCACCAAACTGCTCTATCACTCCTCTTCCCAGMAGGACAGGGGAGAGAAAACAAGATGGAAAACCACTAGTGGGTTAAGATAAGGGAAAAAAAAAATTAATATCTTCTCTGCGTCTCCTAAAAATTCTATATATTTTGGGAACTTCTTATAATAATCACCTCTTCTCCTGTTGTTACTTGTCAGAATTACAAAAATCCTGACTATATTAGTAAGTGTTAAATCTAAGGAAGCCCATTTTACAGATGGGTTAATTGATGCGAAGAAAAGTTGACAATTGCATCAACTGCTTAGCTGGAGGTCTCCAGACTTCTAGAGATTAGTTGGTTGGGCTCTGGCTTGGAAAATGGCTCTGAGTTAATTTCCATATATCCTTCTTTAGATATTGTAGTCATACTGCTGCCAAAGAGCCTCTGAAGCTCAAAAGAGAAGAACAATCRCTACCTTTTCTTTATAACACATACCAGGTAAAACCTAGACCTGATAATCTTCACAAATTACCCGAGAACATCTAAACATGTGGGCTATCACTCATACTCAGCATTGCATTCAACTACAGCATGGGAACACCACAGATTAAATACAGACACTGAAATGGGGGAAGCAAATCAAAACAGGAAGGAAAGCACAAAATCAGTAGATAGCATTTTAAGGCAAACATCTGTAGTTATCTACAGATAGCATGCAGTAACTTATGCAATCTCTCAACTTCTCCAAAAGGGCACATCAAATCAATTTTAATTACTGAATAAATATGACATATTTAATAAGCATAGATTCTTAGGAAGAGAAGATCTGCTCCTCTCCATTTTCAGCATGCTGTCAACTTGGGGTTTTTTTGCTTCCCTTTTATAGCTGGACTTAAGATTCTGCTATCATTTTGTCAACTAGGTTAACTTTCTCCTGTGCTATAACTTACACTTTTTCAAGTCTGCATTAAAAAAAAGTATGGTTTTTTTCTTGTCATTCTAGTGCTCCTCTCCACCCTCCTATCCTCCCATAATCTTCTGCCTTAAGCTCCAGCATTTTTTCTCATGACTTTCAAGGTTCTGAAGAAATCAGACAACTCTAACCTCATTTCAGTCACTGTCCTGCTCCCATTTCATGTGGTATTTTGAGTATTTCTTCTCTTTYCTTCTGCAATCACTTCTGTGCCCCCTCTCATTCTGTGGAGAATTTCTTTTCCTCCGCTGGCATATGTCTTCTCTCTTTTAAGTTTGTTTTCAATGCTATTATTTACAAATTTCCTATTCTGAGATCATTTAGGGCATTACAACAGTGTCTATAATCAGACTGTTCCAATACTCTTTTAAGCCAAAGAGAGCTCTGCTGGCAGCATTAATATTCTTTTCTTGCTGATAGTGAAATATTTAATGGAAATTCATGCTTTCTCCAGTTCTCTTGTTACTACAGCTGTGCACTGAAAGGTGGTGATGCAGTAAGAAAAAARTATTACTCCTTTCCCAACACACTTGGTTAAAATTCCAACATTTAAAAATAAGTACTCTGAGGTGATTGTGAAGAACAGTTGCTGTGAGTATCAGGATGCACTGGTGGTTTAGAAACTTGGCATCAAAGTCTASGTTTTCCTAGTCCAGATATCCTGGCTCAGGCTCTAATTCCATAAACCGCATGACAAAGGACATTGTAAAAGTATGCAAGAATTACACTTCATAAACATGGGCACTTTCCAATCTCAAACAAAACATTACCACAAAGACTATACAATAACAGAAACTATATTTGATCTTTTGTAAATTTMACTTCCTCTGAATTTGTGTTTTCATTCTTTTTGTAACGGGCTCCTATTTTACTGTTGACATGAAAAAGAAAACCAAAGATCATTCATTTGGAATACCACACAATTAAATGTTAACTTTTGCCCCCATGCTAGTACATTTAAAATCCCACATTAAGAACAACATTTGTCAGCAATATATATTTGTATCTGACATCTTCCCAATACTTGTAAACAAGTAATAATTGTTTCTTGGAAGGCATTCCTRTAGCTCACCATTGAATTCACATGCATTATATTATACATGCACAGACGTGTCATACACACACCTCCACCTCCCAATTCTACTTCAGACACGAACTTTCTCTTTTGTTAGTTTCTCATAGGTCAGTATTATATAGTCCCAAATACTACAGTTAAAAACACATTCTGGAATGTTATCATACTTAAGTCTGTGCTTCTGAAACTTCAACTACAAAGGACATTATTAAAAATTCCACCTCAAATTACTTCAACAATTTGAGAACACTGCCTCCAGTATTAGCACATTTGAAAAAAATCTCCACTGTTTCATAAATGATGACCTGGTCTGCAAGACACTTTTTAAAGACTTTTGTAGGAATCCTGAAGTATAACATGGAACTTTTCCTGGAGAGAAGTGAAAATACAAAGAATTGCAAAAACATAAAGTAATACCAAAAGTCTTTTAAGTAACAAACATTGAACAGATTTACTAAAATTCTAGCTTACATAAGTAGCAAAACYGAACATGGAATATCTGACAGAAAATCACAGATGCCTCTTTCTCCTTTCCTAAGCAAGACTTAGAAGATTGAGAACTCACAATCCAAAGGAGAATGACCAACAAGTATGTAGGTGGCAATCATACTGAAAAGGAGAGCTTTTAACTGCAGCATGGAATAAAATTAGCCCTCTCCTTTATTTTACAGTGTAGTTGTTTGTGTTGGGAATCAGTTGAGAGAAGCTATGGGTTGATACTTTATCACTCAGAATGACTGTAAAATGAATCAGTCAACACTTAAAAGCTCACACAATATTTAACAATGGGACCGTAAATTCCAGTGCTTGCCACAAATTCCAGTTTGGAATAATTACAGCCTATGTACCTACATTCTCCTGACATTTTCAAATACGTACACTTTTTGAACTGTTCTGCAACACTGGTTTGTACTTTTGGGCTATCTGCTGTATTTAAAGCTGTCCCAGAGGCTGTACTTAATGGAATGGAAATGTTTTGCTATAATTTACTTTAGGCATCAGTTTAGATGATAAATATTCAGTCTGTTACATCAAATATTAGCAGCTTAAGCATGGGGTTTAAAACACAGTTTCATGAGCTGTTACAAAACTTCTCAATTAATAAATAAATGATCACAGCAAAATAATTTTATGCAAAATAAAACTCTGTATGCTATGTCAGGTATTGTGGTGTGAAGGTTGGTATTAGGATATGTTTGATTTTACACAAAATTTTATACAGTAAATCTTCTAAACACTAATTTATTTTCAGAAAGAATGTTCTGCTAGCTTCTCTAAGAAATTCTTAAACTTTTGTATTAGCATTTTCATCTCCATTCCTTTCAGTAACACTTTAATTTCTTTCTTGGMAGAATAAGTTTAACAGATTTCTAAATGATCATTCAAAAAATTGCTTATCACTGTTACATTGCTTATTGCTTTTTAAATGATGATTCCCTGGTTTCCTAGAGGAACCACGAGGTTCARTATATTCAGGACCAACAGAAATTATTTTATACACTTTCAGAAATACTTAAATTTTCATTTTCAATTGTAGTTATGTACTTCCATTTCAGATCACTCAATCACAAGAAACCCTAACAATTTTAATTCAAAAGCCTCTAGTTTCAACATTATATCACAGCTTACTTATTTTTGCATGCAGTACAAAAGCYGCAAAGTTCTTTTTATTATTTTATAAATAGAAATAGGAAAACTGAATGTCTTCCTACAAGTTCTGGGGACTGAGGCTGGTATTAGAAAATAGTAATATGATCCTGAAATGAAAGCAACTTCTGATTATTTTACAGCAATACTGCATGTATTCTACAGCAGTGCTACAGTGTAAACCAACAATAATAAATGTAGAATAATTTGTAGTAATTCAGTCTGATACTGAAGTGAGAGATCTATCTTGCATGAAACACTGTACAAAACAGAGACTTACTGCTCAGGTCTGTACAGCATTACTGTCAAAAGAGTTTTAGATGGTTTTATTCTAAATTTCCCCAAACAACTAAAATCTAACCCAAGTCACAGTCCAGATAAGCATGCTATACYGTATCAGAATGCAACACAAAAAGTGTCACATTTTATCTATTAAATCTCAGTCAACTAAAGTGCTTAAGCATACATTTACAAGTCTCATATTACCCGTTTCAAATCTGCTGTCAAAGACTCTACACTCTTAAAAGGATACAACCAGCTAAACTTTAATGCATGCTTATGTTTGATTTTCTTCTCTTCATCTTTTTGCTTTGAATGTAAGACTTATTTCAGTCACTTCAAAGTAGTGCAGCTATAAAAAACATGGATTTGATCCAGCAGCTTAGAAAGAAAGATAGATCAGATAAAATGTCATTGAAATTATTACATAAATCAGACATGCTTTATGGTGTACTAAATTATTATGTCACACCAGTTAAAATACTGCATATTCTTTCTTTTAAACAGCATGGAGGGATTTTTAACAATCAAGAGCTCTATAATTGCAATGGCAGACCTCATAAAGACTCAAAACTCAGTTTCCAAGATATTTTAATTAAATCCCAAGTCCAAAAAGTCTCCACAACAAAGCAGACAGGAAAAATATTAGTTGGAAATATGAAGCTCTATGACACTAATACCAGAGACAAACCTATACTGCTTTAATGGCTGAGCAACAAGCTTTTTTTCAGCCTCTTAAAAACATGAAACAGTTTTGACGTAAATCTTCCTAAAAGTTCAGGTTATTTAGAATCTCTGTCTCTGGTTTCAGGATCGTTGTTGATAAATATTAGTACTTTCTTTTAATTACCCATACATATACACAATTGTAAGTGTTCACACAGAAAGAACTAGAACCAATAATCAAGAATATATTTAGCAGTCCATTCAGCTGTGCGGGATTAGATTGGAACACCATCAAAATTATTCCCTCTGAAGTATCAAGAAATGTTTTTTCCAGCACATTTTCAAATGAAATACAAAGGTCCTCAAGACTCCCTCAACTTAGACTTATGTCTCAGATAACACAAATACCGAAATAATTTATGTATAGAAAAGTCCTTCCCGTTGTGGATCTGTCAGCCTTCTCACATGCACTCATTTCAGGAGGAAAGCGTTAATCTTAGTTACCATTTTAAAGCTATTATACCTATTAAATAATTGTTTGCAATAATAAAACAAGAGTAAGAATTTTAACAGAACATCCTAATTCTCAAGTTTTTTACAGTCAGCATTTTCCAATTCTGATAATCCAAATACTGCAAGATCTATTCTAACTCTTGAGTGGTGTACTTTCTTCAATATTTTGCTTACATCAAGCCACTGCATTCATGTTTCTAGCTCCACTGCCTGTAAAATGAAAACAGAGACCCCTACTGTACCATTAATTGCTAATCTGACACTGAAACATTGGTTTCATTGTCATGAGTGATGGGATTGAGAACCTCTGTGTAATTCCACTTCCCTAACAGGTACAGTAATAAGCTGTTAGTCCTTTAGGCAAAAGACATGAATCTGTTGGATAAAGACTTCATTCTCTGCCTGTAATCAGTAACTTGAGGGCCTTCTGTAGATTCTGCACAGCAGTGCTCACATCTTCATACTGCAAAGCACTGCCAGCATATTTGCAATACTTTTGAGCTCTGGCAAAGTCCTCTGGAGTCAAGCGGACTTCTCCTGCAAAAACATAAGTATTACAAAGTTACTATAAAGGAAATCTGACTTAAGCTTCCTTTCTTATGACTTTTATGTTTTACTTATATTTGTGGTAATATTATGAAAATCAGGCTAATATTGGTGGCAGTATCACAAAGACAAAGCTATAGTGTTTCTTCTGTTCTCTTTTCTTTCCATTCATATAATGCGTAACTTCTTTGCTATTGAAAAATGTGAGGACCTTTCTAAACACTGGTATTTGTATGACCCAGTGCCTTTCAAAAGTAAGTCAATACCTTTGAGAAAGGTCTGCTCTTCATCTAAGACGCAAAGGAGAGCTTTTAAAAGACATTAAGTTAGCTGTAATCATATTACAACCTGCAAGAAAAAAGGACAGTGCTTYCTGTGTTTACAGAATAATTATTCTGCTCTCTTCAGGAATAATACATAGTTCTCAACTGGAATAACTTTTCAGAATGTAGACGCATTTCTCACTGGCATGTTTTCGCACATTTTATATTTCTGTTTTTCCAAATAATTTTAATGTTTCCAATTTTATGTAAGATGACTGAAAACAAKATTGGTGTCATTAAATGTGCCCATTTTTGTAATAGTGGAGAACGCTRGCAAAAAATATTCTCATAATATAGTATAAACCAACTGTTACTTATTAATCAGAGTATTTTCTTGACAAAAGTTAAAACTTTAGGAAGTCTGTAACACTCAAGGTCACGTGCATTCAGTCTTGTAGCAGGCATAGTAGGGACTTATACCCCAACAGGCAGAAGATTTTATATGTGAATAGCACCACTGATGTGTGCATAAAATAAAGCAGAGCTATGTTCCTTCCACCCACAGATTCACTGGGAGTTTTAAGACTAACCCCATGCCACTTCAATAACCTATGGACAAATTATAAAATCTTTACTCGGGTTCTTTCATAACAACTTAACTTGTAAGTGATGGATTTTTATGGACATAGATACATAATTATATAAAACATTAAAGATTATGTATATATTTATTAATTTCCCACATACCATTTTACTTATAAATGAATAGATTTCACAGATTAAGAGAAAATGCATTTTTAAATGCACCATAGATTTTATACAAAATTTAGTTAAACAAAGTTTTAGCTCTCTAAGTACATTTTACTTTTAAGCAACTACGTGAATATACTTAAAGYCCTTTTTTATGGCACAATTTCAGTTAGCTGGATCCTTTCTTTCAAAGTAGAACTGCTGTTAGCAACACTGTGAGAATGTTTACTAAAGAATCTCAGTTCTTATCAAAAAATGTCTATTATATTTGCTTTTCCTTCCCACAATCTTATTATTTAAGAACAGCTTTTGAACAAATATAATAGAAAACCTGGGAATATTAAAAACTAGACTGGTCTGCTGGTTTTCAAAACAACCCTACGCAAATAAAAAGCAGAAAGGTAAGTACTCTGAACTAATTTTATCAGTTTTTAAAATACATGCTAGAACTTTACTTATTTTCCCTTCAGTAAATAAATATAACCATTGAGGGACATAAAAATTTGGTGGGCTCATTATCACTGCAATGTATATTAATTTACTGGTGAATAAGTGAAGCCACATTAAATCTCTTAAAATACATACACATGTGAGTAAATACACAGGAGGGAGCACATAAACACAGGCACATACTTCGGTTACTTTGTAACTTAAATAAAGTCACAGACTGAAAGCAGCTGGAGTCAATCTGCGACCACATTACTGACCATCTTTAAGAAATTAAAAAGACCAAGTTCCCCTCAAAGTGGCTTTATGCTATGATGCCAAAAGAAACTACAAAATCATTCTTTAAAATCTGGCCAAGGCATCAGTCCAGTATTCAACTAATTTATTGGAAGCAAGCCTAAATTCACCCGTCTAATCTTATTTTTACAGTATGAGCTCTATTAATGTTTTTCTGGCATAAAGCCTTATTTATTATGAAATCTACCTCAGATGCTATTATGACATAACTTGAGGGAAAAAATTAATAATATTAAATTTATAAAYCGAAGTTTATACAGCAAGGGGTTTGATCTTTTGATGTGCTCAGTAGCCTGAGCTTCTATTGAAGTCAACACCTCATAATGGAAAAGCAAAATAGAAATAAACCAGCTCTGTGTTCTTAAGTTTTCAAAATAATGTAAAACTTAACTGCAATGACTGTACTCACGTCAAAGGTATAACCCCAAAAGTTTGTAACTGACTTCAATTTACATATTCTAAGGGTTAAGCAGTTTTGGAGGAAAGGACCTGGAGGTCCTGGTGGACACTGATTTGCCCATGAGCCAACAATCTGCCCTTGTGGCAAAGAGAGACAATGGCATTCTGTGCTGCATTAGGAAGAGCGCTGCCAGCAGGTGGAGCGAGGTGATCCTGTCCCTTTCAGCCCTAGTGAGGCCACACCTGGAGTGCTGGGTCCAGTTCTGGGCTCCTCAGTACGAGARAGACTGACTGACTGCTTCTCCCTGAAATCCTTTTCTACCCAGCAGATGTTTTTCMTTTTTATGATGCCCAAATATAAGGCAGTTAATTTAAGAATATTTCAATCACACAAATTGGTGCATAAAAACAGTGATGGCAAAGGTAACTAATGGTTTTTGTAATGAGATCCTCTTTTTCCCCATTAAATCACTTCAAATACTTGAAATATAAGTATCCAAGGATTTCTTTTTAAGATCATGAAAACACATTCGATGTCAAATTATTATTTCTACTTTGTGTGTAGAACATCAAACATTATATTATACATACAACTACAATGGACAAATGCTTTCTTGATACTATGCCACCTGTGGAAGTGAGCATATGGCAATGTAAAAATATCTTATAAAAACTGTGTAGCACAACTATGAATGCCTTTATTGTTAGCAAAATCTAGGGATAATATTTTTTTTAAGAAAACTACACCAGAGAAGTACACACATACATACACAAAGTTGCTGTGTAGCTCTACATTCTGTTGTCAGACACATCATAATGTCAGACACATTAACCAATGCTTAAATGCAAAAGCTTTGACACTTTCAAAAGTTAATGTTAAACTCTGAAACCTGTTCCCACAGAACAGGACAACTATTGAAAGATTCATGCTGACTAAAAATCAAAGAACACTATTCCTTTAACTTAATTTTCCTTTGATAAAATATTCTACTCCTCTCCACCAGAAGTTTTTCTCCCATAATAGTACTAACCAAATGGCTTCTCCCATGTTATGGGAAGCAAAGAAAATATATAATTTATTTTAAAAATATACATTTGATCTTACTACAAGAAAGAGTCTTGCAGGAATATGTGGAATATCCTGTTTGGCTATGTCTATACTAGCACATTCAACACTGCCAAGGAACGCGTCTCAGCACTCAAACTTGACTGTCTACAGTGTCAGACTGCTGGAACAGACTACAGTATGGTTTTGGCCCATGCAAACTAGCACTTTCCCAAACAATTCCTGGGCATGACTTGTGGTCAGAGCAGGCTACAGACCATTCAATATGAGTAGTCTTTACAAGCTACCTTGTTTAGAAGGTTTAAAAGTTTAATATTAATAGTATGGATGTGAGAGGTTCTGTGCCAGCTTTTCCCTGTGCCAAGTATTTGCAGGCATGTATAATTTGTTAGTAYAGACACAGACATCGTGGCTAAATCATGGAGCAAGTGTACTTTTCATCATATTAGCTCTATGGATCTATTGGAGGGCAAAACTGATCCATCCTTCCCGTCCAAAGGAAACTTCAATTTCACAGGAATGGYACATGCTGATATGCAGCAAGGATCTAGCCCAAATATATATACATATTGCAACTCAGGAACTGGGGAGCACTCCTGGGTCCCACAGTTTAGTACATCCGCCAAGAGATATAGGCATTTTTCAATCTGCCTATGGGTTAGAGAACAAGGCCACTGTTTGCATAAAAACGACTCCTCAGCAGCAGGAGGAGAAGAATGGTATCTGTGTTACTCTTACATGTATAGTTGAGGGGAGGATGCTTTGGGTAATGACCAGGAATGCRCAACAGGACAATGACAGGCAAGAACAAACACTTTCCATTGCTCTCAAGCTTCTTAATTCTACACATGCAAAAAACCCTGTCACTGTATCTCTGCTGACACATTCCCTGTGCCCCCTCAAATTGCTGCATAGCTGACAATGTATTTTCTTAGCTTTCAGAGCCAAGAACCTGTASGACCTGTATCACCTCTTTGGGTGCACTTTTGCAGCACTCCCTCGTAAGTATGTAACACTTTAAGCTGTTACAAGACCCAAACTTGTAGTGACACAACAGATGTGCAGAGGAAGAGTTCAGCCATGCAAATACTCARGTTTGATCAAGTTAGAGATTTATCATGGTGCTTAGCAAGGGTCTTAATCTCTTAATTACAAAATATTACTTATTACGCATTCTCACAAACACAATCYCTTTTTATTTATGTCCTTATTAAACCAAGTCATCTCAGGTAAGTGGTTAGAGGAAGAAATGCACTGATACTATTCAGATATTGAATAATGAAATGTCTTTAACTTAATAAAAAAATAAAATTTCAGTCAAAATTATGATGTTTTTTGACAACCAGAAGTAAGCATTCAAAGTAAGAAATAATGATGACTAAAATTTTCAGAGTAGTTACCAAAAAACCTGTTAGAATGACTAGAAGATCATGATAACCCAGTTAAATACGAAAGCTTTGCTGCCAAACAACACAAAATTTGCCTTCCAACTAGCAGTTACTGTGGCAAAGCTTAAGTAAAGCCTTCAGCTGTTTCAATTAAGGAGGTACTGACAGCTCCCCAAACAGCCCCGAAAACTCAAAACCTATCACCAAGTTTAAATGTTTCAGCTACAGGTCTGAGGTACTGTTTTCAATCAAATGAGYTACTGCCCCATGAGACATTAGTGCCAGCTCAGTTGGCCAGAGCACAGTGCTAATAATGCCAAGGTTGTGGGTTTGATCCCTGTATGGGCCATTCACTTAAGAGCTGGACTTGATCCTTCTGGGTCCCTTCCAGCTCAGACTATYCTGTGACTCTGTGATTACAATAATAAGCCAGAAAAACTATAGCATGTGCCTTTTGCTCTTCAGGAGAATACTAAAGGTTAATATGTCTCTATCAATGGTAAATTTTGCTATTTTTAAGACATCTTCTATAAAAGTGAGTTTCTAATATATTAGAATGGATACATCCTTAAGCATTCTTAAGTCAGCAGACTGAAAAAAAGCTAAACACCGAATTCCTATTATAGCATTTAATTGAAGCAAAAATGCTTTCTCAGTAAAACTATTTTGACACACTCTTCAACAACACAATAAACTAACTAAATATTTGTAAGTTATAAAATACAAGAATATACCTATCTRAACTTTGTAGTGTCATAACGGGCAACATTTTACTGTGTTCAGTACTAGAACTTAACACATCAATTATGTATACTATCAGCTTTCCCTGGTGTGGATAAACTGTAGGAATGTGACCAGATTTTGTACCAGGACTTCTAGGCCTCCTCCTCATTCAATATCCATGTTTAATTGCCAACAAAAATCTGATTATTACAAACAGATGTAATTTATGGGGGTTTTAATACTATTTCCTCTATTCCATGGACAGAAAAATTCCTAGAAAATGGTTAATTATTTGTCCAAATGTACGTGAGTGTTTAAATTAGAATCCAGGATGATTCCAGCTTTATTGTCAGTCAGTATTCTTCCAAAGACCGTGGTTTCCCTAAGGTTAGCATTTAAGTGTACACTTCAAAACAGGGTATATGCAAGCAGACATAAAATATATACAGTACAGGTTATGAGAGATTTCAATATCAAAGACAGATGACATCTTAGAAGATAAAAGCCTTGATTAAATGGTACATCAAAATAACATCATTAGCAGCACCTTATAAATAATTTCATTTAACACAGGTACTACTTACAGTCAAGAAGCACACACAACTATGCTGCACAAAAACACAACTGGAATGTTGTGAATATTTAATGAAGTGAATAAGTAACTTACATGCTGACCCTGTAGAATAAATTTTAAGTAAAGGGAATGTGTATTAATTAACAAAAATATTATTTAGCAAGGTGATCAGGAATATAGCTTTGCAAAGTATATCAGAACCCCACCCGAGAAGCAACAACATAAATAATAAAAAGCCTTACACAGTGCTAGCTCATTGGTTCAAAATAGTCAGACAGACAATACTACATTGTAGCAGCTTTCAGAAACCATTAAACTCTTAGCAACACAATGCTTAGATGATGTCCATTCTTTTAAAAATTTTGGAATGGCATTCAGGTAACAATGACAATATTTTTCAAACTTCTTCCTTTAGTGCATGGACACCGTGCAGGGATACATTATGTCCATGTACAAACAAAACAAATGCCACCAGCTTACCTGCAGACTGAGCACTGTAAAGGGAAGGATCGACTAGAGGAATATTCTGAGGAGCAGGCTGAATGGTGTTACTTGTCACTCCTGCAAATCAGTGTAAAAAAATGGACTTGGATTATTTTTACTTACTGGCTTTAAAAGTAAGCAAACAAAACAGAACAGGTAAACCTAGTGATCTTTAAAGTAAGCAGCTGATAGCTTATTAATTCTGAAAATGTGCAACAAATAATTTTAATGTTCTCACTTCAGATGATGAATGTTTTATAAAATAATACAGAGGTATCTACAGACTGCCATCCATTTTATCAGTACAGGATTTCACAGGAATTTAATTTCAAGCACTAAAAAATAAGAAAATACTAGTCCGAGAGACACTGGTTGCCCTAGAGTATTGAGGAAAACCTGCTAGAGAAAAGTGTGAGCAAACTTTTATATTTGAAACTTAAATTCTACATTCTAAGATCAGAGACAGTCTCTATTATTGTATTTTTAAAGCCCCATGCCTGTCACCTCACACTTACAAACTATCTTCTTCCTAGTTYGTTTGAATACAATTAGTGAAAATAAAAAAGCTAGCTAGATTTAAATGGGAAATGGTGGCACTAGAAGAAGAAACAGCACTTTATGCTGTGAAGCATTCTTGTATCTGTGTTTCCATTTTAGGTACACTCATTTGCCTTGATCCAAAACTGTATTTCTGCAATATGTCCAGAACATACCAGAGTAGCATAAAGTTATTTCTACAACATCTGCTACGTAGGAAGAGGCTATAATCACTTTTCTAAATTATGTTACTCCATCAAATGATTTGTGGGGTTAAAACTATGTAATGCACAGAATTCATGTATTCCAACAAGGTACATACTCCATAATTTTCAGATCTGGTAAAAAACAACATACTCTCCCCTCCCAGATCCAAAAAAACCCCACCTATCTGAAGGATTTCCCTTTGATAAAGCTGAAAAAAGAGCATCCTGAACTCTTCATAGTGTGAAGCATTTTTAAATGAGAAAGTAAAAGAAAATGAGGGCTTGTGTGACAACAGAATCTCATATGTTTGATAATATAAAAATGTATCTAAAAAATAAATTATCATCAGGATTGAAATCAAGAGCTTTTAACTTTTTAGTCTTACTAATAATTAATCATTCTATTTTATGATTATTATAATTTCCTTTTTTTTTTTTTTTAAATACAGCAACTGGGAAGGAACTTTGGATTTTCGAGAACTCGGTTTTGGTCCAAAAATTGCACAWAATAATAAGAAGGATGTAGGAGCCAATATGCTTAGCAGTAGGGACAAAATTCCCATTAATAATATTGTCTGAGGGCAATCGCACTAAAGCGCTTGCACAGAAAAAGGGGCGCAAACCAAACAACAAAGCATGAATGGTACATCAGGCATGATTGCTATAGAGTTGTTGTAACAATTTCAACATAACAGTGGACATGCTCCCACATAWAGAACAGCAGCCTATCTGCACAGGGAAAGCTACATATGAAATGAAGTAATACAAGAAAGATTCAAATAGTGCTTTGCAGTATAGATGTGGCAATGTGACATCATTTTACTGATTCAAGAGGAGACAAAAAAATTCTGTCTGCAGGGACAGTCACTTTCTTAGCCCATACATGCCTTCCAGAAAAGTGCTCCAAAGTATGAATTGCATATTTTACAAAACAGAAAAAAATATTTCCAAAGGCATTTTTACAATGTTAGCTTACGAGGATGCTTTTGCTACACAATGCTGCGTTGTTCTACTTTATACGTGATGGACTAGAATTCGGGCTAGAATTTGTCTCTCAATAAAGGCATGGATATTTTAGGTGTGATTTGGACATACCTGTGTTATGAGGTACTTCAGCTGGAGTGTTGGCTGGTGCATGGGCACCTGGTGGTATGTGTATGCCAGTGTAATTACTAGTTGGTATGTTGTTTGCTTCRTATGTAGATGATGATGATGATGGTTGAGTTGTTCCACTATGGACAGAAGATGATCCTGCTTCTTCCCTTTCAACATCTGCTAAAATGTCACAAAATAGAAATTACTGCAACTATTGCATACAAACACTTGAAAACTTTCTTTAGAACCTCCTTTCAAATTTTTATTTCTAAAAAGATTGCCACCACAGYGTGACATAAAACAACCTGAACCACATAGGGTTGATTTGACAAAGTAAAAAGCAACATACCATACAATAAGGATCTAGAAACTCACATATTTTCAAATATCTCTTCTGTTCAAATTGAAGGATCATTTCTCTGCTGGTCTGAATATAAGCAATCTGTTCCATGAGAACAATTTCTTATACCTTCATGTACTGCATCCACAGTAATTAACCAGATATTACAAATAGGCAATAATCTACATTTTAACACATACATGAACCAGAATATGGAAAACTGTATTTACCTTACAAACTCTTCATAAAAAGCTAGACAGTGCCAATTCTTTCACTCCACAACAAATCACAAATAAATGGCAATAAAGAGGAACTTTGGGAAAGTGATACCAAACAAGACAACAAAATGCAGCTTAGCTAAGTCACAATTGTATGTAGAACAGTTAGAGTACATAATGAGCTATAAGAATAATGAGATTCAATATATCCCATAGCATGTACAAGGAACGTACATATTTTTCAACCTAGTCATGTTCTTAAGGTTCTWGTCTAGTTTATTTAATACTGCTTTAAAGGATAATGATCCAAGTTGTTTAGAATATATGGTTGACTCCTACTCTTTCATTTGAATTCAGTTCAATTYAAAACAACTAATTTTCTTTTACTGTGTAAAAGTTCACCTGTATCAATAATGTCAGATGGAACAAGCACAGTTTTGGGAATTGCTTATTTAATAGTCAGTTCTTGAAAGGTAACAAAAAAATATGGGAGCACAAAACTTGTATGTGTGTTGTGCCAGCAAGAGAGATGTTTTTTATGAAATCCACGCTGATCTTCAAGCACACAAGATTAGGTCTTAYGCAAACACTTCTACTGCTTAACAATTCAATGGTCTACTATCAGAATTTTTTCCCATGTAAGTCCCTCTTYGTCCCAGAAAAAACTTAACGTGCTACCTTTACTAAAAATGACTAAACACCTTCTAATTCACAATACTATTTACTAAAATAAAAAGCTGTAAAGCAGAGTAAAATCAAGTATTGTCATAAGAACATTTGTCTTTGGTTGTATTTTTTGCTAAGAACTCGTACTGCAATATCGTGTGGCTAACATGCATCGAAATAAAATTAAATATTTGACAACTGGCAAAAAATGGGTGAGATTCAAGAGTAAATACTGGATATGTTATCTTTTAAATAATAATGTACCGATAGGAATAAACCATTATTTGTATTTTTCACTGGTTTTGGTGTTAACTAAAAAAAAATAAATATTATAAAACAGAAAAAAAAATTAACAAAAACAGAGGCTTACTGTCCGTAAGATGAATGAAATAGTCAYGCACAACAGTCATGGCTGTATGAAGGTAAGGCTGCCCAATTTTACTTGTAACACTGTTACCAGTTATTTATAGGTTGGTCAAAGTGCAGCCATCAAGTTGGATTTTCCAAGCTGGGTGTCTGCTTGATGCTAGGATATTGGGAAAGCTGTTGTAAAAATCACTACACCACTTTTGAGAATGAGGCAGTGAGAGAAAACATGCTTAGTATCTCAGCTATGAGAAATTACCTGCAAATTTGTGCTCACACTTAACCTGTTAATGCGTTCATTCCTTTGTTCTGCTCCTTGCAGCTTCCGGCTGCCCTTATCTGGTTCTCAAGTCACATTTCAATTTCTTTCTCTGCACTAGGATTACATATCTCATATCTGCAACCCCTTGCCCCATACTTGTGTCTCTCTTGCACTGCTCCCATCTTCTCTTCAAGCCATTCCCAGTTTCAGCTTCAAACTTCCTCGCTGCATGTAGGCAACATATGGAAGACATGAACTCGAAGGGTTAATATTAAATACAACAAAAAAGTGTTAGAAGTGCTGACCACCCTTAATAACAATGCCTGCAAGAGGCAAACTCACAAAAGGGCAATCTACTTTTTAATCAGGTATATGTGTCAAACGATTAAGCTCAACTGTTTGATTTGCTCATTATGCAATTGGCCAATGTTGAACTGTATTAAACATAAAAGTAGTTTTGTTTAAATTAACTCTTCTTAGGTCTTTAAAGTGCCCAAATATCATCAAAGCATTGTAACTATTCTTTTTGCAAAGCAAATATTTAAAATATGCTTTATCAAAGATTAAAGTATTGGAAAAATTTTAAGATACCCACTCGCAGTATTTGTGAATAGTTTTCAACAGTAGTGCCAAATAAAAGGATTTCAGGCTGCTGAAAAAGAACATTTAAGTCAACAGAGGTTTTAAGTTGTGTGGTTAGAACATCCATAACATTATTGAAACAAAAATCCTTCCCAGGGAATGGGAATGAATACTAAAAAATTAGAAAATTATTTTCTCAGGCAGCAGTAATAACCTAGAATTCAAAGTTCCTTGCAATTTGCTTGAAGATGCTGAAATACTAGGCTGTGAAACAGTGACACAATTGTTTTACATTTCATTTCAGCTCCAGCTGAGTTTCTTGTCTTGGAACCTCATCAGCCTTTGTGCTTGAATCCCAGTATAATGAATCTATGAGCTCTTTAAATTTTCTGCAGAGCTACAGCATACCCAGACCATCTCTTTGTGTTTTTTTAAATTATTATTTATTTACTGAAGGCAAGACTTTGGGAAATAACCACCCCAGCCCCATAACCAACTATCCAAAGATRCTTTCATATAAACAGAGGATTCTCAAGGCGGCTTAATGGCATTCCCTTTTCTAGTATAAGCAAGCACTGATTATGACTTAATTTTAGCAGCCCAGTGCACTAGAAGTAAAATTAGTAAAATTTTTATTTTTAAGGAGTCCAGACTCCTCCAATTCTTTGGACTCCTACTTTTAATGAGTTCAGAGAATTAAAATCTATCCATTTTAATTTTTTTTTTCTTTTTCTCATTCTGCTGCATTGTTTCTCTTTTGTTTGAAATGTTGCTAAAAGATTCACACTGTAAGGTTCAATTGGAACACTGCTCTTTTAAAAGAAACCCCAAACATATTTTTTTTTCTACAACATTGAGAAATGAACTCAAAAATCCATCAACTTTTCCCACACTGTTCTTTCTGCTAGTTGCAACTACTAAGGTTTTCTGAAATCCTCTAATARAAATGTAGCCTACATATTATACATTGCAACTAAAGTGATTACATTTAATGTATTTACTATGGCTAGGATCATTTAGGAACCTTTTCACATTTCCATTTTTTTCCATTAGTATAAAATCTTGTTGAATGACCTAGGGCTAATGCTAAGTAGCCTTTATATGTACTCTAGGACTTGTATTCCAACTGCATTAATAAATTAAGCATGTCATTTTAAGGTTTCCATGGTGGCATCCTGACAAAAGCATCCATAAATCCAACAGCAGAACTGCATAAAGCATGCCTATGTTACTGTAAAAACATCTCCAAGAGTTACAGTATGGTTTTCAAGAATCACACAAAAAATAACACTTTGGAAAAAAATGGTAATTTGTCAAGCTACAGAGACCTAGCTTCACTCTGTTTAAACAGACTTTTTCCACATGCTAGGGAGGAAGAAAATGAGCAAGCAGAAAGGAATGGGGAAGGTCCAGTCAWACATTCAAACAATACTGCTTTTCTTCTTATGATGCACAAAGCAAGATTTGAAACTCTTTTTTACTGATTCTTCCCATAAAAATTAATTTGCATGAAATTTTTGTCTTGGTTATGTAAAACATTATGGACACCTACACTATGGACCTAACAAAACAACAAAATGTATTTTTCATTTCTCAGAAAATAACAGTGCAAGTAATGATCTCGCTACATGAAATACAATTCAACAACAAAACAAACAAACAAAAACATATTGCCAAATTATAGATCTTGCAGGCTCCCTACCAAAAAGGATGTTAAAATTTTGGTTCACTCAGCATTTGCATCCCTTTTAAGCTGCATGTAGACATAACCTGGTAACGAAAGCAAGAGTCTTCACCAATTCCCATGACCACCTGTAATGAACTGCAATGAATACTAAGGACTTGAGTAAAGCCTGAATTCTGCTTTCCTTCCTACAACAGTTTCTTTTGTAGCCTTGAGCAAGTTAGTTACCTTTGCATCCCACACTAATAAAATGAAGAAAGAGCCTATTGTTGCTGTTGMGGAATAATTAGTTTCTACAAGTTAMACACAGATTTTTAGCAAAAGCTTTGTAATATTTACTTAAAAATTCTATTTTGGAAGTTGTTTAAAATTCATAATTCGCTTCACATAATCAGGTGAGCTTTATCACACCACGAGCCAGACCACTAAAGAGCACTCGCTCAAAGCTGAAAATATTTAATTGAGCTATTCATTACATTCAATATAACAAGAGATTTTTCTCCCACGTTGCATTCTCCATGAAATCGTCAAACTGGCTAATTTGACAAAGATGTGGTGATGTTTGCAGTTGGAGTTGCATCATGAGTCTCTCTTGCTACAGCTCCATTGACAGTTACCAAAACTGCCTTGAAAAAGATTGTATGTTGAAGAAGAGATTAGTTTGCTAATGCTTCACTTCAAGTCCAGCTGTGCCTAGACTGAAGCACATTTCAGTGGGTAAGATAGCCATTCTAGTGTTTAAGTCTGTAGGATGTCTTTAGGTTAGGAAAACATAATAACAAGAAAACACTGGAAATCAAACTGTATCATACTCTGAATTTTTTACAAATACTTGAATTTACTTATGTTGCAGGGTTTCTGRAGTACCAATACATAAACAGTATTCAGGAAACTGCAAATAAATTATAACTGTCACCCAGGCTTTTAGACACTATAAAGATAACAATGAACTGCAATAGGTGTTCAGTACACATTCTCCTTAAAAAAATCATGATAATACACAGTACAATGATTTTTTTTTTCATGTAACACTGTCCAGGACATATAGATTGCAATGTGGAGAAGCATCAAAAGATGAGATTGCGTGATGAAAAGACTGAGAACCAGAAGAGAATCTAGTTTTCCAATGTTTTGAGATGTTTAAAATAYAATTAATGTATAGAAAACTACAAGCCTACTCGTCACTTATTTGAAATTACAAGTTCAGAATTCAAAATCCACTGAAGACTCAGGTATAGACCCCAAACACAAATGAATGTAAACAAATAAATACTTTTATGCATATATATATATCTGTATATATACACATATATGTGTGCACAAGTATAAATATATGGATCATCTATATTAGTACATATGTTCATAAAACTTTATGTAGCCACCCCTACAACATAGCTCTACAGGTTAGATACAAGCCACACTCTACAAGTTAGATTCTTCCCTTTTGCATTGTAGATTTGTTTATTGATCCTTTTTACTTGGAGAAATTTGTATTACTAAATTTAAGCTTAAGAGATAAATTATCATCAACTTAATTGACAAACCACAAAGTCTCATATGCAAGCTCAGAAGAAAATTACAAATTATTCAATGTTCCTAGCTGTTTCATTAGGTACAYGAAGAATGATACACAGAGGTTGTCATTGTGCAGAATTAGTTTGTTTTAATCTGCATAGTGAAAATATCCATTCTGAAGACATCCTATTCCATAAGAGATTAACCTCTAAAATTTGTATTCAATCTGCAATGACTGAGGAGAAAAACAAAGAAACYGATCACTACCAAACCCAACAAAACTGATCACTATGAGAAGCAAAACAAGCTATTCTGATACACATTCATTTTGTTCAAGTGGATGTCCTTGCAAATCACCTCCTTAACTGTTAGATAAAGTGAGAACTTCAAGGAATCCTGTACAAGGAGCTCAGGTAGCCAGAGTACCACAGGGAGCAATTGAAAACACGAGACAAAGGAGGATGAGCAAGAAAGGTGCAGGAAATCCAACAGAGTAAAAGTAGGCCATAAACCTGTTTTGAAACCCACATTATTATACAGGCAGAGAAGGGTTGTCTCACAATCAGGTCTTTGCTTTGAAGTTGAATTCACTTAGGATCAGTCCATTTTCAACTCCTATCTAACTTCCGAGAGAGGATAAACTGGCAAAGGGATCATAACTTCGCAGAACAGATTTAAAACGACTGTGGTTAGTGTTACAGAAATGCATGGTTCTAGCCCAAATACCTTCGGACAATGCCTTCTTAGAGAGTAGCTGTATTCAAAATAATAATCTCCACTACAAAGAAAAAAATATTTTATTACATAAGTCAATCAAACAGTAAGGTGCAATAAAAATAACAGTAGGAGAAGCTGAAAAGAAAAAGCAGGAGGAGGCCCATTGTGAATGGAACATTAGCCGGGGAAGCTGTGCTTCCTGAGGGGTGCTCCCTGAGGAACTGTGCATTCCACCACTTCATCTTGGCACAGCCCTCCACTCTCTTAAAAAGAAAAGGGAAACACATACCGAAAGTCTCTCCTTCCATTCCAATGGGGCCAGGCTGAGGAGTCTCTCCATTCTTTAAGCAGTTATGAATGTATGCTGCCTTCCACCTGGCGTACTTCCTGTGCTGGGCGTTCTGGGGGAGGGAAAAGGCCACCCACTTTAAACACTCACTTCTGCAAATTAATGCATTCAAAACAGAAATATAAACATGTTTTTCACCTTGAGAGGAGATTATAAAACTAAACTGCTTTCTCTGCTGTCATTTGACATTCCTTTAAAGATAAGCAACATGTGTGAAATTAATAGATGAATTAAAAAAAGTAATTAAAATAACAGCTCTAACAAGATCTCAGCATGAAAGGAAAACATAGAGATCAAACAGTGCAGCATGTCAGGAAAAGGAAATAAATTACACCAAGACCACCTAGTATGAAAGGCAGAGCACTGTGTAGTAATTACTGACATGAAACAATGAAGAAAGCTTCCTATCTCCATAAACTTAGGTGATTATTTACTACAGATTTAAATATTTGAAGCTTAACATGCTACTGCTGCTGATCAGAAATATAAAATCTTTTCTAATTATATTATTCTAAAATTTAAAGATTTATTTAAAAGCATAAATACAGAAAGGCTGATGTAGTTGCAGATTAATGTGATTTGTTTGGAATATTCTAGGACATTGAGATTTTCTATTTTATTTTTTAGAATATACTTTACTGTTCCTAGGTACAACTTTTAACATGTCAAAACATGAAATGAAGATTGGCCACTTTGTATCTCCTGGGACTGTTACAACAGCGTTGGTTTAATCCAGGAAGAGTTCTCAATTGTTGCAAGAAATCTTAAACTGATTATGCAAATCAACTACTTTGTCAAAAGTTGTATGAGAAACGACCAGTTCTGACAGTTATGAGATAATATAAATTAAGGAACAAGGTTGAATATAAACAAGTGAGAAATGTGGAAGGATGGGTGGAATAATTTGCCCAAATGAACAATGCAGGTTGTGATAGCATGCTTCACATCAACATCACCAGCAAGGTTGATGGTGAAGGTACTGGTGAACTCAAATTTCCACACTAATAATCACCAGCAAAGTGGTTTGGGAACTAAGGCAGACAGATTAATCTCCCTTTAAAAGTCCTGGCTGAAACTAAATCCAAAGATTTTGAGAACTAATAAACGGAAATTCAATACTGTACTTAACAAAGCCTATTGCACTGTCATATAGAACAACACAGAGACACACAATACAAAGGGTATCTCCAGCAAGCTCCCTTGCTCATATTTAATACATTGTATTCACCAGGATGCTCATGTAACCCAGGAGAAAGATATGGTCTTCATTTTTGCAAATAAGATGTTGTCCAGAAAAAAAGCCTATCCTGTTGACAGATKTATTAAAATGCATTCACCCTACCTCAGAAAGGAAAGTACAATTGGAAAACCTGACTTTCTGTTAAACTTTAATAATCATTTCTGGTCAGTCAGTGTTACAGATTAAATTCCTTTATTTTTAACAAACATACTAGAAGCCACAAAATGCAGAAAATACACATCCAGAGTATGGTACTTCTAGAAAAGATTATTACACAATATTTAAGAGCTTGTACATCTCCCCTCTGTTCTACTATGGCAATTTTTTATTGACAAAGTGTGAGGATGCTGTTGCATTGGGTGTCCATCCCAGGTGCTGGCAACTCAGCACATCAGGAGTGGTATCTGTGAGGAGAGGCCCGGGCTGTTGCACGCTGGACACAACCAGCTCCAGTGGACCCCCCTTGGGACACAGCTGAGACTGTCTGCCAGGCTGGTGGTGGCCCTGGGAAAGCATATTTAAGGATGAGCCAAGCACCCCCAACCCCCACACCCAAAATTCTGGATGGAGAGAGGAGAAAGTGTTTGATGTCTGTCATGTATCCCAACCGCAAAGCTTATTGCTCCAGAACTGAGAAGTGAAATGCTGTTGCTTTTGGTTTAATATGCACTGCTGTCCCTTTTTGGGAAGCTGCCCTATTGAATGAATGTTACTTCTGGGATAAATGAAAAGAACGCTGCTGCCACAGAGCTTCCTACTGATCTGATCTAAGCTGTGTCTTGTAAAACATATTTCCAGAAAATCCTTTTGCCTAGTACTAATATTGAGAGATAGAACATCCACTCTTCATCTGTGACACAATCSATTCATACTAGCCAATAATCAATCACTTGCCATTTAAAAATGTGATAGATAGTACAGATATTATGTACTATACCCATTTTCTGATTCTAGGTGTCAAATATCTGCATTCTATGCCTTCTGCTGCTGATTTAAAAGCCTTTTAATAGTTGATAATCCATACACAGGAGGGCAATTTTCTACTGAAAAAACAGGCAGGTGGTCTGAATACAGATGTCATACTATGTAACCAGGTGTCAGGCTGAGTGTACTTCAGGCTAACAAAAGCTTCTGTGRAAGTGTAAGACAGCCATGTCATACTTGTCCCGTGATTCCTTCATGTGAGACTGGATAAGGAAACTGTTGGAATGTAGTATTAAACAGAAGCACAAACCTTTTACTGTATTTCTTGTACACTCTCTTTTACCACCTTCACTGATTAAACAAAATGAGAGAATTCTGCTTCTTTCCAATTACAAAGCATTTCTGTCCTTTCAGTGTCAACAAAAACCCCCAACATACAGTAGAAAACATACCACTGCTAGCATTTATAACAATTTCTTCCATCTTCAAAGCAGAATTGCTTCAAGTCCTCTGAGGAATCAACAGATCAGTGCACTGTCTTGTGCACTRGGTTCCTACAGCCTAAGATGATTGTTTTTTTCAGTCCAATTCAATGTGCTCTGCTGTAGGAATGTTAATACTGGATATAGTAAAGGATGTCAAGGTGCAGAGCAGACGGTGTTAAGAGAACACATGAAAGAGCAAACTTACTTGTGCCTCTTGATAAGATGAAAACTTTAGATTGGTATAGTCTCAGGCTATGGAAGATTGAGACTCTTGCAAGACCTCTTCGCCAAGCATTTCTCTTGGGCAAGACCTATCTTTAGTATCTACACTTACATCCCATAGCATTCAAGAAGTGCATCACTATCAAGACCATTCTTTTATCTTCTTTCCAATATTTACAAATGAAAGTAGCCACAACAACTGCATTTTAAACTGAGCAAGTACAACTGCATATTAGGCACACTTATCAGATTGGAGATTTACATACAGGATGTCAAGTCTGTGAACTCCAAGCTGGGCATAGAAAAAAGTGAAGGTGGAAAAAGCTAGGAACCTTGCATCATTTTCCCCTATAAGCATTCCTACYTGCTCAGTGTAATGCTATGTGTCCCACAGTAATAACTGAACTTTGACTCTCTAACTTATACTTGTCATGAAGCATCTTCTAACAGATGTCTAGTACTTAACATAAGAATTATTTGAAATACTTACCACAATTCTTTATGACTTACTAACAAGTATTTGGCTACACAATTAGAACCTATGTTCTTTGAAATTCATATTCACAAATTATAAAAGCAATGAATGTGCTCGGAAAAGGAATCTCATAATACACTCATATGCCTGACACTTACCTCTTCAGAGAGCTCCCCAAATACTGTTAGAACATCTATCAGGAGACTCGCAGTATAAAAGGACTTTATCATGTTTCTAGAAAAAAGAAAACATTTCACTAACTTGGTAATGTCAGTCTATCACATTTCCAGAGATGTCATTTTAGATTATACTGGCTTATTTCAAGCCAAACATCRCTTTTTTTTTTCTTTGAATCTGATGTTACAGAAACTGTTTCACAATGTTTGAATCTAGCAATACATTGATTAGTCTCCTAACTACTATGCAGAATATGTTCAGTATTTTTTAAAACTGGTCATGTGTTCTGCACTTAGCTTCTAGTTTGGAGTGTTCTGTGCAGGACATCGGAAATCCTGTATTAGCTTAGAAAAATACATCAACATGCCGGTGTGATTGCTGTAAACGAAACCACATAACGGATCATCACAACTATTTTACTATCACTGGGCAGTAGAGACTACAACATGCTTGATGTAAATAAAGCACGATATTAGCCTGTGGTTTTAAAAGGCTTGCCAGTTAATGTGTGAAGTTAGAGACGTATAAGTGGAAACAAATCAAGTTTTCTAGAAGACAAAAGAATGCATTAAAGGCCAATTCTTGCTTCCAGTCAAATTAAAGAGAGTTTGGATATTCACATTCCCTGACCAGTATCTTAATTCAGATAAGAAAACCAAAGATTTTCACCTACTTATGAAATTGCCCAGCTCTGTCTTCATTGTCTGCATACAAAAACATTTTCAAAGCATAATTCTCCACATGAGCAGAACCGACAATTTCCTGAGTAATTGCTTCATTATCACCAAATTGCTTTTTCATCTGAAAAATGTTGGAAAAATACATTAATTACTTTATTAGACCCTAGCAATTCTGCAAACACAAAAAGAACCTGCTGATTTAAACAAAGTCAAGTACAATTAAAAAGAAACAGCATACACTTTGTTTTACAAATCTCCAGCTTCTAACATAACAAATGCTAAAAGCAGAACGTGAAAGAGAAAGCACATTCTTCTGGAGAGAGAAATATTATTAATAAGTAGCTCTRAATCTTCAATCACAAAATGCTTATAAAAACCAACACAAAACCCCCCAAAAGTTAAAAATAAACACAACTACAATACTGTGAAGGAATAGCAACAGATATTTTTCCCCTTAGTATCTGAAAAACCAGGCACTCAGAAGCCTGTGACAGGATTCAACACAGTTCGATTGGTAAAGTAATGCATGCTTTATAAAGGTGCTGTAGATCAACATGATCATGTATCTTCCYTCTTGTAAGGTTATTTCACTGCAGTTCATTACATCTTTCAAAGTGTCTGAGCCCTACCTTGACCGGTCTAGTGACCTACGGATTTACTGGAATTTTCAGTGTAAGCAGTGTATTTCAATTGAAAGACCTCTTTTCAAAGATGTTAGAGTACAAGAATCCTCAGGTTTCCTAATAAAAATCAGTAAAGCAAACAAACCTCTAACAGTTACAACAGGTGGATTTACAGCTTCTGAATAGGCTTACTGTTTGCACATACGGAAATCTCAGGTTATCCTTAGAGAACAAAAACAGGAACACTGCATGATACTAACCTGCAGCCTTTATTTGCCAAAAGATTTAAAAACAGTCTCTGAATGGTAGTTATTTTTCACTGTGCATGTGAAGAAAATTTAATCATGCAGGCAGCATTTCCATATTTTTTAGATTGCTGCCAACTTTTTAAGATATAGAATGTTGCCAGAAAAGTTACTTGATTTCAGTAAATATAAGCTTTCCAAATAGAATTTTAAAGACTTTCATCAAACTACTCTATGTGGTTTTCAAAAAGTATTTGTTTTACAAAGTGTAATTTTCTTGTGAAAGTACCAAAATTTGTAAGTTGAAATGAAACACTGAAGCTGACTCAGGAAAAAGGCTGTTTGTATACACTTGTATTTCCCCAGCCTATCTGTATACCTCATGCTCAGAAAATAACTGATTACTGTACTTGATCTGATGCTCAATTATTTCAGACACAACTGACAATGTTACATACACTTCTAGAAGTACTGAAGTTAACCAAGTTGTTTGCTTTTGAAATTACCCTTCACACAATCTGAGACTCAATAAAGCAGCACTGGTGTTTTAAACACTGATACAAAATTTCAACCTAAAAATCAAGGCATTTACCTTTAATTTTACAAAAAAATCCAAATCCAACAAAATAACAACAACAAAAAACACTTAAATGAAACAGCTATGGAACGGAAAAGCAAAACAACACAATGGTATGTAAAAGTATTTCTGACAGAAACATGCATTTTGCATATGAAATCACTGTATTTAATTCACATTTTTGGCATATTATGATGTTTCTTGCAAAATTCACACCTGGTAATTTCCGGCTCTATCTACACTGTTTATTCTTGGCTACTGTGAAGCTCAGGGTTGTTTACAAGCTCCTGTCTCACTCTCCAAGATCGCCCATTGTGGGGCCGCGTGGGAAGGGCAAACTCGCAACACCCCTCTGCGCCCCCTGGTGGTTATGGGCAGGCTGGAAATTGCAGCTACCAAATTACTGCACGGTCCAAATATCCATAAACCCAAACTTCCTAGCCCCAAACCTGCACTATTACACTTGATTAGAAGTGCTCTCTCCATCCTTCCACCACCTGGATACATAGAAGAATCTCCAATACCTGTGCGTCAGTTGTCACACAGACAATCTTACCAGTAACCAAAAGATGAAATTACAGATTTTTGCTGCTTTTCTGGTCTTTCCAATTTCAAAACAGAAGGGGTAGCTGAATGCTGCAGATTAACTGCTGCAGTACCACAAGTAATCCAACAAATTTCAACAATTCTTAGGAAAGGAAGAGCAAAATCTTTCTGACTTTTAATCTCACCTCTCAGCTCTCTCCACCCTTTTGAACATTAAAACCAGACCCACTAAAGATGTCAAAATCTAATGAAATAACATCAAGAAGTCACTGTACACTGAATTTTCCATTGCTAAAAATCAGTGATAAAACAAGCAAGAAGCACAAGGTATGAAAAATAAAAACAAACGGTTCATGTTTCATTTCTTTTTCTGAACAATCATAGAATCGTTTGGGTTGGAAGTGACTTTAAGGATCATCTAGTTCCAACCCTCCTGCTGTGGGCAGGGATGCCATTCACTAGATAAGATTGCTCAGGACCCATCCAACCTGGCCTTGAATACTTCCACGGATGAGGCATCCATCCTTCATAACTGAAGGCTGTTGTACTAGGTTCACACAAACTCTTCAGGCATTGCTAGATTTTGGATGGAATCACTAACACTGAGCAAAAAAAGAACTGCTGCTGCATTTTTCAACATTACTTTCTGCTTCCAAATGAGCACTTAGACCTTAAAATCCACACACTTCTTCCTTTGAGAATATTGAAAACAACAGGGTATAAATACAAACAGCTCCTGGAACTTAAGCTGTACAACAACTTCACCTTTCTTTGTTTAACTCTGTTCTATTTAAGGCTTTTTAATAGTACCAGGTCCATTCAAATGAGCGTGGCATAGCTATTCCTCACCCACAGATTAGACTGTGCTTACAAAAATTCAAAAAATAAAATCTCTAATCTCTAACAGAGGACAAAATCAGAAGTATCTTTATCTTCTAAAAATATTTTTAAAAACTCCCTGGATACAACAGTTTTGGTCAAAAATTTCAAAGGCATCCAAAGACTAGGCTAGCAAGTCCTACAGCAGTGAAAATAACTCTCACAGACTTCAAGGAATCAAAGGGAAATCAACTAAAAAAGTCTTCTAGATCACCTGCATTTATTTCATAATGAATTATGATTTGTCATGAGAACATGTATGAATAAAGCATCTTAATTCATGCTGTCTACACAAAATCTTACCGCAAAATTTCAGTTATGTTTGTGCGTACATACGCACATACATCTTTATCTCCTTCCAATCCTTCTGCCAATTTACTACATACAACTAAAATTCATACGGTATGCCTGCATAGAGAATAGCTGCAGAGAAGAGATAGTATTTGCAGAAGCTTAAATGAAAATTAAATTAATGCCATGACCATTTTTGAGGAAAGCAATAAAATCTACTTACAGCTTCCAACTGATCCATAAGTTTGCATAAAAATTTACGGCATTCTGGGGTTTTACTATCAATCTTCATCCCTGTTTGCATTGCATACAAACGACCTTGAAATGATACAAAACACACAAAAACACCAAAAGTGATTATCTAAGGCAAAACCCATAAGCAAACAAAGCAATGCCCCCCAACACAACCGAAAGACAAACTCATGATGTAACAATGTACCGGCTCCAGTACTAGTGAGCAATGACAGTGAAAWGTAGATGTTTGGCCTTGCAGAGATACTAGGAGATATTCTGGGGAGATTTAAGCTTTATTTTCTGCAATGACTATTCCTGCTCATTTCAAACTGGTGTCTGTATCACTATTATGCAATAGTAAGTGCTTTTATAAATTACCACCACCCTCACTCGCAACTCTCTCAAATAGGAACTTCAAGTTGATTTGAGAGATCGTATGGGTATATCTCAAAAATGGAACTTCATGTAGTAGGAGCCAGTCAGACTCAAAATATCACTTTAACAAATGGAATTAAGCATCTACTATCTCCATGTACATGCATACAAAGCATCTAAACACTGAAGACACACATCTGATCTTTAAATCAGACAACACAGACTTTATCAAACTTCCCCTACTAGTAGTTGTCAGTTTTTAATGTGATCTTGAAAATGAATGATTAAAATCTTCTGATTAAAAATTATCTTTCTACTACCAAAAATATGTGAATTTTAGATTTGCACATGGCAGAACTTTACAGTCTTCATGAAATTGTGGGCTAACCCAAACGAGTATCTACTAGGATTAACACACACAGAGAAGGGAAAATGGCCGGAACATTCAGTAATCAAATGCAGAACATTTTCTACAAAAACCCTTTCCACTAACTCTCACTTCTAACTCTCAAGGGAGTCCTACAAAGCACTTTCAAATGCAGAGTTTAAGAATCAAAAGCTGTAACTACCAAATATTATCATGAGTTAGTTCTTATGGAATACCCCATGTCCTTCTTCTTGCATGACACACAGTTCTGCAAGTGATCCTTACTTGCTTCCAGCTTTAACATCTTGCTCCTTCCAAGCATTTCTTCATACACTAAAGAGAACCCTTCCCTTCAAATTATCTCAGTAAACATGAATATTAAACAATTGTTATGAAACTGCACTTACCCTGATGCTTGCTGCACAAGAAAACATATGCTCAAAAGCTTGTCTGACTTTTCCATCTATTATCAGTTTGTCTAATAAAATTAGATCTCTCTCTACAAAACTGAGCTAGATTCTCCTAGTGGGGACCACAATTTAACTAATTTTTCTGGATTTTTAGAGTAGCATTTCCCATTTTCTATAGAATTGATTGTTCAGACCAGACAAAGTGTACATTCCTTATTTGGGACTGCAAAGCATGCGAATTTTTGAATGTTAAAGCTGTTGGGTTGCCCAACCATTTACAGAAATCCCCTTCTCTCCCCCCCAAATAAAATACTTCTACTCTCCAATGCCTCTAGTTTTACTATTACAATGTATAAAAGGATCTAGCATCTTTGTATTCAAGTTTTCGGTAAAAAACAACCAAGTTAAAGTCCATCCTGACAAAACGAAAGGAATCAATAAAGACTACAAACAACTACAACACTTGACCATGAAAAATGGAAGAATTGCTATGTAGGTTTCATCAAGTGACAATGTTAATATTGAGCTAATCACTGATAGGTACTTTTAAGCCCACCTTATTTATCTTCAGGATGCTGACATGTTAATGTTAAACATCATGAAACTAGCACATGTAAAGTTGAAATTAGATATCAAAGAAATTCAAACACAGAAAAATACAGAGAATTGTGTCTAAGGCACTAAAATTAATACAAGGTGACCATCAATTAAAATCCCATCATCACATGATGGGGAACTAATGCTCAGTCTTCAATTAAATTGATTTTGAAGTACAATACTTGATTGTAAGCTCACCTGAACACATTTCATGGTATAATTTAACAATATAAAACTTAAGAATTAACATAAGGATTGCTAAACCTATGASCCATCTGGATCATTTATTTCTTTTTGATGGATGCAAAAATCAGGTATTTTCAGAGGCAAATAAATTAATTTTAGACTGATATATGAAATTTGGAATACCCTTGGTCATTACTGGATATAGAAATATCTTAATTGCTAAAGTATGCACCTTCAGATCTCTTCCATAACTCATTTACATAAAAAGAACTCAAGTTTCCATATAAATGGATCTTGCAAATGTCTTTAGTCTTGACCAGTTTAAAAATCAAAAGGTCTGCTAATTTGTAACTGTTACTCTTGTGTTACCTATATGTGGTTTTTTTTCACACTCATTGCAAATATACCCATTTAAATAGTGAATGCCAGATAATTTTTTTCTTCACTAATATCCAAGGRGGTGTATTTACAGGACTGTGACATCTGTATGCTTTGTATAAAGCTCTGAAAAGCCAGCCTTTTCCCCTCTTAGGATTTCAGAGGCTGAGAAAGACTTTAAGACTCCTTCAGGCACTTCAGCAAACAAATGCAGAAGAACAAGTCTTGAACACACAGAAATCAGACGTCAGAGAACAATAGTTACAGATAAGAAACATGTTTTCCTTCTCCATGGATAACTTTACACTGTGGGTGACATCAAGCAATGTTCCGCATCAACACCACTTCTTCCTAACAGAAGATTCTAGGACCAAGATACCCAAGGTTCTAAGGTCATTCAAGATCAAAGGACTATTATCCAAAGCACAGACTGCCAAGAAAACATCTAGTAGCAGCAGCTCTACAGATATTAAGAACACAGACATCCTGGAGACAGACTATTAATGTCACCTGAGATAAGATTAAATGTGTTCCACCTGTCACAGCAGTTACATCCCTGTACCACACAACTGACCATACAGGACACTTACCACATGTAGCCACAAAGTCTCAATTTGTATCAATGCCTATAGAAATTGCAAAGGAGATTTTCTGAAAGACCTCATTAACTTCCAAAAGGTGAAAGGACACTTGAATTACCCTAGCAAGAGAATCTACTGTGATCTTTAAAAGCTTTTGAAGTCCAGAATTTTTGCATACTCACTTCWTCACATACATTTATATGTTTGAAAGGAGGACTAACCTGTTCAGAGACAGGCCTCTGATGAGGCAGTCACTGGGATAAAAGCAAAAGCTATTCCTTCTTTCTCAAGTAAGTGGTGATCAAGAAAGAGCATGATGTCTGTGGAAACGAGTATTGACAGCACATCACTACAGCTGTTCTGCTTTCTGTAATATTGCAAAAGCAGTGGACAGTATTATTACCGTGCTTGACAAGTCACAAAACTGCTTTAACGGAAATGGTTCRATTTCTAATAAGTGGAAGGTAATCTCCTGAATAGTACAGATACCACAGAAAGAAATCCTCTTAGTGTTCCGTATTACAAATGCATTGTTTCACCTTACAGAATACCACACTTAAAATGCCATTTTACATCAAAATAATTTCACTTTTCTCTTCAGAACTTCTCTCTGCACATGGAAAAAAATGGTTTAAAGTGCATGTCCCTAATGACCACAGTGATATACTGTAAAAACTAAACAACTAGACTTACAGGAGCCATTTGCTTAGTAACTTCTGATAAAAAAATTTCTCTGTAAAAAGCCAAGCTTCTGGAAATGTTGAGGTAAAAAGACAACTAAACCCATACATTGCAGCTGCAAAAGTTTTCAAGTTTTTAAAGCCTAAATGGAGTATATGAAGAATGTAGACAATCTTGGAATTAAGCGACCTGTAATTCTTATCTCTCTTCACTACTTATGATGAAGATCTGGAATATCTGGAAATAAACAGGTGAATAAAATTATTCCTTCTTTTTAAGTTTGTTTTATGCACTCAGCTTTATAACAGATGCAACTATTTTTTGCCCCCTCTATTCAAACCAAGTAGCAAAAAAGACACTTATCTGGCCAACAAAGTAGTATAGTATAAGCATAAAGCAAAGTACTAAGGAGGTAAAGGAGGCTATATAGAGCTAATGTTTAAATATTAAATAATATGATATGTAGAGCTAAAGTCACTGGTAATTTTACACACAAAGACACAACTGTTTTGCCAATTATTAACTAAAAGAGAGTTTGCTCTCAGTTTGCAGACAGGACATTTATCTTCATATTCATAAAGACTTGGCAAGCAAYCATTCTCACAAAAATGTTTTGCCAAGACAACTACAAAATATACATCTTGATTTGCTGCCCTTAATCTTTGTTCAGTAAATATTACGTGTGGGTGTGCTGGCTGGAATTATACAGTGAGCTTTACAGAAACTTCTCTGCCTTTATTTATGTCACGTAATACCATGTTATTTTTCCTTTGCTAATACACAGCACAATTTCAGAGCAAGTATTTTGTCTTTAGTATGTGCCAGACATTCATTTCTCATACACAGTAAGTTACTCCAGATTTGTGTTTGGATAACAACTGAAACTCCCCTCACTCCCATTTTAAACTAACTTTGTGCCAAGTGAAAAATACCGGAGAACAAAAGTTCCAGCCAGCAAGCATGCACAATAGGTTGATTCTCTATCTTCTAAATTCTGTCCTACTATCCATCTTTCTTTTTCCTGGTTAACTGGATCAAAAATTTATACTTCTTTTTCCCTGTGTGTGTTTAATTCTCTAGAATAGGAAATAAATTACTAGCAACTGGAATATTTTTGACATTTGATAGTAACAAACTGACATAAAATAGTAACAAATGACATTGCAATAAATTTTAGCGATATTTTGATTCTGATTAAGGGATGAAAGCTTTTCCAGCCCATAATTTATTACTCATTCATATTCTACATCTTCCCCTTCCCTTTGTCAAACCAGTGACAGAAAAGYGTTTCTTAAATGCTTGGTACAGGGAGCCAACAGCTGGAATACAAACGTGGGAAGCAAGGGGCATAAAGACATTAAGTTGGATTCTACTCAAATCCAAAACTACTGGAAACATGTTTTCATATAAAAATGAATTATTTTTGCTTTCATGAACATTAATGTGTCATACTTCAATCATGTAATTTCTGCATGCAGATCATAAATAGATGATATTTCTACATGGCTAAGTCCAAGTTGTCTGAATTCAAAGACTTTTAAAAATAGATTTAACATACAGACAAACAAACTTGGAAGGGTCTTACACGGTCTCCTCATTATTTGATGTGAAGGAGACAAGATATTAGGCTGGCAGCATTAACTCGAAATCTAAAACATTCCAGAGAAAACAAATTACTTTCAAATACTTATTTTCAAGTAAAATTAACTTAAGGCAAAATGTAAGAAAAAAAAATCTAATGCAAAAGTGGGAGAAATGAAGATTACAAACAAATTTAATTAAGAAACTCAGAAGAGGATAGTACCATGACTATCTTGTCCCCTCAGATTCTTTTATAGTATTCTAAATCTTACTGAGGAAAATGCGTGGATAACAGTATATTATGTTACATGCTAGACAAATTCTGTCAAGTCAAAACAATCTCAATTGTCCCTTAAAACTCCTGAAAGTTATGGTAAGTCCCCTTACAATTCACTTTTATTTGAACAACACCAACTTATAAACAAGCTAAATAGGTAAAACATAATTTCCAATGACAAACACAACTGGTAACTATTAAGCTTAGATGACAAAACAAATAACATACTAATACCTACTATGAATCTCAGGAAATGACTCTGCTACGCTACCATACTTCAGTCTCGTTTAAGGACTTATTTTGGTCTTGTAAAATTTGAGTAAAAGAGTTATAGGTAGAATTCATAGGCTTCTAAGCTTTTCTACAGTATTTTAACTACCCATGTTTTTAAAAGCTTGACTCTACAGTTTAATAAAAATAATATATTTCCAATTAAAACAGAAAAACTATATCAAATGTAGGATTTATAGCAATTGAGATCTCTAGAAGGCGAAAGGAGAAGGCAGCTACTCTGGATTAGTTACGGTCAAGTCATGAGGATAAAACAGCTTGCAGTGATTAGAGCACAAATCTGACACACCCTCTTGTTTAGTTTAAATGGGAAGAAGCTTATCTCATGCCTTCAAACTACTCTATGGGGTAAACCAAAGCACCCCGGATGACCATGAGATAAGCTTCCAAAGTGTGATCCTGACCTTAATGGCTACCAGCATCCACAGCTGCATTAGGAGAAGCAAACCAGCAGGTTGAGGTAGGTGATCTTTCCATTCTTCTCAGCACTGTGTGCCACAMCTGCAGTACTGGGTCCAGTTCTGGGCTCCCAGTATGAGACACGGGAAGGGCCACAAAGCTGGTGAAAGGATGGGAATATCTGTCACACCAGGAGAGGCAGAGAGCTCAGACTGTTTAAGTCTTGAAAAGCAAAGAATCAGAGGGTCTTACCAATGTGCATAAAGACCTGATGTGAGGATGGGGGCAGTGGAGAGTGAAGACGAAGCCAGACCCTTCTCAGTGGTGCCCAGTGACAGGACAAGAGGCAATGGGCTCAAAAGACATGAAATCCCACTTAAACATAAGAAAAATCTACTGTGAGGGTAAGCACACGCTGGAACACATTGCTCCCAGCAGTTGTGGAGTTGCCATCCTTGGGGACGTTCAAAAACTGCCTGCACACAATCCTGACCACCCTTGCTCTGAGCAGGGGGATTGGATGAGGTGATGTACAAAACCCCTCAACCTCAATAATTCTGTGATTCTGCAAATCAGAAACTTGATGCTGATGCATCCTGTCTTCAAAGGCGGCAGCAAACCTCAGGCAGGAGAAGACAGTTCATAATTCTACTTCCAGAGGTACAAGTTGAATATATATATACCAAAAATTGGTGACTTATATGGTGAAAAAAACGCACCTTAGTATATTTACACCATACAAGTGAAATTTATGAGTTTAATACACATACATGTAACTCAGAAAAAGTTTCAATCTCTGAAGTACACTTATTCTATGTTCTCTCATTCCTATCTCTGTCAGAGCAGATTATTTTAAAATATTACCTATGTAATCAAAGCAAGTGCCCAAAATACCCAAAAGCTACCCAATAGCTAGTATCATCACAATTTTTGCTTCTACCCACAGTTTGCTTTGAAGATTGTGGGGTTTATTTAATTATCTTTGTTATTCCTATCACTTTTCAGTTTTCCTGTATCCACAGACAAACCAGTTTTCCCCACTTACAAATCTTTGAAATAATCAGAGCAAACAAACAAAGACTGAAGACAGGAAAAAAAAAATAGAAAGCAAAAGCAAAAATATAAATTGAGGAATATTTTTAGTTTATAAAACTAAATCAAAACAGAATCAAAACAAGTCTCATGTACACTATAATATTGGTATCTGCTTCTTAAATATTTGACCACTTTAAGTTATCCCGAGTAAAGAACAGATTAAATCTGTTCTTCAGTATGCAAACTCTAATAATGGCCTTTAAATCATCTGTCGTATTAGTAGCCCACAAAACAGTTTTCTGCCATCAGCAATATGAAAATATGGAAAATGTACTTTTAGAAATGGACTACATAAAACTAGTACAAAAGATGAATATTTTAACTGGAAAGCTCAGGAATTTGATCATATTAGATACGGAATGCTACAAGCATGTTCTTTTATGCATTTCAATTCTACAACGTCCCAGTAAAAATGAAGTCATTAAATATGTGCAGAATATCTTCAAACACAGCAAATCCCCATTATTTTATTTTCATTAATACTTTTGATTTACATGCATCTTCTACATTTTTCATTCAAAATGCATTCAGACAAATTAAAAGTTGAATAAGTTAAAATCTTATCAAAATATTTCACTGTTATCAGTCCTCTACTTTAAGGAAGGATTGGTAAAAAATAACATTATTTCAGTTGTAAAATTACACAGTAACTATATTTCCCAAATTCTTAGTCAGGCCATGAACTTTATTGTCTACTTTTTCTTTAATAATATTAAAAATGTCTTATAATTTGTATGCAGAGAAAAGCTTGTGTCATGGATGTCTGAGATACACTTGACAGTGAAAAGCCAGTCACATTTAACAGATGGATATTTCTGTTAAAATCTGAATGACTTTTGGTTCAAGAGGTTGTCAACTAGTTGTGGAAAAAAAATTGTCTCTTTTGCTCTTCTCTCCTGCTTGATCTCACAAACCCAGAARTGTTAATACAATAGTAAGATCCTTTGGAAGCATTTCCCTGGTGCTTTTCCATCTCAAGAATTAAAAATTGAAGATTTTTTCACACCTCTCTTAAGCAGATCAAATCTACTGATCTCACATGATTGTTTYCTGATGTTTAGTAAACTGTAAAGCAAAAATCATCACAGCTCTGCTTTCTGGAAGTTACTAGAATTGTAATTTCTCACATTGCATTCATTGGCTATCCAAACACTGTTATGTGTTAGGGTGTTATATATCATGGAACATCAGTCCTTTTCTGGCAACTCGCTGGCATTCTCTCAATGCTTTTGAATTAGAACATCAATCTCCAGCAAATAYACGAGTATAAAATAAACTACCAATCATCTTTGCAAAGAGCTTAACAATGCTACTAGAAGTCTGAAACAACAGTCATTAAGGAAAATCTTGCTTTAAACCCTAAACTTGAAGTTTTCAGAAGATATAGCTACCTCTCAAACCTTGCAATTTTTTTAAAAAATAACTTATGAGTCAAACTGCCTATGTCACAGTTAGATATACGGTTTCTTCAGTTGTTACAGGCCAGAGATCTTTTTATCAGAGCCTGCCTCCTTGTGTCTGCAGAATAACATCTCAAAGTAGTCAAACAGTCAGACTGATGTAAGTTTTTAACATAAAAAGTTACTTTATTGACTACCAATTACTTACTTGCCTTTTGCTAGGCAACCAATGTAGCATATTTTTCTGCTATTCCCTTATACCTGCTAAATGAGCTTACCTTTACAGAACCTGAAATAGCTACATATTTAATGACAATGATTAACAAATGTTACAAAAGTGAAAAAAAAGGTACCATATGGAGAGAAAAGCATTTTAAAATAAGGTGGTAGATCATCCCAGTGCTGGACACTTACATTAACCATTCAGTGTCTAATCTCTTTAAAAGAATTATTTCGTGAGATCATCTCCTGCACAACTTAAAAAAATAAACCTGGTTTCTTTATTTCTCTACAGTCTATGTTCTAGATAGAACAAATTCTACAACCATGTGAATTTATGGTACATAYTGTCAGGAAAAAAATATTTTTTAATTACTTCAATCAACTATGTCCATCTACTAACAGCAAGTAGGGCTAAAAAAGCAATGGTTTACACACAACATATAAAACTACTGATCATATGCTGCTTTGAATMAATCCGAATACCTAAAAATAAGGTTAAGCATGAAGGTTTTGTAAGGATTACACAGGACTACCAGCAATAAACCAGTTTTTTAATTTTTGCAGTGTTTCTAGGAAGTACCACAACAATAACTGGTGCGTTACAGTGTACAAGAACATCAGTGTTCAACATTTTATTTTTCATGTGGAAACTGCTGTGGTAGTTTAAAAATACAAATAATCCTACTGTAGCTATTCATATTATGTAAAACAGATTAACGTTAATTAAATTACTGTTTCTTTAAATCAACACATGCCAGCAATACCAAAAAAGCAGGAGTCCTGCCTTTGCCCCAAGCCACTGTGTCTCGTTCCTTGTCTTTGTCTGTGTGGGAACACAGCTGTTTAAGCAGTAGTGAACTGGCCCAGCTGAAAAATAGCTTATTATTGTCTTTCATCATACAATTACATCAACATTTGCTTCTAAAGCATCCTAGGATTGGGAATGAGAGGCCAGAGAAGGACTACAGCATTTTCTTTAGGTAGCACTGCTGATTATGCTAGCTTAATGCTTAAAATGCACTACAACATAACGCAAAAGAAAAAACATTAAAATGCTGTATGCAAATAAAATGCACAACTGCATTTAAACTGCCAGCTTCAATAGTACACCTATAGCACCCATGGATGCCGATGAAATAAAGATATTAACAAGAGCAGTAAGTAGCTCCTCTCACAATTTTATCGCTAAGCTATAGAAAGTAATATTTTCGGTTGCAAACACATCTTGCCAGAGTTCACTTGCTTCTGATGCTCAAATTAATTTGAGTCACAGCTCACATTATTAAAAATATAAAAGTGGAATTGAACTAAAATTAAAATAAATCAAAACCTAGCATACATATGTACATACTGAAAACTACTGTGCCATGGAAACCTTAATAATATTGGGACCAAAGGTTTTTTCCAGGTATGAACCACTTATGGCAACATTCCAAAGCCATAAACACATCACTGTTCAGACTGATGGTTACATCCCCCAGCCGACCAATGCTCCCCCTCACAGAGCAGCTGTGCAAGCAGCCTTGTGATGGAACATGCAGCACTGTCCCATTGTGCAACCTTTCATCACAGCGTCTGCTCTGCTGTGCCACACCAGCTTCYTCGTCCCGGGACACGCAGGGTGCCAGGCACAGGCCACACCAGCCCCCTGGTCCCGGGACACACAGGGTGCCAGGRGTGTGCCTGCAGATGAGGCTGGTGGAGAAGCACCAGCACAGAGAACACCACATGATCTAGCACACAGTTTGCCTCGCACTGTTCCTTCCACACAATACTTTACATAAAGGTCTATAGAGCTCCTCTGAAACACATTTCAAAGGCTGCACAAAGACATGTTCACTTTTTTTAGTGAAGCGTCTAAAGACAAGTGTTGCTTTAAATCTACATAAATCTGCCTTGCTCTCAAAACATTATCTGAAAAGTATCCCGAAAACTTTTTGCATCCCCAGATCTACACTTTTGAAAACCTATCTTTTTAGTAAAGCTTTTATTACTCATAGCACACTAGGAGTATATACAGTACACTTTTTTGATAGTAGCAATATTAATAATTAATACTTTGGGACTCCATGTAACTGTTCCAAACCCACGATGTTAAAAATTAATGGTTCATAAACCTCACTTTTGCTTCAAAGCCAAAACTAAATGAAGAAAAAAACCACAACTATGGAACAGGACTACTACGTTTTCGTCAATCCAGACAGACTCACCCACCATGGGAGGAAGTAAGTGTCATCAGTGGAACACTGGCGAAAACAAATTCTTCTCCTTTGTGTATTTAAAAAAACAAAGGATGTGAGCAAGACCTAACTTGAAAAAGAGGTGTCAGTGCTTTTTACTTTACGTAATACTGTAATGAGAAAGATATCCCTAGAATATTGTCTTTGCTATACTCAGTAATGAATCAGATGTGTTGAAGTACTCAAATGAAAAAACAGAATTTTCAGACTATTTAGGACAGATAAGGCAAGCCACTTTACAGAAAATGGTAATTATTGAACACAGGCTTTTTTTCCYTCTACAATAAGACTTACATTAAGTTTCAGAATGCAAAAGACAAAAAAAGGTAGAGATCATAAACGAAACCATTTCTGGTTTAAAATAAAAAGACTTGTATCTTATCACCTACACTAATGCATGTCTTGTATAGCAAGACAGGGCGTTATATCTGATAGAAAAACCCGAAAAAAAATAAGCAAAAACAAAAAAGAAAAACCCAGTGCAAGCTGACCTAGCTGGTGCTTCCTACCACACACAGTGTCACTTGTCCTGTGTTTTTCCAGTAAATAAAGAGCGAAAGACTTCTGAGAACACCCAGCATTCTAATGTGGCCATCTCACTTTCGTGGTTGCACTTTTCCACGTTAGCACAGCATTCCTGTGTAACACAGAAAGTTAAATGYATTTTTCTGTCACTCAGCTGACAGTTTTTTTAGAGTTTTCCGAAACCCGAATTTCACGAGTTCATTYTTATAAATTAAGATCACCTTACAATTAAACTACCAGTTCTATATCTATTTTTTATTGAACTCTTCTTTAAGACAAGCCAAGTAAACCCCTTAAATGACCTCGCACCTCAATAAAAAGAAAAATACCGACATTGTAATGGCCCACCTTCCTTCCCCTTAAGAGTGGGTTGTCACAATCATAAACATCTATTTTTTTGTGATCTGCTAGTCTTAGGCACTTTCCAAGTATGGCTTAACTGTAACAGGAATTTAAGACTAACAGCAGGCTTGCACCTCGTAATTCACTATTAGAACTATCCTATTAGGAACACTTTACACGGTCGCGTGCAAGGACGCATTCGGGCTGCTGGAATATCCACTACAACTACGAAGAAGCTCTAACTCCGCAAAACCAGAGCGGATGAAGGGCGGGTGGGGCCGCACGGGCAGCCGAGCACACCGCGACCACCCCGCACCGCCCAGGGGTGGAGCTTCCCCCCGCCCCCACGTCTCCGTCCATCCCGCGGGCACCCCGGGCGGGCCGGGGAGGAGCGCTCGGCCCGGTGCAGCGGCTGGCGGCGGGGGGAGGGCGCGGCGGCCGGGCCCGGCGGGGCGGCGCTACGGCCGCCTCCTCACTCACAGTAGTACGCCACCACGGGCTCGCGCTTGTCCAGCTCCTGCGCGGTCCGCAGATGGTGCTGGATGCTCTTGAGCTGCGGCGGCAGCGGGGGCAGCGCCGGGGCCGCCATGGCGCGGGCGGCGGCGGGACGCGGCGGCGCGCGAGTCTCGCTCCCGGGACTGGCGCGCGCCGCTTCCGCTTCCGGCTCGGGGCCGTGGGCGGGCTGCCGGCGGCGTGCGGTGAGCGCCCCCTGCTGGGCGGGCGGGGCCGTCCGTCCGTCCGTGCGTCCATCCATCCACCCACCCATGGGGACGTGCAGCCTCAAACGCCACTTGTGTGGCGCATTAGTGCTCGAAACGCGTCCCACAGCAGCCGTGAGGAAGGGCCTGGAGATGTCGGGGCGGCCGGGGCTACTCCTGGCCCAGCGGTGGAGCGGCAGCCCGGCCCCGGCTGCCCGGGCTGAGCAGCGGCGCCTCCCTATCCCTTGTGCCTCCCTTCCTTTGGCACGTCAGCCCAAAGAGCTGTGCAGCGTGTCCTGTGGAGGTACACTTGCAAGAAAAATCCCTTCTCAGATGGAAACATCTTCTCCTTGGGCTGTGCCAAGGCTTACCGGAGGTCAGCCCGGGGGCTGAACCGTACCTTTACTCCCGGGCCTCTGCCCTGCATCCCCAAAAACTGTTTGCAAAAATCGGATTCGTTACCTGGTATGCAACAAACCAGTAATTACACGCTCGAGAGAGACATCGATTATTCATTTCAGAGTTGTGCAAGCCTGGGTGCTTGGTGGTATTCCACAAATCAAGCACCCCAACTATCAATGCTTTACTATTTATACATTGTAGCAAAGAGTACAAGTTACATAGTTGTCTTATAACTAGTGTTCTATCTCCTGTGAGTTAACGATTCTCTTGCTTTTTATGCTAATTAGTGAKCATGCTCAGTCTTTCCCATCTTTTGAGTTGCTGGGTTTCTTGGTGCGGTGGTCCATGAGTTGGTGGTCAGGATCTCCCCCTGCCAGAATTGCCTTTTACCCAGTCGGAGCTGATTTCAGGACAGTCGCTGAGTTGGCTTTGTTAGTTTCTTCCTTGTTTTGGGAATTCTACCAAATGTCCTTGTGGCCCATAAATCCTGCATTCCACTATCAGTGGGCGTCCTTCTTCCTAAGATTTGTTAACCTCCCCCTGGCTCTGAGGTCATTGAAGAGTGTCAAGCTCTAAACATGGCAAACAATGTAAACCTGGTAAACAAGGCAATTCTACCACCCAGTGATTTGTTTTTCTGACACCTGAACATTACTTAGAGCTTGCTTGTTGACTGCTGTCCATCTCATGGATTAAATCTCCCTTCTTGTTGGTTAGGCTTGAGAGTATACAAAGATTAAACATCAAAGAACATCCTTTCTTAAGAAAATTTTACATATTCCACATTTTGCAATACTACCATGGCTTGGCTAATAGGACTGGGCTGCTTCCTGGGACCTGTCAGCAAGTCTGCCAGACCTGGAACATGCATCTTGCGGGATCACCACTTCCCAGAAAACTTTTTCTCRGAGGAACCTCCAGGGATTTCTGGTTTTGCAGAGAGGGGATAAGAACTGCAAAAGAAATGTGAGCTGTTGAAGCAAAATAGTTTCAAATGGATCTCTCAAATTATTGCAATATAAGTTATTTTACTGTCTATCATCTCATTCTGACAGCATAGTTAAAACTGTTTTAAAATTTCTTTTAGATAGGCCTTTTGCCAAACCTCTTCCTGATCTCAAGGTGGCTGTTTGCAAGGCAAGAGAACGTCAGTGCTCCAGGGCATAAAGAAAGGTGTATATTGGAGGAAGGCACTGGGTAGGAGAGGTGGCTGGATTGCCTCATTGCTGAGACGGGAGAGTGCTGAAAAGAGAACASAGGGGAAATGATGTCTGAACAGAAGAAAGGAAGCCAAGAAAGGAACAGAATAGGGAGTGGTTACAGGACTGGGATGTTGTAGCGCTATACTAGAACCTGGCTGGCCCAGAGCAGCCATGCCTTTGATGTAAATGCAATCATGTCACAATTACAGCTCTTTGTTAAGTGAGAACTAAAATGGTCATGATGTCTGACTAGAGACAAAACTGACTGCAAACACATGAGCTGGGGATTGCTTTGAGTGAAAATGAGGTGGCTAGAGTATGGTGGAAAACAATGAAAAAGTCAAAGAAGCACTTACACTGTGAACCTGATGTAAGCAACAAAAATGCTTCCTCAGTGATCTGGGAGACAGGACTTCATGTTCACTGTGTAAAGAAATAGAACTGAATCAAAGAATCCCCAAGTGTATTATATAATTCCTTCCATAATGGAAAAAAAAAAAAAAAAAAAAAAAAAAGCTTTCATGATCATCTCAAGTATTTGCTAAGCATTTGAGCAAAAATCAGTGCAACACTGAGAAATGCATGAAGGCATATGAATCTCAGAGGGAGTAAGGGTGGAAGGAAGCTGATAGAAAACAATGTAAATGAGGATGAAAGTGGTGGGAGTTTGGAAGACCAAGCAAAAGAAAAGTTTAGAGACACTTGAGAATACAGTGAGTGCCAGGAAAACGAATGGCAAATATAGGAAAGAGAAGTGTTGACAACCATGGGGAAATGGTTTCTTTACATGGACATAATATCTCCATCAACATGTTCCAGAAACTAATGGCAGAATAAGGCATAGAAAAACATTTGCACTAAAAGGCAATAAAGCACATTTTGTTTTTAAATGAAAAACTGAGGAATCTGACAATTTTAATTTCACAGGAAAAGCAGAAAAAAAAATCAGTGTTGTATCTTATTTGGAAGAAGGAAACTTTTTAATATGTTCTAGATTTTGACCACAAAGGGAAAGGGCATGGTGGTGGGTAATCCAGTTCCTAAAGCACCCTCAGGGGTCCTCAGGCAGTCCCCTGCCAGTACCTGTTCTTTAAGGCTTTTGATGGTAACAAGAAACTCCCCTGAGGGCTTGGGGCTTTTGGCACTCCTCTGACCCTTCTGAAGTGTTTGGAAATGTACAGAAGAACAGCAAGCAATGAAAATATTAAGCACCAGGGAAAATACTGACAAGGTTGTGAATCAGTTATTTTATTATTATACAAAGATCTGATTAAATGTGATTTGAATACCATTGGTAACAACTGTACCTAGCACATGAAAGTAAATTCTTCTTTTTAGTAGTTCTATATACTGTATTTTTCTATAAATGAAATTTTTTTTTACCTGAGATTACAAGTTACAATTGGAAAGAATAATTCCAGATGGAAATTGACACATACAGTGAAAAATTAAATGTGTATCAACCAAAGCACATGGCACATTATGCAAACAAGAAGTTAGCATGGTGATTTTTATTCCACTTGCAATGCTTGAAAATATCAAATAACTAGTTTAATATTACATAAATCTGATAGTTTTGACTGGACATTTATTTAAGACAACATATAATTTATTTGCATAGGGCAAAAAAGAATATTAATGCTTTAATATAGCAAATGTATTGAAATATATCATCTTGTTCTTGATCAGCACATTAAAAAAATCACTCATCTAGTTGTAACCCACTTTGTTTTAAATGGCCCAGATTCAATCAAATCCAAGACACCTRAACTTGCAATTCCCTTTATATAATGAGGATTACTGTTATGGGTGGGAATTACAAGGCTATGATAACCCAACTGTGTTTGAGACTGCTTAACTAACGGTGGTAAAATATTTGGTTAGAATTTTTCCAGATTTTTCCAAATATTCTTAAAAGGACCCAAATTCTGTTGTTGGGATCTCAACTTTTCATGTTTGAAAAACAAATGGAAARTGGTTAATTGTTATTATTGTTACTTGGACATACTTTATACAGGAAACWACCCTCTCCCTTCTTTCAGATTCTAAAATCTGTTTTATATCCATTAYCTCACTTCAGCACAAAGAAATCACTTCTAAATTTAATATGTTTATTAGTTCTTAAGAAGAAAGTGTTGCACACAAAAATATCTGATAGCTATATAAAGTTTGAGACCTAACCTGACCAAATACACTTACTGCATAGAATAATTTTAAATATGCAGACTTCTCTTTTAACTTATTCTAGCAACTTTAGTCAGAGCAAGAAGAAGTTAGATGTGACACAAACWGCAAAAAATTCTGTGGGCCCAATTCCTCAGTCACACACAGGCAAAACTCACTGAAATCAAGTCATAACTGGGCCTAGGAAAGGCTTTTCTCTGAGATTTTATTTTGACACTTTTAAGCCTCTTATGCAAAATTAAGTCAAAAAGACCTTTTACTCCTTCAAAATGTGATCATACTAAATTGGTAAAAATCTTTTACATGGTAAGCCAAAACATAATGACGGTAAGGCATTCCAGTCAGCAGAAAAAATACCATGCTACTCTCTCACTTTTAAAAGGAGATTCTCAGCCAGCAGGTGACTACAGCTGAACCTCTGCAAAGTAAGGTGGTATCCAYGGATATGTTATCATGACAGCCTAACCAGGAGTCTCTGCCCCTGGGGGCTGGGATGCAGGTTGCAACAGTGGCACTGCTTAGGAAGATGCTCAGATGCTTTCTGGTACCCAGAGACTTATCCACCATTATTGCTTAATTCTCAAGCCACAGGAACATGTAAGAAATTTGGAATAGTTTTTCCTGGAAGGTCAATGACCTTTTTAGCTCTGATGGCATGTATTCAGAAAAGTTGTGAATAGAAGTATGTTTGTAAATAACCTTCTCCTCCCACACAGACACTCCTCTGGAGGCAGAACTATTGTACGTGGTAGGTCATGGAAATATATTGCTCTTGGAGATCTTAGTGCCTTTGGCCTTGACATGGAAACAAAGATTATCCTCAGAGTGTGCAAGTTTTCAGACGAGACCTAAATGTCAGATGTCTATTCTGCAGCGGTAATCATGAGTGTGGTTCTCTTCTGCAACACTGCATAGAGGACAGGAGATGTTTTTTGTTATGGTTTGAAATCATTGTTACAAAACTGCAGGTGGACAGGGCAGTAAATGAGTACGAGTGGTTGACATCACTGAGTTTTTAGGAAACCTAATCTTCTACATGAGATCTCAAAAATTTCAGCAACACACAAGATCACTGTAATCACAGTAAATGTGTACATTGCAATAAGAAAAATTGTCTTTTCAAAGTGCTCTGGCACCATGCACCGGGTAATGTTAAACTTCTTTTCAAGTGCTCCCACGTCACACATGTAGATTGCGTTCACTTTGAAACCAAAGAGTTGAATCTGTAACCAAAAAGCCACAACTTCGAGGACAATCCTTAAGAAAACAGAGAAGATATAAAAACCGGTGTAGGATGACTTTTGGAGAATATCTTCCTGTTTGATGCTCTTACATGCAGCATAAAGGTGAAAAAAGGCTCCAGGCACCAGTACAATCACCAGCTGTAATGCCCAGAATACCTAAAATGTAGCAGAARTGTAGCTGTCAGATCATTTACAGCTGCCTTGGGACAACTAAAACGCACACATATTGGAACATTTTGCAAGTCTGCAAGTTTTTAATAGATATCAAATGTATAAACAGTTAAATGACAATAAAGGTAAAAAGCAGTTATGCTTTGATTTGAAAAGTTTAGTTGGTTTCTGAAACATGAGGATTGCTGTTTTGAAGGACAGACAGCACAGCTCCATATTTAGTCATTGATGAAGTTTTACRAAAAGGAAAATACTAATGAAAAAAAGCTAGTGATACTTAGCCCAGTCAGTTACTACTCGTATGGTACAATCATGTTTAATTTTTTGCGGTTTACTTTCCTAGGATTGGATTCTTAATATTAAAAAGTAACRAAAAAAGATAATTACCTGAGGAGTTATAGGCCGGAACTGGTTGTAACAGAAAAGATTAACCTCTCTCTTGTCTGGGTCACAGCTGAAATGCAAGGCCTCATTTCCATAAACAGCAAAGCCCAAAACACCAAGGAAAAACATTCGAATTGAGCCAAAAAAAAGAGTGTGGAATTGTCCAATTACTGTTGGTGGCCTGAGCTGCAAATCAGAGGGTTCATTCAACATAAAAACCAAAAATGAACAGTGTTATTATTGGAGGCCTACTTGCTCTTTTTCATTATTCAAAATATTTATTTTATTCTACATGTTTTAAAAGGAGAGAGTTTGCCTATGAACGCTGCAGTAGCCTTCTAACAAAATAATGTCTTAGAATATTTCATTGTTCCTACTAATTTTATGTAAACGTTAATTTGTCTAGCACTTGCCAGTTCATCTKTTTCACTGCCTTTATCTGTATTCYGCTGCTGCAGAAGGCGCCAGAGGGACCTGAGCGCTTCGACCCAAAGTCTATTCGCTTTGCTGTTGTACTGGTTCGTTCACATGATGTCAGGTGATGGCCAAGCACGGACCGCCGTGCCGCCATCAAACCTAACCACACTTAGAACCAGACTTATTCCCGCGAATTAAAGTTCAGCTTCCCCCAAGGGGCATTTCCAGCCCCTCTCCGGCCGCCTGCCCCTCCGTGCGCGGGCCGGGCAGGGCAGGCGGGCGGCCCCACCGCTCCGAGCGCGGGGCGRGGGCGCGGCGCGGACCCCGCGCGGGTTGGGGCCGGACCCCGGCTCCGGTCGGGGCCAGAGGGGCGCGCCCCCGTGTACTCACACATCCCTCCGAGAAGCTCCGGATGTAGTTGGGGGACATGTCTGGGGAAGGTGCCCTGTGCGGGCGGCGGCGGCCGGAGCCGGAGCCCACCCTGGCCCCGGCCGCGGTCCCGACCCCGGCTCGCTCCGCCCTTTGTCCCCGGGCGGGCCCCCGCGCTCGGACCGGCAGCGGGCGCAGCAAAAGCCGGGCCGGCCGACGCCCGGCGATAATCCCCGGGCAGCACCGTCAGCAGCGCCGGCCGCCACTGCCGCCCCGCTGCCGGCTGCGCACCTGCCCCTGCCCCGCCGCCCTGCGCCGGTATCACCCCCGCCCGGGGTACCCGCTGTACCGACCATCTCCCCCGCCCGGCCCCGGAGCCTCGCCCCTCTCGGGGTACCCGCTGTATCAATCATCTCCCCCGCCCCCGGGGTACCCGCTGTACCGACCATCCCCCCCGCCCGGCCCCGGAGTCGCTCCCCGCCCCCGTCCCCAGTCCCGTCCAGGTTAAGGCCCCGGCGCAGCGCTCCCGGGGCTGCCGCCGGCGAGAGGAGCTGGAACGCGGCAAGCCGGAGCATTTAGAGTTTAGTAACTTCTTTTTAACAAAGTCCGATAAGAAAGGATGCAACAGGACTTGGAAGCCGTACGTCCACGATTCTGAATTCAAAGAAACAGCAACTGAATTAAAACAAATAATACCAACCACTTCAAAATTGCTACAAATAACTTAATGGCAATAATTGCTATTAATAATTTGCCAGCGTATTCAGTATGTGCAATTGAAGGAGCTCCAGAAGAGCTGTGCATGCAAGTCCTTGTGTTTGCCAGACACTCCTGCTGGTAAATAGCTGCAGGGATGTACTTCAGCTCAGTAGTTTGAACCCAGTGGGAGTTTTATRAGGAAATGGAGAGAGGAAGGGCAGAGATGGGAAACCAGTAAAGGGGAAACGCTAGCTTGTCACTCACTGATGTGCAGTGGTTTATTTGGCATGCACAGGAAAGTGAAATCCAGTCATCAAATCCAGAGATGGGCATTTGCTCTTTTGCTTCTAARTTCAAGAGAGAACCTCCCTTGTAACCGGCTGCAGCATGAGTCCAAGCTGGTGTAACAAAAAGCATTATTCCCTCTATCATGTATGCTCATAGGCATGGAAGCATAGGCAGAAGGAGGGAAGAAATGGGAATTGAGGTTAATTTTATGTATGGATTTAGCTATTCTGTCTCTAAAAGATACCTCAATGACTGTATTAATGACATGATTGAAATAAGTGTTGTAAGACATCAGAACACACTTTGTAAGGGGAGTCTGCCCTGTGTCTGATGAAGCAGCTAAATTACAAAGAAGGTGAAAAGTGCTCTAATATGTGCATGTTATTTACTACAGCTCCTAGGTCAGGCACTTAATTTAATGTCTGTTTATCTCCTGGAGTACTGTAAAAGGTGCTGTATCAGTAGCACTCAGACCTTGTTTCCAAACTGTTTTTAATGCAATCTGCTGCTCTGCTGCRTAGGCAGAATTCTGAAGTTTGCGTATGTCGAATGAACTAAAAGCAATAATGCCTCACAGTGGTATGTGATCTGCAATAAAGTACTGTGGTTCTCAGGATGTGTGACTAACCTTCACCAAAACACAGTGATTGTGATTACAGTGAATTGTTTTTCAATACATAATACATATGGAGCTTAATTATCATCCAAAAGCAATTTATTGTTCCCACAATACTATGAAATGACTGAATTAGTTCAGCATGCTGGACAGATGTTTAGTATCAGTAATATTTCAATCATGTAATTAATTTAAAACGTGAATTGCTATTAAAAACCTGCTGTTGAATGTACTTCAAAAAATAGTTGTATTGGTATTTATTAGGATCTCTTTAAGCAGAAATGTTTAAAAATGCAGTAATAGGAAAACTGAACAACTCCTAGTTTCTAAACAGAGATAGATCTCTCAACGCTTTTCATTATGTTTGGTATAGTAGTGATTATTTGCACATTAATTGATGAACATGAACCCATGAAGTTTGGTCAGCATTTGATTCCACTATAGATGGAAACAATATTTAAGAACACATTTTAGGTAAAAATCTGCACTATACAAATGCTACTTTGTATCTTTTTAATGTTGGGTGAGATTCACATAATTACTTACCTGACTTGGTTGTTTAATATAAGACAATTGAATCAACCTCAGTAACAGTATGGAAACTTGAATATCTGTCCTGCGATAAAGGTGCTAAAAGAAGAGTTAGCTGGCAATGCTCTGTTTTCATTCTAGAAACACATAAGGAATACAGCTGCATTGAAATACAAAAACAATGAAGTCTGGAGATGTTGCCAAATAAACCCAATACAAACCCCATGGGTGTCTGCACTGAACACCCACCGAGTGTGATGAATGGGCCCACAATAAAATTGTGACTTTCTTTGAAGTGGCTCAATACATGTTGTGTGAGCTCAAGTACAGGAATCCCATTATCCTCGCACCAGGAGGAACTAATAGCAATGTTTTTCTTTTGTCATGTGTGTTCAATAATGTGCTTCGTAACACCAAATTAGGAGGATAACTTGAGATGGAAGTAGTGTAAGCTGCCATCRGGCAGTCCTTTTGAATGCAGTCTGCCAAAGGAGCTCAAGCCATTCCTTTCTTGACAGAAAATCATTATTTGTCTTGAATTTATAGGAGCAGCTGTCTGTTAGTTGTCTATCATGGACAAATGGGATGGAAGATGTTAATATCACATTTGTTTCTAAGTGAGTCCTAAGCCTGGTTTTTGACTCCAGTTTGCAACTCAGCGGTGTGCTCTTTAACCTTTTAATGAGTTGGAAGTCCAACTGAGTAATCACAGCAAACAAATGGAATCTAAATGCATGCATAAAGCTGCAGTTGTGCTTAGAGGGGTGAGCTGCATGTTTAACATTAAGCACCCAATTCATTGCTTTATTAGTGTGATTAAATGTAATGGCACCAAATAACCTTGTGCCATGAAAAAAACCAGCACCATGAAAATGGTACAAAAAATTGAACAGGTAAGATAAATTTTTGTCCTTCAAAAGAGAGCTTGCATGCCTAAATATTGGAGAACAGATGCTTCTGCTAGCTTTCCAACTTTGTCTAGTGCTGGAAGCACTCAAATTTCCATTCTGGTTTGCAGTGTTCCCTATGTTGAAATTGAAGTTCAGTGGAGGCCTCTACTAGCTGCAGACTGGTGCTTGCACTGCAATTTGGACCCGAGATGGAGGTTGCCTTACCTTTGGCTAGAGCAGGAGGATTAGGAGCCRGGTGACTTCCTCAGATCTTCCTGACTTGTCTGCTGTTTTATGTTTGGCATGAAGAATAGCAGGCAGGATGCAAAGCCTGACAGCTGAGAAGGGTGGACTGAAGTCTGGGTTTATTGCATGAGGATATGGGCTCAGCCCTGCCACTCAGTTTGGGGAGATGTGTGTCATAAATATAGCTTCTATACAGCTTCTTCCCTACTTTTTTTGTTTGTTTTTCATTAATGCAAAGTTTGTTTAATCCAAAAATTTAATTCTTAAGTTTTAGAAATTAGGAAATACACATGAGGAATCACTAGCATTGTTTTCCCACTCACTGTGTCTGGCCATGGAGACTTAATAAGGAAGAATTTCCATATTGCTGTTTGTTGCAGCTTTCTAGGTCTGGGAGGCTGCAAACTTCTGCTTGCAGCCTAGTGCTCCAAGGACATAGTACTGCTGGTGGACACAGCTTGGCTCTAATCACAGAATGCTGCAATTTCTTCTGTTCTCTGGAGTCTTGAAAGGGAAAGGCCTGCATGGCACACATCAGACATCTTTAATATTAGTCAGCTGCTGCTTAGAGCTTATCCYTGAGCAGCCATAGTTGAACTCAGCATTTCTCATTTGAACATATTTAGTTTGCTACCTTATGCCATTTGTGATATTCTCTACTCAAATCCACAACAATTCTTCTATTTAGAATAATTCTTCTCATATMATTTTCTCTCCCAGGGAATGTACAGGCATTGTCTATGGGATGTTTAACTTCCAGCGATATTTTACTAGTAAAAGAGTTGTTTGATGTTCAGATATCTAATCTTAGAGTTGGAGATCTGGCCTTAGAGATGTGACCTTAGAAGATGAACAATCGTCCTCCTTGACTCCAAAACATGGACTGTTTCATACCCAGGTAGGGAGCCCTTATCTTCTTCCCCTCCTTTTTCCTACTCTGCCTACACTTCACAGCTACTTCTTGGACCCACTTCCAGCTATCCACATAGGAGCAGTTGCAAATCCAGTTATCTATTCTGAAACCTGGGGAAGTGATCTGTTTCTGTATCCTCTTGTCCTTTAAATAGAGGAAGAACCTGAAGTGAAAATCTCTGCAAAAAAAACCACCCTCCATCAAAATAAGAAAGCCTCTATTGAAGTAACAAGAAAGAAAAAATGAGTTACTTAAAGTTATTGCATTATTGACTGTCTGGAAAAAGTTCCTCTCTGCTACAATGTATGCCCACATTTTCCAGCTGTAGTTGCTGGTCTAATGTGTGATATTACAAAATCCATTGAAAGTTTGGTTCCTAATGCTCAGTGTTTAAAATCAAGTAGTATTTGTTCCTTGGTTGTTGCCTTGTTTCTTTTTAATACACGACTGACGATCAGGACTTCAAACGTGATCACTTCCAGGGCTCCATTTGCACAAGCACACATAATCAAAGGCTGCTTACTGCAGGCAGTTTTGGTGTGGCTGTTTGGTAGTTTATGCTTGGCTCTTCATGGGATTACACATGTTGTGATGTGCAAATATAGAATTAGCCCTGGCATTATCAAGTGCCTTGAGCTGCACAGATATGTGAAAAGAGTGGTTTTCACTGCCAGACCCACTTCTCAGTAGAGGGCGTTTGTGAGATGTGTGGAGTTCCTCATTCCCGCATGAACTGATTATGAATCCCTATGTTTAGGAGTTACTGATGAAGTGGATTTGCTTCACACATTTCCAAGTTGTTGTGGTTCCTGCACTATGGTGTTGCACTCCCAGATGCATTCCATCTGTGGTGGCTGATYGTGCCTGTGCAGTTTCTTTCCCACTGAGGAGGCTTACCTGTGGCACTCTCTCCCTCGCTCTTGTGCCAAGTACTGTGTCACAGGTGTACGGTGAAACTGTCTCTAGCCTGTAATCTGAAATAACATCTAAAGACATGGGTGGACTCTTTTGTTTGAAAAGATAATGATGAACAGTTTGTATGTGGGGATCTGAATTCCGACTGGTTTATGTCAGAGTCTGTGAATCTTCCTCACGCACACCTTTTCACCTCTGCAGGAAATTATATTCATACTGTTGGAGTATATTCCATTGTCTTTACACAGGCATCTGTTGAACATTAGAAGCAGAATCTAACTTTTTGTTTTCTCTGAGCTGGAGACACTCATTCTGTTCGAAGCTTATTTCCTTATTGTTCAGAGTTCTGAAAAATATAGAGTAGATAAAATCAAGTACTGATAAAAAACAGGAGTATAAATTCCCACTGAAAATATTTCTAATTCCTCAACCTTTAGAATTCCATCCTATGCTCTAAAGGACAGAAAAAATTTACTAGGACAGAAGAAATTCTCCTGGAAGGCWGCGGTAGGAGGAGTGGTGGTGTGCAACGAAATGCAAGGGGTCTCACCCCTCTCCATGCAAACTGCAATAAGTTTATGCCAATAGATGTTTTTAAAGTGTTCTTCTATTGATATTCATGCAAAAAGACTCAGCTTCCTCTTGTCCCAGGAAAATCAATATTAAAGACATGTTGAATTTAAACTATTCTCCCAATGGGAATCATATTGTTTGTTCACATATATAAACCCATTTTCGAACAAATTAGAAAAAGGACTATACTCTCGGTGTTAAAGTTTAACCCACAGTGCTAAAGACTTATATTGGATCCAGACAATGGGAGCCAAAAAGACTGATTTGGAGTGTTAGCAGAAACCTGAATATTGTTGATCTTAGAAAATTTCACGTATGCTCAGCAAAGTAGAGGGTCACAGCAATAGAGATAAATATCTAAGTTGTCAGTAAGGCTGCCTCAGAGGGAGTGTAGTTGAACTTAACACCGTGTGGARGAAACTTGATTGGTAACAAGAATCACTTCCAGAGAAGCTCTGTGACAATTCTGATGAGCTGCCTAGTGGTAAAAGTGAAGTCTCTAGCCTAATCCTTTCTGAGACATAGCACTGGTTGGGTTCTAACAAATTATTCAGCATCATGTGATTCAGTCATTTACACAACTTTAACACRTTTATATATTCAGGGATGGGAGAAGAGTCAGAATGATCAGTAGATATAGAGAGGTGTAACTATCAAGGAACATTAATGCTTTTTGTCTGATAATCTTAGTAAAAGTTTATTTAAGAAAAATTGCTGATTTAATTCCTACACTAGAGAGCATGCCATGGATAAGCTATGTATCACTGCACACACGACATGGTTTGCTTCTGATATTTTAGTGGACAGACTCTCCATGCACCTGTCATAAACCCACAGAGCTTCAAGAGAACTGGTGTAGTAATATGAACAAGCAAGTTCACTACAAGCTCATACATTCTCCCTTCTAAGAAAAAGAAATAAAAKAATCAATCTGCAGAGCATGTTACTGGGAAATGCTGTTATTCTTCTGCCTCAGCATTTTGTCTTGAAAACTTCAGTCCAGTAGGTCTGCCTGTCTTTCAGCACATTTACACGGTTACCTACATTCATGGCTTCTGCTGGAAACAGATGGASCTGTTTGGAAAGCCTATACATGTGMAGACACTCGGAAGTAAAAGACATTACCTCACTGAAAAGCAAGAAACACTAGAGACAAGTGCTRCTCTTCAAAGGGGCAAACAACATTCGTTCTCCACTGTGTTGTACCATTTGTCTAGTAAGTCATGGATAAAACACATCAACTGTTCCCCTTTTCATAGTCGAGACCACTGTGAAATGCAACTTCAAGAATCAAACCTTAAAACTTTAAACACAGCTGATGTCTTTGAGTAGKATCAATGCAGAACCCACAGCTGGATATCAGGAATAAAATCTCGTCATTTCCAAGCCCCTCGCTCCCCGCCACCCTGCGTTTCAAAGCGCTGTGGTTTCACCTGGGTAAGATGCTGAAAGACGGGTTTCCGGCAGCGATCCCGCGTTCTGCCCGACGTGGCGGACAGCTCTTCGGTTTGCCGGACAGCGCCTGCTGGGGGCTGCTTTGCAGTGGGCAGCGGCAGGGGGAGAGGCTTCCCTCGCCCCTCCCGCTCCGCCCGTCGTTCCCATCGCGCTCGGGGGCCGGGACCCCGCGGGACGGCTGCCGCTCCGGGATCCGCCTCTCCCTTCACCGCAAGATCCAMCTCGGCGGCGCGGGGCTGGGCGAGGGCACAGGCGCTCGCAGGAAGGAGGGGCGGGGCGGCCCCTCCCGGAGCCAGGTATAAACCTGCGGTGCTGCGGAGTGAGGAGCGGGCTCGCTCTGCGCCTCGCCCCCGCCCCCGGCGCTGCTGCCCGGGCAGCACCGGCGCCCCTGGACAGCGCTGGCGGCTCCACGGGCGCGGGGGGGCGGCCGGACCGCGCCTTCGCCGCGGCGGCAGCGGCGCCCCGAGGGCGCTCCCGGGGACGCGGGCAGGTGGCGGCTGTCCCGACGGCGTTCGCTGCCCCCAAAGCTCAGGATCTCCTGCCCACCTGCCCACCGGGAGAGGCTTGTCCGAGAAGCCGAGGGGCAGCACGTGGGAATTTTTATTTCCCTCCCCCGTCACTGCGCCGGCGGACATTCCTCTGCATTTCTTAAGGGAGAAAACTCGGCAAAGAAGGGGGAGGAAGAAAGGCAGTAGGAAAGGCGGGGAAAGTTGGTTGACTTTCAGAGAGGTGAAGCTTTCCTGTGGCTCCCGCTACACTTTGCACTGGAGACTTTTAGTCCACCCGAAACTGGAGGATGGAGCCAGATCTCTCGCCCGAGCTCGCAGCAATGCCCCCGCCTGAGCCCACAGCAATGCCCCTCGGGGAGAATGGGAGTGCCCACCTGGTGCCCGACACAGCCCTGCTGTCCCCGGGGAGAGGCACCGCCGTGTTCATCATCCGCTGTGTCATCCCTTCGCTTTACCTGCTCATCATCACTGTCGGCTTGCTGGGCAACATCACCCTCATGAAGATCTTCATTTCCAACAGTGCCATGAGAAGTGTGCCCAACATCTTCATTTCCAGCCTCGCTGCTGGTGATCTGCTCCTGCTAGTGACCTGTGTGCCTGTGGATGCCTCCCGGTATTTCTCCGAGGAGTGGCTCTTTGGGGAGGTGGGCTGCAAGCTCATCCCTGTCATCCAGCTCACCTCCGTTGGTGTCTCTGTCTTCACCCTCACTGCCCTCAGTGCTGACAGGTAGGAAAGCCGGACTGCCACTTCTCAGCTCTCTGCAGCTTGGGCTGAGGCTAGCCAGAGCTACACAAGAGGTAAAGCACCCCTCTAGATAGTGTGTCCCTGGTTTGCAATCCCCTCATTCCAACTTGTGAGGTGCCAATGCTTCTCCTTCCCTCACTGACCCATGACCAGTGATACTAACTGAAATTAAAGGTTATCTGGAAATGGGTGTGCCTGGGCCCCCAGCTTCCAGGGTGTCAGCTGCAAGAACTGGGTTTAGCCTTGTCTTCTGCACCTCTGGGATGGTCCTGTAATAGTCCATATTGAAATCCTATTCATTAGAGGAAGGTTTTAGATGCCAGATATGACCCTTCCCAAGTCACAGTGTCATGTCAGCAGGCAGTGAGTGACTCAAAGCAAGTTGGGCACAGATGTATTTTTAATCAGTTTATTTCTTTCTGCTGAGAAAGTGTATGTGTGTATGTGTGTTTGTGCTTTAGTAGAAGAGCAGGTTACCAGAGGTGACTGCCAGAACTAGTTTAGCTTCTGGGAATTCAGAGACACCAAACTGCTCTGTTGTAATTGTCAGTCTTAAACTATTGTTCAAACTACTCTTATTGTCATCTGAACTTTTAGAAAAGAGGAAAAAAGAAGAGAAAATAYCCCCACACAGACTAGAAAATAACATTTTCATCTCTAGTACTTGTCAAATTAGGAAGAAACAAAGAGCTGGATCCCCAGTTTTTCCTCCAAATTACTGTGAATGGATACTTAAGGAATTTATAGCAACTGAGTGGCTGTTGGACTGTGCTTCAGGCTCTGAAGGACAAAATCTTGCAGTGTAATTGCAGCCTCAAATTAAATGAAATTATGCTGCTTCTTTTATGTAAGCAATTTTTTTTAGCCAGAAATGAAAATATTTGATTCCTTCTCCATAGAAATTCTCCCATTTTCTTTTGTTGGGTTTTAAACTGAGCCACTGCACTACATCATTATACTGGTGCATGATGTGAAGGTAATGTATCTTCACACTTACTGTAATGTTTCTTTAAAACTTTTTTTTCTTTAATAGAATATAACTGTAATTTGTTTTTTTTTCTTTTAGCTAATTCAGTACACTGTTTGATTCCATCCGAGGGTAGTCTTCAGTGAACATAAATTTCAGTCGTGTGAATCATGACCTAACATACTTGTCTCTAAAGACTTTGTAACTTATGAAAATGGATTATAGTTTTGAAGAAGAGCTTGCAAAACATACCTTAAAGTGAACAACTGTAACTCTCTGATTACCTCAGTTAAAAAGTGTGTCAAAATCTGTCTTTACAGAGCCAAGGAAACCCTGTAGTTCTCTTTCTACTCTATTGCCACTCCTTAAAATTATGATTGTGATATCTTATTCGAAAAGGGAAGAAGTTAGTGGAGATCTTCTCTCTAGTGAAATGTAATATGAGGAAATGCTGGTGATTTAATGCTCAAAAGTTAATTCATTTGCTTTTTGTATAGCTTTGGAGCATTCATTGTTTGATTTTCCATATAATTTTATATCAGTAAAGATTCAAGGAGTAATAATGCTGAATCTTTTTACACTGAATGCATTTAGAATTGCACATACTAAAAAACAGCTACGGTTTGTGTGCTGAGACCACATAAGCTCATAATAAATACATTCCTCCAGCATTTTGGAGTCCGCAGTATACACCAATGTCAGAAATGGTTATACTAGGAATTTAGCAACTCTGTTTCTTCAACATCTGCAGTTTTATTTTCAGTTACTGAGGACAAAAACCATTTATTTTCCAGTGAGAAGATCAGCCACTGACTTCAGAGACCAGTCTCCTAGAGCCCAGGAGATTGCTGAGTGAAACTGGTTGAACTCTCGGTGGAGTTTGGGTTGGAGTCAAATCTACATTTCTTGTACAACACTTGTGTTGCACTAGAGGGAAAGCACTGGTGTGGAGGGGTTTCTGTCACATTAATTTGTAGCCAGATCCTAATGTGTGTCATAACTAGATCAGTCATGAGTCATTTTGCCGGCAGATTGGGAGTGGTGGCAGCATCCTGCACCCAAGAGGTGCTGAGGATGTGAGGCCTGGCTGGGGATAGTGTTTTCTCCAAACAGGTAAATCTGGCATAGGATGATGGCAGTTTGTAAGCAGTGATGTCACCAAGAGAGCTCCATTATAATCCAGTGCTTATTTGGTCTGGTGCACATATCTTCTTAGTGACCCCTTCTTTCGCAGATAATGCTCAAAGTACATTTTAACAGATGACAATTAAAGTCTTTCCTGCTTTTTACTCCCTGTTACCACGGGACTGTATAGCATGCCAGACACTGCTTACACTGAAGAACGGATTTAGGAATATTTAGGATTCTTTGCAGCCTGCCTGCATGAATTAGTATAAGGGAGGTAGTCTTGGTTTCCACAGTGTAATTAGCACTTATTGTTTATGTGGAAATTCTGCTTGAGAATTTACATGTATGTGATACATTTAACAAAAGTAGCTACAGAAGCTACAAACTGAAGGATTGTTACCAGAATACTGAAGATATAAGGAAGAAAAAATAGTACTAATTTCATATGTCTTTTCTAAAGTTGCTTTATTTCAGATGGATTTTTTGTCACAGAAGTCCCTCTCAGCATCAGTAATGCTTTCAGTTAGACAAATGTGCACCTTTCATTTGGAAGCTTCATTATCTTGTACTGAGATTATTTGAGTGTTAAATTGGGGGGCTTTTTTTGTGTGTGTACAAACGTAATATGTAATTTTTAACAATGCTTCCCAGAATTCCTTAGAGCACACTTGCAGATTGAAATTAGCAGCACATCTGCCCGAGGTTGCCCATCCCCATCACAGGAGTAGCCGTTGGTTCTTCCCATCCCTGAGCTCCTGGGGGTCTGGCTGCCAGGTGTGGGGAGTGGTGCCCGGCTGCAGCCCCACAAGCGATGAGGCAGAGAGGGGTGGGAGGTCAACGGTAGAGGTGGGGTGGTGGCRGCAGAGATGATGCAGTGGTGGCACTGGTGGTGCAGGGTGTTGGTGTCAGAGCAGGATGCGATCTCCCTCTCCTATGGGGTAGAGAAGRCAGCACAGGAGCTGTGCTGCTGAGCCAGCTGTCCCTTCTCACTGCCATGCAGAAAGAAGTAGGGACAGCAACCCTGCCCCTCATGGCCACTGATTTTTCTCTATTGTGGAGAAACCTCTACAAACCTTAACATTTCTGTTGTTTATAAAACCAAGGGAAAAAGAGAGGGTGGACTACAGAAAGTGAAAACAGATTACAGCAGATGACAAATGAAAAAAGGAAGGGGGCTGAAAGACAAAAATGTATGAAACAAAAAAAAAGGAAGGGAACTAAGGGGGCCATAGGGCAGAACACCCCCAACAGCACTCAGCAYGCCCTGAAAGTGCCCACAGAGCTGGTGCATGATGGCCAAGTACGTACTTCCTAAAGATGTGGTGGGACAAGGAATTAAAAATGGGGTCTTGATGAGCTTGTTTCTCCAGGGTCCATGAACTGCAGTTTTGGCCAGGGCTAATGGATGTTGATGAGAAAGTCTCAGGACTTGGTGTGGTCTTTGATAAGGAGGATAGAAGTAAAGAAGCGAGAAGTGTTGCCAGAGGGACTGCAGCATGGCATACTTGAAGAAAATGTGTGCCAGCATCTCCTCACTGCAAAAAGGGCAGAAGCCAGGGAGGAATCTGACTTGAACCATCCCATGAACTTGCTCACTGCTGCATGTGTTTTTCCAATTTCTGTCCATGGTGGACCATACATTTAGCRCAGAATGCAAACTGGGCCCATAGAGCTCCTCACCCTATTCTCAGGGTGAGAGATCTTGCTGCTTTGTGTCTGGGAAGGGATACAGGTATGGCAACAACATAGTGGGGAGGTACAGAAAGGTGTTCCCAGGATGCTTTTCAGAGCTAGGGGTCTGGATGGCATATAAACCTTGGTGTGGACAGCTCAGGGGGTGGTGAATTAAGACTGGGTGCTACAATGTGCACCTCTGGCCATTACTGCATTATTTTGTGGTACCCACAAAATGCCAAGACATCTGGAGTGAATAGACATAGAAGGAATAAATGGCAGCCCCTTCAAACAGCTTTAGATTTGTCCCACATAGTCTTTCCTTTTCTCTTTGGCTGCCATTTACGCCTCATTTTTTACCTGATTTGTAAAAATAGGATTAAATTTAATTCTGCTTCTTTTCCTACATTGAATTTTGTTTCTAATGAAGAATTTAAATGTGTTGGCTCAAACACAGTTCTGCTACACTCTAATGGAGACAGCAAAGCTGAACTCACCCAGCTACAACTGGAATAGCACAGTATTTTCTTTCTTCCTAAGAAATGTGACATAAGGACACCTTTGATGAGACAAATACTTGATTAACAAGGTAACAGTTTGAAAATTTAAATTCATGCTTAAGTGGCTAAATACGGTGCCTGAGATGCTTAAAATGCATTCTATAGATTTGCATAGCTAAACTATTTGATCCTTCTATCGTTTGTTTTATTTCTTTGCTTTAAATTTGGAAGACTGCAATCTGTATTTTTTTTAAAAATACTCAAAAATGTTTTTTGTGAGTTTACAGTCTATGTGCTGGCTTCTGATGACAGCTGATAACAAAATCTATTTTGGCTCTGTTTGCATGTCTATTGTCTCCTACTTTTTTGGGGACTATGGAAATGTTTTGAAGAAATTTGKAAGTACGAAAAGGCCCCAGTAACATCTTTAGGTTTTTCGTTAGTAATATCACCTTAATAAAAACTTCTTTTTAGTCTTGTCAGAATTTATTTACAGTTTCTTCTTTTATTATGGCATATGCTGATTCTGGCTGAAATACAGTGATTTGAGAAGTATAAAATCCTCATTTCTTTTTACATGTAGTGGAGCAGGTGAAGAGGGAAAGTGGACGTGATTTCCTTTTGAGCTCTAATAGCTGATATTCAGGGACTAAGGAGTCCTTATGAGGACAGTAGTATTAAATGTCATCTTGAAAATTATTTATAATTAATTGAAGAATAAAGAAAAAATAATCAAAGGTAAAATGAAATATTATATGTATATGAGAAAAACAATGCCTTATCTGTATATAGTAAATGGGAAAACAAAATTATATGGACCTAGTAGAACTATGGGATCTATGAATATATGTCTTGGAAACTGTAACCCTTGAGGTAAACATATTGAGTGAAGGAATTACTGAAATACATTAAAATAAATGATGGTCCAGATGTTTCTCTMACTGTAAGCTGTAGCAGTATGGTTATAATTATGCAATAACAGGCAAAACAAAAGAAACTTGAGAGAGGTTTGGTAAGCTTTGTCTGTCACATTTTTTCAACTTGCCTTTTAGTTCATATTTGCAAACTTGACTCACAAAATAAAGCTTGCCATAACACCTTTGTCAAGTTGAGCAATGAAGTCTGYCCTCACCCTAAAATTTTCTGATTAATTTATATCCATTTTATGCAGGTAAAAGGAATATGATGTAAAATATTTCCGAAAAAAAGAGATATGGCAGAGCCACCCCCCTACAACAATGCAGAAAGAATTTTATGTCCAGAGTAGACTAAAGCATTAACTATTCTAGGGTAGTATTGTCCAAGCCAGGTAATTCAAATAGGTTGTTGGAGTAGTTCCTCTTTGCAGAGCTGAAAATGATTTCTCAGCAAATAGCATTTTCCTCTCAAGTTAGGCAACTGTTTCTCAAACTTCATGCAGACACATGCACCTGTTAAACTCCTGCCTCTGTGCATGTCCTGTGTGTGCTCTTCAACCCATGCAGAAACAGCTTAGATTGAGGATGGCAAAGTGAGGAATGGCTGTGGCGTTTATGGTAGTCAGTGATCAATGCAGTGCCTGTGCTGTGCTGGCAGCAGCCACTCTGCTTTAACCAATGCAAATGCCAGTGTCCGACAGCCTCTTGTAGGCTGAGACAGAAACCCTGAGGAACAGCTTCAAACTCAGCCCTCCTGTTTCCTGCTTCTTTGATCAATTCAGTGGAAGCCTGTGTCTGTGACAGACAAAATAGCTGCTAAACAGTAGATCCAGCAGATCCAGGCCCATTCTCAAGCATGTAAGTCACCGTTCATTTATTTTATCTGTTTGTCTCTCACCGTAACATGGTACACAATTCCCTTATATATTACATTGCAATGGCTTAATACAAATTGGACTGTCGGAATTCTCAAGTCTGCCTTTAGCAGATCCTCAGAAATKATGTCAAAGATCAAGTATACTTTACCAATGCTTTCTCTAGGGAAAAGATTTCACATGATAAATTTGTTAMACCATAAATAGTACACTTCTCTATGTGTGTGCAGTGTGATGAAACTCTTAATTATCCTCCTGAAAAGGGATAATTTAATTGAATCTTCATTTTAAATAGTTTCATTATAGAAGAACTTGTGCATTTATCATACGAGTTTTTCTGCAGAACCATTCTTCCAGACCATATATTCCTGGTGCTAAATTATTTTTATGGGTTTTTATATGTACTAATGAAACAAGGTATATGCAGTCACAATCCCTAGGTCTAAACGTGTTCCACTAGAACTTCTAAATACATGCCTAATTTGAAATTCAGCCTAATTCAAAATTCAGCCTAATTCTAAATGCTAAATTCAGCTTAAGTTGACAGTGTAATTGCAAATAGCAAGTAAGTTCTTACAAGTTCATGAAATTTGTGGAAGTATGAGGAAACCTACTTTAGTGTCCATTGAAGAGAAGCATATTTTGAAATTAAGTTGGCACAACTTTTCATATATCAGAGAAARAAACGATGAGAAAAACAGTCCACGTACGCTTTTTGTAATTGCATCTGCTACATGTAGATTTATGTATTTCCAGTTTTGTACGAGCATAWATTAAAATAAAATTGTGGTGTGTGTACAAACATGAGAGGAATGGGTTATTCTGATATGTTGTCATTATATCTCATATGATTTTGTTTTGTCCCTCACATGGCCATACCAAGTATTGTTTAACTTTTTTCCAACTGCTAATTTTTTTAAAATAGTTTCATGCTTGTGTTTTGGCTCCAAGTTTTTTTGATTGATTGTATTTTAAGGATTGCTRTATTTACTTTTTCCTCTGCAATGTTTTTATATTCTTTTTTTTYACCATGGTGTGTACTTCTTTTTTTTCCGTCTACAYTGATTTTAGGGAGGCCAAGAGCAGAAGTTGCAAATGAAATTGAACTGGAAATATCTTTGAAAGTGACAGAGTAGAGCTTCTAGATGATAATACTGGAGCAAATAAATGAATATGTGATTTTTTAATTTAGAAATTAGAGATTTAGGGTCTAGATTCTCAAATGGTAAAATCTAAGTCTGTTCTAGATATATTAATGGAGGTTTGGTTATTTAATTCTTTCTAGCTTGTAACATTTCTAAGAATCATCTGACCATGTAATGTTCTCCACAACAGTATGTTATCTGCCATGGCATGGATTATAACTGAATTCATCAAGGAAATGGGAGGAATTGGTTTGTAACAGTAAAAATTTTATAAAGGTAAACTGGCATTAAGCATATTTTACATTTGGGATTTCTGCTTCCAGGCACTTTAGTTTCTGTAGCTGATATGTTTAATGACCTTTTGCCCCAGCAGTGATGATTTCATGAGATCTTTTTCATTCAAGTATGTATAGATATTTTTGCTGGGAGACATGCGCTAGGCATATAGTAAATATGCAGACAACCATGCAACTCTCATCAATCTGAAGGTAGGGGCATCAATGGGATTTGGATCAAGCCCATTTGGAGAAATGGATTTCTCTTCTCTCAAAGTCCTTTGACCCTTCAAGATTGAGAATATAAACCCTGAAAGAATTAAACAAGGTTAAGTTGTGATTTTCTAAGTTTTCTTTTAAAATGAGAACAGAGAACTAGGGGACAAAGCCAAACAGTATGTAAGCTTGTCCAGGCTACACATTACAATGCCTAACATCTAGCYTAGGTGCTGACTTTCTCCTCCTCCTATCCACCTATCCTGGGCAGAATCCAAAATCCAGAATTCCAAATTAGTGTTGGAATGAGATAAATGCTCCAGAAAGGCAATAAAAGTCAACARAATACACATGCCGATCTTCCTTATACTTCCCTGTGGGAAATGGTATATCCAGTGGCTTGTATGATGCAGCCTGCTAAGACTAAGGTTCTCTCCTCACAGCTGAAATGTTAATTTTGAGCCGCTGTCTAGCAGGCCTGAGCTATGACTTCCAGACACCCTGACTGAATGAATGGCTCCATTTCGTTCTTAGAGAGGCATGTGCCAGAGCTGSCTTTGCCATGGCAGTTTTGTGAGGRCTAATGACATTGATGTGTCCCAGCCATTATTTAAACATAACTTTGAGATCARGCACCTCAACTTTGCTGTGCTTAGTTTCAGGATTGTAATGAAGCTTAGGTGCAATCAGGGGAACTCCTGGYATGCACAGCAGGAGAAATACAACTGCTTGCTTAGTTCAAAAGTCAAGAAAGAATGGGCACAGTGTGTTGGAATGGGCCAACCATTGTGTGAGGATTCTGGATGATGCYTGGGACAAGGCACCTGAAAGTGTGTGGTTTTTTCTGTGCACATACATACATACATTAGCATATCTATCTGCACACCCCCATATTCAACAGTACCAAAGCATAGGACTAAGCACTGGCAGTCAGCCACTTGTCAAACTGGTGTTGGAGAGGTCCATGGTGTGATTTTGACCTGGGTTGATCAATATTCTCCTGAACAATTTCTAGGCCTGATTCAGGATTCAACACAAGCCCAGGGGCCATTACCAACAGAAGTATAAACTGCCTAATTTATTTGGATGCRGTGGTCTCCTACTGGGATATTAAAGAGATTATTTAAATAGTCATGGATGTCCAGCTGATGCCATTTGGTCTCAAGGCCTAAAAACAAAATATGTTAATTTGCTTGTATAGATGTGGCATAAGTCTTTACTAGATTTGGTTCCTCATTCCTCTTCTCTTCTCTTCTCTTCTCTTCTCTTCTCTTCTCTTCTCTTCTCTTCTCTTCTCTTCTCTTCTCTTCTCTTCTATCTTTTCACAGTAGAAACTTAGAGAAACTTTAATGAAGACCTATTTGTCTGTCTTAAGATATGTAAAAATATGGTCATCAGTGACTTGAAATTTTTGAACTTAAATATAAATTTACTGGGAATACTGACATATATGAACTTTTCTGAATAATAACCGGTGAAAAAATTGACTAATATTGCTCTCAGTAGCAGAATTGAACAAGTTACTGATGGCACTTTTATCTACTGCAGTTATAAATAAATGACTTTGGAGAAGTAGAACTAAAAATCCAGATTGCAGGCAATGAGGTAGCATTGCAAGATTCATGCTAGCATCTAAGAAGCATAGTTAGCTAATGTGAGGTGAATAGCAAGTAGCAGAAGTAGCAAGAGAAGAAAAAATGAAAAAGAAAGAGAAAATTTCTCCTCTGAAACACTGGGTGGACAGGACAGGTAATATATTTCATGCAGAAAAAAACCCTCCACCATCCTGGGAAACTTCTGGTTTGATTCTCTTCAGGATGAAGAAATCATCAACAAGTGTTGAAGCATTATTGATAGATTTTGGCTCAACAGAATGTATTTCTGTAGAGTGGAGAACTTTTTCCACTTAGGAAAATCTTAAGATTTTCCCCCTGAGAAACACAGAACACGTCATTGACATTAATTTTAAGTGCGTTTACACGTGGTCTCCTAGTTTTCATTTCAAATACTGTTCATTACATTCACTATCAGACCTCAGAGATGCTCATTCCTGGGTGAATGCAATTCTCTGCTCTTAAGAGAAAAGTACAGAGTAAAAATATTGATATTACCTTTAAAAAAAATTAAGAAATGTATTTTACATTGCAAGAATTTATAAGAATAAAATAGAACAATTCAAATCTCAGACTGTGTGTGTATTGTGAAAGGAGTTTCCACAACAGTGGACATCAAATTATCCCACAATATTTTCAGCTAGATAAATTTTTCTCCTCTTAATGATTCAGCTGGAGTTGAGTCATTTGAACTGYCCATACAAGCAAAAGGGCTTTAGTCCCATCCAAAATTTCATTCTACTGTAGTGGAGTGGACTACCACTGGACACAATATTAGTATTTTTAACAAATACTGACCAYAGAACCAGGTTTCCTTTTCAGATATATTTATAGGCTTTTATGTTGTTAGAATTTTTGTGTTTGAAAGCACCATGCAGGGACACAATAAAAGACTAACATATGAATGGTTTTGATAAATTACTCTAGTTTGCAGGAACTGCAGTACTATGACACAGCAACATCACTTTTAAAAGCTTATTTATAATAAGGCGAATAATACCAACCCCTCCAGCYCCAGGATTAAAACGAAAATTCAAACAAAGTAATATGAATCTGGCCTGCCTGAATTGTGTCTCTGCTTGGCCTATGACACTTCATTATTATATTTATTTTCATTGTGATGTCATGTAGGAAACTAGATGATAAATTAGGGTCCTMTTTGTGGTAGGTACTATATAAACAGCAAGAAGAAGAATGTCCTTGACCTGAACAGCTTTCAAGAAAGAACAACAGACAATGTAGATTTAAAAGGGCAAGAAGATACTGAGGCAATTCTGGTTAGAATGGAAGGCAGTTGTCCAGTGGCTGCCTAAGTACTGTCTAGTCATTTTGGGCTTTTCTTTTTAATTTTTTTTAAGTTCATCACAACAAAGTACTCTAGAMAAAGAGGTAGCAATGCAATGGAAGGACAGCTTAGGTCTAGTCAAGGAACAGCTTCTTTTGAAATCAAGTGTGTGGGAGGGGACCAGCATTGTGGATGCAGCAGAGACAGGAGCAGAGCTTTCTGTTCTAATTTGGAGCTAAGATATACCTTTACAAAGACTTTGAAAACAGGGTTAGGAGAAATAGATAAGATACATTGGAGTTTAGAAGGTAGAAAAATGTTATATAGCTCTGGAGGAAGAGGGTATTCTTTTCATCRATTTTTTGGGGTTTGTGTAGAAGGGAGGAGATTTCTTTATGACGAAAAAAAACCACTATACAAACAAAACCAATCTGAGGAATGAGAATGGGCAAGTTTGTGCTTGTGTCAGTTGGCAGAAACCACAGCTCCAAAGACAGGAAGTGTTTCCCAAGTTGGGGTCCCTTTGTCAGCAGCGATAATGATAGAGGATGTAGGAAGACAGAATTTGCATAAAGGCCTTTAATTAAAACCAAATGCATATTTATGATCATTTCCTGAATTGCATGGCAACCTATAATTTGTCCTTTTTTCATCAGTGAAGTAAAAAAGAGATGGATTTACTTACTAATTTGACTAACTTGCACCCTTAGTCTAATTTACTGATGTTTTTATTGGTAGAAAATATGGTCTTTGTAATTTTGAATGGTTGGTGGCATGTTTTAGCCTTATGCTGGTTTTATCAAAGGAAGAGTTTGTGTGTTCACTTTGGGAACACTTCTCATTACACTCAGTTTACATTTTATTGTATCTATAACCTGTCTCTTTACACTCTATAGCTTTCCAAAAGTATAAACAAGATGACAGGTTTTGTAAAGCACTTAGTGCATTTTTCTTCCCGTTGACAGTGAGTACTGTGAATGGCTGAGTCCTAGGAAGAAAGGTGCCGCCTTGTAGTCAGTAAAGTAGCAAGCAGACTAAAAGAATGGATTTTTTTGCACTGAACTCAGCTATTTTGTGAAAAAGGGCACTCTGCTCCAATGCCTTCCAACTTGGAGTAAGTCATAGCTCAGGGAAAAGCACGCTATTTGCTGAAACAGCAATATATGCCAGAGTACAAATACATGTCATGTCTTCTGCTAATCCAAAAACTTCTGAAAAAGTCTCCCCCTTAGAATTAACTAGACCAATTTGCTGCTAAAAGAATTATTGGTGACATGGTCATGTTCTTGGGTCATAGGACTGTGGTCAAAATAGTTTGAAGCTATGCAGTGGAAAAGAAGAGGAAAAAAATCTGTAGTACAAAACATTAGTTTTATCCAATGCCCTCCCCCTGCTCCAAAGTCCCCAAACCAGCTCTTCCATAAGAATGTAAACTTTTTAAAAAACGAGCAGATGTAAGGACTTGACATCACCTCAAATATAGAGAGTCTGTTTTTATGTAACAAAATAAAGGCAGACAGCAATAGGAAGCAATTACTGAAAAATAAGGTCACAGTTTGTGCTGGGGAATATTAATGATTTGTGCATTAATGATTTGTGCAGAAGCTTCTGTCCTTCCTATGGCAGTATAAAGGGTTTCTTTACACCTTGGTGTCCAGGGAGTTTCTCATCGCGTGTTAGCAGAAATGGTAAATGTAAATGAACAGACACAGTCTATTGAGTTTTGTTATCTACTACATGATAGGGGTGAAAACACAGTAAAAATCTTCTCTCTGGATTTAGAGAGGATATGAACATTAACAGCCATTATTTTTAATTATTTAGTGATGAARCAATTTATCACAATCCTGAGAAAGAGGACCCCAAGGCCCATTTTGACTCGAATATTCTCTGAAGAATAGGTTTGCTAGGGTACCAAGACAACACTCTGCTCCAGACATTTTCATGGCATATCCAGTTGCACTGTTGATTGCCAGCAAACTCAGAGCTGCTGCATGGAGATACAGCTTTTATCCACACTCCCTCAAACATCTGTTTGAGGTGTTGAGGGGCTATGAACTACCTGTCAGGACCTGCAAATTAGCCATAAAGAGTATTTGGGATCACAACTCCATTTTTCAGCATTCCTTTCAGCAACCATGTTATGTTTGGGTATAAACTAATGCTCAGTATACTTTTAGACACTTGCTCATAGACATACGTATTTATACATCTATATGCATGTATATGCATCTTCATGCATGGATATGGAATTTTATCACAATGTAGAGGCGTCTAAGTTACAGTTCTCCTCAATCTAAGATCGTTGTGTAGCTAACAGAGAAAAAATAAGCATCCTTGAGGGTGATTTAATATACCTAACATCTGAATCACTCTTTGAAAGTACGTCTCCACCGACTAGAAACATCCGAGGATGAACAAAGTTATGTACCTGGAGTATGAATCTCTCCTGACTCCCTTCTTCCTGTTAAACTTTTCTTTGAATATTAAAGAACAATATTTTTTTCCATTTCTCAGAACATCTCCTCTTTCAGAAAAAACCCCCAGCCATTCCAAATCAAATTGAAAGTAGAACCAAAAATTTGAGGAAACTAAAACCATTCCATGATCTTCCAAATTGCCACAGCTTAGACAAAACGAAATGCTTTGTTGAGGGTTTAGTTTTTAATAAAAACATTGAAACATAATTTACTTACATTTAAAAAATTTTCAAAATAAATTAAAAATCTAAGTAGAACTTTAAGGTATCCTTGAAATATTTTTCTCAAAGTCTATTTGTCCTTATAGCATGTACATTTCCTTGTGGAGTGTTTGACTTTTTTTTCACCTCCTGCAATGATTTTTTTTTAAATAAAAGAATTCCTGACCAGAGTCTACTTCTGATCATTTGTTTTACTTTACTCTAGTGTGATATTTCCATTCTCTGCAATTCTTCMTGTTTTCATTGTAAGGGCTATGAAATTATCAATTCCACAAAGGTTTATATGCAATTGTGTATTATGAAACAGTTTTCCAAGATGCAGTGTAGAGCAGCAGCTTCCAACTATTGATATGGAAATGTTTACTTTATGTGAGAGTTTAATACTTTCTGTGCAGGCTGTTGGGAGTCATTTAGGCCTGACTTTATGAGGATGCATATGTTCCTCTGAGGGGGACTGGGAGCGTCCTAGAGTGGGAAAGTTGTGGTGGCAGCAGGAGAGAGCCCTGGGCTTCTGGACCTGAGGAAGGATGGAAGGAAACACTAAATGTTCATGTGCTGGTACGAGAGTGAGGTGGAAGCATGGAGGTAGGATGCACATTTGGAGATTTGCTGGTGGTATTTGGAGAAAGAAAGGGTAGAGCCATGGCTGATTCTGCACTTTCATGACACTGGCACAGACTGGGCACTCACAGCCACAGGTTGTATCCACCACTGACGAGTATATATGTACAAATAAAGGTGGAGATTTAGAGAATGCAAGTTTAAGAAAGATTACAAGCCTCTTAACATTTCAAATAAGAACAAAACATGACACTATTTTAATCAAAGATATGAAGTGAACTTGTGCATCACATATTGAATTTTAATACCTTTTAATTTGCATCTGCATTTTGATCAATTTCAGGTACAAAGCGATTGTAAATCCCATGGACATCCAGACCTCCAGTGCAGTGCTATGGACTTGTCTTAAAGCCACTGCMATCTGGGTAATCTCCATGCTCCTGGCAGTTCCTGAAGCAGTGTTCTCCGAACTGGCTCAMATCAATGACACAGATAATGTCACTTTCACAGCATGCATACCATACCCCATGACAGACGACATGCATCCAAAGATCCATTCTGTCCTGCTTTTCCTTGTGTACTTCCTTGTCCCTCTTGTGATTATTAGTATCTACTACTATCATATTGCAAAGAGTTTAATAAAAAGTGCTCACAACATCCCTGGGGAATATAGTGAGCATTCCAAAAGACAGGTAAGCAATTTGCTTTTTACATCCCAGTGAAAGATTTGTGAAATCGTATAAATGAAAGTAAAGGAACTATAACATCCAAATTGTTGGATTTTGCAAAGGATTAGTTCAGTTTCTACATGAACTAAGCCAGGGATTATCTGAAAATTTTTCTTGTTTTCACAATTACTCAGTATTAAGGCCAGTATGTAAATGAATATGAGCAAGGAAAAATATAAATTCAATGTCATCAATGCACATTCCTAACAGTAAATGAGATTGGTATATGTGTTTTTATGTGCGGTTACTGTAACCATTACTTGTATTCTTACTGAGGAATGATGTTTTTATAGTTCATGCTGGTGGCTTCACCTATCTCTACAGGCAGTCATTTTGGGAAAGAAATCTTACATTAATGTTTTGAGAATTGTTCCTGTTTTATTTGAGCTTGGAAATGAGAAAACTGACATAGGCAGGGAAAATTTTACTTAGGGGTTCTAAGATTCCTCTCAGATCAAGGAGAGCTGAAAAGGTGAACACAGAGCATTAACTGATTCTTCTTTTAGTTTCTCGGATACAATCCTGAACTTGCAGTTTTCTAATATCCTTTCTGTTATAGATGCTATAAAACTCTCGGTATAGATTCTGTATACCTTTGAGACAAAGTGTTTTAAAATGCTGGACAAAGCCAATGTTCCCCTTAAGGCACAGGAAGCAATAAGACAGCAGCATTAGCAGGAACACTTGTATGTACAAACAACAGCTTTTGCAGTGAAAGTGCCTCAACTACTTTGCAAAAGCGTTAGTATTGATACAGAAAAATACTTATACTCATTACAACAATTTTGAACGGTTTTCTCTGCCAATAATTTAGAAAACTACTTTCATATTCACTGAAATCTCCTTGCATATACAGCATGCACATATTCTTTTAGAAACACCACATTCCCTTATGTCCTTTTTGAGCAACATTTCATTTCTACTCTAGTCTGTTTCTTGTCAAAAGTGCATACATATTAGCACTTCATGTATTATTTTATTTTCCTGTGAAATATAGAGAGCCTTTTGGCTGAACCCACCAGATGGAAACAATATTTAATTTATACCACATTTCTGAACTCACATGTATTTKCAAAGTAAGAACACATTTTTTCATTCTACTTAGTTTTTTTCTCTTTGTTAATCTATGAGGCTCAGAAGAATTGAAAGTTCTGGTGTACTTACATATCTCCCAGCAAGAGGAAATAAATTCAGACTATTGCTATCAGCTCATGTTTCTTTAGGCTAAGTGTAAYATTCACACTCTACCTCTGCACCTTTTAGTCTGCTCTTGCCATCTGTCTGAGCGCAAATGGTACCAAATTTGAATGTTAGAGTTTTCCAAGCTTTTTTGAATTCCCCACTGCTTTTTGTTCAGATAGACTCAAGAAAACTATTTAAAGATTACTTTCAGAGGTTTTGAAAAACTGTTAGAATAAATTCACTTGATTTTTTCCCCCAGAAAATTGAGCAGAGTAGAAAAGTTTCCTTCCTTTGCAAAACTTTCATACCTGATATACATAATAAATCTTTTAGGAGGAATATGGAGAAACTTTCTGSCTCTCTTTGGTGCCTTCTACCTGGCCAGTTTATCTCCCACTCTCAGTTTGAAACCACTGTGTAGGCTTGTATCCTGCCAACTTTTCAGCCGCTCTCAGTATCTACATTGTAATCCGTGATACCTTAGCACTGCAATTAAGGTACATTTTGTGACCTTATTGAGATTAATGGAACCTTTCACCTTACCCTGGAATTAAGATACTTCAAACTGTGTAATGCAGTTTTGGTGGTTTCTGTAGGAGAGAGGTACAAGCTGAGGCACTTTGGGAAAAACAAAGGAATATAAGTACCACTGTATAGCTAACACCCTAGTAATGTCTGTCTATTTCACTCAGGATGTTTCCAGATTTTGAAGCCAACAGTTTCTAAATAGCTTTCTAACTAAAACTTAAGTTTCAAGCCAAGCACTGAGATCTCATCTCAAAAGGTTACATTTCATGACATCCTTTGGTGCATGCTTACAGGCTAAAAGCCAGTGTTCCTTGGATCTCGAATCACTCTTGCTGCAGGTATCATATAGAAAGAGCAGTCTTCTGTAGCTGCAAACAGCTAAGATCTTTCACTGAAAGTAAACTGAGATTGGAAAAGGAAAGCAAATGAGACAGAGCAAGTAATTTTGCCCCTGAAGGAAGTATTTTTACCAGCCTTACTTATGATAATTTTTGAAGCTAATATAGAGCAAAATGCTACATGTTTTAATTAAGTCTGTTATGTGGGGTAGTTCTATTCGTTGTTGTTCATTTGGGTTCCCTTCATTTTTTCAGATGGAGACTCGGAAACGTCTGGCAAAAATTGTTTTAGTTTTTGTTGGCTTCTTTGCTATCTGCTGGTTTCCTAACCACGTGCTGTACATGTACAGATCTTTTCACTACAATAAGATCGATCCATCGATGGGACATATGGTTGTTACCTTAGTGGCCCGAGTGCTAAGCTTCTGCAACTCTTGTGTCAACCCGTTTGCACTGTATTTTCTCAGTGAGAGTTTTAGGAGACATTTCAACAACCAGCTTCGCTGCAGGAAGAATGTTCAGCAAGAGAGATCTGCCAGCTACTTGCGCAATTCTTCTGCCATTCAAATGACTTCCCTGAAAAGCAATACCAGGAACACAGTAACTACTATGACACAACTGAATGGGCACAACTTGAAACAAGAAATGTCATTATGATTTAATGGGTGTGATTTTTGACTGTGAAACAAATCTGAAGTTTTCCTTTGCAGCTGGTAACTCACTTTTGGCTCTCATGCTTAGGCAGTCCTCAGAAAAGAGGATCTGTTAAATTCTGGCCAATCTGAGGTTATTTCACTCCTACTCTGACTTTTAGATAGAAGTGAAGAGTACATTTTATTGAGAAAACAAAACTGACTGGTGTCATATTGTACTTTACAGGAAATGCTAATATACGTCTAACATAAAGGAAAGTAGTATATCTGATATAATATTGCTTTAAAAATTATAGATTTTCTGATCTGAAAATATGTATTTTTAACTGAATATGATCCAGGCTTATGTTTTGTTTTAATAGATTTCGCATGATTTTAGCTCTGTGGTATGTGCTAGTATTGCTCATTAAGACTGTCAGGCATTTTGGATTCAATTAAAATTTAAAATTTTTTTTAAAATCAGTTCTCATGTCAGCACAGGTAGTCAAATAGTCACAATGACTGAAACTTATTGCTGCTACTTATGCAAAACTGTTCATATAAAAGTTTTGGAGGGGTGTGTCAGAGCTGATTGCCCACTTATACAGCTGCATAGTATCAGACAAATAATCATTCCCAGACAGGTGAGAGGTTAGCTTTGATGTCTGAGCTCCAGAAAGAAGGTGCTCACAGTGTCCTTCTTAGAACAGGCAGTGATAGCAGACAAAGGCGCCTTGTGGAAGTGTTTTTTTATGGCCAGTTCATGAGCCAAATCTAATTTTAAAAATATTTTTCTTTGCAATTGYGTGGAACTTCTCCAGCACAGATCTGTCTCTGTCACAACACCGTATCCTGTACTCCTGCAGTGGCTTCTCTAAGGTGAATATGAGAAAGTACACTAGAAATTTAGACTGGATTTCAGAATTAGTTGCTAGTCTTATAATTCAAAAGATGAAGGGCTAATGCAGACACAGGGCACTGTTCCCTTTGTCCTTAATAATACACTTGTAATTATTTAGTTCTGTTTGTAACTCTGTGAACCATCTGGAGTTCAAAATTCCTTTCTCAATTCCCCAGTCTTCAAGACTACTTATATCCCACCTTAATTTTGAAAGCAGTGAGAAATTATATCGATGTAATCTGTGAGCTAATTATCTGGAAAAAATCCCCAATTGTTATCACTCAACAGGGAAAGTAACAGATTGAAGTTCTTAATGTCAACCAGCATGGTCCAGCTGGTGAGACCTGTAGGAGGATGTAATGTAGTTAAAGTTGTTCGCAGCATTCAAATGAGAAAACTTATTAAGTTCAGTGTAGACTGGCTCCATATGGCCTGCCCTAGCTGGTTGCAGTGGCCCTGTGGCTTCAGTGGCTTCTTGGAAGTCTTTATACAAAGGAGCTGATTAACACAAACTTGTAAATCCAAGTGGAGTGGTTTAGGAAATTGTCATCCTGTCATGGTTTAGTTCTGGTATTCCCCAATTTAGTGTTCCCACTGAAACACTCCAAACCATGCGCCACTCTCTCACTCCCCTCCTCTCTCCCTCCCCCCTGCAGCGGGATGGAGAGGAGAATTGGAGGCACAAAAGGTAAATATCACTGGTTAAGATAAGAACAATTTACTAGAAACAGCAATGAAATAAGAAACCAACAGTAACAACAACATATAATATTAATAACAGAGTGTACAAGAGACATGCGAGTGCTCAGAGGGGGAACTCGGCGCTACCTGGACAACTCACTTTGCTGTCGGCCTGACTGGAAGGAACCCACCCCTCCCCTGCCCCCTGCTTTGGCATGAGGTGGTATAGAATAACCTCAGGGTCCTGACCAGGTCCCTCCGGGCTGCTCCAGAAATTAACCTTGTTCTGGCTGGAACCAGGACGCATCCATAACTGCCTAACACTGTCTCATCCTGCATTTTCTCCATTTTGCCTCTTCTCTTTCTTCATACTTTAGTTCTCTGTGAGCCCGCATGTTCTCAGAACTCGTTTTTAATTTTATACAACTAATTCTTCCTGGATGCCAGAAAAAGTGTTGGATTCTGCTCTTCTTATCAGTCTTGAGTCCTTTTTACTCACAAATATTTTACGCCTGCAAAACACAAAAGCCCAAAGTCTTCCATTGTCGATTTTTGATGATGAGCATTGACTGCCATCAAGTTTTCTGTTTATTTCTGCTGGGACTTTTTTGTTCCCTGCTCCTCATTTCATTTGGCAATCTTTCTACACTGCATAGCATTTCACAGAACTTCTAAATCCATTGTGGGTTTTATTTCCTAAGTGAATTTTTGTGATGTGGACATTACCAGATGATACAGGTGCCCTACCGGAAAAATATTAATCTGATTTGTAGTAGATTTGATGCTTCTGTTTGATTCATACTCTTCGCTCAGTGTCTTAAATTGCTGTGTGTGGTATGGACAGCATGGCCCAGCTTTCTGGCAGAACTGCAAGCTACRGTCTGTTCCTTTTAGTTGTGAGGGGAAGGTGTTCCGAGGTAGACTATAACTCCTTCTTGTCAGGAAATCAGCACAGTTCTGGTGTTCATCATTTCCCGGGCATAATATTCAAAGTCTGTTTTGAGTAAGTAAACTAAATAGTATACAGCTCCTCTCAAATTCTTGTAGCATGGTGTGGTGAATTAGTTAATCTGTCTGGAGCTTTACTAGGAGTGTTGCTAACCCAATATGCACATTTTTGAAGTGTCTGTTACTGTGCTTCTGTACACATTGTATGTAAGTACAGCTGTATGTATAAAGCCATTTTCAGACAACTCTGCTTGCTAACAATTAAAATGATTGTAGAATGCATTTTCTGAATTGTTTTCTTCTAACTGTAGTCAAAGAAACAAAGGAAATTTGTAAATGAGATCATGTCAGCTTTTCACAGGCTACATTGAGATATATGCCAAAATAGTTGTTAAAATGCCATCTGAATTTTTTTTCTGTTACGAAAATTTTGTTATTTCAGAAACATTGGTTCTTTTCTATCTTCCTCTCCTGAGTTTTGAGATGATTTGTTTCAAAAATATTTTTGCAACAATTGAGAAAACTACCATCCCTTCTCAGTCTTTGAAAAATGAGAAAATAGAGGTAATTTAGGAGAAAAAAGAGAATCTATCATCTCTGGAAGGAGGGTCAGGTAACTTSCAAGGACTATAAGGATATTGCAAGGTCATGTAGGTAGAAGATTAGAAGGCCCAAACAAGAACTTCCATGTATGTTATGAGATGTGAAAGTCTGGAGTTAGACTCAGAATTAAGGGTAGATGATCTCAAGACAGTGAAATATAGTCAATATGGTCTAAAAACACTGCCAGCTCTAAAATCACAAAGTACCTTACTTTCCAACATCCTGATGTCTGAAACTAAATGCTGCTGAGCCCCCATAAGCTTTGTCTGTTTAAGAGGAGAGTTACTTAAGCTCTGTAACAGTGCACACATTTCAGAATAGCAGAATAAAACTTTGGGTGGGCTTGTGAGTCTACAGCAGCTTCTCCAATCTGATTCTGTGGCTGTGGAGAATGGAGCTGTCAGCAGCAAAGGAGGTATCTATCTGTAGTAGAGGATGCCAGCAATGGCAAATATTACAGCTTTCACTGTGCACCAGCCTCTGTTAAATGCTTCTCCCATGTCTAGACACTGTTTGCTTTCTTTTCCTCTGTTGGCAAATGCAGGTGTATTTGAYGTATTTCATTATTACCACTTTACTACAGATACATCAAATAAAACACACAGACTGCAGCAGATTTCCACTTAGTGAAGGAATGACAGTGTTCTAAACCACCTTTGTACTCCCAGGAGCCATATGGGCCTCATCATAACCTCTTAAGCCAGATAATAGTCCTACCAGAGGGGATGTGTTACTGGATCTGCTGGTCACCAATGCAAATGAGCTAGTTGAGGGCATCAAGACTGGAGGCACTCTGGGCTGCAATGATCATGCATTTGCTGTCCTGAGGACAAAAGGGAATAGCTTCAAACYGAAAGACAGTGGTGAGGCACYGGAACAGGTTTCCCTGAGAGGTTGTGGATGCCCCATTCCTGGAAGTGTTCAAGACCAGGCTGGATGGCGCTCCAAGCAACCTGGTTTAGTGAAAGTTGTACCTGCCCATGGCAGTCTGATTGGAACTAGATGGTCTTTAAGGTCCCTTCCATGATTCTAGGATATATGGTTGCTCTAGTAGCTTGGCTCAGCTGCTGGGCTGGAGCACTCACAAAGAAGAAAAGGCTAGAATCAGTGGTGCATCTCTCTTAACTTGAGTGAGTCATCATTGATATCATTACTTCTAGGACTGAAAACTCACTTCCACAGGACTTTTCTTCATGTATTGCACAAGGAAGGAGCTGAAGACAGTAAGGATCACTGTAAATCCAGTAGTTACTTATTTTGAAGATCTTTGCCACTTAAATAATGGAGTTTTACTATGGTTTTCTTGAATGCTCTGTGTGTTGTTTACAGAGACGAGAGGTTTTGTGGGTTTAGCCTTTATTGAAACAAAGAGTCTGCATCACCCTAACAGCTTGTATCACAAGAAGTCAGGCTGCATCTTCCAGCCTACTGACCAATACTAACAACAGGCTCAAGAACACGTTTCAATTAAACATCAAAGCTTCAAATCAGCTTATACCTGGACAGGACTTAGCAGCGCCTGACCAGAAAACCAGCTAATAAAGATGTATTTCTGAATAATATTATTAAAACCGGAGCAGATGCAAATTCCCAGTTTGACTCTTTTGCCCACAAGTGCAATAGAGAACAGAGACTACGTGAGGAGAGGAGGAAATTATCCTTTTACACAGTATGCACAGGAGAACCAGTGTGCTGATGATCACACCCTGTGAGACTCCCAAATGGGCAAGCATGTGCTAGGAATTTAACCAACTTCTGAACTGCTCTTCAAAGAGGTAAAGATGTTTTATGATTATTTTATGATGACAGTAGCAGCCTGAATTGGGTTTAAAAAAGGAGCACATTGCTAGGGAATTTTCAGTAGTTTTCAACAGTGTGCAATCAAGCACTGAATTGAAGACAATGAGGTGCTGGAACAAGTCCAGAGAAGGGCAATGGAGCTGGTGAAGGGTCTGGAGCACAAGTCTAATGAGAAGAAGCTGAGGGAGCTGGAGTTGTTTAGTCTGGAGAAAAGGAGGCTCAGGGGGGACCTTATCACTCTCTACAGGTATCTGGAAGGAGGAGKTTGTAGCCAGGTAGGTGTTGGTCTCTTCTCCCAGGTAACAAGTGACAGGATGAGAGGAAATAGCCTCAAGCTGTGCCAGGGAGGGTTTACATTGGATATTAGRGAAAAAAAAAATCAAAGAAGGGGTTGTAAAAGCATTGAAACAGACTTGCCATGGAAGTGGTGGAGTCACCATGTCTGGTAGTGTTCAAAAAAACATGTGGCTATGGCACTTGAGGACATGGTTTAATGGTGAACATGGTGGTGGTCCTGGGTTGATGGTTGGACTTGATGATCTTAGAGGCCTTTTCCAACCTTAATGATTCTATGATTCTATGGTTGTATGAATGCTGCAGATCAATCACTATTTACATGGGAGGTTGTAGAGTCTTTCGTCCTCTTTAGGAACACACATCAGCTTTCTGTGGCAGTGCTTGGATTGTAGAAGCAAGTGTGGTCTGAGAAGTCATGTGGTGATGTACGGTGTCAGCATTCAGTGACATTCAGCTGCCAACAAGAAGAGCTGTTGGCAGTTCCCATGACATTGTCAGATCTGCAATCAGACTGTGTAACTGGAGAAAACAGAAACAATAAATATGTTTGTAAGCCTCTTGTATGTAAGAGAATTGGAGGAAGTAAGAGGAGCTTTCCTCTACAAAAAAAAAAAAAAAAAAAAAAAAAAAAAGAAAATGTTTTTTAGGTCATAACAAGACACTTAGTAATTGTTATCTTACTGCCGTTTAGCTAACCTGCCAAACCCCGTCAGCATGCTGATCATCCAGAAAACTGTTTTTAAAATATAAGTTATTGTCCTACAGAAGCCAATTTGAAAACACTAAATGATTTTTGGAGAACATAGCTTGAGCTTAACAAGCTAACCTAAGTTCATATCAAATTACCTTATAGGAAATGTTAATCATGTACGTAACTAATTACCGCTTAATCATTAACATTTCCTTTTAAACGTTAAAAAATAAGCAATTACAGATATTTTTACTTGAAATTTGACCAAAAAGTATTAGAGCRTGAGTCAAGAAGGGGCATTTCTTCAGGCCAACTGTTTCTTTACTGTTTTCCACCCTGCTTATCCTCCACTGTCTTGTACCTTATGTCGTGCCTTACATAGAGAGAGCATGAAGATGCTTTTTGCTCTAAGTTCTGGTCATGTAATTAATTAGTAATCTCAGACAAAAGCCCTTAAAAGTGCCAGGAATTCCCTCAAAGRAAAATGATGGAGGTAAGAAAATAGTCTGGATCTTTGTGTTTATTTGTTTGGGCTTTTTTTATAACTTTTATGTTAATGGATTCACATGTACCTTAGAGATGTTTGTTACGACCTCATTTTAAGTGCGGAATAACTAGAAATCATGAGTTCAGAAACATTATTTTGGGCTCACATCAGTGTCAGGACAAAATAGAAAACCTTACTCTGTATTTTCTAGGAAGGCTTTCTTGTACAAAGGAATTAAGGCGATGCTGGTGTTTCTGAAACATTCTCTTACTTTCCTCTTTATCTTTCCAACAGAAACTCTCAGGCCCTGAAATATAACATGAATTTATGCATGTTTATTCTTGGCAGTGTAAAGCCATAGTAAATATATAGTAAAATAGACATTCTTATATGACTTTATTTTAAATTTTTCTCAAATACATGCAGAACAGCCATACAAGTCTTATTTATATTAATAGGAAATGCATATAAACATGGAGAAAATAATAAGGTAGTTCTTCAAAGTGCTCGTGGATTATAAATCAGACCTTATGGGACTGAGTATCCTTCGCACTACCTCAGCAGTTACCTCAATTTCAGTATAATTGGGTTCTAATTAAATTTTACTTTTGGAGAAAGGCAGCTAAAAATTAAATCTTAAGAGCTTTATGTTTCAAGCTGAGAACATGTTGGCAAGTGTTCATTGTAATAAGCCTGTTAAAAATCCATTTGTTCATCTCATTTAGTCCCTATAATTCCTACAGAAGCACAAAAACAACAAAGAACAACTGAAAACCAAGATCAAGTGTTCTGTGTGATGACTTGCAATGGGATGGTCTGAAAAGTGGAAATTCTTCCCAAGAAAAGAAATTATACAAAAAAATCAACAATTTTTCTTGAAAATGTCACATTTTATGTGAAAAAACAAATTATAAATATTTTAAGAAAAATTACAGTACTGCCTGAATCTAAGCAAAAAACCAGAGAAAAATCAGATTTTTTACTTAATGCCAGAGATTTTCTGGTTTTGAGGAGAAGAACCTTTCCATTTGGCTCAGCTGGTTAGAGCATGGTGCTAACAACACCTAGGCTGTGGGTTTGATCCCCATATGGACCATTCACTTAAGAGCTGGACTTGATGATCCTTGTGGGTCCTTTCCAACTCAGAATATTCTGTGACTCTGTGAACCCAAACTGCCTAATTCAAACTCTCTATCTTAAGTCTTAAATCTAGGGAACTCTTTGACGGTTCCTATGGAGAAATGATATGTGCAAAGGGTCAAGTTTTTAAGGATCTGTCCTGTACACTGAAAATTTTTACTAGACAATCATGTTTATATTTAGCTACATTATGTATGGCTTTTATTTAATGTGAAAGATATCGATATGAACAAGTACAACACAGTAATTTGACTGAAAGGCAGAAAGCAAAAGTGGTTATTCCAGTCTGTCAGATGAAAATAAAGATATTTTCTGACAGTCTAATATCAGACACTGAACGAGTGAAGCCTTGGCACATCAGAACACTTCAGTGTTTTCCCAGAGCTTGCACAATGGCAGAACCAAGAGAAAGTTTTAATGCAAAATCAGTTTCTCTTCTTCCTCAAGCAAGAATATACACAGCAGGTATAGTCCTTGGGTACACACTTCAGACGTGTCAAATAGATGAAAACTTTCCTTTTTTGTAGCTCTCTTTCATGAAATCCTGTTGGATCAATGTCTGCATGCAGTATTCATAAACAAAAGGAGAAAATGTCAAGTTTGTGACTTAGTTCTCTTGTGATTTCTAAAATGCGGCAAATACGTGACAAGTGATCAGAAAAATACTGTGGATGGTGTAATCAATGGGAGAAAGCTCATTTTGCAATGCATCTGTTTTGMACCTTTTTGCTGAGTGTCAGATAAGTTCGAAAAGATACAAAACCCTCACAAGCCATAAATACACAGCAGAGAACCAGAATAAATCACATACCTGATACTGMTGAGTAGAGTCTCCCATAGGCCTGCTGAGTGCTTCTGTACCCTCCAAGAGAGCGTGTTGCCTTCTGGCATTGTTCAGAAGTGGGGACAGATAACAGCAGAGGACTCATCAGGAAAATGTACTTGACATAACCCCACAAAACCAGGTCACTATCAGTCTTTTGATAAATCGATGAAGAAATTAAATATTAATTATATTAATTTAATGTAATAAAGTCAATGTAAAATTCAACAGTGTGCTTCATCTGGCTGTAGTTATTCATCCAAATGTAGTTTAGACCTGTCTTCCAGAATTGATGTTCATTCTATTTGTGACCTACTCCACCCAGCACAGATGTGTAATTCACCTTCTACAGAGTGTGCTGCTCTGTATATGTGTATGCCCTCATCCAGAGGTATGCACAGCCCTGAATGCCTGGTTTTTTATACAGTCCTGCAGCTAAAACAAAGGCGTTTGCTGGGCAGTCATAAATAAGCCCACTTTGTTTTCTGTACACAGTCCTTTCTCAYTGTAATTATCAGAACTGTTGCAAAAAAGGTGGAAAATCCTTCTTGCTTTTCAAAACTCATTAACAGAAGAACCTCATAACCTGCAAATAATGGTGTTCTGCCAGGACAGAAAGGCATAACATCTGTAAGACCAGTGCTAGAAGCAGAAGTGGTTGAGTATCTCAGAGAACACTGTGCCACTACCATAGTGCATGCTTCACTGATTACCCAAAACAAAAGCTCCCTTCCATATCTGGAAAAGAGTTTGATCAGTCAGTCCTGCAGACTTTCCTGTGCAATTCAATAGCTGCTCAGCATGCCCAACAAGTTGGGCATTACACATGCCCTTATGTGGACACTACAGTGGCATGCTTACCCAGAAGAATGAATTCCTCTGTCATGGGATGAGGAAATAATGAAAGAAGACAATAGGAAGGTACCAGAGAAGAAGCCCCTAAGTTTCCCGAAAAGAGGAGACATTACTCTGAAAACCTGACTTTGTTTCATGCTAGACTTAGAGTCCAGGGGGAAGTGTACTTCAGGGACCTCATTGTATTTTCTTGGGATATGGGAGACTAGAACAAGTCAACACTATATGTGTATCTGTACGTCTTCCTGGTAGAGGAGCCCTTTCTATAGGAAGATGCATGGGTAAAGTGTGACATGAACAAAAACAAAGAATCTGGCAATACATCCCTCCTCAGGGATTTTGGGCAGAGATGGAGCTTCTTTTGCTTCTTTTCAGTAGGCATTTCCAATTGTGTATTGCAATGTAATGTGCACACAAGGATTTTCCATTCCGTCAGGCATTCTGATTGTTCACACCATGAGAAACATCTGGACAACCTCATATGCTGCAGTTTGTGCTATAGCAGTTAAAAGAACTATTTTTTCTCTTCCCATTTAAGTTCAGTGAGTTTTTCAACTCCACAAGAGAAAGAAAAAACTCCAAAGCTAGAAATTAATATTTTATACAGTAATATCATGATAGAAATGCCTTAAAAGAAAAAGGGAGGAAYATGATATTCTCAGTTTGTTTTTACACCCCCAGGCTATGGTGATAAATAACACTTCACTTTTCCTCTCCATCCCCATTCCTGCGGCAGTGCTAGTGTTGTTCTTTCCGGAAAAACTCCATGATGCAAATAACAAGACAAACCTACTTTCACCATGGTGGAAGTTGAAGACTGAACATTAACTTGAAAAATTAGTGGTCCTCATAAGATTATAATTTTGTGGATAGGGAAAGAAGGCATCTGAGACCAGCCTTTAAGCGGTAATATATGAGACTTGACAGGCTATGCAGAACTGACTTTACCTACAACAGGTTTATGGTGTTTAGGAAGGAAAATTACTGAAGATGTCTACAGACTATTGTCTGTGTTGTGCTGGAGGATGCAACCAGTGCCGGAGTCTTGTGCTGATATGAAGCTGGGATATAGGTAGGACATTCACTCAGACCTGAAAGTTCGAAAATGTCTAAAAATACTAGACATATTTTTGCAGCACCAGTATGCCTTCCAGGAAGAAAGAATACACTAATGTTAAGGCTGGTCTCTAAAACTTAACACATAGAAGGAGTTTTAGTAAAAAGGAAACTTCTCTTTTTAGTGATTATTTTAAAAAAGAATGGTAGGTCTTTGTGGTAGGACCCTTACCGTGATTTGGATGAGCACTTTATTAGAAGTATGACAGAGAGAGGGGAAMGTAGCTGAGAAGGTAGACAAAAGGACCATAAACCACTATTATTTACTTTTAAAAGTAAATCCCAGCACCCTGTATTGACTGAAGAGATCTTATATTTGTTTTAAAAGCCTTACTGAAATAGGACACTATTACTTTACTGAGAGCAGATAAAGGAAATTTCAAGGGCAGATCACGTCTGGAAAAATTCTCAAACTATTGTGAAAAGGAAAAGCTATGTCAATACCTTTTTCTCAGTTTTTGCATTCAAAAACTGACTGATACTGTGGTTCCAAAGAAGACTGAGAAGCACCAGGCTCCTGGTGCATGAATGTGTCTTTTGTGCTGACGGTGCCAGCCTGACCTCGTCTCAAAAAAACTGGGTAAACACAGTATGTGTCCCATTGGGGACACCAGCTGAGCAGTCCAGCATGAGGACAGCTTGTACCGAGGGCTCTCAGGCATGCAAGATACCAAGACAGCAATGTGCTGGTGCTCTGGTCCCTCCTGGGGCTGTGTGGTTAGGCTGAGTAGACCTTACACTCCCTACAAACATCTTCTATAACTTGTCTTGTGCACAGATTGGAAACTACTGATGGATATGTTACACCTCTGTTAAATCCCTTATATGTACACCTGACAGTCACAGGATGAATCTCTGGGTACAGTGCGGGAAAATAGAATCATGGCCCATGAGAAGAGTTCAAACAGTCCATTAACATCAGAATTGTTAATTTAAAATATTTATGTGTTGGCTCTGAGTGCTTGTATGGCTTCACTCTTCTAGTCATGTATCCAGTCTTGGGTGGTTTTAGGTGTGTTATAGTGCGGGTCACTGCTAAGGTGTTCCACTGGTCCAGCATGATGAACATGGACATGATAATTACATAGAATCATGGAACGGTTTGGGTTGGAAGGAACCATAAAGAGCATCTAGTTCYAACCTCCCTGCCATGGGCAGGGAAACTCTTACTCGACCAGGTTGCTCAAAACCCTGTCCAACCTGATCTTSAACATCTCCAGGTATGGGGAGTACACAACCTCTCTGGGCAATCTGTTCCAGTGCCTTACCATCCACACAGGAAAGAATTTATCCCTAATATCTAATCTAAACCTACCCTCCTTCAGTTTAAGGCTRTTCCACCCTTAGCCTGTCACTATGTGCCCTTGTGAAAAGTCCCTCTCCAGCTGTCTTGGAGGCCCCCTTCAAGTACTGGAAAACTGCTAAAAGGTGTCTCCAGAGCCTTCTCTTCTCCAGGCTGAATAATCCCAACTCTCTCAACCTTTCTTCACAAGAGAGGGGCTCCAGCTTTCTGGTCGACTTTGTGGCTCTCCTCTGGACTCACTCCAGCAGGTTCATATCTCTCTTGAGGCCACCAGACCTGGATGCAGCACTCCCAGTGGGATCTCACAAGATCAGAGTGGAGGGGAAGAATCCCCTCCCTCAGCCTGCTGGCCACACTGTTTTTGATGCAGCCCAGGATCTGGATGGCTTTCTGGGCCACAAGTGCACATTGCCAGCTCRCGTCCAGCATCTTGTCCACCAACACCCTCCAGTCCTTCTCAGCAGGGCTGCTCTCGATCAGTTCATCCCCACGTCTGTACTGATACCAGGCGTTGTCWTGACCCTGGTGCAGGACCTTGCACTTGCCCTTGTTGAACCTCATGAGGTTTGCACAGGTCCACCTCCCAGGCCTCTCAAGGTCCCTCTGGACCTTCAGCATGTTGACTGCATCATGTAGCTTGGTCTTGCCAGACTTGCTGAGGGTGCAGTCAATCCCACTGTCCATGTTGCTTACAAAGATATTAAACAGCGCTGGAGTGGTACAGTCTTTTCCCGGCCATGATGTGTTTTAAGATGTGTCCTCCGTTTTATTTCCTTTTCTTTCACTGGCTTGTCTATTTTTCCTGTAAATATGTGTACATGCAGTACTTTTGAAGGTTCCCTCTCTTTCTTGGTGTTTTAAGCATTAGCAGAATGAAACCAGTGCTAATAAAAATAATGTCATGTTGTCTATTTCTGAGRTCTGAGTGTAATGTTAGGCAAATATTTTCATTACATCCTACTCAAAATATCTGCTATATAACTCTTATTCATCTCTGTAAATGCTGATGAATAAATCACTTGCTTTTTGTGTACTCTATGACTCTCAGTGATTTACCATTCAGGAAATAACACTGTRAGGTTTGAGAGCCTGAATTTTACCGTCTTATGGTTTATTTCTATAAGAACATTTTATAAACTTAGACTTACTGTCTCCTGTACTGAGCTGACAAGTAGATGTATCATTAAACTGTATAAACATTAGTTTATGAAATATTTTCCTTTTTCTTTTTTTCTTTTCCCTTTCTTGGCATGATAAATGAAATCTTACTTAGAACAAAAAAATGTTGTTATGAACTATGCCTCAGCTTGTGCTTGAAAGTATCCTTGACAAACTGACAAAAAAGTGTGTTGCTTGATTTCTCATTCTCTTTCTATAAAACTATTTCATTCTGCTGTTAAAAAGGGAAAGAATAACATGCAGAATGGTGGTTATTACATAAAAAAGAAGTGGGAAAATCAGAAGCCTAATCCCTAGTTTGCATATATTGGCCTTAGTCCTCTCCCCTCATTACAATATTCGTTACCTAGAACATATAATAAATATTTTTTTCTCAGGTAGGCCTTGTGTTTCCAAAACCTGTCAGCAGTTCCCTTGTTCCCAGACTTCATGCCCATTCAGCTGTCGGCATATCTGTAATGACTGTCGAGAAGAGGCTTGATTAGTACATACTGTGGTAGCTTTTCTAATCAAGGCTTTTTCTCCAAGAGTGTGAATTTCACAATTTGGTCATAAGCCACGAAGGATTAAACTTTTTGTTGACACAGCTGAATGGGATTTGAAGTTACTTAATCCCTTAACAACTGGCCTCTCAAACTTTTTGCCAGTTCACTTCCTCAGAATAATATTTCATTATATTCAACCCCAAGCCTCATTTTTTTYCCAGAAGTTTTCAAAGTAGTACTTTTGAGCAGAGTTGTTAGTTTTTACTAGTTTTTGGCAGATATTCTGGCTCTGCAGAAAATATAACCTGAAGAAAATATTTGGATGCAAGATTTCCAAAGTATTCATGTACTCAGAACTGACCAAATAGATGCCTAAATATATATGTTTCTCTCAAATAATTAATCCTCTAGTTGTTTGCTTAAAGTCAACYCGTTTGTTATGGTGATGGTTTTTCATCAATATAAGAAATGAGAAGATTTTTCTTGGGAGGAAAAAACGAAGCTGATGAGTCAACCCTGCAGAAAGAGAAATTTTCTCTGTTGGGCAAAGGGGTGCTCTTTTGGTGTGTCTACAGCAATGTGATAGACCATGAATAGCAGTGGTTCAGTCTATCACTCATGACTGAAGGGACTGCAACTGTCTAAGACACACACACAAGRCAAGGGTCATATTTGAGAGGAAGTATCCCCTGAATGCCCTATTTGGCATTTTAAAAATCAGGAAAGCTTCATGACGRGCACTAATGTGGTAAGTAGATAAGGAGTCAAGACCTATGCAGAGAGTTTCAACACCTAAATGTTATTCATTAGTATACTCTTCCAAACTACCACATTCTCTGGGGATTCACAATGAGTTTAAGTCTGGTAATTCTCAAGTTACATTTCTGATTAACATGCATATCATATGCTCCCATCCTGCCTTCCACCATTTTGTTTATCTTTTTTAAAGCATGTGTTCCACTAAATCTGTCAGGGAAGCCAATAATCCTAGCTGAGTGTGGACCATGAGCTGTTTCCATACACTGTACTGAATGGTAGATCCTAAATCTGAAGCAAGACTTATCCACTGGAAAAAAAGACAGGAATCTCCTTRTGACCATCTTGGCTTTTGAGTAAATGGCAAAAACGAATGGGAGAGGAAGGAGAGAAGTGATTAATCTGCTTGCCAGCGTTACCTAGAGTGAAGTAGGTGTTAAAAGATAGACCAGTTGTGAAGAGTAGGGAGAYGCCAAGAGGTTGTCATACAGTCACGGGTTGTGAGAGGACACATAGGAAAGGCTGGGATAGGCAGATGAAACCAACCAATGACTTGGGACTGGTTAGTGTGGAGATATGGAGTAGGTAGCAGTGACCTTGGAGCTGCATTAGGGGAAGCTGAAGCTACTCAGTGAGTGTGTCAGTAGGCTGCTGTCACATATGTCTTTTGGTCATGCAGAAGCTCTCATAACTTCAAGGACGACAGCTGCACTGAGAGATAATGACTCCGTGATAAAACCATGCAGCACATGTGGGACTTCTGGCAGCTGCTGTATTGGCTTGATTTGTTTCCAGTTTACTGTAGATTGTTTTCTGTGAAAAAGATCTAGCTGGGAAGCAAGGAGGAAGGTTGCTTATTTCTAGGTGATGCTGCCTCTCTAGAGGCAATCTCTGGATTGCAGCACTCTCTGGATGCTTCATCTCCTGGACACAGCTGGGAAGGGAGGAAACTTGCAGATTTTGCCCAAATCCCCTGATACTCTACTTTTCTAATATTAATTAAATATGTTGATTCTAGCAGGTGTGGTGGATACTGTCAACTCTCAGTACACGGTCAAGGAAAACTAGTCAGTCCAAATCCTCCAGGATCCATGCTTCTGGGAACATCCAGGTACTTTCTGCAACAGCTTCCCTGGCACAGGCCGAGAAAGTACTCCTGAGACTACCTTTTGGAGAGGCAGGCTCAAAAAATGAATTGGACAGAAGCCTTGTGTTCCTTTKCTGAAAGCTCCAGATGCTGGTTCATTGGCAGCTGCTCACTACCACCGCAAGTTGCAAAGCCACTAGTTATTTTTTATTATTTGCAGAACAAATTGGCTGCCCTCTACTTATGTATCCCAAAAAACACCTGCCAGACAATTAGCCAATTGCTAGCCAATAATCTTTGAACAATGTATTCCAGGGTCTCTTTTACATTTCAGCTCATTTTTTTGAGGCAGTACAAATTAGGAGAAAGCTGCTTCAAATGAAAAAGTAGTTTAAAGCTGCTCTAGGTAATGTCTCTGTCACTGCCTGTTGCAGTGCAGGAAGGGTCTGGCACAGAAGGGCAGTGTAGTTGTGTTCTCCCAGTTCTTTGGTACAGCCTTCATTCTGACTCGGATCAGTGCACAGCAACAGGAAGCCACAAATGATACTTTTTGATTTCTGGACATCCTTCCCTGAGTAAACATTTTTGTGTGSAAGAGGAAAAATCTGTGCTAAACCTAAGTGTAGGGAAAAGATTATTACTAAAAAAGTAGCGTATACTAGCAACAACRCAGCAACAGTTGTTTCCTGTTGCTTAAGCTAAGAGTATAAAATTACTTTTAGAATAATTTTTAAGGTTCAGCAAAATTCAGTTGAGTAATTAAATAACAGGTTATACAAATGATGATATAAACAGTGTGATAAAGAATTTTTCTAGCTACCAAGTTTTTAAGTGTCAACAGATGACTGTTTTCTGTGTATCCACTGTGTTGAAATCATTGATTCCAAAGCTGGGGGTGTCATCTGTGACCATGACAACCTCATAAAAGTAATAYATGGATACAAAATTATCTAACAAGTTACATTAATTGTCAATGCATTGATGCCGATAACTCAGATTTCATTTTTCAGTTTTGAAATTTTAACACTTCAAAGGTTCAAATGAAAACTGGAATCATAGTATCAAACCTTACAGAACCAGTCTGAAGAGAGGTAGCTGCTTGACTGAACTAAGGTCACTTATTTACTTATCCCACAGGCGTATTAATGGTTTTGCAAGTAGAACTTTCTGCTTTCAGGGGAGATGGACTTCATCTTTCAGTAACAGAAAAATACATTTTCTTGTTCTATTTCACTCTAGCTATTTTATTTATTTATTTTCCGTGGTGGACACTCAGTTCTTTCCTAAGGCAAAACCTCTGGCTGTTAATGACAGCCACTGAAAATCATGGAATAACATAGGTATAAGGTCAGTAGTTCTCACCAGGATATCAGCTCAGGGTATGTGCTTGGTTTCCTACCATTCTTTACCACAGTCTGATAACTCATAYAAGAGCTACAAGAATGCTCTTCCATCACTAGGATTAGTTGCTCTATTTCAGCTGCCACACCATGGAAATACCTTTTTCAAGGACCAAGGATCCAGAAACTGAAACAAGAGAGTTTAGGTGTTCTTTCCTCATGGAATTGCTTGCAAATGATGACAGAAACACGAGCAAATTAATTTTCAGTAATGCAATACGAAGGAGCTGAACTAATGGATATGCAGTTATAGAAAAGAGGGTATGATTATAAATGAAATATCTTTCATTTAGATCTGAATATTTAGATCCACTTTGATGAGTTAACAAAATGTATTGCCTTTTCAACACAGTATTAGATCTTAATAATATTAAAGGCATTGATTTCTCCGACTGGGAAAAAAGCCAATCCTAATCACAGGCACTGTAAATACTGGTCTAATCCATCTCTCTGCTTCATTTTCCACAAATTAATACAACAATATTTCTATGCATTTCTATTCCTTTCTATGCATTGCTAACACAGGACAGGACAGTCTTCCAGAAGGTAGATTATTTTGGGTTCAAAAAAAGTTGTTGCAATCATTTTCTTAATGACCTTATTCATTTCATGGACACCATGTGGTTTTTGAGAGCATGAGTTACTATTATTACAATTATTGTAGCCAAGAGTGAACAGAAAAAAAAAGAAAGGAAGGGGAGGAATAGAAGGAAAAGGACAGAGAATAAAATAGAGAATCATCACAGTGAAAGCAAAATAAAATCTGTTTTATCTAGTCATCATAGCTCCTTCATAGATAATAGACTTGTATAATTGTATGGGAATTCAGGCACAAGGTTAAATCACAAGGAAGAATGACTTGCTTAAACACATTTAATGAACTTTCTTAACTTTCAAAATTTTTATATTGTTAAGAAATCTCCAACGAAGACTTTTCCAAGGCTTAAATAATACTGTATACCTCTTGGGGTGAAAAAAGAGATGTAGAGAAGAAGCCTGAAACAACATTAATTGAGAAGAACTGTAAAGGCTGGCTCAGTCAGTTCTCTATAACAGCAAATTTAACCACTGATATTTTGTGTCTGATAAAGAGATATAAATTCTAACTTGAAATAAATGGATAATTCCAGACATTGTGACTCCATAATCTGCCTTGCCAATAAGTACCATCGATCTGATGTTTGATACATTGCCCTTATTGAGCTTTCCTTCTGCTATTTAACCAATTTCTTCTACATATTAAGAGGACAGTAACTTATTTTCTCCTCTGATGAGTATAGAATAGCTGGTTCCTGTCCTAAAACACTCRCCTACATGCACTTTGTCAGAATTTTTGACCATTCTTTTTTTTCCCTAAGAAAACATCGTCAGAGAAATGTCATTAAAAAAAAAAACAACCTCTGAGCCCTTTTTCAGTCCATGTTCGTTACAATGTTGGCTTAGACTCCTAGCTTCTTGAAATCTTGAATTTAGCTGAAAAAAAAAGAAGGCTGCTCAAAGAAATTTGAAAAACCTAACCAAATCATGAGACAGTTTGTTTTTCATACTGGAAGATACTAAAGTGGCTTTCATTTTGATTTCCTAGAAGTCACTCTCATGGGTAGCTGAAGTGCTGCTAGAAGCATGATCTGAGCCATCCTGTAATACCTGATGTCCCCTTCTACAAATCTGCTGCTGGCAATTTTCATAATTAATACAAGAACATGACATGAGCTACATGTTCAGGAGAAATGAATATTAAGGCACAGAAAGTTATCTGAATTAATAATTATTTTATTTTTTAAATTTTCTGTTTCATGGATAGTAAAGGGAAGTCTTCACGGATTCCAAATACATTTGTCATGTCCCATTAAACCTAAGCAAAATCTGTGAGGATCCAAGTAGTAACTACACAGGGAAACACTACATCCCATGATGTTCATGACCAAGGCCAGCCGGTTTCCAGCTGGCTCCATGATGGCACATCCCTAATGCCCTCTAAATGAGCTGGGAAATTAAGGTCTCTGTATTCATACTAAAATTATATTAAAATAAATAATAAATAATCCTACCTGCTTATCATAGGAAAGAGGGCAAACTATTTGCCACATTTTAGCTGGATATGGCTTATCTTCTCTTGTTTTCAAGTTTTATTTATATAAATATTTATCTTTATTTATCTTATATTTATATCAATATTATATCAATATTTATCTTTTAAAAAGCAAGGTTTGTTCATATGACCATGTTAAATATGAAGAAAGAACAAATCATCTGGATGGTCTTTCTGCTCTGCTCCCAAAAGACTAYGGCTTTCTGAGACACTTATGATAGAATACGACAGAGACACCAAAGAAGAGAGAATTACACTTAACTTTCCTTACTTCAATAGATTCAGCATTTGTCTCTGTCTGTTATGGAAAAAACTGGAATTTTTTAATCTCACTCAGAGTTAGTACCTTCAGCAGCAAAATACTTTCTAATATCTTTCAGAGAAGTTTGTGCAGAGTTTGAGAAACTGAACAAGTAGATCTTCTTACAAAATAAAAATGAATAATACCTGATGCCATCTCAGACTGAAAGTCTGAAAGCTGGATTACATTTAATTACATTAATCAGTGTGGTTCCATTATCATGTCCCTTAATGACAAAATCTTGACTTATCTGCTTGAATAATTGCTGTCTGTGATCAGGCACCTGACTGAACTTTTGAAGAAGATTGTCCTTTTACGTGAAGCTAAACTGGGTGTTTGCTCTTATTTAGGCTTGGGTAAAGTTCAGCTCATGAACATGTGCTCTCAGATTTCTTTCTGAGAAGAGAGTTGGTGTTAGGCACAAACACTAGCAATATTTCCTGATACTGTAGGGCTTGCAAGTGTTATGAGTCTAAGCCTAGCATTGGAAAATAATTCCTATACCACACATAGCTGTTTTAGGCATCAGCTTTTCTCGTTTTGAGTTGAAGATGTTGCCATCTTCTGATGGCTAGACCTGGAATAATAAGCACCTTCATGCTACTAGGTAGATCCTACAAAGAAAAATTTAAAACATTTTGAATAGTTTGGAATACACTATTAGATCTCAAATTATGCTTAGATTTGTTTTGTTTCTCCCTATAGTTAAAAAGTGCCACTTATTAATATGGCCCTTCCTTTTCTGGAGATCCTTGTAGCATCCTGTCTACTTTCTTCTGTATGGTGGCCTGTAAGAAATAACTTTTCTTTCCCCTTCAGACAAAAATTGCAGCTCCAGATGCTGCCATTATCATCTGTTAACACCAGGAACAATGCTAATACTTTACCTTGTGGATACCCAGTTCTTGCTTCACTAGCCCCAGAGGAGGAAGGAGCAGGGAGAAGGAGTGTCATGGAAGTGGGCTCCTGTCACTCCGAATTCTCTGTTKCATTAAGGCAGAGAATTTAAACTCTTCCTTTCTGCTTTGAAAAGCATTTAATTTGCCTTAAGTGACACTAGCAACAGCACTTCAATATGTGTGGCAATATGAACAGAAAACCCAGCGTGCCCTACGGGCTCCAGTTCCAGATTTTGTCAGCTGTTTGCCTGCTAAGAAGAGGAGCAACTCCCATATGCTCAAGATATACAGATGCCTTTGCATACTCACATGGATCCTGGCAGTGAGCATCATTTAGACTCTTGGAGTGGAGCCTTTTCATTCTAGATTGATGCAGTGCTCTGTAACAAAATCATATCCCTACATTTTCAATAATGCRACAAACCATCACATTTTTTTGCAATTATAGTATTTTATTTTTTCTATAAATGCAATCAATTCAGGAGATGTAGACATTGTGTGAATTTTTTTCCTTAATCCATGATTTAAGCACTTTAGTTAGAKTATATCAGTATTAAGGATATCAGGCAGTAACACAAAAGGTTGGCTTACAAAATTTATATAGAAGCGATAGCCTATGTCTACATTTTGATCAATTTTGGGGTGAAAACCTAAAATATTAGAAGGTTTTCTTTGATATATGACTGACCCTTTTCTAGTAGGAAGTTATGAAAATAAAAGCAATTTAAAATTTTATTTCCTTGCACTTATTAGAATATCATAGTTATTTTCTTCTTGTTTCTATCTGTAAAGAAAGAAAAGGAAGAAAACAAAGCTTGAGGTGTTTTTTTATTACATCATTACAATAAAATAYTGTTAATACAGTGTCATGAGTTTTGATTCTTCTTGTTTTGTTATCTTGATGAAATAATCTTTGCTAAATTTCAACACAAGATTTTGATAAAAAATAGTATTTGTTTTAAGAATAACCACATCTATTTTTTGTTATTTTCACCTCATATAAAGCCATAGTTCTCTGCAATTTTAAAACAATGTTCTCAGCAAGAGACTGAAATATAACGAAGAATGATCTCCTGGTGAGAAGAAGCAAAAGACAGATTTCTCTCAGCAAAATGCAAATTCGTTTCACGGGGTTTTGCTCAGCACAGCAAAGGGAACCATAGCAASATAAGCAAGCATATACATTCAAAAGCTGTTATTGACTGATGTGATCGAGACAAAAATTAAAGAGCAAAATCAATAGTGTTCAAAGTTTGCAAGCAAAGATGTGATGATCATTCAAATCTTGCATTTGGATTCAGAGCTCATACAAAATTGGGTATAAAGGTCACAGATAAGTAAATTTGAAACTTCTGTGTTTCATTTCTACTGATATAACAAATTTTAGTAACTGGAAGGGTGCCATGAAACGCAAGTCTTTGTGCAGTGTGCAGGGTGTTTGGTATCAACTTTCTCAGTTGCTGGAGGTTCAATGAATTAGAACGATAATCTACTGTGCTGGCTGCTATTGCATATATTACACTGATTAACAATCCTGATCTTTTTCTGTAGGTGGCCTGTCATGACACCAGCATCAAATGCTGTTTTACTTCAGCTGCAGACCAGACATTATTTTGCTTGGAGAGTCACAGTCTACTTGGGAATAATAACAGAAAAACTCAGACTGGATTCAATCCATAGAGAAGTGATGGGAGAGAAGGTTATTAATGGCAGCCACTGTAGCTTCCTGTGTGGGAGAAAAACAACAGCAAAAAAATCCCCAGAAGCAGAATCCAGAGTGTMTCTGTTTAGCAGTATATAGCATAAATTTGAATTGAGATAATGACTTTGGCTGATAAAGACTCTGTAAAACACAAAGTCTTTGAGTTAGCAGTTTAATTTGTATTTTATGACATTCAGATTGAAATCTGGCATTTATGCATAAGATAATTAGATGAGAGCTGACCCGAAGCTCTCAAACYTTGTCATTAATAAGAAATAACAGGTGAATGGAGTATCTAGTGCTGGAATTTCCACTGAGGATTTTCAAGAAGTGGTTTTCAGTGCAGCATTACTCAATACACTCATCAGTGACCAAGAACCAGATTAAAAAAAAAAAATCCTCAGTGTACACCTTAGACAAAGAGTCTAGTGTTACCCTTATTTATAGAGGGAGAGAATTAGCAAATACATGGCTTTACCTCTGTAAATGGCCTTTTTTGCTATAGAAGGAACACACTGAATGCCATGGCTATCCACATTTTTAGAAGGATGGTGAAAAATTGCACATAGGGAGGTGCTAAGACTAGAAGTGATGAATGGTGTGTAAAACATGGCTTTCTTTCAAAGAATTGGAGGGTTCACTTTGTTTAGTATATTGAAGGCAAGTGTGAGCGGCAATGTGATTCAGTTGTAAATGTATCTTCAGGAAGAAAAAATGGTAGGTATATTAGGATTTTTCCAGGCAACTGAAAAAAAAATGTAATGAAAGCAAATGTTCTGGACTTAAAGCTGAATAATTTAGATGAGAAAATTAAGTACGTTTTTATAAAAGCCATAATTACTCAATTATCCAAACCACCAAGATAAGCAGTAAATATTAACAGGAACAGTATTTTTATTATCACACTTATTCTTGACRTCCTCAAATGAAGTTTGAATTATTTCCGGGAACACATGTTGGCCAAATTCAAATCACTGAAGTTAATATGAGAATAACTGAGAGACAATCAAGGTTCACTAGAAGTCAAAGAAATGCCTAGTTCTTCCTAGCTTTCAGGTTTTTCATCAGCATTTCCAAATCTACCTTTTTAAGCCAGTAGTACACTGTGTATACAGTAGCAATATATGGAACAGACTTGAGGGATGTGTGTGTATATGTGTGTGTGTGTGTAAATTAGTAGTGGTGAAAAGGGGAAATGGGTTTCTGTACATCTCCTGCAACACTTTTCTCTCGCCTTTGCTCTCTTCCTCCAAAGCTGTCCAGGTCATTTCCTAACAGTAAGCTTACATTGAGAAGGATTTCTCTTAGAAGGATAAGAAAGCTTGAGGGAGGTAATACTTAGCAAAATGCTTTTATATCTGAACTACCAATAGCACTTGCCAGTTCAACTGATCAATTCATCAAGCATATTGAAGGCAAGGCTGTTTCCATACACAAATATGTATGTAAATATCCTCTAGCTGTATATATGGAGAGTGGTAATATGCCCCACTGTTCCTAATTTCTGCTCCAAAATGCGAAACCTGAGCAGAAGGACAGTCAGAACAGCACTGTAGCTGACATCAGGACTTTGCTTATAGCACTGGAATTCTGTAACTGTGGCTTGCTAAGCAAAATATTTGCAATGCAGAGTTAGTCTTTATTCCCTCWTGCTTTTAAATCAGCCTAGGGAAGTATTTTTTTTTCATTTTTCTTCTTCTTTTTTTTTTTTTAAAAGCACAATTGCAGCATTCTAAGGTTCTGATTTTCAAAACAACAGCCTAGCATTAGAAAACCATCCTAGTCAAGCAAATACTTCTTTATGCAGAAGATTACTTAATTCCTTTAGTTACTGAAAGCTTTGTACAAAGAGAAGGGCAGTCATTTTGCAATGGGCAAATCTGAGCAGACTGGGAGCAGCCAGGGATACCTGGAATGTTTGTGCGGTTTTGGTGAAACCTCCTGATTAATTTAATATCTTCAGAAGCAGCAGATACCACGGATTATTAATGCTCAGGATGCCTGAGAGCACGCTTGTGGTACAAATGGAGACCAAGGCAGGGAGTCCCTAATTTATCATTGAACCCAAGCTCACAGGGTGTGGCAGCAGTGCCTGGCAGGTGRGGGAGGTCAGATCCACAGCAGGAGCTGCTGTCTCGAGGCAGGGCATGTTAGTTCGGAGCAGTCTTGGGTTCCCACAGCTTACAGGCTGTCAGCTTTGATGGGTACGGCAACGGTAGCAACACTCTGAGGGGTCCGCTGGMAGGAAACTCTTCTGGGAAATGTTACCTCACCAGTGAACTACATTGAAGCATTAACTTCAGCAATACACCACTGGCAATCTTCCTCCTGAATGCCTGTGTGTGTAAGATGGATTGTTTATGATGCAGCTTTTACATGAGAACGCCTTGTTGTTATTGCATGCTGTGTAATAGATGTGTTTTCTTTTTAGATCGGTACCAACAGTATTTTTTTTCAAACTAATTTTCCTTGCTCACCTTATTTTTCTTCCCTGTTTATCCATAACAGAGCTGTTTGAAGTCAGCAGAAACACTACTACAGACTTCAAAGGAACCTGAATGTGTTTTCAAGAAGAGATCAGAATGTGCCTTCTGTGCTGACGGATCAATTAACCCAGAGGATGTGAAGAGCAAGGAGAGACAGCACCAGGCTGTCATATCCCACAGAAAGGCACAGTTCTTCTGAGCTGAGCTCATTTGTGCAGATTACCTGCCATGTTAGGGGAGGTGTGTTTAGGGGTGGCATTGAGTAGTCTAGGAAGACAAAAACCCTTTTAATTTGTGACTGGTGGCAAGACAAGAAGCGTTTATAAAATTTAAAAGTTTGTTGGTGGAAATAGCTATACATCTTGTTTCTAACACACCTTTGCACTGAAAATGTATCCTGAATTAAATCTGATTTGGTCTGATTTCAGTGAATCTGCTAATTAATGCTCCTATTCCAGCATCCCACACTTCCCCCAACAGAGCCTGATTGATTTTAAAGCAGACATAATACATTTCTCTTTACCACTGACCCATTTTCGTAAGCCAGCTTGACTTAGTTGTGATTTTTTAAACAATTCAAAATTTTTATTAAGCAGAGGTTCTCATTGCCTCATCTGGAATGGCAGGAATTATTGCCAAATCAGGTTCTTTTTTTTTTTTTTAATTTCTGTACCAAGAATTATGGCCACTTATATCCATGTGGTTTATGATTTCCTAGAGTATCCAGATATATCAGCTGTTTTTTTCTTGTGCAAGGGAAAACACTCTATCAGTCTGTTTTGCAAAGCACATCTAGATTAATCCTCCCTGCAAGACTAAAATTCATGTACTCAGTGGCTTTGGTTGATTGTCAACAAAATCAGCTAAATGTATCTGCATATTTCTGTGCTTATTGTCCTATCAATTATAACTGATATAATTGGCTTTGTTATTTTTGCATTGCAACTGCCTTATCACTTGCCATTTGTCCTGTTTTATACAGCAGAATACATTTGCTGCTTAGATTTACAAATGGTTTATGAAGCAAGATCCCATTAAATCTGTGCATACTGGTTTCCACTTTCATTCTTACCATGCCCTTTTAATCATTTCATGATAAAAAAGCACAGACACTGCTCAGGGAATTACGTTCCAATTACAGATACCTGAAATAAATAAAACCTTTTTCTTTATTCACATAGGAGAAAATTCCCTCTTTTAAGCATGAATATCCTTATACCGAAAGGATAACTTAAGCAAAGTTAGTGATTATTTGTGCTGTGAACAGAATTATGATACATACAGAAGCCCAACAATTTACTTGAGCAATTAGCCTGAGGCTAATGTGCTTCCTTGACTGGCGATGTGACTCCGTGAGCTCTGTGTTTTAAATAATATTATCCATATAATTAATATAGATTGAGGAGATGCTCGGAATTATAATGAATATGGTAACTCTTCAGCTAAACAGATAATTATATCAGGAGGAAAGAATTAGCCAAATTGTCTTGGGTTTTGGCAGACACCAGCATTGGATAGCTATATTCAGCCTCATTTGTCCCCTGCTGATACAGGCAATCCAGCCCCTGGAGATGAACATGGCTCACTCTGTCACCTGGTTCACTGTCATCTCATGTGTTGTGTTCTTTTTATGGCAACAAGCTGCTGCTGGTAGAAATTTGGCGCAGAGACTCATGAGCAAAGCGTATAGACACCGAACACACAGCAAAGATCTGGAATTATTGCAATATTTTAAAATGTTCCTCTCCCCCTCCCCCTCCCTTATCTTATGTGCGTTTTAATAAACCAAAGCTCTCTGAAGCCAAAGCATTAAGGTTCAGTGGAAACTCTTTGCTTTGGATTCAGTTACTAGAGTTTTAGCCTCTTGGAAACAGTTAAAATTACTGTAAGTGTTCTTAATTTTGAAATATTTTGATGCCAATAGCCTGTCTGATGTCTCTTACTTTGGTCTTGGCACCGCACCACACACTGGTTTAGTCCTTGCTTGTGTGCCAAGCTACTAATTACTAGTGATAATGTTAATAAAAATTACCCAAATTTATGCCAAAAATATTCCTCATTTGGCAAAGAGAATGTGCATACGTGCTATGAAAATATAAAGGTCTTTCCAGCATTATAAAATCCCCAGAAACAGGGATTTTATACAGCGACAAGTCTTTCTGAAAAAGAGTCTTAGATTGAAGTTTCAAAGATGCTCAAATCAAAATAAAGGTCAAGATTTCAAATGTCATAAATGCAGAACATATATATATATATATATATACACACATATATATATATATGTCTCTCGCTCTCCATATATTAGATTATAGCATATTATTTCTTTGTTGTTTGTTATATATCAAGTAATATAATAAAATTATATGCATATATGTGTATAAACACATGCATGTTTGTATGTTATATGTGTACTCTTTAGGAATAAAAATATAATATATATAATATATAAATACATTAATATGCCTATATATAATATTATGAACAAAGCATGAGGCCCTGAATATTCGTAAGATTTGTTTATTGATCACTTTCTTCTTACTTGCTTCCTAACTTTATTCAGAATCACCTACGAAGATACTATTTTTACAAAACTTATAAATCTATTATATTCTCTTACAGCCTCTAAATGACCTCTTCTGATTCTTGTGTATATCAAAATACATATTTAAGGAGGGGAGCAAATATGGGCTTGGAAAAAATATTTGTGTGCCTTCTACCTAAGTCTTCTCCTGTTTCTACTTGCAGGCCTTGTTTGGTAAATTAGAGGACAACTTTCAGGATGCTAATTTTCCTGAAAGCACTTTCCTGTAATGCAGGTAAGGGAGAATCATGCTTTATATCACCATGTAGACCAGAGAGTAGTCTTTCAGGTATGTACCACAAGGATCTTATTGAATGTTAACACTACYGAACAAATTGTGTCTTAGAGATTCAAATTCTGTGATTCCAGACAATCTATGTGATCCAAGTGACAAGGTCAATTTTACATTTTAAATGTAAAGTGCCCGTGTATGAATTCATGCTGACAGCTATAATCAGGTTAATTAGGAACTTTCTGTAAGATGAGTGTAGATAATACTGTGAAGACGTAGAATGAGCAGTTAATTTTTATTTTCTGTTTTATTATGTGGATGTTATACTACATTAATCACATAAACCAGAAGAATAATTTTTAAATTTGCAAACAAATTACTTCTATCTATTCTATACTGATAATAAGAAAAATGTTTTTTACATCACCAACTTTAAAGTGATATAAATTATGCTTACATTTCCCATAAGAATAGGTTTTCTTTTGGTGAAGGATKATGTCATTTTTCTGTTTACAGTAACCATATAGCAAGTATGAAGAAGTAGAGGTCAAGTCCATATGAAATATTCATTCAGGAAAATTTGTAAAGCAGTTGTATATATCTTCAAATTTTGTCTGCTTACTTATAGAAAGCAAAAGGTCCAGTTTCCTTTATAGAGGACAATTTTTAATAAGTAAAATTTATGATTTTTTAGGAATTGTCATGATTCATAGTATATTCAAGTACACACCTAAAATTTCATTCTGATACTCAGCTAAAAATGTTCAGTACAAAAAGGATTAAAATGGAATTCTTGGGTTGATCACAATTCTTTGTCAATTCCAGGCATCATGAGTACAGCTTGACTACATAGATGGAGTGAGTTTGCATTGTCAGTGGATCATAATGGACCATGGGTAGATAGAACTTAATCTCTAACGAGTCTCTGTCTATTAAAATAGACATGAACCTTAATCAAAATGTTGGAGAACTGAATTCAGACCCACTCGCCATGATAGTGTTTTTTGCAGCCTTTATGACCATACTTAATATGAAAAGAGGGAGAAAAGGAAGCTGTCTAAAAAATAATTTGTACAATACAGATCATATCTGCACTGGACTGAAAATCAGTTTAATTGTTTCAAAAGCATACTTTTTTAAATTCAAGGATGGAAGGTCTGAAAATTCTGCATATAAAACTAAAGGCAAGAATGGKGTTGAACACTGTGATTCAAGTTCTCAGTCCTGGAATATATTTGAATATWTTGCCAGAGAGATCAGAATATTTGCAACACTCATATTTCTGTTAATGTGTTYTATGTCCCTAAACCTGAATATATTCAGGCCAAAGATTATCCCCTAGTCTCTCTGAGGAGCTGATGGCATGCTGGAATCCACAACAGTAACTGCCCTTTGAATTCCTTCCTGTATGGCACTGACTCTCCCACTGACAACGGAAGTTGAGGACTCCAGACAACTGTACATATTCGGTGGTTTGGTACCCAAATCCATTTAACCTTCATACTGTCAGTGGTTTTATTTTTTTACTGTTTTTTTACTGACATTACTGTTGTAATGTCTTAAACCATGACATCCGTGAAAACTTTCTRCTGATTTTAACAAACTTTGAATCAACCCCCCAGAGTTCTTCTGGCTTTTAATTTTGATTGATTTCCACTGTTTCAGAGCATTTTCAGCAAACAAAACCAAACAACCCAACACATAGGAGAATCCCAGTAAATTCTCCAACARCAGATGAAATTTATATGTAGTCTAGCAGTCTAACTACTCCATGACTCATGGCATGACATGCATGATGAGTTTACAAAATTAAGCTTGTAACAAAGAGGCCAAATGGGAAGCTTAATTAGTAAGACAAATAATCGTAATCCCTGCGCATTGTTCTGTTTGTGCAAAGTATTTGTGTCATCTTTCCAYTACATAATTAAGCAAAACAGAATTGTTACCTTAATGAATCCTCAAAGTATCTCATTGACTTCCAATGGGTTCCACCACTGATGTTRTCCAAACACCCTCAGAGCTGAATGTTAAATAAATAGTGCAAAAATCTAGAAAATTTTTGCAGCTGCATCAGTAAAAACCTTTAGTAGATAAGGTATTCTACAGGCTTGAACTCCTCATCTTCTTATCTTTATGAAGTAAAGTCAGACAGCTTCTGSGACTGACTGGTGGTCTAGCTAAAAATCCACACAATACTTTGGGACAGATTATTTGGTCCTGTTATCARCTTCTTCTAGTATTACATTTTGTTAAGAATAAAGAACTCCTGACAGGATGAGTTTAGGGCCAGCACATCCTTTGAAGATGAGAGCTCAGTGTAACTGCAGTGTAAAGGGAAAGACGATATCCCTTATAATCTTAAGAAAACAGAAAATTGTCTATATGTTCTTTATTTCTATGTTTTTTATTCCTTTTGAAGAGGAATTATTTTCCATTTGTTTTATAAAATAAAATCTACAATAGACAAAAATTCAATATCATGTAAGCCTATGATTTTTAACTACGCAGAAAAATTTCAGTGCCTTCTCTTCTTTTCTCACATGTGCTTTTCAGTCACATSACATCCTTCCTTCATTTTCATGTCAAAATAGTAGGAGAAATGAAGGAGAGGAAACTCATCAAGTCTTGCTTGTCAAGTCGTGACTAGTAGGAGGCTCTATAGTCTATATAAATTATCTGCCATTTTGCTCTGGGCAGGAAATTAATTTGCAACAGTTTTTAAATCTTTTTCTGATGATGAAAATAAGTTAACATTCAGAAGTACTGAAGCACAACGACATAGAAAAAACAACCCTACCCTTCTTATCCTCTTATGCACTAGTTGCAGTCTTATCTCTGAGACAGGCCTAGCTAAAGGGAAAAATACTGATTTTAGCTGTTACTGAGTGCTTAGTTCTCGAATAACAAGCTTGAAGCTACTTTTGTCAGTTTTCCAGCAGTGCTAGAGAATTAAAACCTGAAACCTGAACAAACTGTCTGCCTTGAGTCTTTGTCTATTACACTGTGCTGGCCATTTATTGTGACCCTAAAATCAAATGCATATATGTAAGACGTATATTTTTCAGTTCTGCAGCATATGCTTGGAGGTCCCTTTGGACATCAAGACAGCCACTGATATCAGACTGTGCTTGGCTCAGCTGCTCCCAAAGCTGAGAATTTGTACTGCATGGCAACCTTCAGACATCAAAACCACATTTCTCTCTGTGTGACTTTGCCCTGGAGCRGGAGCTGCTCTGGAGTTGCTCACAAACTGCAGGAGATTTAGGGGGCCACAGATCGGGTRTCTTACACCACTTTACTCAGTGTCCCTAAATTGCACCTGCATCTGCTTTACTCGGTGACTGCCAATGGGAAAGGGGAGTGTTTCATTCCAAACCCTCACTTGATACAGATCAGTATCACCTATGTGAGAAGAGTGATAGCACTGTGTGCTGGCCCACACTGTGTTTTGCTCCTTGGAGTGTATTTTCCTCTCCATTAAATGTTAGGGACTCTCACAAGCCACAAGCATTACTTTATGTTACAAAAAGCATGTTTTATTCATGTGTTAGTAATGTCCTAGATAATTTAATATAATGTATCCTTAACTTGAGATTTAATGCAAATAACACAACTATCATAAAGAAGAACACATAATCTTATGCAAAGAGCATTCTAGCAGTCTATTCCTAGTATCCACATGAAAAACTGTTACTRTGATATATCTTCTGGGCTAAATATTGCTATAAATTTCAGACCCACTTGATTGTATAAAAAAAATTACAAGAAAATATATTAGCTAAATTTAGCCCAATCACAAAGCTTTTTCTTGAAATTGCTTCTTTCATAACATAAAGAGAATTTGGGCTTTTTAKCATTTCAAGAAGAAAGAATCTTCTCTAGAAACTTTTTTTCCCCTTTGTTGTTTTCATTTGTAAACCTATTGTTTATCTTGAAAACATTGTTCTGGTTGTACAGGAAATTATTAATTTCCTCTGTCTGTTTCCATTTTTCATATGCTTGCTCTGTGATTTTCAGGCTCTGTTGCTTCCTTTTAGCTGCTCTACCATTTGCAGGGGAGAGGGGAAAAACACTGCCCATTTTTATTATATGCTTCTCTTCCATTCTCCCTGCCCTGTTACATTTGTGCAACTCCATCTCACCTTTTTCATGTTATTTTCTCTCAGAATTTCATTGATATGAATTTTAAAAGTATTTTCAACACTTTTCCTAAAACAGATTYATTAAATTTTTATAATTTTACTAGTGAAGAAACAGATTTAACCAACAGGATCTGACCTTCAAACATATTTTCTAATAAAAAGATTAGACTGAGGGCAACATCCTCTGGGAAAAGCTGTAACATTGTCTTACACTTGCATCTTACTACCAATACTATTGCAAAAGATAGGGAAAGGGAGAGATAATTTAATATAYTTCCACTTACACATTCCCAGTTTCTGCTATAGAGGTGCCAAGGAGCTGATTTTCAGAAAAGTGATGGGAATGGGGGATAAATTAAGTCAGGAATCCTAAACGAAGTGCACCAATGTGCAGAGCACTGGGTGACACTGAGCAGACATGGAAAGGTCTTTTACCAGGCCTCTGGTTGGATTTTAAATGACTACACATGGGAAAATGYGTCAAGCCATCAAGGATGAGGCCAGAGTATCTGTTTTCAGTTCAATCATGTCAACAGCCTTTGATAATGCTGACAATCCTATGTGACTGTGAGTAGTTYGTGTACTGCTCTATGTTGCAGTTATGTGAATTACAACCCTTTATTTACCAAGAAACATTTTCATGAAGCAGAAAGAAATTCCCTTTCATTTTGTATCTGTTAGCAGAGAAAAAATAACGAGTACACATGGGAAATTTTACTTTGCTGGGTATTGCAAGGCAGGAGGCATAATAAGGATATGGGCTCAAAGGAGCCGTCCATGAAAAATCCACAGCCCAAGGAAAACTGAGAATCTGTTTCAGAYGAATTCAATAGGACATGTAAATGCAGATAATTCGGGAAAGTGTGATAACACTGACTTCATATAGAAAAGAGGGAATAAATAAGYAACATTTGCAAAAGTTACGCTCGAAAACTCAAGGAAACCCTTTCAAAATCTGTTCCAACTCAAATGTCRAAGCTCAGAAATCACAAAAGAAATGTAATTTCTGTGGGTTTTCTTAACGCCATTGAGTGATATTTCACTCTTGGGCATGGGGAATGTCAGAGGTGTTGCTCTTAATTTGGGTATATGGAGGTGACCCCTTCCAAAGTGCCTTATTGCCCTTGGTCATGCCTTTCTGAAAATTTACCTCTTGGTCCTGCAGGGCCTCAGCCAGCCCACTATATATTGAAAGATGTTCCAATACTAAGATTTTTTTCTTATCATGCCTGGAATCTCTGTCCAATGACATTTATATTCACCAAAGGTGTCATAAAATGTAGTGGGAATTATGAAAGATTGGTAGCTACAGGAAATAGTCACTAATGTATCATAAACAATCATAAGATAGCACAAACAATCCAAGCTAGACAAAATGTAGTCCTTCAGAAAAAGCTGGTATTTAGTTCTCATAATACATCTTATGAAAAGTTTCTTAGTCTCTGTGTGTTTATTTTTAATATTTCTACTTCTTTACCACCCTTTTTTATGTAATGGACCTGAGGGAATGCTACAGATCTGCTCTTTTTTTGCTGYAGAACACACTGTTCTGTTATGATGAGATACAAATGTTCTCATCTGTAGTGATATCAGCTTGTCTTGTAAGGATGTAGGTTCATGTTCAAGGCTGGTTTGCAAAAAAAGGTGGTTTAAGTTATTGTGGTTACGCAAAGCATCCCAGCTGTGTCTTTTTCCCTTAAAACAGTCTTTTTGGAAAAAAACCTCTGAGCATGGGCAGAAGTTTGGTGGCAAGGTGAAAAAGAAGCAAACAAACAAAACCAAAACCTGGAAAGTTTCAGTTTACAACTAATTAAAAAGCCAACATTAATTCTCAGGCTTAAGAAGGGCAGAGCTATTTCTGGATGCTCTGCTTACTGTATTTCCTGGAGCCAGTGGCAAGCAGGGCTTAATGCAGCAGTTTGCCACTAAGCTGTCAGTTCTCCAATAGATGGAAATATTGAGTCAMCTTGGTATTTCCTAATGCACTTCGAGAACTGTCATCAGGTTGGTCAAACCTATGGGTATGATTGCTTTCTTCCAGTGGGTCCCCTGTCAGTTCTTGTCACACTTGTGCTTGCTTGGTACCAGAGAACTTGGTACCAGTGACTATCAGGAAGAAGATACTTCCATCTTCTGTACCAAGATGACATTTGCTTATCCTGTCTTGTATATGTGGAGCTAGAAGATGCAGTAACACTACAGATCTCCGTCTTCTCATCAAAATGCACTCTTCTGCTATAAAACTTGTAAAAATGTTTGACTATTAGCAATAGTCAAGATTTGTAATATGTGTAAGCAGTTATTAAGCACACTATGCTTTTTAAATTCGTTTGTAACTCACACATTTATCTTGGCTTCCTTGTAATTGCTATGAAATAGAGTTTCAGATTATTATTCACCTGCTGTGTTACAATTAGCATGTTCCTAATAGCTCCAAAATGGAAAACTAAAGCTGAACATTTGAGTCTAATTAACAGTTCATGTCACACTTTACAGGAACTGATACTTGTTGCTTTTGGCAGAGTTAAGAGCCGATAAAATAACATTCAAAATGGTCATATTAGGGTGCCAAACTTTAAAATGTAATTAGTAAAAAAATGAATGTAATTTGACTTTTGGAGAGACTGCTATCTGAGGAAGAGGGAGCTGTTACATTATACTAAGGAGACTGAAGAGAAAATAAASTTGTATTCTTCACAGTGCAAACTCAAACCCAGTAGAAGCCAGATTCATTTTCATCACCATTATTAAGTATAAGGATCACACACAAGGTACATCAAGGGAACATTAAACATCTACTGGATATCTGCAATGATAATCTCTCGTAATCTCTTATCACTTGCAYAGGGAGAGAGGGTATAGACATCTCCTGTACAGAGTAGTTTGAGAATAGCAAGTGGCTTCCAGTTAACATCGTCAGGAAGGCATGAAAATCCTGATTTGTACTTCTCTCAGCACTTCCTTGAAGGGTTAATCAAATTGTATCACTGAAGATCCTCTGAATTCTGTCTGGGAATTGTCAGCCTTGTTCTAATCAAATAGGAACCTTGGAAGAGCATTAGTCTTGAAATTTATTACAAAGCTTGAATTCTTCATTGCTTTTCAGAAATAGGTGTTCTTGCCCCTGGCAGAAATACTTCCTTCCTGGCCTTCCTCTGGTAAAAGACCTATGGTTCCTCACATAAATCTATCTGATTTTGATGCTGGTATTAACCTTCAGTCCTGCTCTTTCTGTTCTTCCTCTTGTATGCATTTTTCAAAATGTTTTCTTTTATTTCCTACTTGCCATGTGATATCCTTGAATAGTGGTTTCTGTCTGCTTCACTGACTTTTTTTTGGGGGAGGGTGGTGGTGCAGGGCAGGGGGCTATGTAGTATTTTCTTTTTTACCTTACTATTACTTTTTTCCCCTAACATTCTTACAATAAATGCTTCAAGGTTCCTACTTAATTAGATACAGGTTGACTATTCTCAGAGATTTAGGTGAGATTCAGTGATATTCTCTTGTTACCAAACAGACAGTGAAAGTGCTAAAGAATGATCAGATGGTTTAAGTACGAGCAATATGAAGGAGACTTTGGTGTTTATAACTGAAATGTGTTCACAGTAGGAACTACCTTAGGGAGATGAACACTGTGTGAATGCTGGAACAACAGATTTTTAGATCTGACATGATTATGGGGGAGTTCTATTGAGGAAAGCAGTTGGGAACCTATGCTGATACCTGAGAAGAGGAAAGTCARGTTTACAAGAAACTTAAATACATGAAAGAGTAACAAACAGTAGGAAAACAAACCAGAAAAAGTGCAAATCTTCATGAGAATAATAGAAAACTACATAGAGGTAACTACAAGTCTTTTTCCATGGGAGTTATAAAAGGGATAATGATCAACAAAATACAGCTTCAATGCTTCTAAAGTTTTTTACAAAGTAAGACACTAAATTTGAGTCATCCAAAATAGTGTTGCAAAATATGGTAACTGTATATTGTGACTTGCAAACCCACCAATCTACATGTCACCGAAGACAACAGATTATTTGTATGTATTAGTCAATGAATTTACATTGTAAAACATCAGGAGGTGTTTAGTTTCCAAAGAAATCCACCTTCATTTTAGATAGAGGGGCAAAATCTTCAGATGTTTTAAGAYGGAACTGTTATGCCCCAGGTTACCCAAAAGCCTGGGACTGAACCAAGATGCTCTTCTCTGGGTAGGGGCAAAGAGAAAATTCAACCAAAATTTTCCCAAGAGGTAAAAATAACACACAAAATTTTACTGGCAGAACTACAGAAAATTAGGGGACATTGGCAAAAGAGTAAAGGGTACACAACAWCACTTTTCCTGGCATAAWCGTAGCCCATTAAACATAGAAAACCTTACAGCCCATCCGATGTTATGTTCCATGAGAAGAAAGTTAGAAAGAGAAGGAAAAAGGGAGRAAAACAGGAAGATAGGACAGATATAGAAAAACAGCCATAGCTACCAACACCTGGATTCCAGCGGTGAACTTCTCCAAGATGGAGGTACTTGAAAAARAGAGTGAAGCCACCTGGGGATGGCTTCTTAAACCCTTGGCCCGGCCCCCAGGCCTGCCCCTCCAGGTGGGACCTCTCGTGTCTTGGCCACTCAGGGGTGGGTAAGGTGACACCAAGGGTCTGTGTCCAGTGTCTCYTGATGGACAGGCGCTCCAGGACCGGGGAGAGGGCATGGGGGCGGGGCRCTGTCCCACTGGGTGGGGCCCGATCCGCCCCCTTCCACATGATTCCAAGCTCCTCAAGATGTCTCAAAGCAGACTGTATCCTGTCTCTGACAGGAACCCAGTCCATTCACCAGAAGGATTATTGCCATAGCTGCTTCCAAGAACTGTCTGKGAATTGTTCTATTTTTGTTGCTGTTGTTTCCCACAAACGTGCAACAAGTCCACAGTCATTAAAGCTAACAATTGGAATCCCACCAGATTTTTCAGTTATGTGCACAGGAAACCCCAGGTTTATCACTTAGCACATATTTGATCTTTTTCTCATGTCTAGACTATTCAGTCATTCACACATTTACACACAATACTGGCACAAACTTCAGTAAAGAGTTTTTTCTGGCTTGGCTTGTCACAGAACCATTTGGCACTTACCTCCTTATGAGCACAGCATTAACATTTTAATCCTGACCTACAGACAGGTCATCAGCATGAAAAACAGGRCACTTGAGGAAGGAGATCCTCACCTGACAGCTCTAGACAGCCTCATTCCCTCTAGAGTTTTTCTGACCTTCAGCTGCTGTTCCAGACTCTCTGTCTCCTTCTCATACACTTGCYCCTCTGTCTATCCTTCCACTTTTGCAGCTTGGCAAATCCATAAGCCCACATGGCTAACCTCGGACATAYCATGCAGACTTACAGCACTGATCTGCCCATTCATCTTGCTTATTATTTTAAGGAGCACTAACTGCTCCATCCCCTGAGCCAAACGCACAGTTCCAATGTGCTTGTTGTGTTGCATCTCTAATCCTCATAGATCCAGCTGATTCTTGGGTCTCAGTCATTAGCAGCTTTCATTACAGTACTATTTGCAGAAGCTTTCTTTCTCCCACTTTTYCTCCAAGAAACCACCACTAGCTGAYTTCTACAAAAAACCTGAACCAAACCAAACCAATCTTTAAAACCGTTTAAACATTTACGGCTACTTAATGTGTAAACTTACTCAGATTGCCAAAATGGACTAAAAGAGCACATTTTAGTTCAAATAGCTCCTAGAGAAAAGTGGAGCTATTCCAGGCCTCTTGGCTTTTCTGGCACACATGGCACTCCTGCCTGACAGCTTCCACTAACTTGTTTTTAATTCTCCCACAACTGTTATAACAAACAGTAAAGAATGAATTTCTTCTTCTGGGTTACACTTGTGCAATTTTTCAGCAGAATTACTTTGTCAAAAACCAGAGATTTAACATCTGCAGCAATCTGTCTCTATAATCAAGAGGTTTTATCCTCTACCAAAACAACCATGCCAACCTTTTTTGCAAAATGACTATTAACTGGTAACATCAACCAAAGGCTTGAACAGATCTGTTTTCGTACTGGCCATGAAATACATAGAGGCAATGAAGAAAATAAAGTACTTTGTGTTTCAGTTATAAATGGCACAGAGATGAGATTTTGGTCCAGTCATTGCAGAGATGTACSAAGTAGCTGACCACTGGAGGGCTGCACCACCAGCCATCTCTGAGTGGGAGAGCCACACTGAGACTGCAGAGACTCTGCTCTGGGTTTCTCTCCCYGCACAGACTCAGGGCACAGTAAGGTGGCTGTTGCAGACTTCTGTGGGTGAAAGAAAGACAGCATTGTAACACTGTCAGAGAAGAGCCTGAGGTAGAGCCAGAACATCCCAGTGCTGTGCCAAGGTGTGGCAGATTTCCTGTCACACCTTTCCAGAGTTAAAGGCTCACTTGCACTCTTAGTGAGAGAGAAGGATAGGAGAGGGATTCTGTTTTTGTAAAACAACAAAAAGGCCTCTATCTTTCCCTGATGTCTTTTATCATTACATTACTGAATCTCCCCTCCCAGTTCTTTCTCTGGGGGACCATTTTCAGTTCCAGAGGYCTTTAACAGCACATGTTTTGCCTGCTATTCAGACAAGAATATACCGTTTACTCCTTCTCACCCTTTAGGATTTAAAAGCAGCTGAGACACCACTGCAAAACTCATTGTTCTTTGCCTTTCAGTATACAGAATAAATTATTACTCTATCTTTTTCCACAATGAAATCCACTGAGGAAATCTCTTTTAAAAGATGACTGCTTATGGTGGCAGATCTGTCTGTATCCTATCACTCTTCTAGAGACAGAAAGTATTATTTTTCTGATCATCTTCCAAAATTTCTTTGGCAATTTAGTAGGCCTGAGTTAGTTTCATAGCTTGCAACAATATACATTGTTTCTTTACAGGTAAAAATGCCTTTTAGAAAAATTAGTCCTAGTACAATGAACAGCAGATCTCTGAACTGTACTAAGATGCGCCTTATGTAAGATATTTCCATTTTAAATGGAATTAAGAYGGGAATTTTACTTCCATTAAAAGTAAGTGGAAGAAAGATTTCTTTATTTCCATTAATAGTAAGTTTAAGGCAATAAGATATTTCTGCTTGGTCTGGCCTTGCCTCTGGAAAGAAACCAAATCCTRTGTTGTCATTCCTACTTCTGAATGGCAATAATGCCTATAATASAGGTCCCTGTTCTGACTGAATGAATGCAATTTTCAGAATTAATATTGTAGATGGCAAAGATCATACCCAACCTATTTTCTGCTCTCATAGATCCTTTCCAGATTTTATAATACTAAAAAATCTTTTACTGAATCCAAAGTTTTTACTGAAAGAGCCAAGAATCCAAGGAAAAAAATGAGGTGAGAAGATGTAATTGAAAACTGTGCCCTAATACACACAAGGCAAAAATTAAAATTGCATTGATCATCTTGAAGTTGTACAATATATTGTTAGGTAAGTTTAAATTTCTGTGYTGATTCCAGCAAAAGTTAGTTTGAAAACTTTCCTTGGAATATGACTTCAGAGAGACCTGAAGTTGTCCAACAACACTAGAAATCCAGCCATTTAGACTCTGCATATATATGATTCATTTATTTGGATCCATGTATCAGTCTAAGAATGAGGAGTCTTGATTCCTGATTCACTGCTGAGACTAACTTCAGTTTAAATGACTGTGTACCCCCTGCCTCTCTCTTGCTTCCTGTACCATTTACTTTTAGGACAGAAGTACACGGTGCACACCTAAGTCATAAAGCAGTTCCACACCTCACACTGGAGCAAGAAACGAGATGTGTAATGCACAGGGCTGCACAGACCAGCTCAAGTTTCTGGAAAAGCAAAGAGGTCTTTGTGGAAGAGAGAAGAGTAATTATGAACATGGCTGTGACTCGAAATGAGTTGTGGTGAAGATATTCTCATATTGGGTAGAAATCATCTAAAGAGATAAATGCGCCTCTCTTCTTGTGTAGCATGGAACAGAACTATGCAAATTTATGTGCTTTGGGCTGTAGGATAGGTACTTAGAGATTCATAATCACAGTATAACAGGTACTGCACAAATATATTTGTACTGTATTCAGACCATGAATAATTTAGGTGTTTCTGAAGAGGGTACCTACACCAGCATCCCCATTTAATGGGTGTATGAAAAGTCAAACCAGTTGTATATGTCTGTGTGCTTCCAAGCACAGCTGATTTTTTTGTTGTTTGACTTCATCAATTATTTAAATCTCTGAAAGGATCACAGTATAATAACCCATGAGCACTACAAACCATTTTTATTATTTTTATTTTTATTTTTATTTTTATTTTTATTTTTATTTTTATTTTTATTTTTATTTTTATTTTTATTTTTATTTTTGTTTTTGTTTTTATTTTTATTGTATTCCACAAAATGGACTTGTCTAGATTTTAGGCAGATAGAATTATTTCATTCTATAACAATTACACAATCTTTCTCTAATATTTTAATTAAAACAGACACAATTGCTGATAGTGCACTTATTTTCATTTTATTACAAGTGATGCTCAGGATTTCCAGAGTGACCCAGACTATTTAATGAAACAGATAAAGTTTGTAGTTTTAAACTCATTGGATTTTTCTGCAGCTAGCTAGCTCTGTTTATTTTAAATAGATCTTAAGCAAATTTTACATTCACATAACAATTCATTTCAAACAAGAACTGCAAATAAATACATGGTCCAATATTTCATTCCCAACAGATTTTCTATTTGGCCAATATCTGATTAAGAAGTTCCATTTCTGCTTAACAATTGTTAACTGCCTCTGACGAGTGTCTGCCTGGGAATATACTGAAAATGTAATCCTTGGCCCTAGTACAGAAAGCAACATCTGCTTAGGTTTTGACTAACACAAACACAGCCAGAATTTTTGATATCAAGGAGGAGACTTTAGAACTTTAAAAGCACAATAAGGCAAATCTTGCAGCAGTTTTCCATGTTAGCTTTCAGTTCTCTGAGCCTCACAGGTATATATACACATCTATCAAAACCATGGGCAGAAAATGGAAGATGATATTTCATTGCAGTGAGTCAATATTCRAAGAAGTCTTTGCAGATTGCAATGGTTGCATAAAATAGTGCACCTAGGATGCAACATGACATTACACATAATATACCACTATGGCTCACATTGGTGAGGACACCATTAGCTTTCAGCACATTCTGTGCACCTTTATTCTAATAAGTTCCTTATATTTTTCTTGACTAACAATGTTGCTCTTTAATGAATAGCTAATTAATTATTGAGATCTTATGGACCTAAAATGGTTTAAGCTTTTTTCTTGTTCTATATCAATTCAAATTTAAAAATTGTTAGTTTAAAAAAGTAATGATAACATTGTATTTCATACGGAAGTTCATGAAAAAGATCCCAACATTGTCCAGGTTTCCATAGTATCCCCAACACATCAGAATGCCAAAATGTAAATTCAACTGTATAATCAGTTTCCCGATATGCATCAGCTAGTACAGTAGATCTATTTTCCTCACTTAAAATATAATTCAATGAAAATATTTCAATATCAAAAATAAAAAAACAAAACTGAAATAAAAATATCTATTTTACTTTCATAAAAGAATCAGACAATTTTGAAGTGGTTCACATATGTAAGAAGAGCAAAAATCTTTGAGGTAAAAGCACGCAAGTATATGATTTTAGTAGAGTTAAGGAGGATTTGTATGATGAAAGCTAAGGCTAAATAAATATCCATTGCTATCTGAGCTGGTTAATAAAATTTTAAAAGGCCAATTTGTGTGATATCAAGTTTTTTTCCTTAGAATGTCCAAAAAGCTCCCTATGCTTCCATATTTTCTATTTCACATTTCCCATTTCACCTTGGTTCACAAGACAGGCAAGAAACATAAATGTAAATAAAGATATCTGACAAGTTAAACTGTGCCTTTGGAATATGCGTATAATGTGACAGCCAGATTTCACTGCTATATTTTACAGTATAGCCATTTAATAGCAGTTTTTCAGTGAGGTGGTGAAATCAAATACGGTTCATAAAATTCCAGCAGAAACACACAATCCACACATGCCGTATTACAAAATGTGCATACTGAAATATTCATACAGCATAGCGAATTACCAGGATTACTGAAGGTGTTACTACTCTACTGCTCAATACATTGAGATGCAGACATYCCCAGATACCAGCTTCACTACCCTATCAATCCCCAAACTCTAACTCATTCAGCCATAGCACTGAGCTGACATGAGTGAGCTCCCCTTCTTCAGCACTGAAAGCTTTTAAGGCACGTTGCAGGACCAACACAGCTTTATGGCTTTTTATATTCTTGTCTGGGTGTCCATGTTTTCTGTGCTCCTCTCCTAATTGCACCGGATTGCTTGCATCATGTCAGCACGCTTGCAGCGTGTGTGACACTTCTGTCATTGTGGAATGGGTGCTGCACAGCTGCTATAACCATGTTGAAACCATAGAATCATAGAGTCTCCTGAGTTGGAAGGGACTCGCGAGGATTATTGAAGTCCAACTCCTGGCCCTGCACAGGGCAGCCCTGAGAATCACACCATGCTCCTGAAAGCATTGTCCAAACACTTGAACTCTGTCAGGCTTGGTGCTGTGGCCACTTTCCTGAGGAGCCTGTTCCAGTGCCCAAACATCCTCTGTGTGAAAAACCTTTTCCTAATAAGTAGTGTAAACCTCCCCTGACACAGCTTCATTCCATTCTCTTGGGTCCTGTCACTGAGCACCAGAGAGAAGAGATCAGTGCCTGCCCCTCCACTTTACCTCATGAGGAAGATGCTTCAAGATCAAAATTATCTCATCTGGGAAGGTTTGGGAAGATTTAGCAAGACAAAATAAAATAAACACCATATTTTTGTTGCTGTCTGAAAGATTTGAAAGGCTAYGTGCTCTTTGCAGATCTTTTAGTGACCATGAGAAATTATTACATCTGCACCTATGTGCAAGAAGGCGAGAAATTGATTTGAGGCAAAAAAATCAGCACTGTAGGATGACGGCAAAATTTAGTGTGTGAGTGGCTTCTAGCACCTTTTTCACTCTTTGGCTTTAGAAGGAAGCAGTTCAACATCACAACCTGCTTGCACACTTTTTGAGGGAGAGGTCTCCCAGACTTACAAGCAGCATGCAGAATGAACACTGGCAGGATAACAGGTACTACTGAACCCACCAGAACAGATTAAAATGAACAACTAGTGCTGGAGCTTATAACTGCGGGTTGCTAGGGTACCTATTAGTGGTCAGGCTAAAGAACTCAACGGATTAGAAAAAGAGAAATGCATGTGTAGGTTTTATCAAATGCTCACCAACTTTTAACACACACTAACAAAAGATGACCAGACTGTCCTAGGAAGGACAAATGTTTCAGTGGGTACATTTTCAAGGACTAGTTCTTGTTTCAATAGAAAACTAAATGGATTTGTTGATGGAGGCTTCAGGAGCAGACCAGGCGTTAAAACCTAAACTAAACTAAATCAAACACTATTGAAGGGAAGGCTGCACTGTATGCCATGTGTACTGAATAGGAGGAAAGATGAGATCTGCCACAAAAAGAGGGTAAAATTTCACACTGAAAGGCAAAAAGAAAAAATGTTATGCAGAGTGATTTTAATTAAATTCTTAAGATGCTCATAATTTATTGCAGAAGGTACAACTGAACTGCTGCTTGAGACTGCAATGAGACTGACTCATTCAAAGTTATCACCATGCTGAGTTCACCCCACTATAATTAACTAAAACTTTTTCTTAAAGGACAGGCAGTCTTGTCTAAGTATAACAAGAGTCAGAAGCAGCAGCATAACCCGTGGTAATTGATTTTCACGGTTTAATCTCTGTCACAGAAAATTATGCCTAATCTTTTAGTTTGAACTTGTTTTTTTCAGTTATTGGTTTTATTATACCTTTCTTCACAAGATTAAAGAGCTGTTCGATGACTGGTAGTTTCTACCTGTAAAGAAACATATACTTTGTAAACAGATCATTTCATCATCCTTTTTAAAGACATAAGTACTTTCTCCAATCCTTCATTAAAATTTTCTATGCTGTTCTCAGCATTGTTTCATTTCTACAACACTTCTAAACTTATGGAAACCAGAAGTAGATGTATCACTCTACTGTCATCTCATTAAATTATTTTGCAGAAGTCATGCTACATTCTAACAGTATGCTGCTTTTTAGCACATAGAATATTGTTATTGCCATAGAGCTATTACTTTGCGTTTGCTATACTGAAATATTGTGCTTAAGCAAGTTTCATTTGACGAACAATTCAGATCACTCTTTCCTTATCAGCATTTAGCACTTTGTCAGCTCTGTGTCTTCTGCAAATATTGGATTGCTTTTACGTGCTTCTCATCACTGAGAGCTTTCAGTCTATTATAGTTCTGTAAATGCTAGAAATACATCTGTTTTATGATGATTCCCCCATGAGAATGGCATTTTGTCATCATTGCTTGTATATATTTGAATCTATTAAATTTATGCTTCATGGATGCTGTGTCTACTAATTTTTTAATAAGACTGTTGTGAAGCACTGAGATGAATATCTTGGTTCTGCCTGTATTGTGTCTGCCTCTATTAAATACAGTCTTTATGTGCTGTAAGTGAAATCCACTCCAGGGATATCACATTTGTTTGACAAGATCTTGTTTCCATAAGACTGTGCTGACTGATATTCATTATTTACTTTCTCTTTGTTTCTCTATGAGATAATCCTAATTCTTTATATTTTTACAGGTATAATGGCCACACCAACAGGCCTGCAGACTGACTGCCTGATGTATGAAGACAGCTAAAAAATATTGGCTATTCCAGTTACAGCTGCCACCAGAGCTGGATCTGGGTATTTTCAGTAGTGTCCCATAGCAGCAGTTGTCACCTCCCAGATCAAGACTCCTTTGGATGGCAACAGCACATTGTGTCACTGTCGTAGTTTGGTGTGCATTTGTCTGGGGAGTGCTGGGGAGTCCTGGAACTTGAACACTGTTCCACACTTTACTGAAAAAGGCATCAGCAAACTAGTTATATCCTCGGCCAACACTTTTGTTGCTCTGGGCAAACTCTCTGGGCTTTCCTTAGCTTACATTATTTCTCCACCATCTACACTGGTGATTAAAGCCTTCCTTAAATAATAATATAATGAAAAGCACTTTGACAGGTATATGTAATAAAATATTTCCTTGCTTATTTTCAAGTAAAAATCAGAAATATTATTTAAACAGTCATACCTCTGTATTTAATGAAACTTTCGTATTCATTCCCTATCCAGGTACTCTGTCTCTTTTCTCCTTTAAAGCAATAAATCTGCAGTGTACTATAGGTTTTTAAAAAGTCAGTGCTTGCCTATATATTCGTGGTAATAGTCTGAAACAGCTTTTGTGGTGTGCAAAAGGAATCTTCTACTTTAAAGGGTTGGCCTGTTGTTATACTTGTCTCATTTTAAATGCTGCTTTATTTTCCAAGACTGTAATAAAACTATAACAGATAATAACTATCATTTTAATTCTCTCTTAATGTGAACACTTTCATCCTGAAACATTAGTGATATTAATTATGGCGAGTTTCTTCCTCAAAACACAACAAGCCAGATTTTCAACTGGCTCACATTGCAAGAAAAGGAAGAATCAGGTCTGTTATCTCCGCTTAATGTCTTTCCCTTACAGCATGTATCCAGACATGGTAAATTGCATTCCCTGTAAGTTTTAAAGCTTTCAGTTTCAGGTGGGAGGGTAGAAGTCCCATTCATAGATATTTTTTTGATTTTTTAATAACCTGGATCTGAAAGCATGCACAGAGACCAGTGCCGGTGACAGACTGGTAGACAGAGTAGATCTTGAGGCAAGTACTCTGGCAATGTCAAACTGGACCCAGAGCACACCATGCAAGAGCAGAGTTCCTTTTTGTATCTTAATAGCTAGACTGATGTTTCTGCATAATGTGTTACTCTCAACTCAGAGTAAAGGATATGATTTTATCTCTTTCTTTTTTTTGGCATTCTTTTGCATACAAGTGTCTGTAACAAATGAAGGAAGTGCCCTTTACAGGAAGGAGAGCATGGAGCTTGCTGTGTTTCAGGTTGGAGCAATTGGATCAAAGAAGTTTGATGACAAAGAATTTAATTTTCATAGTTTGTGTGATGCCTAATATGTTTGGAAAATAAAGGCTGAGGCCGAAATAAGAGGGTAAAAAGTAAAAATTTATTAAAGGATTTGGAGAAAGCAAAGCTTTCCCAGGGATAACCCCGGGACTCCCGCTGCGCAGGCTTTGGGCCCAATCCTGCCAAGCGGGGTTCCAGCAAGTGTAAGTTATCCAGAGGTAAAAAGGGTACAAAAAGGTTAAAAAAGCCTGTGTAGGTGTTCGTGCTTCTACTACTATAGGGGTAACATAGTTTTGAAATATTCTGCTGAATATTTGAAATATTTTGTCACACTATTCCTTGTGGCAAGTTTCTGTTGGAGGTTCTCTGCTTACTTCAATAGTTTATCGAGTCTAACTCTGGAATGCTTAAGGGCTGATAACTTGGTTCTGTTTTGTCTATAGGAAAGGGATACAAGGTTACAGGATAGAGGTTATAAGATTATAGGGGTACTAATATATAAAAGTATAAAACTAAAATACTACTAATCTAAAAAGCATAAAACCAAAAAAATCTGGCATCATGTGCAGCATTGAGAGCACTGGTACTGTAGAAGAATATTAAATTTTGTTTGTTTGTTTTAGATRTATTACAGTTGGAGAAGTTGACCAAAGGTTTTAAAAGTAATGAAACTGTGAGATTTTCCATAGAAATCAGGATCTTGCAGCACATCCTTTCATGTCCTAAATTCTCAGGAAACTCATTCCACAGCTGTAGCTGGTTTATTTCCACCACTTTCCATTTCCTGGGCTTTGTAAGCTGTATTGCCAAAAGCATTAAAATCTAATCTGAAATAAAATGCAATGAGCGAGTGTAAAGAACAAAAAATGGGAAAAGAAACTTTACACAAATGGCTTCCTTGAGCTTTGATTAAACTGAGGTATTTCAGTCAGTCTCCTTGAAAGCCTGTTCTTCTTCAGATTTAGAACTACGCAGCGGAGAACAGTAATAATTTAAAAGTGCTTAATATTTTATGCAGAATTTTTAGTGTCTGGAAAGGAAAAGAAAAATGTATTATCTAAAAATAACTTGAATGGTTGTTTATATTGCATTGCTTGTATTACTCTAGTAATGCACTTCTGAACTCTACACTTGGATCATTTCTATATAATTTCAAAATGAACAGAGACGTGGAGATGAAATAGCTTTAGATAAATATTCTTCAAAGTTCGTGCTGTTAATGAACATACCAATACAAGAGTTCTGAAGAAATGCAGTGTGAAGCAAATACTTTTTTCTTATTCATAAGGGTCTGAATACCTGGAAGTGAGCTAAGGTGTTCCCGATGCTTATTTTGAGGCAGTTTTTGAGTTGACATTGCATATKGTATTCTACTTTTCAATAACATGAGGTGTAGCAAACAGAGAGACACAACATTCCCAAGCAGGTGCAAAGGAGAGCTCGTTTATTGCAAAAACCAGGCCTTTTTAAGCAGTTAGGCCTCTATCAGTTTACATACATTTGAAATACTACAAGCATAGTTCAACCAATTACCATAAGCCACGATGTGAACACGCGATGGTTATATAAGTTGTTTTTCTACCTCTAACTCAGCTGATTTCATTCCCAGAGTCCTTCTCTCCTTAGCCAAAGTAACAGGATTGAGCCATGATTTTACAAGAGTCACAAGGCCTTCATTTTGCAAAGTTTTACCTATCCGCAACACTGAGGCATTGAGGGACTGTAGTTGTTGCTAGGAGTATCAGTAAAAATGTTTTAGTCTGTCCCTTGGATGACTTTTTGGGGGAGGCTTGAATGTATTTCTCAGTTTTACTCATAGAACATAACAAATGGACATTGGATTATTGGTGCTCCAGAGCAGAGAGAAATTGCTGTGTGATTTCAAGTATGTGGAAATGCATGTACTGTAGTTTAACCGAGACCGACGGCAATTCTTTTCCCCTGAAGTCGATTTCACAGTACTATGGAATCGGCAGTAATATCCAGCTGGTGTTTTATCCTGTGTAAAGATATCATTGATCCAAGTTGTCCCCAGTTAATCCATCTGCAAGGGTATTTTCCCCTATGAACCTCTRGTGTTCAAGCTGTAAAACTGCAAGTGTGAAAGTGCTGTGTTGCTTCCATGTTCTATGTGATAGTAGAATACCCATAACCAAAGCCTGGCAGATCTCACAAGACCTCGCCTGCATTTACGAGCCTGAAAAAAGCCACTCCTTTACACCAGACCAGAAACAAATTACAGGAAAGTACAAGTACTAAAAATTATCATCACTTTAAAGCTGTGGAAACAAGGAAAGGAAATGAAAGAATTTGGCACTCAGATGCTATTGTAATTTAATGGGAATTGAACTTCTCATACTCAGATAGAAATCCTAAATTTGGGACCAGATTTTGAAAATATTTTACAGATTGAATGAAGAGATGCACACGGTCATGTCCTCAGGAGCATGTTAGCAGCCTAGCACAGTGACATTCCTATTTTACAGCTGGAACCAAGAAATACCCAAAGCAGAAAAGTGTTTGCAATTCTCTACTACAATTTCTTACATGTTGTTTACTGTCAATGACCCATAATTTTCCAACCATTTAAGAGTACTTAATATTTACATTTATTCTCAGTCAGAAGGTAAAGTAGCTGATATTATACTGCTGTACTGAGAAAAATACATTAATCATGAACAATCTTACTTATCCCAATTTTTCTGAAACATATATTGTGGGAATTGTGTGAAAGTCTTCCTCCACAACAGTTGCGGAGATTTAATTAAAATTTTCTTTATCAATGATAATGATTAAAATATATTTCTAATCCTTTATTGATAAAATAATATACTTCTTTTAAAGCTTTTAAGATGCTTATTTTTGAAATCTTCAYACAAACATTTTCAGAGGAAACTGATAAGAGAAATATTTTTTAATTAAAATAGYTTCTCTAGAGGCTAAAATAAAAGACTCCATGATTTTTATAATCCAGTGGGTGTCGCTATGTTTGAAAGGAGGACTTAAAGCAGTAGGCATAGTTGTGGGTTGTATGTATACAAACAGTATTCAACAGTATAGGTTTTATGAAGACCTTAACAGAAACTACAACCCTGCCACTTTGTGAAAGAACTTGGTGTAATACAGCGAAGATTAATTTACYGACTTCTTCTATTCCCAGCTGAGAGGAAGACAATGAATTAATAATATAATAGTATAATATAGAATTATATGATATAATATAGTATAATATAATAGTATAATGAATTAAAGAATAGTATCAGTTACTAGTTCAGGGGAAGAATTACAAATCTGAAGTCTCCAGGGTTCCCAAGTTTTCTGCGGCTATGATTCTAGGTTCTTAATATCTCTTAAAATAATAGGATTAACCTAGGCTAAGAGAGTTGCATTCATAATACGTGAACTTCTGGCATAGTCCATAAGATAATTATTTCCTATACACTTGCTGCTTTCATAAATTCAGCTGGCCACCTCATTTCACCAATGGGGAAACATCATCCTTCTACAGAGAGACCTTGGAAAGCACCCCCACTACACAAAACAGCCACTTGGCTCCCCACATAAAAGTCATCCACGGACACTATTACTCACTGTTGTTGCAGTCAGAAAATGAACTGGAACYGGGGAAGGAAAACAACTTGCTAAGCTGGGAGCCACCTTGTCCTTGCCATACTGAGCAGAGACCCTTCCAATGTGCCAGCAAGGATAGGAAAGTGCTCTTGCTGACTGCTGGGCAGGGGCTACAACCGCARTTGGGTATCAGGCATGGAGCAAGACAAAGAGGGAAAATGGAGACCAGGGACTGCTTGAGAGAGCAGCCTCAGAGCTGGCCCCTCTCAGGCCCAAGCCACCCTTGGTATCAACCAATACAATGTCAGGACTACCAAAACGAGCTGGAGAAAAATGAAAGTGTTTTTTGATATTTGCAAGAGAAGAGAGAAAAAGAGATGTTAAAACTCAAAACCTGTAGTAATCCCAGTATGAAGACTCCCAGTTAAATCAATTCCCATAAACTACTTTCCAGACCCAACATGTTTCCAAAAATAATGTTATAATCTCCTTGACTCATAAATTCCTTGAGTTCTTTTCTATATTAGTCAAAAATTTCCTCACTCTGTTCCTAATAGATGCAGTAATAAGACAGTGATTGTGGTAAAAAAAAATGACTTAATAACACTCTTGCCTCTTCCCAAAGACTGTCAAATGTCTCCTTACAACATGATCCGACTGTGTTAGTAGCTGCCTAATTAAAATTCCATGCAGCTCTTTGAAAGCGGAGCATGTTTATCACAAGATGATATGTACTGTATTTTAATGTGCTGCCTCACTCCTGTTAACAAAATGTTGCATTTGTTTGATACCTACAGTGCTATATATAATTGCTAACAGTCTCATGATGCCTAACATATTCAGTTACTCCTGATTTATAAATTTTTCTTGCAAAATACTAGGATTATATTTCATTGTTGTAGCTATGTCTAGCAATTGTGCTCTGCTACATAACTTCTCATTTGGAGGAAACAGTGAGAGGGCTGTCTTGTCAGATGTGGTTTTCCACAAAGTATCCTGGGCAATTGTTCAGACATGAGGGAAAATGTTATGATGCTTCTATCACAGGAGATTCTTGCTGCAAAATAAATGAGACAAGCGTGGCAAACAGATCTGTGCTCCCCTGTGTTAGCATTAATGGAAAACATCTGAAAAACTTACACTGGGATTTGCCCRTAAGTGTGAGCAGGGATCTGTGCGGAATTTTGCCTCTATTTAACATATAATGCCTTCCAATGTCAGAAATGTTGATCATCATCTCTGCCCTTTGTGCTCAGCTGTYCTGTAATGAATAAAGCATCTGGGAGTGGAACTTCAACCATGTATTGTTTTGAGTCTTATTGCCACAGAATAAGATCTCTAGTGTCTCYTGTGTGTCAATCAAGAAGTCTAAGACAGTGATTTTCAATCATTGGTTCCCCATAAAACGTAACATCTCTGAAATGTCAACACTCTGTGGAGCTTTTTCTTACAAAATATATATTTAAACAAAGCATGCTTCATTGCTTCTCTACGTACCACATAGCATAGGGCTAAACTGCCTTTAGGATATTCATTTAATTTCAGAGATAAATCTTATTTTTTTTCACTGTTCCTTTTCCTCACCCATTGCACCATTATTTATGACCATAAAGYAGTCAATTAGTTAAGAGTAAAAGATTTGGTTATAGTCCAGACCCTGTCAGCACAAGTTCACTCAACTTTATCTTTCTGCAATCTTTTTAAATCTAAAACCACTGCTGAATTTGAAGTAATAACATCACTGTAACTAYGTCCAAAAGCATTTCAGAGAAGAGGTAAAAATAGAGGTACTGAATCTGATAGCTTGAAGACTGAGCAAATGCTTTGTAGATACTGTCTACTGAATTAAAAAAAATCAGGAAAATGTTAATTGAAAAAAAAGAAGAAATAACCTCTACTCAGGAAATATCTAAATCAACAGCAGCTAATATCTTCCAGTAGATATCTATCTGACATTATGTTCAGACATTAAAACTTTTATGAAAAGAGAATGACAGTATTCTACACAAGCTAGTCTCAGTCTTTTCTGAGAGAGGATGTCTACCTGTGATGTGAAGGATGAATTTTACAGCAAATGTTGCCATGTTGAATTTGGTAATTTTTGAATATTCAATTGACATTGCTGGCTGTTGTTCAGCCTCTGATGATTCTTATATTCAGGAAGGACTAAACTAGATATAACTTGCAGTCAGTGTGCATGACTACATCTATATCTAATCTGATTAGAGATGAAACGAAAGTATGTCTGGGCATTCCCTTTAAGATAGTCATCCCTAAGATAAATTGTTTGTGTGACTAGCAGAGTTCACAAGGTTAGTGGYGTGCAAGTCTGACTTCACAGGATAACTCTGTTGAATAGGTAGTCTGAACAAAATGGTAATTAATGGCTTTCAGAACAGCTCCATAACAGGAACATTACAACGCAAATCACATCAATATAGACAAGTCTGTGTTTCCAACAAGCATTTTCAGCTTCTGGGCAGAGAATATGGCACTTGTATAGACTCACAGGATGGTGTGAAGGTTTGGAAGGGACCACCAGAGGCTATCTAGTTCATCCTCCTACTCAACACAAGTCCAATTACAGCAGGCTGTACAGTATCTTATGTGAAGCATGGCCACAGTTTCTCTTTCAATTCATGCAGATGATGAGTGAAAAAACCCCAAACATACATTTCTTTTCCAGGCAGACCTTCTCCTCAAGAGAAATTCAGCACTATGTTCTGAACCAGCCTATCTGAACAGCAGACACCAAACTTGATGTCTCAGTTTGTACCAGGCTCTAAGTGTTGGAACATTACTTAATCTTCCAGTGTTGTTCTTCTTCCATTTTCATCAGGGCTTTCTCTTAACCCTGTGAGATATTTTGTGAAAGGATTGCACTCTTCTGTGCTAGTAGAATGAGCTTAGCATATCAGGGTCCTCCTCATCTTGACCTCATGAATCCTAGTTTGGCATAATAAGAATTCACAGAGGCAAAGTGAATTCACAGAGGCACAGTGAAAAGCTGACTCTAATGAGGCATCAGATCACTGCATGGAACAAAGCAGAGGATTATTTTTAAATGCCATGTCCCTGTTTGCATCAATTAAAATGACAGGCTGATATGCTTTAGTGAAATATTTTTACACWAATTAGGTACATGTCAAAAAGTCAAACAACGGGAAATAAATGAAAAAAACTAAGAATTTCTTTTAAGAGTGAAATTATTACAATATAGATTAAAGCAGGACAAAAATTCTCGTGTAACATATGTAGTGAGATAACGACATTAGGGACAGGGTGGGACGTTTTGTCTCTGATACGGATGAGAGATTTGCTTATATTTTCAACTTTCTTATAAGASCAGGGAAGGAAAATTGGAGATAGAAGGAGAGTTAGGGAATAAGACGGGTGATCTTAGACTTTCCTTAGAAAGASAATGAAAAACAAGTGGATGGGAAGAGTAATCTAACTGACAGAGGAAATATGTATTATAGTGTTACTTTCTTAATTAATTGGGTAAGTGCTGAAATATCCAAGAACTACCCTGCTAGCATAAATGAAAAGACCTTCATTATTCTTTTCTAATGCCACAGCACACGGGAACAAAAGAATGTACTTGCAACATCACCTGCCCTCAGAGTCTTTATGTTCTTCTTGTTCTGAACTAGGGGAACAAAGTTTAAAAAATAACTGCTGGYATGAATTTTAGAAAAGAGAAGTGGAAACATAAGGAGTAAGAGAAATATGAACAGAAAAAGCAAGAATCTGTTAAACAGAAAATATGCTGGGAAAGGAGAAGAGAGAGGACTCAGACAAAGGGGTAAGAAAACACTGCATGTTTTCTGAATGCCCCAAGAGGGAAAAAAAAGTAAAGGGCATTGAATCATCAATCCATCATAAGGAGCTCCAACACCCAACCCTGTTGAATAGACAAATTTGCAAGAATATTCCTGTAGTCAGTTAAAATATTGCACTTTGAAGAAGAGAGGGCTTATATAAACATACTAATGATTTTAGACTGTGCTGGGTTGACCCTGGCTGGATGCCAGGTGCCCATCAAAGATGTTTTATCACTCCCCTCCTCAGCTGGATGGGCAAGAGGAAACACAGCAAAAGAAAGACTCGTTGGTTGAGATAAGAGCAGGGACAGGTCACTCGCCAGTTTTGAACTTGGGCAAAACAGACTTKACTTGGGGAAAAATTGTTTTAATTTATTGCCAATCAAATCAGAGTAGGATAATGAGGAATAAACCCAAATCTTAAAAACACTTTCCAACCAACCCTCCCTTCTTCCTAGGCTTAACTTCACTCCCGATTTTCTTTCCCTCCTCYCCCCCCACAGCGCAGGGGGATGGGGGAATGGGGGCTGCAGTCTGTTCATCACACATTTCTGCCATTCTTTCCTCCTCTGGGGTAGGACTCCTCACACTGAGGAGGTTGAGGATATATTTTTCAAAAACTTGATCTAAAAGTTGTGTTTTGTACTGCTTCTGATAATAGTTAGTGATATTGAACTGAGAATAACTGAGAAGATGGATTTTATTCCAGTGGAAATAAGTGTTGGGATGAAGCAAAAGGAGAAGGCAGACAAAAGCCATGGGGCAGTGAAAAAATCCCTAAGAGGTCAGGTAAGCAGTGAAGATGATGAATAGTCAGTGCTGTGGTACATGTACTGTAAAAAACTGTCTTGTTGTTGTGTGTTACAGATTTACATCCAGAACAGGACCCACACCCAGAAAGTTCCATGGGTTGGGAGCTTCACAGGTAAGGTGCCTTTTCTCATATGAAAAAAGTGGATCACCATCCTGTGTTTCATAAGCATTATTATCCTATTGGCTGAGGAGGATGCTCCTCTCAAGTGTTGTGTAGCTGGTAAGCCAGCTGTTTGGAAAAGTTCTATGGATCTTTTTCTTAAAAATAAAAAATACTAAGTATTGTTAAAAAATCTACTAAATTTATCAACAGTTAAACCATGCTAATTTACAAACTATACATAATCATAAGCTCATTTTCAAACCCCCGAATTATTTTAAGATTTTTTCAAATTCACGRTCAGTACAGCTTCATTAATTCCCTTCCTATTCATAACATCTGGGCAGTATTGTTTATTTGGTTGATTTCTATACAGAACAGGTAATGTAATTTTAGTGAGAAAAACACATTTATAAAAACATATTAAATTCTGTAATTTTATATGACAAACTTTGCCCACTTCTGATACAGTTTCATAAAGGCACTTTTCCAGTTTTTATTCATTTAAAATTAGAATGTATTTGTGTTATTTGTAGGTTAAACAGYGACACAGTCACATGTATGAAGATTATAGATTCAAATTGTGTGTGTGCACACAGATGTATGTCTTGTATTAAGTAAAGGAAACTGATTTAGACTTTCAGAGGCATCTCCAATTTAAGAAATACTTGAGCTTAGCTGTCTGGCTCTTAACTCCCATTGAGTGAATTATCTCTTGGCAGACTTCTGAAAGCTTTTCAACAAGCTTCAAGAGCTACTGTGAGTTGCGTATGAAAAAAAAGCAACTGGAGATCCATTTAAATGGAACATTGTTAAAAACAAATCCTCAAGAAATAAGTTTTATATATGAAGCCATGAAATCTGTTTTTCCCCTTCTCTGGGTCTTACAAAGCTTCCTGCCAGGTCTAGACTCAACATGTGTAGCTTTTTTATGTCCATGAATTATTGAAGTTACTTGAAGCATCTCAGCTCTGTTCATTTCCTGCTATTCTTTTTCTTCTCACAGTTCCATGAGAATATAGATCAAAAGAATTTCTTTAGACACTGTTCATGTCTGAAAAGCACAGGTCAAGTAATAAAGAAAAAGATATCTGGCCTTGTGACTCAGGAGGTCAAACATGCTAAATGTAAACACAGACATGGAAAATGTGCAGGGAGGAATGCCCACTGGACCCCAAAGTTTCTGTAAGGGACACATGCAGTTGAACTCTTGAGTGAAGAATTTGGTTGACTTCCCCCTTTCTATTGCACACAAATGGAGTGTGTTGTAAAAGACTAACAATAAACTGTGCCGTTTCAGTGACTTAATAATAAATGTTAGTTAAACCTACTGTTAGAAAAAACACTAACCAAGCCAAAACACACAAAGATTCTAAAATGTTTTGAACATGCTTTCCAGCAATTTTATTTCTGAATATGCAAATTGGAATATCTATAAGAAATAACAATGAAAAATATGTTCTCTACTTTCGTGGAATTCTCCCTTTGTAAATRCACTTTAAAAGAAAAATAGCAATTAAAATTTAAAGAGTTTCTTGTTTTCTGGATTCTGAAATGATACATTAAAAACGTTTAGTAGGTGCAGCTCATTATTGAAAAGGCATGTAGTTATTTTGTTCTTTAATAAAACATTCACTAAAATACAGTGGAATTGAATAAATAATACAAAGCACCCAGAGATTGCTATCATAATTACAAAGTAAGCAGACATTTGATTGTATTGCTTTAGAAGTGAAAGGAAGTCCAATTGCTGATATTTCTCAATAATTACAAGTCCTGAAGGTATTTTCTTCTCTCTAAAAAAGATGACTAAACAAATGCTGTGAGTCATTACATTTCCATAATGACTTGCAAGGTCTAGCACTAGGAAACTCTCAGGAAAAACTGTTGGTTTAATGAGAACGAATGATCAAACAAACTGCATTTTTAATGACAATCCATTCTAGAATGTAATCTGAAAATTCCTTTGAAAGTTTGAAAAGTCATTTGAAATTATTTATTGAAATTACTTTTTTATTTTTTGGTTCTAAATCCAGAAAATCTTATTACTCAGATTTACATTTGTTCAGTCCCTGTTGGTTTGAATGGAGACCTCTGACTCAGTAGTGCTTTGGTTCCACTCTATGCAGTTGKTACAGCAGATAATTTAGGACACTGAAATTTTACAAATAGCTAAACTTGGTAGCAGTACTAGGTTTTAATACAGACAGTAATTTTCAAGGAATAAATAGTAAAATACCATGGATGAAAATGAAATGTGTTTTCAGCCTTAAAATTTATTTATAAAGAGTCCATTTATAATTACTCAATTTCTAAACAAAATTAAAGTAGTAACTTAAAATATAGTTTATACGAAAATGTAATAACAATCATAATATTTACTATACAAAATTCTAGATTCAGTTTTCACCTGGACAACTATTTAACTTCTAGTTTATATTAAGAATAATTAAAGCATCACCTTAAGCTTCTAATAAGCAATACTTCTTACGTAGTGCTGAAGAGCTGGGACAAAATATTTAAAGGCTTTGGGACAAAAAGTATGCATTAAACACCTGAATGACCTTGAATTTCCACATGTAAAGGAAATGTTACAGAAAACTTTTGTTACTGTTTTCAGTTTAATAGATACTCTCTACTACACTTTTCTAACTTGCAGTCAAAAGCCACTTTCCAAGATTAAGAAAGCATATGATGTAACCCAAAATGCAAAATAGGCAGCTGGAAAGTTTCAAATACTGAACCCACTGCTAGAGGGATTGCGAAATTTAGCAGACTTTTCCGGGATGTGCAAGCCAACATATATTAACCAAAGAACAAAGATATAAATCACAAAATCATACCACAGAACAGAGATTCCCTCTTTGAGCTGAAGTAGAACTTACTAAAAGCTACCTGTCACAGGGAACAAACTGACTCACTCCTCGTTGCTAACCTTTCCCTTTAGGATGAACCGACATAAAAAGCCAACAATTTTACAATAGAATACTGAAAGGCAATTGAAAGTAATTTCAAAGTAAAAGAATCAGCAAAGCTTGTTGAGACATAAAGTTAGGTTCTTTGTCACTAGAAATGAGCTTTTTCTCTGTAACAATTTCCTAAAATAGCAGCAATTTATATTGCATATACCTTCTATATCTRTGATGCATGTACACTGTGCATGTATCTATATCTTTGTATACACAGACATAAAAACATTTATATATGTATGCACACACAAATGTGTGTACATTTGTACATTTACTTACACCTACCTGTATGTACATATGCAAAGCAATACTTTTTCTATTAGTATCCTGGATCATATGTGTATGTATATGCTTACATATATAAACGTACACTTAGACCCACATATAGATACATGTACTATAGGCTATTTCTGATAGCTATATTTGTTACTACTTTGTTACTACTAAACCTATCTTTATTACTACTAAGTCTGACTACTTCTAAGGTTTGAATTTAATCTTGTTAATTTACCCTAATATATATAGTGTACTCTATGAGAATTTTTGTTGAGTAAATATTTATGAGGAAAAATAGCTGATCTTGCAGCTTGATTTCTAGCAGATGTCAGTGAACATGGCAGGTTCAATTAAATTTTCTGCATTTTGCCAAGCCAACTAAATGCACGAGTTTCTGATTTCTCAGACTTTCACAGTCAGCTGTGAAAACTTTCCCCTGGGTGCATAGAAAATGCAAATTGCTATTTGTAACACCCAGACAAGCTCATGGAACACAGAGCAGAGAACAATCAAAAAATCCAGTAGTCTCTGACAGCCTTGCAACACAATTCTCGATAAACTCTGTTCTAAAGGCAAGAAAATTACATGGGGRTGCTGGAAATGCAAGCATCTGGTTGCTTCACAGGTCAGGCTCCAGCTGCTCATGTGGTGCTTTGGAAGAGCAGAGTTATCCATTTGAGCTGTGGACAGTAGCACATGTGGACCTGCCCAYGCTCAGCCCATCCAAACCTTGAGAAGGTGTTATGCTGAACATGTCCATGCTCTCAACAGCAGCCTGGGGAGACTTCCAGGGGATTTCTTAAGTGTAAAGAAAGTGGGTTGGCTGCAGATGGCTGACTTGCTAAATCAATAGACCTAAGAATTACAGCAAAAGTGGGGTTTTTTACGGGTTGTTTTATATTTCGTAAGAAAAACTGGAGACAAAAGGAGCGGTGCAGCCTTGATGAAGAGAGAAATGGGAGCCACTGTTTGGAAGAGCAAGGTTTGAAGCAACATTTCTCAGTAATTCTTAGTGTCGATATCCCATAAACCAAACATTATGTGATGTYACCCCAGAAAAATATGTATACTTGCTTCAAAACCTTCTCTGAGAGTGACACACACAAATACCAGGTGGGTTCCATTTCTACTTTCCTTCTTTCCAGTGTTTAAATATATTCCTTGTTGTTTTAGCTGAACTGTTTAAAATATCTCTTATCAAGCAATGGAAATTTTCTTATGCTAACTTAAAGGCAGTCAAAAGGATTTCGGTTTTTTGCATCTCAAATTTGACTTTCATTAGATTTGCATGTATTATTTTTATGTTTGGAAAAAATATGCTGTGATTTCCTCACTGTTTCCAGCCACAAGAAGATTTTTCATGTCCCTCCTGTAGTTACACACAGATAACAAAATATTTGGAGGTCATTAAGTCAAAAACTCATTAAAACCTCTCTGAATATTTTTCATATTTTTTGAAAGTGTTGATTAACTTGTATTAAAACTATTTTTTTTCGGAACAGCTAAACCTTTACTGGGGAGCACACACTGTAGGTACAGCCTAACCTAACCAGTGTTACACAATAGGATTAGCAGCAAAGAAAAATACAAGTACATTTTATATCCTGGAGATTACCCACTGAATCGTACAGCATGACAAAACCAGGAGTCTTTTTCCCAGTATAAATCGATAGCTTTTTTATGTCCTATGGGTGTCAAAATAAGAGTAAAACCTGATGAAAAGTTGTAGCTTGAGAATCTTTCTCGGCAGCCATCACATCAGTTCCTTTTCTGGGACACAATAATTCCTAGAATTTTTGAAGTGAAGACTGAAATAGGCAAAGGACTTCTAGCTGTGCACCTTCTGCTTCTTTTGAGGTAGAAGAAAGAGCTCAGTATGCCTTCATGTATCTTTCAGAACCAGGCCCATTTCTGATTTTCTCACAGCACATAAATGATTTCTGGAATCCATTGTCAACATATATTCCSGAGATCAGCTCCTTAGTCTGAATAAGAATGAATCTGACACTTCTGTATGCAGCTACGTACCCAGTTTTGTGTAAAGAATGTGGAACTATAAAGTAATAATACTCCTTTAGTTTGAGGCATAAGAATATGGCAGAAATTACTGAGAGTGGAAAAGAAATTTTGCCTTTGGGCAGGCTATTCCATGATGAGGTTTCCTGTATCTTTCTTTCACTTAAACATCTGCTGTACTAGATAATCATTCTTATGCCTCCAAGTGTGAAAATTTCGGTGCTCACCATGGTGGACGTAATTTATAAAACACAGGCCATAAGTACATTTTTCACATAATTCCTTTAAGGTCATACATATTTACATGTCAGGCCCAGTGCTAGTGAATGAACACCTTAAATGTAATTTCTCAGCTGCCATATCCTTTCAGTATCCAGGCTAATTAAAGCCACCTGAGGCACACTTGTCTCTGATATACATTTGGCAGAAAAACTACAACAGCAGAAAGACTCTCTGCTCCAATCTCACTAATTTACAGGGAGTGGAGAGATGCTTTCTCCCATGGCATGTGACRTGGCCACCAACTTTCAGCTTGTGAACCCAAGGTGTGGTGGCAGCACACATTTCTACCAATCCTCCCAGCTTTAAGTTATGGTTTATACAGCGAGAAATAGACAACCAATGTTTCCTGAAGGAGTTTCTCCTCTACCATCCATTTATGAGCAAGTAATTGCGCACACAGGGAACAGATCAGTATATCAMAGCAGTCAGTGTTTGTGTCCTCATACCAATGCAGAACATTTTTTTGGCAAGTTTGTCTTCTGAGTAGATTTAGTGTGGTCCAGTGGACTAAACATTCCTATYAGATGTGTGGTTTGAGGTCAGTCAGACCACCACCATCAAGAGCTGGAGGCAAAGCTTCTAGAATCTTAAAATGCATTTGAGCTATATTCTAACATTGTTCTTACCTCTTTGTTTCTTGGATATTTTTCAATGCATCTTGGGGGACTTACTACACTTCCAAATCATAGTTTTACTAAACAAAAAACCTGCTAAACCATAGGTAGATCAGAAACAAGAACAGAAATAAGGTTGTCACCCACTGTTAWACTAAAGCTTAACTGTGTTACTTGACTCTGATGTGTAGAAGTAAATAATCTTGTATTTACCTGTGTGAGCACTGGGTGTAACTGTTTTCTCAGGAGGGACTTATCYTCCTGCAGCAGTGAGACATCAAGCTCTTTAGCAGGAATGAAATCCGGATACGTGCACAATCCCAGATCGATGGCTTTCAGGAGTCTGCAAATGTCATTCATCTGCCAATAAAATATTTCGCAAGCTATTGTATTACAAACTGGGATTGTCTTTTAGACCATAAAGTGTCTAACAAAACTGTTAACACAAGTGCAGAGACCAGACAGATRTTTTTATGCAGTTTATCGTCCAGCACACGTAAAAGCAAGGGAACTGCTAAATCTAGCAAGCCTTTGTTCTGGCACATTGTAGCTGGGCCTGCTGGACCCATCCACATCTGAGGGGTATTTGGAAGAGGTAAGCTGTGAAATTTGACARCATCTGCATTGAAAGATCAGCTGGTAAAATTCATAACATCATTAGTGTGAAAATCTTATCCTTTCCCKGCTTTTATGTAAAGTGATGGCGCTGTCCTGAGTCTGGCTGATTAAGAGCATCCTTGGTGCAGAAAGTGTGGAGGCAAGCACAGATCTTCTGCAAAGGGAGCCTTGTAAGTTGCAATGTGTAGGTATATTGGGGACAGGATCCATCAGTTTTGTCTTATCTTTGGCATTATTGTGGAAAGAATCAGTGCATCTAGATCTCTTGATCTCTCATTCAACAGTCAACTTGATCTCACAACTTGATCTCTTGATCTCACAGTCAACCCGGCTTACAGGTTGCCCAGGGAGGTTTCGGAGTTTTGTTTATTGAAGATATTTGAGAATTGTCTGTATGCAATCCCGTGAAATGTGCTCTTTGATGACCCTGTTTGAGCAGGAAGGATGGATCAATGACCYCACTATGGTCCTTTCCAACTTTACCCCTTCTGTGATTCTGTGATTTCCAAAAATGACCAAATCCTACCTTAAGTCTGCATGGTTACACCGACCAACTTTGTCGGAAAACAGACAGTGTTGCCTGTCAGTGACATATATTGTTGATCAAACCTAGATTTGTAGCATATAAGTCCCTAGAAATAGCAAGGATTAGAACACAAATATTTGCATAGCAGCAATAGAGTTAGACACAAATCAGCCTTGATTCGTACTATGTATGGCATACTGGACTTAAGAGAGGCTATTTGTTATAATTTCTCTTATACATATATTTTTATTATATTATTTATATATTATATTTTTTCTGTTGAAGGCAGAACTTTCCTGTGGTCTGTATTTTGAAAATAACACAGCCCAATATCCTCAGATCTGCCCCATAATCTTTATTCCAGTGTGATGGAGGGGCTCCAAGTCTCACTAGAAACAAGAGTAGGAAAGAAAAGAGAGGTTTTTTATGCTAAATCTCTACTAAACTGGAAGAACACGTAAGGGAGGGACTCTGACTATCACTCTGCCAGGCTCATGAAGATCAACATTTTTGCTATCATATCTGTGAGATGTTTTGAAATAAAAGACAGCAACTACTGAGTACTGAAAAGCACCTGAAACGATACCTGTGAGAAATCTGTCTAGCTCCATTCATGGTAGTGTATTTCTGCTTTTGTTTCAGTGCATATGTAACAGACCTACTACTGACTCATTTCTGGTTCATCAAACATGTTTTTTTTCAGGGTCTCAGTGCTTCCTCATGTGGCTTCAGGACAGCACTGGTGGATACTCTCATGTTGGCTTCTTAAAATGTGATTTTTAATAAGAAAACTTGAATATCAGCCCAGCTCGAAGCTAGGTTTCATGTCCTGGAAATAAAACAGTCAACTAAAAAAACCCAATAGCCTACTTATTAGTCAATGAATTCCTTTTTTTAGTAATCAAAAATTTTTTATGAATTAAAAATATTCTTGCAAATATTATAGCTGAAAATGTGTAAAATATTTATTAGAAGTTTACATTCTCATACTCTGTATGTGTATACACATAGTTTTACACATATTGGCACAGGAAATAGGTTTTGTTTAAATTGCTTGTAGATCCCTCACATTTGAAAATTGGAGGACAGTGCAGATTGTTTTGTTTCAGTATGTCTGGAAAACCCCTATAGCTGTCAGCTTACTAAGTGCATTTTATATCTTTTGTGGTACAGGGTGAGGCTAAACTTGACAAAATTTGTCTTATTATCATCCATCACCACTCCACTCAAATCACACTGGAGGCAAGAGAACAGAAGATGCATCTCAAGTGTGATTACAYTGAAAAAAATGAGGCTGTGGATTTTTATGCAGTCTTTGTCAACAGTATGAAGTACTAATTTTCCAGGCAGAAAGATTACTCTTTTTTAGTCATCTTCCTCTTTACTGTTAATGAACTGGAACAGGGAACTCAGCTGAAAATGAATCACCATATAAATTGTTTGAGAGCAACACCAAAGCACAAACAAATATTGGTTATGATTTTGCATGCAAATAATCCACTCTGCAGCTATTACAATAGYGCTTTTTTTATCAATTCAGACTCTCTCATAAGGCAATAATGCCTATATCCTATCAATTAAATAGTAATAAATACTTTGTCCCAAGCACATTTTGCCAAAATAAAATCCAATAATCAAGCACATAATTTACTATCTCTATTTGCATCCACATTTTGCATATAATTTCATTTCCAAATTCTACTCTGGATTCACTCTCAAATGAAGTATGTTTTTCTAGCAAATTTATTGTATCAATCAATTTAAAAACTAATTTAAACTCATCTAAAAATATTTGGTTGTAAATTTTGTTATGCCTCTTGTTATGCATTTTTGTTATGCTAGATGACACAGTTTGGGTGTTAAGATTTTGATACAAGTATATTGAGAGGAGGCTTTTGCTAGAAAAGTGGTCTGGAACTGCTCACTTTTGGGGGTGTGGTCTCACTGTAGAGCAGCCTCAATTTAGGTGGCATTRCGACATTCAACTGAACATGGTCTTTCAGCCAGTTCCAGGGTGTCACAGACACTTATGAGCTTTGGGTGGAGGTTTGAGATCTAGAGGTGTGAGGGGAGTGGAATGGTGAAAGGGAAAGTGATCTCAAGCCGTTTGCTGGGACCTGGTCACAGTCAATTGCCACCTTGGGGACAAAGAAGGCATGCAGTGGGAAATTTGCTTTGCAGATGAATAACAACTGAGTCTGAGACATACCAGTGACTTCAAGCTGTACGAACACCTCTGGGCAGTCTCCCAAGTTCAGGTTGACCTGAGGCATGGCATCTTGATTTCATTTTGTAGAGAGCCTTGTTGTGTAGGAAGGACTCAAGGCATCTTATCTAACTTGTACTTGGCATGTGAAGTTACTGTAATAACAGATTGAATAGATGAAGGCTACACACCAGGAACACTGCTGAGGCCTACCTACATAGTAGGTAAATAATTTTTAACCTTCAAAACTCATAAGATATGTGAGGTTTCCTCATTTCAATAGAATTAAGGCAGCACCATCACAAGTGTCCACTAGTGTCTGTAAACAGCCAGTTCAATCATTAATTAGATTGGCATCAGCAGTAGCCCCACCCAGCCCCCACGATCACAGTTCTTGCCAGTCTGGACCTCCATGGCTGGAGGGGAAACACCATTTCTGTCTCTATGCCTGCTTACAGCAGGAGTGCTAAAATCACTGGCCCAAAACCAGCCACCAATTATGCTAGGTGTTGTAAGTGAATGACAGCAGAAGATAACTCTTGCTCTAAAGAGCATATGCTCTGAATAGAAGAGATGGACAAAAAAGAGAGAGAAAAGACAGGGTTCAAGTGTCATCATTGCCATTTTACAAAAGGCAAATCGTAATATAAAAGGTGAGGTAAACAAAAAGCTATTGTAGATTGGGGATAGGTAGATGGACCTTCTGGATTGAACTTCTATTAAATCTTATTTAATAGAAGATCAATTTTCGACCCCTGCATCCCAYCAACTCCATATTAAGTTACCCTCTCTAGAACTCTGTGAGAAGTGAAYCACAAAACAAAAGCAACTCCTGTTCTTTTGACTGGTCTCCATACACTTGCTTTCCAGGTGCCTTATTGCCTACTTTCTGTATATTTGAATTCTTAGTTACTATCTAGCTTTTCCCTGTAGTTTGATTTTCCTAGGGTTAAAAAATACCATATTTGCCCTAAAAACCACACAAACARTATAAAATATAATAAAGAAATTTTAACATTAGACAGTACAGGAAAACATGATTACTGTCACAGTTAAAAGAAGTACTACTTTGGACAGATTATAGACATCTATGAAATACCTTTCTTATATTTGTTTTTTCCTCCAAATGTATTTTTAATTTGGATTCCCTTGGCATTTATAGTTTTATCTTTTCTTTCTTAGAGCAATTTGTTTTGCTCCTTTATAACAAAAGGAGTATAACAAAGGTTTCTCTGAATTTAGATAAAGTAGAAGTGTGCGTTTCTAGATAAAGGCTTCATACCTGGAGGACAATGCTGGACAATGCCTTTCTGGAGCCACTGATGTGGTTGAAATTATGTCCCTACAAGAAGCATTTTGCTGGCTTGGTTTTCTCTGCCTCCTGATGTTGATATGGCCTTAAAGGAAACACASCTTTTAAGTGACCTGCATGCAGTCTGTTGGTTTTTCTTTTTTCATCAGGTACAAAAAGCTTTRCCTTTTTTAGCAGTTTTCAATTCAAGATTCATGCCTGTGAGCAGGACAACACTGGCAATACACAGCTTCATCTCAAATACYACCTGTATGCCTGGGAGACCAAACTGGGATCCAGTGATGGTGCTAATTTCCCTGGCTTACTGCACACAKCTTAGCAAGTTAGGACAGCTTGGATTTCTGCAAAAATCAGGTAAAAACAAACCCAAATCAAACTGTTCTTTTTCACTTTCTTAAGAGGAGCAAAGATTTTTTTTTTGTAATGTTGGCTTGAGTTGCAAAAACTTTTCCTAGAGAAAATCAACTAGGACTCTGTAGCCTTTGCAATAATTGGAATTACTTCTTTGAGAAAAGGACAGGAAACAATTAAATACATTTAAACATACTGATTTTATTTTAGCCATTCCTTGAAAAAGACACAAAAGGGAGCAACACACAGCCTTGAAATTCAGAAAATATCATTCTATACAASTGGTCTTCAGAGCTTTCACTGAGTTTCAGCTACAAAGGAAATGCAATGAAGGAAAAACAATACTATACCAGATTCAACCCTCTGTTTTTTACCTGGCTATTTTAAACTTCTACCTCCACTGGTTTTCTCATACTCTATCCTTTCCTTTTTGTGTGCTGTATTCTTTTGATGTTTGAGCTTTCAGACATCAGGAAAACGGAGAGGCTATGATCCCACTAACCCCAGGGATCTTCTGATAGTAAAGTAACCTGGAACATTTTTTGATATAGCGGGTGTCTTGGAAATTCTGCTGTGGATGAATCTCTGCATTATCACAGTTTCTTTGGTGGTTTCATAGTTTTCTTCTGGTTTGGGGGATATGTTCAAACCACTCCTGTCCATTGCTGCTCAGACTAGTAATTGCCCGTGAATACTGATGGTAATGCCACCCTAGCTGTTAACTTGCCCTTACACTGCAACAGAGATCTGCTTACCTCTCTTCTCGGCTCCTCCTCATCGTCCTCTGTAACTGGGAGAACATTTATTGTCCTAATTCCTGAGACAAATGAGTCTTAATTCCTGTTCGAGCTCCTTAATAAATGTATTGTACTGTGCAATACTATGGATCCAGCAATAATTCCTTGTATTGAGAGCTCTATCTTTTCTTTTAGGTGCAATAATTAATATTGCTTTCTAACATCTTCTTTTAAGTGTGTAACAAAGCAATTTTCAGGATTCTTGCATATTAGTCTCAGTTTATTTACCTCCAGTTGTCACATAATCTGTTTGTATCAGTATCTCTAACATTTTATTGACACAAAGCTGAAGTGCATTAGGACAGGTCTATTTTTCCTTTGTACAATATAGGAACTTGGTCAAAAAATCACGCTAGGTACTAAATTACATGCTCAAGGTAATGCCTAAGTAATTTCTAATTCCCACAATAGATACTAAATTCCAAAATGATGGTTTCCAAATCCCTAGTTAAGCCACCACAGCGTTTCAGGGAACCCCCAAATACTTATGCTTCCTAGTTTTCAACCTTAAAATGCACCACTTCCCTGAGGGTTTCGTTTTTGATATGCCTAAAGGCCCCTCCTCATAGACATCCCTGACTCACTGTCACTGTTTCATTCCCAGCTCCACTGGTGCCTGAATGAGCTGACTCTCTACAGATGTTAGTTGTTTTCACCTCCTAGCTACGGTAGAAATATGCCAGTTCTATTACTAGAGTGCTGGATACTGATGTAGAATGTATGGACCACTATCCTCAGTGTGGATAACCTGGCTGTGGGAGATAATTTTAGGCTGGGTTATAGGTTCTGAGAAACTGTAAAGTCATTTTGATGTTTGACCACCTATTTTGCATATCCATTGGTGTCTTCATCTGAGAAAATGTGCCGGGATGGAAGTTCCAAGTGATGCAGGATACCCTAGCATGAGGCAGTCTGGTCTCAACAGCTTTCTGGTATGAAGCTGATGTTCTTGTATGTGTATTTCTACATATATGTATGCATGTACACATATATATACACAGGTACGCACATATATATGTAAAAGGGGAGAGAACCAGAGAAAGAAAACAGATTGTAAAGGAAACAGATCTCTGTTAGACTTTTTCTCCAGACAATTACTAAATAACCATTTGAAACAGGCCAAATATGAGATGTGGTTTCATTTTCCCTCACCTGGGGTGAGAGGAAAATTACATTTTTACCAAGATGATTTTTATTTGATCAGAATTTTTGCTTAGAAAAAGCTGTCTAATGACAGTTTTGTCAGAAAGATTTAACATTTCTGATTTTAAAAGTTCAAAAATCAACTTGTTAGTACCTGCTTTAGACACTCATTCACAGTGGCTGAAATAATGACTCTTGTGACTTCATGGCTGTGCATGCCAGTTTACATCACCTGGTATTCTTCTTTTAGTTTTCATTTTGACCTTTCTCAGTAAAGGCAAGGATTTGTCTCTTTTGTGCTCCCTTTCATATGTTCCATTGTCAAGGAACAGAAACTCAACATAATATTGCTATTCACAACTGTATAAGTCTAGAATGCTAAAATTTATTTTACTTCTAGCTCAGATCTCTTTCCAAAGAAATTATCTACTCCCAACTCGGTTCCATTTTCAGCCTTGCAGAATGTTGTCCCTCTGTATACAACTTTCTCATAAACACTATCCTCTGCGTCATGATTGTAGGAAATATTATTGGCACGGTTCTTGCTTTCATTTTCATATGTAATTGCTCCATGATATGTTATTTTGTTTGAAAATAATTCTGTTTTAATCAGCTTTGGCAGTGGAACCCTGCCTTCAACAACTTGCTGTGCATAGTTAAGAATGGGTCTGCTTCCAAATGCAATTTAATCTGATTACTAAACAGAGGCTGGATTCCCAAAAAATGTCTACCATTTCTCTAAGTCCTAATTTCTCTTTTGCAGTTAATAGATAGGGGTCCTTTCACATAATCTGTCTGCTTTTTCACTTATGCTTCCTTGAARCAGAAAGTTGTCCTTGTGCATCTGAACCCTGAGAACTGGTTTGGGCGGTCTCTGTGCCAAGTCAGTCTGACAGATTCGATGGGTAGTGATTTGACAGTCATTCACTCAGATCTTGAGAGAAAAAGCAGATGTCTGTTTGGTGCATATGAGCAGAGAGACCTGTTTTATACAACAGCAAACTAAGGCAAACCCTGACACCAGTGTAAAACATTTTTGTGATCACATCTCCAGATGTCCCAGTGTTTAATGTGCCCACACGGTCTGATGGTTGCTTTAGTGATGCTGAGTAGCATGAGACCAAATTACTAAAATCTTAGCAAATTTTTAATTACTTGCTCATTTTTAGGGTAAACAGATTTTTCATCTGGCAATATTTTAAATCGCTTTATTATTATAACTTGTAGAAAAAAATTCTTGTAAGATTTAGAGCTGGGAAAATATGCCATGTATACTTTTTTTCTCATATGCATACATACGATCAGTCCTGTTCTTCCAGTTATCCAGCACAAAAACCGTGTTTATACCTAGAGAATAATAGCCCTGTTTCAGCCACAAATAATTTGRGGTTTCCTCTGCTTTGCTCACACCTTTCCTTTGGGATGGCAGAATTTAAGCCTAGAAGAGCCAGGGCWCCTTTCTGCTCCAACAAAGGGCTTGTCCCCAGCTCACAGACAGTCAGGAAATGATAAAGATTTGTACTCTTGCTGCCTTGAATCTGTGTTTCTGAATAGGGAAAACCAGACCAAACTAAAGCGACAATTGCATGGGGAAGCTGGTTACTTCCAACAATTCTACATTCTGCAAATTATTGTTAATTAATGTATTGTGAACCAGCTGTCTTGCTGGTCAGCTTTTCCAAAATGCTGGTTGATGTGCCTACTGATATTATATGAAGGTGAAACATTTTCATGAGAATATGCTGATAAAGGAAAATGGGAGAACTTCTTGTGGGAAGATAGAACAGACAACAAGTCTACAAATTAGCAGTGGGCATAATACCAGTTTTGGCAAAGATATGTTAATTAATTTTCAGATGAGTGAATAGTGATGCTTGCTAATTCTAAGGGATATTATTTTCTTAGGTGGTCTTGCCAAGTAACAAGTAATTAAAAATTTGCTTGGGAATAAGTGAAAATTGAGAAAAATTAGAAGCAAACTTCTGTTAATCTCATTATAAATTGTTTGCACATACTGCAATTAAATTACTTGAAGTTGCCTTGAAGAAAGTTTAAAAGACTCTCCTTATTAAAATGTTTTTTAAATTGCTTTTAACTTTTGAAATGACACACAGGTTCTTTTTAAAATTTCCCTTTTGTTAAAAATTCTATTTAATAATAGGAAGATCAAGAGTACTAGGAAAAATGTAAGATGAGACATAAAAAAAAGTCAAATTTCTAAACTTTTAATAGATTTCCCTTTATAAAAAGCATAGGTTGAAGAAATAATAAATTTGACTACCCTCTGTTAGGTGGATCTGAGATTAAATCATGCAGCAAGATATATTTCCACGGTTGTGGGAAATAATGGTCATTTTGGCAGATGTTCTGGAGACTGAATTCAATTTTATTGTTGAATGTTTGCCATTTACAAGATCTCACAGAAGCATTGTTTAAATACACAGAAACAGTTTTATTATTTTGCTGAATATCAAATACACCGTTTTGCTCAGTTTGCTTTTTGCAGAAATGGAGACACAGCATGTTAGCCCACTTTTTCTATTTTATTTTCTAGTGCATAAACAGCTGCTAAAGTGCTGCAAGCGATCTACTTCTGAAGCAAACGTATGAGTTGCTTTTAATGATCACATTATGGTTTATGCCAGTTATTCAGCAGTCTTAGATGACCAGAAGTTGCAGCACTTCAAGCAAACATAATGATGATATCATGTTACTGCAACATAATGAAGTATGTCACTAAYCCATCCAGGCAACTCACATTTTGAGATTCTCAGAGTGAACTAAATTGTTGTTTCATTTTGTCATTAATGACTCAAACCAGCTATAATTTGATGAAGTACAGAACCTTTAAAATTCCTCTCTCTGAAGAGCATTAGGAACACAAAAGTAAGTGGTATGTGTCTGGCAGAGAGTGGGTGATTAGACAGAGGCCTGACCTGCACACAAACACTGTACTGGGCTTTTTTGAACACTGGTATTAAGTCAACACATTTGGCCTGAAAGATAATTTGAGCCCTAAGAATGGGGTTTTGCACCCAGAATGGGAAATCTGGCTGCAATAGCAGTTATAGAAGACAAACGCTCTACTCAAACTCAAATAGAAGCTCTGAATCCTGAATTGTACAAGCATATATGAGAACATAAGGGAAGATTATGTCTGGAAGATTATAAACTTTTAGATTAGTCCAGAAAAATGAATTGGATTATGAGACGAGGTTTCATAGAGCTGTCTTTGTAGGTGGACGCTGACTTTTGCTGTATATATGAATGTATAATACAAATATTATCATTTTGCCAGAAGGGCCAGAGGAACAAGAGGCTGTGCCAAAGGACTGCCCTCTTATGTAGCTCACAGGTGCAAAACAATCAAGTACATATGTTAGGGTTTTCTGTGTGTAGCTGGGGCAGCATTTTAGAATACTAACAGGACAACAAGAAATTTGAATTTAYGGCCATGGCATGCCCATATCAGCAGCCATGGATAGTTAAACATCTTATATGAATGTCAGATGATAAAAACAGTCTTTTTGCAGAGGGACTGAAAGCCAAGTTTCTTCTTTTTCAATTGTCATAAATATCTTCTTAGGCTAATCCTATGAAAAAATATGAAACTCAAAGACCAGAGACATTGAAACAGTTGAGTTGAAGGCAAAGAGAGGGTTGGTCCACAAATTAAACCTCCTTGAGGTTGCAATATACATGACACCTTTCTGCTCCTTTCTGAAAGGATCAGCTTGTCTGGTGGGCTTATTCATACACCAGCAGGTATGCACAGTCTGGTAGGGTTTTCATCACCATGTCTAATTATACAGAATGGATTATATGAAGGTAAATGAAACACACCTGTTGGTTTGGACCTTCTCTCTTTCATGAAATGTATTTCTTCTTCGTCTCACTACATGATTTTAAATGGCATCAAACACATTTTACRTGTTTTAGAGAAGAAAATGCTACAGGACAGTTTTTAAGTTTCTAAAGTGATAATGGTTAAGAGTAACTGAAAGATACAATATGGATTTCTTCAAGTACAGCTTGATCTAATCTAAGGTGTATCTTAGGAAGGGCAGTTCTAATGACTTTACAAGCAATAATTCACTCACACGGGACAGTAATTTTTTGAAAAACCTCTTCCAATTCTGGCCTTCTAAACTTCCACAGCCTTTCTTTATGTGGACATCCATTGGCAATTTTTGTGTAGATGAGGGATCACTTCAATAACGATATCAGAACATTAAGATGGTACTGCAGTAAAGTAAGGAAACAACTCTTGCAAAGACGAGCAAAGCACCTCTACATCCTYTGTGGACAAATCCATTATTCTTCCTTTTCACCCTCYGCACAGACATATGCATGAAAGATTTAGGAGAAAATTGTAGTTGAATGCTGATAGAGATTTTTCTCTTCCCTGGCGATTTTTATCAGTGAATCAGAGAGGTGAAACCTTAGTTCAAAATTCTAAAGTTCTATCTGGCTCTCTTAAAAAAAGTGATTCAACTCCATGATTCTAGGCATGATGAAGATGAGAAATATTGTGCTTTTAAGATTTTAACTTCACAATCCCACATGATTACATAGAGTGAAAGTGGCAGGTATGAGTTGYAAAGAAAATTCTTTCAGTCTTTAGGAACAGTGTCTCTTATTTTAAGACTATCAAAGTCTGAYGCTTTTCCTTTATTTTCACTGGTTTAATGTTCTTGGACTCTAGAACTACTTCAGTGTAGAAGTGTAGAGTTCCGCACTGTGACAACAAATAAAATTATCTTGTTTAATTTCTGAGGAGAGGAAGAAAACTTTCTCTGCTTTCAGATTTCTTCTGTGTTAGCRCAAATCGCAGGTCAAATTATTCTTGGCAAGAAATGTCATTATTTTATTTTGATGCATTGAGCTGTTGAGAAACTGCTGCTAACCACAGTATTCATCCACAAATCCATATCAGCTATGTTGTAGTTTAACATTAACTTTTTGAAATTATGAATCCAAGCAATGAGAAGGCAATTCCAGACAAATCCGGATGAAAATCATGTTAAAGCCAAAGCAGAACTTCTTACAGATCAGTAATTTTGAATTTTGACAACTTCCTGCAATGGATGGCACTACAGTTCATAAGTCGAAGGAACTACTAAAGGGTAGACAGACTTTAAGAGTGGATAGGGTGGGAAGAGTAGGTGATGCATGCTGAGTTTAGCAAGGGCTTACACATGCCATCAAGCTTTCTTGCTATCACAACACAGCCAGTGAAATTAGAGACATCTTCTTAAGTTCGGTTACTTTACATACAGAGCCCTGGCCTAAAGGAAAGGAGACATAAAGGATAAGAAAGGCACTATTTTGCTTTGAGGCAATAGAAAAGGAAATCTCACTGCTGTAGTATGGTCTTTTTAAATTGAATAAAGCATTTTTCCTATGCATTGAATTTTTACATTAGCAATATCTGGAAGTTTCTTCCTGCCCATAAGGGCAAAAACCTTTTATTCATGTTAGGTGTTTCAATTTTATCTGAAGTGATACATGACGTTGCATTTAAGTACGGTGYGTAGTCTGACCTTTTTTCATTTGAAGTATAAGGAGAAATTACAATGAGTTTTCTTACATAATGAATGATATTTCCTCTGTTGTTACCTTAGGAATGGAACATCTCAGTAAGGAAGTACAAACTGTTACCCTTTTCTCAGATACATTATTTATAACTGTAAAASTGTGCTTCATTTTTCTTACAATGAATTCATACAGTGTTCCTAAAGATGAATATGTATTATTGGCATTCCTAACTTATGCAAATTCTCATGTTGGAGGTGAACGCTCAGGTGCTCTTTATTTCTGGAAGCAGTGCCTGGAAGGTCTGGTTTGAACCTTAGTTGCTTTTGTGTGACCTACTGACTAAGGAAACAAACTAGAAAAGATTCGTGCTGAAACCAAGAGTGAACCGATCAAGTGATGATCAGTAAAAGATCTGGAAGGAGATATACAAGACTAACACCTTTGCTTTATCAATACTGATGAAAGAGGAATTGTTTTGCTGTGCAAAATTCAGACAAAAGTTCTTTGAACCTTTATAATTATATGTAGTCTACCTATCACATTACTCATCACTTGATGACTGGTATTGAATACCCTAAAATTGCTTTTCCAATTATTTTTATTTAAATACTAGCATGTCTACTGTACAAAGCTAAAGCTTCCCAAGGAATTTTTAATTTGCTCACTTTTCTATCCTCTGTGAGCTCAGCTAAACTACAGGGCATGCTCAGTGTGAGGATGTCACTGCTCTGGCCCTGGACAAGAACTAGCAGGGAAACAGCATTCTCCAACATTTAGCCTGACACATGCTTCAGATCCACRTAGGACTTGAAGACCTACTGACCTGCCAATCTCATAAACTTCAGTACTAGAAACCTCCAGGTATGATTCCTTTCTTGCACTGTCTGTTATGCCCTGCCTCTCCAGCTGCATCGTTGCTGGCCAGTGAACCAGAGGTCCATTCCCTAGCTTCTCCCCTTCATCAAGTCAAAGCATGGCAAATGCTCTCAGGGTGTCACCAAAACTAAAGGTTTCCATGCCCAAATGAGCACCATAAGCTTATGTATGCAGTCCTAAACAAAACCCAGAACTGAACCTATCTCCTTGAACAGAACCAATGTGATATGAAACATTTCTTTCTTAACCTTGGAGACTAGGATAAAATGATTCTTATAAATGACCTTTTAGTACCTAGTGGCTCCAAACTTTTACTATTTCATGCATGAGACAACACAACTTTACTGGTATATAGGTAATTTCACTAGGTTTTAAAACTCAGTWAAAGGTGGTGCTTCTGACATTGATTTTTCTCAGATGGCATTGACATCGGAAAGGAAGCACATAATGGGAATAAGATCAACTAAACATGCAGTTAAATAGTTAAATAAATACTTAATATTACTTTTGGACTTCCATTAATAACTGGGAAAATGTTCTATCAAACACATCTCTGCACTAAATTATGAAGAGATATTATCCAGAAAGAACTTTATAACAGATAAGCAACACCATGGTTAGATAAATTCCATGACCTCAGAAAAAAAAAGAAGATTGCYGCTAAAACCCTGAAGAAATCCAAACCCACAGCAAAGCTCTGCCAGCTCTTTTGTAAGAAATAGATTGACTGTAGTTAGACCCTTTGGACTATATCCTGTCCAACTACTTCTACAGATGCTGTTAATGTCCTTGAGGAGGAGGTTAGAGRTTTACTTTCTTAGCTAATGATTCAAAGGCTTTGTATTATCACTGCTTTGGTGATTTTTTTTTTAAAGTATTACATTCCTGCCTATTTGAATACTGCTGAGGGAAATGTATTGAAAGGTCTATTGGAAATAATCTTTCAAACAAAGAAGTGATCAGGTGTCTAAACAACACTGGACTTACTGGGCTCAATACCGCACTTGGACCTCCAGAAACCCTTTCAAACCGCCTCCAAATATGGGATAGTACCCTTTGAAAGGAAGAAAAAACCATCTTCCTTGGAAGTTATAATTTGGAGTAGTGAAGGGCTAAGAATGTTAACACACACCAYACAAAGTAAAACACTTTGATCTAATGTTCATTTCTGGAGACATGCTGAACCACTGCGGACTGAAACTGCTCTTAGTCATACTAGTCAGAATGCCAACTAACCAAAAATACAGATCAAGATTTTTGAACTTTGGAAAGTTCAGATCCTGGATACTGTCTATTTAACAGGCCTYACTTTAAATACTTAACACAGCATGTTTTTTCTGAGTACAACTCCCTAGGACAGCACAACTCAACTCTTCTCTTTCTTCTGTGGCTTCCTATTAAAGTGCCAATTAGATAAATAATAAAAGAAGTAAATAACAAAAAGCTGAAATCTATGAACAGATAAATCACTATATCTAAACAGAGCAGCCCTCTACCCTTACTGTCACAGTAATGTAATTTATAAATTACTTTTGATTTTGCATACTTTACAAAAATTTACTTCTGTTACTAGAATGTTTGATTTCAAATTAAAAAAAAAAGAGGAAAAAAGGAATTTACTGAAGTTTGAAGATTAATTAAATGCAAACCTTGTGAACACAATTTAAGAAACAAAACAGCATTTGAGTTACATTTTGCATAAGCTGATACATTATTTGGCTAAGTTCTTGACAAGACTGTCATATTAGCCTAATATTCAAGTCAAATACTTTGTAGCACAGGTTCTTTTATTGCTCTCCCTTCATAGGGTCAACTGGACACTGGATAGTCTATTTCTGGACACAAAATTCTTTTCGAATTGTATGTTGTTGAAGTGTCAGAGATGAATGTCTTTCAAATAAATTTGAAGAGGATTGGAACTGTATAGATTGACATTTGAATATACRTCCTGGACTTTGTCATTCTCAGTGTGTTGATTAGTTGCAGGTTTTGTTGGTCTTTTTTTTTTCCTTTCCTCTGGACCTTATTTTAGCAGTGACATGTCTTGCCACTAATTAGAAACTTTTGGGCAATAAGTATTCCTTTGAGAAGAGAGCAAGTAATCTGATTTACTGAAGGCAATTATGCTAACAACTGTAGGTAGAACACAATCCTTCGGTCCTTACTTCACTTGCATGTGAAATGAGGTGAGCGCAGAAGATTCCTGAGAAATATTGCTACATRTAAAGCTACTTGCAAGCTTGTGAGACCCATTTATTTTCTAGATATTTCTACCCACTCGASAGCCAAAATTTACTTTTGTATAAAAGGAAGATTTTTGCACTGTGAAAATTGTCTGCAAATTAGTCTTATCTATGTAAATGCTTTTATCTAAGATGTTTTACTTTAAATTACAAAAAATATTGTAACATATTAACAAAATTCAAAATCGACATACAACTGTGGAAGATGAATCAAATGGAAAATTATGGATTGCTGAAGGAAATGAAAAAAAAAAACCAAGAAAACCACAACTGTTTTACAGACCTACTCACTGCTGAGAATTAGCTACCACCACAGAAAGCCAAACAACTTGAAAGCAGATTTGATTTTGTGYGTAAAACTGAAATCCAGTACAGCTTTGTTAAAAGGTCCATTGAGGTATGTAACCAATTTGTTAATCTACTATTACCCCTTTGAAAATTACAACATTTAAACAAAAAAAAATTACCCAAACTTGGCGTCATATATTTCAACTGGTTGGGAAAAAAGCAGTGCTATTTTCTAGCGTCCAGCCATAATCAATGAAGTTAAGGTAAATTCMTTTACAGTTTCATGATAAATTTTGATTAATCACTTCAAAGACTATTAYAGCCAAGTTGAAAGTCAATAAGGGAAACTAAGTCACTATATCTTACAAACAATTGCTTTTTCAAATAACAGGAAACTGTAGCACAATCTATTAAAGCATTTTCAAGAAAAAGGTATAGGCAAACTTGCTACTGCCTAAGTATTATGGTGTAGYGTGGAATAACAGAAGTTGTAAGAAGATTAAAAAATATTTAAAAATCAAAACAGAACTGTATCCATAAATACCAAGAACAGTTTCAGCTGAAAAAGGAAAACCTATTTTCAGTAAACAAAAATGACAAAATCCAAGGACTATTGGACTGGTATGATTAAGGACTATCACTGCAATAATGCTGGAAAGATTGTGATCTCAACTAACAACAGAAACAATATTTCTGTAAGAGCATCATTCGTGAAATTGAACATGCTTACCGGAGGATTGCACGAAAAATGTTCATTAAAATGCTAAACAAAGTCACATTCAGATATACTTTTCATTTTTATTGTCCCCCATCTCCTCCAGGTCTGTATTTCTCTTCAATGAACTTAAGCAGGTAATCTTACTCTGGCCACRTTGATTGATAGAGAGTTTCCTTAAAGGAAATTCCATAAAACTAGTGATGATCAAAAGTAAATATATGATTCTTCAAGTTATGTAAAGAACTTAGAACGCACAAAATATTTTGATTCTGGCACTTTCTAGTGGAACTTGTCCTTGACCGTGGCAGGGGTGCTGGAACTAGATGATTSTATAGATCCCTTCCAAACCAAAYCATTCTATGTCATTTATATGGTCTCACTGAATAATTTTATTAGACTGCATGTCTTGATTTTATTGASCAGACTGTAGGCTTTAATTTGGAGGAAAAACCCAAATCTCCTCTGCACAACCCTGCCCCCCYGACCTGGATAAAATCATGTACAGTGACAGATATGGAGTAATCAATTTGTTTGTTTTCATTAATTTGCAAATTATTACCTGGGTTGTCAWGTGACAGTAAAAGTGTAGTGTGGTCTGCCTAGTGCTTGCATCTCTCCAATCTTTCTAGGGCTGGACTGATTAAAAACCATRGCCGGAATTAAAGCGTTGAAGATTATATGCTACCGCTGCCTGGAAAGGTGAAATATAAGAGTGTGGATGTACAATTACACATGAATGATATAAAGGATGGCAAAGAAAGAAAAAAATAAAAGCATGGATTAAATAGGATCTGTTGGGAGCAAAAACATTTTAGAGAACGATGAAAAAAGCTGCCCTTCCTCTGAGCTTTAGGTTTAATTCTGTATGTCTGCTATAGATGAATAGAAGTCTGGTGGGTAATTGAGTCTATGAGATCAGAGACGGCATTATTCTGTGACATTGTCACTTCCCACATATATCTTGAGAAATGAATGAGAACAGAAATGCTGGTGGGCATTAATTCTCAGATGTGTAAATTTTCTGTATCAAATAGTCCCCAAATTGGTCAGAACAGATGATGGTATTCGTACTCTAGCTTTGAAAAGAAACGAAGCAATTGCAGAGGACTGATAATATAAAATAACCTTGGAAAAACACCATCAAAAGAAGGTTTATTTTAAGCAAAGCAGCAAGCAAAACTAGATTTGTAACAAAAGTTTAGATTTTGTAAGAGCAAACTTGAATAAATTTAAATAACAAGCTTGTGAARCCATCTGGACCAAGCAAAGTACTTTGACATTTGAGTATACAAAACATTCAGAAGTACTCCAGAACAAAGGTGGAAAACCTGCCCAGAATAAGGGAAAAAATTCTCTGAAATTTATATTCCAAAAAGGGGAAATTGTAAGAAACAGTGTCAGCTGAACATGTGAACAGTTTTAGAAAGAATAAGTAACAGAATTTTAAAGATTAGAGCAAGAGGGAAATCATTTGCTGGAAAATCARTTACAGGGGAAATCAAATAAAAACTTCTGAAGAGGCTTAGGCTGCAATTTCAGATATTATTCAGCTAAACAAAGTAGAAATAAATAACAAAATAAAGGGCTTAAAAGTTATAGTGGTGGAGAGAACCAACCTTAGCATGGTCTTCAAACTTGATCACCTTGTAGAATGGGAAGATTTTAGCAGATTTTAGCAGATTTTAGCAGATTTTAACTCCCCCTATTTTCTGCAGCTAATTCCAAGTAAACTGGTCATTATTCAGTCCTTATAAGACCACACTCCTTGGAGCAGTATCATCATGTGTGTTCCCCTGAAGCTTTATGCTTTTAGTCCTATACGTCTTCTGTTAGTTTTGAAACTGAGCTAATCTGCTAGGGGTGCTCTATGTAATTGCATACCCCATCATGTAGACTTTACTMGCCTGTGCCTTCTACTCTGGATTTACAGTCTACAAACTTGGCTTAGTTTTAATGTGACAACATTTGGTTTTATGGGAAACCACTAGCTTCTATAAAATAGATGCACCACGAACCACCTGTTTTTTACTGCTTGGTGTCATAACACAGGAAATGGCAAATTCGAAGTGAAGTACTAGAACACCTTTTTGACAAAGGCCAACCAAGTCTAATCTTTTCTTGCACTGTTATCTAGGTRTGATTAAATAGAGTTGTAGTTTGCATGTCCCTTGTTTGTTCCTCTTGTATGAATACTTGTTATCAGTGCTGCCTATTTTGCATGTTATGAATAAATGTCTTCATCTGTATTTTGCACTTCACTTGGTACAAATTAGGCATAAATTCCAGCAAATAGACAACAGCTATACCTCCCTTACCCAAAACTGTAGGAAGTGASACAAACCTCACACATAGTGCACCTCCCTGGCATATTATTGTATGTAATGGGGTAGGTGGCTTCACTCCGAAATCCCAGAAGTCACAGGAAACATGTSACAGCCCTGTAAATTGGATATAATTTACTACCTAAGCTCTTCTTGTTTCAATGGCTGGTTCTGAAGTGGGCACAGGTATAACTGCCTTAGGTCTGGCTGCACTTTTCACATSGAAGTGCTGATGTAAGTCATCTAGGCAGCTATGGAAAAGACGCTTTGCTGCAAGCTGGTTCACCTCTTATATTGCTTTGTTTTAAAATGCTGTTTCCTTTCACTGCAGTTTGTTGGCCAAAACAGGAATCTGATACTCTGAGATGCTACCATCTTCTGCTTATAGCTACTTTTTCTCTAGGGACACCTGTTTAATTCTTGCCCGACCCCTCTTGTTTTTTTCCCCTTTGTCTTTTATCAACTGTAGTGCTAATGGTTTTCAGTTCTCTTCATCCCTTTACTCRAAATGTTTGCTACTAGAATCACTGAATAGCTGATGGAATCATCCAACAATTTTTTGTTTGTTTAATTATTTATTAATTGAAAATAGGTGGGGAAGGATGATTTAATCTTAGGATAATCACGCACACACACACACACACACAAACCTTGTGGACCAGTGATTTCTCCTACRGCCATCCAAAAGATATATGGGTTTCTGTGCTCACTCACAGGTCCTTTCCTGTCATGRGGCAATATGATGTAAGAACTGAAAACAGTGCAGAAGCACAGATGKCCAGAGGGTCATATTGGMAGCATGGGGCAGAGGAGCATGGAGAGACAGGCAAGGCTGGTGAAAACAGAGGGAGGGCATTGTTGTTTTTTTTTCCCAGCAGTACTGGAAGAGTGCTGTGTACTTCTCCAGGACATGCCACAGAGGACTGGGAAAGGTGACTCCTTGCTGGTCAGCAGCACATATTGTACAGCTTCTCTTGTAGCATGAATGGAGAAATTCATGCAGATACAGATCTCTAAGTATTTTTACTGTAAATAAAATATATTAATATATATAAACATATAAATATATGTTATATAAATGATATATATTAAATATAAATAATTATAAATAAATTATATAAATTAAATATAAATATATAATATATAWAAATAWTATAGCTATAAAATATATATATAAATATATAAATCATGTAATCAGTTTCTTAAGAAAAAATCTAATTAAGTAATTTATGTCGTGAAAGGAGTTTAGTATTTACAATGTAACTACTTGGCACTGAAGGTGGGGTGTGGAATTGGTTGGAAAAAGAACACAGATACACCTGCTTCACTTTAGTTGAGAGGTAACCCCTCATGGGTGACGGAAATACTAGGATATAAAATCATAACTCTTTTATTAGGAGCCTCTTTCTGTCTTTCCTGTGACATTAAAATTCTCTCTTCATCGTACATCTGAGTTAGGATATGTGGAGGGGTGTAGTAGAAGAATCCACATCCTTTCTCTTAAATTCTTCCAAGGTCTTAGAAACAGAAACTACTCAATATCTACATGCAGTGAGAACACATCTTTCTGGTAGTAGTACAAGTCTTAAAAMACCCAAGATGTAAACAATTTCTTCTTCATTTATTTACTTTCATCTATTATTCAAGTTATTTTTTATAGATAAAGGCTGCAGTTCCAATATGTCACTTAATATCATACTAATCTGGTTGTTTTTAAAGAAACCCCTTCTTCCATACTACTGCCAGCTAGGAGGTCTATATTAAGCTTCTATTTGTAAAGTATTGCAGACTGGTATCATCATGCACTCTCTATTGCTTGCTCAGGAATGTGAATCATGGTTGCTTGAGAAGAACTTAGCTCTTTGGGGACAAAACCAAAATAATTAAGCAAACTTCTAAAGTTTACTCAGAAAGCCAATGAAGACAACTAAAAGATGGCACGACAACCAGCGGTAACACCCATAAATGCAGTCACTTAAAAAGAGGGCAATTAGTAACTGAATGCATCCTTATTCTTACACTGTGCTTGTAGTAAACATGCATGATTTTTTTCCCAAGCTCTTGAATTGTGAATTAGGGACAAAAATACTTGTCAATATCTTTTTCCTCTCTGCAGTATTCATTACCAAGAAGCAAGTCTATCTTTGAAGTACAGGTCATTTCTGAAATTACTTCTTTCATGCCTTATGGTTTTATTCCTAGAGTGTATTTTGTGATATGATAATGTTATTTTATTGCTAGGGAAACATGGGGAGCATTAGACATAAAAAATCTGTCTTTTCTAACCAATAAATATTTTCATAAACTATTTCAGTTGCCAGCATTATCAAAGAGTGTGAAAGTGTCTATTCCTTGCAACCTTTTCTCCCATTTTCTCAGAAAACTGTGTGGATAATTAAAATTCAATTTAGTCTGGGAACTTTGGCAATTCAGATTTTGTAATAAATATACACAGAGGCAGACCYAGACCATTGAGAATTTCTCAGGTGGTTTTTCAGCTTTTCAAAAAGAGACATTTTTACCAGTCAATGCTATTTTAGCTAGCATTTTTCACTGACTTTCAAATGTATTTTCTTAGTTTGGATTATATTTTTAAARAATGACTCATAAATCCCAGTTTCCACCGGAGCCTTAATCAATCACCTTGTTAAAGGGAAACTTTCAGTTCAGAATTAATGCACATRTACACGTGGGTCAGGGGGACAAATATTTTAGACAAGACAGAATTTCAAATTAGCATATTTGCTCATGGATAAGGATTTGAACGCAGAATGTAATTTTGTGTAGTCTCTTCTCTTTCCCAAAGGGAAAACGCTGTCCTTGTGCTTTGGGTGATAGTGTTACCACAAAAAGCAAATAACAACCCTCCACCTTCCCTTTCTGGACAAAATGGCAGATGCTACTGCACTTTATAGTGCTAAGTGCTTGTCTTCCACAGTAGAGCAGTTTTAGGTTGTCAGTAGTAAAGTTGCACCTAAAAATGGCTGGTTTTGCAAGAGTGGAGAAGACAACTTTTTATTTAATATATCTGAAGAGTTGCGAACTCATTTTAGTATTTCTACTTTGTAACTAGGAGACTGTTCCTGAGTGTTAAATACACTTGTTCTGCTCCTGCTTGAGTGAAAGAGAGAGCTTGACGTGGAGTATATGTCAGGGTATATAACTTTGGTTAAAACCAGTCTCCACTAGATGTAACTCAGCCTTCATTTCAGAAAAATATCTCCATAGTCTACCTCACATCTCCCAGCCTGAGTTCCCCTCAGGTCAAGATAATTGCACTTTACGAATAACCTTTTATGGTAACCAATCTGATAATGTTGTAGAAACACATTATTCTACAAAAGTATTTTTCTCTCTCAAATCGAGCTGACAGTATGCAATTCCAGCAGAGAATTTATTAGTTTGGCTGGAGTAATCCCAGCTTGGAAAGAAATTGAATGCGGTGATCTGGTTGAGTGGCTGAGTCCTGGGAATGTGTACAAGGCCTGCATGCATTTATTTCTTTTCAAATTTAGTTCAAAGCCGTTCATTTCACAAAGAGACTGTGAAAGGATAAAGCCCGATTTCAGTGACAAAAATGTGTGTCAGAATACCTTAAATTTAACTTAGAACTCATCTTCTTATTCTGCTAAGCATAACTGTAAAATTCCTTCTAATAACTATTCTACTACAATCTAATGTTATATAAATTCAAACTGATGTTGCTWTTGATAAAAATTCATTAAAAACAGAGTTGCAGATCTGTGCTGCAACTATTTTTTTTGCAAACTAGCCAAGAATTTTCTAGTTTACAATAAATATCTGTCTTTAGCTGTGTTTTGAAATACTAGTTTATAATATTTTAATCTGTTTCTAAAGGTGAAAAAATTTTTCTTAGTCTAATAATATAATATCTCAAAGACAACCTGGTCAGAGAAAATGAAGCATTATTTTAATCTTAAGTTAAATCCTTTAAAATAGACACATATGCTTTCACTGAGATAAGGTGGCAGATTAAATAATCATGCTGGAACCATTCCTAGATTTAAATACAGGATATTGATTTACATTGTCTTACTCTGCAATCGATCTTTAGCTACCCTTTTCTCAATATTTTGAAGGAACTCCCAAAGGAAGTTATTTCCTTTATCTCCGTGTAAGGATATTAAATTATGCATGATATGCCATCTAAATTGCAAAGATGTATAAAAGTCTATAGGCAATACACAGAGGTATTACTAGGCATTTGATCCATGTAGTTCCTTGCAAATCCACAGAGTGGTAGTTAGGAGAAATTGAAACTTTTTGGAAGCTATTATTCTCAATGAATCAGTGGAGCCAGAATCTTCTGGCACAACAGAAATTAAATGACAATTTGAAATAGAGAATAGGGAAGTTGTTCAATAATTTTACTGAATTTGATTAAATTCTACCAGAAAATAAGGTAGAGTGCAGAGTTTTCTGTTTAAAAAAACCCATACATTTTTATCTAATTAAAAAAAGCCTATACAAAGGCAGCCCGATGTTATTTTAGAATATTAGATTAGATATAAAAAAAACCCCAGCTGTAAAGCTTATTTTTATGATTTCATTATTGCTGTTCATTTGTTGTTTGGTTTTATTGGGGGGGGGGGTAGAAATGACGTCTTTCAAAGCTTTTGTTAAAAAGGAAAGTCGAGTTTCATATTTTATGAAAGCCTTACAGATGTTATATTCTTAAATTCTATTGGTTCAGAATTGACAGCMAATCAGAAGAGAAACTGGTATACAATGCTTTGAAAATGCATTTTCATTTGCTACCTGTTTTGGAACTATAACATAAATTTACCATGGAAATACATATTGACTAGAGAGATAAAATAACCAGAAGCTAAAAATAAACTGAAATTGTTTGTGGCCCAAAATAAATTAAATACAAGAAGAGTGATAATTTTATATTCTAAAATTTAAAGTTAGTTTTTAAAAATCAGTGTTATGAATATTAATACAAAAAAAGATTTCTAATTTTTACAGCTAAAGATTTTGTACTCTGCAGAACCACAGAGTATGTTGTTCACAGCCCTTTTTAATTCTGTCTCTACTGGCAACCCTTGCCTCTTTTCCTCTCTAAACACCTCTATGCACCTACTGCCAGCTCTCCCTGTAGATGGGGACATGGTAACSGTGCAAGATGTAGCCCCACGACAGAATGGGGAATTATATTACTCAGAGCTCTAGAAAATTTATACTGATGTTATGCTCAGGCATGCATACTTTTTTTCTGTGGCAGCATTATCTTGAGGCTGGAAAAGAAACTCAGAGTCCTGGTGGACAAAATAACGTAGTAGCTTCACACGTTAAATGATGAAAAGAGGTTTGTGTTTCCAGCTTCTAAACAACCCAGGCTGGAACGATTTTACTGTTTCCATCTTTTTTCTTTCCTAGAGAACTAGGTATATAACCATCTTATTTCACACATAGGYAAACAGAAGCATAAGTTGATTTAAATATAGGTGGAGAATAAGACTTTTGTAAMTTTTAACTCTACATGTGATTGTCTTTGCTATAACTACCAGTTATAGCATGAAAACCTGAAAAGTAGGACAATAATAAATCGAGAAAAGACCATGTTTCACAGTGTTTGGCTTAAATATAACATCTCCTGAGCATACAGCCTTAAAAAAATCTTGAATGTTTTCAATAATCTGTGGACCGTAAAATTATCAACTCTAGCATGTGGGCATCATGAATTTAGAGAAGCTTCATGGGAAATCAATAAAAGTCTTTATTTGTTTTGATGTTTGAACATAACATATAAGACCAAAGACATATACCAAGGATAAAAACTTAATCCAGCAGAAAAAAATGTCAGCTGTAAATGTTCAATATGTTGCCCCAGCTATACTGCCACGTACTCCRTCACAGCTGAGGCAGGAAGCAATCTTCACTGTGTCCCTGTAGTCTCTAATGACTCAGCTGAAGACAAGAACCGCATCTCAGTTTTGAAATCTGGTGACAAGCACAAAGGCAGTTTGGGAAATGAAGTGATTGCATCCTGGGAAGGTAATAAAATTACTTTTCCCTCTGGTCATCTTCACTACATGACAACAAAACACACTGAATGGACTGAACTTCTGAATGGACTAATTCTTAAGGCACAGATTATTCCTGGTGGAAAACGGGTCCTCTTGTCATGCCACAGATAGCTCTGAAAGAGGAATAGTTACACATCTTTTCTTTATATAACTAAAAAGTTTCTGGTACTTGTATTTGAATTTCAGAATTAATACACAGGTATGAATTCAACCTCAATGCCAATAAAAATCTGCAGTAAAACATCTGTTGATGGAGTAACATTAAGTAGTTAATTCTGAGTTCCTAAACAATAATGGATCTCCAAATAAGCTGCTCTGCAAAAGTAGGTAAGTAAGTTTGTCAGGGAAAACTGAAAAGTAGTTTGTGAAGTTATTTAAATCTTGTCTGAGTTTCAGGTGCAGTTGGACAAAATAAMAAAAATCCACCAGGCAGTGCAGAACTATTTTATTTTTAGACAAAGGTGAACATGACCTGCAAAATCAAAACTGAATGTGGATTCAGAACAAAAATCTTCAAATTTTGGGCTATGAAGAAAAATTTGTTATTTAATAGAGATGGAAAATACTCCAGATCAAAAGCTGCATTTTTTATGATTGATGTTTTCAAAACCTTGGCTCTACTTTTAATTATGAATAAAAATCCTGTTTCAAACTGATTTTTGTTTTGTATTGCTTTGGCTTATAGGCAGTACTACTTACGAAGAGTAGTAAAAACATACAATTTAAGTTCCGTGAACTAGGTTCCCGGAAAAAACAGGACATGCTGATTGATACAGCTTATGTTCTTTAATTTTTATCTATTTTCTGTGCTCAGAGACTTTCCTGTTGCTTTTCTTCTTTTTTTTTTTTTTCTTCCCTGTGTCTCTTGTTACGCGTTAATTACCCATATTACTATGGGTAATAATGGGATGCAGAAAAACTTTCAGCTGGGCACCTCTTACAGCTGCACTGGAACAGCAGGCACGGGAGGCCCCCAGTCTGTCCTTTCTGGGCCTCCCGTGTACTGTCTTCCAGGGTCCTCCACTTCATCTCTTCCCAGTTTTAACCCTCTTTCTATTAATTAATATTTTTTGAATATCCAAGGCAAGCAACGTATTGATTAAGTAAAATATGACTGAAATGCCCTTCAAGATCCCATTATTCAGCTTGACATGTGAACATGTACTGCCAAATTAATTTTAAAATACTCTAACCTATGTTACACACACAMAAAAAAATCCCGCTCATGCTATTGGAGAGGATAATACAAGAGAGGATACTACATTGTCTTTTCTCTTCTAGGTGTATTATTTATTCACTGTTTTTATACTGCCTTTTTTCCATACTAGCACAACACACAGGATTCCTCCACAATGTCTGCCTTCTTCCTTTTGTTATCTCTTCTCCTTTAACTCTTCATAGTAAGCAGAGGAGAATAATCAAAGTTTCAGCAGCTCTTCTTCCACTCCCATGATGGTTTTTTTTTCAGTTGTGAAAAGGTTGAGATTTGTTTACTGACTGTTTCACATTCTAGCACTTAAGGCTGTGAGAAAGAAATTATTCTTTATGTTCCTTCAAAAGATATGTTTTGAAGTTCCTCTTTTTCAGTTTTCTCTTCCAGTAGACTTTGGTTTATCATACAGGAGGCAAATTAACTTCCTCTTGAATTTCTCAGATGTTACTTCATTCTAAGTTTTTTCAAACAGTCTTTTCTAATTAATTTTACTCTTTTTCTCATGTAAAGWCTGAGGCTGCCTGTGGTCATGTCGATAGGATGACTAATGTGTATGAAACAGCTGCTRTATTTCTGTTCATCAAACTTGCAAGAACTAGTCACATGACTTCTGCTCAGCTGTGAAGAAAACGTAGAAGACAGTCAGTCAAAGAGTTATATCTTCATTTCTGTGTCATCCAAGAATGTGTGACAGCTCTTTGCAGGTTGCTGGATGAGTGCAGGCTGTCCCCAGAGATGTTCTGTGGGAGAGAGTTACTTCAGTCTATTACTTTAGATTAACCTCCTCTGTAACCTCTCTAGAGACTCTATACCCTTGGGAAGGTTTTAAAATAGATGTGTAAACAACCCTTTTGTGAATTAAGTCAATAGTACTGTGATAATACAGATATAACAACACAAACTCATATCTACAAAGAAATCCCGTAAGAATTTTGAAACATTTTGTTCTTCATGTTGAGGAATACATTCAGTGCAGGTAGCTCGGTGAGCAGCTGCAGTGGGAGCTGCAGGTTGAGCTCTGGGTGGTGGGAGYCCCAGACAAGAGGCCATGAACTGTTCACCCTCTCCAGAACAAAAGGCACAGGAACCTGTGACCCAGCCAGGTGACTGGACACTCAGAGACATGGCAGGAGCGAACGACCTCCAGACTTTCTCCCCCTTAGACTGTGAGGGTATACCCAGGGTTCGGGGTCCCTCCTCAGAGGCACTAGCTTGAGCTGTTATTTAGTTATTGCACCAAGATTAAACTATTTTAAGGATTTGGACATCTGAGCCTCTGCTGTGGGAAACCTGGGGTTGAGCTGGTAAGGAAATCTGGTCTGTGAAAAAATAAGATAAGTTTCTCTACATAAGTTCCTCAACATCATGTTTTCTGCTCTTATCACCACACTGTAAAATGGCTTGTGAAACCGGTAAGATATGGATTGGAAAGAAGAGAAGAGAAAAGAAATGAAGGTATAATTGCATTCCCCTACCTTTGACATATGTTTATTTAATGAAACAGGTAAAGCATGGGCACACTCTGAATGAATTAGTCAGAAAGAATTTGAGACTTGTATTTTCAAAGGCAAGGAGAGTTTTTCCAAAGCAAAGTGTCATAGAAATGACAAGGTGTGTCTGCCTAATCCAAGGTAGGTTTGAACCACCTTAATTTTGACAGCCACTGAAGGACCATGATTTTTCCTGTATGGAAAAAATATGAGGATAGGAAAGATGAAAAGAAAGATTATACTGACTACACAGCAAGAGATCACTGCTGTTCTGTATATTAGATCTGCTGCACGTTCAAGGCYTTTGCTTTTACCCTTGCCTGGACAGCAGTATAATCTGAAGCTTCACYGCTGTGTGGGGGTACAATAACATTTCCACACCAGGATCCTTAGGCACTGGCCCTAAAGAAAGACCCTTGCTTGCAGTGAAGTGCCTCACGCAACGCAGAGAAGCAGCTCCTGATTTCTTTCCACAGTGAACAGTAATACATCACCGTACTCACTCTCCTGTTATTTCTGCAGCCCTCTTCATGCTTTCAAACATCTTTATGTGGGAATTCTCATAGCTTCTTCAATTTACAGATAATTTTTTTTTCAAAGCAAATTGGTGATAATCCAAACAGGGATTCCAGGTGCTTGCCATGCTGTTTCCCAGCCTCTGGACCAACTTCCTGCAGGTATCAGGATGTGAAATAAGACTGAAGAGTAGAAGAGATGTTCCTAAGCTGTACTGGCAGCCTGCATGGTGCTGACTTTTTTTCATCTTTCAAAGACTTTGCACTTCGTCTCAGTTTCCTGAGGGGGTTGCCATTTACCTCTCATTTTTATTGTCAGATAGAAAGACCCCATGAGGAATAAAGTGACAAAAATATTGTTGTCAGTTTCTACTGCCTCTAAAATAGCAAATTCAAAAGAAACGACTGTCTGTAGGCACTTTTTTGTTTACACAGAAGTAATAGATGGGCATGAACCACACAAAAATATGATGCCTTCCCTSTTTTCATACATTAATTGATTGTGAAATCAGCAGCAGATTCAATACTGGTTGTTTGTTCCCTGTGGTGATTTTAGCATGCTGACAGTTTAACACAGATTACCTACATTGCCTTAACTGTCCTTCTTTGTTAGAAGCAGACAACTCTGAAGGGTTAAGCTGTCTCCACCCACAACTGGATTGGCCTCATTAAAATGGGTATAGTATTCAAGGCATTATGTAGACATCACATTCCTCCAAGTGAGACCTCAAAGTATGTATTTCTGAAGCATGATAGTGGACTTTTGTGTAATTTTGAATTACATCAATTTCAAGATTGCATATTCCAGGGTTTCAGTGCTAAACTATCCCTGCACTTAAAAAGCTTTCCCTGTTTTTGGCTCCACTGCACTGTAATCGCATTGGGTCCTGTTGTACCCAGAGTGAATAAAGTCTATTCCTTGCCTTTTTCTAGTCACTTTTTATGTGCTTGTCCTTTGCAGCTCATGCTGGCCCACTTAATACCTTTAATCTTGCCTCTAAGATCATRTATTTTGACCAGACACACTAATTTCTAGACTTTTATTGCCTGCTGTCTCACACCTTTTCTTGAAACTCAGGATCTGAAACTGGCAGCTGAGGCTGGCCTAATGTGGTGGCAAAGAAAGATCACTTCAGAAGTCTCTCAYACAATACATCATTTTTTCAGCACTGCGATCCTCATGATTCAAACTCAGGCTATGATCCTCTGACAGCTATAAGGATGATGCAGGAGGAGAGAAGGGTCACCAAACAGGGAGCCAAGAATACAACAGTAAGAGTAATATGCTCTTTGGAGAGTGGGAGCTCAGACAGGGTGTGATAAATGGATAAAGGCTGTGATGGCAGTCCAGGAGGTATTTAAAAGCATTTTGCTGCCATCTAGTACTTTGTATTAGTAGAAGCACTACTCTTTGGAAAAACACTAGGAAAATAAAAGAATAATGTGCAAAAAACCAGGTCCTGAGACTAAGTCTGTAACCTCTAATATGAGCTTCACATGCCAGAATGGAAGAACATATCATGTGAGCCAATACCTCTGTGTGGGATACAACTGTCCATATGGAAATTAAATCCATAATGTAGCAGCATTTCTGTGGATGGTAATACAGCTTTTCTAATTTGCTCTAAAGCTGTAAGCACAGGAGACAAACTAGTTGCTTACTGCTGTATCTTGAAAATGTATTGCTGATAATGCATGTATCTTGCTAGTCCAGGCACTTGATTCTCAAGTCACTGGTTCAGAGTGCTCTCTGASAGTCTGGACCCAACCAAGCTCACTGTCACAACCTATCTGTGAAACGAGTCAGTCAAAACATTGTCCCCAACACGATGAAAGGASTTGTTGGATGGTATTTGCCCTGTACTCCTCCTTCATTGGAAATGTAGGTAAAAAGGCTCTCATTAACACACTGTGCATAATGCTCTGGCTAATTCTACCAGCTATAAAGAAAAATCCCCAACTTAATCATCTTCCCTCCTCACTTTGGTAGGCAGGAGATACCTCTCTAAAAAAAACCTTATTCTATTGAACTTCTATACCCAGAAATGTGTATTCCTTTGCAAAATAGAAAGAAATATCTGTTTCCATACATGGCAGGTACTCAAAAATAATCCTTACCTTTGTGCCAGTATGGCAATAATTTTTTATTKTATCTCACCAAATTTCCTTCATGCTATTTAAGTAGTATTCAGCAGACTCATGAATTATGTCCTGTCATAATACAATTACCTGGGTTTCCTGAAATGGACTGTTTGTGTCAAAATTAGTGTTCTCAAGTGGCACTACTGAGACATCCTTGACACTTAAACATGGAAATGAGAACCCTAAAAATCATTTTTAGGATCCTACAAATCAATTTGTGCATTTCACCCTCTTAATCCTCAGTAGAGAGAATTTTTATTCTTTCCTACATCTGTTTCCAAATAACACAGGAAAAAAACCCTTCACACATAGCTGAGGGCTATGATGAGAGAATGTGGGAGTGCTGTAAACGGTACAAATGTCTTCCTTAAAACTTAGTGTTTATGAGACACATATGTTACTTTAGCACAGCAGGTACATGCGCATATGGAAAGGACCCTGGTCTATTGCCCTTTCAAGGGCAATTCAAGGGTAATTCAAGGGTAATTCTCTTTGTCATTCTATTATTACTACAGAACCAAAAATAAATTTCTGTTAGTCTGCCAAATAAAAGTCCTTCATCCTGACATTTTTTACAAGTGCTTGTTGCTGTCCTCTTAACCTTGGTTACCCATCTACAGCCCCAAGATAGACTGAGATGTACGTAAGTGGATGCATAAATACAAATRTTAGTAAAAGATGGGTTTTTTGCAACTTCCTGTCATGGGGACTAAGATGCAGTGTTTTGCAGAGCTCCATTTAGCTATGAAGAGTGATGTAAATTCAGGGATTAACACACCTATTTATCTTTAGAAGATACAAGCACTTTTTATGCATTCAGATATTTTGACCTTCCAGATAACTTGCCATCAGCACAGTAATATCAAATAAGGATGTTCAATTTAGTTTCACACTGTGATTCTGAGAGCTGCTGCGCTTGGAAAAGGCCCTGTAACCTGTCTGCATCTACAGACAAGAAGGCAGAATATAAAGGGACTGTTTAATCTGCATGACTGTGAGCCTTGGCTTTATATTTCATGTATAATTTAAATCCTGCAAAGTGTTTTGATTGCCTTTATTTTTAGTTCTCATTTGGAAGTTTAAACATTTGCTGCAGGGTTTTAAAACATCTGTTGTTTTTTAGCACAAGAAATGATGGATATTTAATGCTTGGTGTGAGAGAGTTATTGGATAAAAAGATGTATTACAACTGACTGGCCTACAGATTAGAACTAGGTTTGGAATTCAAATGCCTTCCTGTATTTAACATAAGCTTTTAAAGGAAGGGAGTACAACATTAGAGACACTGCAAAAGTGCTATTCAATATTGGTAGGGTTTTGACTCGAAAGGAAATATTTATCGTATTCCTCACTTTTCAAAAATATGTTTTGGAAATTGTATGTGGACACAGAATGTGATTTGGAAAGAAACAATTGGTTAGCAATTAAGCTGCTTTCTAGTTTCGGGTTTTTTTTCATGGTATYTGGCTGGTTGTTGTCCTTACTGGGTTATCATAGTTGACTTTTATCTAAATACAACATTAAAAACTTATATACCCTGAACCTATGTGTAATATACGATGACACATTATACTCTGGCATAAGAATATTTTTGCTATCTTTATGTTTCTTATTTTTCAGCTCATCTTACAGAAGAACATTAATGATAGATGGTACTTTATATAGAGTTAACTCTTGCAATCACTAAACTTTTTCCTATTTGTATTGTAAGTGAAAGAATGTGGCACTGAACAGAAGCATGGGACTGCTGTAGCTTCCATTACATTAGACTCCATAKTGCCAGTTGCTAAAAGCCTGTAGGCTTTACCATGTGCAAAAATATCSTGTTGGCAGGTCTGACAGAGAGTAAAGTGACAGCTGCTCCCATGAACAGCACTGATCCTTTAACATAACTGCACTTGTTGGACCCACAAGAAAAGCCATAAGGGTAAAAACAGCTCCAACCATGCAGAACTAGGAAGCAACAGTACATAATTTCCCAGGGCTGTGTATGCACTTGGCCTGCCACTGCAGAGGAAAATGACAGCTTTTAGAAAGGAGCAAAAGAGTAGGTCACTTTTGCATTGATTGCCTGCCACATTCTGTGTTTCACAGCACAGGTAGGAGGACAGTTTTATAATAAATGTGTTCCCCCTCTCACCTTAAGAATTGCCCCACGAGTGCTGCTCTACTATGGCTTTGTTTGACGGAGATCACAGGGATTTTGTTGGACTCATTCAATCCAAACTCTTGACCATTTTGCTAGCTTGAACTTCTGGTGARGTTGGCATTTGGCATTCTGCAATGAGGGAATGGATGAAAGTTGAAGAAATTTATATAAACAGTTGGCTTATACCTAAGCCAATTTTCAGTGTTTTCTCTGCATGTCTTTATGAGCCTAAGACAATATTTAAATATATAGTAATAATGAATGCAGAATCTATTACTGAATTTTAAAAAGAGATTCCGTTAAATCATCTTCACGAAGTTGCTGTGGGTGATGAGTTGTGTCAGATCTTGCAAGAAAGAATTTCATTAAGTGAATAAAGRTGTCCCAGAGAAACTCCCAATGAATATAAGGAAGAAGAAGAGAATACAACTGCTCTTAAAAATGTCTTAACCCATTTATATACAAAGTAGTAAAGCCAGATGTTGGTGAAATATGTGCTAATTTATGCATAAAAATAGAAAATTTATATTTYGTCTGAAAAATGTAGTGCATACTTCTAGATCCTCAAAACAAAACTGTCAAGAAAACAATTCTACCTTATCCCATTAGAAAGCATGTAACATTTTCACTGGAATTTAACTCAATATGCCACTTTAGGGGAGAAGATAACCTGGAATTCTTTTAGTGTAATGTAAGACTAGAGATAGTCAAAAACATTGGGATGTGGCATTTACCTCAGTTTATTGCTTCTTGCCTTTTCTGGTCAGTTTTGGAAAAATCTCTATAGTCTTTGGAGTCTGCATTATTTTATTTTTCTAGTTCATCTCTTATATGGAATACCCTTTCAATTTCTAGGTGTACAGGAGAGGAGCTGATTCTGAACTGGCTATTTAATAACAAGCCTCTAACCTTACTCTGGAGGGATGAGATCTACTTACCCAGCAACTCTGAAGTAAGAGTTGGAAATAAAACAGAACTAGTATTAATGGTGGTACTAATAATGTGTAATGCTAAAAGCTACACATATTTACTGTCAAAATCAGTCACTCAACTTATAGATGTGTTCATCACCTTAACTATTAAGTGTAATGGATGCTAATCACAAATTGCACAGTAGGGTCTAGTTGCAGCAACACATACTTTATATTATATTATTGGCAATASTGGGCTCCAGCCAGGTGCCCTGGGAGAAATCTGGACCAAGTAAATCCATAACTTGGATAATCCATTGACAGATAATGGAGAATTAACAGTATTACACGCTGTAAGCACGCATCACCTTAATATTTAAGGGCTCGAACTTTGAATGGTTGCCAGCTTCCAGCTATCTACTTTTAATACTTGGGCACGAGTAAAATTTAAAGCTGCTGCTCAGCTGCTTCTTAACCATATAAATGACTAAATTTCAAACTGTGGACATTCCTGAAGATTTTAAAAATAAAGTATCTTCCAAGCCCAATAAATCTTCAACCGTTGAGTGAGACCCCCCTCAAATCAGTCCTTTTCACTGTGCTCATTGCTGGGATTTGATCTTCTGTGTGTGCCTGAGTGGATGAGCAGAATTTCCTGTCCCAGAATAGTTTSCCTTGATACCCCCTTGATTGTAGATAAGAATAGAAAAAAAAGAATGATGGAGACCTGTAAAAAAAGACATTGTGCCTTCATCAGACAAGTGATCTCAAAAAAAAAAAGAAAAGAGCTTTTGCTGATAACTCACTTTGTGTGTTTACTTAGCCCTCTCCATTGTGAAAGTGATCCTTACCATCTGCCTCCTATACACTCAAGGAACCTAATGTATGTTTTTCAGGGAACCTGACTGCCAGCTCCCAGGGACACAGTTAATGATGCCAAAGTGTGCCAATGCCCGGATTTGAAACATTCTCTCCTGTTCTCTGGCCACACAGGAGAATTCCAGCCTGATGGTGTGTGGTGAGACAGCAATTCCCATGCATTGTGAACTCAAGTTTCCTGAAAGGACAGTGAAATTGTATGCTAGTGGTGCTTACAAAACTGTGCCCTGAGGTACCCTCAATGGAGAGCACAGACACAGGATCCACAAAAAGGTGGCTTTTCAAGGCATGACTTTGATCACAGGCATATTGTTTTATCAAGGTCCCGTCTGGATTAGAGGGTGTACCAGCTCCCAAACACAAGTCCAGGGACCAAGTGTTTACATATTGCTTGTGTTTTTTTCAAAATCACAGGTGCTTAGAATTGAACTATTTAAGAAAAGAGTACACATTTTCATATTTCATATACAAAGACCAACAAATCAAAGCTCTTGCAAAGATAACACACCTTAGATTCGCACCTAATTTTGAGAGCAAAATATTCTAGCAGATTGGATTCTTCAATCTAGAAAGAAGTAATAAACCTTATATCAGCCATCATTACCAGGAAAAAATCCCAACAATAAACCTCATTATTATGAAAGCATCTGTGTCACCTTATTTTATTTTTCAGCTTCTTTCTGTGAAATGGCAAAGTTGTTTTTTTCTTAAGGAAGAGAAAATGAGCAGCTGACTATTAGAAAGAGAAGAGAAATTTATCTTAATATGTCAAGAAAACATTTTATCCAAGAAGTGCAATACTTTATTACTTCCATTGGATATCAAAATATCCAGCAAATACCTAAATAAAGAACTATTGAGATTCAATGAATCTCAATAAAGATTGGGATGCAATGGGAATCAAGCACAGAAACCCAACACATCAGAACATGATAGAGAATATATAGAGATTTCAAATTGTAATAAAAATTCATGAATACTGGGAAAATTAATGTGTGTATAAAAATAGTTGCAAAAGTACCTTGACAACAAATGTCTTTATGCTGCAAGTTAAAACTCATCTGACAGATGCAAATACTCCATTTTTAAAATAACTTCAGAAAATTTTCTATGGCATAGTAAATCTGGGAAAATTGGAAATGCTTTGGCAGGTTTTCCTATTACTTGGACAGATGACCTGAGAGGCATGCCATCCTGTTCAACACTAACTAGGCATAATTCAGTCATATGCTACGAAGGATAATATTTAATATTATATTTACTATATTATATTTACTATATTATATTTAATATCCATAATTAATATGCTGCATATGAAATTTCAGGTACATAAGCAATATTGGAGTTCTTCATTCATTGATGACTTTTAAAAACAGAAATATTGATCTTTTATATGGATAAGGATAGAGTTATTATTTATCACAGATGTGATTTTACACAATGATCATTTTAAGTTTATATTGTTGGGTTTATTGTTGGGTTAACTGAGTACGGTTGTCAAGACCTCATAGATCTGCAAATCTACGAATAGCAAAACATTTATTTTCAATGCTAGCAGAAATTTGAAAAGAGATTTGGGAAACACTGTTTTCCAGGAATGTCTCTAATTYCAGGTTCAGGGTAAGCCAACTTAAACCTGCAGGAAAATGCTAAAAGCAGCATTTGTCACTGTCCCTTGGCTGTATGGTCCTCTCTGCTCAGGTGCTTCTGGGTTAACAATTGTTTTTAGAAGTTTAGGGTTTTGACTGGGTTGACCTGATTCAATTACAAATTAAACATACTATAAATTTGCTTCATCCTTTTGCAATTCCATTTTTCAGAAATGCTAAAACTAAGGTAAGCAAGAATACAGCTTATCTTCCTAAAAATGAGCTTTTACTTGCGCACAATCAAGAAGAATATACATGAAGTATTGTAATCGGACAACCTTCTTTTCATTTTCATTTTGTCATGTGTGACATCTGTCAGAGAGACATAAGAAGAACTAGAAATATGTAAGCATTCAGACGGTGCTTGGGCAAGCCCAGTACAGAATAGAATAAACTTTTTGAGATCATATGACTGTTGGAAAATCCTTGGATGAGTAAGTGTTTTTGTTTGCATCTAGAGAAGATGAAATTTCTACACTATCTTTAAAAATTCAAACCAAACAACAACAAAATATATTTACATTTACTATTTTTTCTTTAAATTGCAGCAATTTATAAGACCCTGTAATGTGTACCTGTTTGTAGAGAAGGCTGAAGATACGGTCTTCACCCTTTTACACCTGGTTTGCATGGTCATACTTGCCCCTTTCATGTTTCTAACTTTTAAGGTTTTACCTAAAAGTAAAGATTAAATCCTAAAAGATTTGATCTGATTGTTTTCACACTTGGACATATGTTTCAGGTGACAAATTTTATATGATGGCATAACTYTGGGATTGCTAGATAAGTCTTGTTCCTTATAAAATATGATTATATATTTCAATTTTTCTCTTCTGGAGAGTCTAAAAGTCTCAGACCTGTTGTCATGCAAAAATCTATGCACTTTATATCCTTCTTTGAATTTCTTACAGGACAGAACATTTTGCTCATACTTTTTATAGTATTATCATTACAGATACAATTTCTCTTCTATGTTTTCAGAATTGAACCTGGAAAAGTAAATTGAAAATATTTTTCTGATTTTTCTGATTTGTGCAGAAGTAAATTTTCATACTTTTGATATATGTTCTTATACTGCTTGCCTATTTTTGTTTCTTTTCCTTTTCTTTCTTTCTTACTGCTGGATTATATGTTCTTAGTTTCTACCTGCTTTTTCCAGACTCACAGGAGAAATGGGTTTGGTGTACATTTTATAGTCAGTATGAGTTCAGGTGAAAAAGATTTGCTGTCTGTTTTCAGATAGTTGTATTACTTATTTTTCCAGGAAGCATTCTTCCAAGTCACTGGCTTTTGCCTTCTGATATATTTTTAAAAAAATTCTTTATATACTTTTTTCCTCTCTACATTAGATTGTGTTAGAAACCAATTCCTTCATTTATGTCTAACCCACAAATTTCAGTTTTAATTTATTTTCAACCTGCTTATTCTTCTTCAATAAAAACTTTTCTTTCACATTAAAGGCAATGGCTACAGCTTCAAATGTCCCATTAAATTACTTTGTATTGACAATGCATGTGAAATCCTTAGAACTCTTGTTTTGACTCTTAATTGGAAAAGGGGACAGGAAGCATAAAGCAAACCTCCATCCTCCTCCATTATATTCAAGAACACCAAGGCAAGAGATTTTAAATAATGTCTGTATTTGGTAAAAAAACAAGCTCTAATGATGTTAATCGACATATAAATTAAGTAAGATCAAAAATTTGAAACCATCGGTGCTCCTTTGCAAAGAATATCTTGTGCACAATCTAARTTGAAATATTGTAAGAAAATAAGTGAAGCATTTTTGTTCCAGGGTAAATAACTTCAAGAGGATGACAGGAGGGCCATTTCTTTCAGCGGTCTACAGTTCCATCCCACTCCCTGAGGTAAGATATCAAACCTGTTTCTCCTTGGAATAAAGTGAATTCCACAGAGATGGCAATTTCTTTTTTTCGGACTTTTGCTATGAAAGACAGTGATGGCCATTGTCTTGACAATGTGGCAATACAACTTTATTCTTCATTGATTCCACCAGCTGAAATGCCTAATTTTTACTTCTTTGAAAGACGTGAAGGTCTGGAACTTCATTTTGTTAACAATTGCAAAGCTTTGTTTTGCACAAAAGCTATGCCCTGTATGGGTTTTGATAACACAGAGTGGAGGAAGAGCCTCTTCATGAGCACATATGCACGTATGGGTGAGACATTCTTTCCCCCATAGCCTGAGCATCCAGTAATATTCACAAGCAAAAGTTTTTGCTAACTGAGATSCATCCGTAATTGCTATAAGGAAATATGAAAGAAGAAGAAACAGTAGAGAAACAGCTGTGTAATAAGCCACAACATAAAGCCTTGTCTCTTTCTGTTAATATATTTCAAAGGGTCACCGTAGAAAATTAACCTTGGTCAGTTTTCTATGAGTAATTTGTTCTGCATGTAACTTTGATGGAAAATCTCTGGGTGAGATTGGCTTTCCAAGGGGCTTCTTAGTGAGATCACAAAAATATGGCAAGCTCAGTTATCCAAGTGGGCATCTTCCCACAGGGCATGGCCAGAGCGACACTCTCACGAGCTCAGCACAAGCATCATACAGACTGGCCCGAGCAAATGAGGAACTGCATTATTTTCTCTATCCTTTTCCTCCTAAAGTCCTACTCGCACATCTGATGGAGATCTGCTGCCCCATCAGCAACACACTTGCAAGCCCAGCACAGTCTTTATCACATTTTTCACACTATTAGTGGTTGTGTCGAATGCATGTATTCAGTGGGAATAGAAGACACTTAACAACAGTTCGAATAGAAATGAAGTGGCTAATTTAGTCAGAGATTTGGCTTTTATGTCAAATTAATACTTGACTTTGGAAGATTTAACTTGATTCACTAATAAGACTTTAAAAACAAGACTCTGTTTCTTCAATGTCAGTTTGATTCAGCTAATCTGAATCTAATTCTGGTTTCACAGAAAAGAGAGACACTTAGTAACGATCCCAGAGAGCACATCGCAGAAATCCATGTAGATTAAAGGTTGCTATTCAACTGTAAATAAAGGCAGTTTTACTTCACAGAAATAGTTTCTTTGCTTATTAGTTTAAACTAGTTTTTCCAACTTTGTTTGCTAAATATATTTAGAAAAAGATTAAAAATATTGTTACTTGTTTAACATAGTATTTCACAAATTTAATAATGATAAAAATGTTTCATTTCAAATTTGAAAACTTGGCTGGGGAAAAAAAGGTAAAATATGATCAATATTTCGTTTATGAAACTAAGAACACCTGATGAAAAAAGCTTTCAGCAGCAGCAGCAGCTGCCATCTTCTGCTATTACTGGCAACTAATCAATTTTATTTATGGATTTACTGAGATTTWWTCTTATTTGTAGTAAACATGTTTTTGACCATTTTTTTGGTCGTTTTACACTTTGCCAGGAAAGACATATTAAAAATGCTTCAAGTCAATTTATGCTACTATTAATTTCTAAATTTAAATACCTGGCTTCTCATTTCATGAGGAATCCTCTTAATTTCTGAGACCATAGGCCTCATGCTTGTTAATAATTTAATGCTAATGCTACACTGACAAGCAAAGATGTTGATCAGACATACAGAAAACCTCACCTGAGTTTTGTWATTTAAGCTTGCTGTTGCTGCAAATTTGTAAATTATCAGGATTTTTATGAATGAAAAATAATATACTATAAACCACTAATAATGGTAACACTGTGCTCTGGTTGTTAACACATAGCCCCAAAGAAAAAAGGTGAGGTGTGCCAGTGTATTGATGCTGTATTTTGCACTATGATAACTACACTCTCAATTATACAAGGTAATAAAATGCAAGCTGATAAATGTTTGGGGTTTTTTTTCAATTTTTCCATAACAAAAATGAGGTTAATACATTACTAGGTTAAGCACATACCGCTTTAAAGCAGAAAAACAGACTGCTCATTTTATTTTTATTCAATAGATAATTTCCAATAATAACCAACTTATTTGTAAGATCATGATGGTACAGAAAGTAATATGTTTTATTCTTCATATTAAAAAAAGCATTTTCATTAACAMGGAATATGAATTTCTAATGGGAAATACATTTTTTCTGCTCTCACTATCACATATTTATGTAAAGAATTAATTTAACCAGAAAGAAAACCTTTTTTAGAAAAAAAAATGAAGTAGAGCAAAGAAAATCTAATTAACTTAATTACTGCAACAACTAAATGAATAATTTTCCTTGACTTCCTGGCTCTTGAGAGTCTTGCTATAATGTCCTATTAATGTTCTTAATTATTAATACTATTAGTTAAAAAGCAGTGCCTTTTTAAAGCAGGTTTATTACCATATGCATCTTTTGTAGCCACCTATAAACTATCCTGGATACATATTAAATAATAAAAAAATAACAATTATTCTATCTGTAGTGAGTTCTTTTCACTCTCCTCCATTTGGCAGAATAGAGTATTTAAATGATAATATATTTTTAGCTCTAATGCAACGTAGAAAAAAACATAGTAAATAGATGCACCAATACRGTTTCTGCCTAGTTTTTTAGGGCAGAAAACTTACTTGGAAGTCAAGCAAAGCAAATTTAACAGTCTAGGTGTTGAAGTATGAGTGTCAAATTAAAAAAATCTGTGGTTTTATCACTCTGAGCTGTAAGTGTGGTTATTCCATAATTCCAGCTTGGAAAATCTACTTCAGATCTACATGACATTTGCTGTTGGAACAAGTCCAGAGAAGGGCCACAAAGATGCTCAGAGGGCTGGAGCGCCTCTCCTATGGAGACAGGCTGAGGAAGCTGGGGTTTTTCAGCCTGGAGAAGAGAAGGCTCTGGGAAAATCTTATAGCACATTACAGTACCTAAAGGGAGCCTACAAAAGAGCTGGAGAGGGACATTTTACAAGGGCRTGTAGTTATYGGACAATGGGGAATGGCTTTAYTGTGAAAGTGAGTGGGGTTAGATTAGATATTAGGAAGACATTCTTAACTGTAAGGGTGGTGAGGCACAGGAACAGATTGCCCAGAGAAGCTGAAGCCCCATCCCTGAAAGTGTTCAATGCCAGATTGGATGGGGTTTTGAGGAACCTGGTCTAGTGGAAAGTGTCCCTGCATGTGGCAGGGGTGCTGGAAATAGATGGTATTTAGGGTCCCTTCCAACCCAAGCAATATGATTAGTAGCTGTAATTTAACCATATCTATAATCTACATGCAATTTAAGCCTGTGGACAGACTTTGTCTCTTAACAAAAGGTATTTGGAACTGTGCAAATATAGTTTCAGATAACTCTGAGAATTCTGTTTGAATTTAGGTGTTTTATCTTCTGAAATGTTTACTTACTTACAATAGATCAAAATCATCAGGAACTTCCACTGTCACCCAAACAGACATCTGTTCTTGTAGCACTAGGTTGACATAGAGGTGGTCTGCAGGCCATCACTGCACTTCATCCCCTTCTACACTATGTTTCCCTTGTCTGGCTACTCTTTCAGTTTTTTCTGTAAGAGTCTGTTTCTTGGTGTGAGACCTTTCAGAACACACAAAACAAAAGAAAACAGCCATGGCRTCAATACAGTACTACTGTCTCTGCAAGGGCCTTGTGCAAGGTCGAGAACTAATTTCTGAGCTGGTTCCTGATCTGACATTAGTAGAGAAGAATATTGCTCTTTGACCAAAATAATCTCTTTTGCAGAAAATGAGAAAGAAATAAACTCACAGTCTCTCATGAACTCCTTTGTTAAAGCAACAGCGAGTGCGACAATTCTAGGATCAGCTTTGAAATGCATATTTGAATGGGCTCAGCAAAATTCTGCTTTTTAATGGAACATGTGTTTTATATGCAATGAGACAGCTGGTCCAAACAGACATACCACAGCAGATCCTATTTCTATGGCGGTCAGACACAAAATCAATGTGAATGGGAGTTCCTTTTAAAATGACTCATTAACTTACAAGTTTCACTTCCATCTAAAGATATTTAATCTGTTCCTGCTGTAAGATTGATTGTTGTAATTTATACTTGTGAATTATTGTAATTAATTTATTTAATAGCAATGACAAAAGAGAAATGGACCCTAATAGCACTTTTGTTCAAAAAAGATTCTGTTATACCTAAGCAGTCCCATCGACTTCATACTTCACTCTCAAAAAGAGCAGGTGTATTGAAACAGATGTTTGGAAATGCCTAATAGGAAATAAAATAAATATTATATACATGTGTCAGATAAATTTCATCCTCCTTCATAGTTTGCTTAAATATATAGACTGTGGATCACAAACCCATCTACAATATTGTACTTGAGTTTAATTCCCTTGGGGGAAGTAAAATGAAGTAATATTCTTGGAAAAGGGGAATTATGAAGAAATCAGATGTTCTGAGATATTGTTCCATAAAATAAGAAACAGAGGATCTGGAAAATTTTGCAGACACTCATTTTTACAGCTGTATTCCTGCTCATGGTCTTAAAGAGTATGTTCGCTAACAAGCTGAAATGTGTGTAACTTTACATGGGATTGGTTCAAGTTCAAAGCAGTGGAGCTTGCTATGAAGTGTTAAGAGGTATTGTAGAAAGACAAAGATAAATTATGAATTTCAATTAAAGAACCTATGTTTGCAAGGTGAAGTAGCATYTTTCATGTTGTCAGGGAGTAGTAAGATCTTTATCTGAGATATTTTGCTTTTTCCAGCTATGTGTTCCAATAGGTAATACTTCTTGCTTTTATCTGTAAGCATAAAACTGACTGGATCTGACAGTTGTTTCAGTGTCACAGAGATCAGAAAGACCATAATCTACATTTTAAAGCTGAATTGCAAAGTGTTGTGATAGTACGTAGTATCTTCCTTCCTTTCCTGGATACTTACTGCAAGCCATTCATAAATTCTTCTTCCTTTATGTATGTGTTGCTTTTATTTCTTTTAATTTGCCTTCCATTCCTACTCTTCCTGAAGGAAATAAAAATCAGGTTAAAATCAAAGTTTCCCTGTTTGGAAGGAAAAGAACATTTACTAAAAATTGTATTTTCCATTGGGAAATTATTCTAGTAGGAGGTTGTCACCTCTCTCTCTCTCTCTTTCTTTTTCTCACTCTCTCTGGACACTTACTTAAGACTTGTCTTACAAGATGACACCAGCAGAAAACAAGAGGGAAAATTGACACTACTTAGCTCTCCTAGGAGATGTATGCAGAAGATGAAACAGAGGGTGAATCAAGCAAATACAATCTTTTTTTTTCAGTCTTAAAGACTAATTGGAATGCAAAACTTAATGTCTGTGTAGGGTTGAGCCATCACAAAGGTCAGCCATTTTCCACTGGTTACCTATTCCTGCACTATTTCGTGGTTTGAAGTCATCTGTCAGTGTGAAAAGCAGAGGTTCATTGACCCATTTGTTGAACCTTTGGTATTCTTCAGACCGWGATGAGTGATTGTCAATGTAACTGCTGTTCGCAATGTCCATGTTCACTTCCAGCTGCATTACTGTCCCTGGACACCTTTCTAATATGCAGGAAGCAGTAGTGACTTTTCAGTGTTTAGAAAATGGGCTGGAAAAAAAATTGGAGGAAGTTTTCCTACTGTCATTTCCCATTGTGTTTTAATGCTGTCTCAAATCAGAAAGATTCAGAAAAGGCTAAGATTTCCATTTGTGTATCGGTAAGGATAAAAGTGTGATAAAAGAATGTAGCATAAAATTATTTATGCTACATTTACTGGCTGCCCAGCATAATTTACCATAGGGAGCTCCAAGCTAGCTAACACAGCTAATATCTAGTAAATATCTGGCTAGTGGCACTACACAGCAACACACAGTTTTGCATGCTAGGTAGCAAAACCATTAGGTTTTAAATAATATTTTGGTCTGTTCAGTGTCTTAACATACATTTCAAACATGAAAAACACAAAATGCTTCTCCTTTTGAYGAACATTTCAAATATGTGAGCTTTTGTTTGAGGGTGCAACTGCTGGGTATAGAGCTACGGCCATATTGATTCAGTTTCTCCTTGCCTGCTGAGTCTYCCCCAGGACACAGTGTGGCACTGGCACCGGCCTAAAATAGCTGTCAGAAGTATGAAAAAATTCCTTCATGGTGTCAACAGGACAGAAGACAAATACAGTACAAAGAGTTGGCAGCAGAAGGTACTGGATGACACAGTGCAGCRTTCCACCATTTCCCTATTCAGCCCTACCTCCTTCCAGTTCTAACATAAATTCTGCTTTTCATCTTTACAACATCCTGCCAGTCTAGTATCAGTATAAATCATTCACTTGCTCATTCTGTTAGACCTTGCTTCCTCCAAGACATACAACAGCAAATYGGTCTTTAAGCTCCTGGCAAACCTAAGCAATCTGGATATCTGCTCTTCAGACTCAAGCCATGCTGTTTCTGCTTGGAATTTTCCTGTATTCCCAGACTTCACTCCAGCCTTCCAATTTTTTTTTATAGTGATGATTCATGAGTTTCCCTTTACCTGAGTCCTGATTTTTACCTTCATGGCTGTTTTCTACTGAAGTTCTCTTCTCTGATTTGTCTTATCCTTTACCATCTTGTCAAGGTGGATTTATTTCACGCAGCCCTCAATCTCTAACACCTTGAATGTGGCTGAAAAATGGCCCATATCTTCATCTTTTTTCTAAAGAAGCAGAAAAAAATCAAAATGTGGTTCCACCATTTCCTCTATTTATTAAAAAATAACAACCTCGTTAGCTATTACAATAAATTAACATCAAACTACTTCATGTGKGTGTATATCGGCAAGTTCTTTGGGACTTGCTTTACAAAAGCATTTTCTACTTTTCTTTCCTGTCCCCTGATACCACTAGTGACCTGACTGTGAAGTTTCCAAAGGAGAACAGAAAATTTTCCTGACTGAAACCAGCAGAAGATCTGATGACCACTTCTAGAAGAGTAAGTTTTCAAATACTTTCAAGTTCTTACAGAAAAAAAAAGAAGTGTAAAAAAAACMAAACAAACCAAACTACCTCAACATTGAGAGCTAATGGCACTTCTTCAATTTTATTTTATTTAGTTATCCATTCCATATGGATTAAGAGAAGAGGAAGCCAACTGCTTGACTAGAGCGCTTTTCGGAAACCTTGTGAAGAGCAGACGTTCTCAAGAAACCTGACCAGTAGCAGTTGCAGAAAGCTTAGAGTGTGACCAGAAGTGTGATGCRTCTTGACAAAAAATAGAATTAGCAAGACTTCAAAAGGCCTTAGTGATTTTAATTTATATGGGAGTCTCAGTCAACAACTCTGATTAAAGTGTGACAGTTCAGTGCATCCTGTGGATACGGTACAAACAGAGTGTGAACAGTCTTCATTACGAATGCAGTAAAAATTACAGATTGCATGGTACTCAGGAAATTAAGATGCTTGTAGGAAAAGATTCTGGAAATAAAAAACCACAGCCAAATAAAGGCTGCTCTCAGTTACATGTCCCACTGAGTGCTGAAATAAATGAGTAAARAAACCTGACTGTTTTAATTCATAACATGAAAATTTCATGTGTATAACTGCATACAATTTAAAACTCACTCATTAGGTTCAAGCTGACTTAAGTACAATTAAACATATTTGAAAGGTCTCTTTGAAATGAAGTTAGTGGAAKAAATTGTATCCTTCTGCAAGGATTACTCATGTGGAAGACAAAAAGGCATTAGGGTGATTAGTGGCAGTGTAGAACTCTATTAGAGATTCATAATTTTAACCGAAATTGGTATGAAAAGGATTTGCACAAATGTTGAAAATCTATCAAACTATTTTGTTAATTGAAAACAAAATTGTTGTATAATTAAAAAAGCATATTTATTTATGTATAGATTACTAGGAGTGATTTCCACACGCACGGGACATCTGATGATCAGTCTGGAGAGATTGTGTTAATTAAGATAAATTGATAGCTGCTATCAAAATAAAGGACATTGGGAAAACACTGAGTCATTTCAAGATGAAAATTTATTGTTTCATGGAATATCCTTTATTCTAACTCACAATCTCGCTGTTGGAAATATTCTCTTTGGCTTTCTCTTAGGAAAAAGATAAAAAGTAAGGTGGAGTTCTAGTCTTCCACAAAATAACRTCAAATAATCCTAAATCTCAATGCAATATAACGAAACCAGTATGCCTAAACTATATCTGAACTTCAAATCAGAGTATTTGGTCTAGAATATTTTGACATTATTGATCCTGAATTCTTGCCAGCCTGAAGTTCAGTCCTGCAGTGATGGTGCCAACTTTCTTTAACAATTATCATTGTTTTCTTTAAAGACCTTAAGAAAAAGAGAACTAAAGTAATGGTCATAAAGATTTTGGAATACTTCAAGCAACTATTCTGGAGATTGCCTTGTTTTAGAACCAGAGAAGCTTTTGAGAAAAAGAAAGGAAAGACAAAACCACACCCCATACTTCCCTGCTGGGTCTGCTGGTATCCTTAGCTGAAAGTAGCCATGACATGGTTTCAGCAAACCTTACTGAAATATCTAGAGAGAAGCTATCAGTATTTATTGGCCAACAATCTCATCTTCTTAATGTGTTTGTAGAAGAAAAAACTTTTGCAGCAGTCTCATAGCATTTGAAAGTAAATTAAATAAATGATGAATTGGGGTTTTGGATCCTTATCTGAATGTAGTAGAGCAGTAGCCTGAAAGGTATTCTATTTACTTGGTAGAACTTATATTATGATTAATTTTCTGCTAATGTTTTTAGTTCAAATACTCTCAACTGAAAGATATCTCAGACAAAAAAATAAAAATCTGATAGATTTATAAGAAAAACTGTAAGCCAATAAAATGCATCCAGAAGGTTTTATGCATCCATCTCATTTTATCTCAGATAGCAGTATCAGAGATTAATTTATTTATTCATATAAATGCTTACATTTCCTGAGAAAGTAAATTTCTGTTTATTGACTTTGTGAAGGGAATTTCAACAGCACACTGTAGACTCCCAGCATCTGAAACCAAAGGGATAGCTGTAATGTGGGGTTTGTAACACAAAGAAATGCAGATACATGCTTTTCTTAGGTTCATCAGTTTCCTTTAATTTCAAAAAGGTACTGCTTTGTTGGTGTAGGTATAACATCTAGAAAGCATTACATTTTAGTTAATTACTGAAGAAAACACTTTCCGAATTGCAGAGCTGAGCTTCGGTGATGTCGTGTCCTTTGTGTCACCTGGAGAATTGCTAAAGGGGAAAGTGTTATTTTTACCTCACTATTTTGGATGCTTTTAACTGCAGCTGAGATGTACTGATGCCATAGAGGCCACAGGAGATCAAAACCAAGACAGAATAGCTTGGAAACTGTTAAGAGAGTTTCCATCTGGAAACTCTTCCACAAATCTGAAGGACTAGGTTGATAGATTTGGAAATGTGTTAACACTGAAGTGTTAGCTCTAAAGGGGCCAAAATATACTGCATATCTTTCTCAAAGGATTAATGTGGGGTTTTTTCATTAAGTTCATGGCATGCAGAACAGCATAATGATCTGTCAGCCAGTGTTTGTGGGCAGTTGTCAGGTCCCCACCAAGTTGTCTCTGCCCCAAACTGAACCAGCCTCTGTCCCTTGGCCATTCTTCACTGTTTTCATAAGGTATTGCTATCCTGTTTTGTCCAGAGACAGTTGAAAAATAAATCCAGCTCCTTTAGACTCAGATTCCAGTTAAAAGTTCTAGTTAATATAACAATTGGACTATATAATAAGAAATACAGATTGTATAGCTACATTAGTACAGTACAATTCAGAACTTCTATGCTTTGTATTAAATCTTCAAGCCTTAGACTTTAATTTAGTTRTTTTAAGCCCTCTGAAATCCATACATAGGCAGAGCAGGTCCTTGAGGCAGCYAACAGGTCAGACTCTTATAATACAGAACTTACACAGTCTTCTCTGCTACAGGGATGATTTTTGAGTTTCCTTACCTTAGAGACCACCTCTGTGCTTCCAAGGTCAGTGAGGTGTTCAGGATTGCACAGGTCACAAAACTCTGAGTGGGAAATCTGCAGGGCTTAGTGTCTTCTAGGTCTCTACTCTGAATACCCACTGCTTTTGCAAAATCTGCAAGGTTGAAACAGACCAACATTTTTTGAAAAGGTACTATCAGTAACATATCTAAGTAGTATCTCTAGGAAGGTGATGGTGTTAAATGAGAGCCTAAATCCCACAGTTAACGCCTCTGTTTGCTAGGAGTGTGAAGGAGGGGATGAAGGAGCATACTTGGCAAATAGCCAAATGCCCACCCAGCTGTTCACTTCCTCCCCTTCCTTATCAGGAAAAGGGGAGAAAAGTGTATGAGAAAACTCATGGGTCGAGATGAAGCTATGGACACTGCTTACAAGTAACCATCAGGAGCAAAAGAGATTCGAGTTGGAGAAAATTAATTTTTTGCCACTTAAAATAGATTTGAGTAGTGAGAAGCAAAGAGAAACATTAAAGTAGCACCTTTCCACCCTCTTTTCSCAGCTCAATTTCACTCCTCCATTCTCCACTCCTGCTCCAAGTCCTGGCAGAGTGGATGGGGCATGTTACATTCAACACATATAGGGTTTTCTCTGCTGCTCCTTCCATCTCATACTTTCCTTCTGCTCCAGCACGGGCTTTCCATGGGCTCCAGTTCCTCTAGGAATATCCAACTGCTCCAGGATGAGGTTCATGTGGCAGCCTCTGGCTTCTCCTCACAGTGACTTCCTGCTGTCAGCAACCAGGCATGGACACTTAATATGCTGATATGAACATCAAATGATCCAGGAATTCTCACCTGGCATGTGCTGATTTGTTACTTGTACAAGAATTTTGGAGGAAAGTCGTGTAAATTTTAAAAATCAGAAAAAATTTAAACTCCAATTTATATGAATAAAATTTTCTCCAATAGCAATATTGGAACATCAGCCCAATAAAATRAAGTATCTTGACGAAAATACACTAAATAATAAGTTAAAAGCCGCATCGTGTCATGTCCTGAAATTTGATATCACTTTCATTCTCTGTCTTGTACAGATAAAAGGCATTTACTAAGAAAGGTGCATGGAAAATGCTAGCAGCAGATCTCATTAAGTAAAAGGAAGGCAAAGAGAAACCCTGATCTGAATGAAAATGTRTCCTCTGAGAGTTAAGTTCCAATCAAATAGAGCAGTAGCACATACAGATGGAGTAATGAATAAATATAAATATGTTTTATCTGAGCGTTTCTCTTCACATCTCCACTTATGTGTTTATTCACACAGGTCTGCTGTTACAGCATAGCCACAATAATGTGTTCTCATAGAAGCGGGGGAATATTGTTTTTCTAGCTCTYTTTGGAAAACAACATGATTTTTTCTGTATGTGGCGCATAGAGGCAAAATGGAATTTAATAGTGTTTATTCTGTCATTAATTTGAATAGAAAAAARAATGCTCATTTAGTTTTCCAAGATAATTCAAAGGAGAGCGTGTCAATATCTGGGAAGAGTTTGTGCATTTTGCTTTTTCAGGGACAGACAAGACTAAAGATTGAATGTTTTCCTGCCATAAGGGCATAAACACTTTTCTGTYGGACTGCTGCATGTCCAAAGAGGCATCATTGACTCTGACAGAGTTACTCTGAGTTAACCTGAACAGTTACAGGTTTAAAAGTACTGTGACTTAAAGTAGAAGCTGATTCTTTGGATTTAGATTAGAAGAGAATAAGCTTATTGCAAGCTTCCTGATTCTAGGAGTTCACAGATRTTTATTTAATATTGTTACTTATAGAAAACATGCAGCATAATTAGCAAGCAACTGGAAAACGGGAGACCTTGAGCATAAGTTCTTTAATCTGCACTGCCATTGTGTCATCAGTAAAACCCTGTCTGCTCTTTTTTACACCATTCAACATTGCAACTCCACTAAGAGCAGCACTTCTGCCATAGAGAGTGTCAGCATAAAATGAATGAATTAATGAGAGGGGTTGGAACTAGATGATCTTTAAGGTCCCTTCCAACACAAACCATTCAAAGATTCAATGATTCCATTTAAGTCTGGACAAATATCAGCAAAAATAATTCTATCTTCATCAATGRGTACAGAACAGGCCCATAGTTCAGCTGATGACTCCATTATTTATGCAACTGAGATCTATAAATAGGTATAGGTCACAGGATTTTGACTTGTTTGTATCTTTGCATGCTACCCTTATTCACAGTATTAGAATTTTTCAGCAGCAAGTTAAGAATACAGCACATTCATTTCCTTGACTGGTTTTAAGGCAACTACATAGGGTTATTATACAGACAAAAATAAAGAGTCTTTTAGAAGCCTTGATTTTCTTCTGGAGATGTAGAAGTTCAGGTGATTGTTCAAAGTGATCATTACTTTAAATAAAAGTTTTCTTTGACCTATTGGATCTTGGCGTATGGCATTGAAACCACCCATAGAGGATGAACCAACTGACACTTAAGCAGAAAGAAGAGTAACTTAGATAAATATTATCTGATAACAGTTTTTAGGGGCATGAAAAGGTAGTGCTTCTTTTCTAAAGTCACTAAATCACACCAAAGGAAAGGAAGTTCATCTGAGGTATAGAAATAATTATATGATGCTGGGGACTAAAGCACAACTACAGTTCATGTGAGGAGACTGTAGCATGACTCGCACTGAGGGTCTTTAATAAGAAGCTTAAAAAATGCTTCTCAATAACTCTATACTTGAATAAACCTGCCTTCAGCAGAATGATTGATTTGGTTGGTCTTGCAGTGATTTGATGGCAAGAAAGTCTTCAATTTTTCTTGTTCAGATTTTATTTTTCAGTTTAGGACCTCTGATTTGATGATCTTTGGGCTCTGTAACAGTGTCTTACGCACAGGTCCTTACAGGCTTCCTCACATAAATTCCACAGCTAACAGATTGCTGCTGGCATCCTGAATCAAAATTGTAAAAATCAATATTACTTCTCCAGCTGGGAATTCAATTCAGAAATTGCACAAAGGAGTATGTTAGAATGAAAGGGAGTAATCAGTACCATGATTCTATAGACCAGTTGGCTCGTCACACAGATTATTGCATGCAAAAGACATCTGTTTTATATCCACTTTAATTTGATTTGATACCCTGGAGTAAAGAAGCTCAAGTATACAAATGGATTAACAAATACATTCTTTCACTTTAATCTTTCAATGTAATGACCAAAATGTCTGATAAGGACCATTGATTGACTGCCAGCTGTGATAAAATACCGCAAATGCAGTTGTGTAGGGCAGTAATGCTAAAACTGCTTTGTGACAGCTCTGTTTTATTGAATCCAGCAACGAAGCCTCATGAGGAGCATAAAAAATACAAATCCCATTTAATATGACTGAATTTCAAGTCAAAGACAACAAGAAACACAAAAATAAACCCAGATCTCATTCCTGGCTGTGAGGCTGTGGAATTGCTCTGATTTTTATTTCTTTGACAAAAGCTGCAAAGCTGCATGTCTTCTTCTGTGTGTTGTAATATATTTTTTTGGTTAGCATTTTTTGTTCTGATTAGCAAAACCAGAGCAACAGCATTTACAACTCTGAAAGGAGAATGTGTGGAAGCATGTTTCCTTGGAGTACCTGCTTTCTTTAGGTTCTTTATCTTGCTATTCATGTCTTTTGGACACTTCAACATCTACACTTCCCCTAAATGAAASAGATTTATTGCAGAAAAATAAAAAAAAAACCAACAAGTGCTAGGACTTGTTTTTTTTTAAAACACAACAGTCATAAAAYGAGACAAGCACACTAAAATTGTGTTCAGAATAGTAGCAGACATSAGGGATTTTGATATCATTGTCCTGGAATGGAGTGGTAGTTGCGAAGAAATAATGCAAAACAYATCATTGTGTGCTGGCAGCTATCATTGTGAAAAAATACTACRGAAATGCATAAGGTCTTCCATAAACACTATGAGTTTATTTAATTGAYTCTTATGGTATTTTCTAAAGGTTTGTGTTTTTTTTGGTATGGTTTGGTTTGAGTTGGTTTTTTTTTTCGGTTCCCAAAACATGGCACGAAAAGTGGTTTTCTCTAATCAAAGACAGCATTTTAGTTAACAAGAGTGAAAAAGAAACAAAAAACCCCCATAACACTAGAAACAAAATCTCTGATTTGTTACAGGAGAAAACATGTGAGACTATTTGAGACTATTTCWGTAGGTTAGATATTTCTAAGTTATCTGGACTAAGTCTCATGGAGGAGAATTGGTTGAACAAATCTTCAAACTTGTGCCTGGTGGTTATTGTTAAGATCTCACAGAGCACAGGAAGACTGGGAAAAGACATAAACAACCAGAAAGGGAAATAAAAAACTTAGAATAATTAAGATTAGTCAGATGTTTATGCTTCAGAATGCCTTGTCATAATTTGTAGAGCCACTAAAGGGAAATGCATTTCCATGTATTGAAATAAGAAATTTAATTCGTGTGATGTTTTGCTAATCTTATAATCCTACAACAATTCTTACAATAGCAGGAGTTGAATAATGCCATATGTAACTAGCTGGTACAGTTAGGCTGCTTATTGTTTTGTACTTGGAGAAGACATTTTCAGCCTTGCATGGAACAAGCAGCACTGCCTTGCATCACTAGAAGATGTTAAGCAGTAAAGAAGCATCTTGTTATTTATGAATTTTTAATTTCTTTTGTTGTTGTTAAGATAGTGAGTACTGGAATGGACAATTTGTCCATTCACAACGGAGTTCTCTGAAACAGACAGGGAATATTCAAGTGAACCTGAGGCATCAGATAATTCTAACGTTGATATCTGACCAGTTTCTGTATCTGTCAGTGGCCAAAACATAACAGATTCCGGGTGATTCTTTACAAGGATCTTGAACGCATTTCTGATGTTGCTGGGTGGTACTACAGACAGAGGTGTTGGTGATTCTTAAKGTCTCACCTGCTCGACATTTGTGGCATCCTTTGTAGCTGAGGTTAGGAAGATGACAAAGTTTAGTGAACAGGGATAGAAGCAYGTGCTTTGGCTTAGCCAGCTACAGAAAAGAACCTCTAATCATCCCTGGCCCTATCTCTTTTAGCTCTGCCGTGTGAACACACAGTGTGTGCATATGTAGCAGGCATGGAGGCTTGCAGGGACTTTCTGTCACACCTCGTACATATAAAAAGCCTTATGGTCTTCTCAATGCAGAAAAGCAYCAGGTCCTCCTTTTCCATGTAATTTTGCAGATTTTCCGCTGCTAAACRAGGCAAGAGTCAGGAAACAATTACATATGCATGAGGCTGAACTTACACGTAAGATGCAGAAAAGGCAATATTTTATTTTCTGTCTCATTTCACTCGAAAAGTTAATGTAAATGCTGGCTGTGTTCTTTTCAAGAATTGAAATATTACACAGAACATAAATAGAGAAGGAATGCACATTTCTGGCCTAAATTAACATGCTTCATTTTACATGCTTCACCTSTTTTTGTCTGTCTGATTCTTCTTTCTAACGCCTAATAATTCTATATAGGCAATTATAAAGTGGTAAGCACATGGTCCCAGTGTGTGATGAATTAGTACACAGTCTTACAGTTCTACTGGCAAATCTGTGCAAGAAACAAAGCTGAAGATAATTAACATTATCTATGGGAAATGCATATTTTCTGTCAGCAGATTGTTTTTATTTCCTCCACCTCTACTACTTAATGGCATTTCTTGTCAGTTCAAATCAGTGTTTTTTAACATATATCACTATGATGTGAGCATCAAATAATAATTGGTAAAATACAAATTTTTTAGAACATGAGAATATGTGAAAATATAAATAAACACTTCATGTCTCACAAATTGCAACTATTTTGGAGCATTTGAATAACATGAGAGATCTATCTCAGAGTAGTCTGGGCCTATCATAGCAGCCAGAGACTTTTTCTAAAATTAGACAAAGTTTAGTTTTAGTCTAGAATCTTCTAGTTTTTATAGTTTCTTTCCTTCCTTCCTTCCTTCCTTCCTTCCTTCCTTCCTTCCTTCCTTCCTTCCTTCCTTCCATCCATCCATCCATCTTGCCTGCCTGCCTGCCCACCTGCCTTCTTTGCTTTCTAAAAAAATTAAAATCTTCGAGTTCTTGTTTTTATCCCCGTACATATTGGGAATATCTTTGCAATTTAAATTGCTTTGCAAATAATTTTTCACTCAGCTCTAGCCTTAGTGGATTTTGTTTATACTCATCAAATCTAAGTCAAGCTTTTGCCCTTGGAAGGCTATTCAGTGTCGTGAAAAAGCTATTGATCACACATTACTCATATGCATAGTTCTCTTCTACTACTGTTCCAAGAAAACTTTGATAACACCATTTAAAAAAACCTTTTTTATTAACTGGAGTAAATAATTTGACCTGGAATTTTCTTCAGCTCTCTATCTGCTGCTTTCTTCAATGACTAGCTCCAAAATATGTATTTTTTGCACCAGTAAGACTTTATTATATTTAAYGTGATGCTCTGGTGAGGCTATGGCTCCTCCTTAAGCTGTGAAGTAATGAGGGCTCAACAACACAGTTTGTTTGGGTTTTTTTTTAAATCTCTTTTTCTGTGAGATGTATGCCAGACAAACACTGTCAACAGGAACACTAGCAAGCTAGTCCAGSCCTTTAATTTTGTTTATGTCATGCCTTCTAAAATTTTGCTGTAAGTTCCTGTTTTCATTTAGGTGTTYGAACCTGACTGAGTAAATCGACAAGGAATCTGATATTTCTGCAGCTCTGTCATTTTATACCAAGATTTACATTTTCTTAATTGTTGTAATTATGTGTCACATAATTGCCTTGTTAAAAACTTGCTTCGCTTTTTCTCCCCTCAAAAAAAGTGTGCCGCTTGTAAATGCTTTTCTTCCATTTTTTTTTTTTTCTAGGAAAGATCACTTGGAAAAATAGTGGATGTAGGATGGAATGTGGTATCTCTTCATCAGCTGCTCTGTCTTCTCTGTAAGGCACTCAACAGAATACAGAAAGTACTACTGTTCATCATTYACTGGGAAGAGAAAACTATCCTCTTTCAGCTGGTACAGAGAGCAAAGAACAAAAAAGAATGGTTTCTTGTGAAGCCTCAGCAAATGCCTTTCACCTGCACTGAGCCAAACTTCACCTAGAGAAGTTAAATTAAAATACTGCCTGGAAAACTGCTGTCAAACTGAAGGAATGAATCAGAGCCCTGAGAGCCCTTGCCAGTGCTGTTTCTCCTCTGGCAGCTTGCACTCTCCAGCACACTGGCTCTTAGTCTTTCCTGGCTCTTGCCTAAAGGCCCAAGAAATCCCTCTACCTTCACCAGCCCTTCAGGTGCAGTAATGCTGTGATGACTGCTGAACAACAACACACTTGAACTCTGCAACTGGGACATAAATAAAGAAGAATGAACTGCACCAGGCATCATCTTAAATGCTAAAGATTGCTTTTTAATCATGAAACTTTATAACAAACTGTGTAACTATTTTGTCAGCAGTGGAGAAACAGACCCTTCCAAATTGTCCCAGAAGGTAAAATAACATGATTTTACTGTGTGTTGTCCAAATGCAACCTAACACTATTCTATGAAATCAGACACAGAGTTTTTATCCTTGTTGTACTACAGAACAAATGCCAAATTCCACTCAGAGTATCACTGGAAGAGATTGACATTAAGAGCATGTCCCAGTCTGCTTTCATTATATTCACATTGATACAAAGCCATTTCAGTGGCTCCAAAATAGAGCTCAGTGTAAGAACTTGGGCTGATTATCTGAGTACTAGATAARCACAGAAAGATTTCCAAGTAATTTAAAATAACTTTCGAGCAAAACAAAATCTTTTCCTCAGAGACACTGTAAAATAAAATATTTTCCCATAGAAACAATTTTTTGGGGTTTAAGAATTCTGTTCATATAAAAGTGGTAATTATTGTCCCTTAGTTCCACTACTAAAGATTTATCTAGAACTAACTCAAATTTAGGCTTTTCTTTAGAGAGTTGAGAACACTTTCTTCCTTGCTTTTTCTGCCTGTAGCTTTGCCTGCCCTATATGGCATCTCAGTAGGTGTGGAGATCAGGAAGTTCTAGCAGCCTCTAACAAGAATGTCAGCTAGCCTTGATCCACGGCACCTTGCTGCAGCATCCCCCTGACTCGCAGGGCTCWATCAACTATTCAGTTGGTGCCAGGGAGTGATAGTCATGGACATAGGGGTCCAGGTGGTGTTCTCCTCACTCCTCTGGTGAGGGAAAAGAGTTTAAGAAGGAAGGTAGCCATACTAAAAATCAATAATTGGCTGTGGAGCAAGTGATGGCAATAGAATTTTGGGTTCTATAGCTGTGGGAGCCTGTTTGAGCTCCCACATATATATATATATATATATATATTATATATACAAATACCTGAAGAGAGGGTGTAAGAGGGAACCAGAATCTTTGCAGTGGTGCCAATGACAGCCCCAGGGGCAATGGGAACTACAAGAAACACAGGAACTTCCTGAACACCAGGAAGCACTTTTCACTGTAAGAGTGACTGAGCACTATCACAGGCAGCCAAGAGAGGCTGTGCAGTCTCCATCCTTGGAGAATTTTCAGTTGCTGGCTTCACTCAAATTGATAAGTGTAAAAGGTCAAGAAAAGATGGYAATCATTATGTGGAGAAAGATCATCAGATTTTGAAAAGAATCTGGGGGATGGTAGAAAACACTTTAGAAACGAGTCTTTAGAAACAGCTTTCTGTACACTGGACAGSAGCTTTTTCACTGATGAAATATTTGGAAAATGTTTTACACTGGACTAACAAAACAAACAAACAAACATGAACTTCCTTTACAGAACTCAGTGGGGCTCTAAACAGAAGTTTTCTTGTCCAGAAAGTTTAAACATTGCAATTAAGTAGTATAACGATTTTTGGAGTGATACCTCCACTTCACAGGTATTTTTCAGTTGCTGAGTATTATATATAGCTAGCTACTGTCAATGTATTTTTTTCCTGTTGCTATGTTAAACATTCTTGTGAAACAGATGCTCATTCATGTATCTCTTTCAGAAAGCTTTGTTTCTAAATAGCTAAGCAGTGGGAGGTTAAGATTATGCAGAGACATTCCAGTGATTTCAGAGAATAGAACTCTACTCCAAGGCAGATTAAAAAAGATTCATAATAAACCATCTGTGAAAAAAGTGGATTTTTTTTTCTTGTGTCACATCAGGAAAGCTGAAGATAATAGTTTTCCCCCATAAAAACAGGGTATATCTTAGCTTTAACCACTTTTTTCCTTAATTGTTAACATATTACTAGAAAATAATTCTAAACTCAGAAGCTAAAAAAGAAATTAGAGATTCTATAGATAAAGTAATTGGTGAAAATATGTATAGGCATTTTTAGTCATTATTATGAGGTTARAGAGTTATTTCACATAAATCGTGTATTTAAGTGATAAATTCTGTGTACTTGGGTTCTTCAAAAAACATATAACTTTTAAACCCCCACAAACTATATTTTAGATTCTGCCTAAGACAACAATGTCTACTTTTGTATTTTCCCTCATTATTCTGTTTTATTTTTATTATTTTTTCAAACCTAAATAAAAATGACATCTKTACATCTCTATCAAGCTTGATAATGTAACAGGAATATACTTCAAAGTAATCTTGTTCCAATATTTTATACTTTCCAAACTGCCACCGCAGCCAGATTAGACAATGGTTGGTCTTGTGGAGTAACACGCAAAGCAGCAGATTGCTTTCTGTAACCTGGCTCACCTTCTCCTTCTAGGTGGCCAGTTTACTTGCCTTTGTTTTGCCACTAAGARGGCCCAGTTATCCTTTAATTGACCTGAAGTGTGTAGCTTTGCACAGCTGCAGCAAAGCTTAAATTCCTGCTTGTACTCTGGAATCTACAGAGAGACACATAACAAGTAGCCCCTTCAGTCCTGCAGCAACAAATCAGTTACTWTTTCAAACACTCCTAGTGGTAAGGCCTGGTAGAAATTGTACAACTGGATGACAGGCACTCTGAACAGCATTTGGAGAAGGGAGTCACAATTTCAGCCCTTGTGGACAACTAAGAAAAGAAAATAATTAGCTGGCCTTTACTACCAGTACAGCCCAAATGCAAGAGTAAACAGAGTTATTGGAATAGTGTTACAGTGCTAAGCAGAGCTGAATAATGGTGATACGGTATGGCGGGAAGATGTTATTCACACGGTGTCAGAAGGCCAGAYAAATGTGTACAGTATATAGAGAATCCATCATTTATCTTCAAAAATATCTGCAAATACATCTGAAGCATGTCATGTCTCCAAATGAAAACAGAGAGGGATCGCTGGGGTATGAAGAATGACTGTGCATTTTCACATGYGGAATCAGCAGGTGTATTCTGCCCTGTGGTGGGAAGAACATATCAAGTTATGACAGAGAGGAGCACAAAAGATGTACAAAAATATGTAACTTTTAAAGAAGACATCCCTAAAGAGACCCAGGAAAATGACTATGGGGTTTTGTTACAGTAGGGTATTTGGTGCTTCTCTCTCAGCTACTGAAAAACCGTAATGAGGCCACAATCTGTCAGGGAGATGGTAGATCTTAGGCAATCTATTCAAAGTTTTTCTTCTACAACTTCCCCTGTCACTATCTGTCCCATCAAATGAGCCCACATGAGGARTGTAAATCCAAATCTCTAGTATGTTAAAATATTACCTATAAGTAGTTGGCTGATTTGAGGTAGTTATCAAGAATGTTTTGTAGAATTCCTTGTTGAGTCGTTTCTCACAGCAAAGTGAGAAGTTGCAGAGCATTAAGAAAATGTTCGTTGATTGAAGTGTATATAAACACAACATTTTACAGTATCCCCCACAATAAAGCAGGCTATCATGCCTTTGGGGATCCTGGCTGCTTCTTGGAGAAGGTGCTGCAAATGGGGAATATTGAATATGTCGGTACTTTTACTTTTTACAAGCACAATGTTCTATTCTGTCTCCATTTTCTAGAAATAAGTTTGAAGTGGTAAGATATTTGTCAACAGCAAATGCAAAAATAGTGTTAGTTTAATGTAGTTGTATCACTATCTTCAAAAATGATCCAATYTTTCAGTGTCTTTCTTTCACTAGGGAACCCAAGCTTTGGCAACTAGAGCCCACTCTTTTGCAGACATCTAATACCTTTACATCTCTGATTTCTAAGCAAAATCATTATAATTTTCAGTTTGAAATGAAAAATCTTTTTAAGTTTTAAAAAAGGGTCAACTTATAAAAAACCCCAAACAAACAAGACCCCAAACACCCCCACCCCCTTCAGTATCACCCAAAGTATTTCTTTCTCTCCAAGTCTGATATTGTCAAGGGGACGCACAGCTTTTCCTTCAATTTGTTTCAGAATGTACCGTAACAGGAAATTCTAACTCCTTTAGTAATCACATCATCCAGAACACTATGTGCTTAAGTTTCTAAAGAAAACAACTCTTTTTGAGTTCGCTAGAGTTTTATTATTGTTTTGCTTCTAGCTTGAGTGAAGCAGCGTTCTTAATGAGAATAGCCAACTAACAGTCAAAATGAAATTATGTTGGGTCTGAMCTTTATTTTCCTGAGGAAAGAAAACTTGCTTTGTCAAAGCTAGGCAAGTAGGGCAGAATAGTCATGATGAAGGTGGAATTAGTTTTATTGTTGCTAATTGATTTCTTTTGGTTCTTTCTGAATCCTAGGGCTTTCCATATGAAYACGATCAGAAGAAATGCATTAACTGTGACAGCCATGTAAGCCAGAAAAACTCTTGGAAACCAATATGATAGGTAGAAAACTGGACTTTTTTTTTACACCTAGAAAAGATTCTTGTACTAACTTATTAATAAGGCATTCTATAGCCTCATATCCTTGCTATGTCTGTTTGATTTATACAGATAGTTCAACCATTTTTTTCATGCAGCACAAGGGAGACAGGCACACTGCCTGGGAGAGAGTTCTATCTCCTGTGACCCTGAACCACATTTTTACAGATACAAGTGGACATGTAACCTTTCCCCTCTGAGTTACCATGTTCAGGCACTTTTTATCATTTGCAAAGAGAATTTGTAAGCTGAATATACAGAGGTTAAGTGTATGAAGCATTATTTATATGCCACCAATGTGATAATGATATTTTGCCTGCCTTGCAATCACTGCTGGGTGAACTGGGATAACCTTCTGTGCTCTTTGGAAAAGAGTGATCCTCAGCATAGACGAGCCATCATCTGAATCCATGATTTCCCCTCTCAGTCCATGCATTGCTAATTCTTACCACATCAAACTATCTCACCTCATGCATGGCTCTTGTTTACATGCTTTCCCAACTTTTTCTCAGTTCAGGTGTATTCACAAAAATTGAAGTCAGGTTTATTCCATACCATATTGAGGCCAGTTCTGACRTACTGTTACCATGAAATCCATGAAATGTTTTCTAGCATGTCAGAAGARTGTAAACTGCCTTTCTGGTGTAACCTTTGATGACCTTTTACTGTTGTCAGGGAGAATGACTGATTCCTGTAGAAAAAAAACCTTTCAAATGACAGAAGACTCATTACTCTACCTGAGCTTGGTTGTGGGTTTCTCTTACAGAAGYACAGATGTAAGAAGGCAGTTCTGTCCCTTTTTACATTTTTCCAAGTCAGAAGTTACATGTAGCTCCAGGGTAAAAAGATCAAATAATCTCAGAAAAACAGCCTAAATACTTTTTAGGCACAAGTTCTTTATATGCCCACCACGAAAACAGAATTACTGCATCAACAGAGAAAAAAATATTTCCTCCTATATAAATTTGTATAACTTGTCTGAAAGGTATGATAAGACTGAATTATTTTGTTGTTTTACTGTCTCTAGGTAAGAGGCAATGAAGATGAATGTGGCTACTTTGACACCAAGAGCCAGAAAGTCAAATCTGGAGCACATTAGGCATGTCTGTACTGGAAGTATGGTGCACAGTCACTGGAAAAACAAGAATGGGAACTGTCTGTTTTTAGAGGGAAAAAAAAATTAAGMTCAGAGCACAGAGTGATACATCTGTAAAAGTCAAAAGATAAAAGGTGATGAAAATATAGTGGTGGTAGAAAGAAAAATAAGTGAGCATCTCACAGAAAAGAAAAATAAAAGTGGTGTTTTTTATTTCAGAAAAAAAATATCTGTAAGACTAGGAATATATTTTAGTAGAAATTCAGTTAATTTCACGAAATGACTATATGCAACATAAGGCATGCCAAGTTAAATGCCTTGGTTATAGTCAGAGATGATTATAGTCAGAGATGACCTCAGAGAGGCTTCTTTTATTGTTGATCCATTTTATATACAGTTCCAAGGAAATAGCATCCTTCATAAGCTCATGAATCCCACGGATCTAGCAGTGAAATTGTGCATYTATTTGTGACAATGCTGTCACAAGACCAATAAGTAAGTAAACAACCCTTTCTAATGAAGATGTCAGCATTATGCAAAAATTAGAATGGTGTAATTTTAACCCTAGGGAAGGTATTTTAAAAATTGCACATAGTTTAGCAATTAACAACTATCAGAAACAAAAATCTATACTGAATGATTGGAATATAAAAAGATACTTTTCTACATTACATTCGTGCTACCAAGAAAATAGATTATATAAGGGTGACTCTTCAGATGGACATGTTTCATGTATTGTTTCCTATTATTTTTAATTAAATTAATAGTGCTTTTGTCTCAGAGGTTTTAGGAAATGCATCATGACTTTCATTTTGTGAGAAATTTCTGAAGATGGAGGACTTCTACTCACTGTAAAATGTGGCAGAGTGATGATGAATATCTGTTCTGGAAAATATAGATATTTCTATTGTGATTGAGCAATCTCTAAGTGACCATGTTTTTTTCTATTCTATATCATTGTTATATTTTTTTGCCTAAAATGAATTTTAAAAAAATTCAAGTCAGAAATCAAAAGATCAAGTCAGAAATCTTTCAATGCATTGTAGAAATTAATCAAGGAATAATGTCAAATTTGAAGACAATCACTCTTGTGTTCATAGCTAAGCAAGAGAAATAGCTACTTACCAGCAGGTGAGTTATATCAACCTGCTACTTCTACAGGACTAGACAGAACCAAAGTTTAGTTACTACAACTTAGGGCACATGAATCTCACCCTAAATGTATCTTTAAAACAACCTAATGATTTTCCTCTTTCTTTTCTTGAAATCTCAGTAAGTGTAATACCATGGTTTGTGTAGGATTTTTGCTTACACAACTCTCTTGATTTTAAACCATTGCTGATACCTACACTGTCAGAAATTCAGAAGGGAGAGACATAACTGCATTTCACAAACCACAGTTTTCCTTTTTATTTTTTTATATTTTAGTTTTGGAAATGACTGCCTGGAATATCAGTACAGGAAGTCCAACAGCATGTTCTGGCCTGTGTGATGTAGGCTGCTTTCTGCTTAATCCTAACACTTTCTTAAATTGTTGTTTTGGACTTGGCTGTGATAAATGGACCAACAGTCAATTTCATTTTTTTTTGAGACAGAATTAATTCTTCACTCCGCTGTCTCTAGTGCTTTGCTAAATATCAGACCAATTTGTCAGTTCAGACCAATGCATGTGGGAATGTTTGTGCATATATTTTTCAGAGAAAGGTGRAAGATTATTGATCTCAGTGCACTGGTTTTGAATCCTGGTGCTAACTTCTGACGACAAAGTGTTGTACTGTTTTCTTTAGCTGTATTTCTTCTGTATTTGAATAACCTTCACATTTCCATTTTAGCAATTACACATCGAATGACAGCATAATCTGTTTATGAGGATAATTTCTTGCATATTTGACTGTATAAACTGAACATGAAATCAAATTTATCAGTTGCTCAATCTTGTCTACTAAGAATATTTTCTGTCTTTGTTTTTTTAAAAACTTCAGAAAGAGGCATGCGATTGAAGGAATTGTAGACAGTCCCAAGCACAGGTGTACCTTGCACATCTCCCAAGATTAAATCTTCTTTACTCATAAGTGCTTGGACACTTGTGGTTCAAGATTTATTAGTTTTATCTTTTGTCTTTTGTGCCAGCTTGTCAAAGCCAAGATTATTAGTSTGTAAGCTGCCTGTTTCCTTTTATCATCGTGTATTTCTCTATTTAGCCAGTAGGTATTTTTAGAGGTAGAAATTAATGAACTAAAGAGCTGAATGAAGGCCACAATGGTACTTTGACTTTTTTATATTGATTATCTTTGCTGATATAGAAAGGTCTCCATGAGACCTTTCATCTACCTTTGCTGTTTAGCTAAACAGRTGTAACAGTTCAAACCTGCAGTAAAAGTGTGTTTATTGATGGTGCAGATGAATTCAGCAATATTATGTGCATATTAGCAGCACAAGATGAACACACAAAACTCATCATCCAGTTTTCATTTAAAAACCTACCTGGGAAAATTTATACCAAGCTCAGAAAAAAACCCTTGAGTTAGATTTTTCTGTCTTCTTAGCAGTGTCAGTTGCCTATGGCTCATAGTTAGGAATAAGCAGTCAGGTTAGTGATWGGCCACAAAATAACCTTTTCATTTTCTATATCCCAGATAGCTCTCAAACTGAAAAGTTATTAATATCAATTTTCTTCTGAAGGAGATTCCAAAATTCTGCAGAACATTTACACACATGGCTGAGATTGAAGGGATATGAAGTCAGTCAAGAAAACTTAATGAAAAAAAAAAGACTGGGGGAAAAATCTGTAAGAATAGAAACTGCTTGGAAATACTCTGGTTTAGATTCCAACTTCTGAACCTTTTTGCCTAGCTCTGTGTGCTTCGTGTTAAGTCAATTGAGAGTGCAGAAGCTGGGGGTATTCAGAAATTTCAGGCCTTTGACACAGAGATAGGTTTTGTGCTTCCCAAGACTGGAGAAAACTCCAATTAAAGYTATAGGTCCCAATTCCACACTAAGACATTAGAAAAATTGGAACTGGAGCTCAGATTGTCAATATTTCCCCTACTTTCTGTTTCCCCCAGTGTATGTTCAAAAACTGCTCTATGATATGTAGCCTTCAAAAAAGGCTCTATGATATGTAGCCCTCTCAAGGCTCTGTTTTGGGCAAAAAACATTATCATGTGCTGGAACATAGATAAAAATCACTTGTAACAAAAATTATGTGGTGTGAGGAATGTCCACCAAAACTGCTTGGCTTACATGAAGCATCCCAACAAGTTCTGCTAGCTCCAAGAGACCATCTCCTAAGGAATGTCACAGGTCATGTGTATACATGGGAGATTCTGGAGGCTCTGAGAACTCAGATGAGCTGACAGTTAAATATATGAAAGTCAACTATATGATGATGGGTGTTTGAGAGAAATCAGTGAATTAATTGGTTTACCTAGTCTCACATCCTACTTATTATATGATGAAACTCTATATCCTTAAGTGGAAATGACCTCTTTGGAAGAACCTAGTCCCTATTTCATGATAGGAACAGAGTCATATACCTCATTGTTTTTGCATGATAACCTTCATCAAATATACAAATAAGATACAATTCTATAGTGAAAAGGAGATAAAGCAGATGAAATCCGGGATTGCTTTTAGGTTTCTAAATATTACAGTTGTGAACCATCATATAGCAGTAATGAGCATTGAAATCGTCTGGTKTTTGTTATCAGAAAACCAAGAAAAAACGTAGATGAAAAGCCATCCTGTTTCAGTGAAAAGAGATATAGGTAGAGAAAAAACTTCAGTAAAGTACTGAATATGAAATGTCCCAGTCTTTCTGTAAACAGCAGGGAATTTGCTTACAGATGTCTATAAGCCAGAGAYTGTTCTAGTATTTTTTGGAGTAAAAGGTCAAAAAGTAGAACTCCTACTTTTGATAGAGGATACAATACCTGTGATTCAAGCCCGGTTGGCACAAATGGCAAGTGTTGGAGAAAAAGAATCTTGTCTCACATTCCTCCACTCCACTCCAATCTGTGGCATAAGAACTGTAAAGATGAAAGGAGGAAAAATCATCTTGTTTGAGTTCTAGCTTTTATATAACAGGTATGTTGGTAATAAAATTGTGAAGATCAGATTGCCATAGCAATGAAAAAATGAAAAATATGCACGAAAAAACATGAAGGAAAAATGTCTGTGAAGTGTTGTTCTGTAGATGTATAAAGCTTAAGGTAGCTGAAAGATGTCYGAAAGATAAAAACCTTGGGTTTAGTACTGATTATAATACAAATTTATGTTGCATACACTTTCATAAAACATATTTGGACTGTAACTTTTCATTCAGTCTTGGACTAAACTAATCAGGACTGTTTTGAAGAGTGCAATCCTGGGCAACAACTGTAAATAACACTAAAATTTGTCTATCTCACAGAATTGTTTCCACGATGCTGTCATTATCTGAAGAGACACAAGGCATCTAAATGAGGAATATGCTTTTCATTTGTGTGTATGCAAGTATAGTATCTGAAAAAACCTGATGATTATATCACTTTGGGGAATGATGAAACTCACCATTTGAGAAAATGACTCCATTATCTGTCCAGTTCATTATAAAAACATCTTCTTTCTTTTTCTTTTGGGGTGATATTTTAATATCATTTAATGGCAATGAATGATTGTAGATCGAGAGACTTGACATCTTTTCAATATATTATGTGTTTTTCAGTTGAATTTAAATTAAAGTATAAACATTTCCTGTGCTGCAYGTAGTACACAAAGGAGTTGAGTTTTGAAGTGATTTCTTTTTGTTTGTTTGTTTTCTTTAATCTCAGTGAGTTTTTAAGTCAGAGGCTGCGCACTATAAGGAGTTGTAACCACGCTGGGTTGAGCCAAGTTAGGTCTCAGATATGTGATTCTGTTCACTTGAGCTGTGCTGGCTTGGTGGTATAGGTCAGCCTGCTGCAGATGTGGAGACATAAACATTAGTTGAAGAAGTTTAAAGGAAAATGCTAGACCTGCATCTGCAGGTGGGCATGCAGCTGGCTGCCTTCCCCCAGGGGACKCATGTCAACTCTGCTGAGTCCTGATAATTGGATCAGATTATGGAATCTACAGAGGGTCCTCTGATTCTACTGCAGTAATCACACAAGTTATGGCTGTTGGGGAATCTACATTTAACTTCARTCTAGAAGATTGAAGGAAAACACTTGCTGCCATCACAGAACATCTCAAACATCACTTATGTCAGTGTTTTACAACAAAATGCATCAACAATGCTGTGCTGACCACAAACAAAACTGTGTGAGACATAGGAATGGCAGCTTGAGATGCCTGACTGTGCTTTAAAATGTTCCAAAATTGTATGATTTTTTCCCATATATTCAAGTAACTCTACTTCTGTAAAATGGTCTCCCACATCATATGTCTGTATGCAAACAGACAGCAACCAAGCAGTCAAAATGGGAAATACACTCCAGGATTTTTGAGGGATGTTAATGGATGCAGATGCCTAAATGAGAAAAGTTTGCAACTTCTGAAAAAATTCAGTGACTAGGAGAGTCCTAATGCCTGGAAGACTTTGAAAATTTAGGTGAGTATTAATTCCCTGTGGAAGGCAAATATTTCCATATTTATTTGTTTTCACCATTGGAACACGGACAGCGAATAGCTTTCTGACAGAGGACCCCTTAAACTGCATGCTTGTTTTAATTCTGTGCCGCCTAATATAACACCTGATTTTGCATCTGGAATACTAATACAATAATTAAAGGTTAATTTTGGTCTTTTTTTTTGTTATGTTATAGCTTTATAGTGTGCAAATCATTACATATCTTGGCGAGCCATGTGTCAGGTAGCACGCGAAGCAGAACAATTGAGAAATGAATATGGTTCATAATCAATGAAAAATGAGACTGATTTATTGTGGGTAAAAACGGACTATTCCATCCTCACATTTGAAGACTACTTTCTAGTCATATCACATGCCATATTTTCAAGAATGCCTAACAATGAAGTGCCTTATTCATCTCCTTTGAAACTGCTGCAAGGGATATTAAAAATTTCATTGTAAACGTTCGTCAACTGACACTCAAGCTTGGAATCAGAGAGGTTTACATTGAAAATACAAAACATCTAAGTTACATGTCTGGAAAATTCACTTCTTGTTTTCTTGGTTTAACTTGTGTGGCAGGACCTAAAAAGTATTTAACTGGTTCCGGTTCAATGTCCTATTTAATATGGAGGGATACAAGAGATGAATAGTGTTTTAATACTAACTAGCATTTCATATTAATCTTTCTTATTTTGTATTTGTATTAGTATATTTCATGTTAGTACATTTTGTATTTTGCTCAGATATTGTTGGGAATTTCATAATCACCACTCTCTCCATTTCAGTGCAAATCTGGAAGAAAGCAATGACATTTAATCCAAATAAGACAGGGGAAGTAGAATATTTTGAAGAAATAAAAAGATATTGCAAATAAATAAAATGTAAAATGTCAAAAGAAATTATAGTGAGTACAGATACAAAAAATACTTGTATTTGAACAGTATCTATTCTTCTATCACAGTCATAATTAAGATAATATACATGTGAGAATATCCACACCCAGATTACACTATTTGTCATTACTTAGGAGAGTAATCCACCTGTGTTATAACAAAAACAGGGGAATTGTAAACACTTTTTTTTTCATTTCCCTGAAGCAGCAGGAATGTAGTTCTTAATCCTCTGGTCCAAATGAAAAACACTCAAACATTTTGAGGGCTAAAAGTTGTAGAGGTTAGCATTTCATAGTGATTCAGTTGGAAACCTTGGCTAATAAAATACAGATAGTGGCTTTAGAATATCACATTAGAGATAATAAGCTCACTCAGAAGCATTTTTCACTATTATTGTTATGATCACATCTACTTGTAAATGGCATTCTATACCACTATTCAAATTAAATATCTTAAGGGAGCACGCCAGTGAAGTAGCAAAGTAAATTAACAGAATTAAATGCAGAATGTTCTTGTGGACATTTCATTAAACTAGTATTCTGTCTATTACTATTGCACTGACAATTGCTAGAGCATAGTGACATAGCTTGAGAGCCTGTATTTTGGGATTTTTGTTAGTATAATAGCTTTCTGTGCAATAGGTAAGTTCTTTGCACGTGTGTCAAAACAAATGACTGCAATGGCAATTTTATAATATTCAGACAGTCATATGGACAAAAAAGTGCAGTAAGTTAGCTGGAGTACTCAAATCTGCRAATTTAATACAATTTATTTTATGAAACTTAAGTATTGCTATTGTTTTACTCAGAGAAATGAATAAATATACGAAGTAATTTTTTGAGTTATTTTTAACAGATGTGGATTGCATCATGGTCTTTCTCACAGAAGCCATTAAAGAATTTCCAAATAGCAGAAGCAGAGCTTCAGAGATGTCAGCCACATGCTTAGGAAAAGATATTTTAGTAGGTCTTGGCAGCCATTATTTGCTATACCTCAGATTCTCTAAAGCTCTGAACTCCCACTGGAATTGCCATACACAATTTTAAAGGATTGCAAGGTGTTTAAATGCCTGGACCTCATTCTTTTGGGGATAGGTGAGGCTTAAGAATCTGCTAGCAATTTTACAAATATTAATGCAAAATATGAGAATTTTTAGCAGCCTTTTATAGTAAGGGAATTCTCAGAAGTTTATATTCTACTTATCTGACATTTTGGCTTCTTTTTTTTTAAAAAAAACAGAGGTAGATATTTTGGCTGAAGCGTAACATTAACTCTTCTACAAAATAGCAGTGATGGTAAAAAGAAGAGTAATCACCAACAATTATCACTGCCTTTGCAATGTTTATTTTAGAGGGAGCGAGCCACTGAACTACAGCTGTGACACAAAAAGAAGTCTGTTTCCTTTTCAGAGCCATACTTAGCTGAAATCTTTACTTATTCCTAAAGTCAGCAATGTCATGAAATCATAAGAAGATAGTAGGGAGGAAATCTCAGAGAAAGCAGCAGGACGCCTGGGGAAACCAAAAGGCTGACTTCCAAGGGAAGATTTGTAAATCTCAGTATATGTACAGAAGGTATTAGGGAAAGAGTTTTATTTGTGAAGAGTCTCAGAGATTAAAAACATGAGTAAAAACACAGAGATCAGGAGAAGGAACATAACCAGGTATTGATTCTTTCTCCTAGCGAGAGGTCTACCATATTTCAAAGATATGTTCCCCTTCTATGCTGTAGGTTTATGCACAGTAGATTAATTTCTAGCTCATTTCCCAAAGGTTTTATCTTCTTAAGTTTATTAGCAGCAATTTGCTAGCCTAAAGGAAATTAGCTCTACACTGATAGTGCTCTACAAATAAGAAATCAATAATAATTACTTTGCACATCAAAAGAATTAGATTGGCAACTGTTGAAACTTTTCATTTTCCAGGATAATATTGCAAAATGCATGACATTATAGTAAAAGATATGATTGCAGCATTAAATATCGTAGATTAATTTTCAGTGGTTGAAATCGAAAGGCTGTAATTCAAACTTATTGTCATTTACCTGTTACTGTTGTTATTGGGATGAAACAAAATGTAAAGAAGAACAAGTATGTTAAATCACTTCCAAAGGATCATGAGAAACCATATATGCCAGTAGTTTGTTGCAAAAACTGGAGAACCTCTGGTAAATCTTCAACAGGCTAATTATTTCAGTCATCTTTGTAATTGGCTTCAGAGAGAAGAACTAGAGTAGAGTATTCTTTCCTTTGGGCTGATGGAGTGTATAATTTTGAAAATTGAATCCTTTTTTATTTTACTGAATAAATTAATATATTTAGCTACGTTTTCCTCAAAGTAAGACATTTTTTTTTTAAGAAATAACATAAGAGGTTGTGGAGTCTCCCTTACTGGAAACACCCAAGAATTTTCKGGAGACAATCCTGTGCTATGTGCTCTAGGATGACCTTACTTGAGCAGGGAGGTTGGACCAGATGATCCACTGTGGTGCCATCCAACCTGACCAATTCTGTGATTCTGCAATGTTGCTTATCCTTGTACTTTCACATAAACAATGGGTTTATGGAGCAGGTAGGGATTTGGTTGCATGACAAAACTGTATTGGGAGCCATGTGGAAGATGTATTCTGGGATTCAATAACCATGAGAAGGCTGTGTCTGTTCTACTAGGGATCTCTATTCTTATATGTAGAATATAAGGTCCATAAGGAAAAAACACGCAATGCTAAAGTGAATCTGGGTATAGTAATGTTCTAGCAGCACTATTATGATATAATAATRTTATCTGTTTTGCTTTGTTTCGCTAGTACTGTGATGGAATCCTTGTGATTTTGGCTTTTCAATATTTGAAGCCCATGGTTGGTATTGAGTAATGGGAGAAGAGGTAACAGGCAGAATAACTTAATATGGTATCATTTTACACTGGCCAAATTAATGTGACAATTTACCTCTAAAAAGTGCAGTATGTATTTATATTCACTCGAGAATTAGAAAAAAATAGTGCTGTAAATTGTTACACATTCATTTCCCGAATACTGCAGAAGACATGAACAAATACTTTAGCATCTATATTAATACCAATCTTTTATTTTTATGGCTTGAAATGAAGTGCCAATGGTTAAAATAAAAAACAATCTCTTTAAGTGCATAATCTTTCCTCAGAAGTCGTTCCAGTCCCCAGACCTAATTATGAATGGTCAGTCTTCAGTCTCAGTTATCTCTAGTGTACTCTGAATTAATGTTTTATATTGATAAAGCATCCTAGAAATTAAAGAAAAAGACAAGACAACACAAACCACAATGTATAAATCTTAAATATAATTAATATTATGTAGTCAACTTGAAGAATGTCCTTAGTCTTTCAGAGAAGGAAATATAATTAATATTATGTAGTCAACTTGAAGAATGTCCTTAGTCTTTCAGAGAAGGCACATGACTCTTGGAATAACTTAATTTACTGGCATAAGAAGGCAATGATGGAGGGGATACAGCACTTTAATGCAATGCTGAGATAAAAATTACCATTACATACAATAAATGCTATATTTAGTGTGTAAAACAGTGGGAGAGCTCCACAAGATGGATGATTATTGATTGGATAATTTTGATTTTAATCAAATTCTCTGTGGATTTTTCTTGTATTTTTTTGCATCCCCACTGTTATACTTATTTCAGTTTTGTCAGATGTGCCTATATGATGTTCTTGGTAAATCAACAAACAATTTATGCAGAAGTACACAGGCTGCATAGAATAATACCTTGGAGTATCTCCCCTATTCAGCTCTTCAGCAGGAATTTCCYGTACCTCCTCCTACTTCCTGAGATTTCACATAAGAACAGAAATAAACCCCAAACAAACAAACAAAAAAAAAAAAACAAAAAAAATAAAAGAGAAAGAGGAAAAAGACTCGCCCTCTAGAAGATTTAATAAGGTGAGCAAAATACATTTGATATATATTTATTTCAACCCAGCAAGGACAATGCCCCATCAATTAATGACATGCAAGAGGATATGTTAGATGAAAGAGCCTTTGTTTGTTATCTCCAGAGTATTTTATCAAAACACGGAAGGCCTACCACTGAGGTATAAGTTTTAAAAAAGCTAACTGTATTTTGGGAGGAAACAYCCTCTTGGAAGTGAATGGAAATTGTCCTAGGAGATGAAGCCAAAGTTTTCAATTGGCCATTAAAACAAATTGAAACTACTGCAAACCACACAGTGGAGATGTAATAAACTATGGTTGAGTGAGTGAGCTATTACATTTTACATCCCACATTGATGAAATGTTCTTGCAGTGTTATGCCAGAATGACTTCATAGTAAACTAATGACTTCATAGTAAACTATGATAATCTGTGGAGGTAACAGTTGCCTGGATAAATGTTCATAAAGGAGATTTGGTCAGTGTGGCCTATTTATTCATAGCATGAAGCAAGCATTTCTGGAGTTACAGAAGATATTAAAGTGTAGGAGGAAAAGGAAAAGTATTCCATATCACAAATCAGATTAGACAACACAGACAAAACAATTAAGTTTTGAATAGTAGATTCCTACTTCACTACTGTGACACCTACTTCATTAAAACTTTCCAGACTGTTTGCCAAACTTTTCATTGAATCAAAGAATCACAGAAAATCTGAGGTTGGAAGMAACTTCTGAGATCACCTGCTCAGACCTCCCTGTTCAAGCAGGACCCCTGCTCAAGCACAGCCGGTTGCCTGGGACCATGACCAGGTGGATTTTTATTACCTTTAAGGATGGAGATTCCACAGCCTCTCTGGGCAACCTGTGTCAGAGCTCAGTCCCCATCACAGTAAAAAAGTGTTTCCTCATGTTCAGAAAGAGGCCTCCTGTGTTTCATTTTGAACCCATAACCTCTGGCCTTGTCCCTGAGGATCACTGACAAGAGCCTGGCTCCCACTTCTTAATTCCCTCCCACCAGGTAYTTATGCACATTAACAATATCCCCCTGAGCCTTCCCTTCTCCAGGCTGAACAGCCTCAGCTCATTCAGCCTTTCTCTGGACTGTATTCATTATGTCCAGGTCTCTCTTGTACTGAGAAGCTCAGAGCTGGCAACAGTTCTCCAGGTGTGGACTTGAAGTGCCAAAAAAAGGGGAAGGGTCACCTCCCTCCACCTGCTGGCAATACTTGGCCTAAAGCAGCCCAGGATAGTCTTTACCTTCTTTGCAGCAAGGGTGCATTCCTTCTTATTTACTATTTACAGCACTACTTGTCTGACACCTTTTCTACAGACAATTCAAACTATGTTCTGTATCTCTATTAATAAATTCAGCATCAATTGAGTGTTTGTCACACATAGGCTGCTCCTACTGAATGATGAATATAATGATAMACTAATTAGGAGTTTGTCCACTGTCCTTGTATGCAATTTTGTCCAAGATCCTGTCAAGAGGAGAAYGAAAGGTTGTTTTTATGGTATTGGAAACATCTTCCAAGACCTAGGAAAACATTCCACTACTCCTACAAACAGAAGTTGATTACCTGCTGAAAAGAGCATACAAAGATTTACACCTTTTATATATATCCAACAGTCTCAAAGGACAGATTATGCTCATTATCGAAATAGCTTTGTTTACAGTCAGCATGATTTTATTAGCAGAAGATTAAGGAAAGTTCTGAGCAGTCTGTTTGATAATGCCACACTAACAATATTTAAATGAGAATTATTATCATATTTTGTCAAAGACAGCATGACTTTAATGAATGGTGGTTGTCAYAGTAAAAACAGGAGTAAAATCAAGTAAAATAGCTCTAAAATGCTTTGTCATCCCCTTGTGTTTCTGTATCAAAAATCAGAATGCAAATTCATTGGTGGTTCAGATTACTGGAAACATTGGATGCTACTGCATTATAAGGGAACAGAATTAACTGTTTGACAAAGAATTCTTTGACACAACTAAATATAAATCTAGTTTCCCTCAAAGTTGTCTTGGTTTTTTTAAACTAATTCAATTCAACATTTTTAGTCTCTTCCACTCAAGACAAAGAAACACAATAAAGTCTTCTAGGAAGGAAAATGTAATAATTTCTTTTAGGTCAAACCAATATTTTATGCCAACTCCAACTTGATAAAGAAATCCTCTTTTTCAGTAGAGAGCACTGGTTTCTCCTAGAGATGTGAATTATYGATTCTTAAAATATGTTACATTTCTTCTAGATGCTATTTTTTATTTTCTTTTCAAAAAATCAACCCCAAGTATGCTCTCATTCTTTGCTCTAAGGTTTGCCTAGCAAGATTTAGATAGAAATAAGCACATAATGATACTATTTTATGCAGAGTTATTTATTTCAGGAGATACAAAACTGCAGTGTATGTTTTAAGAGTTATAGGCCATGTATTTCTACGTGGACATTTTGGGATTTGTTTGATTCACTAGCTGAAAATATCTGATAATATTTTAAAAAAATTATTTTTTAGTATGTACTTCAAATTACTGCACCAAACGTTCAGAACTTCTGTCATTTGCTCTTTTTCACTTCATATGCAATTTTGAAACTCTTTTTCTTTTTTCTCCTCAAAATTAAACAAAATCATGTTCACTTAAATTCCCATAAAAAGCCAATACTGATATTCAGTGAATCCTTTGGAAACTAAAGCTTGAACAGGTAGGGAATACAGATCTGAACTGAGATCAGATGTAGTGCCAAGTCAGGTCTGAGAAACGAGAGAGGTTACAGGAGATGACAGAGATSAAGTCATATTGCTGAAGAGTTTTCTCTTGTGGCTGGCAGCTGTGACAGAATCTTGCCTAGCATATAGTAACCGCTTTATAATTTTTAGAAAATATTTTTAATTATGTTAAGATAAATAGTCAGTTCTGAAGTTAAACATAACTTACAGTTATTTATTCCCTGGAATTATTYGAGGCCAGGTTGGATGGGGCTTTGAGGAACCTGGTCTAGGGGAAGGTGTTTCTGCACATGGCRGGGGGTTGGAACTAGATGATCTTTAAGGACCCTTCCAACCCAAACCATTCTATGATTCTGCGATTTACTAATCATATTTGGCAGGCAGCCAAATATGTGCCCAACTACAAGCCAAGTCTGTGACAGGGGCTCAAGTATCTAGTGTTCCCCTTTCAGGTCCCTCGGCTGCCATGAGCACACAGAGCATTTGAGTTCAGGCTTTTCTTTCCTTCCAGCTAGTGCTGTCATCCCCAGAGAGCATCTGAACAGCAGGTTTTGATTTTTTCACCCATATCAGGTCTCATTACCTCTTCCGAGGTCCTGGAATCAACAACAAGACCTCTTGTCCACTGTCTTAATGACTTGTGTATCATTTAGAAACACTCCACCACCAATTAAAGTATTTATTGGTGTTACAGTGATAGAATCCACAGTTGCTAGTAATATAGTTGTCATGGTAACAAAGGAATTGTAAGCATTGATTTTTTACTTCTATGCTTATCAGCCAGTCAAAATCATTCTTTCGAATCCCAAATACCCAAAGCTAAATGCCTGAACTCATAAATATCCTAGCTCTCAAAAATCTGACACATCTTAACCCTCACTGTCCTCTGAAAAGATATCTTTATTCTGATTTCTAAAAGTCCGACGTGAAATCCACGAAATTATCTCAGCTGCAGACAGAATCTTTGATTTCAACTCATACAAACATCTTTGGAGGACAAAAAATGAATAGAAGACAAAGAACATATAAAAAAATAACTGAGAGAGTTTTTAATACTTTAAATTTTTGAATTCCTTGGTATTTTTGTTGGTAATTTCACCAATTCTAATTCATGATCTAATCTGAAGTAATTCAGTCCTAAAATGATTTTCATGTGTCAGCTGGTAAATCTAAGCAAGGATTAGTGTTATATTGTGAGGAAATTCTTTCTCCTCATATTATGCACAGTTCTTTAGCATAAAGGTTTTCCCTAGGCAGCTCAGGGGTTGGAGAAATAATGGCCGAATATTAAATTAAATACATAAATATCACTCACTTTGCAATAAAAATGTGCTAAGGAGTACCCAAAATTTCTGTGCTGTTTATTAATAAATAAATATATGAGTAAATAAACCTAATTACTGTCAGAGGAACTTTCCACTATTTATTCGATCTTTGAAGTAACAGACACCAGAATCATCAGTGTAGATCTAAGAATTTATTGTTGCTATTTCTGAGTGCAAAATGGAATGCATTCATTATCTAGTCTTATTCAAAGGCATACACACATTTTCTAAAGGCCATAAACAACCTAAGAAGTCTGTATTCAGTTTGTCTGATTTTTTTTGCTGTTTAAATACCATTTTCTGATAACGAATCTGTAATAATTTTGTTGAATAATTAACATTTTAAAAGCAAACTGCAATTTAGGGAAAATTCCTTCCACTGCTTGTACTGTAGATCAAGTGTCAGAAACGTCCCAAAAAGTTTGATCAAATATTACTGTGCAATTATTTTCCAGACACAGTGGAGGTTTTTAAATAGTTCTTTAAGGATCCATGGAAAGAAATATTATTACTATTGCATAGAACAATGATTTGTATATGCCTGTTTATTCCTCCAGGAAATCTTTTCATAATGAAAAATGCTTTCTAATTTGTATCTGTAGAGAAAGTTGGGCTTTTACAGAAAAAAGAAGACTTTCTAGCAAAATGTGAGCACAGAATTCTACCATGAAATTAGAGTCTTCTGTGAGTAAAATCACTTAYAAGAAACTTATGAAGTACTTGCACAATGACCTAGTGTAAGTCCGTAATCTCCACTTCCAGAAGATGAAATTTTGAATTTTGCTTTTCACTCTGAGRTAGTGGAACATTGGAATAGGTGCACAAAGAAGTTGTGTAAATTGCATCCTTGGACCTCTTCAAAACTCGAGGCCTTAATGCTGCAGTTGAACCATCATGGTTGGCATTTCAGCAAACTGGGACCTTAGAACAYAGACCTCGGAGGCTGGATCAGATAACTTCTAAAAATCCCATTCATTCTAAGTTATTGTAGGAGTTGATTGCAAATCTTAAGTAGAATCCCAGCATTGCTCTGGGTGTGTTTCAATTTTTAAGAAAATCTAGTTCTACCAAATTTTTTGTTAATTGCGTCTCTTCTTTGATGCTGCTGCTGCTAGGCTCTGTGCTTGCTGGTCAGCAGACTTCTGTGTGTGCTTTGCACGCTTTTTGTCTCTACCCAGGCACTTAACTGGCAGCAGGTCTGATTCAGTCTTGACAAAGTATTTGAGATAGTGTCTTATATCTTGCATCAACTTTCTGACACACATCATAGAATCATTGAGTCACGGAATGGATTGGGATGGCAGGCACCTTTAAAAGTCATCTGACCTTAAACATGTACTCATCAASAGCTATCAGACACCAACACTACTCAGACACCAACCTACTCAGCACAAATGTTGCTCTTAAGGGATATTTTATGCATAACTTTTCTAACTCACAAAACTTACTGTATTAAGCTTTATGTGAGCAAGTAAACTCACAAAACTGTAATAGAGCATATGTGCCTGTGAGGATCCAAGAAAATAATTGACTTTGCACTGTGGGTAAAGACATGCCAGTGCTTAGCATCAGCTCAGGATTGTATTTGCAGCAGAAAGATGTAAACAGGGACACACTGGGTAGTTGCAAATGCCTAGTGAATGGAGCATTAGAGAAATGGAATCCTTCTGGGTTCAATAGCTATAAAATTGAAAGACAACAAGCACCCACACTCATTAGGGTTGTTGTCTTTAGCTGGGGAGTTTCCATGACATAAAATGGATAGCAAAAATCTTTAAAAAACAGTTGAAACAGTTCCAAGTCTTGATTATTCTGTGTTTTAGAGAAGTCTAAATCAACTTGAGAAAGCAGAGTGTACAGGAATCTTTCTTAAAACAAAAGTTCTTTTTTTCCTCAGACCCGAAGTGCCTCCGGGAATCACCTTTTCTAAACTAAACCAGAGTGTTTTGCTTAATGATTCTGACCTTTTACACATTCATTATCTACTAACATACATTGTGCTTCAAGGACTTTTCCATGCTTGGGGTGATAGAGTGGAGATCTACCTGACACATATTTTTTGTGCCTTGTATGCAACTAAGGTTAAGAGATGCACACTATCATGGAAAGTTGGGTTTCATTAGTGGGAAGAAAATAAGGGCATCACATGCAGATCCTTGCTATAGATTTTATTGCATGTTTTGAGTATCAAAATGGTTCTAAAATTGTCATATACCAAACTGTTATTTATCTGGGTTATCCTGAATAAGGTTTTTCTGAATTTGTACTGCAAGATAAAGAGAAACATCCCATTTAAAGACTTAAAAATCTGAGTTATTCTCAGAATAATTTTAAAATTCCCTTATTTAGAGTGAAGAGGCAACATCATGTTATTAGCGGAGTCCCCAGGTTATTTAATAGATATGTTTGGAGGGAAAACAAACACTTTGGGAATCCATTGCTATGATGACCAAATAACATAACATTTTTCTGTCACTAATAACCATAGACGTGTATAGCAGATATATTTCTCTAATCCAAAATGAATGCTAAAGAAAACTTTAGAATTTAATTTAAACAATTCTGCGGGTATTTTTGTATTGTTACAATCTAATTCTCAGGTGTCTTAAATAATTAAATCACGTGTTCACAGGTCTAAAGGGAAACTTATTGTGAAAGATTTTTTCAGCTTTTCAAGTGTAACTACATGTTAAACATCCACAGTTTCAGCCGAAGAAATCTGTTTTTTTTAGCCATCCCAGATCATCAGGTCACTTCTGGATCACGAAAAGCTTAATTTCTTTGAGATATGTATCCAGTGTGCTCCATTTTTCCAAGCTTCTCTTTTGCACAAATCTTCTAAGATGCCCTAACTGTACAGCATGGAGCTCTCCTAGAGCTCTGTCACCAGCACATCAACAGCAGTTCTCTGGCCAGCTGCTATTAGGTGGAACATGTCATGACAGCTCTGCCAGACTTGCCTCAGACAATTTGACATCTTTCCTTCACCTAACTGCCGAACTTTGAAAGAATAATTCTGCTGCATATGACCAAAGTTACTTGAACTGTTATGACTGGCTTGTTGACAGACAGTCTGATAGCACGAGCATATTTCCCTTATGAAACCAGGCCAAAACCAGATTAGAAATCTATTTCCTTTGACAGGGATTTTTATCTTATTCTGCTGTTATTGGTATCAGCACTGTGTCATTTGAATCATTGAGATTCAATAACTTTGAATTATGGACCATCAACACAGGGTATATCTCATAAGAGAGAGCATCTTTGTACATTTATCTGCAGATGACTACTGGGAAAAAGAATGACCCACTCAACTAGTAATTTTTCAGCCTGGAAAACCTTTGRCATATAAATAGCTTTAAAAAAAATATCGATGTTTGAATGTATTCTTCTAAGCACGTATAAAACATTAAATGCGAACCTCATCACAGTGATGGAAAGTGGTAAGAACTGGCTTTTTACATAGAAACAGTGATTATTTCTGAATTTGGATGTTGTCTGCATGTAATTAGTTGGTTGTATGAACAGAAAACATCTCGCATATGTTCCAATGAGATTATGTAAAACGGTTTGGATTAAAACAGTATTTAAATGAGGCTTAGCTATTCAGAATTAAAAAAATGCTGGAGAGARCTTGTTACTGAAACTGCATAGAGTAACCTTCTTTTGTCTGACAGCTTCTGAGACAAGATTTATCCAGGATCATTACAAAAATGTCTGGACATTCATTAGTTTCGCCCATGTATAGGAGAGAAGATGGGGGAAACAAGGACATAAGGTAGTAGAGAGTGCCTGTGCAGGTAGCACTGTCCAACAAACGGATGTTTTCTTTTCCAAGCAATGCAAAGAAGCAAAAGTGTTCTAGGTTAAAGGAACATCTACACTCAGGTTGAACCTTTCCAAATAGGAGTAGATTTTGTCACCACCTCACAGAGAAACTTAAATTCACCACTTTGTACTAGACTACATTATTTTGGCACTAATCTCAGGGTTTTTTTAAAGTTAGAGATCTTATGTATAGACATAGACACTCCCATGGAATTCAAGAGAATATTAAACTGCCTGAAGAGGCTCACAGGAAAATCCAGGAGCTGATGGGTTTTACACATTTTAATCTATATTTTTAGTTGCAGATGCATATTTAAACGAGTATGAAATCTGAGAGTAGAGTGGTTATACACCTTAAGTGGATTGTGATAATCAAACTACCAAATTAAAACCCAAATTCAGTATGCATGACTGAGGCAGAAGGGGATATTTTTTTTTCCCCATGTGAAATAAAATTTTTGATATTGAAAAGGAGGACAATAAAACAGAAAGTTATGCTACATTGTATCTGGTGCTACAGTTAGATCTAGTGATCATTACTTTTCAATTGATGGTACTGAAGTAGATAAAGCATAAATCTATGATAAAGTCAGTGAATATGGTAACAGCATTCTGAATTTGGATATGCAGTAGTTTGCATTTCAGTTACAACTGAATTACAGAGAACGTAAACTGAAAAAATCTGTAAAGTTAATTTTTTTGGCATATTGTTTACAGTATGAGGTGACAAAGTTGTTAGGGAAGATTGTGAGGCTATTGCACTTCAATCATAGTATTTCTTTAAATAATAGCATTAAAGGAGGGAAAGATGCTAAAAAATGTTTTAACCTTACATACTGTACACAGCAGGCTGAGTGGGAAAAGGAGATATGGAAGGATTTCTTAGCACATCTGGAGGAAAATACAATGTATTTGTCTGTAGGAAAATTCAGAATATATATCCACTTTGCCTGCCTGCAGGACTAAACACCTGGTTTTGTGTGTGGGCTGGCTGGTGAGAAAAAACCCCTAACATTTTTTCACTGGCTACATATGTCTTATTAGCTCACTTCAGTTGACAACAAAACATGTTTTGGTTTGACACCCAGGTTAAGAAATCTAACTGTAATCTGTTACTCAATATAAAATGATGGTGCTCCTCACTGCTGTTTTTCCTCTAAATTTCTCAAAGAACTGACATAGAATAAATCTGTAGCAAAGTTATTGAAGCTTTTTAAATTCATTGCATCTACGTAAATACACATTGATTGAAGAAATATGGGAGTATTTTTTTCTTTAAGTTTTAAAATTGACTACACTGCTCTTCAGATATACCAAATTTATGGCTGTGAACCCTAAAATCCTTGTTTTATTCACATTACATCAAAAGTTTTCTCCACATTATTTTTCCTAGAAGAGACCTAGAGGAACATGCTTAATGAAACAAAATAGGATAGATCAATCTCTGTGTTCATACAATCTCTTGTGTTTGTGCTGAAGCTTTAAATGTGTCAGTTATTTCTTTGTTTTTGAGACACTGCTCCTATAGAAAATCAATTGGCATTCCCTTCACACAGTCAGACAGCTTTGAAGGGATATACATTTGAAATAACGTTTCTAACCAGGGAAAAATAAAATATTTAGTATAAGTAATCCTGAGTTGCTTTCAGTCTCCAGATATGGGAAGTGCTGCAAATAAATACCAACTAGATCATCCTAACAAAGGTTTCATTCAGGACAGGCAATATTGTGTAAAATGTCCTAGAGATGGATATTAAGGATTTAGCACTTCAGAGTTTAAAATGTCTTATTACTAACCCAAAAATATAATCTATTTGAATCTGAGAGGGTGGAGTTTCTTTTGTTTTGGGTTTGGTTTTGTTCTCTGATTCAACAGAGAGAAGACAAGGGCATTAGTGCACAGGGAAATGACAAGTAAGGACGCTACTTCATTTAAACTGCTTAGCTCATCTCTTAAAATTCGAAGCAATCATCCTTCAACTGTGTGTATCTGGCTGATATTCAAAATAGTCCGGGTAATACAGGTGGTAGCCAATGATATCCATCTGATACCATGGATCAGGAAATATAAATGATTCACCTGTCTGGTCTGCATATTGAAGGCTGATAATCTTTGCTTCCTGTAGAATTGTGGTGTCTCAGAGTAAATGACTGCAATGCTTTAGGTGGACCTCTTTTCTTTGTCATATGCTGTTTTGAATGTGTTTGAAGAAAACAGTATGTGCAATGTTGAGACAGAATGGAAATACAGACAGTATGTATGAAAAAATAGCTTTACTTATTAGTGAAATGTGGCATCAAAAATGTGACTTAGGGAGAAAAAGTTGCTATCCACCAGCTTTCAGTTGTTGTAAAGCTAAACCAGTGTAACTTTAGAAAATTGTCAATGAAAAAAAACAACTCTATGATTAGTTGAGAGTTGTCAGAACTAATTTCCTAAAATGTGAACAGGGTAGAAAACAGATGTCTTAAAAAGATTTTGAAAATTCATACTCAGCCATTGTTGAATCCTGAAAAAATCTTGGCTCTTACACTGTTCATCTTTGACTATATGGTTTCCTCTAAATGTGCATCTTGCTATTTCAGCATGAACAGAAATGCTGACTTTACAAGGCCTAATGATTTCACATTTTATCTTATTCTTGGGGGAAATCGGATTCTTCTTTCAGCTACATGTTATCAGAGGTTTGAACCTGAAAGCTTGCTCTGAAAAGGTCTAACAGCTCAGTCTACACACAAGATATGTATTACTCCCTCTCTTCTGAAAAAAATCTTCTCTTTTAAAAAAGTGAAGTAAGCGAAGTGAGAAGTGAAATGAAGACCATGAGCACTATCAGAGAGCCTTGAAAGCAGCATATTTGAGTTTCAGCCAGAGGGTGGGGAGCACAGGCTTGGATTTCAGGGACATGAAAATTTAATACATCATCAATGTTTACCTACTTTTGTAACGTGCTAAATAAATCCCCAAACATATAATTTAATTCCTGAAAAATCATACAAAATTGCCCAACTAAATGAAAGTTTGTATTTATTAAAACTTTGACTATATGGTCCTTCCATTTTGAATGGTTTCCCATTTATTCCATTTGAATGGTTTCCCATTTATTCCATTTAAATCTCTTGACCCGCCCTTTCATTTTAATGTTGTCAGTTGCTATTTAGAAGATATGTGTTTTCTCCTTGCTTCTGTATGTTTTTTTCCCTGCCATATTTAAAGTTAATTTTGGGCAGACATGAGGAAGAAACACTCATTCTGTGTGCCAGCATCACCTTCTGGGTTCCTCCATTCACACTAATTCTCTGAAACCAGAATGAAACAATTGTCATCCTCAGTCAGCTGTCATTGCATTTGGGTGTTCTCTCTAACAAAGCCATCATTCATGCCATTCTGAAGTTAGCTGTTCTTTCCTTCATAGTGCTTCATATTTATTTATATTTTCTTACCAGGAATGGCCTTACTGGGTGCCAGACCAGAAGGTGTTTTGTATGGATCTTCTACACTGATTTAAGCTCCTGAACTAGACTAATTATGTTCCACATGCAGATAGGAAATGTGTTCAAGAAGCAGCTCTGTCTAATATATCAGTATTAATTATATCAACAATCTGTACTGAGAAAAAGGTTTATTAAAAGTTATTCAATCCCAGAGTTAATTTTCACTAAAAATTCTGCCTTCCAACAGTCTTTTAAGGAGAATTGTCTTTCCTCTACTGAACACATTGGACATGTAAACTATTTAGTAAATGAAATGACTGCAAATATCAAACACTTATATTCTTCAGGAGACCACAGTGAGTTATAGCAACATTCAGTTTATATATGGCTTAAGTATTATGAACCATCAACTTACAGTACAAATTATTTTCTTTCCCTGTTATTTGCTTTGTATTACTACCAGTTTGTGAATATGTGTTATGTTCAGAGATTTAAAAAATTAATCTGATGTCATCAGAGTTGCTGTCTCAAAATAAGGAGGCAACCACAACTAAGTTTCTATGGCATGAGGTATAGACTGAAAAGTCCAAAATACATATAAGGGGTCAGATAGAGACTGAGACATTTTACTTTTTTTTGTTTTTGCTATCTTTCAAAAAGGTTAGCCATTTCCAAGGTGAGAACACCACATATTCATTACCATAAAGCTCAGTTGGTGCTTACCCCATACAAATTTTCAAGTCTTGCTCTTTAAAGAATTTATATCTAAATACTGATCTGACTCTACTTAGCCAAGCAGATGCATTTCCTCACAGCTGGAGCTGGCAGAGCTTCAGGCAATTTTCTGCTCCTGCTGTGCAAATACTTATTCCATTCCACTGTCACTTGTTCTGCCTCTTCAGAATAGAAATAATTCAAGTAGTAAAAGACCCTATCAAACTACCATAGCAATTAGATTATAAGTGTGTAAAAGCACAGAGGAAATCCCAGGACTCACTCATATTCTAAAGTAAAAAAGAAAAAAGAAACATTGCTGATCTCCCAATCAATACCTCAGAACTTCTGTAGTCTTAACATCTCCCTTATATCTATTATCTTCTAACGACTTTGGTAGTCATTTCCATCACTCAATACTTACCCAATTTTAGTCTACAACTATTTTATCACAATGGATTTTTTTAAGCATGAGGGATTCAGCATATTTAGTRATAGTAAGAAATTCATAACAATTATTTAGATGAAGTGTACTTTTGTTCAGCAAGAAGATACAGCAAATTTTATAATTAAAAAAACGTACCAAGTTCAGGAACATCAGATTTTTATTCTTGAGGAAATAATTTCTTTTGCAAAGATCAAAAGGGAATTGAAAGGTGAAGGAAGGCGTGAAAATGAATAGACACTAATTTCGCTACTGTTGAATTTTAGTRTTTCCCACTGGCTTTGCAGGAAACAGAATTGGTCRTATGAGGATAACAGGATTTTGAAGAAATTAATTAGTTTTTCTACTAAAATTTTAAGACTATTAGTTTTTTCCAACCATTTAATTTTTCARTAATTTTGGGGAAAAAATGAATCTTAAAAAAATTCTGAAAGGAAAAATTTTACTCTAAATTTCACTCCTTGCTGCTATTTCTTTGAGCCCTGTTATCAATGCTGGCTTTTAGGTAATCAGTATAGATACGCTAAATAAAAGTTCAAGAGGCAGGAAACAGTTGTGATATCAATGCTTGAACAAAAAAATAGAGAACCCTAGACATTCTCTTTTTGCCAGGAAAATTATTTCATATAAATAGAATAGTAAACAGTGATACAATTTTTTTAAAGAAAACAAGAAACTTTTCCAATATTTCTCACTTTACTATAGTTCTATTAAATCAGTATTTTTCCAAATTAATGATCAAGCTAAAAAAAAAAATATTCCTGTCATCCAAGGTAAAACTGAGAGAAGGAATGAATAAAATTTAAAAATTGTAAAGGACATTCCACGCTGTCTGAGACCACTTTTTTTATAAAACCAGATGAAAATGTAGCTATTTATTGCTGTAAAGACTATCTATTTTTTTCTCTGTATTCAAAGAAATAGCTCAAAAGGCTACTGATGGAGCCATGAGGTGTAGCAAAATGAAGAAAAYAGCTCTATAAGGGGGACAGTTACAACTTTGGTTCATAGCTTGTTTTTCATCAATACATTAGGAATTTATTGTCAACACTGAAGATTTTTTGAGGAAGAGCAAAAGACGAAGTATGAAAGACTTTGGTGGGGCCTCAGTGTGTTTATGGTGATAAGAGAAAGTAAAGATACCCATACCTGAATACCTTGAACTTGCAGTGTCTGTCAAATTTTCTTCTTTTCTTTMTTTTCTGTTGCCTTCTTGCTCAGAGTGAACTCAACACTGAGCAAAGACATACAGTGACCTCTGCCCGACCCGTTGATTGCCCTGATGGTTGTCTGAGTGGCCAAAAAGTTAGTGCAGTACTTATCTCTACTAAACACACAACCAAACATAAGTATTAGGAATTTGAAGGAAAAGAATTTTACATTTGCACAGGGCACTGAGTGCAAGAGGCCTCAGGATCATGGTTAAAAGTGTGCTTAACTGATATTTCAGTCTATAATACTCATTCTATTTCAGTCTGAATAATATTCATTCATTATTCACAGCAGAAACTCGACTGAAAATGTGCTAAAGCATATTTCAGRGATTGCTTGTTTCAGAGCTGATGACAGATGCTGTTAAAGAATATTCTACTGTGACCAAAACACAATGTGAAGACAGTTGCTTTCAGTAACTAGAAATTAGGATGGACATAGTAAATAATGAGAAAACAATAGCAACAGCAACAATTAAACATGACAACTCCTACCAGAAGTCTCACATGGAATACACTGGAAACAATGTCAGAAGATTTTTCTTTCCAAAAATGAGYAAATTCTGCTCTTAGCCGCAGTAATTTTCTGTGATTTCAGAGACCCTAGAGGATTCAGGATATTTGCAGAACATCTTGTATGCAGACTGCAGATCTGGTTGTTCTCCTGTCACCTTTCCCAATACCCTGAAATTTTGTGTTTGACATGTAATGGTTGCGTACTATGCCGATTTCTGAAAAAAAAAAAAAACCCTCCTGTTTCCTAAGGGAAGAGTTTCTTAACAAAGGAARTAGACATACATTTCAACTCTTTCAGAGAGAGTTGATTTTTCTAATTTTCTATATCCACAATAGCATAACAGGAAATAAGGAAAATAAAAAGAGAAAAAATGCAGTTCAAAAAAAAAAAAAAAGGATTTGCAGGAATGAGTAGAAGGAATGTGAGTGTATTGGGTCTGGCTGGGACAGAGTTAGTTTTCCGCAGAGCTGTGCTTTATAAATCCGCTTTCTTGTAGTGCTGTGCTTTGCAATTGGAGTTGGAAGGAAGTTGATAACACACCAATATTTTGGCTACTGCTGAGCAGTGCTGGCACACTCCTCCACAAAGGCTTTGGGTGAGCAAGAGGTTGGGAGGGCACATAGCCAGGACAACAGACCCAAACTGATGAAAGGGATAATCCATACCATATGACATCACACGCACCAGTAAGAGCTAAGAGAAACAAGGAGAAGAGGTAGAGTAGGGTGGGTGCAAAGATTATTTTTGGCTTCAGATTTTAACAACAACTTTAATTTCTGATCAATTCTAACCTTTTTTTTTCACATTCTCAAGAACCCAGAAACCTGCTGTTGACACCTAGTTCATGATTTACTGTGTTAATTTTATTTTARCTTTCTGCTCTGAAATGTAATCAGGCACAGATTCTATGAAAAACAGAGAATTCCAAGGTAGAATACTGAATATAAAAAATCCTTCTTTTTTCTGCATATTGACAATGCATGATGCTAGAAGTTCTCCAGCTGCCAAGAGAAATCTGCATTTTACMATCCAAAATTCATCAAGAAAAACTTTCCAAGCCACGGGACCTTTTTGAATTTATCTACTGCTATGCACCTTTATATCTGAAATTAGCTTCTCAAGATAACAGGCTCTGTTGTTGAAAGACCCTGCTTAGCTGGATGCTTCTGCTGCTCATATGATGGTTATTCTCTTTCTCCTCTTAGTGATAACATCAGCCTGGTTCATGACCCAGCTGATCAGCTGTTGGGCAGGGAGTCAAATATCTCCCAGCAAAATTTCCAGACCTGTGGCATGAAGAGAGCCAAAAATTAACTCTGGCTCATAGATCTTGTTAAAAGCCTGTTCTTAAGCTCATTTAAACACCAGCCAGGCTTTAGTCAAGCTAAAGCAATTAAGAATTCATGGATGAATAGTTCAAATGAATTTCATTTATTCCTCATGCTTTGCAATATTTTAATGAGTTAGAGATTAGCTCATAGTCCTTGAAAATCAGTAACTGTGTTAAACTAGGCTGGAATATATATGATTCACTTTTAGCTGATAAAAATATTACAATTGGGAATATACTAATCATGTTGCTGGTATTATGGTAAGTATTGTCATAGAAAAACAAAATTAGTTTCTCTGGAATCACAGAAAAGCTGTTGTTTACATCCTTTGGAACTYATTTAACTCTACACTTTACAAGTAAATTTTAACCAAACAATATACTCAGTACACCAAGCGTAGGAGTTATGCTAACTCAGGAAATAAGGAATAAAACTGAATAACTGGAGTATTTAGCCAAACAAAAAAAAGGGAAAAAAAMCAGGCCCAAACTAAAAGAGAAAAACACCAACAGCTAAACAGCTGTGAGGCATCACATTTTCTATTTAAATGTGGTTCTGAACATTTACAATTACTAGCCATTCAAACACTAGAAAATTGAGGGTAAATATGGTACAAAGTAAACCCTGACAGATATTAGATCTTTTTCTGACTAAGAAATTATGGCTTTCCTAYACAAAATAAACTAATCTTTTTCTCTTGAACTGACAACTAGTTGAATTACAGAAGGAATGAATAATTGTCTTTTGATCATTATAAATCTGTAAATAATTCTGAATATATTTTCATTAAAAGCCAGTCCATAACTGTTCAGTTGTTTATACAGTGGATTTGATTTTTTTAAAGTGCTCATTATTGTCTGAACTGTTCTCAATGAGTTAATGAAAAATTTGAAAATTATCCTTTAAAACTTCCTAGACAAAAMTAGTGGGGAGCAGCTCTGTGGAAAGGGATTTGGGGGTCCTGAAGAACAACAAGCTCTATGTGAGTGAACAATGTGCTGCTTCAACGAAGAAGACCAACAACCATAAGACATCAAAATTAAGCATACATACTTTTACGYGTTTCCCTCTGTGTGCTTCACATGATAAAACACTTCTAGTGTTTTACCTCTTCTGGCCTGATCAACACTCAAGGTCCATTTTTCGGTAGGTTATTACGACCATTCTCACTAGCAGAAGAAACTCATAAAGTTGAGTGGGTTTTGCTTAGTTGTGTTTGAAAGGATGTGCTATAGAATAGAGAAGACTAGAATAGAATAGGATAAAATATTTCARTTAGAAGGGACCTGCAGCAATCATCTAGTCCAGCTCCCACCATGGCCAACCAAAAGCTAAAGCACATAATTAAGGTCATTGTCCAAACACCTCTGAAACCCTTGAAAGGCTTAGGGAATTGACCACCTCCCTAGGAAGCCTGTTACAGCATTTGATCACCCTCTCAGTAAAGAAATGCTTCCTAATGTCCAGTCTAAACCTCCTCTGGTGCAATTTTGAACCATTCCATGTATCCTGTCACTAGATCCCACGGAGAAGAGATCAGCACCTCCACATCCCCTCCTCAGGAAGCTGCAGAGAGCAATGAGGTCCCCCTCAGCCATCTTCTCTCCAAATTAGGCAAACCCAGAGCTCTCAGACACTCCTCATAAGACATTCCTTCCAGCTGTTACAGCAGCTTTGTTGTCTTTGGTGCTCCGGTTGCACTCAAGGACATATTGCCCTATGAAGTCCCGCTTCTTTGAGCACATGARAATCAAAACAGCTATAGTGTTTCCATGAGAAGAGCTCTAACTCTCAATTTGACCCAAGACACCAATCAACTAATCAAAATCATGGCCCTAGCTATGCCAGCAATGTTTTTTGGATTGTACTGGATCTTTTTGTTTGGCATCTTAGTAGAAAAATGTCTTTATTTCTCTTTTTGCACAGTGTTATTAAAATTATCCTTAGCCTGCATTGTCATCTTTTTGGCTTTCTGCTTAGCTTATTTATTTATTTATTTATTTGATTAGTTAGTTWAAATGTGTATTTTCCTTTGTGAAAGGCAATGGTTTCCAAGTACAAACATGCATTTARAAAACAATGGATGACTGAAGCATAAGATATCTTGAGTATTACATAAAGATTGCACTAATGGTATCTGAAAGACAGGGGTTTGTGTTTTGAGGCATGAAAAGGRAGGGCTTTTATATAAAATTGAAGAAAACAAGTTTTAAAATTTTCCATTTAATACTAAAACCAGAACATTTATTTAAGTAATAGTTACAGTTCAAAGTTGAAAACTATTTACAAGCATTCAGATTAGAAAATGATGATTCTTTAAAGACCTTCTGAAGCTGTTTGAAATATCAAATAGCTTTATGTTAGATATATTTATATAAATTCAAATAATTCATATCAATTTATTAAGTCATAATGTCTATTATCTAGRAAAAGCTCCTCTCATTTTTTTCTGAATGTATGACTTTTTCAATATGACCTGTTTCAAGAGATCACACCTTATGAACCATATATACCACATTTAATTAGGTAAATCTGGGTTTTAAACATACTGTCCCTCAGTCATAGCAGTTAAGCATATGCAGGTCAAAATGTACTGTTCTGGAAGATCTCACTAAAAATCAACATTCAAGTAATGACTGCAAGAAAATATATTTAAAAAGGATTGATTTCACTTTTTCATTTTCTTGTAGGAGTTTGCAAGTTATTTTTACTTAGCTAGAAAAGATAATATCCAAGCTCATAAAATATGTATGGAGCCATCCTCAGATGACAAAGGTAAGGAGGCTCAAAACTCATTGAGAAAGTCTGTGTCCTGAATATCTCTGCTTCGCGTGGCAGAATGGCAGTGCCCACGCAGCGCTCACTCGGGGCGCTCATGTGAGTCATCACCGGCACAAGGAATATTTATGCAGCTTCTTTCCCTTGCACACTTTTATTTTATCATTTTTCTTTATCAGTTGATGTGTTGATTCCTTAGGGTTGACAGACACAAGGCCCCAGTACTTTTARAGGGAAAGAATAAACCGCATTAGGTTGTGCCTACATTAGCAACTTGGCTCAGAGCAGCAGCTTGGTTTTGAAGCCCTGACAGTCTATATTTACCGGGGACTGTGCTGAGTCCTCAGGCTGATTTTAATGCGGAAGAACTAGATTCTCTCCATGGGAAACAAATTTGGTGTTGTCCTACAAAAGGCTCCGAGCCAGTGTGACTCATGCTCCCCCAAGACCCTCTAAAGTGTGCAGCAGACGGCTCCTGATTGATCTAGAGGTCTCACAAAACCCTGGAATGTTTCTAAAGCAATACAGAGGGACAGATGCTGTGAAAGCCTTTCTGGCTGCCCTCTGCTTCCAGACTTCAGCTCATTCATCTGACTCTTGCTCCTCTCATTCATCTCTCACCCTTTTTCAGCATCCTATGCCTGCTGTTGTCTGAACTAATTTATTTTGCTCTCTCTCCCCTGATCTCACTGAACCTCTTAGTGTCCAGATGAACTTCCAATAACATTTAAAATGATTAATTTTTTTTCYGTATATTTCTGCCATGTTGACACTATTCACTTCATCGCTCAGAAAATTCTAGGAAAAGGAGCCTTTGGCAGTATCAGGGATTGTTCACCTCTGTGTGTGAAAGATGACTGTTTCCAGGTACACAGCACAGAACTCAGGATAATGATGGCAGCTTCCTCGAAACTGTGCTTTGGAGCTACGCACTTGTTCCTTGAAGAGCACTTGAGAGCTCTTTGGCTTAAGCATAACCTTCATTCACACTCCTGAACTGACTTGCCAGGGCTGGAAAACATGAGAAACCAGAGGAGTACGCAGCCCTGTCTCTGCAGAAAACACCTGCAAATCTTACACCCATTCCTGCAGTGGCCTGAGCCAGCAGCACTCTTTCAGTGTCCTCWGCTGTACACAGTCTCTCATGCATGATCAACCTTTCAGAGATAAACACAGACAGGACTACAGTTCTTGAACYGGCGTCACATATACACAAATACGTACGTAGCCATGTAAGAATGACCAGTACAAATGCCTCAATTCTGCTCTGTCTTGCAGGCTGATGAGACTCAGAGCTCAGTGGGAGATTTCATTTGAGTCTCTCTAGAAGCAGTCTCAAATGTATGGTCCTTTCAGTGTCCAGCCCTTAAACCCCTAGGCCAAAAACTTCAGCTAATTCAGCTTGAAGTTTGTTAGTGTCTCAYACACACACACCAAATAAAAGCGTCTCCAGTAGCTTGTCCTACTCTCCAACTAGTCCAGCTTGAAGCATCACAAATGTTAGACATAGAGTGATGACGACAATCACACCAAAAAATAGAGCTGATCAGGTGCAGAACTTGGTCAGACAACTGTTCTGCTCAGCGTCAGGTCAGAGGGTCCTGTAAAAAAAAAACAACCAAAAAAGAAAGAGTGGAGATGTCTATGGAGCTGGTAGCAGAATATTGAGCACCTTGCAGGCTGACAGGAATTTGAGTGTCTGGAAAGCAGACAGAGGCACAGGATTCTCTGTGGAGGTGGTGGGATCTTCTAAACTGCTTTSTGGAGACCTTCTGCCTCTTTAATGCTGCAAAACTGTACTCCCAAGCAGCAGCTGGTGAGCCAGATGTGGGAGGAAGAAGTAACTCAGATGATGAAAGGGTTGATTTCCACAACTCCAGGATCTAATCATCTGGTTCTGCCTCTGTCTGCTGCTTCCATAACCTTTATCAATTTTTCCCACTCTTGAGCTGCAGCTGCTGCTCACAAAATCCCCATGAAGCTTCCTTCCCATTCTCCTACTCCCTGGGAGCTCTTCAGTGAGCAACAAGCGAGTATGTTGTTCTCATTTTCTTCTCTCCTTCCTCATGAGCTGAATGTAGAATCACATTCCCCGCCTTCTCTGGAGCTAACTACCCTCACCAAGGTGCAAGAACAGTATCCACACTACAGGAGAAGGGCTGTTTCCAGAAGGCTGTGCAGCTATTATACAAGAAAAGTCAAAAAGAGCTTTGAAAGTCTGAGGAGACATGATGAGAGTAATCACACCTGCCTTGAAAGGACTTTGGTGTAAGAGTGACAGGGGGAAAGCAGGCAAACCTTAAAGAGAGGAGGAGAGTATGACATCACTCCTTCGTTCTCACTCTTTTTTCTTTTATCCTTGGGAAGCTATGATTTTTCATTTTTTCATTGCAGTTACTATTTCACTACTAGAAAAGACTACTTCACTACTAGACAAGGCATTGACCTTTAGAGCATATTCCTTCTGACATACTCAGTTCATTTCTAGCTATATATTCACAGTCTTCAATAACCAGGGAGCAGAAATTATTCTTGCTTCAAGAATCATACTTTAAYGTGATCTCCATTCTCACAGAGGTTGTAGAGGGCTACCTGCTAGAAACGGTTCAATGTGGATTGAAGGGCTCTCCAGTGTTTGCATAGGAACAATGGATTAACAACTTTGGGACATGCTGTCTGGCAACGTGCTTTCCATTATCTTGTGGGCAAAAGGAAAGGTTAAAATAAGTGTGGCCATGTGTTGAGAGTCTTGTGATCCACCAAAGTGGGATTAGGCATGCAGGAATATGCATCTCCCAGGTTATCAAAAACATCCTCACATTGAATCAGCCTATTTCTTCTTAAGAGAAAATACTGGTACTCCCAATGAATCATAATAGAGTACAATGCAGGAGCTGATACTTGTGGATGTCTCAGTTTTAGAAAAATGTGATGCTTCAGACAAGGTTGTTCTATTTCCTTCATGATGGCTTTGCTTCAGCCACTAAAAATGTGGAGAAACCTTATCAGCAATACACGTGAGTTTGAAGAAGTCCCTTTTCAACCAAAATAAGAGTTTCTAAGCACCGATTCTTTAAATGAAGAGGGGATTCTTGTATTCTATAGTGGTATTAAGTGATTCTACATGCAGCTGCATCTGCAGTAAAATCATGGATAACTGGCAAAGTAATAGTGAAGAAAAAAGAGAGAGGGAGATAAGCATTGTTTATGTCCTAATGTTGGCAACCAAATGATCAGAACTCTATGTATTAGCACTTTATGTCCCATTAAYAGATTATAAGCCTGATTCATATAATGTAATTAAAAATATTTCATTAATGATAACTGAGGACTTATTCAGTCTCTGCAACAAGCAGCAGTTTTTCAATGAAGTTTTGCCTTTAAAAAATTGATTCCTTCCATCATTCTTTTTCTGTTTTCCCTCAGATCTGAAAAAAAYCCTGCATTTTTTAACTTTATAGTGAAGGAAACTAAGAGTCATGATTGCCTTTTATCTAAACTGGGTTAACAATACACTGTTTCTGTGTTTTAAGGATGGATTGAACTGGATGCATTTAATCCTAGTGCCTGAGGAGCCAATATTCCAAGTCAGTTTTAAAACACAGAAATGGTGGGTTTTTCTGATGCAAAAAAGCTTCATTTMCCTCTCCTATTGAGCCATCTTGTGGTTAATAATTGTAACGTACTCTTGAATACACACTTCTGTAACATGACTGGACAGTGTCTACCGGTGTTATCCAATGTTACACTAATAAGAGTTACTTTCTTATATTCTTGGATGTTAAAACAAAAGATTTCTTGGAGCATTAAAGAGACATATTATAGTATAATACATATAAATATAAAATGATGTGTAAAATATAGAGAGGAAATTGTTATTCTTTAATTTAAAATAGATAACTATCAGTACTTCACTATCYATAAAGAAGCTAGTGTAGTACAGTGCAAATGAGCGCACACATTTTTCCATAAAGAAAATATATGTTAATAAGCCAGTATTTTTCCAGGCATGAAAACTAAAGCTGGAGGTATACGCACTCTCATGAGCCGAGTTGGGAAGCAGATTTTAATGTAAATATTAGTACATCTTTCATGTGCTTTAGTTATTATGACCATAGTGATSTTAGGTTCTACTATTTTTTAGGTCGACTCTTCTGTTAGGTAAAGTGAGAAACTGTTCACCTCAGTGATGTGGAGCCGTTAAGACATAAATGATAGAATRGTTTTGGTTGGAAGGAACCTTAAAGGTCACCTAGTCCAACCCCTCCTGCCATGGGCAGGGACATGTCCCAGCAGTCCAGGTAACCGACAAAAAAGGTTTCTTTCTTGCACTACAAATATGCTGCATTACTCAGATCACACAAAAGGGAAAGTGACAAGTGAATGCAGCTGTATTACATTACTAACAGGGGTTCAGTGAAAAAATATTATAGAACCACGGAAAAATTTCCATTAAAAGAAAGGCAGGTCGTGCTGTAGAACATCTTAGAGCAAAAGTGAGTAATTCAGTCATTAGTCAGAACTGAGCGAGTCTAGTTTATTGTACTAGTGACTCTGTTTAATGGTTAAGCTCCATGTAATGCCATGCATTGTGAAGCAGTTCTTTTACAGATTTTGTAAGCCTTTGACAACATTTGAAACCCATGTGATACCTGGCATAAAATGGATCAGTGGCAATCCTCTGAGGGGAAGAACAGAGCAGTGCATAGATTCTCTAGGAGCTCTCTGGAACAGCAGAAATGAAAAAGAGAAGTTTAAAACATTTCACCCTTTGCTCCCAACTAAGGGGACTTGATTGAAAGACAGATCACCATAAGGGAATCCTAATACTCACAGCAGTTTGTTTGGAGTCCTTGATGACTTACAATTTCTTGCTTATTTTTGTCAAAGGATGCTGACTAGGCAACTATTGAAGACGTTCAACATCCAAGATAAAAATTTAGTATGTATGATTTATACTATTAAGARGGAAAAAAAAAATACCAACCAAAAAAAGAAAGAYGTAAACATGGGAAAACTTGTGCCTTACAGAACAGCAAATCTGGCTGGTTAAGTGGGAGCCTGCTAAGGGACTCATATTCTGGAAGAAGTGACTCAAAAGAAATATTACTGGTACACCAAGAGTTCATCTTGACATATTATTAAGAATTTACTGAGAAAGTCACTGAATTCAGACTTAAGTTTATGAAGGTTGAAAGTGTTCTAATTGTAAAATCTGGTAGGAAATCTATAMTACTACTAGCAAAGAGGCCTTATACAATACTCAGGATTAAAGACAAGCAAATCAACACAAGCCAAGTCACTATGATGTGTGTGTGTGYTCGTGGACGTGTTCATGGGTGTGTGAAGCTTCACAAGCACTAACAAAATGTTTGTTACATTGACCAAAAAGACAGCTGGGTTTTTGCAATGGTGACCAATCTGGAGAGTGAAAGGGAGATTTATTAAWGGATGCTAATGACTGTGGCAGATCATTACTGATATTGTTAATGTTGTAAGAAAAGTTGCAGGAATGGGAGAGTACTTTGGTAGAACTTGAAATTTTAAAAGACTTGACACATCTCTTGTAAAAGTGCATATGGATGAGACGTAGAGCAATTAAACACACTCTTTAAAGAGATGATATTAACCTCAGAGACAGAGCAGCAATGACTGGATTAAAATGTGCTTTAGCCTTCTCAGAAGGGTGCAATGTTGAGCGGACAGAAAACTAAACTGAAGAGGAGTCAGGTGATGCCTTCCAAGAAATTCACGCTGAGATATTTGTTTGGCTTAGGCTAAATAACACGAATGAAAGAAAGTGACCAAGAGAGTCCATTTAATTCCTTGAGATGCAAATGAAGTTTATCACATTTTATCAAGCAATAGAAACAGCTGASGATTTAAATAAAAGAGAATAATTGTCTAAATGAAGAGAGAAGGCTTGGATAGACAGAAGACACATTACTGCATCTGGAAGATGGCAGGACCATAGCAGTCAAACCATTTCCTACATTTAAAAGAGAAGTCTTTGAAGAAACATGTAAACCACAGCAAAATGAGCAGAAGGGAACTTTGGTATTTCAATTTTGCTATGTCAGGATCACAACCTTCATTACAGTGTGAGAGGCACTGTAAGGTCAACACCACTTTAGCAGGAGCATTGCTATCTATATTAGAATCAAATGCTCTTCCCTGAGATTTCCATGTCTTTTAGTATCCCAGTACTGAACAGGAGCATTTCTGTTCAAGATGCCATAGCTCAGGAGAGAGTAATCGTGGGTACAAGGTAGAAGACACCTATTTAGATACTGTACAACAATTTTGTGCAAAGAATGATGATTGCAATATTTAGAAGAACTATTTCCAAGAGAATATATTAGCTCAAAAATCATCATTCCACATTCACAAGGGTACTGAAATATTATTTCAAACTCATTATTCAGCTCCCACCTAATTTCCGATTAAAAAAAAATAAATTAAAATCCCCAAAACAAATAAATCAACAAGAAAACAAAACCCCTCAAACAGTTGGATAACTCTAGAACAAGCCTAAGTGTAGAGAATATAGGAAGACAAGATAGGAGAAGGAATGTATGAAATACTTGAGGTATTGTTTGTGAACAGAGAAGGACTAGTGGGTGATGTGGTGGCTTGTGGCCACCTTGGGCATAGTGACAACAAAATGATAGAGTTTTCGATTGTGGAAGTAAGTGAAGTAAGAAGTGGCACCCGGACAACTGCCACCTTGGACTTCTGGCACACTTTGGGCTGTTTAGCCAGCCAACACGATTTTTTGAAAGGCAGGTCCTGTTTGACCAACCTGATCTCCTTCTACCTGCTTAGTAGATTAGGAAAAAGCTGTGGATGTCATCTATCTAGACATTAATAAAGTGTTTGACACCATCTCCAATAGGATTCTCCTGCAGAAACTGTCTGCTCATGACTTGGCCAAATGCACTCTTTGCTGGTTGGATGGTTAGTCCAGAGAATGGTGGTGAATGGAGTCACATCCAGCTGCCAGCCAGTCACTTGTGGCGTTCCCCAGGGATCAGTGTTGGGGCCAGTCCCGTTTAACAGCTTTACTGATGATCTGGACAAGGGAATTGAGGGCACCCTCAGTCAGTTTGCAGATGATGCCCAGCTGCGCAGGAGTGTTGATCTGCTGGAGGGCAGGAAGGCTCTACAGGGAGCTCTGGACAGGCTGGAATGATGTGCTGAGGCCAATTGTATGAGGTTCAAGAAGACCAAGTGCCGGGTCCTTCACCTGAGTCACAACAATCCCATGCAGCACTACAGGTTGGGGCAGAGTGGCCTGAGAGCTGCATAGTAGAAAAGGACTTGGTGTTGTTGGTCAACAGCAGGTGAACGTGAGCCAGCATGTGCCCAGGTGGCCAAGAAGGCCAATGGCATCCTGGCCTTTATCAAGAATAATGTGGCCAGCAGGACCAGTGATTCCGCATTGGTGAGACCACACCTCAAGTGCAATGTCCACTTCTGGGCCCCTCACTACAAGAATGACATTGGGGTGCTGGAGCATGTCCAGAGAATGGTGAAGGGTCTAGAAAACRTTTCATGAGGAGTGGCTGAGGGAGCTGGGGATTCTGCAGAAGAGGAAATTCAGAGGAGACCTCATTGCTCTCTACAACTGCCTGAAAGGAGGTTGTAGCCAGGTGGGGGTCAGCTTCTTCTGTCATGTCTCAGGTGAAAGCGTGATAGGAAATGGCCTTAAATTGAACCAGGAGAAGTTCAGATTAGATTTTAGAAAAAGAATTTCACTGTAAAAGTGGTCGGACACTGAAATAAGTTGCCAAGGGAGGTGGTAGAATCTCAGTCTCTGTAAGTGCTCAAGAGGCATCTGGTTGTGGCACTTGGGGCTATGGTTTAGGAGTGATTATACTGGTGCTGGGTTGGTGGTTGGAATAGATGGTCTTTAAGGTCTCTTCTAACCTTAACCATTCTGTGATTTGCTATCACATAYGAGTAGCTGCATTTGTGCAACTGCATTGCTGTGGAGGGCTTCACCAGCAATCAGTGAGAGTCCATTCCTGCAGACAAGCCAAATAACTCATCATTGCTTCAGGGGAGCCAACAACTTCATCTTGTACAGTTATTTGTATTTCTTTGGTGTGCCTTACAGGTATAGAAAGCCAGTGTAGTAATTAATTTCATTAAAAAAAATGGGAATGGCTTACAGCTTTCTTTCATGATGACAAAATGATTTAGAAAACAGAATCTAAGGATATGTCCAAATGTGACATTGAATGAGTGGTTTTGATAGATGTGTATTTGCATACAGCTGGAATACTCTCTGTGTTAATGGAGAATTAGTTGCATTCTCCTGTGTTAGGAAAATACCCAAACACTCTGCTATTACTTCACACTTATCTGTCCTTCACAGATTAAAATAATATGCTAAAAGTGAGGGTGAAAGGCAGGAAGACTCAGAAACAGGGTAAAAATTAAGGAAAATCCTTTTAACAAATCCACACTTCTCCAGATAATACTTGAAAAAAGGCATAAGAGGACGCTTATGACTCCAGTGAAATAACCAGAGAGCGGTTAAAAAGACAGATAGTGCAGGACATATTTCCTTAAAATTACCTAATAAAACATATGAAGAAAATCCTCACTTCATGAAAATTTATAGAAAATTTTAGTAATATTTTACTGCAGGTGTGAAACTAATTCAGTACAAATTAAATTCGCTAGCAAAAAAAACGAAGAGTGAAATCTACGGAGGTTTAAGATCAATATATTAATAAAAAAAACCCCAACAGTGTTAGACAAAGAATGATCGCTTTCCTTATGAATGTTTCTGTAGCTGGGCAGAGAGTGTTTTTGTTTCATTATTGCCTAAGTTATAGGGTTCAATAATCAATTGGATAATGGATGGGGCGGTCTTAGTGCTTTGGCGAGGGGGATGCTCCGGGGGCGGCGAGGGGYGGGCAGAGCGCTGCAGGTGCCCGAGCGCCCCGCAGGGGGCGCGCCGGGGCCGCGGTACCGCCCGCATCCCGGGAGGGGGATGAGCCTCCGGGGCCTGCGCTGCGCTCCCTCCGGCCGGCCGCGCGACTTCGCCGAGCGGGTGTTTACCTCGGCAGTCCCCAGCCAATCCTAAATAGCCGGCTAACAGCTGGGAGAAATGCAAAATCCCAAACTTACTAAATCTTAAACCAGAGTCCAAGAATGATGAGGCGGTGAATCACAACTCAACAGAAAAGCAGAAACCATGCAAACCCCTCTTTACCCCATGAACCCCCTCTTTATCCCAAGCCCCAAGAACCTTTATATAGTTTTCCATGCCTTTCTTTCCATTTTTAATTGGGAAGTTCCCGGGGTTTCCTTCTAGACAGACAAGTCTAAAAATGCCACAAGAAAACTTTTACAATGCTGTATTCCAAGTAAACTCAAGAAATTAGCAGCTTAATCTGCAGCCTCATGAAAACGAAAAACCATTCCGAGCTCCAAAACTAGCTTTGGGTAGATGCTCCGTAAATTCTTTGGAATTTTTTTACCTTGTTAATACATGGTGCAATATCTATCTTTTGGTTCACTGGTACAACACACACATTTTGCAACTGAAATGATAATGGATTAAACTGTGAAGTGCATTCAACGGGATAAATGAAGTAAAACAATTTTAATTCCAGAGTTTCTCATGACGTTTCAGCGTAACAGATATTGTATATTTATGAGTCTTCCTCAAGATTCACCAAATCTGATGTCTAAAAATAACCGAAATGAAAATGCTATTGTTTATATTAGTACTCCAAATTCGTCATTAGGCAGTGTTTAATAAAACATCTTAATGTCCACCAGTCACTCTGGGTAACCAGAAATGTCTCCCTAAACAGAGTCCAAAATGACTGACCATTGCTCTGTAACCGTGTAACATACTCACTCGAAGCCTCTCTGCAAAAGTACAAAGTTGAGTACCAGAGGTTTATTCTGTTTCRGAAAACACACATGAGATTTTATATTTACACTGTACAAACCTGAATTTCACAGAACTGGGCTAAGGCTCTCATGAGAATACACTTCCTTACAAGATTTGTAGCACAGCTGACTTTTCTAGTAAAAACTCATTTAATATTTAAAAACAAACAAACAAACAAACACAAAACACAAAATTCAAGCATTACTTGTGAGACTTGACTAAAGCAAGAATTAAAGCCTCGGTAAACTGAAAAGCTGCTAAACACTACCACCATTTTTGGGGCCCAAAAGATTTTAACATAGGTCTAAGAGAGATGTAACTATGAAAATACAATCCAAGACATGCACAATCCCTTCCTCCAAGAAAGTACATGAAGATTCATAGCACAATGTCTGCCTCTTAGTCACAGTTAGTCATCCTCTTAGTCACCCCTTCTCCTCTTATTAATAAAGAAAATGATGTGTCCTGGAACTATTTGAGAGTTGTAGGAATTTCATCATTCTTTTGGTGTCAGCATCAGAACCTCTCACATCTCTGTTGGGTGAGAGGACAGGGAACTGAGGCCTCAGAGTAGCTGCAGTGTTTTCTAAAATGTTGAGCTTTAAGGGCCTGCAGCATCTGACTGGGCCAGCAGAACTGAAGCCCCTATAAAACCACAAACCTTCCCACTGCCAGGAGGCTGAGAGAAAAGCAGCACCACATTTCTTTCTGGAAGCRTAAACTGTGAATTCCCGTGGAGGATGACTCCTCTCAGGGGGAAAAAATACTTGAAAACAAGCCTTCCTTCCAGCGTAAATGGAACAAATAAGCATGTCATCAAATGTGGAAATGTTGTAAAGTGTATTCTGAAATGTCTTGCATATTAACCAGTCCAGTTTCGCTTATCAAATCTTGCCCTGTAAAACCTGTTCAATCTATTCTACAAGCCAACTATAAATGCAGAGAGCATTTAGGAAAGGTCATTCTTTTTTAATGGCTGTTGCCAGATTATTCTTTCAAGATTTCTTCTTTTTTTTTTCCTCTCTCTTCAGCCTGTTTTAGGGTTTTAATTTTGCCTTAAAGTAATAAAAAGTACCCAAGAAAAACTTATTTTCTTATTTCAAGAAATGATCTTTTCCTGTATAGGAGTATTCAAGGAACTAGATTAATGTATTTTTGCACTAACAATTATAGCATTTTAACCCTATTTTCGTAATGTTAATTATACTAATTAGAAAAGGATCTAATTATTTTTAAGATAGATTTCCTATACATACCCTAAGTTCATCATGTGCTTCTCTGTGAGGACATTAAGTCTAAGACCAAGTCAATGCAGCAATAAAATGAGAAATGAAACTTCAAATGTTTCAGTATTTCAAGGTTCAAAAAAGAACCGTTTTATTATTAACTGAACTTACTCTAGAAACCAAGTGTTCTGCTCAATGCATGCACACAAAATGACCTAGATTTCTTAGTAAATGAACAAAGGAGTAAGAAATAGTTGTTTTCCTTCTTCAAGGAAGGTTAACAAAATGAAAAAAATATATATTTTCAAAAACTACTGCCAGTTGGATTTGCTCAGAATTCTTGGCCTCAGATTCACTGGTTCAGGTGGACATTTACCTTAAATTGAGCCTGAAAACAACAAGTAAAGAATTATTAATAAAATAGAACTTTTAAGGTTGGGGGCTTTTTTTTCCCCCTTAAAAGGGGAACAAAAGTTGTAAGAACATCTTCATCTAATACATATGGAAGAGGATTTTTATGCCAGAGGTGGGAGAAATGTTSTCAGACATGCCTGTTTTGGAGTGAGGCTGAAAATTGTCACACACCTCCCTGTCTTTTATAAAGGAGTAAATAGTTCCAGCAAACGTGCCATGCAGGATTTCATTATCAGTCATTGCTATTCCCTCCCACCAGAGCCCTTGCATTTCACTTTAGATGGCTGAATGTTTATCAGACAGAAAGGTCTCCAGAAACAACTGACTGAAGCACTTGGAACTTAAGAAAACCAGTTTAAATCAAGCAGCAGGAGACTTAGAAGCCAATGCTACAAATGCCTTATATAAGTGTTTATTCCATGGGGCTGCTATATAAATCATTTTCATAAATCACCCAGCCTTGAAACATCTCCCCTTAGCTGTATTTTCTGCAACATGAAATCCAGTTGGTTTACCCTGATCACTCCTACTAGGTCAAACCTCACAAACAACTTCCGAGTGGAAACAGCAAGGATGAGATACCTGTTAGGGCTCAGGTGCTGTCATGGTGTGAGACTGGCCAAATGCCAGGCAGCCACAAAGGCCTGCTCACTCACTCTCCTCTGCTCTGCAACTGGACAGAGGAGAGAGAATTTAACAGAGGGTTAATGAGTTGAGATAAGGACTGGGAGAAAACACTTCAAGGGCAAAACAGGCTCTACTTAATGATACAAAGTGAATTTATTACTGACAAGATCAGAGTAAAAGAATGAGAAGTAAAATAAGCCCTTAAAGACATCCTCTTCTYCCCCCAATCCCTCCCTCCTTCCCACTGATGGTGCAGGGGGACAGAGTGGGGGTTTTGGTCAGTTCAYCACCCAAGATCTTCTTTCTGTTGCTCAGGGAGAGGAGTCKTTTCCCTGCAGCATCGTGGGGTCCCTCCCACGGCAGACAGTTCTCCACGAACTTCCCCAGCGTGGGTTCACTCCCACGAGCAGCAGCACTCCCAAAACTGCTGCAGCGTGAGTCCATCCCACGGGCAGACAGTCCTCCCAAAACTGCTGTGGCGTGGGTCACTTTGCCACGGGGTGCAGTCCTCCAAGGACAGGCTGCTCCAGCCTGGAAGCAAGGCCTCTCTCTCCACTGGGACTCCCCCTGAACCATAGCGTCCTCCAGGCATCCACCCACTCCGGCGTGGACACCTCCCYCACGGGCTGTGAGTGGATCTCTGCATCCCCCGTGGGCCCCCATGGGCTGCAGGGGGACAATCTGCCTCACCATGGTCCTCACCACAGGCTGCAGGGACATCTTGGCTCTGGCGCCTGGAGCACCTCCTCCCCCTCCTTCTGCACTGACCTTGGTGTCTCCATTGTTGTTCCCCTCACGTATTCTCACTCCTACTCCTCTCTAGCTGGAAAATTACAGCTTTGCCACAAACTTTTTTATGATTTCTTCTTAAATGTGTTATCACAGAGGCGTTACCATCATCTCTAATTGGCCCAGCCTTGGCCAGCAGCACGTCCATCATCAAAGCCATTAGGGATTGGCTCTGCTGGACATGGTGGAAGCTTCCAGCAGCTTCTCACAGAAGCCACCTCTGTGCCCTCCAGCTACCAAAAAAATGAGGCACTGCAAAACCAACACAGGTGCCAACCATTTAAACCTTAGAAGCTGGCATTTAGCAACTTTATCAGCAGAAACACTGACATCTTTAATTTTAGAGACAAATATAAGTATAGGTTTCTAAAACCAATGATTAAGCAGTGGTGACTGGGGTAATTCAGTGCAGTACTGAGATTTGGAAGTCCTGTCTGGCTCTAACCGTAACTGATCATCCAAAATTCCCAGAATTTATCCTAAATCTGRTATTTATTTTTCAGAACATATACAATCCAGCTTCTTGCAGTAATTAATGAAGTTACTCCTTTTAATTACATTAGAACCCTAATTCACAGCAATAAAATGCAGTTGGTTCCCCACAKAACTGGTGTGCATTTCATTGCATAGTGTGCAGACTGACACACCCTGTTTTGCTGTTTTACCCAGAACATTACTCTTCCCATYTTCTTCTGGCTTCTACCTCCACGTCCAAAAAGCACACAATCATCAACCTAATGCCAGCTTTTCTCTGTATATGAACGCCTTTCTCTTCTAAAAAGTAATGTAAGATTCATATTAGGTCTAATGTGGTACTGGTTTGAGTTGTAGCCTCAAAGCTGAATGCTTATATTCAAAAGCTCAAATTCAGCATTTTCTTTTGCTTTGTTCCAGCTGGTTGTAAAGGGTTTTCTTAGGATATTGCACTGCTTGGGACTCAGACTCTTTCCATCAAACCAGGTTTATTAAATCAAACTACATTTACTCATTTGTAATTCCATCCCTTTAATCTTCAAAAAGTATTTCTCTGAGGCTTTCCTTTGATATCTATCAAAAGGTGTGGTCTATTCCACTTAAAAAATGGAACAGTGAAATGGATGGTAAGAGCAGGAAGACATAACCATTGTCACTCTATTTTAAGATGAGGGCAGACCTTTCTGGTTATTAAGTCAGAGCAAAAGAATAGCTGTTAGAGAGTTTAAATTAAAAAAAAATCTACTTGAATGAATTCCAGGGAAGATAAGAGAAGTATAAATGATATATTCCATTATAAACCTTGTAATAACTTAAAATTGATTAATGTTTGAAGACTGATGGATAACTACAAAGCATTACTATTATAAAGCAAAGTGAAATTTTTGATATCATGCAACTACTTCAAGATCTCTAATTTTTCCCTCTTTTACAATATTCACAGCAGAAATAAAGAGATATCTGTCATTCATGAGAAATGAGTCTAGTTCTGAAAACTATATTGTTAGTCATATCAACTTTTAATAGAAAAAGTGAAATAATGATTTGGAAATAGGGGGAACCAGGATCAGAAGGACTGGTTCAGACAAGCAAGCACAGGAGGTCTCTGTCTGCTTAGAATCTCAATTACAGTAGGTCGGGCAAAGGGAGTTCAGCTGCAAATACGAAACTTAATATGGATATATTCAATGACATACGGGAGAAAAAGCCCATATAGGTAAACCACAATTTAGTCATGAACTCCTGGGCAGACTATATAGTCTCCTCCTTACATTTTTTCCTAGCTGGTATGTAAGAATTTATGGGGCATTAGTTAGAAATTGGGCCATGGACAATGGTTGCTAACTTTAAAGAAAAAGGGAGAGCCTCAGAAAACATGTGTAATCTCAATTTATCTTTTACCAAACAATGAATAAAATATTACATTAGAATAATACAATTTAAAATCCAATTTTGAACTCAGTGCAATTCCATTTAGAAGGACATTCTTTCTGTGATTATAGTGTTTTAACAAAGCCAGCACAATTTAGGATGGTAGTTGAACTATTTTGTTAGAATCCAATGTCACAAATATGGTCAACTTCTTTCTACTTCTTATTTTCCCAAAGAAATACATTTCTAAGGAATTAAATTACCTTTCCTGTGTTGAATTTTCAGATTATGGCAAACCTTACCTTCTCTTTAGGCATCTATCAGGCTTCAGGGATAGTCAGATTGATAGACAGATAGATATGGACAGATCTCTGACAGACAATGTGATTAAAGTGAACATGACAAGGCCTCTTGAGAACCAAAATATAACAGGGTAATACACTGTACCTGTTGAAATTATGTAAGGATGTGTGGTGACAACACAGATGCTAAGGTCACTGTGTATTATAAGAACATCATCCCCCATGCAGACTTCAGACAGAAGTTTCCTTTCTCTGACAACCAGTTAAGAAAAAGTGCTAGGAAAATCATTGATTTTATTTTAATTTAAGTTTCCTGGCAGGAAATGAGCAAATTCATTTAAGAAGAAAAGTAAATTACCAATGATTTCTGACTGATATTTTTGTAAAGCTCTCAGTAACAAATGTGGACTTGACAGATTTCCAATGGAGCTGCAACCATGTGGATAAGGACAGAGAAGAATTTGGCTGAGCTGCGAATAGTTGCCATTGATAACATTCTTTTAGGTGGTATATGACACCAGGAGAGTTTGCATGTTTCAGGTGGGGCAATGAAGGATGAATGTACTGTACTTTCACAGTTTGAAAAAGAGCTTTGGGCATATCAAGTTGTGTGGGCAGACTAAAAAGGTGTCTCTTGAATCTTCTTCTGTGTTGCACTTGGGCAACATAGGAGAATAGTTTCAAAATCTAAACTTAAGGAAAATTAGCTGCCAGTAGATAGATTGCAATATTTTTCTGTCATTTCCTAGGGACTTGTTTCTTTCAAAGGCAAAGAGAACCAAATTCCAAATGGTCTTCTAGCCCCTTGGAAAATGCCATCCAAGACCTCCAGGAATTTCCAGTGATCTGGAAAGGTGCAGTTTATCCCAGAGCAATGATGACGACATTTGTTCTAATGTTTCATTGTACACATGAGCTGCGTATTTTACACATGGGCTATAGGGCCACTATCAGTTCTAAATGTTATATTCAGAGTTAGAATAATTTTGAAAACTTGATGGAATAATCTATTACTCTAGCCAATAAAATGGTCATAGGGAAGGAGAGTTATGAATGTAGAAATTGAGATTCTGTTACAGATGACTAATACTTAGCTATACACCTGTTGGATAAAAATCAGCAAACTTTTCAAAATATGTTGCAGATGAAGAAAGCAATTATTTCTTCACAGAAAGTGATTTTGACAGATGCCATAATATGCAGGTAACATTAAAAACTAGTGAATAATTTAAATGGCAATCTCAACAACCTCTAAATAGATTTGAAAATTGAAAATTTATATATAAAATGTACAGTTTACTTAATTTTTCATCATGCATCTTCAAACGTAACAATAGTAGTCTTAAAATGATCTTAGCAGAAATAAAAAATTGCTTATGGGAAAAACTGTAATTCACTCATTAATTCTGAAGCCTTGCCGTAATAAATTGAATTACATAACAGACATCAGTTCAGTCTTGCGTGATTTAGTTTCTTGAAGTGTGATGTAATCTATCTTTTTAAGTGTTTTTGAACATGAAAGAGGAAGTTCTTAGGAGTATAAGGATTTTATACTGGAATAGARCAAGAGTTTCTCTACTCCAGGAGTCTCCTTTGAGCAGACGCTACCCAGAAACTTCAATGGGAACATTAACCTTTACATAATGCATAAATTGTCCAAATCTGTATCATGAAAATAAATTTTTTCTTAATTCTAAATGGTGATCACTTTATTTCCCAACGTATTAGAGTTGATTGATGTTTCATATTGTTTGGCCTTACTTGAAGCTTAATTGAAGAGAGAAGACACATTTATCCCTATTAATGCTGTTTATATTCTCATCTTAATTACTCCAATACCATTCCAAAGTAACTTCCTGAATATGCATGCATTGMTGTGCCTTTCAATTGATGTAAATGGATCTGAAGTCAAGGGTCCTGATTTGAAACTTTTATTAAGATTTAATCCACCTCCAGAGTAAAGGCAAAATTATACAGCAGTTAATACCAGYACCAGTGGACATTACATTTTATGTTTTATTTAGACAGCACCTTTGATAAATGAGGAGCAAACAGAGAAACAGAAGTGATAAACAAACAAGGAAGTAGGAAAAAGTTATCAAGCGCTTGCACAGAAAGGGATCAAAGAAGAACCATCAGGTGGTCATTAAAACATGTGCTAAAGCAGTGCTAAAACAAGGAAGAGACAAAGATTTAAAGTAAAAGTGGAGGATGAAGTTAGGGGAATCACCTGGAAAGCATCCTCCTTGGGAAAAGATCCTTTTGTGGAGAGCAGCCCTACTCAGAACATAACAAATGAGAATATCCATTAAAGAATTTCATTTATTCAGCACTGCCTTTGTTTAGTAAAAGGCAAATGTTATATTGCCAGAGAGAAATAATTCTCTTGTTTGGGAGGCATATTTGTAAACTGAATGTTTGCATCTTAAACACTGTGTTTGCATGAAGACATGAGCATTAAATACTGACAAGACAAGAAAAATACTGAGTTTCTTAGAATATTAGAGTAAAAGAATCTGCCATTCTCCATTACTATGCCTGCAAGTTATCAGCTGCAACTATCAGGGAGAAGTTGTCAATCAACTCTATTGCGAGGATGAAAGAGTAGATGGTACAGTTTAATTTTATTATGGAAATTGATTTGCATCTTTTATATGTCTTGATTGAAAACTTTCCAGGTAATGGCATTGAAGAATACTCATAAAACTGCCATGACTGTGGTAATAACTATTATTATGATCGAATTTAATAATAAAAAACCTGCCTGCAAGATGGGCAATATGAATAATTCATGTACAGTGTTGCTTAAAATGTGATAGAGAGAAAAAGACTTGTAGGAAAATTCTTAATGTATCCAGACAGGGATGATAATTGGTTTTTGCAACTAAATGAGTACTTCATGTACAAGACAGCACTAACAAGGCAGGAGAAGAAATTTACACATTGGGGAGACAATTTCATTTATCTGCTTACAGCAGGATAAGTGGAATAAATGGTTTTCCTTAAAGGAATTGACAGAAAATGCATATCCTGATAATAATTAGTTTTGTTTACGACAAGAGAACAACAGAATGGGAGACACAATAGCATCTTTTCAATATGTAATAACATATGTAGCATGTGCTTATGTAGGCCTCACTTATGCTATWAATCAACTACCTGCAAACACTGACCAGATCTCTTCCAGTGCTGTCTTTTAGTTGCAAGCATAAAAAGCAGACCAGCATATGGAGAATTGTTTCACAGTTGCACTTTATTTAATTTGGTTTGATTCCTTTTAAACATACAGTAACAGATAAGCTTCTGTTTCCTGCTTTTATTGCCTACCATCTGGTGGGAAAAGCATGGAATAGCAGAAAAAGTGACAGGTGACTAAGAATATTTTAGTGGAAGGGTCTAAAGTTACAGTGAGCAGGAGTTCATCAAGGATGACAACTTCAGGAACAGAAAGCCGTGCAAGAACTCATCTCTTTACCCTTGTCCAAAGGCACCGATTAGGTTTGAGAGTTGTCTCCTCACTCGTTGATATGACAAGTTGAATTTCTTATATAGCACCTTCTCAAATTATTAAAACCAAATGAAATCAAAGCTTCCTCCTCTAAAATGCATAGGAATAGCCATGTACAGTAACATACCAAAAGCAATTAAGTAGACTGAAAAAAACTTGGGAATTTTATTTAGTCAAAATCCCTGTGAATACATTGTGCTTTACCCATTTCTAATTCTCTCTTACTTGAACCTGAGATCAATCCTCTTTGTTCTGGCTTGCCACCAGGGTCTCTGATCAATGTTGATAAAACGAAATGACAATAAGGAAAGCTTTGAATGCTACTGTGAGAACTGTGGGAAAACAAAACAAAATGAAACACAACAACACTGTATTCTTTTGTTATGACTATGGCCTGTGCCTCTATGTGTTTGTTTATGATGGATTACCTTCAATGGAGATTAGATCTAAAGGGAGTTACACTTGAGAAGCTACACAATAATCCAGCTAAGAGACATCTCARTAAGTACTAAAATACAGTTGCCTATTTAATATGTCTTTCCTCACTTTGCCAAGACTAAGATTTTGAAATGATAAATGCCCTGGACCCCCTTTGACAGCTAAAAAATTTGCCCCATGATGTAGTTTACAGGATGGACAGAAAATAAGGTTCCCAAAATGCTTATACAACTATAGTTTGAAGTCTGACTATTCTAGTTCTTCCTGGTCATTTCTAAAGCCAGCCATGGGGAAGACAATCTCATGTTTCTGGATCACAAATTGAATTTGGACGTTATGTTGATTCTGCAGTAAAACTCTTTTCACCTTTGTTAGTTACATTGGAAAAATCAATATTAGAAAAGGCCATAGTGACATATTAAAAGATTATAGGAAATCCTGTTCCACTTCATTAACACAGTTTCTAGAATTAGTGCTTCTGCATGTTACTGAGTTGTAGAGACATACTGGAAATCTTAGAAATGAAGACAGCAAGCTCCTGTAATACCTGCACAGACCAAAACACTTCAGAGAGAAAACAGAAAAAAGGACAAGATTCTTGTCTTCTCATCAAAAAAAATAATCAAACAGTCTTTATCCTCCACAACTGAAACTTTTAAAGAGCTATTCATTAGCTTAATAGGAGGGAACAAACATAGAAACAAAGGAAAAAACAACAGCCCTCCCATACTATACTGATATGCAGTCAAAATAGATCCAATACATTCAACAGAGGTTCTACTTGCCATAGAAGACTCTTATTTATATGACCCTTAATATTTGACATTGTAGAGAGAAATCAGAAAAAATGACCATTAAAATGTCGTAGCTAAAAATCAGATACATTTACCTATTTTAATCATTATGGTGAATAGCAAGAGAATGCATCTTTTGTGTTTTCTTTTWAAAAAAAGAATAATAATTCTTGTAGCAAGAAGCTTTTATTCTGTCTAATACAGTGTTATTTTTCATACCACAGGACTGTGGAGGTAGAGAAAGTTTTGATGAAACCTGCAAATACAGAATATTTCCTCTGATACCAGCAGCTGTAGGACTGGGCCAATGGAAGCTGCTCAGGGCAAGTGCCTGAGACCATGTGTAGGAAATGGATGACATGAAGAGTCACAGCATGTAACATCTTCAAGGTAAGGAATTACATCTAACTATGACAGTGAATGGAATTTCTGCACATTAGCCATGTCCAAAGGGCATATAATGTAAGAACCGAATTTGTACAGCTCATTTTGGCTATTTCATAAATATTTCAGAATGAGACAGGAGACGTTTGAGGAAGATAGACATTCTTCAGTCTCTGTACTGGCTTTGCATGATTTTTAAATAGAAAACACAGAAATATGATCCAGATATCCAAGAATTGCTGGTTTTTCATTCCCTCTGAGAAAGATAACTTGCATTACTTGTGAATCCACTATAAATTTAGGATGAACTTTCCCTTATGCCCACAAGAAGTACATTCATGTTCCATTTTCTGACTCAGACTAACCCCTCCTCTGTCTCCTGACACACATTTTATAGTATTTTTCCCTTACAGCTCAAATCTGAATTCTGTGAAAAATGGGAAGTACAATTCTTATTGGGAAGCCAAACTGGATTATGAGCAGTATGAGAAAAAACTTCCAGGTCATGAGGTTTTATTGCCATGCCAAGGGGCTGTGGGAAGGAAGAAGTGATGGGCTGTCACCCTGTCTTTTTTCAAAGGTTTACAGATGAAATTCAGTTCATTGTTCAGTCCTTTGTTCTCAACTTTCAAACTTTTTTCTTAAGGGCAAGATGTTCTTTACAGAAGAAAGAGACATGGGTGTCAGCTCAGATGATATGCTGTATGACAGCTGTTCTTTGGCAATGGGTTAATGGTCTCTTTTCATGCCTCTGGATTTTTCCTGCAGTTAAAGTTACTACACACACAGCTTCAGGCTGGGGAAAATAATAAAAAAAAAGATTAAGTGAATTTTTTGTCATTCAGAAATGCTACTTCTTTGCAACCAATATGTACTGCAGACTAATACAGAACAGATGAAGGAAGCCAACACAGCAAGAGAGATTACAGTTTAGTAATTTGCTAATTGAGCAAGATGGGAGAAAGAGCTAAGCACTAGTCCTTGAGTTTAAAAAAGGAATTTTAACTCCAAAAGCTGGCTGTTTGGGGAAGGGTTGGGGAAGAAATAAAGGGCTGAGCAGGAGTGAAAGAATTGTTTGCTTTCTCTCAAAGAGTCCAGAAGATCTTGTTTTTATTCCAGCTGAGATGAAAGTAAAACAAACCATATATAAATTTTCAACATATCTCATGAAGTTGGTATTACATCAAACAAACTTTTAGCTCTGAGATGATTGACAGTACAGACCCTAAAAGAACAGCACTGCAGTACAGCACTCTTGGGTGGGTCATTAGGTAAATGGGAYAGAGCCCGAGATCTCTTAATCTCAAAGGCACCAGTCTGTACTGTCCAATCTAAAACCTCTTTCCTCTGTCAGCATCCTCAACCACGGAACCCTCTCCTCAATGCCAGTAAGAATGTGTTTAGGTTACTCATGGACATGTATAAAACACATGGGTGGTCTGCTTTGAAGTGTCAGTGCCTTAGATTTAATATGTTAATAATATGCTAATAATTTATGCATAAAACAGGTTGCATTGAAGGAAAAATCCAATATTGTCAGTTTCCATGACAACCAGTGTGCTAGCAGATTACACTGTCTCACATCAGATGGTTGCCAAGGTTGTGACCTATTTCTTAGTTTTAATAATTTCATTTGCAGAATTTGGAAATKTACCTGGAAAACAAATGATAAAATATTGCTCATGGTTAAGGATAGTCCTTCAATATAAAAGAATCTTGCATGATAAATCAAGTACTAGGCTCAGAAAGTGAAAAGGAAGAATAAAGTAGTAGTTCCAGGAGTGAAGGAACGCATGAACAGCTGTGTGAACAGGCAATGGGCTGGTTTACAATATTTCAGGGTGAAGTCAGTGGTTACGTACAGCCTATGTCAGTAGCAGGGGCACCTTTCATGACAGCAGGTTGCTCAGAGCCCAGTCCACCAGACCTTGAACAGCTTCAGGAATGGGGCATCCACAACTCTTCTGGACAACCTGTTCTAGTGACGCACCACACTCACAGTAAAGAATTTCTTCCTAACGTCTAAACTAAACGCACTCTCTTTCAGTTCCAAGCCATTCCCCCTTGTCCTGTCACTGCATGCCATTGCAAATAATCTCTCTCCAGCTCTCTTGTAAGCTCACTTTATGTTTTCTGGGCTTTCTGGGCTGCAAGTGCACATTACTGGGTCATTTCCAGCCTCTCATCCAGAAGTCCTTCTTGGCAGGGCTGCTCTCGATCTGTTCATCCCCCAACCTGTATCCCGGGGGTTGCCACGACCCCGGTGCAGCAACTTGCACCTTGTCTTATTAGACCTCATGAGATTCCCATGAATCCATTTCTTGAGCTTGTTCAGGTCCCCCTGCATGGCATCTGATCCTTCAGTTTGGCGTCATCTGCAAACTTGCTGAGGGTGCACTCGATCCTTTGATCTATGTGATTAATGAAGATTTTAAATAACACTGTCCCCATACAGACCCCTGAGGGACACTACTGGTCACTGACGTCCATCAGGACTCCGAGCTGTTGACCACTACCCTCTGGATGTGACTGTCCAACCAATTTCTTATCCATAGAACAATCCACCCATTGAATTAATCTCTCTCTAATTTTGGGAGAAAGATATTGTGGAGGATGGTGTCACAGGCTTTACGGAAGTCCAGGTAAACTACACCTGTAACCTTTCCCTTCTCCACTGACGTAGTAATTCCATCACAAAAGCCCACTAGGTTGGTTAAATGATCAAAACTTTCAAAGATATTTTTTAAAAATGAGTGAACAAGAGAGCAAGTATTTCATAGGTTGTGTGCCAGAGTATAAAATAAATTAACTGTTATTGCAGTAAAATGAAAAGGAGCACTTTCAAACACAAACATGTGCTAGTGTACTAGATAATGTCAGGTTTTCTGGATTCTTCACTGACCAAAATTCACTGGGGTTTGAGTAACTCACTCTGGTTAGTAAYTTTTTATTTTTTTTTCATGCTTAAGAAAGATATCAAGTTGCCATTCTTAAATAAGTTGCAATAGCACCTTCAGGGGCTGACTGTGGTGTTAGGTAGCAAACAAATGGTCCTCCACTACTTGTTCGTTTTACATTGTGTCAGTGTAAAGCAATCCAGCTAGGTAACAGTTTTGTCATCAGGACTGTTAACTGACATTTCCTAGCTGACTGAAGAATTTTTCCTTTATTTTTCTCTCCTATCAAGCTCCAAGCTTGGAAAGCAATCGCTGTCAATCATGTTGGTGAGATCAATACCATAAGCCACAGTCCATATGACTAAAACCTTGCTTTCTATGGCCCGTAAAACAAATAATCCTACTTGTTTAATCAGATTGGTCTGACCAAATCAGTTGAGGTAAAATGGAAAACAGCTCAAGCCATTCTCTTTTTTTTTCAGATTTGCTATCAAGTGTTACAGTTACAATAACTGCAGCAGAGCTGTATAACCTCAATAATCCACTGGTATTTGATTTCAGTTATCACAGTATGATTAGAGAAACACATTAGTCATAACTTGAATAAATTATCTCTTTTTACACCAGTATTTGTGGACCTGCCTTGTCATTCTTTTTGTTCTTTTCCTCCACTCCTCTCTTAGAAGTTGTCCTATTGTGGTAAAAGATTATCTTTGAATTTGAGGCTCTTTTCAGGTTTGTCATAGTAATTTTTTTTTTTGGTAAGAGATTCAAATAATATGCAAGAAAGATGAAACACTGCAAAACCTGTTTCATGATGTTCTCTTTTTTCTTCTAGTTGTTCTTCTTGAACCTATTTTGTTCATGACACACACATTTATATCTGGCCTTCACTGATAGGTGAATTAATTCTAATGAATAAATACAATACTCAATGTTCCTTCTTCCTTCTGCCCCAGGCTGGTCAGCTAGTCCAAGCAAAATTATTTACACAGAACTGCTGGCATTGATTTGAGTTATTTTCTAGCTGCCTGGTTTATACAGAAATGTATTCTATGTAAATACTTACTCTTCAACTTCTTCAGAAAACACTTATTACTGTAGATCACTCTTTTGTTCATATCAGAACATTCTTGTTCTTAGGGTTTTTGTAGGAAAAAAAAGAAGGATTGTCTTTCTAAGGAATCAGGTAAAACCTCATCTGGAGTACAGCCCTCTTTCATTGATATTGAAACTACTTACTATTCATTGACCCACTTGAGAGAAGTTCAAGTACGGCATTAATGGATGAGAGAGGAAATAAAAAATGGGAGGAGGAGAACAGTATTTCTAGCAACATACAAGTATCACAGCTATTTTATTTCTACCTACCACTTGCTGTTTAGTAACATACTGAATGAAATAAAGTGTTCCTAGAGAAGCATAGCTTGTCCTAGAAACTAGTACCTATGACTTTCTGTCACTCTGTAGAATCATTTCAGTCTCTCACTGTGACTCAGCCCAGATAACACTGGGAAAAGGGGCTCTCAGCAGGAAACAGAAGGGAGCAGACAAGTATAAAAAAGACAAATATAATACCTAGATCTTTTAGCAGCTGAGCACTTGGGATAGTAGGTGACACATGAACACTTGGTATGTGGATTGGAAAAGCTGGAATTTTGTACCACTTCTCTTGGATATATGGGAGCTGAGGCCAAGATACTGCCTTTTTTCCTCCTGCTTTTACAAGTAGTGACAACTACTTGGCTCTACAAATTTCAGTGGCCTTGTYCTAAGAAGCAGCGCTGTGAAAACCGCTTCCTTAAGTGTCAAGCTGGCAGTGGGGTGCTAGGAGCCAATTGGGGCTGGCATGGTACCCTGTTGTAAAGTCTACATGTTTATTTTTCTCCTTTGACTAGAGTTTCCTGAGTGCTGGCAGAGAAACCCAAACCGAGCCCAGTATTAATGAACCCTGTGATGAGGCTCCCAATTCATTAAGACTGTACTCTTCAACATGCTTTGGTGGACCATTAGTACCTTGAGGATTCTTTTTCCTATCCATGTATATTTGACATGGTGGGCCCGTTCTCAAAAATTTCTAGTGGTGAGCCTCTATGTTACTTTTTTTATCAGTGTCTAACATCATTATAACAAAAAAATCCCTACAACAAGAACAAAAAAAGGGAACTCTCTTGAAATTTTGCTTGCACCACCCATTTATCTAATTCCTTTATCCCATGATCTTCTGGCATTATCTGGGGGTCACAGTGATGTGATACTTTAAATTCCTTGTGTTTATTCCTTTCTTCAGCAAGCGTGCCTCAAGTTATTAATTTGTGAAGAGATGAAGAGCAAAGGCAGGCTGAGGAGGGAGAGGTATATTGTGTGTACACACTTCTGCTCTACAATGTTTTATCCACACAGCTATGTCAGTGAAGAGTGTGAAAAAACTCACATATTCTTTGCCAAAATAGCTACGCCAGCCAAAAAACCCCATGTGGACACAACTATGCTGACAAAGAAGAGCTTTATGGGCTGACTTCTGGGTGCTTGGGGAAGTTACACAACTATGCAGGCAGAAAAACTCCTTCTGTCAACATACTCTACCTCTATAGAAAAGGATCCTGCTGCCACAGCTAAACCAGTATGGATATATCAGCATAGTTATATCTACAATATAAGTCCTGCATCTTGAGCAGTGGTGAGGAAATTTAAACATGGTAAAAAAATAATTGTGGCTATTTTAAACCTCTGTGAATACTTCTTTAATATTAGTCAAAATTTGCCTGTCACAATCACAACATCTTATTTCTAAAATGTAAAATAAATTCTACTTTATGGTGTTGGCTTTCTTCTCCTACTTTGTCTCTGGAGTATCTGTACTACACCAACATCTATCATTAGGAGCTGGTTTTCTAGGTCAGTGGTTTAGTTTCTTGATTATCATTTATAATATGTCGCATTTGCTAATTGCATCCTAACGTTTTAAATTTTCCTAACAGTTACTGGAATTAATGAAATATTTAGAAATATTTTCACTCATACCATTTTAGCAACAAGTTATACTATGTAAATATACATTTGTATATGCATTTTTAAAGTGTTTTTTAAAACAGCAGCAGATAGAAGGGAAGTACTAGGGGAACCGGCATTATGCCGGACATAAGTAATTTACGAAGGACTAACAAGAGAATCCTAATAATTTGCTGTTGTTTTAAGGATGCAGCTAAGTGAAAACCTGGCAATCAGCTGGGTGTGGAAAGAGTAAGCAAATTACTCTTTTCCCATAGTTGTATAGAAATCCCTTCATGTTACTCAATCTTTTCCATACTTGTTTTGTTATTTTATATTTTCTTTTCTTTATTCAAAATGATTTATTAAGTAATCCCACAAAAACCTAACAAATATAGATGTTTTTCTAGCCAGGAAGAATTCCCAACACTTCCAGCTTCATTGTCCTTTCTTAACAGGGTAGTAACAGAAATATTTACCACACTTTAAACTCTCATAGCAAGTCTGCTATCCCTCCTAGTGATGGTGACATAGTAGGAAATCCATGTGCAATTCCCTTTCTCCCATGTTTATACACAAAATGAGAATGTAGAAGAGATTCAGCATCTCTCCTAACAACAGTCAGCTTGGGACTGTGATTAGGACCAAACCTTTTCACTTTCAAGRTATTGGTGGTTTATCTGCCTTGGATTTTGCATTACTTATGTGCTTAATCAGTGTGAAATGGTCAGAAATCCCTAGGTTATATGCACAAATATATACATATACACAYACACGTATAAACACTTATGTATATGCACAACAGTTGGGATTTAAGAAGAAAGAATCAACTGTTTGCCTCCTAGATAATGTCAAAAGACAGTATAAAAAACTTTCTCCTGAATAATTTTCTGGTCAGAGCATCTAAATTATGTATGGTTTTCAGTCAGACCTAGGCACTTACACATGAGATCACTGTCTTACCTTTGCGTTTGTCTGTGTTTAAGTTTTTTATCAGGGCATGGGATAGCAGTGTGTAGCCAAAAATGTTCACAGAAGATTGCAAAGCACTACTGTCACGAGAGCAGGATAAGCTTGGAAGACAGATGAAAGGACAATAAGAGCCTTCTTTTCCTAATATTGGTCAAAGAGAAGCCAGAGGTCAAAAAAGCCAGGAAACGTTTTTCCAAAAATACACACCCCCACATTTTATTTGTTAAATCTTGCTTTTCTCTTAATTTATGAGGTCTAACAAAATCCTATTCTCTTTTCTCTGCACTGGGGAATATGCAAGTAGGTCTGGCTGTTGGAAGACTCTTGCACTTAGAGGTGTAGGGCCCTTTCCCTTAATAATGAGGATGCCAAACTAGGTATAACAGGAGGTTTTGTTCTGTTGGAACAAATTGAGACACTTTTATTAAAACAAACAAGGCAGTTGAGATCCTTTGATATATCCACAGTGCCTACATCCTGCAGATGTCTCACTTCAGTCRATTAATCAGCCATTTCCCAGAGCATGGTAATTGTTTATGCAATCCACTTCGATATGTTTTATAGCAATTCCTTTAATCCTCCCCAACTTTTCATCCCTGGCAAAAGCTTTATGGTAACATAAACCGTAATTGTGCAGTAAAGAAAATCACCTTATGTTGCAGTCTACAACTGCTTTATCACCCTCATCCTAACACACATAACCTGCACTCAAACAGCTAAATATAGGCTGGGCAGCATGCTGCTTTAATAGCACGTAAACTCAATGACTTCTTGACAAAGAACTTAACCTCTATCAGGAACAGAGTCAGAACTATCTAGGGGACCTCTATACTTCTCAGTCAATGACATTTATTGCCATTATAGCTGGCAGACATTCTTCTGAATAGAAAATCTTTCACAAAGACAAAAAGGAAGATAAAAGCCCTTTCTCATCCCTGAGAAGATTTTTTTTTTTGGAAATTGAAAACATTCTAAAAAAAGTCTTTAATATTTAAAATAGAAATTCTTCTTTATTAGATTTCTATCTTTTTATTTAATGAAGAACAGAAATTAAAAATCTACAAGTGAAAACTTGTAAAAATATGAATAGTGTACAAGAAATACATCAAACTATTTCGCATTGAAAAACTAAAGTCAAAAAAGTTAATCAGCTACTGACTGATTAGAAAGTAAAGTTAATCTTTTCTGTAAAGAAAGTTAACCTTTCTTTACATCAAAAATGCATCAGGATCAACCAGCTTCTCTCATCCTTTGTCTGAGTCTTATTTTCAGAAAATAACAAAATGTCTATAAAAAACTTCTGGTGAACACAACTTTTTACATCAACACATCTTTCTACATCCTTAACAGTTACCAGCCAGCACTGAGGTGCAGAATCCCTGCAATTTGTGATCTCCTCTCTCCAGAAGAAGACTTACAGTATTTCCAGATTCCCATTTGCCTATGTAAGTCTGCAGGCAGCAGTTGTATGTCTCTATGTAATTTGTATGGATTTAGGACACAAGCTGCAGAACTCTCTCTTTACTCCCTTTTATTTTGCCARTTCTCTTATAGTTTGCCCCTGTGCTTATTGGTATGAGTTTTGGACAAATCTTTGCTTTTTCTCACCAGTCTGGCAGTGAGACAGTAGGAAGTGAGAACGGCATAAAGAAAGGAAATTTCTCTTCTGACCTTGTGCTGGTTGCAGACCGAGTCTTTTTCATTCTCTAAAGAAAATTGGGAAGAGCATTGTGGTCAATAAAAGCAGGAAAGTTCTTTTTGGAAAGAAGAAATTATTAAATAAGACACACATTGACACTACTGTCATTCCCTGAGTACACCACAAGATGAGTGCATTCGTCCTTCTTCCTTTACAGGAGAGGGAACTAGGAGAAGTAGTTTGTTGTCTGCCACAACCTGAGTGGGTATCTAAAGACAGTGCCTGCAACCACTGCTGACAGCACGTGGGTAAATGCACCTCAGACTTCGAGACTATTAAAGCAACTGCAGTGAGAAATCAAATTCCAGGCCTTCAGCGAGTAGAGATGGGAAAAAACCACAGCCATGAACCTGGAAAAATACAAGATCAAGATTAAGATATACATACAGGGGAAATAACTCCCTCATCCAATTCTATTTCCAGATGAGGTCAATGCCTYACAAGTTCGTTTGTCTTGCAAAATCTCCTGCCTTACTAGAGCTATTTTCTGATCCATTTTGAGGTATTGTCACTAATCCCCATGACATTGCACATTGACTCTGGTAAAGAAGGTATGTAGAGGGGTGTTTGTGGGCATCCAGGCGTCCTCTTTAGTGTCTGGAAACCCCCTCTGCATCACACCTTATAGCATAAACCTGAAGCACCATTTCACATTTTAAGTGTTGAAAACCACTGTGCTGGACCCTGTCAAGAAATAAGCTTTGGTCATAAACCTCAGTCTCTTTCCTCACTCCTTTTCCTGCTTTAACACTTGCTGGTTATCACTAAGAAAAGCTAAGCCTGTGGAGAGATTCTGTAGGATTTATGAACAGTATTTTTATGCAAATTCATCTATGTCAGCAGGTTTGGTTTTGTTTAGACTTCTCCCCCTCCCAAAGGACAAATGAGATAATTCCTCCCCTGCACTTGGCCACAGGGCTTGATGATATATACCATCAGTAATTCTATTCTTTACTCTAATGCTGCATAATTTTTTTGCTATAGGTTTTTTTTTTCCCCCTTTTTTCTTCCTCTTTAGGTTAGAGAAGTGTTATGGATTAAATTTGGATCATTTCCAGTCTTACTGTTTTGTCCCATACTAAGTACCACAATGATCCTTAATCGGCAGTAAATAGAGAAAAAGCAGTCATCCTTGTAAAGCAGCTGTTCTATGAATATATGGTATAACACCAGTGTGCAGGCTGTGGTAGGAATGTTCCAGGTCACAGATAGCTTAAATGGAGGACTTTGTCATACTGCAGTAATAATAACTCCACTCTAAATTTGAGGGAATAGGATGGGCAGGACCATCAGACAAACAGTCTCTCCCTCAGACAGAAATGAGACCATTCTGTTCTATGAACTGGACTTCCCTTTTGTCCTTCACTGTGTTAATTGGATAAACTTTGACGATTAGAGTATTGATCATTATGCTGGCTTTGAGGCATTTCATACTAGATACTTTTGGTATTGTTTTAGACACCACCAAGAGGAGAACAATGAGATTTGGACTTAACATACTTAAGTATATTTTGTAGTGTTTAGTGTAGGAAGAGTTTCACATGTTTTTCCATTGGGGATGCTCTCACTTCATGGTTAACAGGATCTGAGAGAGCTACCATTTTTCAAAGACAGGAAATAAATATAATTTACTTGATAATTCTTTTTTCTTATCACTAGACAGGACACAAGTTATCTCCAAATCCAATTTGTTTGAATAATACTGTTAAAAGAGGCAGAGAAAAAGGTATTCACCTTTTGTATATGGCTGCAAATGGGCTGCGTGCTCCTTTAATTCTCAAATATAGCAAACCTGGATAGCTTTTCTGAGTGAGCAATTGCAACCAGGTGGATCAAAATCATTGCCCAACAACAAATTAATTTGCGTAGGTATGATACATCTTCTTCCTCTTCCCATTATGGTAATTGAATATTCATCACACAACAAGTGCAGTTAATTAGCAGATTATTCATTTACTGGACAAATAATGAACATCTTATTCTGAACAAAGAAGAGAGATAGGAAAGCCAGAGGGAGAGAAAAAAAAACCATACATTTTTATAAGGCTATTATTTAAATTAGTCTTCTTTTAAATAAGAAGAGAAAAGAAATCACCATGCTCCCACGGAAATCAGCAGTAAGCCTCCCAGAATATCAGTGGGGCTGGATTTTACTCGTGATATCGCAAAAAGAGGAGAATATTACCATCACTTTAAAACAAACAGTAAACTTTGTGACATGCTAAAATTTATTCACATTTTCTTTAATATATTACGCTGTTTCCTGAAGTTTTTTTTGTCTGACTCCTTGTCATCATCACTCTTTTGTCTGTTTTCTAATGTTCACACTGTAAAGATCTTTCAAAAATGTCATTTTTTTTCCTTCTCTGTTTGTGCACCGTGCAGTCCTTGCCCATAATTCAGGCTCTTGCATAATACATTCTTGTTATCACCAGCCAGAATGAAACACTTTATTGGTATAAATTGACATGGCTCCTGTAAGGGGAATGGAGCCAACCAAACCACCTTGATGAAGAATAAGCCTGAATATTCAAATTTGCTTACTTAGACTTTTATTTAATTTGATTTTTTTTTAAACAGGTATTGAAAAATAACTTCAGTTTCTTGCTGAGGTACCTATCCATTATCCAGAAATTTACCAGACTGTTACATGCAGAAGAGGAAAAATGCATCTCTGATATAATTCTGCTAATGCCAGTGGTCTTGTGCCAGACTTAATTGCATCCAGCATCTTTAAGCTGTGCCACGAATAAATTCTCATTGAAAACTCAGTGGTGAGAGGAAAACATTTCAGTTCTAGATGAAACTAGAGCAGTATTGTGTGCAGCTACATGCCACAAACATTTTGTGAAAGGTTTTCTCATGTTGTGGTAGTTTATCATTAAACTACAACCTGTCAGCATCTGTCAGAATGGTTCTGATACTGGCTAACGTTCATGACTGTGTTAAGGGAGGATATTGGACCAAAAAAATTATATACTTGGAAGGAAATTTTTGACAAATTGAGGGATTGAAGCAGAGAGCAAGGAAGGAGGAGGGAACATGAGGGAAAAAGGACAGAATAAAAATGGAAAAAGAAAGTCTTTCAGTTAGGTAGATCCAGAAATCTAGGGCAAGGGAAGGAGGCAGGAAGTGGCTACTGCTTTACTTTAACAAATGTTCCATTCTCAATTACACTGACCTTAGAAGTTCCTGTTGTCCAACAAATGTGGTTGAATTTTATCGAGAGACACAAAATAGTTGCATCAGTCTCTAAGTTTATATTTAGCATCATTGACTAATTGTAGATTAGTACCTCAACTTTTACTGTTTGATAATTGATAATTCTTTAGAGTCATGCTAAATATTATACTAAATGTATAGAACCAGAACTGAAACGACATCTTTAAATGTCTGAACGTTTTTAGTGGCAGTGCAAGAGGACTCTGACAACTGATCTGATATCACTGCTGCAGCTGAATACAATAATCTCTAGATTAAGATATGGCATATATCAGTTGCTCTGTCTTTTAGTGATTATTTTCATTTTCAGCTTCTCCTGCCATATGTTGGGCAGATCAGGCCACTGTTCAGATTTCTTTCTGTCCTTGGCGTGAGTTTATGAAGCTTGTTGTTCTGGGCAATGTGCAGAACTGAAGTCACAGCTGAGAAATGGGACACATCAAACCAAAACACCAAACACACAGCACAGCCCCATGCTAACTCCTGGGTCTGAGAGTTATTTTCTCTTCCCTTCTGCTTCATTCCCCACTCCACCAACCTGTGTTAACTGGAGTAGCAGCAGTAGAAAACAAAATTGCCTTTGCTGTTGTTAAATATGAAATAATGCAAAAAGGGTGAAAGATTGTGCCCATTTATAAAGATAAGAAAAAAAACCCCAAACCAATGGGGGTTCAATATGAGGAGTGAAATTATTTTCTACACTTGTTCTTCCACCATGTCTCTAATTATGGAGCTTTTCTTTACCAATCATAGAAGGAATCCAGATTAACTGGGTCAGATTGCTGCAACCTTCTACATGTGGGCACGTAAGTACCATTCCTGAAGGGAATTCTTAGTCAGGTGAGAATTGATCCTTGAGGCTATCACAGACAGACAGTCTGTACTTCAAAGTAAGTATAATACTTTTATTCCCATTGAAATCCTAATACAGAAAGAATWTTGCAATTACAAAATTCACAATTAATGCTTGTGCCAGACACAAAATTAGATGAAAGTCATAACCAGAAATGGCTGGGAGCTTAAAAATGAAGCTATGTCTCAATGAGCTAATCACTTCCCTTAAAATTAATATTTTTCAATGGTAAATGTCAGTTTTGACAGATAATCCTGAAGTTCTTTCAAGAAATCAGTCTGTATGGCACTGCTCTCTGGCTTATCAACCACAGAAACTTCCAGTGTCTTGGTATAAAAATTTGATTTAAAAAAAATTAAAAATATAAACAAAATGCTGCTCGGTATCTGACTTCTCTATTCTTCTGTTGTATTCTTCAAAAACGCTTAATGAGATAACAGACAATTTTACTGAATGGGAATTATTGTTTGGGTGCTAATAATATGAAGTAGTAGGAAAACTGATTTATTCCTCTAGACACTTGAATATTTTTCTCCAGTAAAAAATACTGAATTCATAAATCAGAAAATGTTCAGTTATTTACCTGTTGCATATTTAGTTCATTTGGAAGGAATGGAAATTTACGCTGGCACGTCACAGCACACAGGAGGGAAAATAAGCTTTGGAAAGGAATTGTATTGCTAGAGGTTTGTGCCATATAGAAGGAGGTCTAGATTAGTCTTACAACCTTATTTAGAACTGTATTTTAATTCCAAGTGCAGATGCTGGATATGGCATGTCAAAACATCCTTAACCTAAGGCTGCTAGGTAGAAGAATAGGTTGAAAACTGTTTTCAGGACATTCCTTTTTGAGATGCTGCTGGTGAGCTTCTACATGCTTGATTTGCACTCTTCGTCTCTAGCATTGGTTTTGGCTAGATTAGGACATTACCAGCTATGCCCTGGCATGCCACACACTGGAGTTGGAATAGGCAAGTTACAAATGGCTCATAAAGGGGAACAGGCAGTCGTGGTGAATGGGTTCATTAGCGATGTAAACGCGGTGCGTGTAACTGACCTTCGGTGAAGAAGTCCCTGAACTGATGAATGCTGCTTCTTGGCACAGTGAATCAGGGAATGAACCGTTTTGCATTGGCATTGTTTCCAAAAGCAGCTGCTCTGAGGCCCAGCCAGAGACAGGCTAGACAGGCATTTGCTTGTTCCTGCCTGGATCAGCAGCAGTTCACCACTAATACTGTAATATAATATTAATTGAGTGAATCACTCAATGGGGACTGCTAACAACTTACTTCAAACTTGTAAATGGGTATCCACAAGGCCAAGCCTTCACTTATCATGCTGTTTCACCCTACCAAAATGGACCACACATATATCAAGAAAGGATTGCAGATGCAAAGAAGATTTTTGAGAAACATGAGGGTGCATGTTATGACCAGAAACTAAATGCCACTAACAACATGAGACAGAAATACTTCTTGGAAAAGTGCTTTACTTCAGTTATAATCCACTACTCAATCTGGCAAATTCCGTGGGTTTCAGGAGGTAGTTAATATCCTACATCTATCTGCATCCAGGAGATGTTCCTCCTACTCCTACAGGAGTGTCCTAGCAGGATGCAAGTCTCGCTGCACAATTTCATATGCAGTTCCGTTAAAGAGAACGAAGTGGTTGGTTCTGTGTCAGAAAAAAAAGCTTCATGGACTTTTTGGAAATAAGAGAATAAAGAAAACCAGGTACGTGGACAGGTTATTGCACCTACCACCCTAAAAGTTTTGTATTCAACAGCCTTGGGAAAATATGAGTCATCCAATATAGAAAATACATGGTTTGAGTCCCAGCTGCAGAACAGGAACTTGAGTCCAACTCACACAGATGAGCACCGGTTTGCTCTCCATGAGGCTGTGGGTATTTCTCAGGAAAAGTCCAGAAATCCCACTCTGTAGTTAAGAAATTTTCCAACAGAAAATACAGTTTGGAACAGGAAATATTTTCAAGAAGTTGTATATGCAATTAAAATATTCTTGATCACTCCTTTAATTAATAGCCAAACTCTTTCGCTTTATGTTTATGATCATGACTTGATTGTGATCATTGTGGTCCGTTTTCTGCTCATTTTCCCTGTGGGTTTTGCAAGCATAAAAGGGGTTCAGAACAGTTGCAGAAGGGAAAGGTGGGGTCAGTTCAGGTATAGAAGAGTCAAAAATGTAGTGGAATAGTTTTCCTACAGTGGTAACAGCTACTGTGAGCAGGTGAATGGAATTAGTGATCTTGCCAAGTGCCTGTCTGAGGGGTGAAAAAACACCAGAGGTGGAGCTTGAGGCAGAGATTTAATAATAAGGGGCTACCATGAAAATATGTGATTCATATATCATCTGTTGAAACACACACATTTTGGTTACAGTTTACATGAAACCCTGCTGCTTTCTGAAAGTCTCAGTTATTGCAGAGTCATTTCAGAGGCTGCTACACTGGTTAATTGCTATCAGATGTGCCATGTGAAACACTTGCCAGTTCAGCTAGGTGAAAATCTGGGAATGTAGAACATCCTTTAGTTGAAAAGAAAATTCTGGCACACAGTGAAATATGTGAGCAATGCACCAGCTTGAGTATTTAGAGCAGAGTGCAATATGAGAAATTCAAAGTCAAATGTTCAGTAACTGAGCACCCAGTATACAGACTGAATGTGCAGCATGGAAATTATTGCTTTTGCTTATTGACATCACACACCTATATCCAGGGAAAATAAACTGTTAGACTAGGGATTCTGACCTGGGACAGAGTCAGCTGAAAAATATATTACAGAAGGAAGAACAGTACATATCCTAAGAAAGCTAAAAAGTAAAGGGGGCCTGGGTTTAAAGACAGAGCCATCTTCACCATCCAGGAAAAAAAAACAAAACGATCCAACAAACTCACTCCTGTCTTATATTTCAATTATTTTACTGATTCATGTTACTATCTGAAGTAGTACTAGTAGAATGTCAAAAATTCAGGGGTATTTTCTGTACTAAGTGTTGCATTTCTAAAAAATAAACTAAATTAATAAACAGAGATAACTTGCAATCACGAGATTGTTACAAATGTGTGCCACATAGCACAGATGATCATCTGGTACTCTATTAATCTTGCTATACTTCATATATCTGAATCTATTATTTGTATTGCATTTTTTCTCTAATAAGGTGAAATTAAGATCTATATCCCCAAGAGCTCAGGGAGGTCACCAGTGTGAATTAATCACTAACCAAGTAAGAGTTGTACTCCAAGGAAATTGTGATCAATTCTGATCTGCATATTAATTGATGGCTCATTCAGGAAAGTGTTAAAAAGCAATTTTCAGTCAGAAAAAATGAATTAATTCACAGGAATTGTTCCTATGATAGATACATAGGAAGGGTAGATACATTTTCCCCATGTTGGAAGGGAAAATATTAAAAGTCAAATCTACAAATATACTGCCAACAGAAGGAAGAAAGGAAACCGCATGTCTGCTCTGCAAAGGGAGACTGGTCTGAGCAAATGCACATGTGTTTCTATCATCATATCAAAGAAAGTTACTTCAAAGATGAGAAGACTTGGAATAAGGATAGATGTATCCTGCAGAATACTACCTAGAAAAAATGAATATGCAGCAGAAACCCCACACAATTAAAATTTGCTAGGTAGCAGGAGTTGAACTTTAACCAAGCTCTTATCTGCACAATAGGACTGCATTTTGAGTTGGACAGTTAAATTCTTTAGAGTAGCACTATTTTCTACTGACTAAACAGACTCAGAAAACCCAACAKTTTTGTTCCCTGAACTATATCAAACATAATGAAATTCATGATTAAATCATCAGTACTTTTCAGTCAACTGTAGGTTACATGTCAATGACTCAACTGCTCCATCAGCCTTCCATCTTGAAAGCCTAGGACTTGCAGTGTGTCCCAGGACTCCCAGAATCAGGTGGTTTCAGATCAAGAAATGTGTGTGTGTGCGTGTGCGTGCGTGCGTGCGTGCATGTGTGTGCTTATGTGTGTGTGCACTAAGATCAAACCCCTCCCTGATGCACACCCTGGAGAGTGCTGTGCTTTCTCTCCCCTTCATACTGAGTGAGTTTCAGCTGATGACATTCAGTTGCAGAAACCGCAGAGCATAAAGGATTTCATGACATCTTCAAGGATATTTGTGTCCACTTGCACACCAGCAGGCAGAAATGTAGTGTGCACTTCAGAGCACCAAGTTCTTCCTTTTCAACAGTCTGCTTGGGCAGTGGGATGCAGGGTGCTGCAACAGCATTTGCTTTGGAGATCAGTTTGAGGGATAACTTCAGGGAAAATCTACGGCCCTATATAACAATTGGAATAAAAATGGTCACTCGGGGCCATATGCTGTATATTTCTCTTAGTAGTTACTGAAAAATTCTAGGCAGAAGAGGTAAGAGATTTGCATAGTCTTTTTGCTTCCAGCAATGCACATTTTCAGGACTTGTTGAACTAAGAGGGATAGGACACATCATCATGTGTGATAGACTTTGGTTGGTCCACTAATCATACTGCAAAAAATTGTCTTGTAGTTTTCTGAACCAATTTACAGTTTTGACCTCTACAGTACTATCTATCAATCAATTCCAGATCAAGCCATTCTTTTGATGAAAACTTCATTTTAAAACTTCTGCTGAATAATTTCAGTGAATGAACATTATTTCCTCAATATTATTTTGCATTGGACTTTGGATCAGTTCTTATTAATTGATAATGTTTTGTTTGTTTTTCTGATTGCTTCTGACACTGGACCCAGTGAAACAGAAAAATTCCTATGATTACATTGCAGTTCTCTTCCTTAGGTGGCTATAGCTTAGATGTAGAACACCACAGTGGACAGAATAAAGGAAAATTTATTTTAAGACCTGAATCTCATGTTTCATTTTATTACTCAGTCATTAATGATATCTGTCTGAATTTTCAAAGGCTACTTTAACTTTAGCAATTGAAAATAATTATATACTGGCTTCAAACTTTGTCACTCCACTTAGTCATGTTTTTTATGAGTTTGTTTATGGTATGATGGCATAGCACAGGTTCTCACATAGATATTTTAAAGACCTCCCTTAATTGTGAAAGTTAGTTGATTTCTGAATTTCTATAGTCTACGTATGCTTTTACCCCTAGTAAATTCAACAAATAATGTGGAAGACTTCAAGTCTTTTGAAACCTATGTGTACTACAGCAACAGGATCACTATAACTCACAGGCTCATTGATGCCTCCAAAGAAATCTAATGTGTTGGGGTGGTTTTTTGAGATAAAAAGTCCTGGTGGGATGTCTTCTATTCACAGAAAGCACTTTGACTCTTCTCTGTTTTATTATGCTCAACTATGAATGGTTTGAAATGTAAGTTTTACCACTTTTAACAAAATTAAATTATAGCTTACATTTCCCAGGTAATTCCGGAATCCCTTTGTAAAGATCAGCATCACATCTTCCCTCTTCCAGTCCTGATCCTGCTCTGATCTTGAAGTAATATTGTAACATACATTATGCTCAAAATATCATTATTCAACAGCTCAGTCACGCAACCCATGAGTCAGAGCCATAGGAACAGAGCAGGGTTTGAGACAATAGGGTACCAGAAATGTCTATAATAAGCAGGGCAGAAATAAGCACATACAGATTTTTGCTGCAAGAAGCTGAGTGGGGTGGCAAGTTCTGAAAGAGATACCAGTGTGTGGTGCAAATGCAAAGGTGAAGTTTTCACTGTGAAAATATAGTTGCTAATAGCTATGTTTCTATGATTCTAGGATTTCATGTTGGAAAGATCAAGTGCTTGCCCTATCCCAAAGAAAAGATTGCAGTCACTTAACAATATCAGAAAGTTTTCTATGAGAGTACTAGCAATACTGCCAAAACACACCCATAGCATAGGTCTCTTTTTATCTCCATGAAGTATGAATTCTATATTTTAAACAGATAGTTCACAGTAATTTCTCAGTTTCATCCAAACAATACCAAATGACCAGCTATTTCATGGCTAATCAAGAAAGAAATAAGTGTGGACATGAAAGTATAAAGTCAGACTACCAAAAGAAGCAGTAATCTCAGGGCTTTGAACAGAGGGTACGACCACTGGTGGCACAAGGAACTCCAGGGGCAGCTAATCAAAGTAAGCCAAGCAGTTGCCTCACATTAATATTCTGAATGCTCAACTTGAATGGAAAAGAGACATTCAAACTACTGCCTTCAAGCTTTCCCAAGTTCACAGGATTAGAAACATTTATTCCTTTTCCTTGGAAGAGGAAAGGTAGTTTTTTCAGATATTGAAATAAATGAGGCTAAGTACATTTTTGAGAAGTCTGCTTCCCAACTGAAACTTTGTTTTAGGTTACGCCCTAGTATTTTATTTTAATTTCTTTAATATACATTACTGTAGGGAATCATTAAAATTAATAGGTATTAATGCATCTAGTGCAAGGAAGGAGTTTATCTGAGTGCTGTGAAAGTGTTTATTGCATTGAAATGCTATCCTACACCAACAAAAGCACAATTCAGATCAACTTACTTTCATTTGCAAAGAAATCAGAACTAAATCCAGAATATAAGGGGCTGCTTAGTCACTGAGACATGACAAGCTGTTTACCACTTATAAGAAATCCACTGGTCAAAACTATGCAGAATCTTTAGATATAAAGACCCTGCTGTTAGCTTTCATTTTCAATATTTGTTAGTTCTGCTTATGCAGCTATAGCACAAAATAACTTGTTATCATTAAGACTGTATTACTTCACTCCAAAGAATGACACAGTCCAACATACAGTATACTGAGGCTGAGTAACTTTCTTCAAGTACATCTGCTCAGACAGCCCTAATTGGAAGATTTTAAATAGATTTTAAATCTTTATTTAGGCTGAGGGAGTCTGGTGGGCACAGAGCAACAAAGAAGGAGCACTAGGTTAAAAAATGCTTAGAGGGGTTAGGAATGTGACAATTGTGTGAGTCAGTTTTCCCAGCACTGGATTTTGCAAATGTGGATTGGAAATGAAAAGACATGTCAAATGGCTGCCTAGCCCACGAGACAGCCGTTTACACAGGGCCTCAGTTCTCTTGGGCTGTATTTCTTCCCTTTCTACTCCTGCAGTTTTTCCTCTCACTATTCTATAGAAGTGTTGCATGCACCACTTGACAACTCAAGATTGAGGATGCTCCCAAAATCATCTGTAATGCCTGCTGGATATCAGCTACTGCTGTTTGATACTCAACAAATAGAATATTAATCTTTATGCAGCATAGCTCTAGGATCAATCAAGTAGGCTGCTGGGGATTAGAAGAGAGAAATTGCAGCCTCGGATCAGAGCTGTTATCAATTTATTCTGGAAAGCTGTCACTGACCAGATGTTTCAGAGGAACAGGGGGACAGACACCCTATGGTACATGGACACTCTAAGGTAGTCAAAATCAGACTAAAGGGAACTTAAAATAATCTCTTTCTGTGAAGCTATTAGAAAAGATCTCTATCCCCCTCTTAAACCAGCACCAGAATTCAAGATTTCCCTTCCCTGTTGTTGCACAGAAAGGAGAAATAGATTTATCTGCTGTAGCTTGTCTTCCAATTTTCATCATTTTGTGACAAATAAGAGTCATTATTTAAAACTGCTTATTTCAAATTATGTTTTAAACTGTTCTGTTTCCCTTAAGCAATTATAGATACTTGAAAAGTATTGAGTCTTATTGTAATGGTTTAGATCAAATGAGAAAATGGTACTGATAACACCATATGATTTAGAGATAAGAAGTTCAAACTCAGTGGGAGGTGTCTTTCAATTCAAAATGCTATTCCTCTCAATAGCAAAAGAATGAATAAGTGTTCAATGGATAATTATATTTATTAACCTAAAAATATTGAAATATTGTTTTGTTCAAGAAGCAAAACAAAATATTMTATGAAATCAAATTTCTGTGAAACTGCCTCTGCTGTGAATCTTATATGCTGATAGAGAAGTATTTTTTTCAATTTCCTTATGCTCATGTTCAAATTCATAAGTAATGTCTTGAGATTTATTAAATATCTCACAAATCAAAATATTATTGTTAAAATTAATATATAGATGTACTTTAATTCTTATTTGTATTTATATTTTGCTCCTAAGTGCGAATAAATGGGTTATAGTGAATTTAAAGTATTATTTTAACATGTAATATGTTTTAGAAATGCATTTAGCTTACATATACTGTACACATTAATTAATATACTTTATTAAAGGTGGAAAGAGAGCAATGCTGTGACTTTCTTATAGTATGTCACTTGTAATTTTGTTTCTTTGCATGTAACAAAAGTCACAGTCAAAAACTGTCATGGTCAGGCAGAGTAGATGTCTCAGATCTGGTCATTCAGTCTCCACAGTCTCAGACCCGGTCAGTACAAATGGTGGCATTCTCGCCGAAAACTTTTGTAATGATATCAAATCTTTATTTCTTAGAGCCACATGTCCCATATCATAGAAGCACCTAATGTTGAAGGTCAAGGAATTGTGAGGCCAAAAGAATTCATCAATAAAGATCAATATTGAAAACTCATGATAGGCAATCACTGCCCTGGTCCTGCTGGCCTCACTGTTGCTGATACAGGCAAGGTTGATACCGGCCTTTTTGTTCAGCTGGCTGTCGACCAGCACCCCCTGGTCCATTTTAGCTGGGCAGCTTTCCAGCCACTCTTCCCCAAGCCTGCAGCGCCACCTGGGGTTTTTTGTGACCCAAGGGCAGGACCTGGCACTTGGTCTTGTTGAACCTGATACAACTGGCCTCGGCCCATTGATCCAGCCTGTCCAGATCCCTTTGCGGAGCCTTCCTGTCCTCCAGCAGATCAACACACCTGTCCAAGTGAGTGTCATCCATTAATTTACTGAGGATGTACTCAATCCCTTCGTCCAGATCATCAATAAAGACATTTATCAGGACTGGTCCTAATACTGAGTCTTGCAGAATCCACTAATTACCAGCTGCCAACCAGCACCATTCACTCCCACTCTCTCGGCCCATTCATCCAGCCAGTTTTTAGCCCAGAGAAGAGTGAACCTGTCCAAACCATGGGCTGCTGGCTTTTCCAGGAGAATACTATGGCACTTGGTATCAAAGGCTTTACTGAAGTCAAATTTCATCTCAATTTCTCTAAAAAGTCTTACATAAATGTTAACTGGCCCCATGGTGTTCATTTTGTTGCTCATTTGGTGTTCATTTTTTAAGTGGTTCAGCCACTTCTACTTTTCTGCCTCATCTGCATTATCTCTCAGAAAAAAACCACAACAGTTCCCAAAGGGGTGAACATGAGACCAACATATTTCAATTTTTTCACTGCAGCTCTGTGTTTTCTAAGTGCTTCTGTACTTTCACATTATTGGCTCTCTTTTAGGTTTCCTGCTCCTGAGGAGTTTCGATGATATTGGCATCAGCCATCTTGTTCTGCTATCACTGTGGCTTCTTTTTCCTTTTCCCACATGGCCACACCTTTGMTTTTCAGAAGAATGTATTCTCAATGGAATAGACTCCATTTCACCCTTCTTCTAAAGCTGAGAAAATTTTTAGCTTTCCTTGTCTTTTTTTTAATACTGTATACATTTTATCTGAGACACCAATACATATATGTTTTAACACCCTCCCCGCTGCCTCTGTAAATTTCATTCATTTGACTGTATCTTTTAATTTCTTCTTAAAAAGTTTTTTTACTTTTTYATTTTGTTCTCTTGTAGCAAAAACTATTGCAGAGCATATTTTGACTTTTGTTGCTTTGGTAAGAATGTTAGATGTAAATACATCATAGTCATGGACACGGCGATAATAAACTTTTGAATCAAGCTCTGTGCTTGACTCATTCCTTTCTTACCTTGTAAATTTACCTGTGAGAATATAATATTGTTTCATTTCAGGTGTCTTAAAATGTACTTTTCCTATTATGTCTTAATGACTCTGTGCTAATTTAACTGTCTGTGTCTTTCTCTGAGCAGCTGAATGCTCCTTTTATTACTTTTTTTTCTGCCTTGATGTGATTTCCATTAATATGTTCTAACTACTTTCATTCTCCTGGCTGGCTGATTTATTGTACTGATCTTGTACTATGTTTTTATTTATTCTGTTTGGGATTTGATTTTTTGTTTTCTAGTTACACAAAAGACCTATTTGTCTGCTTGACTCTAGGATTTGGTAGAATGCCACTTCTACCAAGAAAAGGGACTGTCTTGGTCTGAGACTTTCTCCTCCTTATTTCGTATCTGTAAAAATATCTGACTTCCTGGGAATAGCTATCTTTGCATCTCATTGGCAAGTGGCAATCAAAATGATGGAACATCTAAACAGGGGAAAGACTGTAGGTGTGTTCGTTCTCCACACTCTCCACGGTCCTTGCAAGGGAAAGATTCCAAGAAAAATATAATCCTGAGATCATATTAATATGAGGACCAGGTTTAGACAGAATGCTTTTTTTTTTTCATTCTAGCTAAACAAGAGAGCATTCTTAAATAGCAGTAGAAAGCATTCTTAAATAACTATTGTATTTTGTTTATTTTCTAATAAAATATTTTGGTACAAGAAAAGGTAATGTCTGCAACAGTACTAAACAGCGGCTTTTCCTCATGAGTCAAAAAAATCTTTAGAAGTAAGAACACTTCAGCGTTAAGCTTTGCAGCATGTAAATAGCAATGATCTATGCCATAGTGCAAGGTGAAAAAGTAAGTATGAAATATAAATATAGGCAACAATACAAAATTATACTCGAACTGTCATAATTTTCCAACATTGCAATGCTATGATACAAAAATAAACAGTAAATTTTTAATATAGTATATTTTTCCAAAACAGACATCTATGAAAGTAAGTTATTTCAAATAATGTCTCGAGTAACTTTATCAATGATTCACTCAATAAAATTTTATCCTGACCAAGAGGTCTTAGTCCTGTTTTTGCTCTCCTTTCAGGCCGCTACAAGATCATTGCAAACTTGTCTGCAGAACAGTTGGAAGATTGTACTCAGTAGCAATTATTTGACCACATCAACAAATTGAGAAACCTGCCATTCATGAGGATGCACATGACTTGGAATCATTTAAGCTAATCATGAATTGCAATACAATTTTTTTTTTTTCAGCCTGCAGAATGAAGAATAACAAAATGTGTGCTGTATGGGGACACAATAAAATTGTGGCTCGCAGGAATCCTAGAAAGATTAACTAAGTGTATCATGCTTGGGCCAGGAGTGGTTTAGAGAGCCCACTATCCCTAGTGTATGGCATGTGACATTATAACACCAACTCAGAAATTATACACTTGCAAGGATATTTTAGAAGCCTCAAAGACACTGGAACAGAAATATCTAAATGAGTTAAGATAGCCCCCTGAAGCACCGGAAACAAGCACAAATCATCTCTACTTGAGACTCCAGTGCTGGAGTCTCAGCATTTTTTTGATGCTGTGAAGAAACCTTTCAAAATAGGAAGTGTCTGAGAAGCATTAGAACAGGTCTTTAGTGCAAATCTTTTTATATTTCTCATCCTACATCTGCAAAAGAAAAAAAAAAAGGAAAAAAGCGGCACATTTTTATAAAGTGTAATTGTGGTGTAATTTGAATGCCAGAAAGCTAGTGCCTAAGTGAGATGTTTGTTTCAGTTGTCCCAGCTGTATGTTGCCAATGTAGACTTTAGTTTAATTGCAGGCGTTCTTTAAAATAAATCATTATCTGTCATTGTCATTCAAAAATGATAAAACATTAAAATAGATGCAACATTCAGCACTATTTAGACAGATCTGAAAACATTTTAAAAGGATGTATTCTGTAGTCTTTAGATCTCAGAATTTTATGCATTTTCTAGAAAGACCTTTCAGATCAAAATATAAGCCAAATTACCCATAAAATATTGTAAGCCGGTAGAGGAAAAGAGGATAAGCCTTCTCATTTCCACATTTGCCTGAAACTGGAAATATTACAAAGATGTTTAATTGTCATTGCATCAGGCTGTGTCTTCAGTCAATGAATTAAACAGAGATGATGAGATATCAAACAGCTTCTTTCCAGAAGTCCCCAACAAGGTGTGATAAAGGAAAAGGGGATGTGACATGCTACTTGACACTTTAGGAGAGTCATATATATAACAAAAGTGTTCTCTAATGATGAAGAATGACCAAACTCAAAATTAAGGGAAGTATATTTTGGTACCCTGTGAAAACCTTAAAAGTTCCTTTGTGCAGCATGCAATACAAGTATAACATAACACAGAATTGTTTGAATTTGATTGTGCGTCAGCCAAATTTAAAATTATCAGATTTTAATACCTGCCCAACTTTGTTTTTCTTCTGAATCAGTAGTATGGTTTCTGTACCAGAAACTGTATTCTGTCAAAATACTCTTTTCCACAGCTTCTTTGCTACATAGGCACTTGCTACTCATTGCAGGAGCAGCTAAAGGACACGGCGTGTGGAGGGGCACAACTGAAGACAGCAGAGTCACTCGGTAGCTGAGAAAGGTGAAGGGCAGCAGGTCAGAGATGCTGTGAGCAATAAGTGGATTCATTCAGTGATCATGGGATTTACACTGAATCTGTGTGTCGCTCTGGCTTAGTGGTTCTGACATATTGCTCCTTATAGTATCTTATTGTTGATTTCAGCAAGTTTCCCCTATTGCTGGAACTTTGCCTCAAACCATTTTCCCCCTTAAAAATCAGAAGAAAAAAAAAATCTGTTTCCCTGGAGGGGATCATTATTCATCTAGCCCACCTGCAGATTAAAATAAAATGCAGCTCTGCATAAGATTTGAGAGCCAAGATATACTAAAATAAATTTTGCAACAAAGGAGAACCAGTGCCACATCTACCATCAACCCTGTCTGTAAGACTGTGCAGGAGAAGGAAGTGAAGGTGTGAGAGAGGCGTTCTCCTTTTTCATATAAACACAATCACCTTCGTATAGCCACAACTAAGCTAATATTCATTATCACTTGACAACATAGCTTATAGCAACTATGCTCAGGTGGAAGTGTTTATGCTTTACTCCAGAAATGCATTGAATATCTTCATTGCACATCACAGTTTTCAAATCATGTTATTTAGAAGAAGTAGGATTCTAAGGATGACCTAATTAAGAGTATCTAGGGATGCTTTTCATCGAGATTGCTTTTCCTATAGCTATCTGATACTATGTGCAATCTGCTCCATTGCAAATAGTGATTAGTCTGTTTGTACAGTACCAGTCATGTTAGACCTGATCTGATCGGAGACAAGAGGTGCTCTCGTCATATGAATAGTAATTTACTTTATGAGCTTCAAGGATGAGTGATTTTAAAGGTAGGAGTGATTTCTCCACAACTGGGATAGCGTCAGATCTGCCAGTTAAAGCAGGGAAATCTGGTCTACCTAACTGCTCACTGTGTTGGGACAATTTCCCAAGAGATTTCTGCAGAGCAGTCTGCAGGAAGAAATGCAACCCAGACTGTTACTCCATGGAGCACTGTCCCAGTGTGCTCCTACTGGATGAAACCCAATTTTGCTGTTTATGCTGATATGCCAAGCCCATCTGGTTTCACTAAGTTCCTCTAGGTTTTACAAGGCTCCAGCCACATTCTTTGGCTCCAGCTTGCAGAATGTGCTTCCAGGGAAGAGGATCTCTGTCTGCTATCACTTTTTGGAAATGGACCTCTAGCTATAAAAACAACACTGAGTTCCCTAGGGGTACCTCTGCATCCTTAAAAAGCCTATATTGGTTCTCTCTTGGGTCCTGACACCTGGTATTGAGGTCAGAGCAGATAGTTTTAGCACTCTAGATATAACCCAAAACTCTAGGAGAAGGACCACATGCTTTTTATTCTCCGATAGTTGGGACTCCAAACTGTATGAGTGCATATTATCTGAAGAAAGGAGATGTAAACTTTCCAAGAGACTTCTAAACCAACATCTCTTCAGTTTAGATAACCCAGAAAACAGTAGCAGCAAAACCACTAAGCATCTACTGACTGTTTTTTTCATTCATTGTTCTCAGTCACTGAGACACAAACAAACTTTTAAAAAATAGCGCTTAGTAGTGCATACACTTTTCTGGTTTTTTTGTATGTTTACTTTTTTGGTTTTTTTTGAAAGAGTAATGTCTCTCACCTTCCAGATTAGGGCCTCTGCTTTACATATAATTTCCTCTCTAAAGGCAACATCTTTGCACATCTGGGCCAGTGATCAACAGACCTCTTTTTACACAAGACACACTCTCCAATGAATTCACCTAGAAGTTCCCCTTCTCAGCCATTGTGTTTTCAGACACTTAGCACAGCTATGTGCCTTTTTTTTTTTTTCCCTGTCTGTGGACTTTTTTACTTCTTAGAGTGAGTTCCCTGCAGTGGACCAAGAGAAAATTGCTTTTGCTGAGGATGGTATCATTGTACTTCTGCATTTTGGCAAGGTATACTCATGTCCTGATGGTCACCAGCAGCTGTTCTAGAAGACTTTACTGTACTTAATTTATAAGCACTTAAGGAAAATTGCTTTTCCCAAATAACTTGTATACAAATTTTATAATTATATTAAATGCACACTTTGTGCAAAGTATTGACCCCAACAGAAGTCAGAAAATTTTAGGTAATATGGGAAGAAAACAGGCATTAATATTTGAATCTTTGAGGTTCAAATTCCAGTCAAATTTGAATTTCTGTCACCAACAGGTTTTAATTTCCTTCTCAAATATTTACTTTATCCCGTGACGTAAAAACTAATTTCATTTTGTTCCCTCCCTTTTTTCATGTTGAATATCAAATTGGGTTTGAAGCCTTTCCTGATTGTCTAAAAACATCTCTATATACTTGGAAAGTTATACATATTTTTTCCACTAAAGCAATGATATAAAGAACAACAAGAACATGTGGACAGGTAGTTGGTAACTGTCTAAAATAGCAAGTAGAGTAAAATACTTTGTGCTGAGGATGTAATTTCCAATCTACATCCATTTCAGGATTTGCACTGAACCATGTAAATGAAACCAAGGATGAACCCTTCCCAGAGACAGATTAAGAGCCATGGATGGTCCCCAAACAATTTTAGATTAACCTTCTCTTTGGCTGCACTCACAACACAATAGAAAATATCATTCCTTGTAACTTTTGCCATGCTACCTTTCCTTAATACAGGCCACTCAAAACCCAACCAGTGGAAACATTCTTGATCTAACTTCTATGGGTGAGAGGAGATGTTTTATTTATTTTCTGATATCTTTATAAAATGTCTGGCGTCATAAACAGATCAGATAGTGCCTAACCCTGTCATACCAGATAACCCAAATCAGGTATTAAAAATATGTCCTAAAAAGAGCTAAGATTCCGGGGAACTAAACAGTGTCAAAATTATGCGTATCATGGCATTCAAAAATATATCAAAGGAAGATTGTTAGATTGCAGTATCAAATACTCTCTATCCATTGATTTCTATAGAAAGAGCAAGAAGATTCTGATTCTACTGCACCTATAAGATTACAACAGTGGTCATGGCATGACAAGCAACATCGGAGACAACCAGAAACATGTTTAAGGTCCTACAGCTTTACTAAGATCTGTAACTATCTAGGAAAAAAGTGAAACCATTAGTACAGTTCTCATCACTTCGGGTAGGTTTTCTATGGTGTGAATATTATATAGTGTACAGATGTATTATTTACATTATATATTTGTATAGTATTCCTGTCCCAGTCAATGCACAGAATGCATAATTATCCCTTAGCCAACGTTTTTCAACATCTTTCTATGCACTCTTCAGTGTGTTCTCCTGCAAGTTCGCATAATTTTGACCTGTTCCTTGTGTTATTTTTTCTACAGCGCTTACCACTGATATATATGAGTGCTTCATAAACAATTCCTTTATCATCACACCTCTGCTGAGAGCATTGCCTGTTTTTATATGCACTGAGAACTGAGGAACAGAGAGATAAAGGTGAAAAGTGTACATGAATGTGGAGTGGCTAATCTGAGATGTTTAAAATGTGATTATTTGCACCTTAAGGTATGACATTGGAGTCTATTTAAATGTGAAACACAGCTTTAGTTACAAGCAAGAGTGCTAGGCATTTCTGCAAAGTAGATCCCAGGGTAGAGATGGATACTAAAAAGACAGGAAAAAAGTGTGTCTAAGCCTGTGGGGACACACAAGCCCTCTGKCTGTACTTTGCCTCTGTGGCAAAAGCCTTCTTTCCCTCCTTGTCTCAGCATTCTGCCCACTGTTGGGAGGCAGCAGGGGAATATGGTCTGGAAGGAAAGCATTTCACACTCAAACCAGGCACCTTTCTGGACAACCTGAGCATTCATGACAGCAGAGAGCAGAGTGAGTGTTATCAATCCCCTGTTTAACATCAGTGACTCACTATGAAATCTCTGTGTAAGATAGTGGTAATATTCCTTACAATGAGGAGGCAAATTTGCAGAATACATTTTCCAGTTTTTAAAAGACCCCTGGACATACTACCTTGGGTGCCCAAAAAACATGACTGGAAATGACCAGAAATTGTGGAGGCAATTGTCAGAGTATTTTTTGATTGTTTAATACTGCATCCTGAAACCTTACTTTTTGTTCACCAGAATTTACATAAAAATATAACTAAAGTATAAAAATTGGTTGTACTGGACCTCTTCACCAGAACAATTGAAAAAAGATGAAAGKTTTTTTATAAACAGAGTTTAAAATATTATATTTCCCTTGATCTGCATATGTTTGGGAAGAATGTTCAGATCTGCCTATAGGAATCCTTAAGAGCTCACATTATCTCACTTATGCATAGAAAGTGGTGCCAGTGGCATATATTTAATTTAACAGCGATATCCCAATTAAGAAAAAATGACCTTCAGAGTAGTTGTGAAAAAAATATTGAAATGCTTTGAAAAAGAAAGAATGGAAAAAAATACCTTAATTTTCCAACAGCCAAATTTGGGTCTGTTCTTTTATATTTTTATGTCTACAGCACCAGGAAAATATTGATGTTTTTCATTTTCAGTCCAAGAAACCCATGCTGAAAATGTTATCATAGATAAATAGGCTAATTGGTGCATGATCACCTGTCAATTTACAGGATTAAGATTACCAAAAATATAATTGCAGGAGAGGGAGAAGCAAAATCTTGTACAAGTGCTTAAGACCCAAATAATTTGTGCATCCAATTTGTGACAGCCACAGCAGCACCCAGCTCTCTGCCCTCCCTTTGAAAACCCCAGCCTACATCTGTGCGTACAAAATATTTTCTGTTTTCAGACATGTATTAGCACTGTTCGAACATTCCTGGGTTTTTTGCTGTACTTTACACCATTTCAAGTGATTTTTTTAACCCCGCACCTGCCTCACTGAGCGTTGCCAGCTGTGGTTCAGAATGCCTCCGTGAAAGCTGTTTAGGAGCTGCAAAAGAGGAGAAGAGAGCAGCGTGCAGATAAGCCCGGCATCCAGGCGGGCAGGCAGGCTGGGGAAGGTCATTTGCTGTCGAGTGCTAGGGACAGGAAAACGCCAACCCCACAAAGGGATGCTGCTGGGGACTGCGGGAGGACAGGAATCACTAGGTGGCAGAAGCGCTCCTTCTGCTGCTCCTCCTACCCCGCGTGGTGTGGGCTGTAATTAGGTCAGTGTATGGTGAAGTAGGACTGGGTGATAAATAAAGTAGGTTTTCTCTCCTAGTACACACTGCAGCTTAATTTCGCTTCTTTTTGGGTGGTGTTACAAGGTGGATTAAAACTTTTAAAGGAAAAAAAAAAAAAAAGCCCTCTTGCCAAAGTAAATGAAATTTAAACTCACTGAGGAGTAACAGCAGAAAAGGAGGAATAAAAAAAAAAGGAAAGATGACTCCTCTCTGGTGACATTGATATTCTGTTCAGAAGAACACTGAGGAGGGGGAGGGCTGTGCAGAGATGTGTGTTAAATCTCAAATCCAAACAGGCAAAATGTGCAGTTTTGCCAACTCTGGTGCAAAGCAATAACATACACTTTTTCCTTGAGGTATTTTTATAATTTTGCTAAGAAAAAGGCAGTTTTAGTCAGCAAAACATGACTGATTTCCCCTTCCAGAGATCAGAGTAACGTATCTCACTATGGAGGTGGTACTGAAGGTCAAAGAYGAGATAACATCTCCTGCATCACTTAATCTCCATCTAACTGGGAGCCACATTACCCCAGAGCTCAGTGTCATCTCATGGAAAGGAAGGTACAAGTTGTCAGAACAATTATTACAGAATGTGCTTAATCAGATTCAGAAAGCTGTTCTTTCTGGGTTAAATCACGTTAAGGACTTGATACTATTTCCAGTGAAGTCAATGCAAACCTCCCTTTGATTTCACTAAGATCAGATTTTGCCCTCAGTGCAGCATCTGACTTCCCGAAAGACATGACAGAGAAGGAGTTTTCAGGAAGAAGAAGACAGAGAACAGGAATTATCCTCTTCCTCTCTAGGCTTCCCACCCCTAAACATTCAGGGAGAAAAATAGACTTACTTAAAACAGAAGATGACCTGGCTGAAAGGAACAGACACAAAAATATCAAGAAAATAAACAACAATGTATGTGCTAAAACATGATTTAGGCAAAATCTGAAATTCTGCCTAGACATAAAGTGGTGATGCTTAAATACGATATTGCAAAGATATGCTAAGGTCAGGAACAGTGAAAGCTCAGATCACTCCTCTATTCCATTCTCCATGTGTTTACTTGTTCTGTTTTGGCTTGGGGGCTTAGGTAAACAACTCTTGCTTAAAACCCAGTGGGAATTTAAGATAGGTAGACTGCTGCAGAAAGTCACAATTTGTTCAATTTATTTAAGTATGGACAACTCACAGTGACAGGATCCAATCTTAACAATGCACTTTTATTTACTTTAGGTTTTAAACACAGTAAGGGATTGTGCCTCTAGCCACTTAATATAATATCCTTGTGATCAGTAACCAAAGTGAGAGGACAATTTTAGTGGCATCAGATTAAGTGTGTATGAGGATTTTTAATATATCTCCTTTCTGGCCTGGCAGTGGGAACTGCTAGAACCAGGTCTGATCTGCAGTGGGACAGGTCTCYGCTGAAGAGTACTTGTCACCTTCTGTTCATAGCCACTCCTGGAGTGGCTTCATTGGCTCTCTAAGTTGTTGTATGGCTTTTGGCCAAATGAAGATTTTTTTTTTTATGTACAGCTAAGTAGGTTGGACATTCCTGGCTTAACAGTTTGCAGATTCACTTAGAAAAGAGGAGCCCTAAATCCCACCTTGAAGTGGATGAGATACCTACTTTTATGCAGAGTTTTGCTTTTAATGCCGTTTCTATGCAGCACTTGTAGGGATCAGCCTATATCTTAGGACATTTGAGTGAGGCAAACCTCAGCCCTCTTACCACCTTTTGTTATCCAAGCCTGAGCAGGTCTATGAGTTTCCAGGTGACTTCTCTAACAACTAAACTGCTCTGTAAATGGTGGGCACAAGTCTTATAAATCATCTGGCTTMTAAAAGCAATGCAGTGAACTCTGCTGCTTGCAAGGGTACATGAAAGCAAACATTTCATGGACTCAGGTTTCCTTTGTTCATGTGAAGCATGGGAGCTGAGATTTCCCTTGCTTTAGTGTTTTCCAGTGATACCTGGTAATTTTGGGAGAGATCAGACTGCACTGTATACTGCATAAATCCTTGTGTATACCAAACTGCAGAGCAATGCCTCAAAGACCTTACTGTCTCTCTTTTTATAGATGCTGAAGTCCTATATTGGACCTAGGGCTATAACTTTGTTGTTTATTACAGTTAATGAATTTAACTAGGACACTAACTACATTACCATATAGATACTGTTGTGAATTTCAGAGTTTTGAATAAGTTTCAGAGAAGAGGGAAAGGTCAAACATAGTCCTGGTATCTATAACACCATTCTCTCCGAGATGTGGGTAGATATTCTATGGTGGGAATCATAGTCATCACAGCACAAAAATGCTGTGAACCTGAAAGAGTGTGTCAATATTACACACATAACTCAGACCCTCAGGTGGAGACAGCTATGAAAGAGTGCTAAAATAGTAGTGTCCCTCAGTCCCACCATCTATATTTCTCATGTACTTCTTACTAYACAAGATAAACTGTAAGTGCCTGTCTCAGAGAAAATCAAGCTAAAGACAGTGCAGGCCTACAGGTTTTCTCTAAGAGGTTACCAAATTAGTTTCATTTTTGTGTGTTTTACCATCAAACAACTAGTAGCATCACAGCAAAAACCTTTATTGCCTAAAGATTTTGTCAAGTGTAGGAAAGATCACTTTCACCAGTGTCATTACAGTCTTCCATCTCCAGCAACAGCTGATATTACTACTGACTTCATCTAAAAATTGCTGTCCTTGTGTTTGATCTGAAAATCATAAAAAGGTAGTTGACTGCTTGGACTAGTTTAGTCAACCTCTATACTTSCTTGAAAATGAACTATGTTGAAGACTGGGTTTTTTCCAACAAGTCTGGCTTTACCACCAGCTCAAGAAGTGTAAGAAAGGTGAAAGATGGTGGTRACAATAGATGTGGCTAGTAGACTCTTGCCTACATGTGCTCCCTCACTGATGACAATACCAAGACAGGAGAGTCATCAAAATTTCTTTCTTAGAAATCCTCAATGTAAACAAGATCTGACTGTGGATTTAGAATGTTAAACTTACTATTTGACAAGTTAGATCCCAAAAGGATTATTTTTGTTACTACTAAGCTTGAATCTGATGTAGAATGAGGGTTGGATTTTTTTTCCTTGGTATTTTTAACTGCTCTTGAAAACATTTTGTTGAATAGTAGGAGTGGTTGGTACATTTCCAATTTGGAACTGCTTAGCTCATGAGTTCATAAAATAACTGCTACAACTGAAAAGTACTGCAGCAGCACAGGAAAAAAAAAAAAATGAAGAAAACTCTGCAGACTTATAAACACATTATTTTCTCTTCTTAATTGAGGTCCAGATGTTGAAAAGAAAACACATGGACATAAAAGAATTTTGGTTTTATTTTTAAACAAAATTAAATMATTTTAGTTCTTTTACTTGAAAAGTGTTATAGAATTTAGATTTTCTATTTTACAGTTGTATTATACGGTGCACACTAGGACTTAGTGCTCTGTTACAAAATCAGTGGTACAAAATAAGATGCATTTAGTTTCATCATCTCAACTATTTTCCCATAAGAATAAAATCTTTGTGGTAAGGGAAGAATTTCTGTATTGTGTATTCAGTGCTCTGCTTCCTTGTAAGAATCAACTCAAAACAGAGATGCCTAATCTTTTAGGCAGTGCTAGCCACAGAGTCTGTGATGGGGCCATGTCAGTGTCTCATGCTGTAACTTCTCCCCAGCAATTTGTCATACCCTTTCCTCATGATCTGGTGTACACATGTGCATGCCAGACATATCACGAGTAGATATACAACACCTTCCCTCTCATGATATTTTCCAAATCCATAAATGCCTGAATTATCACATGGCCAGCTGTGTGTATACCCACTACTTCCAGTGTCATTGCCAGATGTGYAGGCTTATTGCAAAGGAGCATTCTGAAAACTACATACAACAGGGAGCAAGCACCAGCTTACACGCCAAAGCAGAGCTGCTCCTGCCTCAAGATTCACAGATGTCTATTTCTATCCTGGAAAACATGTTCAGTGCACAAACATTTTGGTGTGGCATCATGTTCTGACTGTCACATCAGTTTAAGCAGATGTGTTAGTTTCCATTTGTAGAACAAATGGACTTTTCTTATAAAAGATGCAGCTACTTGATTTCGAAATCAATTTTATTGTGTGCTGAACAGGTGAATATCGGTCCACTCATTCATGAGCTACTGCATGGGAATGAGATGGTTTGTTCAGCAGAGATATCAAACTGTGGTGAACAGGTTGCTGCAGTTTTAGTGATGAACTTAATTGGCATCCAGTGACAATAAAATAACAGAGGGTACTGCAGGTCAAACTTCAACTCTATCAGCAGAGCCCAGCGGGGAAGCTTCCAGAGTACCTGCTGCACYATTTTTCCCTCTATTCAGTACTATCAGCATCTCTCTTTCTGATGAACACTAGGCATTTTCTTTCAAACCAAAAAAACTCACAAGGGGTTCTATGTGCCAGGATGGTGTAATAAATGATTTGCATAAGAAAGAGTGAATAGTCTCAAAATACCTTCTTGAAAAGCAAGGAGTTGAATTTTCCTCTTTAATGATAAAGTCTCATCTTACACCCTGTATCTCATTGCGAGTCTCCTATAAAATCATTTGATTAGAAAAGCAGAGACAGATAATTGGCATGACAAAAACAAGGACACAAGAAGTGAGGCATTATGTGCTATTTCCACAAATATTGCTGCTAATTGTGTCAATTAAATTATCTAATTAGTCTACAGTAAATCACTTGAAYACACACTAACACAAATTCAAAGCATGTGTTTCTAAAGAGAAACTAATAGCTCCTAAAGGGTCATGGTTTAGGAAAAGCCATCAGACATGGCATAAGGAAACCACAACTCTGATTTGAATTTTGATAATAATCAAACATACCTAAGTATTTTTCAGATGATCCTGATGCCTGGGGGATAATCTGATAATAAGCTTTACATATGGCATAACAAAATCAGTCCTGGACACATCCTGAATATTCTAGGAAACAACCCAAAGCCATGGCTATATCATGGCAGGGCAGAGCTCACATTGAAAAGCTTTTGTGAAAGGCAGGCCTTGTGTGCTGACCTGTGCTTCACAAGCTTGGAGCAGGGCATGCTGACCTGCAACTACTGCATGTGCAGACTAGTACAGGTGAAACCTGTACTGGTCAATCAAATGTTCCCAGGAGCACCCTCTCATCCCCTGGCACCAGCTGTCAGGGAACAGCTCATGCCTAAACCATTAAAACCACTTGCAGTCCCAGTGAGCATGCCCCAAAGTTAGATGCCTGCTGGGAATGGTTGCTGGCTGCTGCTCACTCCCAAATGTGCCCAGGAGTTGTTTAGGTGAGTAATAGGCTGAAACTACCTTGGGCTGTACGGTCACTTGGACTGGTCACACAGTCCTGGGGTTCTCCAGCATTTTTACTTGGCTTGTGCACAAGTAGTCATGACACTTATTTTACCCTCTGCACGATKCGCCCTTACAGAGTCACCACCATTTTTATGGAGAGAGCGTAAGCAGATTGCAGACATTGGAATAATAAGTTTGACTAGGAGCTGAGTTCTTCTCCAATCTGAATCCTTTATCTACATATGATCTTCATTTGTAGTTAGAAGCCTTTAGCTATGGTCACTCTCATGCTATTCCTGCACACGTGTTCCCCAAACTGGCAGGCCAACAATCACCTTCATTATCAAGATGTCACCTCAATCTTTGGCAACATCCCTAGTYAGATGAGTTGCCATGTGTGAAGAAGGAGAATGGCCTTAGAAGATAAGGACAATGAAAAAGTTTCATTCTGTTATTTGATACCTTCTGGAAATAGTTCTTTCCTATCCTCTGTACAGCATATAAAATAAACAAGGAATGTCCAAACAGTAGTTAACTACAKAATTTTTTTGGAAATCACTTTGGAGGAAGCTTCTGGAGGAGGTTGCCATTTTTTATTTGTCACCATTTGATGTCATTGTTCATTGATGTTTCATTTGTCACATTTCATGTGTTTAATAAGAAATTAAATTATTATTTAGTTGTAGTGTAATAAAACTGCCTGAAAAACACAAGCCCACACATATATTTTAAAGCTGACTAAATTAAACCTTTTGTCTGTCAAGGTCTCTGAGTATGATATACTCTACTGTTTTTAAATAGAGATAATTTTTAATGGAAGCATGTGTTAATATAAACTCAGAAGCTGAATCTCTATAGAATATTATTTAGATTGTATCAAAGGATAATTGAGAGAAATTTGTAAGCGAAAAAGTGAAATATGAGCACAAAAATAATTTAGATTCCTTAGTCACAAATTAAATTTTTAATCAAATTTTGAAGTTGCAGAAATGTCCTCAATAGTTTTAAGACCAAGTGTGAAAGGATATTGTTAAAACCTGTGAATTGTTAAAGCCTTTTTCAGCACTGAAAAAAAGTTTGGATAACAAGAACTTTTGTCTTCCATTCAATAACTAGCCACTCCCCACCAAAAATGGTTACATASCCACAGTTCAGAGAGCTTCTTCGTCTCTCATAACCAAAATTATTTCCAATTATTATTTTAGTGTGGAGGCACTAAAATTTTGAAATCAAATTTAATCACTAGACACGGATATTTACAGCCTATAGAGATTCACAGCAATTTTGTGAATTGTATCATTTTTCCAGGAATCTACAATATCTGTATGTGCTTCTGTCTATAAGTGCAGGAGGCTACTTCACAAAAGTATCAGGGTCTAAACTAAGTGCTTATCTGACTTCTTTTTGTATAAATGTCAGACATTTATAGAAACTTGACAGTGTTCATGTTTTAGGTCATATTACTTTTTCTTTCTAACTAAGGAGATTATATTATACAATGACACAGTTGTTCAGGAACAAGGGTTTATTAAAACAGTATTTGTACATGTGCTTCCAAGGATTGGGTGTGTCTTATAGAAAGAAAGAAAGAATAAAACTTCAGTTTCTGTATTACCAGGGAAACACCCTACACCTTTGGCATGGTCAGTTTTCTCTGAATAGCAACAATGATGCTTTGTTTCCCTCTCAGTTATGTCATTATTGCAAAGCTTAATTTTTTATTTTTTTTTTACCTTGTTTTCAGAATCTGTAATTGTAGCAAAGTAAAAGTGAAGCGCTTGATTGTCCAGAACGATTATGAAAGTAGATATTTTAAGGGTTAGTCAATACTGAGAGTATCAGTTTTAGAAAGTGAGCCAAAATTTTATTAGCTTGATAATCTTATCTGCATRCTGACCCATCAGAAATAGGGATAGCCTTGGCACAGCGCTTGGAACCGCAGCCTGGCAATACATTTGTTTTCTGCTACATCCCTCTCTATTTAGCACCTGTTAAACTGCATCTGAAAGACTGGTTCAGTTTTGGGTGCCCTGGTAAAGACAAGACATTGATAAGCTAAAGCAAGATTTACCAAGATGGTTGGGGCTGCAGCACTCAGCTGACGAGGAGAGGCTGAGGGACCAGAGGTGGTTCAGCCTGGGGCAGAGACAGATTCAGACGGACCTAACAGCAACCCCCAGCATCTGGGCAGGGGTTGGGAGGGAGGTTCAGCAAGAAGACAATGTTGAGCTCTTTACAGTGGGGTTTGGTTGGAGGATAAGAGACAACAGACAGGAGTTGAAAAAAACAGGCTTTACTGGATGTCACAAAACACTTTTTCACCATGACAGCAGTCCAGCAGTGGAACAGATTTTGCATTCCACAGCCTCAGGTGCATTCAAAATCTAGCTGGATGAAATCCTGAGCTACCTTAGCAGCTGACCCTGCTTTGAGCAGGAGATTGCAATTGAGATTGCTCAAGGCCCCTTCCTGCCTGAATGATTCTGTGATCCTGTGATTCTATAACTTCAAATAAAAATGATTTACATATATTTATCTGCAAAAAATTGACCTGGGGAGCACTTTAATTTAATAACTACCAGTTGGCTCTTCACTCCTAACAGCTTAGCAGTTTTGCACAATATAGCATCATAGAATCRTTTAGACTAGAAAAGACCTCTAAGATCATGGAGCTCAGCCATTAACCTAACACTGCCAAGTCCACCACTAACCCATGTCCCCAATATATTCTAGTATGGATGACTGTTCATAAGAAATAACTACCTCTTGGAAAAAAAAAAAGACACCACTGTACCACTGTCCATACTAAGGCAATGTAATCACAAACAAAAGGGTATGCATTTTATACTGTGGTATCTTGGCAGAATGTATGTTACAAGCAAAACAGAGATAGTTTATGCCTTGATGTAGCAGACTACCTTTGATGCTACAATTAATTTGGGCAGGGCCAGCTGCCTTATAATTAAAAATAAGTCTTTGCTTTGCCAGTCCTTGGATTTTATATTATTGGAATCATCCTTCTTATGCCAATAAACATAGCTAGTGTTCTAGGTTAACTTTCCACTGAGGGATAGGAAGACATTTCCTTCACTACTAGTTTCCCAAATGCATAGGTTAATTGGATTTCACCGTGCATTGTGTTATTTCAACAATTATTGTGTTTCTCTTGTGCTGTGAGAAATTGGTGTCATGCCTCCAAAGCATGGGTGATCCAAACAAAACAGTAAATGAGGTTACACCTGCGTTTTGGGACCACTTTACCTATCTCCATCCAATAGTGCTACCTCCTTTCTCACAGAGCATCAGCTGTCAAACACACCGGTTTCTGCACCTCCCACAGGAAGCTCTGGTGGGTAGAAGGTAATACTTTGCTGTTCCTGCAGCATCTGCTGATCCAAAACTTGTTCTCTTTTGCCTCTTTAAGAAAAAGCAATGTGCCGTATTCATCTTGCACATGATTGGATCACACTACTTTCCGCTTGTGAAAAAATCCTCTTGTACAAAAGAAGAACAAGTATTTGGACAAAAAATTATACAGGCTTATGTCGCCTTCCCCTTTCATTCTAAATTTTTCTTCCTTATGTTTATAGATTCCAAGTAACTCTGATACTGAGTGCAAAACAGAGATACTGAAAACAGATAAGCCTCAGAATCCAAGCAAATGTATGTTTGTCTTTTAGAGACAGAAAAATGGCACCTAAAAATCTTGTATAGTTGTGATGCTGTGCAGAAACCTCCTCAAACGCAGCCAAACTGTATCTAACTTAAAAAAGAATAACATCAAGGTCAGTAAAAGCAGAGAAACGAAGCTATGGTATAGAAGAAGATACAGGTCTTGATTTTTCTTCTGAGACTGACTTTTTCCTCTTATTCTGTGGTTTTAAGATATTGAATGTCCCTGGCACATGACCTTTATCGGGTACATCATGAATTACTTTTGCCTTTCTATTTTATTTAAAGATAGACGTCATTGATTTTATTGACTACTCTTCTTCACAGACAGTGTAGGTGTTCTAATGAAACCTAGCACAAGTGTTACAGTCTCTCAAAATCTGATTTCTTTTCTAACTACTGGCCTGCATAATTCAGAAATAATTAGGCATTCATGTAAATGAATTTCACAAAGCAAATCCAAATATAGTCATAAATATACATACAGGATTTTTTTTTCCTCTTGGAAGGAAACAAATAGTCTTACAGTGATGGATTTAATTTGTTCATAATAATTATCAGAAATTGGAATAGGATGACAAAATTTTCCAAATGCAACATGTTGCAAGAATTCTGCTATTTTTAAAATTAAATTGCTGGAGCTTTTAAAAAAATAATGCTTTTAATAGCAACTAAGAAGTGTTTACTAAACAAAAATATTGCTTTTCTTGAAGACCAGGAAAGGACATTTGTATACTATAAGCCTCAGAAATGTGTTCATTTGCTGAGAAGAAGAGGCTTTGTTTGCTGGAACACTTGTTTAATATGGATCAAGGGATCATGTTGTCTTTACTTGCTGATTAGCATAAAGGTTGCAAATTCATATGGGTGGCCAAAGTTTCGCTCTTTCCTGTGCTGAAATTTCTCCTTTACAGATAGAAGACATCTTGATGATGAAGAAAACATATGCTTCAGAAATTGCCTGAAAATATATAGGAAAAGTTTGGAACTATATACCACAGAAAATTATTCTGAACAAAAGTTGTCTTCCTAAATGGCACTTAGTACTGGATTTGCTTAGGGAGGAGCCATCCAAAGGGCTGCTTTCTAAAGCAATGATAGGTAGCCACAGAACACGAAGTGTAAAAGATTGCATCTGTATGTGTTTTCTTATGGGTGTATATGTTCTGCATTTCATAGTTTGCTTTGCCATCATTCAGAACTATCCCTTTCTTTCACTGGATTTTGCAGAAGGGTTGGAAGGTCCTGCTAGATTCTTCCTAGATGCATGCTCTAATTAAACGACACCTACATGTGAGTGTCTTTTACTGCTTCTGATCTCAGAAATCTGTGTGTGAGACATATGCTTTGGAGGATGACTGTAAGGGTAATGGTAGGACAAGAACTATTTGATATTATTTATTAGATGCAGCACACATGTGCTAGGTGTAACCGAAAAGAATGAAAATATAGTTCCTTCCCCAAAGTGCTTGTAGTCAAAGTATAGGAGAGAAATAAGAAAGGTGTGTAAGCAGGAAATAAAAGGAAGATGATTACTATTAGGTAGAACTCATGTTGTGGAGCTTTAAGTTCACTTTCTTCCTTAGTAATAGCTAAATATTTCATAGATAAACAAGAATTATAGTATCACTATTCCTACTCAAATCACATACCACTATGCCTACTCAAATCTAGGAAAAAAAAGGGTTGTTGTTAAGATATTTTCAATTCTGTATTCCATAAAGCTCTCTTTGTAAAGTTGGATTATTATGAGGTTGGGTGACACATGAAGCAAAAATAGGTAATGAGAGGGAAAACGTTTAAGTAACAAGTACAGAGAATGTTGAAATTATCAAGAGGGAAAGGAAAAAGGAGATTTGTGGAATAGGTAGGGCAAGAACACATGGAGAAACAAGTGGGAATAAAACACCTTGTCTCACTGGAGTTCACTGGACTATGTCCCTCTTCAATCCTGTTAACTAAGAATTTTTTCTGGAGCGRGATTTACAATGTTATCTAGAATGTAAGAATTCCAGCTCTCAAACCCGATATCTTCCTGTATCAGGGAGCTTGCAAGAATCTAATGGTTACCTCAGGATCACAGTGACAAAATAGTGTATTGAACACCTATAATAATTATACCAATACTGAACATAATGAGGATGTGTCATTTCTCCTGACCTTATTACAAGTTTGAGGTGACATACTTGTTTTCAAGGCCTGTTGCATTCTACTCAGGTAACTTCTGCCTACAGCACATTTAGCCCATAGTGAAAAGCTGCATGTTGGAAAGCAAATACACTACGTGTCATTGTTGTTAGAAGACACAGCTGTAGCTTCCCACTTATTAGGCTGAAAATGTATCCTGTTCTGTATTGCTTTGGGCTTTGTCAGCACACACAGTGTGCATTTTTGATACAACACAGGCTGATCTAACCAGACACAACGTGACTCATGTAACAAATGGCACTGGAAAGAGATTTGCTTCTTTAATGGATAAAAACAGGCAACTCCTTAACAACAATATTTCCAGCTGCCCTTTCATATTTGACATAACTATGGTTATTAATAAGTACTTGACACTACATCCATATTGAATTTCTGCTTGTTTGTTCATTCAGAAACCAGAAGCATCACCAACATGATGTTACGGAGACATTTGCAAGCTTCACAGAACACCGCATGTGGATCATGCTCTGCCTACTGGGACCTCCTGAAACATCGTGGCCTCTTTCAGACATGCAGTTCTTCCTTGTCCATTTTGTTCTCAGTAACAGCAGCATATTGTAGACATGCACAGCCATTAAAATCAGGAATTGCTTTCTGCATACTGGAAAAAATGTTTATGTAGTTCTTTTTGTGCAAAGGAAAAGAATGTCCTGACCTAGTCAATACATTTCTCTGGCATCAACTGTTCTAGTTACAGGCCTGGCACTACAAAATGCAGTGCTGAACTGTGCTTATTGGACAACTGTTGCCAATCCAACTACTCACAGAGTCAGCGTTTCTCTTTTCTGCGGAGTAAGTATGATCACACTCCTGGAAATGAGAAGGAATTGCTCTCATAGCTGTTCCCAATTGAGGTAGTTGGGAAAACATTCTGCAGTGGCTCAGAAACAAATGAATTTCCTTGACAACAGCTCATATAACGAAAGTTACTTTTAGATTTGCTTAGTCACAGGCAAAATTCTCAGTGCCTGCAAGAGTCAGCTGAAAGAGGTGGCTAAAGTCTCCAGGAGCCATCTGTGAGCTGTGCAGCCACTGCTGTCAGACAGAGCCAAGAGCTTAAGGAATGCTTATTATGCATAGAAGCACAATAGGAGACAGCAAGATTAAAAAAGGAGAAAAAAAATTATGGCAGTTAACTCATGCACTGTTCCAGCTCCCAGGAGCTTGCTGCTGGCACAATGCACCCAGCTGAAGGTACACTGAGTACAACTTGCACCTTGCAGTAAGCATCCTTCCCAGCTCTCCCAGGAGGCAGATGTTCTCCTGCTTAGCCTACTGGCTGCATTTCACAGACATTGTCCAGGGCCTTAAATCAAGGAAAATTTTTTTAATCTAATAAATTACATTGGAAACAGAAGATAGAAACAATTAACTTTTATTCTTTTCCACAAGAAAATGTTGCCTGTTGCTTTTGACCTTCTGTCTTGCAAATTAGAGAAACTTCTGAATTTTAGCAGAGTCTTGGATGTCTTATTCTGAAAGGAAAGATTGCCCTAGTATGTGAAAAATTTCAAAAGACAGTCCTTGATTTTAGAATCAGGTACTGTCATGGATGACTTATGTTTTCACTTTGTGGAAAATTATCATCCATAAAAGTGGGCTCAAAAAATCAACACAGTGCTTACACAAATGGTTGGTGCACACCTTTTTCTTAAACACACATTTCCAAAAACCACACTGGCCAAACAGGCAGTGAAATATAAACAACATTCCACTGTGAGCTTCAGTGCTTCTTTCTGCTTCTCTTGCTATTAGCTCTGGTGCCATGCCATAGGCCTTCTTCYGGTTACTCAAATACTACAGATCTAACCTGGTATTTAACACACATCAAGATTGATATATGCATTGTTATAATCAATCTTACTATTTGTAATTGCTTATTACTGATATTGGAACAAGAAAGATTATCCATAGTAGAAGTACAAAGTGATACTGTGCTATAAACAACAATTGAGAGGAAAATTATGTGTTTGAGGAGGATAAAGCCTCAGATTTGGGTATTGAGTCCTGTGTGGCTGCATGGCTTCTTGAAACAGTCATAGTACCTTTAGCCTCTGAACCACAGCTTAATATCGTTCCAGCTAAAAGAGGAAAACACGTTGTATTGGGTAGAACATGGGCTGCTTCCATACACTTTGTCCCCGAGGACAAAGTCATGCATTAACTCTATGATAAAACTCCCATGGAACATTGAAAGGTCATATTTAATGGACTGAAAAATCCTCAAGGAATGTAAATGACTGGGACTAGGGAAATAGGATTAAAAGCTGCTGATGTCTGTAAATAGCCTTGTAGAGCTGTGCAGGCATGAGGAAGAACTACATGTTGAGACTTGGGTAATGTTTAGTCCTTCTGAACTTGGCCAGCACTACAGGAATTGAGTAAGTGGTGGAGAACATATACGTAATGGAAACATTCATGCAGAGAAAATAGCTGTGTACTCAAATGTTTTGTATAGCTTATTTTTTTCAACCCTCAGTACTTCCTATGAACCAGAACATTTCTTATCATTGAACTTATAGTTGGAAAACACCGTAAGGCAATGACGTTTTGTTGCCCGGTTGCAAACCGCATTACTGTGTCCCACAAAGAGTCGGGAAGTCACATAGCTTTTTATCCTGTTCCCACTATCTGGTAGCAGAGCTCGTGAGCCCTTTAAAAGGTTTTGGCTGTGTTTCCAGTTTAAAAGTTTCCACTGTAATTTATGTTTCCCAGTTTTAGATGTTTCTTCATTGGTATCACGTGTTTGGTTGCGTTCTCACCAAAGAGTATGTATATAAGCCTGCATATGGAGCAAAGTTAATGTTGTCAAAAAGAGTATCTATTTGGTAATACAGGCACAGTATATTTCTATTTGCTTAAAATACACTGTCTGGACCTATGTTCTGTAACAGATCCATCCATTCAAAAYGTTCAGCCACAGGTTATGCTTCTGGTTAGAAGATGCATGTGCACAAATTTTACAGCTATTTCAGACATGACAAAATCACTGAGCATAATAAACTGCACAAGAGTTGCAATAACTGGAGAATGCAGTACTTGACTGAAGTTTAACATATGTTTTCAGTCAACATTTTTGTTTACATTAGGCTTTCTTGATGAGGTTAAAGCACATAGATGTAGTCTACTTATCTTGCTTTTTAGAGAAAAGTCATTTGATATTAGACCAGYGAAGACTGAACTGTGAAATGAGTTAAATGTGACACTGCTCAGGATTTAAAAAGAAAAATTAAAATGCGTGAGAAACTGCCATGACTTTTAGCCATTCATGCTTTTGCACACATACTTCTACAGAAGTGTAGTGCTCAGGCTAGTTTTCCCTCTCTCAGTTGTTTGTATCACAGCAATCACAGTATCTAGGTGCTAGTTTTGACAAAATTTCACAGGGAAAGAAACAGTTATTATAGGTTTCATTGTGAAATAGCTGGTTATGTGTCATCAGCTGCTGTACAGAACTGCAAATACATCAGTGACTGTACAGAATGAGTGTTAGAAAGATTTAGATACACATCACTGAGTCCTGGAGAGACTGCAGACATTGTAGAAGGCTGTACTGTATTCCTATTCTGCACAAGGCTTTCCCAAGGAAACACCTTTAGAGATATCCTGAAAGAGCAAACTTCAATCCAAAGAAAACATATTCCTGAAAACCAGAATCCCAGTATACTTTTATGTCCTTCAGAATACATGTTAATTAAGTATACCTCATTCAATTACCTTTGAAGGATGTTATGGGTATCTTAATTGACTTCCTAATTCTAAGACGGACTCAAATAGAGATGACAATATTGAATTGGCAGAGACAACTAGTGATAGTAATAGGCTGATGAAGCAATTAGCATTTTAATAGATTTATATACAACAATAGTTGCATTATATTGCAGCTACCACTAGTGTAATCTTGGATACTGCAGTCATTTGCTAAAGTAGGTAGTTATCTGATACTTGTTTTGGATCTTATGAAAATGGATCATTAAATCAATTTCCAGGAAGTACATGCTGCAATACTTTCAAGTACAAGCTATATGAGTGTGTATATTTTCAGTAGGACCTTTGTACTTTAATTCATCCCTGATAATTCARGCTTCTACAATTTCACTAATCATAAATATATTAGGAGAGTAAGATCTGTTTCTCATTCTTGTGATATGCAGAAAATATTATCCACTGTCATTATAAGTTATGCAGCTGTGTCTGTCACATCCAGGCTTCTTTCAACTGATGGACTCACTGAAAAAAGAGTTTGTTTTTCTATATATTTCTTCAAAATGTGGTATTTAATTCTTCTAATAAAAAATACACATGCAATGACATGAAGTGTATACAAAGGAAAGGAGAAAGTTTGCATTCTTATCTGAGTCATCACCTGCATAGGCAGAATGCCATTGTCTCTGTGGTGATTATCCTCAAGAGTATTTTAAGTCACTATTTTCTGTCATGGGTTGTTTTCCTGAGTGAAAAAAAAATCACAACCCAATAAAGTTTAAAGCAAAACTTCCTTGGGTAATTTGAAAAATCTGAGGAACAGCAGCAAAGATGTCCACAGCCTAGATTGCCCTTGCATCCAGAGCATGTATTAAGATCTCGGTAAGCAAGAAGTCTGACTGCTGACATCCTGGCTGTACTCAGCTATTCCTGTGAAAACTCTGTTGACACAACTTTGCTTATACCCTGAGTACTTTGGGGTTGCTTATCAATTACTATGTGTAGGTTTTCACCTTGATTATTTAGAGCTCTTAAACACAAATGGCTAGATTACAATGGATGTGTCTTTGGGGTTTTGTTTTTGTATGTGCTAAGTGTAATTTTGAATTAAATATTCATTCAAAACAGTCAGAAAACGTTCTTTTTCTACAATTAATGTTTCTACATTTTTGTATACTTATACTGTTGATATTCATACTCATAAAAGGAGATGTAGTGAAGTTTGGGCTCTCCAGTTCACAAATCTAAAAAAAAAAAAAAATAGGAAGGAAGGAAGGAAACAAAGAAAAAAATGTATAAAAACAGCATAGAAGAAAATTTAACTCGCTATAATTTTTTTCTTCTATTCACTCCATATGTAGTTTCATTCAAAGCTTTGGGCACATGTTGGGGTCATTTCTCCTTTTATCAAAACAGTTTTCTCATCTTAATTAAAATCAGTGGACTATGCAATTCTGTTAGATTGGAGGAAAGGAGAGTTTGTTAATTTACATTTAAATAAAACTGATTTTCTGAACTTCTGATATAGTTGCATTTTTAATATTGTGTGCTTCATATTATAAGCGGTACCACTGGAATTATAGGGAGTCTTGGCTCACATTTCTTACTGCTATCCTTCAGTAGTAGCAGTGTGTTTGTAGCCATGGTAGTCTAAGAACAGTCAAGGCAAAGCGTATAGGTGGAGRTAATTTTTTTTTCATTTATTAAATCTATTGGTATAACTGGAAGAAGAGGCAATTTGAAGAAGTYTTCTCAAAATATTGTAAATTTTTTCCAGCCGTTCCTTTTAGTCTAATTGAAAATATTATTMATTACAGCTGAGAATATAATAATTCTGTTGTGGCATCTTGAGTGGCAACTTTCCTGCTTTGAAATGTTCATCAGARCTTGATCATGATCATGAAGTTTAACTTCCTACTGACTGACAGATTTCAAAGTTTTCAATAACTAAAGAGCCCAGGACACCCTTTTTTCCCACCTATTCTTTTCTTTTTTTCTTTAGTCTTTCATTTGTCTTTTTTCCCCTTTTTTCTTTTCTTTTTCTTTACTATTTGTCCCTAGTCTTACCACTATACTTCTAGTTTTCATTGAAGGCTTCAATGTTTACAGTTAAGTAGTCAGGGCATTCAAATGGATGCAGTCAGGGACTCCAGAGTACAAATGAAGCACTAAAGTATTTCAATTAACACTTGAACTATGTGTAATTAACAGGAATTCTCTGCAGTACAAAAAGATGTAAGATTTACTTGCCACACTGGTACACTATTCGTGAAGTGTGTAGAGATGTACAAGAAAATTTTCTTATTTTAGTATTCAAGCAGTAATGACTAGGAGAAGAAGCTTCCTTAATTATTTTCTATTTAATGGCTCTTTTTACATGRAAGCCTAAAGAGGCTTCCTCAGTTTAATTTTATGCTGTGATATGTCCAAAAACCTTCATTTTTATAGTCCTTTTGGACTTAGCACCGTTTCATATTGAATAATGCTTAAGTTAGTTTGCAGCTGATAATGTATATTTATGGTTTTACACTTAACAGGGGCTGGAAATACTTCACTAATCTGAAGGTAATGTAACACTTTTTGAGACTGCTTTTAGTTTATATTCAGTTGCTGTCACTGAATATAGACGTACAAGGAAATAGTTTTCCATTCAAGAAAAGAGAAATATATTGGAACATTTTGTAATTGAAGTGTAATAGACAGTAAAAAAAAAGATTTTGGTCAAAATCTAAACAATTCTGAAATATTTTATTCCACATGACTTATTGTCAATGGTTATACCACAGTTTCTAAGCTAAAATTGTTTCAAAAACAGAAAATCAGAATTTTCTTTTAAAAACTGTCAAAAGGAATTTTTGACAATTTCAAAAAAATGTTTGAATAATATAAATTTATTCAAATTGACCTTTCTTTGAGGCTATCAGCTATTTTACCTAATGTCTTGGAGTATTTGACCAACAAAAAAGAATGTAGGCCTTTTTTTTGTTTTCACAGAAATCCAAGTCAACTGTACACTTCAGTAATTTTATTATGGCAAGAGCCTATCAAACTTGCTGTTGAATTTCTTGGGACTAATTCTCTGGATGAATACATAGGAATTTTTGCTTTTCCAGTGAAAAAGTCTTCATTTTGTCAAATTACTATTTCCAGTTGGTGACAACACATATTAGATTTGTTAATGCTACTGGAGGTGCCTTTACWTTTCCTTTCACATCCTCCTTTGAAGCAATTAACCAATCTAGGGGAGTTGGTTGCTCTATTTTCTCATTGTTTGCAGTCAGTGTGATTCCGAAGCCAGGTAGTAAAAAAAGAGACAATGAGTGCTTCATTTAGTGCTATCAACATCAATTATACATGAGCTCCGTTTACCTAGGAAAGCTGAATGCTCAGACTTGATCTTAAACTCTGCTCCCATGAGAACAGGCAGCCATCCTGCCGGGGATAATGATGTTCTATATAAAGCAACAAAGTTTTAGCTGTATTTTCCTAGTGCTATATTGTACAAATTTAAATATCGTTCAGGTTCAGGGAGGTTTTTCCACCATATGGAAACACTTGAAGCTGTGCTTAGATACATAGGCTCTCAATACTATGCCTTAGATTTAATTGGCAATTCCGACTAGCTCAGTGGCAGTTCTGCATCTAAATCTTCTTGTATCATGCCCAAGAAATGTCTCATGAAAGATTATATGCATTAAAAAATAAAAGAAAAAGACTAACCAAAAAAAGAGAAAAAAATAAAGGTAAGAAAAGGCCTTACTATTGAATTTTCTTTATGGAAAAAAAAAAGGAGAAAAATCTAAACTTACTTATTTTGATGCAAAAATGGGAATGGCTCTCTTTTAAACATTTGCGGTCAGAAATCTAAACCTTAGGATCTTTTTTGAAGCTAGTAAACCATTAAAGGTGCAGCTATCCAAAATAAACTTGGTGATAGTTTTTGAGGCTATGACTGTTGTGTCCTTGGGAAAAGTTGATTTTTCTCTTTTTCTGCAAATGGCTTCTTGTCAGTTTACATTTCCTCAGCCTGAAACTTACCCGAACATTGTGTCATGCCCATATACTAATTGATTTAATTATGCTCTGCAACAGAACTTGCCAATAAAACAAAGTGTGAGGTACTCTTACTGCAATAAGGTTGGGARATTCAGAGAGAAATACAATGTACTTGAAGTTTCTAGTGCCCACACACTCATTGTCTATTGATATTGGATGCAATTCCTAACAAATGTGTGGTATTGAAGAGTTCATTCCCAGGGGTGTAATTTTGGGCAGTGTCTGATACAAAGTTAACGTTTATSTATTAAAAGAGTTCTACCTTAAAATGTACCCACCAAATTTGTGTGTTGAACCTGTATAGGTGTCTAACATCCTGCAGAACCTACCTGTTCGTTCGTGTGTACTATACAGATAYTTTTGCTGCTTTAAGTAGGATTCTTAGAAATATTGTGGACATTTTTTTCAGGTAGACATTGTTTTTTTCTTTATTCATGAAATGTAGACTATTTTGGAGTTAAACAAAATATTTTCCATTTCTCACTGTATTAGGAAATAAATTTTGGGTTGGGTTAATAAATTCTGAGTGTTCCTGAACATATAGTTCAAAAAGGGCAGTGCAGAGCATGGCAGAAGCACAAAGGTAGGAGCAGAGCAAGGTGAAGCAACACAAAGAGAAACGWTTGAAGTTTATTTATAATTGTGAACAGGAAACAAATGAAGAAGGTTGAAAATAGATAAATTATCTTCCCAGCTGCACAGAAAAGTATTGACAGTGCAGTATAGATGCTTTATGTCAAGTATACTTCATTTTCCTCTGTCAAATCTAATCAATCATCTGTCAGTATCTGTGATGCTGCATGTCAGAAATGCATACTGAATATAGATAAATTTACTACACACAAGAATATCATATATCAAAAATGCACCTACCTAACAAGTTTAGCAAAATCATCGAAGAAGTGTCCTTCAACTGGAACCAAAGTGACAAATATTAAAAATGCACCAAGACAGAAATAAAAATACTTGAACTTGCAACTACCAAATGTTATCCGGAAAATGCCCTGTATCATCAGGATAAGAATTCCACTCATTTCCTGAAGGTGTGCGTCCTGATCTTGCAGGGCCTCAAGTACACCCTCAGAGAAGTCCAACTGGGTAGTCAGGTAGAACTGACTGTAGTTGAATGTATACTTTTATTAAAAGTTAATAAACATGGCTGTCATAAGAATGCTTTATCCACCACTGGTTTGTTTTGATATAGCTAGTCAGTACAAATGAGGTCTACTTAAGGATGAAAGTATCCAACTTGAGGTAGGATCCAAGACCTTTGTGAAGTCTTATATACCCCATTAAAAAAAGTACAGGAGAAATTACACCCTGGAAGCAGGAATGGAAAGATCAGGCTGCTGAGGGGGAGGCAAGTTTGGGCTCTCCTATGTGAAACAGCTCTAAGAAGAAACCTCTGCAACTTTCATCCCTTCAGTTCCTGGAACAACAGTTCCTTTCTGAGTTTAACCCRGTTCTCTGGGTTAAAACTTACCAGAAATATAGGGAAAAATGGATTTTTTCTACTTCAGGATGGAAAGCCAAGTCAGGATTGATTCTGTTATATAAATGAAAAGAGAACGAATATGTGTGATGTGTCACACAGGACAGGTTTCCCTTCCATCGATTCCTATTGGTGCTGGCAATGGGCAGATTAATGCAAACAGGGATAATTCCCAAGGCACAGACCAGAGACTGTCCCTCCTAGGGCAGTCCCTCTCTATCCTACAGCAGTCCTCCTCTTCTACAGGAGCAGTCACTTTCCCACCCCAGTCCATCCAAGAGTGGCAGAAGCATGACCCATACTAATTTTAGAGGTTGGCGAAAGGCAAAGCAGATAGAGGAGCTGTGACCATTTTGTTGCTGTAACACTTGGTAATTAGACAATGGCTTTTTATTGTATCTCTAGGAACCATGCAACCAGGATCCTTCAGGCATTCTCTTAAGAGAGGGCCTGTTATGTATAAAACATAAGAATGTCTCTACCTTTAATTGAAACAAAAGAGATATATCAAATTAGGTATATCTATCCATGATGGAAAATAAAATCTCTAGCAATGTTTCAAATGCTCTGCTATTGTGTTACAGGATGGTTATTTGATGGCAGAAATAGCACCACTTTTTGTTACAAACTTGACAAACAGTTAAAAAATGAAGGAATTTTTGGACTTTCATGTTCTGATGAAAGAATCAGTTTCAGGACATCTGTAGATATTTTGGTTACTTCTTATTAATAAATTTAGCAATGAAAATAATTAAGTAGATGTGTTTTCTTGCCTTTTCCTTTCTTTCTTACTACCTTATTTTTTCTTAAGCTTATGTGGCTATTAAATGTAATTGCAATTCCATTTTTCATTGACTACTACAACTATTACTGCTATAGCTTACTTTGTTTTTCAGATGTGCTCCTTTTATAAGGATGAGAGAACACAACAGAATTTTGAATGGTAATGTTAAAGTCCACACACTTTCTTTTACATGTGTGGGTCTTTGTCCCTCTTTGGAAAAAGTGCACTGAATTTTCTGAAATGTTTATTAAATTTCATTGTAGTAGAAAATACTCATGAGTACTTACTGGCTCGGGAAAATAATCTAAAATACTACTAATTTAAATTTTAAACTGGAACGATTTTTTATAACAACTCCGTTGAAAATGCGCAAAATGAATCATTGTGACACACTTTTTCCTCCAAAAGAAAGAAGTGACATTCTAAGAAAAATATCTGTATTAAAATGTAACACTTATTTGTTAAAATACCAAATATTCATGGTTACCTATCATGATGAGAACAAAGGAGATATTTTTGTTAAATAGCTCTTTTTATTTTTCAAATGAATCTGTTTTTATTTATTTATTCTTTTTAGTTCATAAACAGAAAAAATGCTCAGGAAAATTCTTCCACACAAGAAAATACTGAATTCCATTTTTAGGTGTCATTCTAATGTAAGAGATACACCATGATTCAATTCAATCATAGATGTTTTTCTTGTATCTCTTATGTTTTCTTCTTGAAATTGAATTTGTAGCAATTTACCACAAATACTGTAATAACATGGCATTCTTTTTCTTGAAAGTTTAATTCACTCTTACAGGAAAAATACTAGGAACTAAAAGCCTGGAATAGAAGTGGCGGGTTGTTTAGTTGTTTTATTTTGGTTTGGGTTTTTTTTCCCAAAAGCATATTTTAAGCTGAATTATACAAAGTCAGTCAAGATGTACTGTTCTATATATTGCTCTGCATACAGTATTGTAACACATGATGTTTTGCTTTGGATTTCATGAGGACTGCTATAATGTCCATCAGCTCTGTTTCAGCTGAAGTGTGATTTTTACTCCCAGTAGAGAAAACAGGAAGGTTCAAATAAACAAATAGATCAAGATGAATAGATTTTACAGCAAAGTGCCAAGAGAAAGGAAGGGATTACAGTTTTTGTGCTTTTGAAAGTTAGTAGATTACAGGGACTGGCAAACAGAATAATCATTTGCATAGGTATCTGACATATGATTATGCCTCAGATGATTTATGTAAGGCCTTGACAGGCTACAGTGATGAGCATGCTAGAAATATGATAGATGGATGAATGGAAGGTACTCAGTGAGGGGAATGTGAATTGGAAAGTCAATATCAATTTGAAAATCAATCAGCAAGAATAAGACTGCTCAGTTTGTGAGCACAAAATATTCGGCTAAGGGCTGTTTGTAAAGGCTAGGTGGAGATTTCTGAATCCTACAGAAAATATTTCTCCAGCAATGTTCAAACATCAGCACTAAAACATGTGAGATTCAATTGTTTATAGCTCAGAAAATCACAATCTTTTTTACACCAGAACCTTTTCTCTCATTGTGAGGAGCCTGCCCTGTCTGTCTAGGATTTAGAGGAGAGTCATTTCCCTTTCAGCAACATGATCAGGGCAGGGTGGCTGTAACACCCTGACCTCTGGCTAAGAGCCCACTGTAAGCCAATCCTTTAGATAGCTGTTTTGGTGGAGACACTTGGCTGCCCTCATCTCTATGCCACTTTGAAAGCCTTAGCAAGAGAAAAAAAACCAACATTGTTCTTATTCCAAAAAAATCCTAAACATGTAAAGCACTCTCAAAAAACTGCACCTATTTATACAGAAAACATCTTAATGGCAATCATTGTCCCAGTGTTTTTCTGCAGCCTTGTACAATAGGACTACACTGACTGAAGCATTCAAGATTACCTTTGATAGAATGCATCCAAAAATATTTTAGAGAATACTGGGGTTAAAAGCTGAGAGTTCTAAACTTAGGAAATGCCAGAATTAATGCTGATAATTCAGGATATACATAATTTGTTCGTTAAACCCTGTACTATTTCTGACGATCTCCCAGATTTTTATTGCTTGGGAAAGCTTATGCTCARCATATGAGAAACAGCTCAGGCTTTCATTCCGCTCTCTTTGTTCAGTGTTCGGCACCATGCTTTGTTTACTGCATATGATTTAATTGAGYCTCTGAATACAGAATTATTATTCACATGAGTTTTTCCATGACACTGCTATAGTACTTGAATGTATCAAAGGAATAATTTATTCATCTTCTTGGTATTTTTGTGGCATGAAATATAATTATTCACATTTAATAGACCATGGATCCATGCTGGTTTTTTTTTTAAAGATTGCTGTCATGTTGAATGCCCAACTGAAGATGGCCGGATTTGTTTCATAACTTATTGCATCCCAGCATTATTTATCCAAAGCACAACTTGTGTGCAATTCAATAACAGATGTAGAAATAGATATGAAATTTTTGTGGACACTAAAAATAAAACAAGCATTTGAAAGTTCTAGTTGACTTATCTGACACTATGTTAGGACATTCTGATGTAGACGGGGATAAGTTAATTTCTTGTAGGCAGTTTTAGCCATCTAAACCATAAATCATACTTTCTTTTCCTAGAATTCTTTGCTTCATGTTTACRCAATAAACAGGAGAGGCATTCCTATGACAAAGCCCTACTCATAGCAATTCTAAAATATTGCAGGGAACAGAGATAGAACTGTTAGGCTGAGGAGAAGATGAGAAAATTAAAAAGTACAAATACCGTACTTCCAAGAGGAGCTTCATGGACTCCAGGATGAAGAAAAAAGAATGGTAAAAAAGGAAATTATAAGGTTACAAGGTCCATTGTGTTTGTTGTCATAAATGATAAGTTAACAGAACTGGAATGAGAAAYACTCAGAAAGAAGTCACTTTCACAGGCACAAAAGCAGAACCTTCTTTCTCTTTCTGCAAAAACACAAGGGATGCATTCTTCACATTTTCAGCATGGAAAACACACCTCTTACCACTCCGTATCTCCTGAACATCCATCTAGTAGTGTTTGCATACTAAAATGGAATCTCCTTCCCCAGAAATTTTTAGTATTAAACACCCCTCCTGCTACAATTATCATTTACTGTCTACACTATGTTGCTAGCATTCTTCGCCCGCTAAAGAGCAGATACACACAGGTCTGTAACAACTATTGATTTCAGTGGTAAAAATGTGCCAAGAGTAACTAGGCGCTCTGTGGATCACAACTTTATTTTATCTTCCGTTCAGAGAGCCAGATACAGCCCCAATCTGAGCAAGAAGAGACAGTAAGCAGTTGAACAGACAGCTCAAATTATAATACTGACTATGAAGCTAACACAGTATCAACAGGGAGGTGCTGTTCAGGGTTTCTTACCTCCTTGGTAGGAAGAAAGTCTTGTCTGGTGTCCCAATTTCAAGATRCATTTGCCATCTTTAATTCATCTTCTGTTTGTGTTTTAGGTTTTTTTTAAATCAAAATATTCCCAAAACATAAAGGCTCCCAAATGGAAATACCATACGTCTCTAAATGTCATCTTATTTTCATCTACTCTCCCAGACTCCAAGTTTTAGAGTGTGATTTGACTTATATCAGTATTATACGATTTGGAATGCATGTGTATAACCATTTCATGAAAGACAGTGTAATTTCTACCGAGGCATTATGTCTAAAGAGGCCACTTATATMTTTTATAATTTTAGATCWAGTTGCCAATGTTTACAGTTTCCCAAGCTTCAATTTTTTACTGTAGGTGCTAAAACTACAAAAGTGATCTGTGAAAGACTGCAAAGAGTCTTGATGTAGTTGGGCTATGCTAAACCTGTAAGCACAGTTRATAAACCCATATGCCATAAGAGGGGATCTTGCCTGTTTGAGTGCTACTCACTTTCTCTAAAAGTTCTAAAAGGAGCAATACTACTTCTATGCTGGATATTTTTTAAAGATGCATTGGGGTACCAGCTTTTACAGGAGTTGGTTTACAACATCCTTAGACATTTTTGGAAAGTCTAAACCATTTTTTAGTCCTAGAGTGTTCAAATATTCATTATTGCAGTAAGGTATTAAGGTTCTGCTCTCCTAAATTTGTAAAGCATCTAACTCAAGCAGTCACACTCACTAGCAGATAGTACTAAAACTCCTATGTCAAATAATAGATACAATACAGAATGTGGGCCAAATGTTAGCTTCCTGCCTCTGGGTTGTATTTCCCAGGCCAACCAAAGGTACTCTGTATCATGCAGCCCCTGAAAGACATTTTAACAGCTATAATGAAAAAKATGCTTTCTTTAATTAATACATGTGCATAATCTCAAAAATGGCTTAGTTGTTGCTTTCATTAGTCTAATTTTTTCTGGTCATAGTGAACACTGCCTATGCAATTTTCCAATTAAAATTACAATTCTGTGACTGTAATTGAAGCTTTATCTACTGATCCATCAATTTAGTACAGAAAATGATCTGAATGTAACAGCTTGATTGCATTTTCCTAAATAGCCATCAAGGTTATATATTCTATTCTAAATATATCTGCACAAACCTATGTAAAAGGGATTTCTTTATTACTTAAACAAAATGTAAACCAATTACTCAACAGCACAGTACCTCTCAAAAACTGAACTCATTTCCATCATTAGAATCAGTCCCTCAAAAAGAGAACAGTCCATGTCAAATTTTTCCCTTTTTCCTCAGTTGAGAATACATTGATAAAAAAGGTAAAATTACTTAGTTTTCCAAACCCATAAATTTTATTAATAAATCCAGCTAGTGCCGTTTTTTAACATTTCCCATATTTCTTTCTCCTCCTGTTTACTAAAACTTGGAAAAATATTCAAGAATTTAGATTTTTTGCAAAACTGGGAGTTGTTGAGCTCTTGCATTTAGGTCTTTATCATTTGATGCTCTGCATCACAGAGAAGCCAGAGTCCAAATAGCTCATCAGGGCCTACATCATGTCACAAAGCTGAAATAAAGTCTTTGTTGCTTGGAGTTCTCAGTCCGAAATAACTGTCTATTTATTTATTTATTTATTATTTTTCACATAAACTTACAAAAGCAGGAAAATATCTTTCCCTCAAAATGTCTTTTGGGGATTTTCATCAGAAATAACACCTTTAAGTGATCTTGGGAACTGTACTCCAGAGGAAAGAAGCTAATAGTTTATGCTATTAGTAGTACTAGTGTTTTGATATGATCACATTTCAGCGTTCAAGGTCTTCTGACTGACACTGTAAATAGATTATTTTTTAAAGAATATGAAAAGTATGATAGGAATTGTCTGTAAGGAATTAGAAGATGATAGATTGTGAGAGAAATATGAATGAACATAGGGAGCTTTTGAGAAGAATGAGTTGGCACACAAAAATTATGATTCCATAATCATGAAGAAAAATGTTCTGTAAAAGTTCATTAGCAAAACAAGGCAAGACAGGAGACAGAAATAGAAACTATCTATCTATATCTATCTAATCTATATCTATATCTGTCTATATCTATATCATCTATATCATCTATATCATCTATATCTATATATCTATATCTATATCTATATCTATACCTATATCTATATCTATATCTATATCTATATCTATATCTATGTCTAATCTATATCTATTTCTATATCTATATCTATATCTATAATCTATATATATATCTATATCTAATCTAGATATCTTTTAATTTATAGATCTAAGAAATTGTATGTACATAAATATGATTTTATCTATACATATATTTATCACATATATGGGAAACATAGATAAGAACAGAAAATAGCCAGCAGAATAATAATTAGAAAGGATGAAATTTTGAAAACTGATATGGAAATGCAAGGATACTAGAATAATTCTTTGTCTGAGAGAACCACCTTACAGCAATATTCATTGCAAGCTAAATATGACAAAAGTAAATGAAAAAGAGAATATATACTTTAAGTACCCCTGCTTAGTATACCAACCAAGAAAATGAAATGTGAACAATGAAGGACAAACTAGCTCTGTAGTAACAGCAAAATATCAGGCAATGTCTACAATCAATACACAAAGAGCCAAGTGAGGAARGGGAGTGAAATAATGGTTCCAAACTCAGGAAAATGGTAATATTGAAACAAGATACTGCTGAAAAACAGAGACTCCTTGTTGTTTGCAGAGATTCTTTCAGAGTAACTCAAAACTGCTGTCCTACTCAAGTCCAAGTTAAATTCTCATCTTTGTGGCAGCCATAGAGCCTGGCTCCTGCTGAGAGGACCTGATGCCTTTATCTTGTCTCCCTGTGAGGCGGTGACTTCATTTCTCAAAAAAAAACAAAAAAAAAATGAGAGTATATTTTACATTTTAGGATATAAAAGTGATGGAAAATCACAGCACTGCATGCTGCTAAACTTCAAGCATCATCTACCATGAATAAATATATTCAATTAAGATAATATTCAAGAGTCCTTAAAAATTGGCTGAGGAAATGTCTGCTTCTCTGATGTTCATTTTAATAAATCTCAAAAAAAGAAAATTCCAGCAGCTTGAAGAATTGTTAATCTGCCATAGTCAGTGGCTGGTAAGTCTTAYATCAGTCCTAGGCAATAATGGAAATGCTGGTATAAAGTTCACTGATAAGAAATTCAGTGATAGGAATACAATTAATGCCAGCCAAAATAATTTTACATAACTTAGATCTAGTCAAATAAACCTGATTCTAGTGTTTGATGAGATAAAAAATTTGTCTAGAAAACGTAAAAGCAGATATTGTACCCTCAGACCATGATAGGCATATGACACAGTGTGACCCAGAACTCTGATTAACACTACACAATATCAACAGATCATGTAAGAAATTGATGCAACAAATGGATCTCAAGAGAGTATGTGTCAATGGGGAACAAGCACTATGTGTTTCCAGTGGAACTCCATAGGGATTATATTATTTGACATCCAGCTTTTACACAGCATACCTAGAAATGGCTCAGAAAAAACCAGAAATCATGAATAAAACTGATGGATATTGAACAGATTGGAGCAATTAGTAATAAAGATGAAGATATGGAAATGGGGTTCATGCATGATTTCTGAGTAAAATGGGACTGCTTACACACAGCCAGATTCGATAGAGTCAAATAAGAAGCCAAAAGTCTTGGAGCAAGCAGTGCAGGAAATATATGCAAAAGACAGAGCTGTATAATAAAAGTCAAGATTCCAGAGAGGAAATAAGAGCCATAGTGGACAAACGACTTAATGTCTCCTGTCAGTGAGATGCTGTGGTGAAACGACTAATAGGAAAGCAGAAGCCAGATGTGTTTTTTCTTTGTTGTAAGATTTAGAGAGATTTTAATATAGGAAYGCCATTTACAATTCCTGTGTTCCCACATTTTGAAATAATGCTGCAAAATTGAACCATTTGCCCAGAATTCAGCAAAGTGCCACAAAAAACCCATGTGAATGATGGAATTCATAAAGCTTTTGCAAAGCAGGCTTAAGTGCTTGTAAAAACAAGATGGAGATGTGATCTGATTACAGTGTAGCTGTATTTCCATGGGAAGAAAATAGCAGGGATTATCAGGTTCCTTAACAGGAGAAGGCATTTGGTTTTCTTATATCCAGAGCCAGTGCCTAGAAGCAGAAACCAGCCAAATTCAAATAAGAAGCAAGGCAAAATATTTAATAGCTGTCTTAGGAATCATAACTATAGATACTAAATCGGAATCATCTTATTACTATTAACCTCTTTCTTGATTCAGTTCCATCTATTTTTTTTTTTCCTTTTCTCGCTCATAATTTGCTTGAAATGTTCTATCTGGGCAGATACTAATGTTTTTCCATCCTTATTAAAATAATAGAAAACAAAGTTACCTAAAAAGCCAGATAAAACTAATCTTTAAGGTAAACTTTTCCAACTAAGGTGTAAATGTTGGAGCWGATGGTTGCAAACTGAAAATCAACAAGCAGTTTTAAACATATTCACATCAACATGTGTATTCTCTACAGAATTAATCAAGAAAATGAATATTTGATGGATGCTTTGGTATAGTAAGGTAAAAATATCAAGTTTTGATTAATTCTGTTGAAAAGGTAAGACCAACTGCATTTCTATTGTACTATGAACTGTTTTAAAGCTGCTTAAGGAAACTCTCAGAATTTCCATTCTTAGAAGGGGCAATTGCACAGATGGATCATCCTCATATCCTGTGAATATTTAATTTCAGGTTACAAATCCATACTGAAACGTTGACTGGGACTTCATACAGAACAATAGTCATTAGAAGTGACTCTTCCAAAAAATATCATCACCTGCTCTAGCATGGCATTTTTTGTCAATCAGATAAGTAGTCCTTATTCATGTGTTTACTAGTAAAAATATAGAAGTCTTTCTCAGTTTTGGAGAAATTATCATAGAATCATAGAATATGCTGAGTTGGAATGGACTTGTCAGGATCATCAAGTCCAGCTGCTGGTTCTGCACAGGACCATCGCCAAGAGTCACACCATGTGCCTGTGAGATTTGTCCAAATGCTTCTTGAACAAGGCTTGGTGCTGTGACCACTTCCCTGAGGAACCTTTCAAGTGCCCAGATACCCTCTGGGTGAAAAACYTTTTCCTGATATTCAGCCTAAACCTTCCCTCAGCCTCGTGCGGTTTCCTTGAGTCCTGTGAWCAGTGTTTCATGAGAGTGAAGAGATCAGTACCTGCCCCTCGTGAGGAAGCTGAAGATTGCAATGAGGTCTCCCCTCAGTCTCCTCCAGGCTAAACAGACCATGTGACCTCAGCCACTCCTCATACGRCTTCTCCTCCAGACCCTTCACCATCCTTGTTGCCCTCCGTTGGATGCTCTCTAACAGCTCTATGTCTTTTTTATATTGTGGTGCCCAAAACTGCACACAGGACTCAAGGTGAGGCCACCCCAGTGCAGAGCAGAGCAGAGCAGACCAGAGCAGGACAATCCCCTCCCTTGCCTGGCTGTCGATGCTGTGCCTGATGCACCCCAGGACACGGTTTGCCCTCCTGGATTCCAGGACACTGATGACCCATATTCAACTCGCCATCGACCAGGATCCCCCAGGTCCCTTTCCACAATGCTGCTTTCCAGCCTCTCGTTCCCTGGTCTATATGGACAACCAGGGTTGCCCCATCCCAGGTGCAGAATCCAGCACTTGCCCCTGTTAAACTTCATATGGTTGGTGATTGCCCTGATTTGTCAAGGCCTTGCTGTCCTTGAGGGAGTTGACAGCTCCTTCCAGTTTAGTGTTGCCGACAAACTTGCTTAATATCCCTTCAAGTCCTACATCCAAGTGGCTAATGAAGACGTTGAAGAGAACTGGGCCGAGGATGGAGCCCTGCAGAACTCCACTAGTGACAGGTCGCCACTTTGATGTGACCCCATTTGCTATAACACTTTGTGCCCGACCTGTGAGCCAGTTGCTCACCCATCATGTAACACAGTTATCCAGCTGTGCTGGCTGGACATTTTGTCCAGAAGGATCCTGTGAGAGACAGTATTGAAAACTTTGCTGAAGTCCAAAAAGATTACATCTGGATTTCCTAGATCAGCTTGGTGGGTTACCCTGTCATAGAAGGAAATCAGGTTTGACAAACAAGACTTTTCCCCTCATGAAGCTGTGCTGGCTGTGACTGATGACTGTGTTGCCCTCCAGGTGTTTTTCAATATCTCCCAGAATAATCTTTTCCATGATTTTACTGGGCACTGAAGTGTGACTGACAGGCCTGTAGTTTCCAGGGTGATCCTTCTTGGCCTTCTTGAAAATCGGGACAATGTTTGCCAGCTTCCAGTCAGCTGGGACCTCTCTTCTTCTGGGACCTTATCTTCTGAAACACGTACATTGTCTTATATTTCTTGGTCTTACCTTTAAACAGCGACTCCTCAGAAATCGCTGACAACAGTGGAAATACCAGTGCTTTCTGCAAAATCAAAGTAACACCAGTGTTACCAGTGTTGGGTAAATGCGCTTTGGAGAATTTTCTAACAAAATTTCTCCACGCCAGATCTTTTTGCCAGTCTTCCAGTCTTTAGCTGGAGACATTGTCTTACAATCCATATGTAATTTCTGCTTATAGTGAGTCTACCATCTCAAAAATTTTGTAAGGAGAGGGATCAGACTTGTGGGAAACTGAAGCTGCAGAACTCAGACCCTTACCTAATTTCCTAATTTATGAATAGAAGCTGCCTGTGTTTCTGTGTGCTTTTGGTTTGGTTTTMTTTGAAGCCTGTGACATATATGATTTTGAGAACTTCAGAATAGGATGCACCTTGAAACCATCAGAATGAACACATCTTCCTGTGTTATTTTTATTACAACTTGCACTTGAAAATCACTCTTGAAAATTTGCAGAACAAAAAATTATCCCTATAAGCTCATAATGAATTTTTGATCTACAAGGATGGTGTTTTATGCCTTTTTTTTTTTTTTTTTTTTTTTACTTTTCATGCTGTTGAACCCATTCTTCCCAGAAAATATGTGCTGGCTTTTTCCCATTTACTGTCTGTTATCGTACATTTTTTGGCCTATGTTTGACATGATGAGTAGCAATTGAATGAGGCATAATTATAAAGGATTCTAGGCCTGTTGTTTAAAATAGAATTATTTGCATGACAATGTATCCCGGAGAAGTAGAAACCAAGAACTAGGACCAGTTTGAGTTTAAACAGGCTGCTACTTGGTGTCTAGGATGACCTGAATCACTCTTCATGCTCCAACATGCATAAAGATCAGAGGCATCATTCAATTGACAACAATATTTGATATGGGGATGAGTGCAATAACACAGGATTTAGGAGAGTTTCATAGCTCTGTGGTTGTGGGATTTGGATGCTTGTTGGGATACTGTGGACTGCCTCTATTGGCACTAAATGACAATGATTAAGCAACTGAGCTGAGCCCAAATCTCTGTTAATTCCATTAACTGAAGGTCAATCACTTACTGCGCATGTGTATCCTTACCAAGAGATGCCTACATTTAGGATTCTTAATTTGGAAATTGACACCAATTCAAATCACTATTGCCATGAAATCACCAGTCTGTTTAGATTAAATGTGTAAAAGATGAAACGTTTTTTCGACACTTACAAATTTCCTCGATGAATCACAAAATATTTTATATATGGAGTCAGGGATTGGGAAGTAGACATAAGACTGACTGACWGAGATTTATCTAGAGGTAAAGTGTTATCCAGGTCTTGCAGTCCTCAGACTGAGTTCCTGATGAAAAAGGAAACAATTGTGTCAAGGCCCCACTGAGCATTCAGAAGGGGATATTTCAAAARGAAAATCCCTCTCTGTTTTGGGAGACGTCGGACATGTGATGCAGAAGGTACACCTTCATTGTAGTATTCCCACCAACAAAACAGTGAATATTTGCTTCTATAACTGCACCAGAATATTTTAGTGAAATTCTTGCACCCCTTGTCCCCCAAAAACCCAAACAAAACTCCCTTATCCCCMAAAACCCCCAAGAAACATTCACTTCATTTTGTTCTGAGAAATCACATATCTCTTTTTTTACTGGAAGAAATCAACATAACCCAAGTTTAAGGGAAATCATCTCCTGGTTCAAAATTAATGCTTTTAGTTTGGCAAAACAGTAAGTGAAAACAGTTTTACAGTGACAGGCTATAAAGAAAAATTACTATATAGMCATCAGTACATGTATGTTCTTCATAAAAAGAGTGAAATAAATTAAAAGCTATTGGGAAATGAAATGGGAAACGGAATTTCATTTTTATAAATCCGTTTTGGTCTAAAGTTACTATGAAAAGGGAAACTGATTCAGTTCTGTCACACAATACTTTATTTCATGTTTCTTCTTGAAATATCAACTTCTGAAGTTGTGAATTTGTGAAAATGGCTACTACCTTTAACTCAGCATCATACCCATTATAAAAATAGAGGAGTGGTCAGAATTGTCCACTAACTAAGCTGTCATTATTGAAGAGAATGGTTTGGAAAGCCTTCTAGCAGTTGTAATACTGCAATTGCTAAAAAATAAGACTTTAAAACATATTGGGATTGTTTAAGACTCAGACCTGAAGTGGGAGGCACCTGAGACAGCTAGATATTGCAGAAATTGTGCTAGAGACTTGTAATATTGTGCTTTCAATAGTGTCTTCTGTAGTCTTAATAATTTTAAATGAATTAATTAGGTGTATAACAGATCAATTAGCAGAAATCTAGTTGAAAATCATGGACATTCTTTATAGAATTACACTGGGAAAATGTACACATATATTTAAAAGCAATTTTTAAATAAAATACAGTTACTTTTGTGARTGCAGATTTCAGAATAATTAGACATTGATAATGAACACTTTTGTGAATACTTTATGTGTTAAACACTTTAGTGTGTGTAAAGCCTCCATTTCTGAAATTTTGTCCTTTTAGAAGAGAACCAAGTCTCACAGTACAAAACAGAATTTAAAGTGAGATACAAGAATGTGACAAAATAAGTTTAAATAGTAGTGAAGACAGCATAACAATTTTAGATAGCTCTGCTCAATATTCATTGGAAATAAATGTAAACTTTGCATTATTTGTCACTTTTTTTAGCAAGGTTGTAATGAACAGAATCAAACATATTTTACAGCATTAAAAATAGAAAAGGTAGAAGCAGCTTTGAGCTTTTCTGTTCAGAGTAGAGAGAAACAAAAGATGCAACATATAAATTTTTCAGAAAAATATTTCTACTGTAACTACCAGCACAATATGCACACAAAATGACTTGAGRTGTCAGATCTCTGGAAGTAGCATTTCTGAAGAATCATTAGTCAGGACAGCTGAATTTTTATTAAAATATTAGCTTGAATACATCCATGAAAACTATAAAATAAAGTTAATATTCTGGAAGCTCTAAAAAAACCCCCCACCTAATGTCTAGTTTCTAGTAATTTAAGAATACCAGCATAAGAAACAGATGGCAAAATAGCTCAATATCCTTTGGAAAATCTTCCGTTACCATTAGAAGCTACACCTGCTGATATTTGTGATCTTACATTAAATGCAGAAAAGCATTAATAGGAATGTACAGCAGTGTGGTTATATCTCTTAATTGGTATACCCTAGTGGAAACAAACATGCTAATTAAGTGATCATCCTGATTATAAGAGCCTGATAGGAATACACAGTGCTGGGAGATACTCGTTTCTATTTCAGCAATGGCTTTAAAAGTAATAGTAGTTAGATGATTGAAATATTTATATTATATAAGGGTGACTCACTATAGAGCACAGAATGACCATGAAGGGAAAAGGATTGAATAGAGATATTTGTGACAGAGAACAAAGTTACAACTCCAATTTCCTCTATAGACTAATGTGGGCAATACCAAATAGTCACTTCGATTTGACTAGGTTTGTCATTTTTCTACTCATTAGACAGTGAAATTCATTACATTCAATACATTCAATGTATTTTCTGAACTCATTTTGTTTGAGGCTGTACTTTAGTACATGTGCCAATCTAGAAATTTATTTCAAAGGTCTTGTTCAAAGCTCCTACTGCAACATTAATCTGGAACACTTGGTCCAAATTCTTCTTGTTCTCCCTTAGAGGTTTGCAATAGCATTCAATAAAATTTGCCTCCATACTCAAATACACTCCAGTCACATCTTCAGTTTTAGATGACTGATACCATCAGACTCAAAAGTAGCAGCTGGGTGCAGCCAAATGAGAGGGGCCTCACAGCTTCCAGACCCCTCGTCATTAAACACAGCAGATTCAGATAAYAAAATAACTGTTTGCATCCTTGGAACTTTCTGGTCTATTTTTGACTCCAAAGAAAGAGAGGTAAAAAGAAATAAAATTCAATTGGAAGTAGACAGTGGGGATAGAAGCCAAAATGGTCTGTGTTTTCTGAAGGAAAGCCTTTTCAGTGGAAATATAGACTATTTGCCCTAGTCAAATCCAAGAAGATTTGAACAAGAACAAATGTTTCCCTTGACTGAAATGCACACTTTTATTTGAACCGTGCAATTGAGAACAACAAGATCAGCATYTATTTGATCCTTGCAGTGCCGTGTCTGGATGTACCGAAGAGACCACAAAAAGAAATTACAAATGCTGTCAAAGTACCATATAGCATATGGAATAAGGACTGGAATAGAGGATTACTTCACATGATGTGTTAGGAACTGCATTTGGAGATACGCTTGTTTCTAGAAGAAAAAGGAAAAAGAGTCAAACAAAACATAAAGTTACTGCTAAGTTTTAATTAAGAATCTATTAAATCCAGTATTTTGTAGGTGGTTGAATACACTACCCCAAATTCAATCTTAAACTTACATAGAACCAAAAGAAAGAGGAAGTTTCTGCAATATTGTTGACAATATTAATCACCTGGTATTAAAATATTCCAGCAGCTAGCACAACATAACATTTCCAATAACAGTTTTATTCCTTATTATATGTAGAGGAAAATAAGCACAGTTCTACTTAGCCTTTTCTCTATAATGCAGCAAAAAATAATAAAATAATTGTATTTATATCCAAAAGTTCACAAAACACTTAGCACTTACCTTTGGAGTCATGAACAATAGAATTGCTCATTAGCTGGTATAAAATACACCCTTTCCCTTTTTTCAAATAGTGTTAATAGAATAAGGCTCTAAGAATCCTAACACTTTTCTTTGGCGGGTTCTTTCTTGTCCCACTCCAGCTACACCCTGGGCTTTATAACTATGTGTCTCAACCCCCATCCCAATGCRTTCCTGAACTGTAGGAAATCCACTCAGTGCAGCCTGAGTTTTTGAGAATCTGCTGGAAGCTTCTGCTTTAAGATTTCAGGAATAATTTACTATGAAATGAGATCTGAGTCTTTATATTTCTATCGAATTCATCAGGTATTTTTATACAATTTAACAGATGTGGAAATACTGCAGAGATACGGCGTTACTCTCTACTTGAGTAAAACAGTAAAAGATGTCTGAGCAGAAAATAGGTGCTGGATCACCAGAATTAGAGTCAAGAATAATGCAGAACCAAACAACGTTCCTTGTTACCTTTGTTTTGTAACTGTATATAAGACCTGAAGAAGTCCATAGTAGCTCTAAGGTTCCTTTCCTGAACTTTAGGTGTGGCTCTCCCTGTCAATTTTTTGCATGTTTTACTTAAAAAGTATTCAAAACACCAAGAGATCAGATTCCCTCGGTCCTTCTTAATGTGATTTGTGAATCCTTGACCTGACAGCGTATACAGGTGTTAGTGCATATGTGCATTTGTCTCTCTCTAAAGTACACATATACACATGTAGGTGTATGTATATTCATATGAATTTATAGGAACTTGAAGCTCTCAGAAGTTAATGAATGAGACCTACARTTTAGGAGTAATGAGCCAAATGGTGCAGGAAAGAAAGAGTCCTGCAAGTACACCTGAGTTAATGGCTTGTGTGTTTCATTCTGGTCTGTTGCAATGTAAAAATGTCTGACTTGCAGCATACCTAAAACACAGGGTTTACAATGAGAGCACCACAGACCTTTGATACATGCGTGGGTAGCAGGACAACAGGGCACTTGCTGTAATAAGAAAACAGATTGAAGAGACTCCTTGTGCAGCTGAGTGATGGCACTGGAATTTTCAGTGTTCAGATGTAATTAGAAAASAGCTGTGAAAGAAAATCAATTGTTCCTGGTCGTCAATGGCTTATTTTCCAGAATTAGAATAAAGAATGCAATATGACATCTTTGAAAAGAGCAAGTAATTGTTTCTTCTTTGTTTATTGTTTTAATATTTCTCCGTTTATTTGTKCTAGCTATCTTTTAGTTGCTTCAGCATCACTTTTAAAATTCTTTGATTCTCCTAATTATATTGCAATCCTGTCTAGTCATAAAAATCTCTTTTACAGACTTTTTTAAGATCATAACTTGTGATTCATGAAGGAAGAGCTGAACAAATGCTTATAAATTACTCTTTGATGGTTTCATAACAAAAAACTTGCTAAATGAAAAAAGCTGAAGCCCATCAATGAAATTGCAGATGTATTAATATTAATAAGTATTTGACCCACGAGAGACCTGAAGTCTTCAGATTCTTTGTCCTGATCTTTGAAGCACTATTGAGATACACCTGTATTCTAATACGAACATTTTCTTTTTGTTGACATTACCATGAAAAGAGTAGGAGTTGAGGAGTATTGTGTCTGTCACATAATGCAAGTAACAGATTGTAGGAAGAACCTCTGCAATCCAAATCATGAGATCAAATTTTAATTCTGGCAGGAAGATATGAGTTTTAAGCTATTATCATTTGTATTATACCAGTGTTGTTAATATTGATTTAGTCTTACACAGTGACAGAAATTGAAATGCCAGGAGTGATAGCTGTGCTGAACTGTTTTGAGCATGTAAAATGGTGCAGTGTTCGATTAAATCGCCCTTGATTCATTTGTTTATCTTGTGCTGCACTGTAAATTTAATCTCTCATTACATGATTTGGATCCTAATTTACACAGGATTCGAGGCGGGAAAGCAAAGCACACGTATTTGCAGCAATATTCCCCGTGACCTCTTGTTAGTGAGGGAGTGTTCACTGAGCAAGAAATGCTCGTGCGAGTGTGTGTTGCTGGAACCCACACAGCTATTTAGGGAAAAAAAAAACAACAATGCTGCTCTCATTGTGTGCTTGCACAGCACTTAGCCCAGAGAGGACCTGATCAATAATTTGAATCCTGAGGAACTACTGCCATGCAGCTGACTATTGAGACAACCATGCTAACAGCTCTTGGGAGCTGTTCAGGAGCAATTCTGTGCCTGCTGCGTTGGGCTGCTGCCGGAGAGGCTCCTGCTCTGACAGGGGTGGCAGCTGCTGGTGCCTGAGCACTGGCTTTCGATGTCAACATGCAGCTGCACGCTGTAAAACTGTGCTCACCTCTGGAGGGTAAGCCGAGGCACAGCAGCAAGTATGTCTTAATCACACTCTTAACCTTTCTTCTTCAGTCCTCAGGGCTGGTGTGCTGGGGGCTGGGCTTCTGCCTTCAGCCCTTAAGTCAGATGCCAGGGTCGCACCTGGACCTATATTCTGTCGCCATTCTTAAATGAGCTTGTTCATTAAATGGTTGTAAAGAAAATTCTGCAAAACACAGACATTCTGAAGAAGATATTTAACTGCAAATGTGCTAAAAACACCTTGCAGAATAATAACAAGGAGCTGCAGTTCCCATACTTCTTCTTCAAAAAAACAGGCTTCACAACTTCCAAATGAGTCTGCCAGAAAATTTCCTATTCACAGCTTTGGGCTTCATATAGGAAATACTGTTGTAACAGCATTCATTTAAATGGAGCATATTCCTGCAGTATTTTGGGGTAGCAAAATCTGGAGTTTAGGATCCAGACAAAACCATAAAGTATTTTCAGAGTATTAGTGAGGACAGATATACTGCCATCTGTAAGTTTCTACCTAGAAGTTTTAAGAGACTATCTTTCCTTGGCAGGATGCATAGAAATCAATGAAAAAAATCTGAAGCACCATCTATTAATTTACTCAGAATAGTGGTGCTGACTTTAGAGAGCACACTAAACACTGGCAGTGGAGTTACTTTTTGGATAAAAGCTCTAAATGTCAACTGTTCTACTTACAGCAATTTTACATTGCTGGTCATTGCTGGTAACTGTGATGAGGTTTCTCCTAATTTACACCAACATAGATGAAATGAAAATGAAGATCAAATGTTTGCAYAGATTGAGTAATTTATTTCCGTGTGGCAGCTTCAGCATCTGACCGAGAAAACAGAGACCAAAGGTTGCATCATCCAGCAGATCAGTAACCTCTCTTAAACAAATCTGGTGATCTCTCCCTGTTCTTGTTTCCTGACAACAAGCAAGCAAATAAACAACTAAATAAATAATGTGGTGCCATCACAACTGGCAGTCTTGCTGAGGAATTCTCTAAAAAGGGGACAAACAGTAAGACTGAGGGCTGAAGGGACACAGAGAATAAGCTACTTTGCCTTTTAGGCAGTTTCTGAAGTTGAGCATTGGTTTTGAGGCAGCAGTGTGGCAGGGAAGCTGGTGGAGGTGCCCACAGTTCTCTCTCTATGACCAACAAACTTTTACAGACGTTGAATTTKCAAGGAAATTTTTTTCAAACTGGAAACTGAGCAGAAAGAATTTTTATAAATGATTGAAAAGAGCTATTTGAAATGCTTATACGACATCATTGACTTGTTTACCTGATTGGAAAACTATGGACTAGTGTGAAGATTAAAAACCCAGAAGCAGCATAATTTGTGAGAGGGTGGCTTTGGAAGTGTGAACAAGTGATGAGCAGTGACAGAAAGGGTATCTCAACTGCTGAATTTGAAAGAGAATTTATTAAGGCAGTGTTTTGCAAATTAAGAAAAATAATCCTGTGGAATAGATYTGCAACAGAAGAAGGTAAGAAAGAATAAACACTGTCCTGGTGGCTTGCAGTGAGAGGTGTAAAGAAGGGAAAGGGATCAAGCCAGTATGATATGGGATGAAGCATTTAGAACTGCAAGAGCAGAAAAGGGAGGATCTAGGAAACAGCAGAAAAAATCACCTGGATATATGAAAGTTTGGATGGGTTAAATAAAAGGAAGGCTATTGAGCCAAACAAATATTTTAAATGAAACACRGGATCTCTTAATTTTAATATTTTCCTTGATCCTTACGTTATACAGCACTTTATTTCCAACATTAGCACAGGTAGTGTATCTAACTAAAAAGACACGATGCTGTTTGTCATACAATTAATAGTGCAGGGGGAGGGCTGCCAATGGCTGAGCAACCAAGTTTGAAAAATAATGACATTCTAGGACAGAGATCTAGCCCYAGACTTCTCCAGATTCACCCGTGCTAACTTTTCCTTCTTGCTCTGTGTTTTTGAGCCTTTTGCAGGTGACAGCGTTAAGATTCCAGAAGGCACAGGGGGGTATTGAAATTCCCTGCAAGCTTTGAATCTCTCTCCATTGATCGGCGTGTCAGTCCATGATGCAGTCATGCACAGATGTTACACAACAGCAGCAGCAGGTTGCAGAGCTCTAAAAATATTTGGATTTAACTGAAAAAAAAAAAGGAAAGTAAATGTTTTAAGCCCTTTATTTAATGCCCCAGCTTCCTCTCTGGCATAAAACGGTGGCTGTTGTAGCTAGAAGGTGGCTTATTCTTTTTAGAGACTACAATTGATTCACACAGAATTTGAAAGGGGAAAAAAAAAGGAACAGAAAACATGGCATCTGAAAAATAGTGTAGACAGAAGAAGAAAGGGGAAAGCAGACACTTGAGAAATTTTTCAAGCATGATTCTTTGTCTTCTTGAACTCTGATTTAAAGGTTGCTTAGCAACAGTGGCAGTAACAGCTGGGACACCCTTGATCTTGTTGTGTAAACTATTAAAAATAGGTGATGGAAAGTAGCACCATGGAAACAATGACAATTCTGAAGCAGGTGTCTGCAGTGCTGCTTTTCAGCTTAATGTCAGAGGTGTAAATTACAAAATTTATTTCTCCCTTTAATCTGAATTTTTAGAAAGGAAGAAATCTTTATATTCCCCAAATTAAGTAAGACTGAAGATAACATTATCCTACTCTGTGGCACTGACTCCTGATTATTGCTTTATATGATTTCTTGGCAGAACCTTTAGAGGATCTTCATTTCCAGAGACTGAGGTAATTTCACTCCAGTGAATTACTGARGCAGTCCTTCAGCTAGGGTCATAACTGGTATTTACAGTATTAACCTCAGCTATGAAAGGATCATAACCTTGATTTCAGTTGGACAGTTTAGCTAAAGCCTCACCCAGAATTACTATTATTAAAATCATAATCTGAAAATGCTTACCTTATATGGGGCTAATAATCATAGCTAGGATTAATAAACATAGACAATGGAATCAGCAACGCTCATTCTGGAAACATTCAGAGACCCAGGGTCAAGTTTTTCTTAATATGACCAGTAAATCTGTGGCATGCAAAAGAGGACTGGTTCTCAGAAAGAGTAATTGTCTGCCCTTTGAAACAGCCTCCTTCTAAAGATCTTTAATTCAATATCCATATTCAAGCAGTCAAAATTTCTTTATAAACATGGGACAGTGTCTTTTATTAGGCTGAGAATATTGAGTGTCAATAAAACACTCTGCATTATTAGTGCCATTTTTATGTACTGTTAAGGTTAAATATTACAAAAGAGAAAAATTATTCCTAACCCATGGGATAGTTATATTTTACATTTTTAAAATTATTTTATTTGTAATGAGAGTTAAATATTCAAAAAATATGAGGTCTATGTCATTTTGACATCTCTGTCCTTATTCTATCATGAGTGTTCCTGCATTCTGATTAACTAATAATCACCAMTTGCACAATTGAAACAAAGAACTATATGGAAAAAGAGCATAAAGAATTGTCCAATAAAACTAGCTATGGACCTAAATAACAACTACTTATGGTTATTCTGACTGACTGAAACATCTCCATCTCTGTATAGCAATATCTTTGAAGAATTCAGCTTAATTTTTTAATACTGCTTATGAAATTGAAAATTATTCTTTCCTCTGAATATCTTTCCTGCTGCTGACATTGGTACATTGCTAAAGCAGCATCTTCTATCAGTCTTGATTTTGCTTATCTTGGAAGAGAGAAATTAGGTACTAGAATGCATAATTTTGGTATTATGGTGTAGTGCACGGTACTATTTTTAGAAGATATCCTACACTGAGGCAGGACAGAGCTGGCATGTAAAGTCATTGCTTCCCAAGAAATTAACTTCTTTAGCAACCTGGATGTAAACTAAATTGTGGGTGTAAACTTTACACTTTTTGGTTTACAGCAAATTTCATATAAACTTTTACTGCTATCTTGCTTCGATTGCCAAACCTACAGTACCACAGAATGATTTGGTTTGGAGGGGAACTTAAAGATCATCCAGTTTTCACCCTCCTGTCATGGGAGGGATGCCACACAAGTGGATCAGGTTGCTCAGGGTATAGGGTAGCATGAAAGTTACAGACTATTTCTTCTAATCTACTTTACTCTTACAGACTTTCATACGTTGCTAGACAGAACAATTACAGACACAGGCACATTCAAATAGTCAAACTGACACTGGGCTGTATTTGAAAGAACATAGGAGTATTAAACCTTTGTGCTCAGCACCCATTTCTTCAAAGACTCTTCTGTAGTGTGCAAGAATGATGTACTATCCAAGCAGATAGACTTGTCTTCCTGACCTCCATGAATTAAACTAAGTGCCAGAACTGAGTTCATGGAAGTCTGTGCTTTCCAATAGCTTCATAGGAGCTATTCTACAATAATCAATTCTACAATCTTGAATTATTTACTTTGCTCAAATTATTTTGTGAAATAACGTATTTGATTTCATTTGTCCTGCCCTGTACGAAAAGCAGTCTCTCCTCCTCTGCAATTTAGATGAATGGGGAGTTGTACAAAAATGTAGGATTTATTTTCAGTATTCTGTCATTTAGATATTATTGGTAGCAGCCAATTCACAAAGAAAGCTACTTTAAAAAGTTTGGTAAGTTTAAGTAATGGGACTTATTTTAACTTGTGGCATATCCAAAKGTTGGGCTGACATCTACCAGATGGAGGACTAAAAATGAGACTTCTCATTTTTAACCTGAGTGTTACTCTACTCTATAAAATCATCTGAAGTCAGTGGGATCACCTAGAGAATAAAACAGTATTAATTGGCTATAAATCCATTACAGATTAAGAAAACATTTCAAGACCTATTTCAAGACAGCGTAATGTAAATTGTCAAATATTTTCTTTAGGTATTTTGTGGAGAATAAAACTTATGACACGTGCTACTAATCTATGTCTTCAATCATCTATTATACCAAAGCATTCCTTGAGTTATGCAAAGAAATATGCCATTTTAAAGACTGTAGAACATCAAGGTGTTAGACGTWGCCTTTACGATTTCCTCATGTTCTAAGTTTTTTGAGATTCCTGAATTTCTGTACGCAGAGAAATGTTTTACTCTAACAACAACCAGAGCCATTATGGTAGACTATCACAGGCAATGAACTCCGTTTCTCAGGATGATTATTAGTTAGTAAAATATTTTAGCACTCCACCACTAGCATACCAAAGCACTATAAATTTTTAAGTATGAAGGAAGGAGTAAYTGTCCAAATTATGTTTTTTACTAAAAGAAGATTTTCAACTGGCATTTTCTTACAAGTATGTCCTCTTCATTGGAGGAATTTAAGGGATAAATCCAAGGGAGAGATAGCCTCAGTGTTTCTATTATTAGCTAAAGGTTTCTTTAGATTCTTTTGAACTATTTACCAATGTGTTTTTCTGGGAATTGATGCTTTAGATAGATAATTTTCCATAGCTTTTTATATTCCTCTAAAAACCTGTTTTCTTCCTTTTTCCATATTTGCCAGTTGCATAGAAAGCCCATGTATTTAGACGTCAAAAATTTTCTGGGGTCAGTACAAGATTAGTGGTGAAACCTCCCAGGAATTTAGGACCATCATGGATCTACTATAGTCTCTACCACTCCCTTCTAAGCACAAGGTATATCTGACTTCTTCTACAAACATATTAAAAAGTCCTACCACAACAACACACTTCATTGAACAAGGTTTTCTTTATTTGAAGGAGCTCGGGAGAACAACTAAAGCTGCAGAGGTCTGTCATGTTGCTCAATGTACTGCTGCAATGGTCTGTGATATTCAGTAAGGGAAAAATAAGAGCAGTGAAATCCGAGGCTACCTGTTGGAGCTGAAACATACCCTAATTGATCACTTTGTCTGGCAGAAGAGCTGCCTGGAGGCTTTTCATGTGGATTCTGGGACTCCAGACTTTAGCTCAGCTATTCTCTTCTGTGTTTGTATAACATGAAGGACATAACATTATGTCCTTGATTTAACAAGGGGAACCCCCTGAAGCTGCCCTCTGAAAATGAAATAAAACCGAAATAGTCACAGTATACATGGTATTAAAAATCTTCCTATATGCCTCCTCCACTTTGGCACTGCTCATCATCAACCATCTTTCTGCCTCTCTTATACTGATAAAATTGATCACTGAGGTGGAACTGAATAGAAATAAGGAGTCTTAGAAAGGACACTAGTCATCTTGTTATCCAAAAATCCCCATAGCTTCACCTGATCCCACTGAGCAGTGTGGGAAGCAGGAGGGCAGCGGCTGCTCTGGATGCTGGACTGTTAGAGAAGGCTGCAGCGTTGGCCTGCCTTTGAACACTGTTGCCTCAGGTTTCTGTGGGTTTTGGAGGTCAGCCAACATTGGTGGGACAGACTGGTGGCCAAACCCCAGCCAAGGCTAGAATGGTATCTCCATGCCACAAGGAGAGGGTACCTGAAGGTAGGGATGGTCCAATAACACTTGTGGGTACACTCAGGGTCCTGATGCCTTTCTCCTCCGTCAGGCAAGAAATTTTCCATCTACATTTCAGTCCTCATCCTCCACTCCCTCTCTTCCAGCCTCTCTGTCTATATTTGCTCGATTCAGCATTTTCAGGATCTTTGTGTGAGACTGTTTTCTGTACATGCCAGCAAATAAACATATGGAGCAGCCCAACAAGCCCATGCTCTTGCTGATTTCACTGCCTGCTGGGCAGTATAATGAACTACCAAATAAACTGTTTGCCAGCAATATTTTGAGATTAATGCTTAAAAAAATTAAGCTTAAGAACAGTAATGAAAGAGTTGAAAACTGGACTAACTATATTCCATACTTCTCAGACAAGATGTATTTTATTTCTCCTATGCCTTGACAAGTATCTTCCCACCAGGACTGCAGTTTGCAATGTAGAAATTAATCAGATGTTCAAGATAATTAAAAACACATTTCTAAGTGCTGTTGGGAAAGAGAGATGTGGAATGAAGGGACAAGTTCTTAAATGGACTTACAGACAATGATTTTACAGTTCAGTTCCCCTGAGCATCCACATTAAAATGAATCTTAAAGTTACTTTCAATCTCTTTGCAGATTTACAGTATCAGCAAAACAATTATGGACAGTTTTCTCAAATGAAATGCACATTAAAAGATTGGGGATTTTGTTTTTTTTTTTTTCCTTTGTTTCTTATTCTTTTTCTTCCCTCAGTAGCAGCATTTAAGATAGGCGTGAGTGGAAAAAAAATATTTTATTCAAAAGGAAAAGAAAACCATAGAGGAAAATAAGAGAGTTTCATGAGGATGTATTGAACATCTAGAGGCAAATGTGCATGGTGAGAACGCATTTTCAAGAGGGATTTTGGGACTGCTAACCTAACAGCAAGCCTAAGTCAGAAGGCCTCCAGAAATACGTCTGTGACCCAAAGCCTATGAGCCTGTAAATAGTCCAAGACACCTTTGAAAAGATAGAGATGGCAACCCCTTAATATTTGCAACTTATGGAAATGTTGAATCTACTGCGGGATTTTCCTGAGAACTTCACCCCATCCTCCCAAAAGATAAGAGGTATTTCCTTTGCCTTCTCCTTCTCTTACATGTTTTCCCAGTGGAAAGAACTGTTGGAAATGTTAGAAGGATTTGTTTCCAAAAGCCTTCCAAAGATTCATGTGACTATTTTAGGAAAAAATCCATCCCTTGGTAGTTTTTCACTGAGAAGATTATGCTTTTTTAGTGCTCTGAAATCAAAATATATGCCTTCGTGATTAGCCCAAGAAAGAAAAAAGAAGCGTGATCTTTCAAACCCAGAGGAGCAAGTTATGCTTTCAGTAACATTATGCAGTTTTGGCCACATATTACATATTTATTGAAAAGATTACCTATTTGTCTGCTTGGGTATTTTTTAAAATTATTATTATTTATTTTATTTTTAGAATATCTTGCTCTTTTCAAGGCTCATTGTCCCTTCTGGCACTGAAACTACATAATACTGAATATGTGTGACACCACATTAATTTCCATAGAGGAGGATTAGGCTATTACAAACATGGGATTAGGCCCACTTGAAGGATCAAAGCAAAAAGAGAAGTAAGATGTGAAGAATATATTTTTTTTTTTTTCCAAGCAAACAAATATCCAGGATAAAAGAGCAAAAAAGAAAGCAACCGCCCAAGAGATTTTTTATAATTTAACCTGAACTCCTGATCCATAAGAATATTGGATTTTATCTGATATATTTTTTACCAGTAGAAAAACTCTGAGTTGTTTGTTTTCTTTTATTTTCCACTGCAGCAGCGTTATTCATACAGAAACCAATACAGAATCWGAAACAATATCCTGAGGCCATTTTCATACAATTTAGCATCTTGTATTCATGTGCATCATCGAACAGCTACACTTCCCATTCACGTTGCTAAGTTATTGCAGTACATTTGTGGTTGATTTTTCCATTGATGCTAGAGCAGTGTATAATTAGCAGTGAATAACTTATTCCATGAATTCAACCTCATTTTCCTCTTTGTGAAATGTCCACAAATAGATAAAAACATACCCCTTATTCCATTTCACTGTGGAATAAAGAGAAGCTTTCTGTTTTAAACTCTTTAAGTTTGTGAGTTTTCTGCTGCAATTATTCAATAACTGAATTTGGATATTAAACAGGTGTTTGATAATATGATTTTTTCAAGTAATTGCCATAAATTTTTATCATTTAATTCAAGAAGTGTTACAATTCCGGGATGATAGATTAATCTGATACAAAACTRGTATAAATTTGTCGAGTAGAAGAGCTGCTTTGGGAGGCTGAAGAAAGAAAACTGAAGCAATATGATATGTGTAGAGACATTCTGGACAAAACAGAAAGCGATAAAAGAAATAAAGTGCTCTGAGCCTGAAAAAATTACCTTCTTTCTCTTAAAGAAAATGTTTAGATATACACCCCATCTTCCTTAAAAAGGTTATGATTTCCTTCTTAATGGAATAAGTGGTTCGGTAAACTTTGGCTCTTGAAAAAGCCAAAGAGCTCTGATTTATTCCAAAGAGGTAGTAAGAGAAAAATAATTTTCACATTTCTTTTTCACATCGCTTTCCTTTGTTAAGCTGCACCAAATACTGTCTTCTTCATTGTCCAAGCAATCATCAGTTTTGCTTTCACATCTGAACATGATAAGTTAATCTACATGGAACAATATCTTCTTTCATTGGAAATTTCCATAGCAGGTCTGAAAATTTATGTATTTAAATTTAAATGTATTCTTTATGATCTACCTCCATACATAAGTACTGCATTCCTTGACGATGAATGAATATTCCCATCACAGACCCAGAAAGGCAAACTTAATGATTAACCCCTTTTTACTACCTTTTAATTTTCTGTCCAGCTGGAGGCATTACCAAGAATACTTAGGTACTCTGTTTATCTGGTGGATATTAGGATGAGGGAGGCTCCTCTCATGACAGGAGGCTGAACAACAGAAGTGTTTATCCTGACTTCGGAAGGTTTGTGTCATTCTATGATCCTGTGATTCCCTTTGCATCAGTTCCTTGTAAGTGACCACGTATGAATGGAAAATTGTGTTTGAAAATAGTGATGATGTGATACATACCAGACAGCATCCACTTTTGAATTCAGAGGACTTATTACAGTCAACAATTAGCTTAGATAAAAACAAAGTGAACGAAGAGCAAATGCGATTCACTATTTGTCAAGACTGAGCCCTGTTCCCTAAAATGACTAAAATATGTCCCCACTTCCCTGCAAATTTGCTACATAAAACTTGCCTTTGAATTAACTTTGCAAATCAGACTTCTATACCATGAGTAAATTAAAAGTAAGTATATAATGACAATGTAGGACTGGCAGAACCACCAGCAAATCTAATTGCRTATGGAACTCGAATATCTCACTGGAAAGTTCTTCATTGAAAATAATTATGTGCACTTTAGGCTGTGCACTCTAGGCTGCAGAGTCTGGAGAGCTTAAAAGTTAAAAAAATAAAAAAATAAATAAAAGAAGAAAAGAAAGCAAGGAAGAGTGAGTGAGAGCATTTTCTTGCCAGGCATATTTCTCCAAGCTCACAGCTCAAGATTAATCCACAAGGGCACAGAGGCAGAAGATTAACGAACTAAAGACAGTCTTCATTCCTTGCTGAATTTTATTTTTACTTTGAAGCTATTTGAAGGAATAGGTCCATAATATTGCATTCTGTCAAGCACAAGACATTGTTCATGAAACAGATGTCCAATACATTTGTATCATCTGTGTAGTGGCACATACACACAATTGCACAATGGAAGCTATATTCTCACAGAAGCTGCAGATGAATTTATCATATGTGAGTAAGACATCAGAAGAAAAAATCCCCTTTGCCTTGTTTTCAAGCAGCACTAGAATTAAGGCTATATTTACACTGAGGAGGATACAAAAATTTTGATGGAACATAGCATTCACAAGGGCTTATGAGGCAGCAAGATAAATTCCTCACTTAAATTTGAAAGATTCAGAAATCATATAAATCATGGGAACTCCAAGTATGCACTACAGAATAAGAACAGAAAATTTCAAATATAGCAATTTTTAAAGCTTGGTCTTAAAATATAGAATCACAGAATATTCTGACTTGGAAGGAACCCACAAGGACCATCAAGTCCAGCTCTTAAGTGAATGGCCCATACAGGGATTGAACCCACAACCCTCGAGTTTTTAGCACCAGTCTCTAACCAAGTGAGCTAACATGAAAGATGCACTCAGTCAGATAGTATAAATGTGCTCCAAAGACATTCGTGCAACCTTACCCTGCACACCAAAATGTTTAGCTGAATAAAATTAAATATTGATGTACACATGTAGACAACTAAAGGGTTCAAAGTAGAACACAGTGTATCAAAGAATTTGCTACAAACCAGAAATGATTTACTTAGTTCTAATATTGCACTGGTGGTTCTCAGTTAACCAAGTTCTTTTTCTTTTTGTCTTAATATTCTATGGCTAAAAGTGCTAAAAAACCCAAGAACAAAACACACCTATTTTTATTAGAAATAAAAGTAAGGTAATAGTATACAGAAAGCATCTCAGGTACATTGCCAAAAAAGATATGAAATGGGCTCTGAAATGAACTAAGACTTAAGAAAAGTGGTGGGAGAGAAAAACTGCCATAAATAATGTAATAACTTGGACTTGTCGGAGAGGGAATAATTTTTTACTCATTCATGAAATCAAAATACCAAAAGGAAAGCATTGATTCTGGTAATGGAAAATGCACGAGAAAGATAAGACCGAGACGACTTAAAGGACTGTATAGATTAAGGTAACTTGCATGTGTTTGATCACAGAAAAAGATTTCTGCAAAATGACCATATACAGAAACATCAGAATGTAGGTCATGAGTCCATGCTGGACCAGACCTGTACCCTGCACTGCTTTTCAAAATTCATCACAGCATGACTACTGCTATGCACTATGTATTATTCTTACACAGTTATTCTGGGGCAGTTTATATTTAGTTCGACAATGTCCTAGAAAATCAAGAGATTTTGGAAGTGGAACAGCTTAGTACAGACCTTCTCAACATGACATATAAGTGGTTCCTTCTTTAAGTACTTACTCATTTAAACTATGTCATGCAAAAGCAAGGAGAATTTGTGGTTTAAATCTGGAAATGAGATTCAGGGATGAATGAAACATCTAGATATTTTATATGTTAGCTTCCTCAATGAAACTGCAAAATTTATCCAAGGTGCAAGACACATAGGTGAAGTTAGGATCTACTTCAAGAAGTGACAAAAATTTCTGCTAAGTCAGTGGAAACAGAATTTCACACCATACAGTGCCTGTCCCCCTCTGACAGAACAGTGATAAGCAGTTACTTATAAGGACCAAATATCCAAGTATTAACTGTTGTGAAAGTAAACTGCACATGAACAACACACAAATCAGGTATCAGAAGAACAGCAGCATTTTTTTTTTAATACTTTTGGATAATTTTTAGGAAATGCAGTTCTGTATTCAAGACATTTATTGCTTTTGGAGGAGTAAACATATAAGAAGGCTATGCTCTCTTTCTGCCCCAGATGTAGAAGAGAACTAAGGAAACCCTTGTGTTGGTTTTGGCTGGGATAGCGTTAATTTTCTTCAGAATAGCTGGTATGGGGCTGTCTTTTGGAATTGTGCTGAAAACTGTGTTGATATTTCAGCAATGTTTTTGTTACTGCTGAACAGGGCTTGCACAATGTCAAGGCCTTTTTTGCTTCTCACATCACCCCAGCAGCAAGGATGTTGGAGGTGCACAAGAAATCGAGGTGGGACACAGTCAGAACAGCTGATGCCGTACCATATGAAGTCATGCTCAGAATATAAAGCTGGAGGAAGAAGAAGGAAGGGGAGATGGTGTTTTATCTCCCCAAGTAACTTGCTTCATTTTGCTATTTGCTTGCATGCATGGCTTTTGCTTTCCCTATTAAATGGTCCTTAACTCAGGAGTTTTCTCACTTTTACTCTTCTCATTCTCTTCTCCATCCTGTCAAGGCAGAGTGAGTGAGTGGCTGTGTGAGGCTGAGTTGCAGTTAGGGTTAAACCACAAGAGCCCCTTAGATAAAAAACATTTATTACTGTCTCCTGGAAAAAAAAAAAACAAACATGAAAATTCTGAAATTATTTCACATCTAAGCACTGCAAACCTTTCTAATTCAATGGAAACAGAAGCCAAATGACGATGATGTATTTGGACTGATATGTGTTGGTCTCAACATGAAATATTCTTCCCAGCCCTTGGAACTGCACTGTCAGAACACGTTCTAGCTATGACTGCCCCTGAATCAGAAGCAGGACAAACAATGTTTGTCTAGACCATGATGAGAATTTTAATATCTCAAGTAAAAGTGAGAGCATAAAGTTATGTCATTGCTTCACATGAACTGGGTATATAATACTGAATTACCAGTATTTTTGTTTTGCCAGTATCTCTTCTTTGAACCATACACACATATAAATGGCCTTTGCCATTCAGAAGATTGGTATTTAGGACTTAGAATTTCTCTACAAATAGATCTGGCTTTTGCAGCACCATTTCATTTCATCTTCTTTACAACTTCAGGATCTCATGCAATAGATCTTAATAGCTGTAATAAAGGGGCTGCATGCAGGAAAGTGACAAAAGTGCATTCTGCCAGGAAACAGAAAGCAGCCTTTGCTTGTGTTATTCTTGACATACTCTGTACACTGAGCATCTGATAATTTTCTTGGCCACGTGCTTTACAGTCTTGTGACAATTTCTGATTTTCATGTCAGACCAGAGCAAAAAGTCTATTATTGTGGCTTAGAACCAGAATAGGAAGTACTATAGTAGGAAAATATATGTGAGGAACAAAGAAAACGTGCTGCAGTGCAAATAAAACATGGTGCTGTGAGTTAGATATGACAAACTGATTCAAAATGGTTCCTTACCTTAACATGTAAGACATAAGTTCTGCATTAAGCAGGAGATATTTTCTCTCTTATTTCAGCCTTTGCATAACCTTTACTATGTGGTACAATTTTCTTTTTGTTTTTGTTTTATTTTTTCTTTTAATTTCTTCTTTTTCTTCYGAAAGTAAATGAGTGCACTGGCATTTAGCTCTAAGGTTGTGCAAATTCTACCCAGCTAACTAGAAGCAAATACTTTGGTATTTTCATAGAAGCCTGAACATATGCAAATCCCTTGGGCATTGCAAAGACAGGAAAGGTTCTAACCCATTTTTAAAAAATAGCTGGATATATGATGGGCACGCACACAGAGCTAACTTTGATGTCAAACTCCTGCAGGCAGCATTGCCTGCAGATCTCAAAGACACCCGCTCTCCATGTTACTTCTTCAATTAGCGAGTTTTTTGGAAAGTTGCTCCATACATGGCCAAAATGTTAGACACATTTTAAGTATCATCACCCAGGCAAGATGTTATGTCTGTGAATTCAGTTCAAGGGCCTCTTCAAAACATTCTTCTAACTCGTTCTCTGTATTATTCTTAGTTGGCTTAAATAATTTTTGGGTTCTTCCTGCCTACCCTGTAAAATCACTCACAATTTTGTAGGAGACTGTTAAATGCACTCACCTGTCATTAATCACATTGTCGCTTAACAACAACAGCAACAACAACTCAAATCTCAAATGGGAGAGAAATAGTTCACCATGTGACAAAAATTACAGTGGTCATAGTCATTACTGCCCATGTTACACTACACAGAAGAAAAACTTGTGCACAACAGGTTTCCTAAGGATTCCAGCAGCTAGAAACTTGAACTTGTCCCTGCAAATTAAATCTCCAAAAGGCAAAGAGATTCCAGTTTTTCACACTGACTATGGCAACGAAGTCTTGGACATTGTCAAAGGAATTCTTAATTAAATTATTGAGGGAAGCAGAGACAGGTTTCCTAGGAAAAGGTTTCATTCCAGGACTTCAGGATATAATTCTGAAATTTGTCCATCTTCTCTGTCCATCTTCTAGGGGCCTTCCTAGATGTCTTATCACCTGTATGCCCAAAGGGAAACTGAACTTCACTGCCTGTATCTGAACTTGTGTACATATGTTAATTGGTATGTTTTCTCAGGCAGGTAGCAACTCTTTTGAGATTTCCCAACTACATTCTGTCTGGAAAGAAATTACTTTAGTTCAGACACTGGGTAGCCATGTGGTCTTTAACTTTGCAAGGTTTTAAGAGGAAAAGGGTATATTTATTTCAGGGGTGCTTGCATTAGAATGTGAGAAAAGGCTTGAAGTAAGCTGACCACTGTCTTACCGTCCACTGATAATAAAATGAATATATTCTYTCTATCTTCTTGATAATGCACACAAAGGCATCCTAAAGATCTCTGAGGAGTTTAGAGAAGCAAAAATACTCTGAATGCCTGAATCCCTAAACCTAACTGTAGGCTCTAGTTCAGCTCAAGCCCTTGACTCCTCTCCTTTCTTGAGTTAATAGATCACATTGGGGATCCACAAAGAGAAGCCTAAAGAAAGTGAAGACACAAATATATTTGGTTCTTATATAATATAACATCAATAACAGAGTCAATGTAGACCAAGAATGTCTGGTCTGACACACTGTCAAATGTGTTTCATGTCCTTGAGGACTTCACAAATAGACCACTATAACACCACCTCACTGTGTGGGTCATTAGAGGATGTCTGGAAAAGATAAATGATGCTTTTCAGAGCAGCAGTGGTGATGAAGAACTTCCCAAGCTGAATTACTGTGTCAAGTTTTCTAGACCTTTGGCTTGTCAAAGACCAATTTTCCGGTTGACATGTCCAGGTATTGAGTTCTATGGAAAAAGTGTGGATGGAGAGAGAGCTTCCCACTCTCTGATAATCCATTGGGCTCTTGTTGATAAATTCTGATAAAACTGGCAATTCAACATAAGAGAGAAAATCTTAAAGCCCTGTAACTTTCTGCTGCAGAGCTAGATATTTTCAGTCTAGAGGTAATTTTCAGTCTAATGATTACCCTAGATCAGCTTTTTTCTTTCTAAAGAAGGAAAAGGATTAGAAACACAAAGACTTTGACACTCATATAAGAGTAAGATTTCTCTTACACTGGTAGTGATAAATGGGCAGTGTTGTTCTTCCCTAAACACATGAATTAGCTGCAGGATGACAGGAAAAAACAACAGTAAAATTAATTAAACAAACAAAAAGATAATATACTCAGTGGTGGAAAGAGGAAATTGAAAAACTAAAAAAAAAAACCAACCCCTTGCTTAATAAAGAACTCTGACAAAAAAATACTTTATTTCCTAATTCTGTATTGCATGCAATATTGTTTCAGAAGGAGAAACTTTCCAAAGCAAGATACTAGCAAAAAAAAAAAAAAAAAAGTGCAATACAGAATTTAGCAATATTTTTTCAGAGTAGTTCCTTGCATATGTGATGACACCATGCAGATTACAAAATACTGACCAGTTTAAATTACTGCAGATACTATGTTTTAAAATCTCACTAAGGTTTTCACTAAGGTTGAATTTCAGGAAAACAAGCAATTTATAATTGCATTTTCATACATAATTATCATATTGTCATTACAGAAAATGACTGACAACCATCAGTGAGAAAAAATTTTTTTGGAAACCAGAATAYAGTGTACTTCTGAAATAAAAGGTAGGTGTCAAGGTTTCAGAGGGATTTATGGATTTAATATGTCTACGAAAATATTTTGTAAAGAAATTTTCAAGAAGAGTCAAACAAGAGACGTTATTAATGAAGAGAAAGTTCTGTTCAAAAAATAAGAATATTCAGAGAAGACCTATGTAAAAGCTAATGTCAACTAAGCCTGTCATTCTTATAAAAGCTAGAGAACCCACATGATACTGTACTTATTAAACAGAATGTTTAATATGTTTTAACGTTTTCAGAACCTGAAAAATTAACCAGAGGAAGCAGCATTGGCTCTTTGGAAACTCATCTGTTGAGTCTTCTGGAAGTATCAGGCAACAAACTGATGATATTTGAGTTTATTGTCACAAGAAATAGGAGGTATCCTTAATTCTAAGAGATGAAACTTCACTGACCTCATGCCTGAGCTCCATATTCAAATTACTTGCCTCTTTATTATCAACAACTGTTGTTAATTGGGACTTTCACCTTATAAATTAGGGGACAATCCTGCAAGATTCTGAACACTGCTGAGTAATACTAAGAACCCTGAATTTTAAATGCAATTGAAGGATAACATCAACTTTCAGTATCTCCTTTCAAACTAGAAATGCATGTTAAGCATTTAGATTTCTGTACTCATGGTTAGGGACTGGTATACATGGTTTAGACACTGTGCTTGTGCTCACTCAACGTAGAGGAAAGCCACAGCTGAGTGGCTTGATTTCCTTCGTTTAATAATAACTACTAAAGACAACTAGAGCGTAGCGTGCTGCAATATCAACTTGCACCTACCTGAATAGGCAAAGCATTTTCATTCACTCTTAGTGCTGTATCTGGCAACCTTTTGAGTGTTCAATGTACATTCCAATCCAGGCAATACAATAAAATAATGAGATTAAATCTGAAAAGTGAGCAGGTTTTTCCTAGGAAAAAATATCTGCAGACAAAAGTTGTGTTCAGAAAACTATCATGAAGTCAGTTGCAAGTATCTTCTCCATAAACGGTAATAGAAGAACCCTGAATAACTGTAAATTTTATAATAGTTACAGAAAAATATCCATCTTTTTATATACTGGATGTTTGTACTTTTAATAGTGCTATATAGCATAGGACTGATTACACCTGTTAGTCTCAGAGTGCCAGAACAGTATGCAGTATTTCTTCCTGAAATTATTTTAAAYTATTTTTGTATTGCACACACTTTTAAGGATTTTCCAAGCACTATAAGAGAAACAAACATATAGTGACTGCTACTAGGATAGTTTCATGAGTCTAAATAAAATACATGAAGTCCTGTTCAAAGATAAGAATATGAAAAAAATGTCCAACCTGAAATTGATCTGTACAGGCTTATTATTTTAAATGTTTTAATTTGGAATTACCATGATAAAAATGATTTCATAAGACATAAACATCTTGTGGATTTATGTATCACTTTTGTTATGTTGTATATAGCAATTATTTTCAAGGTTTGACTAATATGTTTTCTTCTATTAGCATAAGGTTTCAATATTAATCTATATAAGTAATATTGACTAGAAACTTTTCAGGAAAGTAATGAAAGCAATGGAGCATAAGCAATGGAAAGTAGATATTTGTTTCCCAGAAAGAAAGTAGAAATCACTGGCTATTGATCACAGGCATGGGAAAGTTGATTAGCACCCAGTAATTAATAATCTCTGTTTTATAAAAGTGCACTCATAGAGAAAGAGGGCTTCTATAGCAAGACAGTTGCAGAATTTAAAAAGACAATAAAAATGTATAATTTTTGGAACAATCAATATAGCGGAACGATGACTTTTGGGTAATATTAAAACCCTGAACTAATTCCTCAAATTGAATTATGATGGATTAGGGATTAGAAGAAGATTCATAATCAATTTGAAATTAAACCACACACAGAGAATAAGTGACATTTCTGATACCAGCAATTTCTGATAATGTTCCATTCAGGGATAAAATTTTAGGCAGTAACTTAAAGCACCCAATCTTCTTACGCCCAAGACATTGAGTATTTGTCCTCTAGGAGACTAAATATTTCAACTAAACTTGAAAGGGGTACAACACTAAATGAAAAATTTCAGAATCTTCGATGCATATTCTATGCATCTAAGCTTTAAAAAAGGCTGTCTTCTGGCAAGACACTCTCTACCAAGGCCTGTAGTAACAGGGCAAGGGACAGCGGTTTTAAACATAAAGAGAGTAGATTTAGATTGGAAACAAGGAAGACATTTTTTATGATAAGCACGGTGAGGCATTAGAGCAAATTGCCCAGAGAAATTCTGGATGCCTCATTCCTGGAAGTGTTCAAGGTCAGACTTTATGGGGCTTTGCACCATCTGGCCCAGTAAAAGATATTCCTGCCTATGGCAGTTGTTTGGAATAGGTGATCTTTAAATGTTCTTTTGGACCCAAACCATTATGTAGTTCTACGACTATAAAATCTTTTTGCTGCCACTTACTATTTCTGTGATTTCTTCTCTAATGTCCTCCTGAAAATCTAGATAACAAAATTTAACTTAGATACACATGGTAGGTCTAAATACATAAAAGATCATGAAGAACTTAACTCTGAGGTGAGCGGGGCCATATCTGTACATTATGCATTATTTCAGTTGAAATTACACTTTTTGTAAACTTTTATAGAAAGAGATCAAAGAATGCAAGCTRTGTAAACACATTAAGTTTTTCTGCTTTTAGATATATGATTGTTTTAGCAGGACTGTCGTATAGCCTGACCTTCCATTTGAAAAGGGCTTGGGCTAAATTTGATTTAAATTAAAAACAAACAAACAAAACCAAAACAGAAAAGGATGAAAGTTCAAGGGCAAGGCATAGCTATGTTTCTATCTGGAATGATTTATCAACTGCTAGCAGGCTTGCTGCAACAGATAGATTTTTCCAACTTTAGGCTAGGGCTTTCAACACTTGCCCATCTCCCACATTCGATTGCTTTCTATGAGATGAGGGAGGATGTCTCTGACAGCGCTTCTTGATTTAATTTTGTACTGTTGGGCAACAACAGATCAGCCATAGTGCACCCCTGGTGGATTTGTATGAGCTGGGGGATACAGCAATATCCTATTGGATTTTTTGCTATCATAGGCAGGATGCCAGACACAACAGGGAGAATTAATTATTAACAGCACTGCTATCTTTCCAACTTAGCTTCAAGGCACTATTTTGTTTGCTCTCACTGATGGTGATCATTTCTCAACTGTTCCGTGTATAATGAACTGCATATGCCTCTCAGATTTCAGACCTTAATCTGGCAGGTTATTTGTTGTAGCCACAAATCCTGTCATTCCTTCAGTATCCAGGTATTGGAGTCTGTGATTTAAAGTACAAGATTCTCTGGTGTGACAGTACCATGTACAGGGTTTCAGTAAAGAGAACGTTCAGGCAGATCCACGGGACAYTGGACAAATTCATGAAGGTTGCCCATTGGGAGACTTTATGCTCCTATATCCCAACATAACCAGCTAAATTCCATAGGCTAACTAATGGAGAGAAGTACGAATACATTGCATGGGCTCATTTGCAGGTGACAACTGCCATTGCTCCAAGAAAGTAACAATTCTCTTTCAAGTCTTGAAAATGCCTTAAAACTTAAATTATTGTGAAGCCCAAGGACATATCTGAACAAATTTTTTTATCTGAAAATTACCATTTCCGGCGTCTTCAAAATTCAGTACTGCAGTGCTTTTTTTCACAGTCTACTTAGTAGAACATATAAACAATTAAAAACTCACGAATACGTATGATAGTCTTTGCATGTTGAGGAATGCATAATACTGTCAGTAYTGCATTCCTAAATCACACCACAAGTAGGCTGAGGAAAATTAAGTGTGAAAATGAAGAAAAAGATTAGGAAGGAGATTTAAAAAATTACCATAAAATCAACAAACACTGGTATTTTTTACTAAAACAAATACATACTGAACCAATGAAAAATGAGGTTAAAGCTGTTGGTTTTCTTAGTACTTATATAACACCAAAGTTATTAATGTGGCCRAACAGGAGAAAAAGCAGCAAGCAATTGCTTTTTAAGTGTTCAAGGCAGGGTTTTCACTGTTCCTATTATGAGGAGTTTCTAGTTTAAGCATATGTTCAARAACAAATTGAGAGCTGTATAGGTAATTTCTTCACAGAAGAAGTTAAAAATTTCAAAGTGTGAACCTTTCAAAAGATGTCCACTTAAAAAAAGATATTGCATTAGAAAATACATTTTAATTTTAAAAATATATTTTTACTTTAGAAAAAATATCACTTAGTATAAAATAACTATTTTATTTGAGAATTTAAATTAGAAAAATTTTATTTGTGTTTACTYTTAAAAGGATTTATTGGTTTATTTATTTTATATGTATCCTTAAAATATAATTATTCAAATAATACAAAAATAATTTAGAAACAAAACAGTGCTAAAGCATGAGATGGTACACTGTGAAACAAAATTTAACCAAAATTTCATGAAAAATCCCCACAGATAGTGAGACAATGTGATGAATCAATTGATATTTTTAAGGGGCAAATCATCATATCTCGAAAATGCTTCTCATCTTCTCTTGAGACTCTTATGAGACTATCGCAAAGATTAACCTGTTTCATTAGGTTAATGGTAATATTCAAGTGTTTTCAAAGGAAGTCTGGGGGCACATCTTCACAGAAAAACCACGAAGAGATTTTTTTTTTTCCATGTGCTATTTCTCAATTCTTTCTTGTATATAATAGGGTAATGAGATACATATTGTGGATTTTAGATTCAAAGTCTTTATTTGAAAAGTGCTTTAATGGACTCTGTTTTCTTATTTAAATTAATAACAGAGCAGTTCAAATGTGGCACTTAGTATGAACTAGATTAGAATTTTAGGAATATAGAACTAAATTCTTGCCGTTATTTATCAGGAATTTTAGTCACCATTTTTGCTTACTTATTTAGAATACAACTAAAAATGTTTCTGGACTGTTATTTATATATTATATTTATATATTATATATATTATATAATTTTTAAGATCAGACTTTTATGCATATTGATCTATACAATGAGTGAAGTAGATAACCAAATTATGGTTTCAAAGTTACTTTDAAAGATGTAATAAACATGGTGCCACAATGGACTACATAGCCTTCTRTAATCAGAAGATGAAAAGGTGTAAAGTTTTTGCCATTTTCAATAACTGATAATATCTAAGATTAAAAGACAAAAAGACAGAAGAGAAAAGTTACAATAAAGATATTTATTTGTCGAGTTACTATTCTCCCTTCGCTCAAGGTATGATTTGAAGTCTTGATATCTTGCCCTTTGCATAGTTTGTGTTACAAAAAACAGAATGCTGTGGCACGGGAAAATGTAACTTCAGCTCTCAAAAATTCAGGTGAATGCATTGTATGTATTCATCAGACAATCAAGGATGCAGCTTACATTTGAGATAAGGAAAACAAACAAAAAGTCTAAAAATTTGTTTACTTATTTGTACAAGTATTTAGCTTATTTTTTGAAGATTGCTCTTTTGTAAACAACATCTGAAATTATTATTATATCTTCAGGAGGATGGAGATTTTTTAAAWTTTTTTTTATGTTTTAATTCTGGAAATAGTAGAATTGCTACAATCTAYGCAATGTTAGTTTGAGTTTAGGTGGAAATTAAGTGTGGAGTTCGAGTCTATCTTGATGACAAACTAGTTCCTAACTCATAAAACATTTGACAAAAAAAACTTATCCAGAGCACTTAAATTGAACTTCTGGAGAGGATTCCCAATGTCTATTGCAGTGTCTGCTTTTCACCAAATGCAACAGATAATGTTTATGACAACTATGTAACTTCATTTTTCAGCTAGTAATTCTTTCCTTTCATCCTTGCTTTGTAACCTGTTTTGAATTGCTGAGAACCTCTAGGACAGTTAATGAGAGTAACCATACCCTATTCAGCAAAATATAAACTTCTGGGAGATGTCAGATTAATTTTTTTTCAAATATAATTGGTATTTCTGAAAAAATGTTCTATTTTGCCAAAGAGGAACAATACATACCGAAGATATTTTGCAGCAGTATTGCAAAGATCGATGGTATATTTAGAGCACAGTAGAGCTTTTTAAGAAAAGTGCTATCTAAAGCCTTGGTATTTGCTGAGTAAAAAAGCAATAGATAGCCTTATTTTCACTTACATGTTTGTTGAACAAACTTTGAGCATTATCCTGTGGTTTTATACTTGACTCATTTGTCTATTCATTTCTTTTCATGGAACAAGCCCCAGAGAGCAATAGAGAAAAAAGTTAAATGCATGAGCAATACTTTCTGTTCTCAAATGTCCATAGAAAAAGAAATGGAAATCATAATTATTCATTGTATTAAATAACATCCTTTTAATGTCTAGCATTTATTTTGGATGTTAGAATCCAATTACATATAATAATAAAGACCTTTACAGTACAATATCTTTCAGCACAGGAGGCTTATGTAGCTAATTTCCATCCATTATTTGTACGTTTCCAATTTGTTTAGTACAAAAGTATAATTGCGGAGAAATATAGGAGAATAGAAAACAGTTCAATTTTGTCAGAAATGTATACAAATACAGAATGATACAAGAGAGTGAAGAAGACAGTATTAAAAAAGAAAAGCCATAGCATTTAACCAAGAGAAAACTTTATCTACAAGACAAGGCAACTGAAATGGGAGTGAGACAGCTGAGTAACTCAGTTATATATGGCCCTGTTAAAGATGATCAGAATGAGCACCTGAAATAAACGCCAATATGATCCAAAATACCCCTGAGGGATACCAGAGCTAAGACAAGTGACAAGCTAGCATGTGTCTGTCCTACAAAACTGATGTTGCTGTAGCTACTGCTAGAGATAATATCATCCAGGACACAGCAGCTCTTCTCAAACAAATAAACATGCGCTTGCATAGAAAAAAGCATGTAATCACATTGCTTTTTAGGCTTTAAAATGGGAAAACAATCATACACACAAGGTCACAGCAAAAGAACAAACTTTATTTTATATATTTTATTTATTTTATTTTATTTTATTTATTTTATTTATTTTATTCCTATCAGAAAGAAAGGAGGCCAAACAGATAAAGACTGACTGAAATATTATATTCAATTCTATAACTGAGGGTATAAGGCAAGAAGAATTACATATGGTATGGATCCAAGTGTATAGGAAGTTCTGAGAGCTGCAAGAAAATAGATTCATAATTATGAGCAAGAAGAAACTTAATTAGCTACAGACCAAGCAACAAAGAATTACAGGCTTATCTCCATTTTAGCCTCTATGTGCCAAATTATAAAGCACTTGGACTATTAAAAGAAATACTGTTGGCTTTCTAACTTTTTTTTCCATGTGTTCCAAAAGTAATATAGTTTTGTGGTTGAGTGTCACAGTAATATGTCAAAACCAAACCAAAAAAATAGTATGCATCATCTTACACAAAGGATATAATATTTGATTGGTGTCTTAGTTTATTATGACCAACTATCAAATAAAGGATTTCAGCCCTTATATTTTTGCATATCTACAGTTCAGAATGACTACTAAACTTTATATATATGATGACAGAATATAAAATCCTCTGTTTTCAAACTTAGATTATTTTGACAAAATCCTTTTGCTCGTAAAACGTCATCTGGGACAAGGACTTAAATCAAGCTTTGCTAACCAAGAAACCCCAACCCCCACTGAGAAAACGGTTCAAAAATTTTTTATTGTTAAAATACACACAGACACACACACACACATATATATTTATGTGTGTATGTATATATATGTATAGGTATATATATATGTGTATATACACACACACATATAAAGACAATATTATCTATATATATTATTAGAATTGAGGTTTGGAAGCTCAAAATAGGATAAATTAATGTTTAGATGCATGTTACACACAACTCAGATTTTCTTATGTTCTAGTGTTTGTGTCTAGCCCCAAAATATCAGGAAAATAAGGTCTTTTGAGAGGAAGTAGTATAAAATTAGGACAATCCTACGAATCTTTAGAGGTCTTACTGCCACTGAAATTTGCTTTGCATAGGTTTACAAACTGCAAAATAATTTTAAAGTAAAACGCAAATGCTAATACCTTTTGCTCTTTACTAGTCTCCTGCTTTTTGATTTATTGATTAGCTTTACTGGCAAATACAATACCCGCAAATCTCTGAAGGGAAATCCATTCATCTTTAATGTTCTCCCTTTAAAAAAACTGTTCCCACAGTTTGTTGGGATTGTAAGGACAGCAAACTAGGCACACCGTATTTTTTATTTTTCAACACAACATGCTCAAGTGAGTGCTGTGCGGTACAAAAGGAAAGGTAATTTCTATGTTGCCCTACACCCCTTGTGCTTGAAGGGGTGCTTCTGTTCTAAGGAACAGAAGGTTACGGAGGTAATAGAGTATTAAATAGCAGCTTTATAATAAATATATTTTGAATAATTTTTCTCCTAATCTAGTTGCCAGTAATGCTCTGTCAGCAGACTGTTTCTATGGAAGAAAATATTAGTTTTAGTGAATTGATAACTCTACACTCACCCACTGTGCCCTGTCATTATTTTATCATGTTATCTGTTTATTTCAATTAGCAATGTTCCTCTCCTGAAAACAAAACAAAAAAAAAAACAACAAGCAAAAATATTAATACAGAAAAATTAGAAAATATGAAAGCTATAGTGTTCTTTGTCCAGTTGGAACAGGATCTACAAATGTGTGCAATTACACCTGCAAGAATTTCTCCCAACTTGGCCTATCATGGTGGTTGCTTGTATTCTAGGCCCACTTCAGTCCTAGGCAGACCATCTTAATTGCTTAATGGCTATTTCCAGAGGCTGTTTTCCTTCTCTGAACTCATGCAGAAATTCTGATGTAGGGAAGAAATTATTTATATTTAAATTTTAAAAAATATCTCCGTTATCTCTAAACAATTGAGTGGCCTCAAACATAAGCCCTGTCATAACCTTAAGTATTTCTAGGCACTATTTTGCCTTGTGTTCTGCTTTGTATTCACAAGTGATAAAGGAGTACAGTAGATATATGATGCAGCAAGTAGAGGACCACATAGATATCAATCTTAAAAAAAATAATTAAAGGAGTAAGAATAAGCAGCATCAGTCTAGTCCTAAAGCGGCACAGTTTAAGAAAAAAAATAGACCTTAACTTCCCTGGCTAGTGAGATCAGTTTGAGATGAAGAACGTATGACACATACATGGTCTTGCTTATGCTGGACTTGAAAGCACTGGGAAGCACGTTCACCCATGATCAGGTGTTCAGTGTTTATTTTCTGTACTCAATATATTTAAGAAGTAGCACTACAAAGCTTTACATGTAAATTTTTTTGTGCCCTTTAATTTGAAGTATTCCAGTATAGAGGGGCAGGGTGCAAGGACATATAGACATATGGCATGCATATTCTTAGTAACTGTTTTTTACCTATTCACAACATACATTTTTCTGCATTAATTAGTGTCAAACTTGGGCAAAAACAGTTTTGAATAAAGGAAGAAATAAGTCAAACATTCTTTCTTGAAGCTTATCTGAATAAAAACATTGAAATAATTATTACGTTTCATGTGTCTTTACCCTTTCTAGATGTAAAGGAGTTGAAGATTGAAATAAAGACGATATCAGTAAGCGTTTGAGAGAGCACATAATTCACAGTATTTATTTTCATCCTGTATGACTTCCACACCTTTTTCCTTTCACCACTAGACTTTGAATTAAGCTTGCTTATATCTCTAAAGAACTGTTTGAGCWATGACATCCATTAACCTTCAGAAAACCCACTATCATAGTTCTTCTTGAATTCTCCAAATTATTCTATTTTAATATACAATGATCTAAAGTATACAAATGAAATAAGCAAAGTGTTCCTCCTCACAGCCTACAGAGACTTGCAAATGTTGCATACTCTTCTGCTGTTGCTGATGCTTTTCAATATTCAACTCTGATAATCACAGTCTAAAGCACTCTTCCAAATTGTGTAGAGGAAAATGCGACTCCTACAGACCTYGCCCAGGACAGCAAATCTCCCAATCCAGCCAAATTGAAAAGCAATTTTAATTCAATAGCATGATATATTAGTGACAGATTTTTTTCTCTATGCAGTTTCAGGTTTTTGCCATCAGCTAGGTCAATGCCCTTACTGTGAAATAATTAGTTACAAAAGTGATTTTAATAGTGACTAATATCCCTGCCCTTGGTAACAAGCCCAAGAAACTGATTTTTCACAGAATTTCTAATACAGAGACAAAGGTTGGCAATTTTAAGACAGCAGAAAAAAACAGAATTGGATTTAGAATAGGAACCTGTTTTCAGACTACAAACACTTTGAAGCACAAGCTTAGAGCCATCTCAAGCATTCCAGCTGCAATTTCTATTTTATTTGAATACAAAAATGCACTCTTCATGTTTATAGTGCATACACATACATTTCTATGCTACAAATATTTGAATCAAATAGCATGCGAGTTACAGGAACATGAGCCATTTACCACACAGTACAACTTTGGAGTTTAGAGTCAATTATTTGGGAAGAAAAAATAGAGTCAGCACTGTAAAGCCAGCAGTCAGTAGATTATTCTGAAGCACACACCATCATATTGATGTTTTGAGATGGATACTAGATAATCACATTGGGAGATAATATTAAGTAGTTTAGGAAATAGTAGATATATTTAAAATAGCAGGCCTATTCCTATAGAGACAGAGATTTTATTTAAAGAAAATCACCTCAAATGAAACACTGTGTGAGCGGTTGAATTTAAAACCATCATGGGAACAGAAATTCTATTCTATTCTATTCTATTCTATTCTATTCTATTCTATTCTATTCTATTCTATTCTATTCTAAAGATGTGTTAGACAAAGAAGCTCAGAGGTTTCATAAACACTGCATACCAAAAGGGTTATAAACAGTAAGCAGTTTCTTTTTTTGCTCAGATTAAATTTGGAAGGAGACACCGGAATTATAACACCTCCTACTTGAAAGATAAAGTCTTTCTAACTGTAGGCATTTCCCACTTTGCACAGGATATAAGTAACAGGTGTTTTCAGTCAAGAAAATGACTGTGGCTCAATTTACTATGGTATCTTGACAAAGAATAATGGGACTTTATTCAATTCACTAAGTATTATTTACTGTAGGAGGAACTACAGCTGAAAAGAAGGAATCAAAGACTTTAAGACAGTGATCATCTTAATCTTTCTTTAGCTAAAAGAGAATACTAATCTTATGTGAATGTGTGGGGGAAATATGCATTAAGAAGTCACTTTGTAGAGAGGTTAAAGCAATTGCAAAATATCAGTTCCAGGAATTGCTCAGAATATTGTGCAAGAAATCCTCTACTCTGTGCTGGTAAATCCAGTGGTGGGAGGATGACAGCTCAGGGATTATTTTTTTTTTTAAATGGAAAGTAGTTTTCTCTGCTAGGAAACTGCCCTAACCACAAAGAGAAAGATTCACTGTGAAAATATGAACTCGGTTCTGTTACATTACTAGTTTAATGATGGAGGCAGTATCTCTTAAARTCCTGGTTGCTGAAATCAAGAGATTAGAGAAACACCTCAGCTTTCATTTTAAAAATGAGTATATATTGATCTTTCCTACCTACAAGGGAAGCCAGAACARTACTCAGGTTCAAAAACAACTATGTAGGCTTACCATTTACCATTTCAAACCTCATTAATTTAAAAATCAAACTCCTGGCTTCATGAGGTCCAAAGTCAGGGTTTGGCAGTGTTAGGAACTGGTCGTACTGTACACTTATGGTAAACTCACAGGCAGTCAGGAAGATGTTTCAGCATGTTAAAATGTAGGTCAGACTGGGACAGTGAAACAGGGACACTTTGATTGGGACACGAAATATTGCTGTCTATCAAAAGTGAAGAAGCTGCTAACTTCTCTCCCCYCCCCACAATCTAGCAAATGACTTCTGTATCCCATCTAATAATTCTCTTTCAAAGGGGAAGGAGCATCACGTTTCAAACACCAGGCACGGGAAGAAATGGGCCATTAAACGTCACGGCAGAAATATGAAGTCAGGGTTTTATTACACCAAGAAATCCTAGAAGGAGCTACCTTAGAACATGTCAATGTAAACATGCAGACTCAAACTCATTGCAAAACAGCTTATTGACACAGGCGAAGTGGAGCACTAATTTATACAGCCTTCAGCTCTGATCTACCTCTGCTACAGCAGTTTGGAGCAGTATTATATTAACCAAAGTTCCTTCTGTGTGCTAAAGGGAACAGATGGTATGTGGAGAAGGAATAATATTCTGTATCTTGGCCTTACTATGGCCTGCTTTTGAATAGAGAATGCAAACGTGGTTGATGAACTATGCCGAGGAAGTTAGAATCATTAGCAAAATGTAAAGGTGTGTTGAATGCAGTTCTGCAGAGATCTAGCCTCGGTCTTGTCCTATGCAATGTTCCATAAATAATCTATATGATAGAACACAGGATGAACTTTTTTATATTAAGTCAGTGTGAAAATGGAAGGGATTTGATTAGATACATGCATTCATGGCAAATAAGACAAATGCCCTGGAAAAACAAACAAACAAACAAACAAACTACAACCCAGAAAAATGGGGACAAAGGCAAAGCACTTGAGAACGAAAAAAATAAAGACTGTTTAAGCATAGAATGAGAAGATCAAGTCTGATCATAAGAGAGTCAATAAATGTGCCAATCTGACAAAAGTATTTGTGGCAGGAATTAAGCCTGTATGAAACATGACATAGTTCCTTATTTTATGTAGCACYGGCAGTACCCCAACAAGTGTATTGCTAACAGATTAGAACATCACACTTCTAGATCACTTGAAGAGCTTCTRGAGGAGGCAGTGAGAATGATCTGAGGTCTCTAATAACTTTGTCCTAGGATGAGAGAACAGATGGCTTCGAASAGTGTAGTCTGAACAAGGGAACAGAGGACAGGAAGACACAAAAACAGGTGCATGTCTCCACCTGAATSACATAGAGGTAACTGGTCCTGCCATTGTTTATATAACCTCGATGGCTGGAGTCAGGTTTTTTCAAGACAATTTTTTTCTGTCTCCCAAGGCGTGCTCCTGGTATTGAGTCGATCAGAGAGGAAAGTGATTAAATTGGCAAGCATGCATTCACATGGAATTTTGAAAAAAGAAAAAAAAGAAAAGAAATGGGAAAAATTTTAACATGCTAAAGATAAAAACCATAAGACTTCACAAAATTTGTTGAGAATGATTAATAGCTTTGGTGTCTCAAAAACTCAGTTTTACGATTTTCTTTTCCTCTATAAACCATCTTAGTAATGTTTTATATTGTTTGACTCAATAATAACTGATATACATAATCTAATAAATAATGAATAAAAATCTGCATATAGATCTTTACACAGTTTTGTCCCATATTTGCTGTATTCTAAAGTGAAATAGCAGAAAGAGGATTCATTTCCATTCTAATTCTCTATATCAGAGTAATTTGAAGGGGAAATGGCATAGCACTCCCAGATATCTAAAAGTCCAGAATATTTATAATCAAGCATCTTTCATCCTTATCCATAAATAACTTGTTAGACTAATTCTGCAAGGTAGTTTTAAAATGTTCAAATACTTTAAAATGTGAATTAGATGCATTACATAATTAAAATAATTCAGTCCTATCCAGCAAAAAAATTGAAAGAAATGTGTTGCTTTCTACTCTCTTCCCCTAACAAATATGATGGGGTCTTTGGCTCATGGTTTMTTTCCATATTGATTTTAGTTAAGGCCATTTAATGATTGAAACCTAGAAAGAGATTTAAAATTAGCARTAACACTTTGTATTTGTTATGCCATTGTTGTTGTTTAGGAAAGGTATACCCCAATTTAGTGCTGCCACCGAAATCATGCCAGCACTCACTTCCCCTCCCTGCCCATTCCCCTTCTGTCTGCGTGTGGATGGCAAGGAGAATTGGAGGCAGGAAAGGCAAAGATCACAGGTTGAGATAAGAACAATTTACTGGAAACAGCAATGAGATAAGAAAATGAATGGTTACAGCAATGAGATTAATGACAAGAAATGTACAAAGAAAGGGTGATTTACATGCAAAATGCTCACCAAGCCCAGGAAGATGAAAAAACAATGGCAGACAGACCCTCTGCCTGCCACGCTTTCCCACCACTGTAAAGGAATGCCCTTTCTTCCASGAAGCAAGAGAGTGTCTTTCTCCCACCTCTGGCAATGACATAAGATCGTATCAAATAACATTAGGGTCTTGGCCATGCCCACACGAATCCAGGCTCCTCCCCCTCATGGCTACTGTCCTTGGCCGAAACTGGGACAGACATRTGAAGTGTATCCAGCCTGAATCACTTCCTTATACTCTCAAAAATAATTCAAGGAATAATTTGTAACTTGTAGMGACATTGCAAAAGGGAAAAAATGCTTAGTGAAGAAGAAATTATTGAGTTACACCAACATAATATAGAGGGGGAAAAATATACTGATAGTTTTATTTTTTCCCCTCTAAATGTTAAGTATACTACATCAAAGCTTTATTGATCTTTATGAATGAGTTAGCCAGAGACTACGCACTTTATGAATCCCACTGGATTTTGAGTACATATATGTCAGGTTGGCAGGTGATATCAAGAGCTAGGCAGCAATGGAAGAGAAATGCTGGGACTTCCTGATCCATTTCTGGCTCATACTTAGGCAGGTAAGTGAGAGTTTTGTAGTGCTCAGGCAGTCAAGGACCAAGTCTTCCAACTACTGCAGTATAACCTTTTGAGTCTGACCAGTCAATCTAACTCGGGTACCTTGACAAGAATGTGCAAGCATCCCATTATTGAACATGACAAACAAACTGGGTTTCTCCAACCCAACTTAAATATTTTTTTGAATCTCTTTGTTTGAGTTTAAAAGCTGAAGTGCTAGGGAAGGGAGTTAAATGGCAAATGCCACCATTTTATAATTTCTTTTATAACCAACTTGCCAGCTCAGGGTGGTTGAGGTGCCTTGCTGACACTCACAGAATGGTATTGTTTCCATGCTGGGGCAAGACTTCTCAGTTAATACAGTAAATCTCTGCCTTTGAAATTCAAAGCACGTTGTCTATTTTCAAGTGGAGATATGACAGAGACTGTAATTTTAGCATMCTATTATCTCAATAATTTGGATTAGTTTATAGTCAATATATGGCACAAATATATGAGGAATAAAGTGGTGACAGTACAAGTTAGAAGACCATGGTTTGTGACTTATTTAATAAATGTAGTCTTTTTTTTTTTTCCTGTATTTAAGCACCTGCCCATAAGCCCAATTGAAAAGAAACAAATGCAGCTACTATTATTTTCATGTGTGCATTGGCAACATGGCTAAATATACACTTGGATTCATTTTCTTTAGTTGAACTTCTACATACTGGGATATACCTGTGGTCTTTTTAATAGCTACAACTGAAAATCTGGCCTACCACTTGCAGGTTTTATTTTATGCAGTTTATTTATTCAACAGCATATTTAAAATTCAAACTACTTATCTAGGAATGATTCTTAGGATTTTAATTATTGTATGTTAGTGCAATTAGGGTAATTGATTCATTGAATGTTCTGACAAGCAAAGTGCCTTAACAAAAAAGGATCCATTTAAAAGGAAACAGARCATTTAAGACAGTGAATGTAAAAGAATATAACTGTATTATCAGGATGCTATGAAATGTGTCTATTTATATGATTAAATTTTGGACCTTGATAAAGAAGTTTTCAACTCTATTTCCTCTTAATGAAATATTCATTAAACACTGCTTGCATTTGTCTCTCCATGTACATGAGTATATACAAAGGAATGGATAGAAATGAGAAAAGCATATATATACCAAAATATTATAAGGGAAACAAGTTCTCTCTCACAGGAACCCAGACAGCCACTGCGGTGCTTCCTGACAGAGTAAAGCAGCAGGAGACAGCTAATGAGGCAAGTCATCCGTTATCATTGCAGTGCTTAGCCTGATTTAGTTATCTGAATCAAAATGACAGATTCAGGAGGAAGGCTCCTGGGAACTTGACTGAAAATGTTGTGTTGATGTTACCATGCATTGATCAATCTAGTGGAGTGCCTCTTCGTCTCCATGCCAACAATGAATAGAAACAAAAAGCAGGGGTTAAGGGGTATGCTTTTGGAAAACTGATATGGGGGAAGATATTTTCTTTATAAATAAGTTTTGTTAAACACTGAAATAAGCTTCGTGCCTGGGACAACTCATGGCTCTTCAAAATATGGGAGGCTTTATAATGTAATTTCAGCTTGTCAGGAACAATTTTCCTGCTTCGTTTTAAAATTACTTAGAAGTTTAGCTTCAGAAGCTACAGTCTATGTCACTGGTTGCTTATTAGCTTTATTCTAACATTAAGAGAAAGAAAGAGACTTTAAGGATTTCAATACCAGCAAAATGCCAGTCAGTAGTTTTTTTTAAAGTGTGGTCATGTTTTTATAGAATATTCATCTTATTAGACGGAGAAAGTTAATCTTCATAGCATTAAATATTTTTAGGAAATATGCATTTTAGAAGACAAAAAGTGCTTGCTATCTGCAAAATGAGGAAGCAAATGGTGACTAATTTTTATGAGGAGTTGAAGGTACAGCTAGAGTTTTTTGAATGAGAGTACTGGACTAGGCTTTCTTGCAAAATGAGTAAATGATATTTAAAAAATAAAACAAAGGAAAAAACAGTCTTTGAAAAGAAAATTGAGTCCATAGAATATACTGAATTGGAAGGGACTTGTCAGGATCACTGAGTCCAACTCCTGGCTCTGTGGAGGACACTTCAAGGATCACACCATGTGACTGAAAGTGCAGAGCAGAGAGGGACAATTCCCTCCCTTGCCCGGCTGGTGATGCTGTGCCTGATGCACCCACTGGCCCTCCTGGCTGCTGGGGCACTGCTGACCCGTGTTCGACTTGCCATTGAGGAACCTTCTTCCTGGTACATGCAATGACCCACTTTCAGCCTTCGTCTTCAACAGACCCTTGACTAATTACCTCGCAGGGTTCTGAGTCCACCTGCCTCTCTGCTACAGCTGAGGTTTGAAATTCCTGAGGGTCTTGAGATTGTAGCGTCTCTGACAATAACCGGTCAATCTCTTGCTCGTTCCCTCAGATATTTCATAGCCTTTTCGCTTCCTCCCGTAGCTCCCTCATCCAGGCACACAGCCCCTCAACCTCAGCACACCTGCAGAAGAACTGTTTGCCTCCGCCAGCCTCACAGACAGGCATCAGGCACTCCTGGCAGCCTCTGTCCTGGACCATTGCTGAGTGGGAACCTGAAGTTTTACTTTGGGTGGGGCCAAGGCAGTGTTTTGGAGACTTAAAGGGATTGCTGATCTCTGAAGGAACCGTCATTCCCATTTTCCGGCTATTCAACAGGCAGATGGTGCTGAAATTGGAACCTGGAAATTCCAGGATCCCAAACAATAAGAAATCACAAACCTGGAAGAAAATATAGTAATTTTCCTATTTATATTTGAAATAAGAATTTATAATAATGGCCACAATGACCATGAAACTTAAGCAACCAAAGCCAAAAAGCACAGACTGGGGGACTTAAGCGACAGTAATTAATACAGTGTTGAACACTTCTAAATAAGGATGCAGAGAGGAAGGAGTTTGGAGATGATAAGACTCTTGTCCCAAATTTAGAATCATAGAATTGTTCACGTGGAAAAGACTTTTAAAACCATCAAGTCCAACCATTAAGCCAGCACTGACAAATCCACCACTAAGCCATGTCCCTAAGTGCTACAAGTACCCATCTTTTAAATAACTCCAGGGATGGTGACTCAAACACTTCCCTGGACAGCCTGTTCCAGTGCTTAAAAACTCTTTTGGTGAAGACATTTTTCCTAATATCTAATCTAAACCCCTCCTAGCACAACTTGAGGCCTTTTCCTGTTGTCCCGTCACTAGTTCCATGGAAGAAGATGCTGACCCCTACCTGGCTACATTCTCCTTTCAGGCAGCTGTAGAGAGCAATAACGTCTCCCCTGAGCCTCCTTTTTTCAAGGCTAAACACCACCAGCTCTCTCAACTGCTCCAGACTTGTGCTCCAGACCCTTTACCAGCTCCGTTGCCCTTCTCTGGACATGCTCCAGCACCTCCATGTCTTTCATGGTGAGGGGCCCAGAACTGGTGACAGCACTCGAGGTGAGGCCTCACCAGTGCCGACTACAGGGGGACAATCGCTGCCCTGGTCCTGCTGGCCACAATAGTAGTGATGCAGGCCAGGATGCTATAGACTCATGGAATTTTTTTGTGCCTCTCTTCACCATCTCCTTCACAGTAGTCCTATTGCTCATTCTCTGTCCTTCAAATTTAGACCTTAAGCTGTCTCAGTTCATAGCAATCTAACCTGATCAGGCTATTTAAAATACTTCATATACTTCATAATATGTACATGCACTGCTTTGTATGGAAGCTCATAACTATTCCCATGTGACAGCAAACTAATACAGACTAATCTTGTACCTGGATTTCAAAAAAAAAAAAGGACCGACTGAAAAATATGTGCAGAAAGAGAGAAAGAGGTTATGCTGTCCTGCTATGTCATACTTATATCAGATTTTTGTTCTGCTCATAGCTCAGCTGCAGATCTAGTGCAGAGCTTGTAGCAAGCTAACCTTGGTGCATTTCCAGATATTTCTTAACATTTTTTTAAGGTCCTGCTTCTTTGATTGTGTAAGTTTATAAGGATATTATGGTGCTTGAAAAATGCCGGACTTCTACAAATAGGTAACAATTAAAAAGTATACATTTATTTAGAAAATTACATTAKTTGTTAATATTCATTGTATGTCCTCATCTTTCCTGGGAGCACAATATGTATTTTCATCAGTTCTGCCATTCAAGTGCTCTGTCAAAAAAATGGAAAAGCTGTTTTCATTAAAACAACTGAAGCGCTCTTTACTGAAGCATCTGGATGACAGAGRAAGAGTTGGGCATCTGTGGATCAGCATGCTCCTGCCATAGTGGCATTATGCAGAATGCTCCAAGGGAACTCCTAGTATAAGTAACGTTTGCATAAATGGAAAAAAACAAAAGCTAAAACTTCACAGAAATCCAAAGAGTTTAACCATGTTACAAAGGCTCAACATTGTGATCAAGACYTATAGATTGGAAGATACTTTTTTCTATGAAAGAAAGACTTTATCTTAACTTGCTTGAATCCCCTTGTACTCAAGAGATGGGGATGCTGGGTTGTTTTGTTTTTTTTTTAAGCAAAATCCCTTATTAGATAAAGTAAACACATAATAGAGAAGTGTTATTTCTGAAGAGGATTTATCTACTTTTCTCGCACTACTTGGGTTATTGCTRGCATTGGTAACGCAGTATACAGACACTGGCACAACTCAGTCTTGTGTGACCTGAATAAAACCAGAATTTTAATAGTCTAACTGCTGTAAACATCATGGATGGGATGGAGATCTGTCAAATGGGCAATTTATTACCAGAAGGAATATGGATGAAAATATATTCCGTGATCTTATAGGGCTKTAGAAATTCTTATATTTTAGTTTTTTGAATTGAACAGCAAATGAGATACAGAAAGCAAATTATTTTTGTCTGTCACCATTAGTTGCAGATACACTGAGCAGAGTGAATGTGATAACGTAGCTTTACTTCCTGTCTTAATAAAACATTTCACAACATTTTAGGCCACTGCTGTAGTAGACCAGAGTAATGAGTGACTGGCTCAAAGCAACCAGGTGGAAAGTGTGTATGGGGGGACAGAGCGAGTTCTGTGTAGGTGGGACAGTGCTTCACAGATGCTAATGATGGTGTATCTAATCCTCATATGCTCTGATGGAACAGCACCTATACCTATGGCTAAGAGATTCTAAAAATATCATTAAGCAAACTCAGTAATAATGAGAGTTTTACGTTAAATGGGCTGAGTAGATAAAAAGCAGAGTTGACACATGGTGCATAAAGAAAGCAAAGTTGATGTAACAGAAATTCTGATGAAATGCAAGATTCAAGATTGCACATGTCAAAAATACATATGGCCTAGTTTTTATACTCTTTAATTTCTTCTTTTCATTAGTTTGCCTGCCATACTATTTTTTTCATTTGAGATATCACTTAAGTTGCGCAAATGGAGTGACCTAAAGTGTCTTAAGARCTAAGTCTACTGCCATTTACGATAATATTGCTAAAAAAAAATGGTCTCTTCAATGGTAAACTTTAAATCAGAATATAGTCCTTAAAYCCAGTTAATTTGCTTGTTCCCATGTAAAAGTTGAAGGATATCTTTTATAAATTGCATTCAAATTAGGAATAACATACACATGCTAGGCTTTCTGCTGCATTCGAAAGGGAAAGACAGAGGAGTCTGAGTATAATCGAAGGAGATAGCTTCTGCTGTAAACTTACCCCAGAGAGAAACTGAATCTAAAATGAATTGAATCAGAGCCAACACTTTATTTCACAAATCCTGAAAGTACATAACTATTAGTTCTTATCTCCCTATTTGGGAAAAATAAGTTAACTCTATCCCTTCCTCATTTAAAGGTATTTCCAGATTGTCTGCTATATTGATTGTTATTGCACTCAAGTTATCTTTGTTGCTGAATCATCAGTTTATTGACTATTCCAGCCACCTGCCATGCAAAGAGAGTTTGATTCATGTTCCATGTTCATGTTGACTTTCTTATCTTTGAAAGAAGATTTTCTTAAAATATTTCAGCTGACTTCAGCTGACTTCAATATATAGTAGTCAAAYTTGGCTTAGGAAGTCTTGTTTTCATATTAGGCAATACTGTATATCAAAAATTGCCTGAATCAATCAGATTCTTTCCTTCTAGGACTTTCCATGTAATATGGATTGAATTTAAATATCTATATGGAGAAGCACACTGAATTAATACCAGATGAAAAGTGAAAGACATTTCTTCTTCAAGTCTCTTGGTACGGGAAATTGCAGGCAGTGTTGTGTATGCATTACACACTCTTCTTGAAACTTGTGAGGAGTTCACAGACTCCAAAAATACTCTGTAATGATCTTACAGAGCAAATCACAAGAATCTTCTCTGTGTTTCTTTGTGAATTGTTGTAGTTCGAGTATGCCTATGGCAGTGGAAGGGAGGACAGACTTTAAAGTTGCACTTATTGTTCAGTAGTACAAAACAGGACAGAGAATCAGATTCAAGAAGTAAAAAGCTTTCAGTGCCTTGTGCTAAACAGTGTGAACAACAAAAGCCATTGYCTTTCTCTTCTTTGTGGTAAAAATTGTTTAGGACACTTTTAACTTTGGTAGCATTTTCATTTATACCTCCAAGTAGTCCAGCCAACATCCTCTAGTGCAATTTGATTCTTTAGGATTGTATGAATTGTATTTCTTCCTGGTCTGCTTCATAATCTTACATTCAATTTACAGAATTCACTCATTCGCTTATRTGTGAACTATATATGAAGTCCTAGAAACAGAATGCTACATCAGGCCTTGGAATGGTCAAGCAGTAGCAGTTTAGAAAACAACTTTGTTCATTATAGAGCCCTCAAAAGGGAAGTGTTCCATATACAAGAATAGCAAATTTACTTCAGAATATATCAGGTGAAAGTTGTCTGTGTTTCCTAATGCTCAAAATATTATCTATATACCTCTTTATAATTTTCTTTGAGTTCAGCCTTTTGGTGTTGCTTCAGTATGGGTCCAGGTCTTCAGTTCAAGGTAGGGATGGTATCTGACAAGAAGGTAGTGAAGAAAATTTGGAGATTCTTTGGCTTATTTTGTTTATTTTATTTCTCTAAAAAAATTCTGCAACAGCTTCAGAATACCAAATCATCTCTGAATGTAATGCAAATTTAGCCAACAGTTGTAACAAAGAGAAGCTGAAAAAAATTTTCAAAATGTTATAATTTTATGCTGTATGCTTTCCATGGAACCAATGCTTTTTCTTTCTTACTCAGAGCTGTCAGCATTTATTCTGTGAGGATTCTATGTTCTCAAATTTTAATTTTYGGTTAAAAAAAGGATATGACAATCAAAACAATGCAGACTTTTTCTTCTGAGGATAATTTCATTTTAAATCAATGCAGTTTATGTTTTTTAAAGTTTTTTTTCTGGTTCCATCAGCAAGCTGAGAAATACATCTACTGTTTCTACAGTTAAGGCTTCGTGTTCACCTGTCATCCTTGGAACCRGGTTGTTTCTTTTGTCTATATTAATAAAGTGACAAAGATTCAACAGTGCAAAAATATTCACTGACTGCAATTTGTGTGACCTCCTAGTTTTCAAATTAAGTTGTCATTTATGCACATCTATAATTGAGGGTAATGTTTGTCCTGCAAATATTTATTACCATAATGTGAGAGAAGGCAAGAGTGTAGCTTGTCTCAGAATGCAGTCGGCACAGGCATAAGCAGCAATTAAAAAAAAGAAAACTTTTTGTTTGTAAACTAAAAAATTAAAGGCTGAAATAATGAGAACTTAAACCATTTTAAAGTCATTTTACACACTGTCTTTTCTATACATCTGAAGTTCTTCTGTTTAGCCAAAGGCAAAGAACGGAAAGGGAATGAGTAAACAGCCTGAATCTGTTTTGTAAGAGATCATGTCAGTTGTTATTAACTGTTATATTATATTTCATTGGGCTGGTTGAAGGCAAATAGAAGGTCAAAATATTTATTTTTCTTATTTGGCTTTCTTATCTTTGGAAGAAGATTCACTTAAAACATTTCAGCTGACTTCAGTATTTTTTAATGTATTTTATTAATATCACCATTTTCGGCAATATTTTTAGAAAGTGGAAAGCTTTTGAGAGGAACATATGGATGTAATACCTTTGGGGGGTGGGGGAAGTGCTTATATGGAGGTATAAAAATGTCATGCCTGTAAGGACTAATATGAAGAACATGAGCTGATTCTAAATTAACCCTGTAAGGAAAAGAAGATGGTTATGGATTGTATCAATAAAAATTAGGAATATTCCTCATTCCTAGGTATTATTGTTAATTAGTGGACCTAAAAGAACTTAGCTTCCCCTCCCCCATCTTTCTTTTTGCTTTTTTTTTTCCAAACGAATGGAGCACAAGTTATCCGAGGTAAAGTGTAGGTAATGTCAGAGCCAGTAAAAGAACCTGATTTGCCTGAAAACCAGCTGTTTCCACCAGGCAGAGTTTTAAGTTTTTTCTGCAGTCTTACTTTTAGCCATACTGACAAATGCAGCTTATCTGCTGGAATTTTTTTCATTTACAATCACAGTCTTGCACACATTTTTCCTATACAGGAGACCAACCTGAGATTTATGTATGTTACCACACATAATTCTGTCTAATAATAGTTCAGTTTATTCAAGCCTACACTAGCAAGTTCCTTGCATAGATGGACGTTTTGTCCCACAGATCTTCTGTACCCAACAATGCTATTGCTTTAAGTAAATGCTTTTCTTTGTCCATTCAGTGATGTATGATATTATAGGCTCTGGCAACAAACATGATTTCCTACAGCATTAATGGCACAAGCACAAAAGCTCAGCACTACATAGATTTGAAGCAACCTGCCCTTCCCTGCTGTCGAATGGCGAGATGCATAATAGCAGCTTCATGTTGTAGGGTATTCAATAAGGTAGAAGCTTTCACAGTTTGGCATGATAGACAAGCAAAAGCCCCTGCTAAAAGTATGGGCTCTGAAACTGCATGTTCCAAAATAACCTGCATTTGTCAACACATGGGTGAGACCCTTTCATCCCACCTTGCTTTGAGGAAGGAAATGTCAGTGCTTTACTGTCACCTATGTATGTGAAGGTTCCTCACTGCTGATTTGGTGAAGAGAAGTGGCTGACTGGGTGAATCCATTATCTGAAGTAATTTTTTTAAGAACCCAGAACTTGTTTGTGGACACTTTTCCCAATTTCAGTAAAAAAAAAATGTAAAACATAGCAATATTTTTAACAGAGATCCTGTCACATAAATATGAAATATTACACCCAGAAAGCCATCCTCACTTGGAAGATCCTACACAGAGATCTCGCTTTCCAAGTGCCCCTAATAATTTAACTGCAAAAAGAAACTTCTCAGGTAATTACTTTCAGAAAATCAGCAATTGCTTGTAGTTCCCACACAGCAATATTTCAGATTATTATTGTGATAGATGAATAAAGTGGGGCAGTCCCACTAACTAGTGCATGAGTCATACTTAGTAAATGGTGGATCAGGTACTGAGAATTGAGTTATTTTTAAAAGCTCTTCAACACTGGAAAATCTGTGCCACATTTACACATATTGTAGGATTCTCCCTGGGATTCCAAATTTCTTTCTAGAATTTTAAAAACAGATCTTTACGATGTCATTAATTAATCTCCCAGGCCTGGGAACAAAGGAACAGAAGTCCATCTATATTTTTCAAGTACTACCAATCATAACTATGTGCTAGATACTTTCAGCCAGTACAAATAGCTATTGGAAGGCAGAGGGGGATACATGAGCTAATAAATTGCTTATAATTATGCCAGTTTTTCTTGAATTATCCATGTGTAAAATTCTTATATGAATGGCCCTTCAAATAGTTGGGAGCTGAGCAGGTATTCCAGCAAGTTAAACTGGCAGCAAAGAGGCACAACACACCAGTAATGAAAACCAGATAGCAGCGACTCTGGAAAGCACCACTTGAGTTGTAAGATGTTTTTGATATGGTGGTAATGAGACAAATAAAAGAAGCCAGACATATATAAACAGAGTCTTGGGAAGATAAGGTGCAAAATGTGCAAAATACAATATCTGGTTGTGAGTACTGTCTTTCTGACCTGGTGGGGCCTGTTCAGTAACATGTTGTTTGGGTTGGGAGGAATTTGGAAGTTTTTGTTCTGCAGGGATTTTTAAAATATTCAGACCTGTTTTCCTCTGACTTGGACAAAGAGACACACATTTTAACTGAAGATAATGTTGATTATTTGGAATCATGGAAGTTTATGGATATTTCTGTATGTTTAAGATACTCTGCACAGGAAGCAAAACCTATTCATCATGCAAAATGAATCTCGAAGACGAAGGGTTTTTTTAATTTTAATTTGGGGATGATGAGATTGGCATGGAGGATTGGTCAAGGAAAGGGGAAAAAAAAAGGATGGCTCCATTTTTAAGTTGAGTACATCCTACAAAATTATTCTTATCTTTGATAAAGAATGAATGAATGAATGCATGAATTCATGCATGAATTTAAGTATCTTCTCATGAGTAGTCAGTAACTGTGCATTCATCATATTCTGGGCTTGACCTGAGATCATGGGGTCTGGTCTGCAGAAGTGTTCAACTTTCATGGATCTCACACAAAAGTGCTTTGAACCTTTAAAATGCTCTGTAATGCATGCTGGAAAATCAGATTCTATGCCCTCAACTTGGACTCTAAAAATCCATGAGTGCACTTGACCTCTTTGTCTCTTTCTAGTACCTATAAAATAGGGAATTACACCATCTCTTCATATCACTAGAGTGCTATGAAGATTAAATAATTTTTGTGAAGCACTCTGATATTGCTACTTGGGCATCATAGAGAAACCCATGAGAAAATTAATCATCCTCTCTTCAGAATGACTCTGCACTACATAAATCCTAAGGCTACACATTTGACAATGAGAATAAAATTTACTGAACAGCTAATTTTCTAACTTCTCTGTTCTTGTTCTTTCTTTAGTCCTTCTGCTTCTTTTCTTTCCCACAACCCCCAAAGTTTTTTTCTCCTACACTTGCCAGAGATTCCTGGTGATAACTACCTTGCTCTAACTCTCCCAAATTCATCCTTCTATTCCTTCCCTGATATGCTGTTGCATTCTTCTCTTCCCCTACTGCCTTCTAAAGCACTCTCCAAAGTAAATAACAAAAAAACTTCTGAATATTTATTCATTGATGTCTTATTATGTCTTCTGTGGAGAAGAAATAATAATTTTTAATGTGTGTGTAACCTGGTGCAATGAGTTCTGATCCTGATCACAGCATTTTCATGATGCTATAAAATTAAAATAAAATACTATTACTGTCATGGCTGTCTCATAATTTAGTATGGGAATCTTGCACCACATGCAGCTTAGTTTAAGTGTGACCTCATCGATTTCCTGGCATATGAGAATTAAGAGGGAAAAAAAACCCTGAGAACTGAGAATATTGTTGTGCATTTTCTTGTTTTCCAGTAAATTTAATAAATTCAGGTTTTAGCAGATGTCTAGAAGACCAATCTGTATATTCTTTTTTTTAATTTACATAATTTGTTTTCAAATAGGTAGCATACAAAATAGTTCAGGAATCATTTGCCTGTATTGTTTTTCTTTATAAATTCTGTACAAGTACTTTCCTTGCCATTTTTATTGAGAAACAGTTCTTCAGCCCAAAATGCATCCTGAAATATCAATCTGACACACTAGCTTTGGTTAATGACTTTTCCTAGATAGAAAACGTTAGCTACGCCACACTAAAATGGATTTTTAAGCTTGTAGGGTCAGAAACACAGATTACCCAGCTCCCAGAATTTAACAGAGTTAGCAAAGTACAGGAACAGAGAATCGGGTTCATAAAGCCAGGTTTAGAATAGTTTTGGTGAGTGGTTTTTGTACTTCCCAAGGAAATAATTATTTTATAACACAGTTGCAACTGTCTATCTTATATCAACACAGATTTGAATGTTTTAGAAACCTTCAGAAAAAAAGTATTAATGGAAAGATAAAACAGGGAAGACAGAGCAGCAGAAATTGACTTGATGATTTATGCAAGTTTAACCTTTGGCAATTCCATTTCCCCTGATTTTAAAAGTGAAACTACCTCTTTAATGGAAACACATTCTATTAGATTAAATGATTTTTAAAATTTTTTGATAAAACTTCCCACACAAATGTTAAAAGCAAAAAAGCTTTTTAACTGTGTCACAACTAGCTATAAGAAAATCTATATGTATCAGTTAGAGAATTGGATTTTACTATGATGGGAATGTTTAGAAGACCAACAAATCAGACCAGTTTAAAATTTTAGGCTGACTCTTTTCTGGATTGATACTTGTTAACAATGAACACTGTATTGTCAGTGGCTACTTCTTAATCACTAGCAATTCTTATTACTGCATATGAAGAATGTTGAGATCTTAACGATTTTAACCTAAACCAGCTATAAGTGTGTAGTACCCAGGAATTGATGTGGTTTTGGTTGGCACTGAGGGCTGTGCTCCACTTGACCAAGATCAGTCAGTCAAGGTTATTCCCAGGGGAAGACAGTTTCAGGGTGGACTCTGTTCTTGCCTCGCCATATTTCTTTCATTGCTGGTGTTTCATGCTCTGTCCCATTCCCTAAAAGAAATGAGGTGATCTCATCTAGTCTTGACAAATTATTTTTGGGATCAGGACTCAGGCTGGCTTAGCTTATTCTGCAGAATTCTGATTGTAACAGACACCCTTCCTGCCTGTTTCCCATCCTTAGCTCTCCTCTGGCATATTTCATTGCTTTCATATGTTTTTCTTCTCCCTGCTTGTGCAACTGTACTAGAGACCTCTCTTTGCCCCTTGTGGGCTATAACTATCGTTTTAGTATTTAAGCTTAGCTGTCTTGCAAAATATTATTAGTAGTGTTACAATGGTGTAAAATCCTTGGACATTTTACCAGTAATACTATTTTAAGTTTGCTTTTCTTTGGGTTCAAAGCAGGCAAATATTAATAATGTCTTCCTTAATGTGCATGGACTTTTACAGGTCCAATTGACCTCTGATTTGTCTTGAGGAGTGGTGAATCTGTCTTTCATTAAACCAGCTAGTCATTTTTCATGTTTTGTCCATAATTCTTCCTTCACAATTTGATGGCCAAAATGTAATATATTCAGGAAAACACCATCACATGATTTCTAGACCTTTTAGCTGGATTCCCACCCATTTGTCTTCTGACCGTAATACTTCCCCTGAAAACATGTACCCCAGGGCCTCCAGGAAACTATTGGACCAGAGCTCATTCCCTTACTGTGGTAATGAACTAATTGGGTTCATAAATCTACAGTACTGATCTTAAAGAAAGTTAGGTTTCTGGAAGGTCCTGCAGGAAGATTGTTTCAAAACCTCAGTCCTCTGAAAGCCTCCAACATTCAGACTAAATATACCCACTGATGATCCACACAGGTATGTTCTTGTTCAATAATAACTTTACACAGCTTTTCTAGCTTTGTGTAATTTACTTTAATTTCTCAGCTCTTTCTAACTCCCTGCGGTAGATATTTCCTCTTTCCTGACCACACMAATGCTATATATTGAGTGGGAAATACATCCTGCAGTGGCTCTCAGGAGGGCCATGTAGTTGTCCTGCTGTGCAGGACCTGACGTCAGCAGCTGTGCTTGCGAGGCTCTGGACATGGCAGAGCAACCTCGGACCTGCTGGTCCTGAATCATTTCTGAACAGTGGCACTGGCAGCCTCCAGTCCTTGTTAGAATGTCTCACCTGGTGTAGCTAAGAAGTAGACCTGTGACAGGAAATTGCCATTAGAGCGGTTTCTGATGGAAAATGCCTTTTTATCAAAATCAATTTTTTCCCCAGAAAAATTATATTATTTACTCTGAAGGTTACAAAAAAATTTTTAGCTGTTCATTTCTCAGTCTGTCTTGCACGGTAATCAGGAAGCACATCTCAGGATGCCAGGAGAATTGTTCTGCCAATCCCTCCGTTGCACTTGTTTGGATACAAATTCCTTTTCCAGTAGATGACTACTGAAATCTCTCTTAATACTAACATGTCTAGAAGAACTTCTAACAGTAAGTGACATTCTCCTGACTATACACATTCATTGAATTCAAACCCACATGCCCTTTAAGCCAAGAGGTTTGGAATGTAATTGCTACTCTTCCTGCTCCACTCTGCTGTGACCCAATCTCCCCGCCTCGGAGTGAAAATGTTAAAAATGAAATCATTATCAGTGGTTTCAATGGTGTTTATGTGAGTTTAGATAAAATGTGAATATGTATCCAAAAATAAGATTGCAGCTTCATAATATGACAAGTGATTGAGCCTGCCAGCTGAGTCAGAATTTTAAAAAAAAAAATTTTTTTGGGATGGTTCTTCCTGCTTTTACATGCACTAAAAATAATTTTAGGAAAGAACCTGTCATTATGTCATAGTTCCCCCATCTTGATACATGCCAGAATTTACACAGTATTTCTATTAATGAAAAATAGAAAATAAAAAAAAATAGGAATTATTACAAGCAGAATAAATAGCTTAAATAGCTTAGTTTAGAGACAGTGATTTTTAAACAAATAAATAGGACTTTTTTGTTAATTGATTTAGTCAGTCATAGGAGCAAATTTGAAGACTGGTGGATTTTTTATTATTTTAACCTGGTGAATAAATCCTTCAGTGATTGTACCTATCCAAAAGGAACGTAAATATTTCAAAAAATTGGAAGGTAAGTCTTTCTCAATTCATGACTGAAATGGAGTTCCATTCCAATAGCTAGGAAAAGTTTTACTTATTTGAATTTCAATCTTTAAAGAATTTTGCTATAAATCAGCTTAATGTCTAAACATAATTGTTCAAACCTTATAACAAAAAATAAAATGCTACCTTTTGAAAAATGTCAAATGTGTACTTCAATACCTGTAAAAAGTCATGATTTCTTCATGCAAAATACGTTTTTCAGAAATGACCTTTTCTCAGTTGCAGTCTCAGTTTCAACAAATCCTTCTTTCCCAATATGAGAGGTTATATATTGATAGGAATCCCTTGGTCTTCTTTATGCTCCAGTGATATTTGGAAGATAACTACTGCTCCCTACTTCTGTGATCCTGGGTGACTGGTGGCAATGAGCAGCCCATGTAAAACCATGTTTTATGCGCTGTTTCAATGTATTCCTTCTACCATATCATGACCTTGGCTAGACGGTACAAATTAATGCAAATTATCATCTGTGATTCGTTTCTTCTCTGGTAAAACTGGAGCAATTATAGTTCCTTGATGCCATATTTTTCTGGCTACCTAGGTAGGTGGCTACTTGAGACAACACCTGGCATTTACTTCGTGTTTCCACTTCCTCATATGATAGCAACCTCATTGCTACTAAATAATATTAATTATGCCTATCATTCCAAGGAAAGCAAAATGGAAAAAAATTATAAAATTTACTTTTTTGTAAAGCAGTTATGGAAATCACAAATAAATCTTTATCAAAATAAATGGTAGTAGGAGTTCAACTTCACTGTCATTACTCTTTTTTATTGAAAAAACGTGTTAGGTATAGGGAATTTTTTTTCCTCCATGGAGATATCATTACTTTTCTTGGCCATAAACATGCTGCCACAGCAAACAGTGCACATTTGTCTAACATTCTAAAGGATAATTTTGTCTGTGGTGAAATATATCATTTTGCTCAGCAGCCTTGAGTGAAACAAATGCTTCAATTGATTCAAAATATTTTATTCTCTGGCTCTCTGAACAACATAAACTAAAAGCAGGGATGGAAAAGACACTCGTCTCCATTTTAAGGAAATTTTTTTAATCCTATATAATAGACAAGGATGTCATACCCACACTTAGGACACTTAGATATGCTTAATTTCCAGTGCCCTAAAGAGCAGAATAATAATTGAAGAGCACAAATAGTGTCAATAACACTTTTTTCTTTCATGTTCTCTGAGTTGCAGTATGAAATGGGGATTAATAAACACAGCAGCTTTCCAGTAAAGAGTATTTTTTAGCTTTCTGCAATGTGGAGCATGGCAAGCTGGAACATCAATATTTCTTCAAAATCACTTAAGTGCTTGTCATCAAATGAAGGATTAATTCCTTCACAGTAAACTTGCACACAATGCATAGGTTCCAATTCTCTGAAAAGCATAATGATCCTAGAGCTTTGAAAGGTGCCAAGCCTGACATTTCAGGAGACTGAAAAATGGTACTTAGCCATAAAACATAGAGATCAGAGAGAGAACTAGCTGAAGCGTGGTTCTGTTCTATTAAGTCACCTCTCCCCTGAAAGGCAAGTACCACTTCTAAAGACTTGCCTCAGATATGCCCTCTTTATCCCCATCTGCAGAAAACCCTGGCAACTAATACCTGTGGTGGTGACAGTGTTCTGGAAAAAAAGGTCTGATAAATAGTAGGAATTGCTAGGATTTTCAACCAATCTGCATTTGTTGATTGGTTGGTTTTTATTACCTTGATAAAGCTGTTTGAAGGAGGGGTGATGAAAATAACTTTACCTGATTCAAGCACTATCAGTGTCCACACGTCTCCAAATTTCACGTTTTTCTCCTTCCTATACTGATGACAGCTGCTTTCTTCTCACAGTCCTGTTCTGCCATTTCGTAAATTTAACTGTCCACTGCAATTTTACTGTGGATCTTCATTTGCTCAATTTCCATTTCAGAGGAAATAAATATGATGAACTGATAATAAATCTGTTGGGATAAGCAACACAGGCAAAGGACTAGGATAATTATTCCAGTTCGCACCAGAAGAGAAAAAGCTGTTGCTTTTGCTCTGCACCTCCTTTTTCAGACACAGGCCCAACATCAGCAATCAATCTCAACCACTTATTGAGGTGATATGCATGATTTTACTAGTCTTAAATATGGCCATCAATTTTCTAACCCTTTAGATTTTATCTCTTTTATTTTGTTTGTTTCTTTCTTTTTTTTTTCTGCTCTTTGAATTCACTGAAATGACAAGTTAATTAAACGTAGGAACATGTTTATACTGCAAAGGATTGTCAGAAACCCCCCACCACTCCCTACAGATTTCACGAAACACAGGGTTTTGTTTGAAATTCCTGCATGTAACCGATGTGTGTTGATGAAAAACTGATCTTTTTTGTGCAACTTCATTTTGTCTTTACCACCTGTATGTAAATAAAGTAAAATACCTTCTGTAAATTGGAAAAAAAAAAATACTTGAAAAGGATTCCATCTCAAGACTGAAACACGACAACAAATACTTCAGATTCCACAGTCATGTCTTGTCCTGTATGAGTGATAAATGTAATGACTTCTTCCAGCTTGTCTAGATTTAGCAGTATGATACTTGAAATATGTGTACAATCTGCACAGGATCTTTCAGGTAAAAAAATCTCCCTCTAACTCATTTTAGCAAGTATTTCTAACCTTTAAATATGAGTTTCTCCCCAGTCCTGAAGGAACTGCTTGCACTGAACCTCCAACTGCCTTGTCACTACGCCAGACCACTGAGCCCTGCGTGTGGCTGATGAAGTATTTCAATCTGCTTTAGGATTAACCTGTTTTTCCTATGACACGACACCTACTGTATGTCGACTGGAAAAGGCGATTAACTAATTTTCAATTTGTTTGTGGACAGACTCCCATTTATAAAATAAACAGGCAAATCACTTCAAACAGAGAGAACACTCAAAGCTAAGTGGTATATTTCTTCAGCTGATACCCAATGACCTTTCAAGATGAAAGGATAATAGTCGACACAGAAAAGGAAGAAAAAAAGCCCTGTGTGCTGTTTGCAAGGTTTAGAGGTCACTTGGCTACAGAGAGAGAAGGATACAATGGAGGCTGCGGAAAACACTGCAGAGACAAACATGGACTATGGTTTAGATTTTTTTCTTCTGAGCCTAACCATTCACCACTGGCCATCTCCATTTAATAAGAGCCTCTGTTTCCCTGACTAAAGATATGTTCTGTTTATTGTGTGGCAGAGGCTCCACTTATGTATTAGCTGCCTATCTGCACTCCTCTTTGGAGAGCAAATAATTGGTCCAACCCAAAAGGAAAATGGCATGCTTATTCCATTCAGCCGTCTGGCGATCATATGACAGGGCTGAGAGAAGATGGTGGGGGTCTTACAAGACAAAGTAAGATATTATTCCCAAAGAAATCCTGTGGCTAGATGCACCTCTGTCTTCAAGTACAATCAAGGTCTTTGTTCTGTCACAGATCCTGGGAGTCAGCTTGCTTCCCCCATTGAGAAAACTCAGAGCAATTTCCCACACTTGTAGCAAGGCATCACCAGGGCGTAAAGATTGTTCTGTCCTCTGAGCAAACAACATTTAGACAGAAATAGAAAATTAAAAACAAATTCCTTTTGATTTTACTGACCTTCAGAAACTATACTCTTAAAAGCAGACACAGCATTTGCACCAACAGAACCTGAATCTTGACTACACAGAATATGCTTTCAGAAAAACTTTTTCCCATGCCCACTTTTGATTAAAACTTTTTATACTGCTTCTCTTGAAAGAAATCAGTGTTTGTCAGCTTAAAGGCTGAAGATACCAGTTACTTCCTACATATTTCACCCCCTTGCACTTTCACTGTTGCCCATACACACATCCATCCTCACACAAGCACCAAATTAACAACTCTTCTCCCACATGCAGATTTGAGAAATAATCTTGATAACTGCTTAGGTATGCTAAACTTTTTTTAATGGTAGTCTCTATACAGATGATCACCATTTTAAGGGCAGGGTCAGCATTCCAAAGTCACCTTGAACACTACCATTAGAAATTATTGTTTTCCCTTGGCCTATTCTGTCTGCATTTAAATAATAATAATAAAATAATAATAAAAAATAATAGTATAATAAATAATAATAATAATAATAATAATAGTAATAATAATAATAATAATATAATTAAAAGAAGCAAAAAGCTGGTGAAGCATAGTTTAATCTTAACATTAGTTTCTATATGGGACCAACATGTTTCCACCTATGTCTTACCACTCATCTGAGATATTATTTTTTTATTGCAACTTCATTTTTACTTTTTATTGCATTGCTTCTGAAAAAATTACAGATTAGTTATATTTCTCCTCTGAAAGTTGTCTCCAGATTTGGGTTTTGTTTTGCTACGAAGCTAACGGTTTTATGTAGAGAAGCGATATTGGGATGGTATGAAAGCTAGGTTGCATATTTAGTGGGAGGTTAGAAAAGCTCTGTTTGTTTAGCCTTGTGAAACAAAGGCTGAGAAGGAAGTCGATAAATACATCAGCAGGGTAAACATCAGGAGAGAAAAGAACCATTTAAGTGAAACGCCAGTGTTGTCACAGGAACAAATGGATGGGAACAGCTGGAAACAAACTTAGCGGGAAATTAAAAGAAATGTCCCAACTCTTAGAGCAGTCAGGTTCTGGAACACAGCCTTCCAATAAGAAAACACAGGGCACAAAACCCCAAATAATAGTTTTGAAGATAGAGGTTATTAATGAATGAGTTTTCCGAAAGGTGAGAAAATATATCAAAAAATTTCAAAGACTTTCTCCAACCTTAGGTTCTCAGGATTTTTAAATGGTTTTGTTTATTTATTTTGATTCACCATAGCTGAAAAACCTGAATAGAATTTCAAAAGCAAGCTAAAGGAACTCGATGTTGAAAACAACTTAATTAGGTCTCTAATTTCTGCTTGGTCTCCTTTGAAAATCCCAGTGCTGAAATGGATCTCTTTAGATACGAGTAAGGATTACATTACCTTGCTCTTGAAATATTCAGTGCTCCTCTGGGAAACTGAAGCTCTCAAATGACTCAGGGACATACAGGCATAGTGACTAAAAGGTGAGTAGTGTTCTTAAGCAACCATCCCTCTCCATGATCAGCTCTCAGACACCCACAGTTATAAATATCTACCTGCAGTAACCCACAGTCCATGGGTCCAGCTATTTGCAGACCAAGACTCAGTTCTCAGTATGAAACACAACTGCATGACCTTGCCTTGATTTGATTGTAAAAGTTTTTGCTGAGCTATGGTAAAATTCTTACATTAAAAATGTGAATGATGAGGAAAGAAAAGAAAAAAAAAGAAAGACAGAGGAGAAGTTTTTGAGGTGATTCTAGTTACCAGCTCAAGGAGTAAAGAGAAAAATATCGGTGTGAAATAATATAAAATACTGAGAAAAGAAAGTAGATAACTGGAAGGTAGAACTCAGCAAGGGCCTTGTTCAAAAGCTGATAATCCTCCCCCTGCCCAAAGGGTGTCTGGGCAGCAGAGATTCATCAAGCATCTGCATGTTAGTGATTGGTCTAGCAACACATTAGTCTCAGGTATTGGCTGACATACCTATCCAATAAGCACATTAAAAACCAAATAATTGCTGTACACTTGTAAGCTCTGCATGAGTTAGTAAAAACTCACATTTTATAAAAAATTTGTTAAAGTGTCATTCAGCAGAGGAAGGGTTACCTGATATGAACAGGAATCCAGAATAATATTTTAGGATTCAGAGGGCCAAGACAATTGGCAAACTCAGTTTGATCTTTTTTAGACATATTAACTTTTTAAAATTCTATCCTCCTGACCATTTTGGCCAAATTTCTTACCACCTTGAAGGAGCTGACAAGGCATATGTGTTCACTGTCACCTTGACAGAGCTGGAAGTATTCTGTGGATTGTGACAGAAGAGAGGACTTAATGGATTTCAGCTTCCACCACAGGCCATGTCCTGGCCTTCCACCGTATCAGTACATGTCAAAGCTGTTTCCTGTCAGATCGAATTGGCTCCTTACTCCTTAATATCATCTACACTGATGAGACAGATGAGCACATTTATATCTAACTGGTGTTAGAGCAGCACTGCAAACTTTGCCTTTTTAATGGTAATGCTGTAAGGAAGCATCCGTAATAAGTAACAAGATGGTACAACACAGAGCAAATTGCTTGGAGACAGTAACTTATGCAGTTGCTAAGAGAAGAAGCTAATAAATATGGTTTGAATAGAAATGCTAATGAAATAGAGCTGAATGCTTGTTATGTCGTTTAACACTACTGCATATACAGCAGTTAATCTTTTTCGGGATTCTCTTTATTGCCACTGAGGTCTATGCCTGTTTTTACTGCTTTTACTGCAAATCAGATAAACACTGTCACATGGCAGGAAACAGTGAACAAATGTAGCGATGTAAGGTTACATTCAGCTGGACACCATCTATCCAAATGATTAATTGAAGGTGTATGCAAAAAGCTACTGAAACTCAGCACTTCTGTCAAACAGCAAAAAAGATCAATAAGAACACCACTGTCTTGGTCTGTTGTACTCTTGTGAAAAACACAAAGACAAATCAAGGATATATTTTCAAACCTGCCAGGAAGTTCCTGCAAGATGAAAGTCTTATTTTTTCCCCACTGAATTATAGCTTCTATTAATACAATGGCATCTGCAGTAAGGACAGAATCTAATATGCAACACTCTTCCCATGCATTTCATCATCCCTGAGGTTTTAAATGTATTCTTGTTCAACCTTTAGTTAAAGATCATTGGTACTATGAAATCAATTTTTGCTGGTCTCCTGGGTAAATGTTTAAGAAAGATTTAACTGCAGTTATGTCCAAAATGGGGCATTTTGGCACAAGATATTTACATGTATGTGACGTGTCATGTTCATTTGGCTTAATCTATTGGGATATCCTGACGAAGGAATACTAATTTCTATAGACAATTGACCACATGCAAGTCCAGCTCTTTTACAGTTCATGTCCATCCATGTGGGACTTCTTCACTGGGATGCTAGTGGGGAAGCATCTTTTTTCTTGAGTCTCTGAACCAAAACGAATTTACACTTCAGAACATGTAGAGACACATCTAAATTACCTAGCCACTATGCCAAATCTATTTTCAGCAAACAAAGAGACTGAGTGTTTCAAGCCAGGAAGCTCAAACCACATGGGGAGTACCAAAGACAGCTAGTGTCTTATCCTGAGTGTAAATGTCAGCAGCTTCAGTACTGGCTTTATCAGAGAAGGAAGAAACAGTATTTGTGATTTTTTTTTTTCTCTAAATAAAAGCTCCCAGTTCAATATGTTGTGAGATTTTTAAGATCAAATGAATGTTCTCTGAGAACTCTTGAAAACATTCAAAATGCAAGAAGCTTTCTAAGTGTCATATGAACTCATTCTGAGGCCAATGTATTTACCAGAAAGACATAATGGATTTGTTCTTTAATCCTCTCTTTGAAATGCGACAGTCATAGAATTAATGGAAACAGTATGATGTCTCTGTGCTGACTAGCAGTATATGAATAAGCAAAGCTTACAATCTGGATTCATATTCAGTAGTTTTTAATGTTATTCAGAAATAAATAAGGGTCCAATCCAGGATGATTCACTAATTCACAGACATAATGAATGCCTGAATAGTTCAATGAACTCTAATGAATGCAGTTTCCAATGACATATCTTAGTAAGATGTGCTAAAAGTCAAATAAATAATATTAGAGAGTAGTATGTCAGTATAAATATCAGAAGATTTTTCCTCCATAATCTGTAGCTACTTTTGAAATACAGATTTCTGCTTCTGAACACATTCAGACATACTGTGTAGCTCCTGGAAAGTGAAGAGCATAAAAGCTTTATGAAGAATATTGTATGAATGCTCCTGAACTAGAAGCAAAAAATAAGCAAGGAGAAAAGAAGCTTCTGCAGTGTCGTGGAAGTAGAAATGGGAGGTAAATGGTGCTTAGTGTACTTGAAACAGACTATACCTGCACTGGTCTGTTGCCAGTGCTAACTGACTGCTAATGACTTTTCTAGAAGCCTTGACACAGGTGGCCACAGGGCAGAATTAAAAAGTAATGAGAGGTATACAGTGGCTGGTCTGTACGAAATTCTCAATCTCCTTGTCAGATTGTTGACATTTCTGAGTAAGATGAAGTTCACGTAAGTTCTTAGAATTTTTCTAATAAGATTAGATAACTTTGCTAAGCTGATATACTCAGTAACGAGAAAATAGTCTTAATTGCAAGTAGAAAGAGATGGAAATCTCCAAGGAGTGATACATCCTCTCCTAAAACGATAATTCTTAGGTGGAATAAATTGCTGTCTGGAGATATCCACTTCTCTCTATCATTCAGCCTCAGCTAAGGTAATGATTCTGGGAGATCTCTTCCACATCTCAGATGTTTAGTCATGTGCATAAGGCTTCTTAAGGTGAAGACAGCAGATCATTGCATTGCAGTGATGGCATTACTACATATCAGTGTAAATCTTATAAACTCTTTTTTGCTTCCATTTCCAGCAGAAGGCTGAAGATGACTAACAGATAAGGTTGAAATATTAGGTCAGTAGAAAATAATAAAGTAATGAATAACTTTAATGACCTTTATGAATATTCAGGAAAATGAGTATGGTTTTTGATTCAAAATAAGAAGCTAACAACCTAGATTAAGGCTGATCCTCGCTTACAAAAAAAGCAAGAGGAAACTTAAAAAAACCCCAGAATTTTGGTAGTGCTTTTGATTACGGAAACTTGTATGTTTGGCTAACGATGGAAAAGACTTTTTGTTAGTCAAAGTCTTGATCAAAGCAGAACATTGTATTTCTCATTAAGGACCTTTTTTTTTAACCACTTTTGTTAGCATAATGTTTGCATACCAATTCATGAAACAGTGATCAGATCACAGAATCCTGGAGTTGCTGAGTTTGAAATACCCCATCAGCTATTTTTACATGGTGATAAGATCCCTCTGAACCTTTCCTTCTCCAGGCTGAACAATCACAACTCTCAGCCTCTCCATGTATAACAGATGCTCCAAGACCTTGATAATCTTTGTGGATGTTCAGTGGACTTGCTCCAGTATGTCCAGCCTACTCTGATACTGGGAAGTCTTGAATTGGACTCGGAACTCCAGGTGTGTCTCACGTGGGCTGAGCAGAGAAAAAGGATCACTTTTCTTGTCCTTCTTTATTCTAAAAATGATTTTTTTTCATATATATGTATATTTATAGATATGTATATGTGAATGAAAATATGTATATATATTGCAGGAAGTTGCTGGTTTCAACAAATGTGGCATTTTGGATAGTGTGAGAAAATGGCTTTTCTGAAGCTTTCAGATGTACTATTTGGAAAATAAAAAAATGTTCATTGTTAATCTGAAAAATATTTAACATGTAGAAAAATTATTTACATGAAAAAATGGAAATAAAAAGAGAAATTTTAAATTAAAAGTATTGTTTTACCTTGACAGAATATTCTGAATTATTTATTTTATATCCTTATTTAATGCATGAAATTTATTTGGAATTCTGTAAATTATAATAGGATAAAAAAAGGTATTTTCCTGACAATAAATATACAATACATATTTACTATATATATATAAGATACTTAGTAAATATTCTCTGCCAGCTTTAATTGTATAACAGAAACCAGCTGGCTATTCAGAAACCATACATTGTATATCTACAAGTCATCAGAGCAAATGCTAGTACCAGCAGGAGCCGTATCCAGGAGACCTGCCCTATGCTTACAAAGCCACAAAAGTTCCTGATTTTTCTGCAGCTGAAGTTAATGAACTAAGTATACTTATTTTGAGCTCAACTTTCCACACAGGTTCATGTATGATCAAGCTGTTTGCTGGAGATTTTTTATTGACATAATGCAGAAGGTTTAGATGTTAAAAGGTTATAATGGAAAAAAAACCCCAAGAAATAATGATTCTTTGCTGCTATGGTAAGGCAAAAAAAAAAATGCAAAATATATCTCTCAATCTTAAGGAAAACACCTGCTACATTCACACAACAGTCTGATCTTCAGAGAATGTCCACTTACAGATTGTCAGTTCAGTCCTTGCTTCACCACAAAACATTCAAGTTTTATAAGATGGTGCATAAGTTCAAACACTGCTGTTTAATTTTCTTTTTTTTTTCTTAAATAAATTCTACTTTTAAGAGACACTCTTATTCGATAAGCGAAATGTCTGATCTGCAATAAAACTACTGAAATTACAATAAAAATATTGTTGCAAAGTTCTGGTATTGTGGTAAAGGGAGAATAATTTGTCATTTAATATATCCACTGTATTGCCTAGCATTAGATAACAATTGAACTGATTTACTCTTTTACAGATTGTCCATTAATTCTGAAGTCAACCTATTGAAAATGTTGTCAGCAACATGATTTTCTTAAACGACTTGCATTGATGCTAGAGTTCTCTCAAGTGGTCTGTATTCAAGAAAATCATCATCTATTCACAAAAATGTCACAATGATTTTCCCCTTTACTCATTCTCTTTGTGCTTTATCAAAACTGCTTTTACTGTGACATGCTTTAGGGTGGTCAGGTCTTTCATGGCAAACCTGTCATTTTTTTTTACCTTCCTGGAGTGTTTACAGCAATGACTGAACAGAAACTTGCATTTTAGAGAATACTTTTCTCAACTTTCCTTTGACTCTTTGGACTTTGTCTAATAAAAGCTTGCTTATAAACATTTCTGGTATTAACTGACATCAGTGAGACTTTTTCTTACCAGAGCAGAATATGGGGCAATCATGGATAAAACCCAGTGACCTCACAATTGGGAAGGATATGAGGTTTTGTAGAAGTAATCATGTATTGAAAACAGAAGTCTTTCTGAAGGTCTGTTGTGGTCCTAAGAGTATAACTAATTTACTTTTCTTATTATTACACCTCCAACTGCCAGGTCATTTTTTAAATAAGACTTAATAGATGTCAGTGCTGATTTAAAATTCATTCTAAGATTTATAAATCTCACTTACAAGGTGAATGATGGTCACAAAAGCCAAAATGACAGACACCCTCACCAGCTTTCAAGGAAGAAACAAAATCTGACAGAGATCAAATATTGGCTTCCTTTTAACCCTAATACCACAGAAAAGTTAGCGATGATGATAAAATACATATGTCTCAGGTTTGCTTTGCCTGTGCTGTTGAAATTACAGTTTAATTTTGGGTTTGGTTTTTTTTTTCAGTTTGAGTAATATTGTAAATACATGGATTTCTATCATTGTATTAGTTTTGGACTTTATATACCACAGCCAATCCTTTTTTTTTCTTTTTTCAGTGCACTATTATCCATGGAAATCTTTAGAATAGGAAAGTAAAACAGGAGATAGTGGAGTTCCTTTTTTTTGGTACATATAATGAGCATTATATTTGGGATAGGACGAACATCTATAATTTATTTCAACATGATTAAATGAGTACAGCAATTCACTTAAACAGCACAGGAGATGTAAAAATGTTCATTTCCTTAAGGAAAGGAGAATTTTCTTCATATGACTGGCTCTCCAAATGATTAGGACTTCTGCTGAAGTGTGTGCTATTGCAAGGTAAGATGCAAACAGTGAAAAAGGAAAAAAATGATGAAGCCATCACCTCTGCCCTCATTGAAACAGAACTGTTAAGAGAAAAATGCACTTCACGCCTCCGGCCACAGGATTCTGATTTAAATGCAAACATACTGTGCAAGCTGCAGGTTTTTTTCCTTTTAAATTTGAATGTGCATAGCATGCAAATCCATTTCCTATGTTAGAATAGGTGTTCCCAGACCTACTTTGATTTTATGGGTATTTGAGGAAGGAACGGAGAGGGTTCCTAAGGGGGCCAGAATGCAGGGACCTGCTGGCCAAGACCTGTCCCATTACCTCTGGACACCAGCCCCCATCCAGGGAGCAGGACAGGTGGGGGGCAGCTAAGAAACACCTGTATTTTACATACCATAGATAAAGAAACAACTTTATTTGGAGAGCATTTGAACTGAACTACCTTAAAGAATGCCTTACACTGTGATTTGAGCACAGTTTCTCCTCTTGTGCACTTAGTTGATACCTAAGGGGATTATATAGTTGTTGCCTTTTATCAAGTAGATAACAGCATATTTAAAATAGAATATAAATTATCAACAGCAATTGTTATATACTATACACAAAAAAAGACGAAAGTGAAAGAAAAATACAGAACATTTTGTTCTTACATGGTTCAATATATTAAAAACAAATTTGATTGATATTTAGTTAAAAGATGTCTCTGTAGTGAATGTATAGCTGAAAAAATGACAGTAACTTGCTTTTAATAACTGACTTTAATTCCAGTTTTTGCCAGTAGTTCATCTTAATTCAGGATTTTTCATTTATCTCCAGGGCCCAAGGTTACCTTTATTCAAAGTTAATGTGCTGGTAAAGATCCTACTCTCTCTTCCCTTTTTCCATGAGTTCTGTCTTTGGCCATGATCATCATATTGGACATTAGCAGTCTACTGTCATTGGGACAGCCAGCCTTTCTATAGGAAAGTTTGGGAGAACAAGAGGGAGAAAAAAAGTGGCTGGCAGCAGATTGACAAGAGACAGAGGAGGAAGATGAACTGGCAAGACATTATTCTGAGGAGATATAAATCCTGTAACAACTCAACTACCAGGCCACCTAAGATGGGACTTTTTAATTTATTTAGTTAGATTCCTGACAGGAGCAGAGATAATCACTCATGTTCTAAAAAATGGGTAAAGGCTGAAGTACTCCAGTCATTGGAATAAGACTCACAAAGGCAGGGAAGATTCCTTTCACATTTACTAACTGGAACCTCGTGAGCAGATGATCATTCCTAACTAGTAGAATGTCTTGCTCTACAGTTAAATCCAAGGAGAGGCAGCAAGCTGAGCAGAACATGGCTTTCTACAATTTACACAGCAGACATTAGTCAAAAAAAAAATCCCAAATCAGGCTGCCTAATCAGCACGAACTGGGCCCTACTCCAGTCTATTAGGGCCGAGCGAGGCTCTGCAGTCCTACCAAACTGTGAATGAGACTCAGTTCCTGAAATAGTGGCTCCCAGGATAAGGCCGTGTAAAACAGAAAGACTGTCAGCACTTCTCTCGTTTATTCCTCTCACCTAGGCTTTTCACTTCCACAACATCCCAACTAGCTCCCTGCTTACGCAAAGAACTTGTAAGTCATCAAGTTCCAAACTTAGCTGGAAATTCTCTTGAAACACTTTATATTTATAGTAGTAAACAAAAAACCCCCAAACAAACAAACAAAACCCCAAACAGCCCTAAAACAAATGTTTCAGGCTATAATTATACAAAGAACTCAATAAAAATAACACTGACTGTGCCACTGTACAAATCACCTCTGAACTGGTGCAGAGATCTTTGACCAGTACCAGATGTTGGAGCAACATTCCTCCTTTTTTACAAGGTTTAGCTTTTTAATTGATAATTCCCTGAGACAACTATGTCTTTTTCCACTTTCAGTGAAGTTAAAAGTAGGGCTGTTAATGCTAATTTCTTTGAAAGAAGAGGGAAAAAATATTAAAACTACTATTAGAAGCTTAGGGTTTTAAATACTGGCTAAGACACCTGCTTAACGTTTACCATATGGCATCTTATACCACGAGTCATATACAGAAGGAAGATAAATTTAACATTGCCTAGGAATGGAAGCACAGCAATTTTTCTTTAAGGGTGTATCTATCACTTATACTATTATTTACTATGTAAATATATTTTTCAATATTATTCTGCCTTTATTCTTATCCACACAGTCTCACATCTAACTACCTATTTTTCCTTGTTTGGTTATCTTTATTTTATATGGAATATTAATCATTATTTTAAAGTGCAATTTTCCATGAGTGGATTTCTCTCACATTTCCCCAAGTAGGTCCTAATTTGACATGGAGGAAAATAATTTAAAAATAATTTCACCCACAGGATATTATTCTGTTTTATTGTAAAAACTAACATATTGTCATTATAGTTGAATAGAGTATAGCTTTTCCAATCTATGAAGGTTTTCACATTAAGAAAAAATCTCCTGCAGACTTAATAAAATCCAAACTTTTACCCTAATCAGCAAAAAAACTTGCCCATTGCTCAAAAGCACGATGATCTGGGACAGTTAGATTCAGTAAGGATCCTCCTATAATAATTACTTACACAGACAAAAACTTCAAATGGAAAATATTCATAATGGTTTAATTCTCCACAGATAAATCAGGACCAAGTGTTCAGTACTACAATGTAAATTTCCAGACATTAGACATAGAATTAAAGAATTTTGCCTTTCTTTATCCTAAACAAGCACACAAAGCCATAGACTTTTAACAATTCTGTGCTGAGTTATTTTTTCAGTTTAGTGAGAAATTTAATTAATTCTGAAGTTAGTCTATCTCCTAGAAGTTTTCAGTTTAAGTAGAATTTTGGACAAAAATGTTAAAAAATACATTTGAGACACTTCAGCTTCAAGCTTTCATTTTCTATCTGACAATTTGCAAATGTACATGTATCAAATATGTCAGAAAGTAGTTAAAATACCTAAACTTAAAGATTTCTGAATCTGACTTTCCACAAAAAGGAAATATCCACAGATTTTCTCCAAGATGTTTCAAATTAGTGTTCCAAATTTAACCAGCTGAAGAAGGGTAGTTTGCATAAACTTATCCAAACAATTTATTGAACCAGAAATCTGGGCTTTTAATTTTTGCTTTTTATTTCCTAGAAGCAAAGTCTATTTTAGGATTAAAAGGGGAAAAAGAAACAAAGTTTACATTGAAAACATATACACATTCAAGTAAATTAAAGTATTTACAAACAATCTGGATACAGTAAAGGACTCCAAGATTTCTAGCAGGCTTAATTAATAAGACTATTGCAAAAATGAGTCAATTTACCCTCTCAAGCATAGCACAATGCTCCCAAGTAACTTAATCAGAGCTGTAAAAAGCTTATGGAGAAGATCAGACAATTTTAATGATCTTCTTCATTACCTCTGAAAAGCTAATCTAAATAAGACAGATATCTGTACAGATCAAATGATACCACTAGTATCCAAATTTACTCTCTTCTGGTGACTGGAGTAGTTCTTTGCATTCCAGTAAAAAAATTGAATTTTAAAGCATAAATTCATTTGTGATTTCAATTCCAGACCAAGCTCAACTAGCTCAAAAATAGAAAGCGGGAATAAAAAAAGAGGTTGCAAGACTTCCTCAATAAATAAGCTCTGTATAGCTTTCAGAATCACGGTCATAACTTTCTACACTAGTTACAAGTATACACTCAATTATTTTTTAACATTGTTTACACTTTAAAGAGAATATAGCTGAGACCAATGGAGTGGATTAAACCATTTTATTTTCTTTCTTGTGTTCTGTTTAGGAAATTGAGCTGAATTATAGAACAAAGTAACTAATGATTAAATACCTTCACTTTGGGGGACTAACTTGAAACATCTTTAAAAGCCATGATTTTTAAAGCCATGATTTCCAAAGTCAGAAAAACAACATTTTTATCAAGGGCATGTGCCTTCAAGAAAAAATTGATGATAACCCAAATATTGAGACAAATTTGATTACAAATAATTTGTAATCATAGGTTTTTATTTTCCTTTTTTGTAGAAGAGGATTAGTTTCTTAGATTTGGGCAAATTCTAACTGAACAAATATATCTGAAACAATGATGTTGAAAAGGTGACCTGAGATCAAGATCTGGAGTGGCAGAGATTTGCAGACATAAGTGAGGATCTAATTTATCAATATACATGTCAAATGAACTCATGAAATAATCAAGATTGGTAAGCCACTGGTGATAAATAACCCATATGACTGCATACTTAGAGATCAATTCATGCACTGAAGTGCTTTTGATTGAAACAAAATAGAAGAAGCAAGAGAAAGAGAGCAGTCCAGATAACAGTATATTAAAGGTCATATGGGATGTTTATGAGATTTATGTGAAGTAAATCACTTAACCTTGCTCTTTGGAAGAGAAAGTATCTTTGCATGCTCCCAGGCCCAGAATGGGTACCAGCATGGTAATGCAAGCGTGCTCGATCCACTTGCTTCTTTGATTTCCTTCTAGCCAGGGAAGCCACCACCACTAAAGGAGGCGCTGAAGGAGGTTTGACTCTTGTGGTATTGTTAGAACAGACGGGTTTAGTGCCCTGATTAGATTGCAATAATCAAGCTGGAGGCTGTTCATATGTACTCTTAAAGCACAGATTGCATTATTCACTTACCTCGTTACCCCTTCTCCTGTTTCTTGACCTATCTCTTAGCTGTCTTTTCTCCAGCCCAGTCTTCTCCTAAATAAACAAAACTATTTTTTTCCAATTGATCCCACTTTTGCTGCATCTATTGGTATTTCTGATACTGTTACCTAAGTGATCTCAGCCTTATATGATGCTGTCAGTCTCATAAGACTTTTTTTCCCAAAAGCCAGCTCTCCAGGCGCCTTTGAAGCTTCTCTGTTTGTCATTTGTTATGTGTCCTGTCTGCTGGTTTCACGTGTCACATCCACATCCTGCTCTGTTAGCTTTACTGTGAGCCAGGGCTTTTTCGAGGATCCAGTCATTCACCAGCAGCTGTAATTTCAGCTCACAGTTTCCCTCTTCCATTTATTCCTACTCATGATGATGGAACGAAAAGGAGAGACCTCCATTCAATTCTGAGTCCAGCCTGTTGTCTGTCAGCTGATTACACCTCCTCTAACTTCACAGAGGCACAGTGAGCACAGAAACTTGCCCTTTAAATTCTGTTTCCTTTTCAGAGTACAGTTCAACTGCCAAGGCAAAAATCTGCCTTTAGAATTAGCCTTTTGTCTGTCATGGCTATTAGATAAGAGCCAGGTGAAAATATCTAAAAGGGAATAAAACTTTAGATGAACCACCTAAGCCAATTGTTTGCCAGGACTCTACCATACAGAAATTTTTAGTTACCTCACAGGGTTGATTGTCGTAATCTTGGAATAGGATTTGGAGCAGGAGAAAAAAGAGGCAGTAAAATAGCAGAAATAGACTCCAAAGCATTTAATACCATGGAGGAAAAAGTAAGCAACATAAAACAATGGAAGGAGGTGTTTATTTTTCTAAGAGTCTTATAGCAAAAATGCAAAAGACATATAAGAGAGAAAAAACAGACCTAAATAGCATAAAATGGATAGTATTGCTGAGATTGCTTGTTTACCAGCAGGATGTCTGGACTTGCCAACCCAGAGAGTCCCTTTTGCTCTTATGTTCCTAAGTTGCATAAACAGAAAGTAGTAACCAACAAATCCCGAACGTGTGATAAAGAGATTTCAGCAACATTTTGTCCTCCACTGTACTAGGAGAACTATTTGTTGAGAAGACCCTCAAAGGACAGCAACTATGAATTGACCTTGCATTTCTCCAATAGAACGAAGAGAGGAAGCAAGGAAGGAAGGAAGGAAGGAAGGAAGGAAGGAAGGAAGGAAGGAAGGAAGTCTCCAGAGGAAAATAGCAAAATATTTTTTACTGATATTGTCAGTTGGAGAGAAAATTTGGTATCTTCCAAAATTATACTTCCTTGTGTCTGCCAGATAATCCCTGGATTTCTCTGATTTTGCAGGCATACAGACTAAGAAAGAGAGGAGAGAAATTATATAAGTCTACATTTTGTCTGACGTCTTTCTCTGGAAGAGGAATATGCAAAAGATTAACAAAGTTAATGACATTTGCTGGTATGCTGAATAGAACTGAGCAACTGGCATGATGATATGCTATTTGCATGTCCAAAACAGGGAGATAATTTTTGCCATTAATAATGCACTTGTGTATGCAATTACAACCTTAAAGAGCTGGACATAGGAATCATAGGGCTGAAGCTTTTGTATATGACAAAATCTGGTACTCACTGGAATAACATTACAACACAAATTCAATATGCAATAGGTTAAACATCACAGTGCAAATCTTCAATACTCTTAGGCATTACAAAAGCACCTAGGTGTTATGGTGATTTGCATTCTGTGTGTCCAAAACAGATTAAATACTCTGTTCAATGTGTCAAGTCAGTTTGCAATGCAAAACAGATGTATATTTGCTTTGGCTTCTGCAACCAATATTTAAAATAGAAACTGGGAAGCTGATGCAGAGAAATACCATTTTAACATTCAATTTAATTTTACTGCTTTGTCCCTACTTAAGCCTTCATTTCAGCAGTAATGAATGCACACAGTTGTTGGTTTTTAGTATCTCTTTTCTTTAGCATAAAATTAAAATGTGTTCCTGTTGGAGCAGAACAAATATAAATTAAAAAATTAGGAAACAAAGACTCCTTTTGCATCTCACATCTCTAAATCCATAACACTCTATTAGAAGCCTCATTTACCTTAATAAAAGGTGTTCAGTAGAATTTAGATATTCCACTCTTAGAAATCACCAGAATGTTGAAAAAAGTCAGCGTTATGATATTGTACAGAATTACTATATGCTAGATCACAGAGTTTTTTGTCAAGATTCATAAAACAAATTAAGACGAGCAAGTGTTTTAGATGAATTCTCAAATCACTTCAAATCGACCACTTCTGTCCCTTGGTGTTTCAAATCCAATTTTACCATATGCAAATGTTGTTGAGTCAAACAAATGGGCAAATTTAAATAATAACCCAACTCCACAAAATCTCTCATCCTCAAGAAGGCACATTTTTAATCTTAGGTGTTCTCTAGCTTAATTTGATCCCACTTCTGTTTCTATTAAATTCAACAATACAAACTCCTGTTCCTGATTTCAGTGGATTTTAGTTTTCTAACATGTAATATTTATAAATGCTGTCCAGAAGTTTTCTGTGAAAGACACTCAATTACGGTAGTTGTAGTTTCTTCCAGTCATACTATAGTGGGAATCCCAGAAAGTTATTTCCTTGAGGGTTTTTTCCCATATTTCTGCTGAAATAAGTAGCTGCAGGGTCACTTCTGACAGCATTATTAAACAAGAACGTAAAAATATTAAATCCACAAATTTTGGTAAAGAACATATATTTACAGATACTCTGAAGTCTCTGAGAAGTTTTTTTCAAACACTCCATGTTAAAAATATTGAGACCAATTTTTTTTTTTTTTTTTAATTCAGTCAGTTCTTTCCAAGGAGGATTCTGGCAGAAAATCAGTATCTTCCTCATCATTCAGGAGAACTTGTTCTGTATTCCTGATCAAATGTCAAAAAGTCCTGATGCTCCTTTCTCCCACCAAAACATACTGGATGTAAATTAGAAGAAAAAAATGCACTGGTCTGTCTAGATAGAACACAGTGATAATTTACCAAACTAGCAAACATTCAAAGATAAGATYGTTGGAGTACAAGAAGCTGAAAATTCGCTTATAGAAAATAGTCATTCTATGGGGTTTTTTGTTATGTAACTAGTATGTAGTTATATAACTCTACATGCAAGGACATCATCTTGTGTTTTGAATATTATTTTTGTATGTCATACTGGTGACAGTTCTTCCTAGCCTCTAGATAGGACAGTTTAGAATCTGTGAAAAAAAAAAAAAGGTATAATTTCCAATTCTATTTCTGACTATTCAGCCTGAGATCTCAAAGTTACATATGTCTGTGTGATTTATAAATGATCATAAATGATAATGGTTATTTCATGTCGTATTTTATCCTGTTGTGTTCATTGTAAGATGCAAACCTAAGCAGATTTTTCTCATGTGGTCTTAGGAATGTCAACATGAATTTCGATATCCACTCTACCAATATGTCTTGACCAGCATTTTCTGTGTCTTATACCGGTAGTGGTCACATACAATTGTGTGTGTAACAGAATTTTTCCAAATGATTTTGCAGTTTTCAGAAGAAGCCAAGTGCTCTTCAAGTGAAAGGTTAATCTTTTTAATTATTTTTTACAATTTTTTCCTTTTATTTTTGGTTTTATCCTGGACTGTGAAAGGCAGTGTAAAAGCTACCTTCTACTGCTGCACAGCCTTGTTCAATACAGACTTACAATGTAATGTAACAGTTCAAGTATCTCTCGGCTGCTTTAGAAAAGATGATGTATGTAGGTGAACTCTGGCAGCTATCAGTAAGCTTTAAAAAACCTACACTGAAATGGGAACTGCAGGTTTTGAGGTCTAGCCCAAAGCTTCAGAACTTAAGGCAGAATTGAATTAAAAGCAGAGAGTGGAAATTAACAGGCTAGGACTGCTATGGTGCATGCAGGTAATTTTGGCATCACATGGTAACAACCAAGCTGGGAATAAAAGGTTACACAGGATGGAAGAAAGTCCTTGAAAAGCAAGGAAGGAGAATGTCCAAAAGACTAACAAAGTTAATGACATTTGCAGGTATGCTGAACAGAACTGAGCAACTAGCATGAAATGGAAGTATTTAAGTCCATGGCTGCTTCAGGATATGGCCAAACTGACCCGACTATTATTACCACTTCATACTTTACACAAAAAGGAATGGATGATTCCTGTATTAACTTCATTACTGGTTAGCCAAAGTGATGCTGTATTAAAAAGGAAGATGTTTTGCTAAACTGTGAATTCATATCATTGTGTGACTAGGATGAAACAGCATTCACTGAGGAGCACTTATGACTGAAAATTAAGAGTTTTCCAAAGCTCTGGGAGTACAATTCACATTTTTCACTAAATGTTAATGGATTTGGGAACCTAACTGCATTAGTGACCTCTGAAAATCCCTATCAAAGTGACTGAATTGCAAACAAAAACTGGAGTTTTTCATTAATCTCCACTATTGTGCTAGTAGACTGGAGGGTAGCCAGTATTGTAGCCATCTTAAATGATGTGTTAGGGGTGAATCTAAAAATTATAGACCAGTGAACATGACTTTAGTATTAGGTAAATTAGCTGAAAACACATTCAAAGAGACTTGTAAAACACACAAATGAGCAGAATACAATAGAAATCAGCAAAGCTTCTGTAAATGGGAATCATATTGCTTAAGCCTCATTTTATTCAAAAGAATTGAAACAATAATGGAAAAAGAACCATTAAATGTAGTTTAGTTGAACTTTTGAAAGGCCCTCTAGGAAACATCTGGCCCAAAGATGTTAATAGGAGGAGCAGGTAGTCTTAGGGAATAGTGTCATGTTAGTGTAATGTTTAATAAGTGTGCTGACATGAAAGACATTGTCTATTAAAATCAAATATTTTCAAATATAACAAAAGTAATAGAAATCAATAATGGAAATAATATTATGCTATTATATAGGGAGGTGATGGGTCCCTATCTTAACATTTATGGTTGGTTTTGGTTAACCAGCTTCAAAATTGCCTAAAAGTCTAAACCACAGAAAAATGCAAACAGAATAACAGTGGCCTCATGATTGTCACTATTTTCATTATGCTTTAACATATATTTTAAAAGGCAATTACTTTTAAGCTGCAAGAAAAGAAATAATTATCAGGAGTAAAAGAGTAATTACATTTTTAACTAATTTTGTCAATTTCTCTGCTAGAAAATTGCTTAGACTATTCACTGTCATTGAGGCCAGTATCTGCCAAGCATCTATGTCCTTCCTATTAAACTTTCAGATTTAAAAAAAACAAACCCTTTTCTATTTAATATTCTCTGTTAAATCTGAAAAATAAAATGGGTAATCATTTCAGAGTTCTAGTTTTTTAGACCAAAAAACTTTTAAGGACTTTTCTAAAAATTTGATAGTGTAGATAACCAAGTTTCAGTTCCTGAAAATGTTCCTTAACACCTTTAGTTGACTAGTATAGAAATAGCCATTAAGACTGAGATCCAGATTCATTATTAGAAAAAAAGAGCAAAAGAAATAGATAAATAGATAAGTAAAATCAACCAGAACTAATTACTTGATTTGCTACTTCCTTGTGTCGTTTGTAATAATTCAAGCAAATATCATGTGGTTACAATATTGCTACCAAGTCAAAACAAAATATCAAACTTGTATTTTCCTAGAACTGCTATAAATTAATACAAAATACCTTCATTCAAGACAAAGCAAGATTTACGTGTACAGTAAAAATTTCATTTACCACTATGCAAGTCAGAAAACAATTATAAGTCTACCAGCCAACTCTCATCAAATAACAATTGCTCATTCATTACGTGTATTTAGAAATAAGATTGCCCTTTATGAATAAGCCCCAAATTGCAGCTCCTTCTTTCTGTGCTGACTCAGAAATGGCACAGACACTTGAAAACTCAATTTACCTAGGCCTAATTCTGAGTTCAGGCTGGTTCCAGTGAAGTGCAATGTAGACATGCATTGGAAATCCATGTTTAGCTGAAATCCATGAAGTTTGCAAGTTTCGTAATGAGGCACAGTTCTGAAACAGGAATGCCAGTCAAGACAAACCATAATTCTTTTCCTTTAGAGAGAGAGCATAGCTGATGTGCATCTTGCATACACCCACCTCTGGATCTGACAGTCTGCAGCTTAAGCTCTAGGAGGGTTCATTATACAGGGCTGAATCTCAATCCCTGGAAGAGCTGTAGAGACCCAGAACTTCCTTCAGTTGCCTAAGGATTGCTTACCAGGGGCCTTAGTGCGACTAAGATGTTTCCCCAGGGAAGCAGATATGACAGTGAAGTGAGCAGAGACCAGCAGTCTTCTGAAGCAAGGAGCACACTCCATTAAATTTCATCTGGCACTAGATGGAATAAACAGCCAGGCCATGTCCGCTCTTTTGAATGCAGCCCTAGAAATCAGTACATAAGCAGCAGGACTGTGACCACAATCACCTTCAGTACACTTTCTCAGCAGACTAAATACACTTACACAAATGATATAAAAGGCTTTTGTGAATTGGACCCTGCATTTTCAAAGCTAAGCACTTTTTTCCATTTGCAGAAGCCATTCGTTTAATGCCAAGAGAAAAAGACACACGTGCCATTTCATAACTTAGTATCTTCATTTGCTTGAGTGAATTTTTGAAAAAACAAATTTAATTTCACATTTTGTTTTGCCCACAAATAAATTGCACAATATGTCATACAAAGCTAAGTTTGTTTTGTCAGTGAAAAAACATTATCATAGTGAATGCCAACGTCTAAGAATATCTTTCTTCCAACAGGAGTACTTTTATTTCAATCAGAAATAATGATACTTCACCTTACAGATGTAAAATATCCTATCTGTCAGCTTCTTTCTTTTCTTCTCCTAATGTTGAAATCTATGAGGCCAAAAGCCCCCACAATCCTGGCTGGCTTATGTGTCAACAGAGTGGTTTCTGTGAAGGTGCTATTCTACCCTGGTACTTCAAATCCCACATCTGTAACCTTTTTATTGCCCTTCTCTATAAATTTCTGATTTTCAGTGCATCTGATGAGTACATCTTGTAATTAGGCCAGAAAAAATAGGGCCCTTTATTTTTAAGTTATGTGTCAATACGCTCTGCAGTCCTACAGCCTTTCTGTTCTTCAAAACACAGAGTATTCCCACTGGCTGTCATGAGAAAATCTTCAGCTCCCTGCTCCTTTTGTGCTGAGAAATTTTTAATTTGTGTTTGCCACATGACTACTGGAGCATGTGGAGATACTAGCGCACAACATATATAGTATAACACCCCTATTAATTTATGACTTAGGATTTAATTCAGACATTCAGATACTCCCATACGTTCTATAAAAAGTCTTATTGCACATGCAGACATTGATAACACTTGCACTTGCAATGTTTGTTTTCATGCTTTTATGAGAAAATTCTTCTCTGAGTACTGTAGATAGTACTTGGATAGTACTTGGATATCCACTTGGATAGTGCTTCACTTGGATATTGAAATGGTTTTTAAGTTGGGTGTATAAGAAATTTGGGGTTTTTCAGTGTAGAATTCAGGGTTTCATTTCAGTGGTATAAAGTTTAGGGAAGCCGGACTCTAAGAGGAAATTTATTCATTGTAACTTCCAGTCAATAATTTTTGCAGTGTTTTTAAGGGGGTCTGAGATACTTGTTCAGTCTTACTTAACCAGAAATTTCATTGCAATACAAGAACTGAATTTTGAGGACTGTTGATTCTCTTGAGCTTTAAGACCTTATCTATGTTAACTGCTTGACAGCTCACAGTTATTTATTCTTGCTTTGGTACAGTTAGAGATAAAATAGGGACCCACTTCCTAGTAAGTCTGGAACTTTACAGCACAAACTTAGTATTTTGTCTAGTAGAAGATTTAAATCAGATTTATGTCATTTCTGATGGCCAATTCCATTATTCATTGTCCTTCACAGCTTCTTAATCAAGAAGTTTTCCCTGAACATTCATTGTTCCAACTTTCTTTGTTGTTTTCCTAAGCTTTCCCAAATAGTTATTTTTCTTCTTGGAAGCTGGAGGACAGATGAAGTTACTGTAAGTTATAGCATCAGTGAAACCAGGTACTATTCAGCTACCTAAGATATTAGCAGCCTAACTCATTAGGTTCCCTTTATATTCAGGGCAAAAATACAGACACTGTGGGTGTGTGTGTGGTTGATTGAATGATCTGGTTTAGACACGTGTGCTGGTGAGATACATTATTGTAGTGGCCCCTTAAATTTATATGCTATATCTCCATTGAAGACATTGAAGTCAGATGAATCCTAGGCAAAGTATATGCATTATGCCACATCAGCATATTTTTCATAGTTTAGTGCAGTATCAATAGATGAACAGCAGTACCTTACAGTATTTCAAACACTGTTTTGTGTGTGGTATATTGTACTGAGTTTATAATCCTTTACAAAATAAATTCTTTGAGCTTGTTAAGAATACTATGGGCTTTTTCAATAGGAGAAGGTACTAAATCCTAATTTCCTAATTGAAATATAAAGTAAGTATAACTCACATTTTTCCTCATTGGCTTCCTGAAAGTTCAGTGAGGGAAGATTCTTCCTTTCCTTAATACAAAAATGTAGTAAAAGAAAGCAAAAAATAAATGCATTTTCAATTAAGTCTCTAAACTTTCACTTAATCTGTCCATCCAATCTTAATGTCATTCATGGAGAAAATCCAGCATAAATTGCGTGCTGTTGTTCTACCGGTATTGTTTTGCTTCTAGGGAGTTACTGGCTTCTGGAAGTTGCTCTGGAATTTGCTACTCAAACTGGAAAAGAAAGTACATATTCTGGAGAAAACAAAGAGCTAACATGCTTAACTTCTAGCAGAGGCCATAACTATCTTCTCAGAATGAAAAAGTAAATTATTTAAGTCCGTAATGTCAAATAATTGGAAGCAAAATATGCTCAGAACCTTCTGTTTGCATTTTGTCTGACATTTTGGGAATTAAAGGCATCCCTAAAGCATCATCAAAACGGATATATACAAGCTTAATGATTGCTAAAAGGATGATATTCGGGCTCCGGAAAAATATAAAAGATTTATCTGTGGTAAGAATTTTGGCAGACCTTGCTCATATGAAAAAGGTTACTTTGTAGCTAGAAGATAAACTCAATAATTTTTAAAGAGTGTGGGAACAGTCTGTGGAATTTCTACAGAGTTGTTTTGGAAAGATGACAACATTACAGATACCAGTATAAAATCAACATAATCTAAACTAATAAAAATACAAGGAAACAAGGAAAAGGATATTTTTACTTTTCCATAGGTATAATTTTGTCAGCAGCTGTTAGTGTGCTATAGCTCAAGAGAACCTACATACTCAAAGTAAATACGTAAAAACAAAATACATTGTTTGAGGACAGCTGAAGTACTATGCTTTATCTCAGTTATGAATAGAACTTTATAGAGAGAAGTGAAAAAAGGTGCTTCAACAGTGGCATAAAAAGGTGTCTGTTTAGTTCGCCAACACATCTGATGAGAGGACAAACACATTATGTGGTAGATCCAACATGCATTTCCTAGAAAGCAATTTAACAACTTGGAGAATACACCTGCATGAAATAGTAACTTTCTTTATTTCAGTTTGGAGTTGAAAATTCTTGAACATGATCTGCTCAAGTTTATGGCTGCCATATGGCTTTCTATGATAAATTGCTACAGTGTGTAAATAAAGAAGAATACAAAAAACAAATCATAGAAATTAAGTCATGCAATTCCTAATAGAATATTTTAGATCGGAACTAATGGTGGCAGATCAATGGTCAAGCATATTTAATTTTCAAACTAGTGGAGGATATTTATATGGATCATTCTGATAGTTAATCAATTTGCAATATGTTTAGTATGCAGCCTTCCTAGCATTAGAATGAGGTACTCTGAGAGAAATCCTTTTCCACTTCTATTCAGTACTTCTCTTTTGTGCAAATTGGATATTTTAAAAACTACTAGAGATGGAATATARGTTTTTTTCGCTTAGAGGCTAAGGGATCCAGGGGTTCCAAATCTTGCTGAATTTTTTTAAGGGGAGAAAGAGGAAAAACATCAACTCTTTTGGAAACACCTCCATCGGAGACCCACAGCAAAGATTTAAAAATAGTCATCTATGCCAATGTCCTCATATTCCTTTGCTGTGAAAGACATCTGGATAAAAGTGAGATCGAGACAGGGGCTGGCATGGAGTGGGAAAGAGGAAACATGGACGGATCTTAAAAGGATCACACAGCTCCTACAAGCACAGGCATGACCAGGAGTTAATCACAGCAATCTCTAGGTGCAGTGATGAATGATAAATAATCAGATTCATCCTGTGTTAGTCATTTGATATGATATTTTGGAGAATAGTGCCTAGAAAGATTACATACTGCAGGCTGTAGAGGAGGAATACAGCAGTGGGAATGACACATTTTTTCCCCCTAAATATTCTTGATTGATGCACAAATGTGGGGCTCCGATGGAAAACAGCAGAAAGGGAAAACAGAAAATAATCTCATTCACTTTGTACAATTATGCAGCTTCGCTGGTAACTGTTAGAAATAGTTGGATTGCTGTTTATGGTAGGCTTTTTAAATAGTTCCTGTTAAGATGACTCAGATGTTTCTGAAAATAAGATTAGGGTAAGAATCATGTTGTCAATATAAAAAAAAAATTATATTTTTAAGTGAAACCTTGTGCCTGTTCTTTGGAGAATGAACACAAAATTTGGAGAGTATGTCAGAGGAGAACCAGGAAAGTTCCTCTGTTTCTCTAAATGCTGACTTTAATTTCCACCTAATCATTGGATTTATGACATTCTTTTTCAGGCTATTTCTTACACTCCAGAATTCATGTAAAATGAGAGTCCTACGTAACAAGAACACCATAACTGCAATAACAATGTGCTAAAGATCTAAAGAAGTGTCCAAATTTACTGAACTCCCTAAGTTTAAGTGGGTGTATTTAAATTACAAAATTATTTTTAATAGTATGAAAATGTGCTAATTTGTTCCTGTGAAAGAGTTGCAACACAGTAGTGAAATCTTAAAGCTATATGAAAAGTGTTGTTATTTTCCTGTCCTTATCCATTCGATAAGTTATTTAATGCTCAATAGAAGAACAAAAGTCTTTGAAATGAAAAGTAGGACATTTTAAAATGTCTATTTATTTTGAACTACAATTAAATCCAAAGATTTAATTTTGCAAAGTTTTACCTATCTGCGAAAGCTTAACATTAGAATAAAAGGAAGAATTATCATTCTTAAACAAAACCAATCATCTATGTATCCTCAGAATTTGTTTAATAGTGGCCAGCCTAGCACACACCAATACAGATAAGTCTTTACTCAATAATGAACACAAATCATGATTTGTATTAGACTAAGCAAAATCAATATAATTTGAAGAAAAATCAAAGTCAAAATGAAATGTTTCAATAGGATCGAAACCAAGAATGCAAGCAAAGGAGTCCAGATAGGCACCTGTTTTATAGGAAATAAAAACTCTCTCCATTGCAATACGTCTACTGCTTCTGTGGCGACTATCCAAATATACATCAAATCCATAATTATTCATTTTCTCAATTACTTTTCACTGGTATCTGAAATTGAATTACCACTGCCTGTTTATGCTTATCTATGTACTTTTTGTTTGCAGTTATTTCAAGTGCCTATTCATTACTTGGGGCACATTAGAAGTATTGCAATATCTTCCACTGCCTCTTTTGTGTTTGTATTTTACTTTTATCACAACATAGTAAATGGTTATGTAAAGCTGAAGGCTTTAAAAACAACATTATTAAACTTTTATCAATGAAAAGCACATTATAAACATTGGTATAAATATAATAAAAAGAAAATTATAAAATCTAGAATAAAATAGAAATATAGGTCACTATGTTATGTTTCTGACATAACAGCTAGAAAGTTCTTGAAAATGGAGTAAACTATCTCAGGGACACAACCTAGAACAGATCTGATTAGAAAAAGAGCTATAGATCAATAATCTGGCTTCCCTGTCCAAACCTTCATATGGTATGTCCTTGCACCAGGTTTGAGGCAATCAAAGAATATTCAAAAATTATTAGTTTCTGTTAGCTTATAGTATCCCTGCACTTTAAAGATGACAGAAATGCTACCCTATGTTAAAGGCACACTCCTTTAACAGTGGCAGTAATTAACCTGAGGAGCAGTTAAGGAAGAGAACAGCTCAATTTTACCATTTTCTTTTTCAGGAGAAGATCTGGATATGCAAAAGTGTCCTTCTGTGATGTATTTTCTATAGAAAAATCTTTCCTCATCTTGCTTCCTGTATCCCTCCTGCCTTTCATTTGTGAACCACTTTTCACCATGCCTGTGCTGCCGTTTGCTGCCACTTCCCATAGAAACAGCTGCTGGATCACATTCTTCACTAAAGGATTGGTAAAACTACTCAGGTTAGAAAAATGTGGACAGATAATATCAATGTCCCTATTTCCTGCCCTGTCCCTGCCAGCGGTTGTGTGGGCCCTACAGATGGAGAAATGATCTCTAGCATGACAGTAAGAGAGATTGGCCAAGGTCAACAAGTACTGCCTACTGGGAGTTAACCTTTTCTCAATGTGTCTACTGGAGACAAACACAAGCTATTGGCAACTGCATCAGCTGTGAGCTCAGAACAAAAGATGTAGTACACAGATTTTAAAGCCTATCAATCCATGAGAGCCTTAAGGAAACAGAGAGTTTGACTGGCAATGTAAGAAAAGAAGTTTGTTACCCACTTGGCAAATCCCAAATAATTAAATATTATTAACTGCATTTCAGTATGTCCCATTAGAATTAAAGCTAATATTTTATCTTTGACAAAGAAAATTTATTGACTCTTTATTGAATATTCAAGTCACTGGTGTTATATATGTCTCTTTCCAGTAAAATATCCATCACCAGTATAATTTAACCTCAGCAGAGAAATCTGAGCTCATTTTCTCATTAATATTATACTCCCCAAGCAGATATGAAATATACAGACTTTCACAGTTAAACATGTAAAACCAACGCATTTTCTTTGTTAATTTTGAAAACTGGCAGTTACCCAAGGGAGGTAAATTCAAATAAACATAGAGATATTGAATCCTACTGCTTTCAAGTACTGTATAGGCCCTCCTCTCTTCACTGAGGGTTGTATACAGACTGGATGTTATCTATTTATAGAACTCAGCACATACTGAATCAGTATCTCCCGTGAGTTTCCACTGGAAGCATTACGCATCTGTGTAGGTGCAGTTTGACGCCAGCATAGCTGATGTAATTCCAATGAACTTAAATCAGCTGTATCAGTGCAAGCATTTTTACAGCAATACCTCTGTGATTACGTTAGGGAGGGCAGGGAGTCTTTTGATTTTACCAGCAACACTGCCAACTGTAAAAATAGCACTATTTTCTTAGTAAGGCCGGTTTGATTGGAATACAACAAACTGCTGATATCTTGTGCTGTAAAATCAAAATTCTGTTAAAGAAACTATTCAAAGAAYGGGAAAAAAAAAGATAAATAATATGATATTGTAAAAGATCAAGAAAAATGTGTCAGATTTTCAGGAAAGGAAATTAAACTTATTTAAAATAACTTTTAAATTATAATATTCTTAAAGATGTTTGCTAATAGAGAACTTTAAGTAGCTGATGAAGAGTCTTACAGCTGAGATCTGAAGAGGCAACATGATAAGATCTCTTCTCTTATCTCAGAAAAATCCCTGCTTGGAGGTGCTTCTTTCTGTTTTAGTCATTCACCACAGCCGAAGCACGTCCATTCCACAGCAACCTTGGCTCTTGACAGAACAGCACTCCTCAGAGAGACAGCCACTTCCTGTTTAGGGGCCAGGCCATGCAAGCTCTGCTGCCTGAGCTGTCAGGAGGCATCATCAGTGGAGACTAGGGCCAATCAGCTCACCTGAACCTGTAGTTTTCATCTCATTTTAAAATAGTGGGTTTCACAGGTGAAGGAGAAGTAAAGGACAGGGACTTTTTACGAGGTGATAGGACAAGGGACAATGGTTTTAAACTGAAAGAGAGTAGGTTTAGATTAGGTATTAGGAAGAAATTCTTTATTGCGAGGTTGGTGAGGCAGTGGAAAAAGTTGCCCAAAGAAGCTATAAATGTCACATACCTGAAGTGTTCAAGGCCAGGTGAGATGGGGCTTTGAGCAAACTGGTCTAGTAGGTGGTATCCTTGCCCATGTCAGGGGATTGGAACTTAATGATCTTTAAGGTCCCTTCCAACCCAAACTGTACATCAGACATTCTCACATTCATACAAAATGAACATGTAAAGTCTACAGCATTGACAGAAATATTTTATGACGTATTTGATGACTGTGAAGGATCAGTAGCTCACATACCACAGTGAAATCTGAGAACACTATTTAATTTCCACAGCCATCAAACAAGTAACAAGCATGTGTACAGAAGTCCTAGCTACAGGTAGACCACACTAGGACAAGGCTGAGCCCAAGTCACAGCTGTAGTGATGGGAGGTGAGGAAGGCACTCAGACTTTTGTTTCTGTACTACGGGCGTCATCTAACCTCTACCAATCCCAGCCCCACCAGGTAATGGCCCACCATCCGCGTGTTCACTCAGGAAGAGGGGCATCCAATTTCAATAGAGAGAGCACTTTCTTTTCCAGTTCAAATTGTGCCTTCACCTCAACAATGCAGTGTATTCCTGTAACATGCAGGAAATCGGTTTGTTCTCTCCATGGCTGTACAAGCCTTATAGAATAGATCTTCTTCATCATGGGAGATTGTTGTAATGTCTGAACAATTACCTGATAGTAACATCACCCCTAATCCCTAAATGAAGTGCGTAGGGTGCGGCTCTGGGTGAGTTTTCCACAAAAATTCCTGTCCTGTTGATCTCTAGGCTAGGTCTGAAATCAAAATTGCAGCTCCTTTCATTTCACCCTGAAGTACCTGACACTTCCTATAGAGATGAAAAATCTTACAGACTGTTCTGCAGTCCTCAGATGAGGGCAGGTTTCTGCAGATTTTAGGAGTATAAAACCTTTACTGACCCAGCCCTAACTAATCCTAGACAAGAGAATTATCTGCAAATATGGCAGCCATAAAATACTCTGCAATGAGAAATGCTCCATTTATGATTTTGTTCACATCTTTTAAACTCATGCCTTTGAGCAGGACTTCCAGCATTCTGAGATAATAACGAGGTAATGAAAAATTGCTGGTTTTGATGTCTGTTTGGCTAGCAGCCACTAGCAGTGGTTAGGATCAAGAGAACGACAGATGTCCTTTACAATATATCAGTTACTGATGGGAAGATCCCAGATCTGAAGCACCGTAAGTCCCTTCAAGAGAAGGACATAAGGATGGAAAATATCACAGAGGTAGAATTAGATTATACTAAATATATATTTCACATGAGTACCTTAGGCTTTTCTTTGATATCTTGGGTCAATCAGTGCTAAGTTTAGTTATAAAGGATGAAATCAAGTAGTCAGACTCTGGAAAAGATTGAAATAGAATAAGTAGTCCGTTCAGGACAATAAGTATAGGATGTTTATCAGTTTATAGCGCATGTCTAGATTTAGAAATTATTTGCTAGAAACAGTGTTGGTATGCTTCCCAGAGATAATGTTTCTCTCTTTTGCTTTTTCTGTGTGATACAGACGCTTTCAGATGGCAGATATTAAATTAGAAACAGCTGTATCCTCTGCACAAAATATTTTATTACTGACAACCCATATGTCTGTTGCCTGTCCTTCTTAAACAGACAACTGCATGCCACACAGCATGCAGAGAAGTGGGGCATATAATATAGACCAAAAAAAAAAAAAAGAAAACCTCTCTGTCAAGACTGGTGAGGATTATGTTGTTGTTGTTTCACCCTGTAGCATAACTAGTTGTTTACATAGACAGGCACAGAAACAGAAGAGAGATAGCATTTAACTTTGTTAAGATAGAGCATTTCCCACATAATATATGCATGCGCTCTGCCCACACTGCAGCTTTGACCTTCAGAAGAGACTGTGCCTTGTCCTTCCTGTCCATTATCATAGACCAGGGTTTTCCTCTCTTCTAAGATATTTTCCATAAGCCATTGCTTTCTCACACTCAAGAGTTTAAATTTGCAGCTGATTTCATATTGCTTTTTCCAAAGGTCGGTTAAGGCTGTTCTCTTTTGGCAACCAGGGTATGTGCAAATCTCAGAATTTCTGATGAAGATGAAAAATACAGATTTTTTTTTCAAACAGGAGACTGAGTATAGAAATGATTCAAATTATAAGAAAGGGCAAGAAATAAATGCAACTTTTTATTTGCCAAAACAGATGCACTCACAATTTTACTTTAGACTTAGACTGAAATGACATTCAACAAGTTGGTGAAAACTTTTGTTTTGAAACATCTCAACCTCACTGAAGAGAATGTCAGAGTACACTTAACACTGGAAGAGATACCTGTGGGTACTGATCTGCCTCTCCACATGGAACAAGAGTATGCAGTATTGTGTGAAATTGCTAACTGGGCTTCTGAACATCGTACAGAAACATTTGCTTATTTTCAATGGTATGTTATTCTTTCAGCAAGACTAACACTGTACATAAATGGCAAATTTTATCTTCAGTATAGAGGCCAAGTTAATGCCATCAGCAATTTAATTCAGTATAAAGTAACACATTAATCTTGGAATATTGTCCAAAATTCAGAGACAGTACAATTTCTACATATATATGTACAGTGTGTATATGTATATATGTTTACACACAAAAAGTCTGTCCAACCATTGCATTCAAGTCTGAGTAGAAAAGTATAACAAGCCTCCACTGTGTTGGAGATGATACCTCTCTGGAACACCATCAGAAATAATTTCCTGGTTTATGTAGCATATGTCTGGGGATGGACAATTTCTCTCATGCAGATTTCTATTGCTGGATGTGATTGCAAGATATACTCAATTCAAACCCATTTTAACAGTTCAGAGAAGTTGATGGCTCAATCCTTCATGTTTCCTTTTTGTCATTTCTGTAAAGACTAAATTTAACATTCTTTAGTGGTCTGATCAATTTACTGGAAGGAGAGATTTTGGCATTCTTTCCCACAGTGGCCCATAGGGAGACTGAAAATTGAACACATTTTGGCTCTTGAGTTCCAAACAATTCCCTCTCTAATCAATTATAGATGCAGTTCATCATGCCTAATTTTCAGTTGTCCAAAAGTTAGATGTCTTAGTATCAGCCATCTGACACAGCCTTTATATTCTGTGTGCAGAAATGTGTGAATTACAGGAGAATGATTAATCTCATCCTAAAATAGGTATAAAAAATTGAAGAAATGATTCAGTTGAAAAGGTTCTTGTTCCTTTCCATTAACTCTGATGATTAGGTGAGATTTAAACATTTAAGAACTTTTGAACGTTTGAGTTCACCTGGAAGAATTCCAGCTATGGTGTTCATTGCGCTTTGCTATTTTTTTTTCCCTATACCTAGTCCTGAAACACAAGCATGAGTTTTTCAGCATGAGAAAAGACATCAGAATTTACATATATCACTTTGAATACTGAGAAGTAGAAATACTGAAAAATAAATTGTGTCATATGCTATTTCACGGAAAAAAATGTGAACACTTAAAATTGTCAATAGAGACTTGTGAATTGGAATTTCAAAAGTATTTTCTTCTTTGCTGTTAAGAAGAGGTGAGGTGTCCTGTTTTTCACATAAACTTCTGCCTCTATAGAGAATCTGCAAAAGTGCGTATTTGTCTTCTTCATTATTCATAAATAAAAGTTCAGGCCTTACTGGGAAAAATACATTAGACATATATGGTTTAACTACAATTGCATTTGTACAAAATATTGTATGATTTGTCTCACTACTGAAAAAGTTGTAAATGGAGAAGTTAGAAGGTCTTTTGTCAAATATACTTGGTGACAAATGCTGACAGGAGGAAATCTATGGACTTTGGTAGCACTATACTTGAAAATTTAGATAAGCACTGAAGAAAAACAAGTTGTTTACGGTCCTACTATATTATAAAAGCAAATGCATTGGAAACACTCAACAAGCAGTTTTTTTCATTATATTATAGTATTTAATAAAAACACTTTTGTCAAAATGATCAAAACTCAAATGCAAATATACATGGAGCATCCTAATGCAAATTTGTTCAGTTTGACAACCTTTCAACATTTCTGCAAAAATACTGATCTCCACATTTTTTTTCTGCCCTCCTCACTAAACGAATTTGTTGGACAGAGTTCTGGACTGACTGACAAAGCCCAAAGAAAAAGCTCTCCTTCAGGATCTCACTTTAGCCTCCTGTTATATACCACACGAAAAGGTGATATTATACTTAAGAAAAAATTATAAAAGGATCTTTATGTAATTATAAAGCAAGCAGTAAGATTAAACATACAATATCCATACATGAGGAAATGGAAATTTGGTGAATTCTCACACTCCAGTGATGGGCCCGAAGCAATAAAGTTATCGCTTTTCTCCTGTTTTTATATTTTGCCCCATTAAGTCACAGAATGGAAAATGAAATCACCAGTGGCAAATAAAAATGACTGCTCTGCAAACAAAAATAAAGAAGAAATTATTGCTTGATGGAAATAGTAAGGAGTTCAGTTTGGTTTTATGTTTTTTTTCTAATATCTCCATATATTTACAATAATAGAAGGTATCAAATTTAGAAATACTGATTTAGAAATTTGCTTGCAATTCTCATGATCTAAGTCTTCCTGTCATAGCTAGCTTGAGGCACTATTGCAGTCAGGGAATTTCATTTATACAAGTTCAATTAACTTCTTTTCAAAATATAGCAAGATCCATTGTTCCAAGACAGTAATTTAAATGACTGAAAATGGAAAGCAAGTGCTCTTAGAGCTCTTTTTCATGGAAATGTTGGAAATTCATTTTTCCTTCTTTCCTTTTTCTTTTTTTTCCCCCCTTTTTTTCCCCTTTTTTTCTTTTTCCTTTTTTTTCCTTTTTTTTTTTCCTCTGGATGGAAATTGGCGTTAAATGTCATTGATGGATGCCTAGTAACAATGGGAGCTAATTCTTCTTGGAACTGATTTCAGTATGGTTTTATAGTCTACCCGACTTAATAGAAATCAAAAAAAAATTGCATTAAAGGGGAAAAGAGGCCACAGTCACAAGCAGAAACATAGGCAAAACAATGCAAGATGAATTTCTGTGCTACGTTCATATCACAAGAATTTGTTGATATATCTGTCTATTTTGTGGGTTTTGGTTCATTCTCCTGTTGTCACTGTGAATATGACATCTGCACCATTATTTCATTATATTTTAAACCCACTAATTTTATGTAACTATTAGTTTCAAGAAAATATTTTTGAACCATGTCACAGAAAGGAATAACTGTCCCTGTAAAGTTGCATTAATTTATCAAATATGAACATTAATGTAGCTATACCCAGGAAACATATTTTAAGAACCTCCATGAAAAAATCCCTTGGTCTGTTTTATACTATTTTGTTTTAAGTAAAATACTTTAGTTTGTCCTAATGTGAAAAAGAGCTACTTACTCTTAACCAAAACCAGTATCTTCACTATGCTTTACATGTATGTGAAAAAACCCCAATAACTTATGAAGGAGTAATTGTTTAGATGCTTCTGTTGGACTAGGACCCACTTGTTTTATATAGAAGGACCAGGATCCTTTGCTTTATAATGAGAGTGTTCTCAGTAGAGATGAGACTTCATATACATAACTGTAATGAAAATAGAGACTAAAAGGTTAAAAACTCTAAGGCCCATCCTAAATTTTAGTAGATGTGGAAAATATGGAGGAGTTACTGTATTTGGCTTACAAAAAGATACTCTCAACAGACCTCTCTAATCTTTAAAACTATGCTGAGATTAACAGGCACTGGAAATAAATGGATGAGACAAGTTGTGCCAGTAAGTCAATTTTTTTCTTTAACTTCTATTTCTACATAATCCTCCTGCAGAAATGCTTGCTCTTTTGAAGGTGGCATGATTTTCAAGGGACAATTAGTAAAGTTGCTCTGCAGCTCTCACCCTTCTCTGGAGAAAAAACCATCTCATCCCGTTTCACAGATGTGCCACACTATTCCTGGACTGAATTGTCAGATCTTTAGAGGCAGCACACCCTGTGGTTTGAGACACACAGTAATTTAAATTTAGATCAATTCAACAGGAAAAGCTTCCTGTCACAGTGCACTTAGTTAGTTGAAGGAAGTGGTAGAAGACCTATTGTTAGATAAAAAGATTCAGCTTTAAAATTTTTGGTAAGAATAAATGGCTCAATAGAAAAAAAACCACTTGTAATTAATAAATTATCTCTTTCCATCTCTATATTTTCTGAAGACATTTCTTGAATACTTTTATTCAAGGATATATTCAAGACAGAATACAGGAAATTTTCAAAACCCAGCCTTTTAGCAACCTGTTAAGAAACTRCAGTCCTTGAGATGGAAATCTCAATGGAAATTTAATTTAACCCAAAGTTTGTTTTAAATATTGGGTTTGCACAATACTAGAATTTAGTCAAAATCATTTTTCTGTTTCTGAGATTGTAATAAAGCAAAGACAAATTACTATCCTACTCTCCCACTGTGAGGACAAGCAGCCAAAATTACAGAAGATAGTTTTGACACAGGGTGGCAAGAAGCACTGAAGGATCATTTACTCTGTCGACTTACAAATTTTTACTTTTACTTCAACTCTTTCACTATGAGGGCAGTGAGGCAGTGGAACAGGTTGCCCAAAGAAGTTGTAAATGCCGAACCCCTGAAATGTTCAAGGCCAGGCTGAATGGGGCTTTCAGCAACCTGGTCTAGTGAGAGGCATCCCTGCCCATGGCAGGGGGGTTGGAAATAAATGATCTTTAAGGTTCCTTCCAACCCAAACCATTCTATGATTCTAACATTGAAATAGATAAGTCTACAAGATAACGTTTGGTTAAGCACCAGAAATGTTTCTATGTTCAAGAAGAGACCTTTGAATATGGCCCTCTCTGTTTTATCCATTTCTTTTAGCTGACACTTAGGTGAAAAGGCAAAGAGTATTTCTTCTGCCAAATGGTTATGTTCCACTTGGAGAAGTCCAACCATGAAAATCACTCTGGATACCAAGTAAAATTGACATGAAGCTGACTTTTAAGAAGCAGTAGTGTGCAAACCAAATTATTTTCGGGTAGGATTTCAATATCTTTAATGCTTCCTCACCGTGCCCTAAATAAGTCTTCACAGGTGTCCTGAGAAAAAAAAAAGGGGGGACTGCTATTAATATGACTATAACTGGATTCTTGCTCATGTGAAATATTACTGTCATAGCAAAACTATAGATAATATTTGCAGCTTTCCATAAACTTTTATTCCCTAGGAACTAAATTCATGCTTTAAAATTGACTTTATTTTAAAACAGACAAAAACGACAAGCAAGAAGTTGAAATGAAACATAAAACTGATTGCTTCAACAAGAAAACACCCTACTCAAACTATCAGGATCTTGAATTAGTATGTCTTTTTATCAGAGAAAAAAATTACTCGTGTTACAAAACATTTTTAAAACAAGTAAAACAGAGAACACTAAAATGAAATTCTTTAGGTAGGGTATTATGTAGGAAATCTCCAYTTTAAAAAAAAATAGAAAGAGGCCATCAAAGGTAGCTTAATTTTATATAATAAGACTGTGGACACTCACAGCCAGATTATTGCTTTCCTCCACACAGATTCATTCCTCAGCACTTTTGGTCCTCGTCATCAGCATTCCAATCTGCAGGCCTGCGGCTGCAGCCACGCACACAGGCACCCACTCCAGAGTGGAGGAGCTGATTGTATAGCCTGAAGTGTATGAATAAAGGCTTATTACAGAGCAAACGCATAAGGGTCTCCTACAGTGTCACTCCCCTCAAGCGAGCAAGGCRGGAAATTGATCACGATTCTGAAAAGTAATTGAGTTTGAAAGGAAAAGTAAATCCTATTTATCTAAAGCAAGCTCTGGTTTAACAAAAGGGAGCATCTGAAGCCCTAAAAATGCCTTCCTGAAGAAAAATTACAAAATAAAGAAGTTATGAAGAGTAAGACAAAATAGACATAAATAGAAGGCATGTAAATTCATGTTATTCAAATAAGGCTTTAAGTTAAATACAGCAGACATCCTCACATTCATACAATAAGAACATGTGAAGTCTACAGCCCTGACAAAAATATTTTATGACATGTATTTGATGACTGTGAAAGATCAGTAACTCACTTACCATAGTGAAATCTGGGAACAGGGCCAGTAATCTTCAAAAAACACAATTAAAATACATTAGCTAGTTGGTTTATAACTTAAAAGGATAGCATGCTCTAAATATTGGACTTTTCAATCGTAAATGCTCTGATGGTAGACACTCAGAGTATTTAATTTCTGTTCTTGTGAATATTACTGTTGTGCTTTTTTTCTGTTCCTAAAAAGTACCACATAAGAAGTATCAAATAGGGTAAATACTGTCATGGAGAAGGCTTGATTCCACTTATCCTAACACGTCTAAAAGTTTGCATTAATTTCATAAGCTGAAATTTTATCTCCACCTAATTCAATAGCTGCAATTCCTTACAGCCTGGTGTTTATTTATTAGTGTGGCTCGGTTTATGAGTCGTCTCATGACTAGATGTTCTGAAACCTCTTGTACAGCTCACAATTTTCAAGTATTGAAATATAAGCTTATCAGGTTGAGAAATACAAAGCTCTAAGACGCTTTTAGAACTCACTCAAAAGAGAAATCAAGAAACTGATGCCTATAGGCAGTTGTCTCTTTATGAGGTCATACAGTATGTGAAAACACAAGCAAAGAGATCATTTTACCATATTGAAATCTATTCAGTAGGTTTGCCCCTCACTCTAGAAGGCAGAAAAACCTGAGGTAGCCAATACCAACCACTGGCGAAAGGAGAAGCAAGAGCAGCTCTAAAGAGGGGATCCAGGCAATGTCATGGGGTGCAGCTCTCCCACCTTGCAGTGATTGTCTTGCAGTGTGACTCATCCAGCTCTGAAGTAATCTAATAAAGACATGATTCAGGGCAGCATGATAGGAATCTTGATTGATTTTGCATGCACAGGTTTCTGACATGTACAAATGGAGAGGACTATTTTGTAGATAATGATTTGATGCCTATAGAAAGCCAAAGACATGATTCATAACAAAAGCCACTTTTCTTTGTAGGAGACAATACTTTACATTATGTAAAAGCTGTGTAGAAAATAATATTTAGCTTATAATAAACTTTAATTAAATAAGTTAACTCTCAACTAGAGAAATAATGAATGTATAAATGTTGCCTCTAAGTTGTTCTCAAAACTATGGGATGAATTTTTTTCAGGTATAATTTTTATGACTACTCAGTTGCTTGGTTTTAATTAAGAGTTTTACCAAGAAAAACGTTTTTAGCTTATGGCTTGAAATATTCCAATACTGAATTGTCGGATAAGTTTTTCTGAATTCAGCAATCTATTTGGAAAGGTCCATCAAATCACAATAAAGAAATCATATCACTTTACATTATAGAATGCATGAAAATTAAGTAATACAATTCAACTGCCACACTAAAAACTAAAATAAGGATATGAATTTTTTTGTTTGTTTCCTCTTTTAATAACTCTCTGCTTAGAAATTACTGACGTGCTTAAGGAAGTAATGAACTTTGGGTGGGCAATTTAATTATAAAATCAAATCATAAAAATCAATAAATATACTTGACAGGTATTACAAAATACATGTTCAACACTGTCACAGAACAAAACAAAACACAACATTATAATCTTCCATGTTTATGAATGAACATTCTAATTAGCAGTTAATACCAAAAATCAGGAAGATTTTTCATGTGGAATCTCTTCCCTTCTTCTCAACCTTCCTCTACTCTGTCCTCCACAGACAATCATAACATATCACCAGAAAAGTTCAGATGAACAAGTTTTCAAAAATGTTATTGAATTATTGTCAACTTTATTAAAGAACTTGAGCAATTGAAATAATTGAACATTTACAATTTTTTTCAGACAGTTTATTATACGGTAGTTCAAAACTCACTGAAGTTTTAATTAGGTCTTGGGTCAAAGGAATTTTTTTGCAACTTAAAATTCAATTTCATTGCTTTTTATTAATCAATAAATACCATATTATTATATATACTATAGTATGTACATATAATGTATATATACATGTGTATACGTATGTGTATAAATGATAAAACATAAATATTTCACTGCTTCTTTTCAGCTTTTTTTCAGGAGAGTAGAAAAAACAAAGGAACCCAAAACAGAGTTTGTTCTCTTCTCTGAACACTATACTCAGTGCGACAGTCTCCACCTGAATCCTGTGGCCCTCTGGGGTCACAGTACACCTCTAACTAGAACAATCAGTGCTGGAAACTGTTCCAAATCCTTCCTGAAGAATTTCTAGTTCTCTCTTCTTTCACCCAGTAGCTTCATTTTTGTCTGAATAGCTAATGTCACTCAATCAGCATAAAGAGAATAGCAAGATTAAATTCAGTGAAGGGGAAAAAAAATGGTATGGTAAGGATAAATTTTACAGATCCCAGAAGTCACACAAGCACTGGCATAAAATCTGCAGAATGTGAAATCATAGCTTAGTTACTGCACACTGCCACCTTTCTAGCTTTTATTCCAACCTGTCAGTATCCATTACAGCTTCAATTCATTTATTACCATACCTATCTTTCTTTCTGCCTGTAATCATTTATAAAGAAAAGCAAACTTCTATTGCATTTACTACTGCTGCTGAGACTTGAATGAAACTGTTTTTCATAGATATTAGCCAAGCTTATTCCCTTACCGTGTAGAGTTATACTCTGAACCCCATCTACATTTAGACCACTGCCCATCACACATGCTCATATATCTTGCTCTAAAATAATTAAATTGTTGTACAACTACATAGACTAGCTATGTTCTCAAACACTTTAACCCAATTCTATATTTATTCCTCTCTGAAAGTGTAATGTCAGATTAAGTTAAATCACCTTACATTTTAAGTAAAGGTTTTGTAACCTACAGGGTAGTTTAAGAAATTGTGTTCCACACTATTCATTTACATTAATCTGTTCAACTACTCTACCTAAGTGATTTTATTTCAATGATTTTTTTAAATCTAATTTCATTTAATGGTTTCCAAAGGTGTTTTGTCTCTCTCTCTCTCACTCTCGCTCTCTCTCTCTCAGAAAATCCAGTTGGTTTTTGTTGGTTTGCCACTGGCTAAATTGTAGGCCCTGTTCACATCTGTCTTTATCACCAGCATCCCTGTCTATAATATTGGCAGTTGTACACGTGCAGAATTTTACAATGCCCAACGGGGGGAAATTGTCTCCTCTAATAACTTGAGGCTTCTTGATGAGAGAGTGGAGACATTCAGAGATGCATTGCTGTCTGCACCTGCAATCGCCCGTGTCAGTGGCTCTTAACTATACCAGGGAAAGAATTACCATCTGCAAGACTTTAAGTGAAACCAACCACTGCACCACTGCTGTATCTAAGACAGTCTACAGTGAAAGAAGTCTAAGGACTGATAGATTTCATAGCCATCGTTTTATCCATCAGCTTTCTCAGAAGTTTTGGGAAAACAGAAGAATTGATAGTACCTCTCAAGACTGTCAGATTTTAGTCAAGGTACTGACATAGTTAATAGGTTAAAAGAAAGCATCAAAAATTCTGAAGAGAGGAACAGTTATGCAATACAGTGAAAACTTACCAGATTCTTCTCTGTCTTTAACCATTGAATTCTCCACTTCCTGGCCACTAAAATTTTTTTATTATCCTCTCCCTTGAACAGCCACGTATTTTAGAGGAGCTTTGGGGATAACGACTTTGGTCCCCAGGGGATCATTCAGGGGAATTTGCACAACCCAGGATGATCCACAGTTTTGAATTTCTCAATGCACATTGTGCTAGTCAGGGTTTTAATTAAACTCAGTGGCAGATAGTCTGAAGCAGCTGAGACCCGTAACTACTGTGTATGAAGGAAAAGCATTGAAGGAATAGATGGATAATTATATTGAAATCAGGACTCATTTCAGGCTCCTGTATAATTATCTAGGTCATCAAAATAGTCCCTCAAAACCAGGAAACCTTTGTAATTCAGACACGTTTATATATTTTTTAAGTTATAATATCAAGCTAGGACAATATTATATGTACATAGTATAATTTTAAACCACATATTTATCCCACAAACCATTTCTTAAAATACAAAATAGCCTCATCTTTCTCTGCATCCAGAAGTGTCTAAAAGCTTACCCTACTTCACATCTGTATAACATGTCCTAAAGCTGATATTCCAGTTTCTGGAGAACAAAAGAGAAAAGAAAGGTGAGAAGCCAAGACTTCCACAAATAACTTCTCACTGCTGTCAAAAAAGGACATAATATTAGGAGGTCCTTTGTAATCATTGTGTCATGATCTCATAAAAATCTAGGAGTAAAGAACCAACTGTGACACTGGTTAGGTGTCATAGAAATCTGTAAAAATGTGTGTTAAAGAAACTGTATGTTCTTCAATAAATGCAAATACTGATTGCCTTGGGAGTGTTCTGCTTACGCTGGGTGCAGTGCAGCAGCTTCAGAACTTCAATTAGTACTGAATCCTAAAAAGAAAACTTCTTCTGTCAGGTTCAGATTGGAATTTCTGTCAAGTATGATAATTGCTATGTCATCACCTGCAAATCCTTGCTCAAAAAAAAAAATCCATGAAAGTCTTCAAAAAGATTTGACTTGTTCCCTTTCTTACACAAAAGCACCTTTGAGCTAATGAAAATATTTGCTTGTTTATAGATTCTAGATCACTTTAAAGTGAGGCTGAGACAGGTATAATACACATTTTACATCAGGCCGCCCCAGTCAGCATCGTTGGAGGGGTGACCATGGTGTAATGACCACAACGGACAACATCCCTCTGTGGTGCCTGGTTATATTCCTGCTGGTCCTTTTCATGTACCATTGCCACCACTGTGGACACCAGCACTAGTGCATCCAGACTGCACCTATGCAGCTGGTGCCAAAGGTTGTAGCTTTTTATGGTGCAGTGTCATCAGCCTTTCCTCTAGAAAGCTGGATCCTACTGCCCTGAATACACTACAGCCCTTTCACAAAACAGCTTCCTGAAAAGAGGCCCGAGAAGGCAACGTCCCACACATCCAACCTCAGTACTTTATTTTTCCCTGCTTCACGTTTCTTTTCTCCTTTTGCAACTGAATGATTTCAAGCAAAATTAATCAAAATAAAAATACAATTCTGTGCCTCTTCTTTCTTGTGCTAATTCTCACTTCATCGCCCCATTTTCTCTGATCTTTTTCTCCACCTCTTTTTTTGTCCCCTTCCTTTCTGCTGTTCACCTCCTGGAGAGGTAGAGCACTTTCCCAAACTCAGTTCTTAAATATGCCTTGAAAGATTACACTGCCATTCCCATCTTAACTCCCTCCCCATGCAAGGGTCTTGAAAGTAATGTAACTTTCTCCTCAGCCTGCTGGCCCTGGTTATGTTGGCTCTTTCCAGCACCAGGCAGTGGAGGTCTGACATGAGGATGTCTGAAGCCATGGTGTCTGCTTCTGTTCCTTTGTTTCCTTGCACCTCTGGGCAGAGCTCTGCTAGGCAATGTCTGCTGGCTCCTGGGATGCCATCAGGAAATGGTGAAATTGCTTGTTGTGTCCCTGCACTCACACCTCCCTGTTTTTTTACATTTTTGATCGTTTGAATCTCACATTCCCTCCCCTTTTCCATTCCTCAGCACATGCAGTCACATGATTCCTCCCTGCTCCTTTCTCTATAACCTTTCCCTCTATCTTCCTGGAAAGGGCTTGAAGATTTTGTTGGACTGTTGCCTAAATTGAATCCAATAAAGACTGTAGCTGTAAGAGAAACTGTTTAAAGAAAGCACGTAAGCCTGGCCACTTTCTGCCATACTTTTGGTACCTGCTCCCCCATCCTCCATAATTCTTGCAATAAGGCTGCTGGAGGGTACATCCCTGGTCAGCTTTTAAGTGTATTTTCACAGGTCTGCTGCCCAAAAATTTGTTTACTTCCTTTTTGTAAGTGTCTACATCATCTCAATCACAACCTCTTACGGCAAAGGATTCCAGAAGCTTTCTGCCAGTAAGAAGAAATACACTGCTTTATCTGTTTTAAACTCCTACAATTTTCTTGAAGTGCCATCTAGTTTTATTACTGCAGGCTCATGTACCAAGGTGTAAGTCTGCCACCTTAACGATTTTGTAAACTTTGTTCATACCTCACTTCTGGCTGGAGCATCACTTTTAGAGATATTTTATTCTCTTCTTATAAGCTGGCTGTTCCATCTCCTCCCTAATTTTAATTATCCTTTGCCTTCTCCACTTTGTCGTTCTTGAGTTGAGGAGACAAGATCAACCCACCATGTTGATGCAAGCTCATCAAAGTCTTGTGTGACAAACTGTGTATCTCTGTTCTGCTCCCAGTAGCCTTCATGATGATGCTAAGATATATAGTTTTCTTTAATTTTTTTAATCTTTTTTTTTTCTTTTTTTTTGGATACAACYACATGCCAAGAAAGTTATTTCAGGTAACTGTCAGTCCAAAATCTGTTACTTAAGTGTTATTTCCAAGTTCAGTACTGGAAAAAGGTAAGCTACACTGGGAAGTTAAATTACTTCTCTCGGTCACAGTAGTTGAACCAGGCTCATATCTCATATTTCAAAATGTTTCTCTTCTTGTTTTGTGTTGCAATAATTGACTCTAGCTTCATTTGTGTTAAAGATCAGCTCTCCCTTTTGTCTCCAACTTTCCCTGTAGTCTGTTTACTCTCTTGATATATTGTAAGGAATAAGTGAGCATTGCTGGAAAGTACGGCTTCATGGTCGTCCTCAGAAACTTGGTTTACAAAGGCACAGCTGAGACCCTGGCTTAGAATCAGCTATGCTCGTGGTTTGTAACTGCAAAGGGCAAAGCATGACAAATCTAGACCAAATAGACAACATAACATCACAGTGACACAAAAGTATATTTAGAGAAAACATGTAACATTTAAAATATCTCTTGAAATCCCACTCCTACTATAGCAAACTTCAGAACACTGTTTACACCATGCTTTCAGAAAACCCTACTAAACATGCTGTAAATGAAAGATTTTAAGCTCTCATCCACATCTAAAGCTGAGAAAAAAATTTAAATGCCTGAGTTTTCTCCATGTCTTGTGAAAACTGTCCCCTCTGACTAAGCTCTTCTGGAATCATAATGAAGCCTTTCCTCATTGGGCCTATTTTGAAGCATTTTTATTGTTTCTTGCTATGCACATTATGTTGGCTAGGTAACTCCCTAGCCAGTTTGTGTTCTCATTCAAAGCGACAGCCTACCAGTAAATAAAAATGTTCAATTACCAAATGAGAACTGAAACTGCAGTCCTATCACTTCACTTCAGACACCATTTAAAAAAGAAAAAAAACCAAACAAATAAACAACCCAAAACATTACTGGTAAAACAGGAAATAACACTGATTTGGGATTGATTTTTGAGTGGCATTCAGTCATTAACTATTCCAAACACATTAGGAGCCTGAGGGAATCTTTCATGTCTCAGTGGAGGAGAGGCAGTTAGTCAAAACTTTTTATTTATAACTCACAAGCATATTCAAACCAGGAGCTCCATGCCTGCAAGCAAGGGAATTGTGTAGCACCTGAAGTCACACTTCTGTATCATGTTTTACAATAGTATTCTGCATGATATAAACATTAAAATAAATTATTGAAAAATGAAAAAAACCAAACAATTTAATGGATTTCCTTTATAATGGACCAAGCTCCCAATAGGTTTTCATATATACATAAACAAAGTTCCCAAGACTTGGTTTCTTAGTTTCTCTCAGCTGCTCAAATTAAGATGTTCTCTATTAAACATAACATAATAATCTCAAAGTTAAATAAGGAAAGTTCAGTCGTCTAACATATATGTTCTCATATTTTGAATGCTTCCTTCTGTGTTCCTCCTTCTGCATTTGCCTTCTGATGCAATTGAAGTTAAGAGGTACTTTTATATTTATTGCATTACCTTCTTCTATTCCTACCCTACTAGCCTGTATATAAATACAATGGTCCAAACACTTCCTGTCTACTCAGATAACATTTGTTCCTTGTTTAATTGAACCCATAGAATTTAACCTCTACATTACTCTTTTGGAATCTTTTCATTTTTCTATTTAATATTCTCAGTATTGCCCCTTGTTTTCCTCTATTGTCTCTGGAATCTGTGTTCTGAACATCTGTATGTTACTAGACTATGAATGGCTAGAAAAGTTAATTCAAATAATTGAAACACCAAGTTCAACATCTCTTTATATTTTGTTTCAAACACTTTAGGAATAAGGAAAAAGCCAGAAAATGTGTTGTGATTTTCCTTCTACAGTAGCTGAAGCTGAAGTTACTTTGATATTCAAGTTGTGTTTGGAGACTGCCATCAGATATCCAATTTTAATTCACCCTTTCTAAAACTGTCAGTCACACAGTTAAGATCATGTCTGCTAAATACACTCAATAGTTTTAATACTTGAGTAATTTTACCCACTAATTTTGGAACAAATTTTTATTCAAAAGTAGATGAGGAAACTTGGGCTGTACTCTGCCTCAGTTACTTGGCACTCAGCTCAGTTAGGCAATAGCACACCTGCAAGCCAAAACAGCATCAGTATTGAGAGGCAACAGTCTGAAAACAAACTACAAGAAAAATCCACACAAAGTGCAGTAGTCATTCTCTTCAGCTGCCTTCTGTTTTAAAAAATGAAGATACAATAATTATTTTTTAGCCAGAAATATCAGCTCACACACTGCTTCTCTGTTATGTGACAATACATTGAAAGCTATCTGCTTCTTCTTCATGGCAGCTAGCCTAAAATTTGGACTCCTATGTTCAAAGACAGATTATTACATACTACCAGCAAAACAGAGAAGAAAAGAAAAATTTTTTATCTTCCAGCTCGCTCATTTATTCAGGACGTTTCTAGGCTTGTGGTTTTTTGGGGTTGGTTTTATGGTTTTAGACTGTTTTTTAGATTTTTTAGGTACTCCAACTTCCACTGCTATCCCTCTCAAAAAAATGGTACGAATTTTAAGCAGCAAATATGTAACTACAGCTTTATACCACTGTGCCTATTAAATCTTGTTTTGATAAGGAAATAATTCAGAACCAAGTTTGGTGAAACTCTTGCCTTCATGGTGCTCAGATGTCCTTGCTGTGGACTGAGGCAAACATCCTTTCATTTTTGTTCCAAACTCTGTTGACTCTCCTCTGCATTCCTTTCCCCTATATTTCCCAGTTCTGAGAATAATTAGCAACACTCACTGGTGATAGCATGCTGCAGCAACCTAACAGTGATATCTCGCCAACACCAGCTGTGCTTCGGTATTTATTTATTAAGATCACAGTATTTACACAGGACAAACTTGCTGAGATGGCAAAGAGATGAATACAGTTGCAGCAGCTGAATTTCAGCTTGACTTTTGAAAGGAAATAAGCCCCATACTGGGTAACATTTATCTCTAAGAAGAGGAGATACAAGCCTTTAATTCCACTTTCAAATTATGTTTTGCTGGCTCTTGAGTTTAGTCTATAGGTAATGGAAGGGAGCCTTGTACTGCAGGGTGTAGAGGATGAAACTTCTTTTAGCAGTGCATTTAAACAGCTGAGTGCAGAGACATTGGATATGCAGGAAGAGAATGCATCTGTGAGGCAGGCATTCCCTTTGCATTGCCAAGGCCAAGTCAGAGGCTGGCTTTGTGAATCATGATGCACTTGAATTTTCACATCTGCTTGTCAGAACTGTTGAGCAACATGAAAACTGATGTCAGCAAGTCTGCTGCTTTCTAGTTCATCTCAGGTAGAAAAAAAAAAACATTAGGCAGGCTTATGATTTAATGTGTGTGTGCCTTACAGTAGAGTGAATGCCAGAAATTTAAAGGGCTAGACTATTCCTTTAGAAGGTCTTTGTAAAAAGGGCTGCTAAAGTGCTACAGAAGTTCACACTAGAAGACACTGTACATTTGGAAGATTACTGGCTGCTTTATCCCTTTTATTTACAAAACAGTGTATATTTTCTGTTCCTCTACCCTTATTTGATTATTACTGCATATGACGCAGTAGTGATTTCCCACCTCCTGGAAATAAAAGAACTTCCACTGAAATATAAGCCTAAAATGACTGTCTAAGTATTCAGAAAGTGTTTTGCTAAACACTTTATGATATACATAGGCCTAGCTCCCTTAGTAATTTCAAAAGTAATATCTTACGAGGAAAAAGATGAACCCTGGAAATATTTTTTTCGGCTGCTCACCAAGGGAAGGGGAACTGAGGGTGACCCCAGCACAGATTGCAACCTTAGCAATGGGGCACCATCCCACAAGATCTGAGCATGGCAGGCAGAGACAGGTGCTGGTAACAGAGTCCATCAACTGTAAGCCATCAACTGGACCAGGGCCAGGAAACCCAGTGAGGAGCGGCAGGAGACAGGGCTGAAGGCATGACCACATCCTACATGCCAGGTCCATCCAGGAGATGAAGCAAGAGCTGGAGACCGTTTCAACGTAGCTCAGGCATGGATTAGAGGTCCTCGACTGAGTTGAAATGGGGCTCCTGGGCCCATGAGAAACCCAGTGGGGCTGGTCAGGGCCATTCAGACCTATTAGCGCTCTCAGGGCTCTGAGCTCTCAGGACTCTGACAGAGGGCCATCCTGAAATATGTCATTTGGTTGAAAAGAAGTCATGGAGGATAAAAGCTGAGGATGAAGAACATTTACAGAATAGTGTCCCACACCAGGACTGTGGTCTTCTCCTCACTTCACTGAAATAAAATATAGAATGATGTTCTTGTGTATGTAGGCAAAATTTACAAATAATGCATTATGAGATAAATGCCTACATTGAAGCATAATTTGAATCTTTTGCTTTCTCCTTTTCTAATTTTCTGCTGCTGAGTCATACAACCTGAAAGATTTATAAATAAATTAATGTAAGATTTGTATGACAGACATGCCAAAAAGTCAAAACTGTGTGGACAGTGTTTTCGTGTCACCTCCAGTTATCAACGGTTCATCTCTGTGCAAGTATTTTGCATGCATATTTAAAGCTTCTCAGGATATATAATTTTTCCAAAGTGGGCAGCTTCCCTGATTTTAATCAGAGTTGAGTGATTAGCATTCTTGAAGATATGTGTGAGAAACATTCTTAAGTATGGTTCACCTGACCTCTCCAGCTATGTTAAGGATGATGTTATTTTTTATGAGCCGTGAATACAGAATCATTGACTGCTAGTAGGTAGCTATAAAATCTGGAGTACATGATCAAAAGTAGTTATCCTTAGTAGCTGTTTTCTGGTCCGCATAAAATAAATTGACCTTATAGCCCTTTTTCATTAGAGAGTATCAATACCACGATAAACATTGCTAGGGAAAGTCAGGCAGCATTCAGTCTGATAGCAGCCTCAATACTGAGGCCAAATGATGGCATGAAATGCTGCCCCATCTCCTACCCCACAGGCAGCAAGTATTCTGATTCTAGGGTCAGATGAAATGGAAATGCTTTCTGTTGTGAGGGTGTTCACATACCCATTTTTTTGACTAAGATTTTATGAACAGTTATAAAAATGCTAATTTTTTAAGAAAACCTGGAGCCTCTTGAGTAATTTCAAATTACGCCTCACAGAGCCTGTATACCTATGCAAGACAACACTCCCAGCTTTTGTCAGTTAAAATCATCTTGTTTTCAAGCTGTTTTACTGAGGTTGTTCCCTAGCTTGGGATTCAAAAACCTTTGAGTAATCTATATCTTAATATGTCTTTATCTAGATATAGATAAAATGTAGCTATACTAAAATATATAAATAATATATATTATTGGTGTTTTCCACATAACAATATTCTGTTGTTGTATGGACATCTAATCCACTCTCCTAACCAACACTACATTGTGAAAAACATCTTATCACACCGCAGTACCTTAAGGTACATAAAAGAATCTAGGACATTTATCTTATGTTTTTCCTTACTAGATCTTGGTTTTGTAAATATCTTACCGCAAATGTCAGAGTTAAAGGACTTGCTCAAACCACCAAGCAGGTTATTTTCCAGTTTGGGAGAAGAGCAGGGCCTCCTTATTCCTGCACATGATCCAGCACCATTTGAAATGCTCCTGGAGTGCCTACACGGACCCAGAGGGAATAACACAGGTCTGGGGGACGATTCCCAGCTTCTGAAGCAGCATATGGAGGCTTCATGGCCTGACCTAGGGCTTCTGAAGACACTGGACCCTACGCTTCGGCAGCTGAAGTAAGACAGCATGAGATCAGGACATCCCAGTGTAGCTGCCTCCATGCAAGTGAGGCAATCCTAGCTGTTCATTTAGTTTGGGATTGACTAGCCCAATGTCTGTGCCCTGAGCTGACCAGCACTCCCTTGACAATAAGAAGAATTAAAACACCCTAGCACAGACAGACACTTACCTCAGATGCATATATGAGAAGTCAGGACACACACCTTTTGTGTGAAGACCTTTGACTGGATCTGAATCCCAATTCAGATATCATAGTATCTGTGCTTCCCTCTTCACATGAACACATGTGCAAACCATTTCATGCAACCACTGTCTAAAGAATTGGGAAGAAAGGAGATTTTAAATGGAAAATAAGTTACCAAATATTTAAGTTACAGTACATTATAAAACTTTAACTAATACACCTTATTTTATGTCTGTTTCCACATGTGTATTATCCAGTGATGAATGAACAATGTACATCTGTCTGAATTATCATAAAGTGGCTTTTAAACTATTCATAACAAATATATAAATTCGAAAAAATTTACTAACATTAATGCTGTCTCTGAATGCATATCTTAGTGTCTTGTATACATATTGCTATTATTTATGCATATATAAATAATTTCATTTAAATTATACTATTTTTTTCTGGCATAGGCAGAAAAGCACACTCTTTTACAAAATTGTTTTTAGAAAATGTTGTGTGAGGAATAATGTATGAGTGTGTAACTGAGAAAAATTTCTTAGCTTTTAATGTAAAAGACCGTACATACAAGTCCACAAATTTATTTAAAAAAAAAAAAAGAATACTTTGAGTTAATAAAATATAGAGTGAAAGTCATTATGTAACCCTAACTTCAGTGTATTTTTGTGCCTTCCATGATAGTGTATACATTTGCTTAACGAAGAACAAGACATGAGATTTTTTAATTTAATAAAAAATTGTATATAAACCTAAATATGAAATGATTCTTACTGTTAGCAAGAATCCAGCAATGAATAGCTGCAATGTCATAAAGGCTGTAGGATGTTAATTAACCCTCAGGCAAAATTTTCTCTTTTGACATTGAGGAGGTCATAAAATTGCTCAAATATTTTCTTAATTAAAAGTCATATGCAAAACATCTGTCTTGGTACATGTTTACTTCTGCAATATTGTGCTTATGTTAGATGATGTTCTTGAAGACCTTGTAAAGCTTAATAAGGACAAAACAGAGGGACAGAGCTGTTATAGAAGCCAGAAGACTTATTTAGAAATTGCATTAGAAGTTGACATAATTTAAAAATAGAAGACATTGAATGAAAATCCTGCAGAAAATCTAAAAAAAAAAATTCCTAGAACAYTTGAGATTTTTAAAAATTAATAAAATATCATTTAACGCAGTTATTCAAACTGTCATTTGTTAACATTTACACTGTGTTTCTAAGCACATTGATATTGGAGACATATTGAAGCAGATTTTTTTAAAGAGTAGAAAAGTGGCATTACTAAAGGGTCTGAAATGACAGCTACTAACACTCAGTGACATAATTTCTAAGAGATGATATTTTTCTTCTGCCAACAGGTAGTGAAACAATATGTCATTGTTACTAGAATAGGACTAAACCTACTGTATTTCAAAGTCACAAATCAATTTTCTTGATGTTCTAACCTATGGGATTTCAAATGAATGGCAATTAATAGGGAAAGAAATGAATGCTGGCTGAAAGGAGGTTTTCTGTTTCACTGTTTACATATAGAAAATTGACTTGAAAACCAGAAGTGAAGGTTTAAGGACTAAATCATATAAATTGTAGGGTTTTTTCCTTTTTGATTTCCTTCCTCTTAAGAATGACAAATAGTTATTGCTCCACCTATGCCTATATACATGCAAAAGCAAAAACAAAAGACAACATTTTGCATTTGTAACAACCTAACAGGAAGTATTATTCTTCAAACAATCAATAGAGAATATCTCCCATCAGTGTTGGAAGTGGCATTAGATGAAGGGAAAAACAGAAAAACAAAAAACCAAATATGGTGAGAAATAAAAGCAAGGGTGACTTTATGTAATAGAGCAATTATTTTCAGTCATATCAAAAATAAGCCTCAAGCTTAGTGAACAWAGCAGGTTTTTCCTTTGACTCAGTAAGCATGCAACCGCTTTGAAACCACAGTACCTTCGTTGTACTTTGACTACATTAAATTAATGCAGTCTGGTTGTGCTTTTCACATACATAAACTGTGATTACAGAATAGGCAAACGCAATTTCACTTAGCCACAAAGTAAAATTGYTTATTTTAGAAGTATATACTAATTGGATAACATGAAAAATAAATCAGATAATATAATTGTGCGTTTCACGTGTGCAGTCAATTTAAACTTAGTGAAACAATCACAGTATGATATGTATTAATTAACAGATTACTTTATGTGTTTCTGTAAGTCTGTACAAAATTCAAATAGTTGAAAAAATAAGCATTAGAATTATACAATTAACTACTACACCTTTATGAGATTGAAATAGAAAATCCAACAAGCACTTAGCAGACACTGGGTGGAATACTGACTGAAAATTAAGTTATGATTTTTCATGCTCTCTGATGTGGTCAGGGCAAATCATTATTCAGCAAACTGTTGTAATATTAATATTTAAAAATATGGCTAACAACAAGATAAATTCCCTTATTTCCAGCAGTATCTCTTAATAAACTCTTAAATAATAAGCAGTATAATAAGTTAAAAAGCTTATTTTTTATATAAGATGATAACTAATTTTACAGATGCAAAATCAAACAAATAAAACTAGCTTTGCTATCACAATTCCCAGAGTGTGCCATCTACAAGCTTTCACACACTTCTACAGTGCTGTGGGATTAAGAATCATCAATATTAGGAAACAATCACTCTCCACACTATGTCTCAATATCAAAGGTCTTTATTTATCTATTTGCTCCTGTATACAACATATTTAAAGATTAGAAGCAGCAATAGGAAATTCTCCTATAAAGAGTGATTTTTCATTATTGCTCTATGGCTWAATGCAGCTAATTCTTTCAACAACAAATAAGAATAAATATGCAAAAGTTGCATTTTAACTCCAGGATTTTTATCATTTTACAGGTAAAAATCAATCTCGGTAGGACAAATTTTTGACCTATTTTATGTATGTTTGACATATATCCATATTTTATGGTTGCTTAACCAGTGAAACATAAAATCTACTAAAACCAGTCAAGTCTGAGGCTGAATAACCAGGCCTAAGTGACCTTAAACAAGGTAGACTAATTTAAGCGCTGCATCAGCACTTAAATGTTGCCTTAGCTACTGATGCACTCAAGTGTGGAGTGGGATGTGGGTTTCAGTCCATTTAGATGTGGCGGGTGCTCCAGGCACACACCATTACTGTTACTGTTAGCTGTTCCCCCTTCGAGTTACCCTTCTGTGGCTACCCTTTGAAAAGAGCAGCTTCCACAATATTCAGTGAGGGTTCTGCATACATGTGCTATTGCTGTAGGTTAAACGTTCCTGTAGATTTCCCCTCCAGCAGTTGACCTCCCATCGAACAGCAATCTGCCACCTGTGCATCTGACATCCATGTTTCTTGTATTTTTAAGACTAATCTTTCCCC